>JADMNL010000031.1:153406500-154635500 GCA_016271365.2 Neoceratodus forsteri | reverse complement strand
GACAACGGGGTTCTATAACAGTCCCCCATTACCCACTCGGGTATCCTGGGGATCCTTACCCGGAGGTTCCCGCTCCTGGATGGAGTCCAATAGGACAGTTTTATCAGGGTTATCATCCATATACCCTATTACCCTCTGCCAGTTGCTGTTCCCCCTCCACCTCCTCCTCCTCCTCCCCAAGTCCAGCTATGCTGGATTTCAAGTCTTTCTTACAGTCTTGGTGGCAGGGAGCGAGGTCGGAGTTAGTTTTGGACCTAGAAGCAAGACTCCCACCTCCGCCGCTTCATAGGTCCCCTTCCCCGAGCAGTTAGAGTCCGACTGTCCACCTCTCGGGGAAGACTCGACTGGACGTTCTTCCCTCTCTCGCTTTGAACGTCGTCCAGTGGAGGAGACCGATGATAGTTCTGATGGGAGAGAGGACTCTTCGGAGGAAGAAATTGTGGAGGAACCCGAACCAAGAGGCAAGACCTCACCGAAATCACCACCTGAGGATCCTTCCTTCTCGGATCTCTTGAGGGCCCTCAGAGATTAGTTTGATTGGGAGTCAGAGGAACAGGACCCAATGAGACAGCGACTCGCGGAGCACTTCGATTTGGAGTCCCTCTCTCCAGTCCCAGTTCCTCCGTGGATGGCCCCCAACCAAGACCTCACTACCACCGTCTGGCAGATGCCTCAATCTATACTGGCTGTCCCCTAGAGGGTGGACAGACTTTACCGGGCACCTAAGGATGCTCCGTTTTTGAAGTCCCATCCGAAGGCAGACTCCATGGTCATTTCAGCAGCTCATGATCGCTCCGCTACGCCCAAGCACTTGAGCACCACTCCTCCAGATAAGGAGTCGAGGCAGATGGACCAGTTTGGCAAGAAAGTCTACTCTTTGGCCACGTGTGCGCTCCATTCCCTTAGTTACGTGGCCCCTATGGTGTCCCACCAAAAAGCGACTATGGCCAGGTTGGAGGCGAAGGTCCAGTCTATGGAGCCTTCACCTCTCAAGGAGGAACTCACCAAGGATCTTTGCCTCTCCAGGATTTCTTGTAGGCACGCTCTACGGGCCACCTACAATTCAGTAGATTCCGTGGCCCGTACCTCGAAGACTGCCGTGGCCCTGAGACAGCACTCCTGGCCTCGCCTCTCTGGCCTTGCTAACAAGGTTCAGTTGGCGATTCAGGATGCCCCTTTCCAGGGCTCGGTCCTTTTCGGAGGCGACACCAAAGACATAATTACAGAACTGCAGGACAAAGGTGTTGCCCTTAGATCTGTTCGGTCGATGTCCTGATCGGGTGCTCCTCAACGAAGACAACAGCAACCCTTTCAGAAGAGGGCCTGGTGACAGGGGAAATCTGCTCAGGCGCGTCGCCAAGGCAAGCGAAGCCACGGGTACTGTGCCCCCCTTCCAGAATCTGCACGTCGGTCAGGGGTCCTCCCCTGACCAACCCGCCACTTTTGACTCCCGCCCCACTGCTCCTCAGCCTCTCGCATGAGCAGATTGGGGGGGAGGTCTGCCTCCACGTGCAGGAGTGGAGGCTAGACCTCCGACGAGTGGGTCCTGCAATTAGTGGCCTCCGGTCACACTACAGAGCTACTGGAAATCCCTCCGGGAAACCCTCCAGTGAAGTCCTCATACTCTCGGGATCAGGCTTTCCTCGTTCAAGAGGAAGTAAATTCGCTCTTGCTCAAACAAGCGATCGAGCGAGTCCCTCCAGGGCAAACAGGGAAAGGCTTCTACTCCCATTTTTTCCTGGTTCCAAAAAAGACCGGGGACTTCTGACCCATTCTAGATCTCAGTCAGCTGAATCATTTTGTCGAGTACAAGAAGTTTCACATACTGACACTACAGAGCCTTCTGCCGCTCCTGTTGGAGAATCACTGGCTCTGCACCCTGGATGTCAAGGATGCCTTCCTACATATCCCTATTTTCCCCAACCACCGTCGGTTCCTGCATTTCCTGTTCTGGAGAGGGGAGCACTTCCAGTTCCGAGGACTCCCCTTTGGTCCATCTTTGGGACCTCGGGTTTTTACCAAGTGCTTAGCGGTGGTTGCAGTGTTTTTACGCCACAGGGGCACTGCAGCGTTTCCCTACCTGGACGATCGGCTTCTAGCGGCCCCTTCCAGGGATGCATTATTGGGGGCTCTGTCGTTTACCCTGGACCTGTTCAATTGACTTGGGATCACTGTCAACATGTACAAATCATACCTCATCCCCACCCAGAGACTGCAGTTTATTGGGGCGGTCCTTGACACGGTCCAGTGCAAAGCTTTCCTTCCTCAGGACAGAGTGGGGACACTGGTCCACCAGGCCACCAAAGTGGCGTCTTGCCGGACCATCCCGGCCAGGGAAGTCCTTCGCCTGTTAGGCCTCATGGCAGCTTCCATATGTACCGTTCCCCTAGCCAGGCTCCACATGAGGATCACTCAGTGGTCCCAGAGGGTGCAATGGGACCAGCTTTTGGATGATCTGGAACATCCGGTCCTCTTCTCCTCAGCGGTCTGGAAGGATCTTCTATAGTGGATGAATCCGCACAATCTTTCCATGGGTCTCCCGTTTCGAAGACCAGCGCCCATAGCCACACTCACCACGGATGCCTCGAACATAGCATGGGGTGCGCATCTGGGGGAACACCAAGCCCAAGGACTTTGGTCCGGCTTGGAGCTTTCTCTTCACATCAATGTTCTAGAGCTCAGGGCGGTCCTGTATGCCTTACAGGCCTTTCAACCCTTGCTGCCCGAGGCAACACTGCTCATCCAAACGGACAATATGTCGGTGGTTTGGTACATCAACAAACAAGGAGGAACCTGGTCATATCCTCTTTGCAGAGAATCGACCAGGGTGTGGAACTGGGCAGTCCTGCACCACTTGTCCCTAGTGGCCTTGCATGTACCGGGAGTTCTAAAACGTCCTGGCGGACAGTCTCAGCAGATCGTGGACCCCCACTCACAAGTGGAAACTTCATCAGGAAGTGGCGGAATTCATCTTCCAAAATTGGGGGCAGACGGAACTCGACCTATTCGCCTCTCAATTCAACGCAAAACTTCCCAAGTTTTGCTCGCTCGTTCCAGAGCCAGGTGCTTTCTGGAGCGATGCATTGTCTCTATCCTGGACAGGGAAATTTTTATATGCCTTCCCTCCATTTCCCAGTCTGCAGAGGGTCCTCTTCAAACTACAGATGGAGAAGGCCAAGATGATTTTCATCTCTCCTCTTTGGCCGAGACAGATTTGGTTCCCGCTGCTTCAACAGCTATCCAGGGAACCACTGGTTCCACTTCCATTGACACACGACTTCCTTACTCAAGATCAAGGTCATCTGGTTCATCCGGGGCTCAGGACCCTGCATCTGCATGCATGGCTCCTGCAGACGTAGCCATCTCTCGCTTTGGGGTATCCTCTCGAGTGGCATAGGTCCTTGTCGAAGCCAGAAAACGTTCCACTTATGCACTGAAGTGGAAGCGGTTTTCCATTTGGATGACCGCGAAGGGCTGGAACCCTTTTTCTTGCTCGGCCCGGGAAGTCATGGAATACCTCCTTCACTAATCAGACTCAGGTCTAGCCTATTCCTCTCTGAAAGTGCACCTCTTGGCTATCTCTGCGTACCACGAGCTGGTCGATGGTAAACCCGTGGCTCAGTTGGATATCTCAAAGACCTTTTTGAAGGGGATTCTCCATCTGAAACACCCTCATCCGCAGCCCAACACCACCATGGGACCTGAATTTCGTCCTGGAAAAGCTCACCTTGCCTCCTTTTGAACCAGCAATGAGCTGTGACCTACGCTTTCTATCTTGGAAGGCATTGTTTCTGGTTGCCATCACTTCAGCTCGAAGAATTTCGGAGCTTCACGCGTTGGTTTGTAAGGAGCCTTACCTTATTTTTCACCGGGACAGAACGGTTTTCAGAACCCATCCGAGGTTCCTTCCAAAGGTGGTGTCGGAAGCTACGCTAAACCAGTCGGTAGAGCTTCCAGTATATTCTCTGGTTCCCACTAACAGGGGTGAGGCACTCCTCCATACAATGGATGTGCACTGGATTCTCCAGTGTTACACATACTGAACCAAGGACTTTCGCTCTTGCGACCAATTGTTTGTCTCCTTCGCACCTCGAACTCGAGGCAAACCGGTTTCCAAGCAGGGCCTTTCCAAATGGTTGGGCAACTGCATCAGATACTGTTACCAAAAGTATGTAAAACCCCTCCCGGGTGTTATCAGGGGTCATTCTACTAGGGGCATGGTCGCTTCTGCAGCCTTCCTTCGTAATGTTTCTGCAGTGGATATTTGTGTCGCGGCTACTTGGAGTTCTGTCCATACCTTTACCAAGCATTACAGTTTGGACATTGCTTCTAGGCGGAGGGCTGGCTTTGGCCTAGCTGTCCTGCAGGGTCTGTTGTCCTAGGCTGGGTCCTTTTTCGGACCTCAGTCTTTTCCGTGGATTTTGTTTTGCCCCCTCCCTAGTTTCTCTCAGTCTCTCCTTAGAGGGACTGCTTGGGACTCAGTCCTATTTGCGATGATCTAATAAAGGAACCCTCTCGAAGTAAGACAGCACAGTTACGTAGGAACTTACCGTAACAGTAGATCTTCGAGAGAGGTTCCTTCAGTAGGTCATATTTTCCCTCCCTACTTTCCCTCATTTTAATTTTTTACAGGATCTCCAATCCTGTTCGCTCCTGCTGTTAGGCCTCTTCCTGGCTCCGGCGGGAGAACTGGAGGGAGGGCATGGGGACCGCCCACTATATACCGTCATGCTGACGTCAGTCACGTGATGTTGGGTGGGCGTTCCCCCTGTCAGGGATTGATAGAAAAGGTCTGCCGTGTGGCCCGATGTCAGGTGACGTCAGTCCTATTTGTGATGACCTACTGAAGGAAACTCTATCGAAGATCTACTGTTACGGTAAGTTCCTACGTAACTGTACTTTCACTGGACAGGTAATGAGATCCAGATGGTGAGAAGAGGCCCACAAGTAGAACCGCTTCCATTTCATAGCATAAGTAGAGTGCGTGGAGGGCTTTCTTGCCGACACAAGAACATCTGCCACCTCTGTGGATACCCCATACCTGTATTTTGCTACGTCCGAAGGAGCCAAGCATGAAGGTGTAAGGATCGGAGATCAGGATGGACCAGTGATCCTGGGACAGCAACTGCGAGCCTACTGGCAGCGGGATTGGAGGTTCCATGGATAGCTGCTGAAGTAGTGGGAACCAAATCTGCAGAGGTCACAGCGGGGCGATCAGAATCACTCGAGCCTCCCTTGGCCTGTAACTTCAACAGAACTCTCTGAAAGGGAGGGAACGCGTAAAGAAACCTCCCTGCCCAAGAAAGGGACAACGCGTCTGGGCAGAAAAACACCAGGCGCGGGCTCTCGCGAGCAGAAAACTGGTAGTTTGGCATTGCGCAAACAGGTCCAGCTCTGGACGACCCCATGTGTCGAACAGCTGATCCGATACTGATTGCAGTAGCTCCCACTCATGCGCCTTGGACTGAGATCTTCCGAGACTGCCGGCCAAGTCGTTTAGGACACCCGAAACGTGCACCGTGGAGAGAGTGATGTGCCGTTCCAGTGCCCAATACCAGACTCTCATTGCCTCCCTGCACAGGGGGTAAGAATGAGCGCCCCCTTGCTTGTTGGTGTAGAAGACGACCGCCACGGTGTCTGTCTGAACCAGAAAAGAGCCTGGTATAAGGTCCTCCTGAAAGGCGTATAGCATATTGAGGACCGCTCGCATCTCCAGGACATTGATATGGAGTTCGCGCTCCTCAGAGGTCCAAATGCCCTGCGTCTGGTGGGCCCCAGGTGCGCTCCCCACCCCAAATCCGAGGCATCCATTGTAAGGGTCTGATTTGGGGGCTCCGGACGGAAGAGGACCCCTTTTTCCAAATTGAGTGGATCCAGCCACCAAAGAAGTGTTCTTACTGGCTCTGTGACTCTGACCATGTCGTCGAAGCACTGATCCCACTGCACCCTCAGCATCCATTGTGGGATTCTCATGTGGAGGCGGGCCAGAGGAGTGACTAGAATGGCCGCCGCCATGTGCCCCAGAAGTCTGAGGAAGGTCCTTGCTGGGACCTGAGGAGTTATTAGGACCAATCCAGCTATCTCCCGCAAGCGATCGCCCCTCTCTAGGGGTAGAAAAGCCATGCCCTGGACCGAATCCAGGACCGCTCCGATGAAGGCGAGTCTTTGGCTGGGTTATGGGGAAGACTTTGGAAGGTTCAGGGTGATCCCCAGGTCTCGGAAGAGAGTATAGGTGTCTCCGAGAGCTTGAAGCAGGCGTGACTTTGATGGGGCTGCGAGCAGCCAATTGTACAGGTAAGGGAAGACATAATGCCCCCGACGGCTTACAGCCACAGTCACTACTGCCAAGCATTTCGTGAAGACTCGAGGAGCGGAGGAGAGGCCGAACGGAAGAACTCGAAACTGACAATGTTCCCCCTGGAAGTGGAACCTCAGGAACTTCCTGTGAGGGGGAAAAGACCCCGATATGCATGTACACATCTTGCATGTCTAGGGAGCAGAGCCAGTCCCCTTGGTGCAGCAGAGGAAGAAGTCCAGGAAGGGTCACCATCCGGAACCTTCTGTACTCTATATAAAGACTGCGAGAGCTGAGTTCCAGAATTGGACGAAGGTCCCGAGTCTTTTTTGGGACCAGGAAGAAGTGGGAATAATACAGTGATTGGATGAATGTTGCAGGACTCTGCCACGTGTCGTTCTGTAGAGAGCCAAAAGTAGTTTAAGTAAGCAAGAGTGCGCCTTGTGTAGTGCTGACCAACAGGTATAGTCTCTTACCTTTGGGTTCAAGAAGCACCACACCTCTAACAGGCCTAGTTCCTTTGAGAACCTCTTTAGGCATTTAGCTACCCTACTCTCAGTCATGTCTGGTTCCTGTCCTATCCAAGATCTAACTGAGAGTGGCAATGAAGTCCCCATCCACCAGGTAGCTTTCTCCTGAATTAGGGGCCCATGTTCAACATGGTGTTCCAGAGGAACTCAGCATTTTCTACACCATTATTGAGAGCATAAACGTTAAGGAGCATGCGTGGGACAGTTTTAAACCTCCCTCTGACACACACAGAACTCCCACCTGGGTCCTGACTGACTTTGTCCACCTCCATTGGGTAGTTTTTGTGTAATGGTATTGCTTGGGCAAGGTAAAAGGACCAGAAAGCCCTACCCAGCCATTTTTTTTTTTTTTTTTTTTGGTTTTCATGCTCTTGCAGTGCGAGGTAAGTTTCTTGAAGGCAGGCAACCATATTTCATTTTATAAGATCCTGTAGGACCCTAGTATGTTCAAGCCCCACACATTTTAAATATTAATTCTGTCTCCCATCATAACAGAACCATTCTCTCCTGCCTCCTCTCAGCTGCCCCAATATATGATCCAGCCCAGTACCCCCAGTCACCCCATCACAGACCACTCTAGTGTGCATCATGATACCAAAACAAATGTCAATTAAACACAACAATAAAGCCACCAGCTTTACGTCTCTGACAGGAGACCAACACTTCAAAAGGTCTCTGTGCCACCCTGCAAATCCGGAAGGTAACCATTGATAGGCAGGATGTGGCTTCAAGGCCTTCTCTCAAGATTTTAAATATATCTTACTTTGTACATGGCCCCGACTTTTGACCTTAGGATGTCCAACCTACTCATACACACTTTCCCACCCAACCTACTTTGAAGCAACTATGGCAGCAGCAGCCTTCCACAGCCAGGAGGGTGGATGTTCAAATGGCTGCCTTTCCAGCCAACATTAATGCTATACAAGAAGTGTGAATTGTATAATGTGGTATGCCCTAGTGCACAACTTGATATTTATGAAGTGCACACTACGAACGCTATAGGTAACTTGCAGGGATCTCTGGGACCCAGGAGGTGGCCTATATGCCAGAGAGAGAGAGAGAGAGAGAGAGGTCCCTGGTGAAAGAGATGCAGGGAGTACGATAAGACACCTCATGCCAGCCCCCTAATGGTTGAGCGGCGGTGCAGTATGTCACCACGTTAGCGACTTGGGTTCACGAGCAGACGAAGTACTGGGACTGAGCTGAGGCCATGTACTGGAGCAGCTGCTTAAAAAAGGCAGTGCTGTCCACATAGGGAGGGATGATGGCAGGTTCCAGCACCACAGCAAAACCTGTGGGAGAGCCAGGTAGCTTCCACCACCCCACCCCATCCCCAGACGTGGGCTGTGCATGCATGGTGTTGAATGACAAGCTGCCCATGTAAAGGGGAGGAGTAGGGTAAAATGGGGGAGTACAATCCCAGCTATTGTCTACATACCAGCCAATGAACTCTAGCCCCCCGCCACACTACCAGCCTCCCATTTGGATTGGATCTACTTGGGGTGGGGTGGGGAGGACAGCCTTCCCCTCCAGACCCCTGCTAGAGTGCATGGTCATGTGAATACTAGGAAGTGCTGGGTACGTGGTGGTTGGAGCTGGTAATAGCTGAGGCATGAACAGGGTAAATGCCTGAAGACTGACAGTGGCTGGATGAGGACAAAATAATCTATATGGAATACGGGGAAGACACTCACGCAGTGGTCTGGCTTCTCTCCAGGCTTGTAGAGGATGGGATTGGACTGCACCATGTCATCCACCACATTGCTTTTCGAAATCTCCTTTGAACGGAACTGCTCTGGGGCAGAGAGATTCTTGCCGTCGTTGTTGCCCAAGTGATTGTAGCTCACAATGGAGGTAGTCTATAAAGGAAACACAGATTAAAGCTTACAACAAGGGCCTAGACATTCATTTAGACATGGACAAAAAAAATTCAATATGTTCAAAGCATTCTTCCAAGGTAGCCACATGTAGACTAATGGTTCCAATTATATAACACTTTCTCTTGTTCTGTGTATTATGGCAAAAAATGGTTTGAGAATAGGGCATTAAGGGAGACCATTTACAGAAGAAAGGGTTCTGAAAGAACTCTTAAAACTGAAGGTGGACAAAGCAATGGGGCCTGATGGGATTCATCCCAGAATTCTACAAGAACTAAGGGTAGAACTAGTGACACCACTGACTACCCTTTTTAACAAATCATGGGAGGATGGGGTGGTACCCGAGGACTGGAGGAGGGCAGATGTGATTCCCCTTCACAAAAGTGGGAGCAAGGCAGAAGCAGGAAACTACAGACCTGTTAGTTTAACCTCAGTGATAGGGAAAATGATGGAATCACTTCTGAAGGAAAGAACTGTCGAGTATCTAGAGGCCAGAGGGCACAGGACCCTAGGCAGCATGGATTCACAGCGGAAGGTCATGCCAGACAAATCTGATAGATTTCTTTGACTGGGTGACCAAAGTAGTAGATCAGGAGGGCTGTGGACATGGCCTACCTAGACTTTAGCAAGGCATTTGACACAGTCCCACACAAAGATTAATATACAAGTTAGCCAGCCTGGGAGTGGGTCCCAAGATGACAGCCTGGGTAAAGAATTGGCTGGAGAATAGGACACAGAGAGTAATAGTAAATGGAGTCCACTCAGAAGAAAGGAGGGTTACTAGTGGGGTACCGTCAGGGTTCAGTATTAGGACTGGTCCCTTCAATGTCTTATAGCGGCATTCATGGAAGGACTGGAAGGAAAGTATGTCTCTTTGCAGATGACACTAAGATCTGCAACAGAGTTGATGCACAGGTGGGGTTGAAAGGATGAGAAGGACTTGGCAAGGTTAGAGGAATGGTCAAATGTATGGCAGCTTAGATTCAATGCTAAGAAGTCAGGTAATGCACCTGGGAAACAAAACCCAGGGAACAGTACACAATGGGGTGAGATACTAACAACAACAAAATGGAAAGGGACCTGGGGTGGTCATATCAGATGACCTAAAGGTGGGCAAGCAATTGAGAGGGCAGCAAGGAGGGCTGGGGTTACTGGGATGCATAGGGAGAGGCATCACCAGTAGAAAACAGGAAGTTATTATCCTCTTTACAGACAGCTGGTGAGGCCCCATCTGGAGTACTGTGTGCAGTTCTGGAGACCCAGTCTCCCAAAGACATAGACAGGATGGAAGCTGTCCAGAGGAGGGTAATTAAAATGGTGCAGGGTCTGCACCGGAAGACATATGAAGAGAGACTTAAGGAGCTTAATATGTATAGCCCCTAGGAAAGGAGGAGAGGGGGACATGATAGAAACTTTCAAGTACCTCAAGGAACTCAACAAAGTCCAAGAGGGTAGCATCTTTCAAAAAGAGGTGCAAGAACAAGAGGGCACAATTTGAAGATAGAGGGGCGCTCAGAGGTAATTTAAGGAAGTATTTTTCACAGAGAGGGTTGTGGATGAATGGAACGGCCTTCCTCGAGGAGGTTGTGAGTCAAAATCAGTGGTGGAATTCAAGCATGCATGGGACAGTCATAAGGCAATTCTAGGGTGTGGGGGTAAGAAGAAGTAGGCTGCTGGTTAACTAGGATCTGCAGCTTATCCAGTAGGTAGGGAAATGGGCAGACTGGGTGGGCCAAGCGGTCCTTATCTGCCGTCAAATTCTATGTTTCTATGTAACTGCCCCGAACCTGCATGTGGTTTTCATCAGCTACTTGCCCCTATATTTATTAGGTGACCTCTCCTATAGATATGTTTGCCCCATTAAATTATCTCATATTTTACTATGGCGTTACTTTGTTCATGAACTTACTGTACCTCCCAAAGAACATAAGAAGATAAGAAAGTAGCTAGCAGAAGGAAACCACCTGGTCTAGCTTGTCTGCTCAGTATGTTGTGGGGTTTTATATTTAACCCATACCCCAGTGTCTGTGACTCCTCCTCTCCACTCCCCATTCCTTGGTCCCACAACTTCCCTCTGTGTTTGTCCCAGGATTTTTTGAGTGATCCCATTATCCTGCCTGCTACTACCTCCCCTGGTAGCTCGTTCCAGACTGACATCACCCTTTCTGTGAAGAAGTGCTTCCTCACATCTTATTCAATGTGTAACCCTGTCATCTACTAAGCAGTGGGGACCAGTGTGATAAATTTTTCTTAGCTGCTCAAGAGCAGTTTGACCTTGGAAAACCTCACAAGTGGCAGAACCACGAGTGATCTGATTGCGTTCAAACTGCTTGCATGCATTTAGATTTTGTTTCTGTTTGTGGTCCGAGTCCGTTTTAAATAATTAAAATATAATGGATTCTTTCATGCTTTGCCGTGTTCTTTTTCACATTGTTGGACTGGTAGTTAGGGACGTGACTTCAGTTGCTAGGGACAAGCTGAAGGCATGTCATTAGCATGTGTTTTCATTGACCAGTGAGAGAGGCTGTGCAGGATCTTCAAATGAACAAAGTAAGGCAGCAGGGTTCCCCCTTAAATGAGTCAGTGAGGTGCTTTTAACAGGAACTTCCTGGCTTCAGTTTTCCAGTTGGGAGTAGGACTGTAGAACTTGCTCATGATTTCTGTGCTGTCTGGGTAGGTACAGGCCACTAGCTGTAGCAAGCATGAGCGGGACTCAAAGTAAGCTACAACTGAGTGGCTGAAGAGTTTAAAAGGTTTAAGAAAAACAAACCTTCAGTTTATGTTTTCTTGTCAGGTGTATGTGGACACGGGTTGGGGGAGCAGTGGCACAAGGCTGCAATGGGTCAGGTTGGAACTGCCATGCTGGAGAAAACAGAAGCCGAAGATGTGCGAGAAAAGCAAGAGAGGGTGACCTTCAAGCTGCTAAAGGGAATAAACAAGGTAAACTGTGGTGAACTATTCCACAGCAGTACAGAGTCAAGAACCTGAGGTCATGAATGGAAACTGGTGGGGGGGGGGGAAGCTTTGAGAGGGATGTGATGTAGTTCTGTTTTTAAGGAAAGGGTGGTGGAGTTCTGGAACAGTCTGCCAGCAGAGGTGCCAAGACTAAATGGTTTCAAGCATGACTGGGACAGAATGAAGGGTTTGGTGGTTTCTCAGGTTGACAGCAGTGGGGGGAAAACTAAGGGGTTGGACTGGGACGACTAAAACCCTGCATGCACAACAGGTCCCAGTGTAGATAAGGAACTCCAGGCAACCTAAATGGATCTTTGGTATTTTCTGCCATCACTATGTTTCTAAGAGGAAAAGGTACAAGGTTCGAATTGTACAAGGTTCGAATTTGGCAAGGTGAGAATTTCTTGAGATAAAATTGTGCTACTGAATAAGGGTCATTGATGAACTTGGCATTTTTTTTTTTTTTTTTTAATGTTTTGAAACTGAATGGCAGTAATGGGAACTGAATTATTTATTTAAACATTTAGTAACCGGGAAAGGCACACCGAGCCGAGGCTCGTTTCCAGGTGTGACCAGAGGCAGAGGGATTCATTCTCATTCTCACATTCTCTCACTCTCTCTCTCTCTCACACACACACACACACACACACACACACACACACACCCTACAATTATAATACATATAAATAATATATACCAGAATACATAGTATGCAAATAAGAATATAGATATATATATAGATATATATATATATATATATAAAAATATAGATATAGATAGACATAGGTGGTTGGCAGAAGGCATATAGAGAAAACTAAAAGTGGGTGAAAGTAGTGCTGATGGGAAGGGCAGGGGAGCCGAGGTGATGAGATTTACCACATAGATCAGATTAAAATAAATAAAATAATTTATCACATCGTTCAAATCTATAGATATTTATTTGATATACAAATGCACATATATTATACAAATACTGACTGGAATTGAGGGCTATTGTAGGAAAATATAAACCCCAAAAGGATGAACCATTGTCTGACAATTGCTATACTGCCCGAAGCCAAAGGCTGAGGACAATATGATGGTTGGAAGGCAATAGGTCATCCTGAGGGCCAGGGGTCAGATTTTCCTACTATAAAAACAACTCCGGTCAATATCTGTTTTATAAAACTTTGTCTCCCCCCCCCACACCATATGTATTTTAATTGCTACCATTGCCATGCATGCTGCCCTAATCATCAACTATATTTGTACGCATTTTACTTAATACCTATCCCCAGCCAACGCTTAGAAACAGACGAAAAAAAAACACCACACCATTTTTAAAGCCTTAACTAATCAGTTTCATCTTTTCCTTTTTTCATTCTTTCTTTGCTAGCCTGTAACCCTTCAAAATTTATTGTCTTGATCCTGCCCCCCCCCCCATATTTTATCCAATTCATCTGTTGAAAGTCCAGGGGATACGAGTCCCCAAAGAGGTCATCTGTTTGCCAGAAATGGATAAATGGAAGTAAGCAGCAGTTTATTTATTAAAGGGGCACTGTCAGCCTTGATCCTCGTTTTTTAGAGAATTAGATCAGTGTGCGTCTATGCACACACTAATCCCCTATGGTGCATACAATAGCCATATACATACTTTATAGTAGTATTCTTACCAGTATTCGTTATTTTTACGAATTTTCACTTTCTTTCAGGTCTGCTGCAAGTACCCCGTCCCCCGGAAGCATAAGGTAGCCAAGAGAGCGCGTCTGACACTGAGCGCTGGCACGGACACTGATTTTACCCATGCCCATACTGACAAGCTAAATACAGCATGCATCTTCTATTTGCTGTATTAGACCTGCCCATTTTATAGTAAAACTGATTGCTGGGAAAGTTTAAAAAAAAAAAAGCTTTTAAAAAGCAGTCAAATTTCATGCATTCGCTGCAAGGATGTATACACAGCCACTACCTTATAGCACTGTAAGCTGACTGATGCTGAAAGTTTAATTTAAAAACTGCGTCCTTTTAGGATAGGAAGGTTGTAACTGGTGCGAATCACAGCCAGTTGATCTCTTCCCACTTTCTCGTGTGTACACGCACTTGGCGCTTAGAGATTTAGTGGCGTGTGAGTGCGGGGATGAGCCCCACACAAGTCAATGGGGACTTTTTTAAAATACCACTTTTCATAACTTTAAACACTCAGAGGAAAATTAAAGCCACCTCTCAACTAACAGGGCCTCTATTAGTAGAGCGGTGGCTTTAATTTTCCTCTAAGAGTGATTAACAGCATTTAAAAAGTCCCTATAGACTTGTATGGGACTCGTCCCTGCGCTCTCCCTGCTCACACGTCACTGAACCTCTAAGCGCAGAGAAGGAGCAGGCATACCAGGAAGTTGGAACGGATCGGCTGGCCGTGGATTCGGCACCAACTACAATCCCTTCACATTCCAAAAGGACACTGTTTTAAATTAAGCTTTTAGCATCAGTCAGCTCACACTGCAATAAGGTACTGGGATATGAAGCCCAATACCTTATGGCAATACAACGGAACTTAACTTTAAACTGAGGGGGCCACTAGACCCAGGTAATTTTTTTTTTTTTTGTTGGAAAAATAAGAAAATGAAGGTAGCAGACACTGGACAACTGACACCAGCTTCAGTTGTGGGGAGGGAGAAGTGCAGAGTGACTGACAGGTTAACTGGGCAATAGCTCAAAAGACTCCGGATACCGACAGCTGCCTTCAATTCCTGGTGCTCATATCAGCCCTTGTTTAATCAGAAGCCCTGATGAAACATTTACATAGGGGGAAAAACGTAAACGTAGAAGACAGCTTTGTATAAAATACGTGCACTGGCATACCTTTAAACCAGCGCCGACAAGGAAGTCCACCAAAACCGATTTGAGTTTGGTCTGTCCTGACTTGAAGTCATCTCCTCCAATGAACACCTTGTGTTTGATGGCCAAATCAAGGACTCCTGGGACAAAAGTGTTCTGAGGTGACCCGTTGATGTATGCACAGCCCTCCTGGATGCTAGCCACAGCAAACATTGTAGATGGGGACACCTCCAGTCCATGCTAGAACAAGGAAAATACAAGATGTGTCAATTTTGAGTGAATATAGTGCAAACCTAGTCACATTACAGTCAGTCACAAGTTTATTTATTTGAAAATTGGTGACCAGGTAGGCACGCTGAGCTAAGGCTTGTTTCCAGGTGCGACTGGGATAAGGGGATAAGGGATACACAGCACAGACAGTTTGCAGTTACAAAGTGCAATCAGGGGGCTGGTCCTGTGGTGCTGCATGCCACACTGTGCCACAAAGTTCAAGGGCAAGCTTGGGCTGCTGGTGGGGGCTAGGAGATGATCGAAGCGGCCCCTGGGAGAGCCCGAAGGAGATCAGGCACAGACAGCAGGAGGCACAAATATAAACTGCAAAAAATAAAATAAGTAAGTAGGAAAACCTAAGCGCATCTAGAGGTGTAAAAATGTTTCCCCAATCACCTTTAAAAGCAAGCAATACGTACAATCCATGGCAATATATACAGTGGGGACATTTTCAGACATTGTGTGCAGTGAAATTGTACTAGCAAGAAGTACAAAAAATATATATGTATAAACAATTGTGGTGCAGTCAGGAGAAGGTGAAGAATAAATTAGGAATGCCCCTAGTAGGAATGCAGTACCCCCAGTCCCTGTGCCATATTACACTGGGGAAAACCAAAAACTGTTCTTGCCAATCAAAATGCAGACTTACTGTTCAATTATCTGGGATGTTGGGATAACAGGACAGGAGACTGAATAATGGGACACTGACTGCATTCTGATTGGCTAAGAATAATGGGACAGTGACTCTGCATTCTGACTGGCTGCTGTGTGTGCACTTAGAGATCAAGCACAGTTTGCCCTCCCACTTCAACATGCAGCAACCAAAGTAACATTACAGTGCAACAGATTGTTATTTTAAAACATTTTTCAGTATAACAACAATAATACCAACAGTGGTCCAAGTTTCTTCGGTAATAACTGGGGTTGGGGGGGGGTTAATAAGCACCTCTGCCTTCAGCCTCAGCATTTTATTACTCCTGCTCTGGTTATTATTTAGGAAACCCAGACCACTATGCTAGTTATGCCAGCACGGATACTGCTACAGGCGTGGGCTGCTGCATTCACGAGAATGGAGCAGCTCTTCAGTGGGCTCCATCTGCATTGAAGTAGTAGCCTGTGCAAGCAGCAGTATTAGCACAGAAGCAACGGATTGACAGTAACCAAGGATGTTACTGGTTGGAGGATTTATGACGCAATAGATGTGGTGCTACATCCAGACCTGGTTTTAAAGAACTGGAGGCAGAAAACAAAAATAGAGATACATGTACAGAAAGAATACAAGGGGTAAGCAAATATGAAATAGAAACGGTGTAGTACTTATTTTCCTCTTTAATAAAAAGCATGTAAATCCATTAAATACTTAACGGAGTAACTCCGTTACTGTCCTCAACAAAACCTTTGTGGAATAGGAGGTCACACGCATGAAAGCAAAATTCTAATCAGGTGTGTGTGCATGTTTGTTTAAAGAGCGGCTGATCATACAGTGTTACAGAAAAAATAAAGACTGATTAATAAGAAGGTATAATTATCGCCTTTGTTGGCATGTTGCCACATCCAGCTTTGTACTTGATCCAAGTCTTTCAGATGCCTCCCATGCAGTTGGCTGTAGGCAGCCAGACAGTTCCCTCAAGCAACTAAGGTTTGAAATCACACCAAAAGCAATCTAAAGAGGAAAACAATGAGAATGCTGGAGTTGCTATGTGTAGCGCAGCACCACGGTAACAGAAATAGAACAAGCCAGAAGCAATATGGCACGCTGCCTGTTAGAGTTTATAAAGTTCCCACTGGACAGAGGTCTACAGTCGAGCTGAAGACCCCTTCATATAATTATTGTCCAAAGTTAAATCAAAGGAGCATCTCAGCTGATCGATCATGTGTAAACATATCTGGAAAAATAAAATGTATTATAGTGTATAGTGGAATGCTGTTATGCATGAAATTCCATGCCTGGAATATGCTTGTTCTGCTGCAGTAGTGATGTCATTATGTTGTTCTGCTGCAGTAGTGACATCACTACTGCAGCAGAATCACTACGAATCCTGGCACATTGGTGCTTTCCTCTAAGTCTGTGGTGACAGTATTCTAGAACCTCTAGAGACTTTTCAAATCAGTTTCATTATGAAAAAGAGAGGGGAAAAAAACACGAAGCACACATTTCACATAGTACTACTATACACTATAAAGAATACAGGATGAGCAACTTTATGCACAACCTGTGTGTTGTCACCTCGGGGTTCCGATTCCCATGGATCTCTAGAGCTTTGCTCTTGAGGTCAGAGAGAATCAGAACCCCTCTGTGGCAGAACACACTGGTTGTGCATAGTTGCCCATCCAGTATTCTCTCTGTTTGTAATCCTAATTTAGGTTGAATAGCCGGACACACACAAAAAAACAGCAGACTTATGAACTGAAAAGACAAGCAGACTTGGTGCTCCGCTGATCAGTCAGTCCTTCCTTTCTTCCAGAAACTGCAGATGCAGAGCAAGCAAGTCCAGTACAACAGCACCTCTCACCGTGGGGAAACCAAGCATTATATCTTCAAAATTGTCATAAAAGTAATTTCCACTCTCAAAGGAAGAGGTACACTAAAGTAAGGCCATTCCCCTCTGTTTCTGCACCCCATGTGAAGTTTATAATGTTCTGCCCAGTGCATGATGGACATCCAAGCATAAACCATGAGTTTCCATGCCTGTTTTTTATTTTTATTTTTTTCCCTCCGATCACGCCCAAGGAGGCATCTCTCAGGCATCCTGCCTGTCCCTGCCCGCCTGAGGTCCCCCTGAACCTGTGCCTCCTCTCTCCCCAACCCCTCCCACAGCCAGCATCCCAGCTTAACCCCTCCAGGGTGGGGCTGCCCCTCCTCATTGGGTGCTCTCATGTACATAGACACAAAATGGATCACCAACCCTGTTGGTTCCTAACACTCAAACAATAAGTGCCAGAATATTTATATTACCGCTGAAGTGCGAATTACATGTATATCAGAGTTCCCCAATGTGGCAAAATAGGGAGAGCCAGTCTGTAGGCAAGGTCGACTAAGGAGTATAGTACATAGCAATACCCACAGCAAGTGTGCATTTTCTCCCACACTAAAGATGTACTGTCACAGTGCCCTCTGAACTGCAGGCTTCCTTACCTCAATTGCCTTGAGCAGGTTCTCAGCAGTGTCATGGATCCCAGGAACAACATCACAAAAGCGTTCAGTATTAGCAGTCCACAAGACAATCACTTTCTCAACTCCACTCTTCTTCTTAAAGTCACGGATGTCCTGGCGAATTTGCTTCACCTATTGGGGGAAAGAAAGGTAATTTTTTTTTCCTTCAGAAGTACCAGGGTGGCCAGCTCTGTGGTGCCAGAGTGGTGGAGCACCTGCTTGGCATGCTGGCAACCTGGGTTCAAGTCCCAAGCCTGAAATGTCAGGAGCAAAGGTCAGCAGGGAGCGTGATGCTCTCCTTTTGGGGGGAGGGTTCTGCAGAGCACTGCTCAAAGAGTGACACCTGGTGGTGTGTGGAGTCTTGCCCACGTGGCTGACCACATGTCGGCTGGCTCCACCTCCAGGGTGTCAACAGTGTGTGCCACTGGGGTGAGGGAAGTGTCCAGAAAACACTGCCCGTCTCGGTCTGCTGGATGATAGCTGCCTACCAACAGTCTCCCTAGAGCACCGCCCCTGCATACCTTGGAGGACCCCCCAGGAAGTGTCACTCCTCTCTCCCCCCACAGCCAGGGCAGGCGCCCCATGGATAAACCAGACCCTCCGAGGATACTGGGACAGCTTGGGGAGTAAGCCGGCAGGGAGCTGCAGCAAAGGGTGAGACTAGCAGGCAGAATGGGACGAGCAGCCAGAAGGTGTGGCAGATCAGGGCAGGGGGTGCAAAAATAAATAAATAAAATAAATAAATAAATAAAAAGTACCAGGGTGGCTAAAGTCAAGCAAGTATGCTCCACTAAAGGCAGAAACCACCAGCGGTACCTCAAAAATATTCTGAGTTACTGCTTTCCAGATGCAACCTACTACTTACTTTACTGGCACCCATGTTTAGCTCTCTGCATTCCCACACTGCACATCCATGGCACATTCAAAAGCCTACTGCATTAGTTACTTTTCACCTTACACTGGAAAGCCAGATGGTGATTCATTAGGCATATGATTCTGCCAGCCATACCTAGTCCTGGTAATTACACTAAAGATGGCTCTATTGAATGTTAAGAAAACAAAAGGGCTACGTTAAATGCAAGTAGAATAATATAAAGAGTTAGAAATCGACATTTTGACCATTTGGTCTTCTTCAGAAATTGCCTATAAAAGCAAGGCATCACTGGACACTACCTGCACTTGCATTTTTTCTTTCTCATTCTACACCTCACAGGATGCAGAGCTGGAATTCTGCATTCTGACCGATCCACTAGCTCCTTATCCACCCACTGGTCTAGGACCGCTAGTATAAACAAAACATGGGAGCTCTTTCCACACACAGCTTAACAGTTTTAAAACTGAAATCAGGCTATCTTAGGTTTACTGTAATTTAAACCCCCCAACTGGAGGTTTATAATCTCAGTCAGGCCCTCCATATCGAGCCTTACCAATGTCCTAGGCGGGTGAGTGCCCTCAGCACTTCATTACGGGCACAGGGCATGATCTGACTGGTAAGGCCCTCTCTATCAGGTCATACTGCTTAAGTAATTTCTGTAGACAACCATGGGTAAAAAGGTGAATTCCAAGTGTAGTTTCTGTTGTTTGGGTACACTTAAATCTGACCCTTTTGTTTTATACGTAGCACATGTGCCGAAGGTGCACTTCATTTTTCTGATAGATGATGTTTGGTAAACTGAAGTACTAGCAGAGGCTTAAAAATAATAAAAGCTCATGTAGTTCTAGCCACTGGGGGTTGGGTTTTAAGGCTGGGAGAGAGGAGCTTAGGGAGCTGTAATCTTCCCCTGTAAGCTAACTCTTAAGGCAAATAGTCAGGTGGGGAAACATTCAGCCACCCAAGTGTTGCAAGTTTAAAAGTCTGCATGCTGTATGGGGGGGGCGGGGAATCACCTAGGTATAGATACTGGTAGCTCGAGAAACTGTAGAGCCACTGAGTTGGTAATGTGGCCTAGAAACAACTGTTGTGATGATGGGGAAGGGACCGCATATCACTAGAGCAGGTATCTTTGGGCGGGTGGTTGGGTGCACGGGGTATGGTACAGCCATGATACTGGATTGGGCTTGGAAGTTTGGCGGATGCCCAGTGTGCTACCAGCTGGCACAGCTACGGAGAAGGTAGAGGGATCCGGCAGCCAGTGGGGAGAGATGGAGAGTAGGAGGCAAGGTCACCTACATGAAGCACTAGGTGCTGGGGCCTCCTAGCTGGGGAGGAGGAAGAGAGGTGCTCACACTAGGAGAGGAGGAAGGGAGGTACACAGAACTCTCGGAGATCCTGGCAGATGGGGCCCAAAAGGTGGAAATTTCCACAGCAGTAGGCAAAAGTCTGGGGGTGTCCAAAGGAAACCGAGAGAGTCAGTAGGGACCAGGGGGGGGGGCACTGGGGGGATGGGCTAAGGCTCACAAATCGTGTTAACCCTCTACGCTCATTGGTAGAAGAGGGGTGTGTCGGAGAGGAGGACGAGGAGGATGATGATGATGCTGCTGCTGGTGTAGCTGGGGCAGGGACGGATAGAATGGGTGTAGAGGGCACAACAGAGGAGGTCCCAGACAGGATGGGGGGAGGGAAGAGGGGAGAAGAAAAAGGAGGATATGGGGAACAAGGAGGAGGCTAACAGTATGGAACAGGGGAGCAAGACAGGCAGGAAGGCACAGGACATAAATGGGATGATAGTATGCAGAAAGCCAAATAGGCAACCGGATAGGACGGATGGATTAGTAAGGAGTGGAGAAAGAGATACGGAGAAAGATACTCGGGTGGAGGGGGATAAAAAAGGCCAGGACACTGGTACAGGAGGTGACCAGGGACACTAGTGAAGGGGCTACCTTCAACACCCAGATTGTGGGAGGTGCGAGGAGCCGGTTGAGGGGAGAATCCGGACGAAGGGATGAGGAGGGGCATGGAAGGAGGGGGAACCCGAGGGGTGAACAGGAAGGCAAGGGGGAAGTTAGAGTACGGCTATTGGGGGACTCCATGTTCAGAGGCATATAATGGGAGGGGCAGGAGGGGTGTAAAAACTGTCTGATCAGAACCAAATGCCACCCAGGCCTGACAGTGCACAAGGCCAAGCATGAGTTGTATTCACTGGCAAGGGAATGCGAGGGGACTCTGGACATTCTAGTGCACTTGGGGACAAACGACATAAATGGCAATAGTGAACTAGAAATTCAGGCAAGGTTCCGGGAGTTGGCCAGGGTATGCCTTTCCATAGGCTGTAAGCTCTCCTTTTCAGAAATCCTGCTGGTGTCAAGGGCTAGTGGGGAAAACAAGATGAAGATTAGGGAGATAAATCAGTGGCTCAGGAAGTGGTGTGGGGAACTGGGGTATGGCCTGGTGGGGGGCGGGAGAGAGAGACCTGGGAGGATAAGGGGCTGTATGCTAGGGACAGGCTCCACCTTAATTTGGAGGGGAAGGAAATCCTGAAGCTCAGACTAGCTGGGTTCATCAGCAAAAGGTGGGATTTAAACTTGTGAAGCGGGGAGGGATCAAAAAAAAGGGGCAGTGCCAGCAGATATGATAAATGAGGGACATGGTCTCCACTCCTTTAGGGGGCTAGGGAGATATGGAACTGGGTCACTGGGTAGGGTGCAGGAGCTGAGAAATGGGCGCTCAAGGGGGAGAAAGGAGAGGAGGGAAAAGGGGTGGGGAGTGGTCCCAATAAATGCCAGGAGCTTAGGAAATAAAATGCCTGAGCTCCAGGCGATGCTAATTGAGGGGGAGGTAGATGTGGCAGCAGTCACTGAGACCTGGGCCACTCAAGGGCATGAGTGGGACCTAAATCTGGAGGGCTACACTAGAAAAAATAGGGGGAAGGGGTGGTGGTGTAGCACTGTTAGTCAGAAATGGCGTGGGTATTGGAGGGGTAGAGGAGGCAGAGGGGAATGTGGAGGCTATCTGGGTCACCTTGCTGACGCCGGGGGGGGGTAAGAGAGTAAAGGTTAGAGTGGTATACAGACCACCAGCACTGGCGGAGCTCCTAGAAGAAAGTTTGGTGGCAAATCTTGAGGAAAGGAAAGGTAATAGTAATGGGGGACCTCAACATGCCAGGAACAGACTGGGGGACTATGACATCACCAGTGGCCAGAGAGCAGAGGCTGCTAGATGACTTCCAGGATGCATTTCTGACAACAGGTGGGTGAGCCAACTAAGGAGGCCCAGACACTGGACGTTGTCCTGGCAGACAGTGATCAGATTAGGGGCCTAAAGGTGAGGGACCCGTTGGCTGGGAGTGATCATGCCACAGTCTGGTTCTTCCTGGAAAGGGGGGGTGGGGGGAAAGCCGAAGAAGGACGGTAGTAACTGACTTTAGGGGTGCAGACTCAGGGAGATGGGAAGGATCCTTACAGATCATCTAGACAGGATAAGGCCAGATATGGATGCTGAAAGCAGGTAGGGGATCATTAGGAGGGGAATACAGGAGGTTACCAGATCCTGTGCAAGGGAAAGGCGTAAGTAAGTTCGGTAAGGCCAGAAAACCCTGCTGGTGGACCCGGGAGGTACAGGAGGTGGTGAGGGAAAAGAAGGCGGCCTATAGGCGCTTCAAGTGGTCAAGGAGTGAAAGGGATCAGGAAGAATATGAGCTGACAGCCAAGAGAGTCACCAGGGTGGTGAGAGCAGCTAAGGCAAAAAAGGAGCAGTCCGTGGCCAGTGGGATCCGGAGAGGGGGACAAGGGGTTCTTTAGATACATAGGGGGAAAAAAGGAAAGTAAGGGGTCAGATCAGCAAGATAAGGATAGGGGATGGTCGGGCACAGGAGGCGGGGGAACAGGCAGAAGTCCTAAATGAGCACTTTGCCTCAGTTTATACCAGGGGGGATGGAGGGGCTATGTCTTGCGAGGGGACTGCGGGTAAACCGGAGCAAGGGGTGAGACTGGTAGGGACAAAGGCCCCTGATGGGTCTGGGGAAAGGGAGTGGCCACCACAGACAGCTGGGGGCCCAGCAGTGCATGGTGAAATGGCGGAGGACGAGGCTGAAATCCCAGTAGAGAGAGTAAGGGAAGCCCTCAGGTCCCTTCAGACGGAGAAAGCACCTGGGCCAGATGAGATACATCCCAGAGTGATGAGAAAACTGGCGGATATCCTGGCAGTCCCTCTAGCGAAGGTTTTCAACATCTCTCCGAGGACTGGGTGAGTGCCCCAAGACTGGAGGGTGGCCCATGTCGTGCCGATCCATGGGGGGGGGGGTCAAGAGAGGAGGGAGGAAATTACAGGCCCGTTAGCCTGACATCGATGGTCGGCAAGGTGATGGAGGGTATTGTCAAGGAAAGGCTGGGGGTGGGGGGTTTACTGGAGCAAACTGGGTATTTGGACGATAGGCAGCATGGCTTTGTCACGGGAAGATCATGCCAGACAAATCTTGTTGAGTTCTAAAACTGGGTGACGAGGGCCCTGGACCAGGGTAGGCCAATGGACGTCCTCTTTCTGGATTATAGCAAGGCGTTTGATTTGGAAACCCCACAGTGGCCTGCTGGGTAAGCTGAAGGAAATGGGGGTAGGGAGACAGTTGCTAAGATGGATAGGAAATTGACTCTCTGAGCATACTCAGAAAGTGGTGGTTGGAGGGTTAGCTTCATCCCCAAGGTGGGTTACTAGTGGGGTTCCCCAGGGGTCAGTGCTGGGGCCACTCCTGATCAACACCTATATTGCAGACATCAGGAGGGGGATCAGGAGTGAGAGGAGTCTCTTTGCAGATGACTCAAAGCTAGGTGCAGTGGTGGATGGGGAGGAGGGGAGGGTGGCCTTGCAGGAGGACCTGGAGGCTCTGGAAAGGTGGTTGGGAAAATGGAAACTAAAATTCAATGTGGGGAAGTGCAAGGTTCTGCACCTGGGAGTCTGAAATCCAGGCCAGGAGTATACCCTGGGAGGAGACATGATTCAAGTCACGGAGGGTGAGAGGGACCTGGGGGTAGTGGTAGATGTTAAAATGAACAACTCGGAGACCTGTAGGAGGGCAGCGGCAAGGGTAAATAGGATGCTGGGATGCATCGCCAGGTGGATTACCTCCAGAAAGGCGGAAGTGATCCTTCCACTGCACAACTGCTTGGTTAGGCCACACCTCGAGTATTGTGTACAATTTTGGAGACCACATTTAAAGAGGAACATTCACTCCTAGAGAGGGTCCAAAGGAGGGCAACCAAAATGATCTGGAGCCTGGGGGAAAAGGACCTATGAGGAGAGGCTCAATGCACTCGACATGTACACCATGGAGGAGAGGAGGGACGGGGGGACATGATAGAGGTCTTTAAGTATGTGAAAGGGATCAATAAAGGAGGCCCAGTCATGGTGCTCCAAAGGAAGGAGGGTGGAGCAACAAGAAGTCACGGGTGTAAGCTGGAAGGGGCAGGCTAAGTGGGGAGGAGAAGAGGAGATGTTATTTCACTGAATGGGTGGTGGAGCCATGGAATGCACTGCCCAGGAAGCTGATAGAGATGGAGACCGTGGATGGGTTTAAGAGGTGATGGGACAGGTACAGGGGGAGGGTAAATCTGACCAGGCCCAATACAGGTGGAACATCTGGGACTGGGGACAGTATAACCCGGGGCACCAAAATCAGCCTTCAGTGTGGGTGCTGAAAGTCGAGCAGACTCGAGAGATCGTTAGGCCTATTCTGCTGGCATTTTAGTATGTTAGTATAAGTGTACTTAATTTTCAGGAAGCCTTTTGCCTTGAATAAACTAAATATTGCCAGAGCTGACTTTAAGTAAGCTCAGTCCCAGCGATCACTTGGGGAAGGGGGTCCAAAGCTAGTGAAAGTCATCAGTTTTTGAAATATAACTGTTCTTTAAAACATTACTTTCTCCCACAGTGTCTCACTGAAAAGGCACACACAAGTGGCATCAATGGTCAGGGCAGCAATTCTCCAAATGGTATCCTAATGAAAGTACCTGCCCCTGCCAAATACAGTAGGGCTTTAATAGAATTTGAATTTGATGGCAGATAAGGACTGCTTTGCCCACCTAGTCTGCCCAGTTTCCTACCTAATGGCTAAGCTACAGATCTTAGTTAACCAACAGCCTGTTTCTTCCTACCCCCCACTAGAATTGCCTTATGTCTGTCCCATGCATTCTTGAATTCCCCCACTGTTTTTGACTCCACTACCTCCTCAGGAAGGCTGTTCCATGTATCCACAACTCTCTCCATGAAAAAAGTAATACCTCCCCACATTACCTCTGAGCCGTGCCCCCTCCATCTTCAAACTGTACCCTTGTTCTTGCACATCTCTTTTTCTGAAAGATGTTACCTTCTTGGACTTTGCTGATTCCCTTGAGGTACCTGAAAGTTTCTATCACATCCCCCCTCTCCCTCCTCTCCTCAAGGGTATACATATTAAGTAAGCATTAATCACCGATGAAGGTGGCATCTAATGGGGAGTTAATGCATGGTTGAGACTGTTGTGTCACGAGGCCACAGGTCGAGTGCATACAACGGTCCAACCATGCATTCACTCTGCATTAGATGCCACCTTCGGAGGGGATTAGTGCACTTGTAACATGGTGTGCTCACCACTGTCCATGTCAGGGATGTGTCTGTACTGCTGTGATTCATTATACAATGATACAATTTCAGTTATTTAGTAAACTTCAGTGTTACTTTCAGAACTTTTCCTCAGCCTCTCTTATGTATCTATATGTCTTTTCAAAACTTTTGCACATAACTATATAGACGTCTTACTTAACCATTGCTGTACGTTTTTGTTTATTTCTGCCGGCTGTTCATTTTTTAGGCCTCTTAGGAGGACCCCAACTTCCGACTATTACTCGTCCCGCTTCAGGCTGTGTGTTTCATTTGCATACAGCGTTCGCGTCTTACCAGAATATTATTGGTTTCTTTCCCTGACACGCTGCTGTTTACACCACGCGATCGATTATGGCACTGACATTCTCCCGGTCTGTTTTTCGTGTTCCATCTCCATCACTGCTGTACCATGTTTGCATTTGACTTCTGCAATGTGCGGTCACCAGCTTCCATTTCACTCCGCTTCCTCACTCTGTTCCCCTCGGTTGCATGCCGTCTCCCTGTGTGTCCCTTGCCCTTCTCTAGCCTACCTACTTGCTCCTCGAAAACTTGATCTCTCCCGTTTTGCTGCCATTCGTCTTTCTCTGCACTGCTGGTTTTCCCACTCTGGCTGCTTTTTGTATTACTCAAGCAACACGGCATTATCGTGCCATAATGCCGTGTTGCTCGTATACCACCTGATGCTAGTGCACCAATTGTTTTCCTTATTTCAGCTACTGTTCTTTTAGCCATGTTACAAGCTCTTTTAATCTCTCTTCATATGTCTTCTGGTGTAGACCCTGCACCATTTTATTTGCCCTCCTCTGGACAGCCTCCATCCTGTCTATGTCTTTGCAGAGATGGGATCTCCAGAACTGCACACAGTACTCCAGATGGGGACTCACCAACTGTCTGTACAGAGGGCTAACAACTTCCTGTTTTCTACTGGTGATGCCTCTCCCTATGCATCCCAGTATCCCGCCAGCCCTCCTTACTGTCATCTCACATTGCTTGCCCATTTTAAGGTCATCTGATATAACTATCCCCAGGTCCCTTTCCATTTTTTTTGCTTTTTTTTTTTTTGTTATTAGTATCTCACACCCACTGTGTACTCTTCCCCTGGGTTTTTGTTTCCCAGGTGCATTACTTTGCACTGAAGCTAACCTGCCATACATTTGACCATTCCTCCAACCTTGCCAAGTCCCTTCGCATCCTTTCTACCCCACCTTCTGTATCGACCGTGTTGTAGATCTTTTTGTCATCTGCAAAGAGACATACTTTTCCTTCCAGTCCATCTGCAATGTCACTTATAAAAACATTAAAGAGGACCAGTCCCAGTACTGAACCCTGTGGTACTCCGCTAGTAACCCCCCCCATTTCTTCAGAGTGGACTCCTTTTACTGTTACCCTCTGCGTCTGGTTTTCCAGCCAATGTTTCACCCAGGCTATCACCTTGGGGCCCACTCCAAGGCTTAACTTGTATTTTAATCTTTTGTGTGGGACTGTGTCAAATGCCTTGCTGAAGTCTAGGTAGGCCATGTCCACAGCCCCTCCCTGGTCTACTACTTTGGTCACCCAGTCAAGGAAATCTATTAGATTCGTCTGACACAACCTTCCTGCTGTGAATCCATGCCGCCTTGGGTCCTGTGCCCCACTGGCCTCTAGGAACGCAACAGTTCTTTCCTTCAAAAGTGATTCCATCATCTTCCCTACCACTGAGCTCAAACTAACAGGTCTGTATAGTTTTCTGCCTCTGTCTTGCTCCCACTTTTGTGAAAGGGAATCACATCCACCCTCCTCCAGTCCTCGGGTACCACACCATCCTCCCATGATTTGTTAAAGGGTAGTCAGTGGTGTCACTAGTTCTTTGCTTAATTCTTTTAGAATTCTGAGGTGAATTCCATCTGGCCCCATTGTTTTGTCCACCCTCAGTTTTAGGAGTTCTTTCAGAACCCTTTCTTCTGTGAATGGACTAGTATCAACCTCCCTATCCAGAGTGCTTCTATTCTCTGATTTAGGTACCTCCCCCTCCTCTTCTTTTGTGAATACTAAGCAGAAGTATTCATTCAGTATCCCTGCTTTTTCACTGTCACCTTCTGCCCACCCTCCCTTCCCTTTATGTAGCCTCACTATCCCTCCCTTGGTCTTTCTTCCCTAATGTACCTATAAAAGGTTTTATTCCCATTCTTAACCGAGTTTGCCATCTTTTCCTCAGTTTGGGCATTTGCTATTCTGACTGCCTTCCCTGCTTCCTTCTGCTTTAATTGGTACAGTTCTCTGTCCTGCTCCTTCTGTGTTTCTTGTACTTCCTGAATGCTACCTTTTTCTCCTTAACCTTCCCTGCCACCTCTTTTGAGAACCATAGTGTTTTTTCCTTTGTTTTGTTGATTTGCTTCACACAAATACTTGTTGCCTCTGTGATGGCTGTTTTGATTTTCCCCCTTTGTTCCTCCACCCCTCGTCCTTGCCCATTTGCTAGTGCTTTTCTGAGGCACTCTCCCATTTTCCCCAAAGTCAACCCTCCTACAGTCCAATACTCTTGCTTTTGTATGGCTTGACTCTATGGCTGTGTTTATCGTGATCCACACTGTTTGGTGGTCACTTGTCCCCAGATGGCTACCCACTTCTAAATCAGAGATCCTTTCTCCATCCCCATTTGACAGTACCAGGGTCTAAGACTGCTCCCTCCCGAGTGGGTTCCAACACTAGCTGTCTGAGGCATGCCCCCTGTAGGGCATCAAGAACAACACTGCTCTTGGATGTGGCTGCAGCAATGGTGCTCCAGTTAACATCTGACATATTCAGGTCCCTCATTAACAATATCTCCCCTTTTTCTGCCATTCTAAGGATTCCTTCTATCATTTCCTTGTCCACTGCCTCTCCCTGAGATGAGGGTCTGTATACAATCCCCGTGCGGATTGTGGTGCCATTTCCTGTTTCCAGGGTGACCCACAGTGCCTCCTCTACTCCCTGTTTATCCTTTAGTTCTGTTGCTTTGATCCCTTCCCTTACATAGAGAGCTACACCTCCTCCTCCTCTTTACACTCCCCGTCCCTCCTGTAGCTTGTGTACCATGGTACGTTGACATCCCAGTCATGGTTCTCTGTGTACCATGTTTCTGCGACTGCCACAATATCCAGGTGTCCTTCTTTCAAGTATTGCCATCCACTGCTCCACAATAGTCAGGCTTTTAAGTGCCCAAAAGGAAGCCACCCGACATGGTGGAATTCATGGCTTAAAATGGAAAATACAGTGTTCAAAATGGGTTAAATGGTAGCTCAACTATTTCCTTCAGTATCGTCCTGGTGCCCCTGGAGGTAGTGGTATTATTAAGTACATGTTATCCCCATCTCCAAAATTCTAAAAGCCACACAGTTTTTAACTACGTTTTTTTTGTGCCTAGAGCCCTGGTAGCTCAGCCCCTGCTCCCTTAGTCTCCACTCACCAAGTTAAATATTTAACATTAGTTTGGAAAAGGTGGACATTCATTGACTCCCATCACAAAGAAAATATGAACAATGAAGTTTTAGCCCGTGCCTTCCGTCATCTCGGAAGCAGCTGAAGTGGCCATTAACCAAAACATACCCATAGAAAATACAAGGTAACAGTTACCGAAACTATTACCGGCCAAAGAATTTTTAACCCATTACAGCCTCGTGAAATGGCTCCGGGTCACAGAAGAGACCTCTTGCTGAGGGGGCTCCCTTGAAAGACGGGGGTTACTTTCTCCCACAGCCTACCTGTTCTGCTTTGGTTTCGCAAAGGACATTGTCTGCTCGGTCCTCCTGGTTGGCTGCAATGAATTCTGGGATGTAGATCGAAGGCCGGGGCTTCATTTTCTCCATGTAAGGTCTCAGTTGCTCTTGAAGCTGCCAGTCGAGGACCTCTGCTCTTTTCATGGCATCAGCCAAGTGTAGAGATGAGATATCCCAGCCTTATAAATAAATAAAAAAAAAAAAACACACACACACTTGACATTAGCTGCTATTCTGCCATGCTCAAACTCACGAAAAACATACACAATCCTACCATATTATTAATAAAATACTAATGGTTATTTATTCAAGGGTAGCATACTGTACAAGGATTAAACCACAGTGCTGTAATGGAAGGTGCATTTGCCTCCCAAACAGGGGATCTGTGTTGGAGTCCCATGTTTAGCAATCCCAATCCAGCCAGCAGAATGCAACCCCTATTGGACACACAGTGCCTTCTAGGTGGATTAGCACCATCTAACTCAACATTACTGCTTCCTGATGAGGGAAGGGGACATGCACCAACAGAATCCCCCACCGTGCCTCTTCCAAAATACAGCAGGATGTCATCTATGCTGGAGTCATTTGCAGCATCAGTTGCTGTGCTCCTTCAAGTGGGCCAGCGGTGGGGGTTGGGGGGGGCACTGAAGGGAGTAAACCATGGGGGGTTCCATCTGCAGGAAGACCCAGTCAGTCGGCATCACGAATGAGAAGCAACAAGGAAAGACAGAGAAAAGAATGAAGGTCAAATGGAGCATTGGGGAACATGGAAAACAAAAAGTAATGAACAGTAGGACCAATTTTTTTTTTCCATTTTCAGCTAAAACAGAATTTCAGATTTTTAGGAATGCACGAATATCCAACCCGGTTTTTGTATCCAACCAGATATCAGGCTGCTATAAAAAAAAATCCAGTCCGATCGGATATCATTTCAAAAACTGAGTCAGTTTAGTGACCTTTCATCTACATTACACATTCCCCCAATGTAGTATTTAAATCTTTACATCAAAAGCACCGCTGACCACAATTGTGGCATCTCTCCTGGTACTGCTTCTGAACTGCCACCCATTACAAACCACTCCTGAATAGAGAACACAGAGAGGGGAAAACATTGACTGCAGCTTGCCAAAATAGTCAGACGACTGAACACTGTGGCTTTAAAACAGCGGCTTTCAAACTTTGATTTAGTTTGTTACCTGGCTCCGCTTCTTCACCTCTCCTCATTCTGCTCACAAACTGCCACCCAATAACTGAACCACCATTAAAGAGTGAAGACCAAGAGGTGAGAACACCAACCACAGCTCGCACAATTAGTTAGAATTCTGCAGGTTTTATTGCATTTGCTATTAAAAAAAAAAAAAAAATACCTGGACTACCACATATACAACTGTAAAACTCCTTCAGTGTCTAGCTTTTTTCAGAACTGCAAGTAGAGATTGAAATAGTCAGACAGCTGAACACTGCAATTTAAAACTTTAAAACACCGAATGCAGCTCACATAATTAGATGGCTGCAGCTTTACCGCTTCTCATTCAGAATGACCTCTGCTCCCATAGACATAAACATTATACAGCTAAAACTTTGCATTTAATTTTTACCTGGCTCTAACCCTTCAGCTTTCCTTATTCAGTTCTGCTGCCACACATTACACTGAACCACCACTGAAAGGGGAAAAAAGCAGCTCGCACAATTAGACCGCAGAACACTGTAGCTTTACCTCTCCTCGAAATTGGATGTTGGAGACTGAAGCAAGAGGTCTGTGGCAGTGGCATCACACCCCACTAGCCCACAGCAAGGGTCTCCTGTTTGGTGGTGCAGCGCACCATGAGACTGGGCACCAAACTATTTTTTTTTTTTTTTTTGTACTCAGAATGCTGTCTGGAGAGATTTGTTGCTGCGATGGATATTTAAGGAGGACAGTGAGTGGTCCTAACATTCAAGTACCTCAAGGGTATAAACAAGGTGTGTGTGTGGGGGGGGGACATTTTCCAATGCAGGAGGAGCACAAGAACGAGGGGGCATGACATGAAATTGGGAGGCGGGAGGTTGAGGGAATGTGAGGAACTTCTTCAGAGAGGGTGCTGGATGCATGGAATGGTCTGCCTCAGGAGGTGGTGGGAGCGAGCACTGTGGATGGATTCAAGCATGCTTGGGAGAGGCATAGGGGAACCAAAGAGGTACAGCAGCGGGTGGGTCAGAAGCAGTAATCCAGTACAAGGGCTTATGGGCAGACTAGATGGGCCAGGTGGTCCTTATCTGCCAACAATTTCTACGTTTCTAAGAATAGGTTGCTAAAACGTGTTCTTATAAACAAAATATCAGAGAAAATGAATTCTCCCATCAGGGGAAAAAGAAAAATCAGGAATAAATAAGACAAGAGGAACTTACAAAGAGCAGTTCTAGCAAACATGGGCTTTTGAAATTGGAACATTTTTTATTCTTAAAGAAAAGGAACAAGATTCCCCATTCTGGATTTTTGACAAGGAATGGTGACTGCTTACCATCAAACACAATGTCATTTGGATGGACCATGGGCAGCAGGTCACGGAACGGAATGTAAACATCACCATTGAGGCCGCTGCCCAAGCATACTGTTGAGGACTGTAGCAGTGAGCCATAGTAATTGGAATGCTGTTACGTAAAAAAAGGAAGCAGACAGACAGTAGTAAATTGAAGTGATAAGTCACTAGGAAAACAGCGTGCTATACACAGCTTTGCTATCATAGTGGGTGGTTAAACATTAAGCCCAAATGACAGGTTACTGGGTTTAATTTCTAATACATTACTCAGCAGAACCTCATTTTTACCTCACCCCCACCCAATCATCTGCAGTTTTAACAATCAGTCTAGCCTCACCTTACTTTTCGTGGTGGGGGGGGGTGCTCCTTCTACTCAATTTTACAGCTGGGGGGAATAAACTGAAAACCTCCCACAGTGAACCAGTGGTTGTAATGGGATTCAGATCAGGGAACTACCAGTCCAAAGCACTGTGCTCCACAACCACTGGGTCACACTTCTTGTAAGTTGTGCCACCCCCAACCCTTTTAAAAGTGACAGTTGAAATTTTGTCCTAATGCCACTGCATTTGGTTTTTAACCCCCCCACCCAATAATCTGCCTGTTACAAGTAGCTATGTTTATCTACAAATCTTTTTACAAATTAATCCGCTTGTTGACAGACGCATTAACAAAGCACTGTTCCTGATTACCAATAAAAACATTTAATGCTGCATGACAATTTGACAGTTACTGCAGCAATTTATTCCTGGCTAATTCCCAATGTACAATATTAAGCCATCCTCCTTTTTAAAGTGTCAAAAAATAAGTCCTTCAGGGCTGTGAATAGACCCCCACTTAATGTAATTTCTACCCAATATATCTTTTATGTTTCAATGGTTCCCTGTTTATGGAGATAGAACAGTGCTTTGGAGAAATGTAAATGGAAGGGCAATGGATGAGTGGCTAAAGCACTGGCCTGAAAACCAGAAGACCCTGGTTCAAATCCCACCACAGCCACTTACACAGTCTGATACTGTGCAAATAACTTAAGACCTTAGTGCCTAAGTCCACCCTGCAGATATAGAGTAGGAACACCCTGTAAATGAGATGCTGCATTATCAGCTAGACTATCCGAAGTACCCTCTGCTCTTCTGAAAAATGTAAGCTTGCTGAAAACCATGATGAAGTTTCTGGGACAAAGAAGACAACAGGGCTAGTGTCTAGGGAAAAATGGGCTGGACCCACAGACATTCCTCTAGTCCAACTGGTGAATGTATTGAAATGTCCCCTTCAATACAAGCCCTGCCACTTCCTGGTCTAATGCAAACTTACCAGCATTTGTTCAAGCCAATTTTGGACCCTGGGGTTTAACTAAGTTAAACATTCATAAGCAGTCACACATTGCTCTGTTGTACCAATTGCAGAGTCCTATACTCCACTATGAGTGACCCTCACCCCACCACCACCAACCACTGACCCAGGATCAGTTTACAAGCAGCAAGGATTTTGGGCCAGTGCACTCTGAACAAACTCCTTTAGGAGCGTTTGTTTTTTCACCTATGCTTATCTCCCTTTAGTGTAGGATTCCAATTCAAAACTGCCATGGATACCAAATTCAAATCTGTTAAAGAGCCACCAACACCTCAAGAAGAATTTTGAAAAACATAATATTTGGACACAAAGTGGCTTATTTCTCATTAACTCTGTAGTTCTTAACCCATTTAGTACTAAGATTGTATGCATGAAAACAGTAAAGTTGTTCGTTGAGGGTTCATAATCTCCTGTTCCTTCTTCCCAGCCTGTCATAATACTGCGCTTGTGACACCACAGTTATTCCCATGGCAACATACTGTGAGATCACAAGAGTGCATTATGATTTCAAGTAGGGAATAAGCTATAGAGGCAGATAACTCCAAAGGATAAAGATCTTGTTTTGGCTGGTATTTCTTCAATAATAAATACAGTAATGGAGAAGAGGAACAGATGCAAGAGACATGAAATACAAGCTGACTTGTGTCTAAATATTATGTTTTCCAAAGTTTTCCCAAAGGCGTTAGCTGCTCTTTAATACAAATACAGAGACTGTCAGGTTCACAGTCTGATACCAATAGGTTACACTAGGTGCCATGTTGAATGGCTGTGGGTACAAGGCGTATGCACATTTTGGACACACACAACCTCTCTCAGAACTCACAGCACTTGGACCCCCCCGAAACCATGCTGCTCATTAACTGATCCTGAGTTAAGTGTTTAGAGGGACACCATCTACACAGAGTGCTACAGTACCCTAGAACATTTTCAGTACGCATGCCATTTAGCATCAGAGGAGTGCTTATCCACAAAACAAACCTTTCTTCCTGTTTTGGTCATCCAGCTAAGCCCCAGCTTATTAGCCAACACCGCTGCTGTTACTGTGGTACCATTGTTTCCACCCCAGCCAACAAGCATCACTCCCAGCTTGGGAACTCTCCTCTGAGTGCGGAATGTGAATCTGGTAGAACATGGTTTCACCTAAAACAGTGCAAACGAAATTAGAAATTATTCCCAGTCAAAAACTGGAGTCAATTTAGATTCAATGCAGACATGGAATCATTCAAATTTTAAACCTATGTACCACGTTCAAAGTTATATTATTTGAATTTATGGGTCTGGTTGGAGGGCCTCAAATACAAATGTGTAAATGTAAAAAAAGATATATGAATAAATAACTGCAAACGTGTAACCATGTGCAGTCTTAGGACAAGTGAATTGTGAACAGAAGGTATGCAGTTCTGGTTTTCCCAAGGACGCAAGCGGCAGAAGGCATATCCATAAGAGTCCCTCTGACCAGACCCATAAAATTATCAGCATCATTATATATCAATTTTTTTTTTTTTTTTTTTTAAATACCTTTTCTTTCTTTGTTTTAAATGTTGATGGTGCAAAAAGCTCTGCTGTAGCACAGCGTGAAAACACTTTTTCAGAATGGTGGTCACATGATTGTCCTGAAATATAATGTATAAACACGCACCATAAAATATGGCAAAATGTTTTATACATTACAACTGGCAGGCTGCAGCTGCTCCACCCCCCAAAAAAAGTCCTGCCCGAGCTTATTCAGCCCCTTCCCCTCTCCCCAAAACACAAAATTCTGGGTAAACTGAATTCTTACCTCAGTGTATGCCTAACCTCAGCGAGTAAATTTCACCCCAGATTAAATCCTTTCTGAGTGCCACCCCAATAGTTTGTGCAGTAGCTTGAAACAGACAAGCTACCTGGTCGGTTGATTGGTTGGTTTTGTGTGCCTGATGTGGTATAGATTAGGCTCAATGCTTCTATTTCAGACAAAGTCTGCACACAGATGTGACGGTCATTTAGGATTGCTGACCTAGCCTGCACCAGGAGTACTAGCTTTTTTTTCCACCCTCAACTGTCTGATCACACAAGTGATCTGCCCAACACCATGAACGGGGATAATCCCAACTCTAGTAAATATTTTTCATAATACCGTAGTTAGATATTTAATACAGACAGTCTTTGGCACAAGTTCAATAACTACGAAGGCATCTTGCAGCTGGTTTATTAAACCTATATTAGGGAGTGGAAGCATTTTCCAGCTTTGATGGGGACATTTGTGGAGGTTCCCAGATTGACAACAACATGCAGCCACCGAGCATTTGCCAGCCACGCCTCCAAGCTGTGCAACTTTAAGGACCATGAAGGCCTGTTTGTACAAACCTCTAGCAGATTTGTTGGAGCTTAAATGCAACCTTATTAAATATTTAACCTGGTTTCACGCCTGCCATGCCTCCAAATGCACTTATGACTTTCTCCCTAGAGCGCTTCAGGCAGACTGGATGGGCCTGGCGGTCCTTATCTGCCGATAATTTCTATGTTTCTATGACCATCGCAGTCAGAGCTCAAACATCACCTTGTCGGAGCGCAACTCAAAATGATCCCAGTGTGACCAATGCTCACAGATGAAGAGCTAGACTTGGAAAAGTCCGTTGCTCTCCTCCTTTTCTCCTTTTCTCCAGTTTGGCAGTCTGTCCAACACATCAAACTTGGGACAGCCAGGGGTCATTTCGAGCTGCATCCAATACTGCGCTGCCACCGCGGCCGGCACTACTTTTTCGCATACCAGTTTTCATGCTTGGGTCTGTCAGACAGAATTCTGACTGCTGTACAGTGTTAGACTATATGGTAATATCTAGTGTCGGGTCCAGACAATGGTAGATTTTCACTGGTGCCTTACAGGCACTTCCTGTCTCACCCATTTCCCTCACCTCCACCCCTCTCCCCGAACCCTGGTCCTCTTTCCATCACCACAAGCCTCCGCCCATCTTAGGGAGCTCTGGTGGGTGTCCTCCTTGTCATTCCTAACCTCTCCTTTTTTCCATCTGCCACCCCCCCCACACACACACACAAACGGGCCTCTTAGGAGGACAGACTCCAGTGGACCATAGTTACTCTGGGGTCCAGAGAGGACTTCCTTTCCAGTTGGGTAGCCAGTAGGCCCTGCCAGAGGTGGAAGTGGAGATGGAGTGGGACTTGATCATCCCAGCCTGTCTGCTTTGATTTTTCTCCCTAGAGACTATCCACCTGTCCCCTGGGGCTTGCCCTGTGACCCTCTCCTTCGGACCATCAGTAAGTGGTGGGGAATAAGTCCATCTGCCCCCTCTTCCCTCCTGATAACAGGGCACCAACCCTGAGCTGGACCAATCACTCTAAAGAAGTCAAAGACAGAGCTGGGGGCTGCAATCTGATGGAAGCTGGCGGCAGGGGAGCAAAAGAGCATACAGAAAATTTACCAAAAAAAAAAAAAGTTTTAGAAGTCATTTTTAAACATTATGAACTATTTCAGTCACTGGGAATCCTTAATCTGGCTTGGCCAACAACTTTTTATGTTATGATGATGTCCCAGTATATTATCCTGGTTCTGTACAAATTAGTGCCCTCCCTCACTGAAATCTTTCAGTGATCCATGTCATAATCATAATAGTGCACTCCCAGGTATGTGCTATGGCAAAAGGTGTCCAGCTTCATCCTGCTACTCACAACACAAAATACCCCAGAACACAGGTTGTGTTCTGTATTATTGCCTGAACTTCAGAAGGCTTGACTGATGCATACGATGCTCTGAATTAAAAAAACAGAAACAAAATCCCAAACTGTGATACCTTGATGCATCCGTTTTCTTCAAAGACTTGAGAAGTCTGATAGGCATAGTTTGCCTCAATATAATCTTTGGTGTACTTGACATCTGGGCTCTGGATAAAAAATTTCTCTGCCATTTTCACGTATCTGCAATTAGGGAGAGAAAAAAAATCCCACTTATATTACCACTTTCATTTTTTAGAATCTTTTAGGGTTTAAATTGGGCAGAAGCCCACAAGAACTTTGTTCCACTAACTCTTACAAAATTGTATGAGCGTTCCTGCACCTGTCATCTTTCTCCATTGAATACTATAGAACACTGCCCCCTAAACATTTTCAATTTAACACCCTGTTTACATTTACCACCCCTCAGCTGTTATATTAGTCAGAAGTCGGTACATTTTGCAAAACTGACTACACACCCTGGAGTCAAAGCATCCCGTTCCAGTTAGGCACGGCAATGAACCCGGTGACCATTTCAATATGAAATGTACAAGTAACAAATTAACTCTGTGAGATAAAGGGTGGCTCACTTCACCGAGCTAGGAGTCCCCATTATAAAACACATTATAAAACAAAAGTGCATGACTTCCCTACTAGAAGATGACTTATCAGGAAGACCAAGCCCAAATTGTTCTTTCATAACTCACAGGGTTCATTTTCTTCATCTTTCTCAGCACACAAGTTCTGTTCTAGAGAAGCCTCGTCATCCAGACTTGCACAGGGATTAGCATACCCATTACGCCCTGCTCTGGGATTAAAGTTTTAGAGTATTGTGTCATTTGGATCAATGTGCCAAAACCAAACCAACAATCTGGCTATTTCTTCCATCCTAGAATCCTTTTACAGATTCTGTGCACTACTCTGCCTGCAGACTGCCTCTTCAGCATGCACACTGGAGTATTTTTAAATGTCTGTCTTAAGGCCTGCTCTGTGGTGCCAAGCAAAGGCGTACGCTTGGCACACTGGTGACCCAGGTTCATACCCTGAGCCCGGGTGTCTGGAGTGGAGTCCAGGACGCTTTCCCAAAGGGGATGGGAGCTTGGACCACTGTTGTCGGCCCCTGGAGGTTCTTGGTGGCGTATGGCCTCGTTGCCCGAGCCCCTTGTCTCTGGGCGATAGTCAGGCCAGCCCTTGTGAAAACAAGGCTGTAGGCCTTCAACTTGGTTTGACAAAGATCCCCAATCAGGTCACTATGCTTCGCAGGTGGGCGGTGGTCCCATGTCGCCGAGCATACCAGACTCCGAGTCGCTCGGGCACCCTCCCACTTGTGCCTCAGCAGACCACTGGAGCTGGCCTGGGGATCTCATCCAGCCGTGCCCCTCCTCCCCCACCGGGTTTTCTCCCTCAACCCAAGGCCCCGTGATCGTGGTTGCCCATACGCATGGAGCACGTGATCTGCATTCGCGCTCCAGTGACCGCCTCTTCTGACCACCCAGCCTATTGCCAGGTTCCCCTCTGGCATGGCACTGCCACCAGCTCCACTGGGAGGCAGACAAGCACCACGGAAACCCCTGTATCCCTCCCCAAGGAGGAGAGCTGCCTGCCAGCTGCTACAATCTGCTCCTCGTCCCCCCTCCCAAGCTGGCCTGAACCCGGGTCGCTGGCATGGCATCCAGTGCCTCAGCCCTTTGCTTATCTCCCATTAGCCAGACTGCACCCCTTTCCTAGAAAAAGCTGAAGTGCTGTGCAAGTTTCAGGGTGTTTGACCATGTTGCTCTCGAACTGCTGTCCATTGTTTTGAAGACAAACAAATGTCTGCAGCACATTTGTCTTAGTGTGGTTTTCTCAAGAGTGCTCCAACCCTAACCCTACCATGCTAAAGTTCTCCGCGGTCAGCATTCTCCCCCTTTCCAGACCCTCTCTTCTCCAGCACTGACAATCCCATCTTAGGCGGACCACATTCACACCCCCCCCGCCCCGTGATGGGGTCAGCAGTGGATGGGTACTTACTGCTGCGATCTTGATGCTGATTGGCCAGCAGTGGGAACTCAGAGTCCATGGGTAGCTAGGTCCGTCATTCTATAGATCTTAGTTTTTCCTCTGGTTTTACTCCCCTCCCTCATGGGCACCATAGTCAGGAACCTCAGAGCACATGCAATAAAAAGTGCCAATGCAAAGTCAGCCAGTCACATTCCTCTCTGAGCAAGTGTCTCAGCTGCACTGCCACCCGTGGTAGTAGTGTAGGAAATCCTGTCAGCCTCCCACCCTAGGGGAGGACAGCGTCTACTGCGGTGCTCAATCCCACCAGTCAGCCCTACTGATGTCCCACACTGGTTCCCAAACATGGATTGCCAGGATCGCAGGGAGCAATGCTGCCCCTATGTCCATGGGTCTCCTTCTGCTGGCTATTTTCTTATGTTCTTATGAATATACACAGATGAAAACCCAGTATACCAATCCGTCAAACAAGGATGATATTTTTTGGCATTTGAGCTGCTGACGTCTCAAACAAAACTTTGAAAAACATGCTATTTAGGTACAATTCAGCTTGCGCATTCCATATATATTCTGTAGATTTCTCCTCCCCATTATTTACAGCTGAGGAAATCTGCATGAATACACGATCTTTATCCCTTAGAGTTCATCTGTCTCTTTAGCTTACTCCCCGCTTCATAGAAACATATAGGTTGACGGCAGATAAGGACCGCAAGGCCCATCCAGTCTGCCCATTTCTTTTTCTACCTTATAAATGTGCCATCAGCCTTTGCTCTGTCAGTGGCCTATGTATTCATACTTATCTGTATTGCTCCCTTATGCCTATCCCATGCCTGTTTGAAGCCCTGCACTGTATTCACATCCACCACTTCCTGAGGTAGGCCGTTCCATGCATCCACCACCCTTTCTGTGAAAAAGAACTTCCTCACATTACCCTTTAATCGGCCTCCCTCTAATCTCATGCTGTGTCCTCTTGTCCTGCTATTTTTCTTAAACTGAAACATGCTAGACTCTTTTACCTTGTTAATGCCCTTAAAATGTTTGAATGTTTCGATCATATCACCTCTCTCCCTCCTTTGCTCAAGGGTATATATATTGAGCTCCGTTAATCTGTCCTCATATGTCTTCTGATGCAGTCCCTGCACCATTTTGGTTGCCCTTCTCTGGACTACTTCAGTTTGGTTAATGTCCTAGTGAAGGTGTGGCTTCCAGTACTGGACGCAGTACTCCAGATGGGGCCTAACCAGTGTCTTGTAAAGAGGGATTATTACCTCCCTCTTACAAAAGTTTGTATCCTCTACTTGAGCAGGCAACTCCAGCCCTTGCTGGGAATCGAATCTGGGACTCTGAATCCCAAAAGCAGCAACTCTAACCACTCTGTTAAAGGGAAATCTCCCTGTGTTGTGACATCACAATCTGGTGAGATGGGAGTAACTGCGATGTCACAAGGCATTATGACCTCAGGTAGGGAGAAAGCAACGAGAATAGATGAACTCTACAGGAGCAAAGATCCTGTTTTCATGCAGATGATCTCAGTAATAAATGAGGAGGAGGAAAGCAGAACTAATGTGTAATTCAAGCTGAACTGTGTCTAAATAGATAATGTATGGTAGAGGGTGATTATGGATGGAATTTGAATAATTCCTATCTTTGTAATGGTATTATTGTGACGTCAGGAGGTTGTTATAACCTATTGAGTATGTCACAATACCAGAACAGTATCGGAACCTCTGTGCATGCGTGTCTCTTGCTCGTTCCACATTTCGGCGTCAACAAAATGGGAGAGCTGCACAACGGAGTACCTGACACGGAGAAATACATGAGAGATAGTCAGGGGCAAAAGGTACAATTGTTTTTTCCTCCTCGATGGCGCTGAAATTTTACATCTTTTTTTTTGTTTTATTACACTATGTTAGCAGGAGAACGGCTGGCTCTGGGCTTGATGGGGGAAGATTTGTAAACATTGGGCAGTTCTGAGGACAGGCAGACAGGGAAGTCTCGGCTCGAAGGCAAACTCACCATAAACTACAAAAGATAACGGACGGGCAACATTTAACAACAATGCTGAGTTTCCTTCTTGCAGTTGTCATGCCAACGGTAAACCTCTTGAAGTTTACTAGGTCAGCATTTATTTATTTGGATTCAGAAATACCTTTGAGTCATAGACTCATTTACAAAGATTCTACGTCACAGAAATTATAAACAGATAGACATTGCTAATGATTGAACAGTGATCCAGTTCAGCATTGTTACAAGGAACAGCATAGGCTAACATTCAAATGCTAGGTTACTTGGTACAGGTCTTACACAAAACAGGTTGGACTCGGATAGGAGTCTGCGCCTGACAGATTCAGGTTAAACTCAAAAGCGGGGGGGGGGAGAGAGTCAGGCTAGAGGCCATTGTCAGTGGCTCAAGGAGGAGGGTAGAGGGCACAGTTCAAGTTGCAGTCATGACAACCTCTCGAAGGCAACACAGTGTTGTTATTAATTGTTGCCCATCCATTATCCTCTGTTTTGTTAAAGTTCTTCTGAGGAGTCAGCTGCTCTTTAACAAATTTAAGTCAGTAGAGTGAATAAAACAAAGTACACCACTCCAAGAATATGCCCAGAAAAATATTGATCAAAATATTAATTTAGGCCGGCCCAGTGTCGCCGAGGGTTGAGGAGCTGGATGCCACACCAGCAAACCGGGTTCGGAAACAGACTCGGGCTGCTGGGGGTTGGCAGGGGGAGAGAGGGACTGAGTGCCCAGAGGCGGCTCTCCCTCTCTGGGTAGGGTTCTGTGCTAGTCCTACCGCTATACTGCTATCTCCCGGGTGAACCTGGCCTTGGCAGTGCAGTCGGAGACGGGCAACAAGAGGGGCAGACGTCAGCCGAGAGCCCTGAGAGGAGTTGTGTCTCGACACACACCCCAATTGACTCTCCCCGAGCGCTGGCGACTGTGGAGTACCAGAACACAGAAACGCAATTCTGTCACTCCTAGGTGATGACCTCTCCAGAAGCTGACAAGCACGCCCTTCAACTGTCTTTGGGGGACAGACTCCAATGTGTGCCATCCGCTCCACCATGGTTCGAGGAAGGTAAGGGGAAGCCTTCCCTCGCCCTACCTGGGGGGTTATCCGAGGGGTATTAAGGGTCTCTTCAGCGACTGGTTGCACTCTAGGGGCAGACTCCTGGGGTATTAAGGAGGATGCAGCGAGGCATGAGGGGATCTGAGTAGAGGACGGTGTTAGAAAGGCGGATAAACAAAATGGTAAAAATATATATATTTGGTTTCGCTTTGGGGCATTTTACACAAAGGGGGTGGAGGACAAAAGTGTGTTGGTGTACATTTTTTGGTTTGCTAGCAACGTCCCACGTCTCTGGTAGGAAGGAAAAAAAAAACATCCTTGTGTTGAGGTAAACCAGGTGCAGAAGCAACCAGGAAATACTGTGTGCCACCTCACTTCATTTCCTTATTACTACAGGAGCATCGCACCATGGGATTAAACTAATTAACAATGGTGATCCCAAGCTAACCCTACCACTCTAACTATTACGTTCATTATATCCAACTAAAAAAAAAAAAAAAAAGAAAGGGCCGCATGCCACATAGTGTAATCGGTATACAGTCCCCATTCCTGTCAGACATTCTCTTAGGGCGAAAAAAGGTTACAAGGCTGAGGTCACGGAGTTCAAAACATACACAATCCCCACATAATTTACGTGCAGATAGCATTTAAAAAATGCTGTAAAACAAGAATGCATATATGGCGCATCCTGCACTTTTGACTACAGAGGTGGGATGAGCAACACCAATTTATACCAAGCATGCACTTTTTAGAGGGCGGAAGCAGCTGCAACTTACGCAGGAAAGTAAGTAACCAACCCATTCATGGGCTGGTGTAGTAACAACTCCTGCTTCCCGTCAGAATTTGCTTTCCGGTAGCATACTCGGATAGCAGGGTAATGTAAAATTATTTAACGGTGACGTCAAAAGAGTCACAAATGTTATCGCCTTAATGGTAGTGTAGTGTAGAAATGCAAATTTAAGGTGTATATACGTGCACCCGGCGTACTTACTGTAAATGCCGGTCCAAGCTCGCGTGCTCTGGTCGGGTAGCTGCTGGTGCGCACTGGTTCGCCGGCTAAAGCTCTCGTTCCGTTGTAAAAGGCTGGTCCCTGCAGCGCGCTCCGCTGCCACCGCCCCAATCACAAAGAAGGACGGCCACGAAATCTTCCATCGCCCCACCTGCTGACGTCGCGCTGGCCCAGAAACGAAGGCGATGTTCCCTTCCCACGCTGCAGCAGTTCTGGAAGTTTTGTAGCCCAGAAGCTTCCATCTCGTTGACAAAACAACGTGCTGGGAAATTTCCATGGGACTCGCCTGTTATTTATTTTTTTCCAATCTTTGTTGGAAGTAACGTGAATCATTCGGCGGGTGTTACTGGCATGGGGCGCTGAGAGGTTGGGGCTGCAGCGCCTCTCCTTTTTGTTGGTTTGGCTGCCTAAAGACTGCAGATTAAGTGCCATTTTAAATGTGTGCGCAATAAATGTTGCCTTTATTGATTATTAATGTCGGAACTTGACCCAGAAAGACACTTTCAGTGGACTTATCTGAATTGCTGCCTAAAGACTACCGCTTCTTTCCGATTTATAATCTGTGTACAATAAATATTTGCTTCATTTCTAATTTAATTTTTTTCATTTCTAGAAGAATCGGCATTACAAACCTTTGAGCCAGAGGCTCATTTGCAAAGGATTCACGTCGATTTTCGACTGGCAATGTTTTACATTCCATTCTAACGGAATGTATTTTGTGTGCAATAAATATTTTATTTGTATTTGTTTGGGTTGCCTTCTTTAGATGCTGAATAAACTGCTATGCAATATTACGTTAACTGGTTGCACGCAGGCTTTAGGCAGGGTGCAGTGCCTTCGAGGCCTGCACGCAACCAAATTTGACTGGCTGCTGTATCAGGGCTGCCATTTTACAGGATTTCCTGTATTTTACGGGAAGAGGAGCCATCTGCAGGAAAATTGTTCCCATACACTTAGGTTATATAGTAAAACTAAGTAGTTTCACTCATGTAGGAAATAATTAAATGTACAGGAAAATTGTCATACAGTTGCGGGGGAAAATGCCATGTAACCACCCCTTCCCTTCTACCTGCACACCCACCCACAGGTGGTGCTGCCTTAGAATAGAGGTTGGCACCTGGGTTCATGGTTAAAATTGGTTGGGTGATTGGCACGGTGCCTCCACCTATGGGGATCCTTCAAACGGCGTACTGTCAGGGTGCTTCCCCACAGGAAATGATATTCAGCCCTCCCTTGGAAACAGGTAAAACAATATACAGTTCTCCATACTCTAAGCATGAAATATCACACTACACAATAATGCAATGGCTGCAACAGTTTTCGGAAAATAATGGGTTTATTGTGAGGTGGATAAAGAGGTAAGGAGCAGTGGAAGCAAAGGAAAATAAAAGCATTCAATAATTAGATTCTAAACTCTATGTACATCAGTAAAATCATAACACAGTGGCATTTATAATTAGGCAGTACTATGCATTCCAGGATTACCCGCCCCAGTTCTACTCCCCCTCCCCCCATGGTGCCCCAGTTAAGCCCACAGTTCCTGTGAGAGCTCTCAGTTTTGGTGTGCACGCACTGAGCAGTTGCAGGCCTGTGACATGGAAAAGCTGGGTGCAGCACACATGAAACACAGGTGTGCTGCAGAGCAAAGTACCAGCCACAGCAGGGGGTGCAGTGAAACAGTTGTAATTCCTGGCTAAACTAGTTGCTAAGGTTGTGCAGGAAGCCCAGTTGTAAAGTTAATAAGCTAGCTAGCTGAACAGTTAGAAAAGTGGGTAAACCCAGTACTCGCGACCTTTGGTGAACAGATGCAGGATGTTGGGGCATGTCTCCCCTTTTCAGGCAACTTGGAAGAACAGGCAGGAAAGGCTTGGAATGCAGGCGATGATCCTCTTCACCCCACAAAGGGACTTGTCTTCACCCACCTCGACTGTAGATAGGCAATCTTTACCCCACAAAGGGATTTGTCTTCTCCCACCTCGACTGTAGGTAGGCAATCTTCACCCAACAAAAGGACTTTTCTTTACCTATCTCGAATGTAGGTAGGCAGCAGCAGATCAAGCAAGCAAGCAGGACCTCAGAGCATATGCCCTGACAGGAAACTCGGTCTCTGAACTGGTAGAGAAATTAGGCAGTTGCTTTGGTTACCTCACTCTCCTCAGCAGACCAGTTACTTCAGCAGGCTTTGGGTATTTGTGACACCAAATATCATAGTTCGTTAGGCTGAGGTAAATCCCAGTTCTGTGGGATTTACCAAGCTCTTCAGTCACCAGTTCTAGACCTGTACAGAAGGCACCAGCTTCAGGATCTTCTGTCTAACAGCAGCAGGAGCAGATAAAAAATGCACCTTCTCATTCACTGTCACTGGCAAGTCTTACTCTGACTCCTAGCTTGTGTAGAAGGCACAAAATGCAGGCGTTTTCTATCTGTCAGCAGCAGGAGCTGACAAGAAACACTTCTTATCACTTACCAACTCTCATTCAAAGTCACACAGACAAACTGTAAACTTCAGAATCCTCAGGTTTTAAAACTCAGTCTCTGATCCACACAACTCAAGCTCTTCGTCCTGATTGGATGTACTGCAGCTACCAGTCGGATCCTACACTGTTATCCAGCAACCTCAGACACCATCAAACAGTTCTCAGCTCAGTCACTTTCCATAAACTGTAAAATAACAACTGTTCACTGTTGGCAGCATCTGGCTACATGGTTGTCACCCTCCTGGTCCCCTCTGAGGGTCGCTAGGGCCAGGGGGTACATTTTTGGGACTGGAGCCGAGTCGCTGGCTCCGTTTTAAGGGCTCCCTTGATGGAACTGTGTGTCTAAACAGCCGTCCACAGCCGCTAAGCATTATGGGGCTTGTAGTTCCTGGTGGTCGCCATTGTCCCCATTACTCCCCGACCCACTGGTGGCATTGGCAGGGTCGGGGAGTGCTTTTAAAAGTTATTTGTTTCTTCTGGTCCCTCCAGCCCCTTTGGCAGTCCAGTGGAGCTGGGGAGATGAATCCATCCTTGCGGCACTTCAGCTTCTTGCAAGTGCCTCCGAGGTGCTAGGCCCAATGCGCAGTTCAGGGATTGGGAGCACCCATGCAGCTTTTGGGCAGCTACTAGTTGGCGAGGAGGCACCGGAATTAACTTTTTTCCACTCCCCAGCCCCATTTGCAATTCATGGGAGCCAGGGAAGCGAGGAGGACCAGGCAGCAACACCAGCCATGAGTTTTAGGCGCAGGAGGCGCCAAATCTAATTATAGCACTCCCCAGCCCTAATTGCAGTCCAGGATTGAGCCGGAGGAGCAAAAAAACAGGAAGCTGTAGGAGGCATGCAGGAGCCAGGTAAGCTCCCGACATTGGGAGGGGGGTTACATTCTCTCCCCACTGAAATCCTTGGCGTCCCCGACAAGGCCTGAAACATCAAAAACATTTCTAACTAATGCACCTGATACCTCTCTATCCATTATTACTATTGCATGAATAAGGCATTTCATTAATACACTAAGCATGCACTTAACTGATTATTTTCCCACCGTGGTCTACAGGTACATCTCCCTATTATAACTTGTGGACAGCAAAAGGGGGGGGTAGCAATAACGGACTTGGCAGCAGAGTAACCTTTTTATGTATCACATTGACGGGGAGATCTGAAGGGACACCATAAGTAAGTTTTACTCTTTGCTTGACTTCTCTACCAGAGCAGCGGGGCATTACATGTTCCTCAGCAATGATTTGATCAGGATCATTAATAGGTTCTGCATACTCAGCCACAGGGGGGATGACTCCTTCAATGTCCTGGATGGGTTCTATTACTGGAGTCTCAACATTCCCTGTGTTTGGAACATAGTTCGTGACTGTGGGTCCAGTGTCGGTCGGAACAAAGGGTACTGCAGTAGGATTCAGTGACCTAGAATGACTCGCATTACTCCTTTCTGGTGCTGAAACTGGAAAATCAATGAGATATGGTGCAGGCCGATATTGACGTGGTATTGGACAAACCTATGGTTCTTCCATCTTCAGAACTACTGTTGAACACATCAGATGGCATTGCCAGTGGGGCAACAGGTACTGGCGGTTGAACTTGACTGTGTTTCTTAGCCTTGTCTCATTTCTAGTAACTGGTCTCCATGGGGGTTAGAGAGGTACTGAATTTACAACTTCTGGCAGCAGTTGATCAATTGGCAATAGGTGGTTTCGATGTAGAGTTTTCACCACCATATTTCCATTTTCCATTCTTAAGCTGTATACTGACAAATTTGGAAGCTGTTCCACTATTACATAAGGATCAGATTTCCAACGGTCCTCTGTCTTGTGTTTGCCTGTTAGTCCCGAGTTTCGAATCAATACTCGATCTTCAGGCTGAAGAGCTTGTTCTTGGACTCTCTTATTGTATCTGTTTTTGTTTGCTAGGCTGGACTTTGCTGCTGCTTCCTTGGCTACTCGATAGGCTTCAGTTAGTTGTGCTTGCAGCCTCCTGGTATACTCACAAGTGTGTCTCTAGCAAGGTGCCATCTGCAGATACCCGGAAACATAAGTCTACTGGAAGTCTGGCTTCTCTCCTGAACATTAGGAAATAAGGCAAGAACCCAGTTGAATCATTTTTTGTACAGTGGTAGGCATGGACTAGAAAAGGTACTTGCTGGCTCCAGTATGACTTTATATTAGGATCCAGTGTTCTTAGCATATTGAGTAGGGTTCTATTGAATATCTCTGGCTGAGGGTCACCTTGAGGGTGGTATGGGGTAGTACGAGACTTCTCTATGCCCATGATGCTTGTGAGTTCTTTGACCAGACGACTCTCAACGTCTCTCCCTTGGTCTGAGTGCAGGCATTTGGGCAGTTCATAGTGCATAAAATACGTTTTGCACAATACTTTATTCACAGTGGTTGCTCTTTGGTCTTTTGTAGGGAAAGCCTGTGCATAGCAGGTACTACGGTCAGTCACTACTAAAATGTTACTGATCGCCTTTCTTTCAGGTTCAAGGGAAAGGAAGTCCATACAGGCCAAGTCCATTGGCCCACTACTGGTGATATTGACAAGAGGCGCTGCTCGCTTGAGTAAAGTTTTACGGATGATGCACCTATTACAACTTTTGCAATGTCTTTCCACCTCCATAGCCTTGCGAGGCAAGTAGAAGTGGCCTTGTACCAGGCCCAAAGTCTTATCAGTTCCCAAATGTCCCATGTCTTCCTAAAGGGCTCGCAAAACCATCCAACGATACTTTTCGGGCAGCACCAGTTGCTCTTTGGGAAACTGAGTTTGTGTCTTTGAGATACAATACAGCAGTCCATGCTTTAATGAAAACTTGTCCCATTCTCTCATGAGAAGTGATACATCTGGCAGGTTTGCTTTAACATGAGAGGAAGACAAACCCTTTTCTTTGGCTAAGATAATGTCTCATAAACTAGGATCTGCTCGTTGTGCTTTTTTTAAATCTGTAGGAGATAAATGAGGCAAAGAGGTGTTGTGCAGGGTGGTGAATCATGCGTACACTTCCGGTATGGCATCAGGATGTACTCCAAGCGGATCCACAGCTCTGGGTTGGTGATGGCAGGTTGATCATCAGGCACCATCGTTTGGCAAACAGCTTTCACTCCATCTTCTGTAATGTAGGTCCAGGGCCCCTCCATGGGGGGAGTATTATAGGGGCGTCTGGACAGAGCATCTGCATCTATGTTGTTTCACCCAGGATGATATTGCAAAAAGAAATTGTAAGTTGATAGGGCAGAGATCCATCTATGCCCTGTGGCATCCATCTTGGCAGTTGTCAGCACAAATGTAAGGGGGATTATTGTCCGTAAGCACCACGAATCTGGCTCCATACAGGTATTCATGGAATTGATCAATCACTTCCCATTTCAGTGCAAGGAACTCTAACTTATGGACTGTATAATTCTTTTCAGAAGGAGTTAAACTGCAACTGGCATAGGCGACGGGTCTCATACCTTTGTCATGTTCTTGGTAGAGTATGGCACCCAAACCGTCCATGCTGGCATCAGTGTGCAGAGTGCATGGCTTGGTGTAATCAGCAAAGGCTAGAACAGGAGCTTCTGTCAGGCGGCGAATCATTTCTTGAAATGCACTCTCACACTCATCAATCCATTGGTCCCCAAAAGGTTCATTGGTTCTGAAATATTCATTTGGAGAAGTCTTCATGGCTCCTATATGTTTGCTCTTCTGCATCGGGAGGATATCCTTGAGTTAATCTGAACAAAGACCTCACCATCGCAGAGTAGTCTTTTACAGATCTCCGGTAGCACCCGCAGAATCCTGAGAAGGACTGAAGAGTTTTCAAGTTGTCGGGTCTAGGCCATGTGGGAAGAGCTTTCACTTTTTCTGGATCAGTACTGATACCTTGATCGGAAACAATATGTCCCACATACTTCACGTAAGTCTGACAGAATTGACATTTGTCCAGCGAGAGTTTCGACCCATGCTCCTTCAGTCAGTCTAGTACCTTCAGTAGTCGGGTTTCATGCTCTTCCAGTGTTCTCCCAAACACTATCAAGTCATCCAAATAAACTAAAGCTTCTAAAAGATTCATGTCACCCACCACCTTTCCATCAAACGCTAGAACGTTGCTGGGGCGCCAGAGATTCCTTGGGGCATTCTCTCAAACTGGTAAAAGCCCAGTGGACAAATAAATGCAGTCTTCTTATCTTCCTCAGCCATCGGTATCTGATTGTAGCCACTGTGCAAGTCTAAGACAGAAAACCATCTGCTGCCAGTGAGACTATCTAGGGCATCCTGCACTTGAGACATGGTGTACTGATCAGCCACTGTCCATTAATTCAGGGTGTGATACTCGATACACATTCTCACTGCCCCATTCTTTTTCCAGGCCACCACTGTGGGCGAGGCATAAGGACTGCAGGATTCCAATATTATCCGTGCTTTTAGGAGTTCTTGTAAATGTCTCCTAACATCGTCAGTGTCTGCAGGCACCAATCTCCTTGATCTTTCACGAAATGGGCATTCATCATATAGGCGGATGCAATGCTCTTCTCCTTTCGCACAACCCACATCCCATTTGTGGCAAGAAAACACATCGGATCATTTTACCAACTCCTTCTTCAGCTAATTCTTCCAGCTGGCAGGGATAGGAGAGGAACCAAAATTAAATGCTCCTTCATCAAGTCAAACAGTCTTCTCAGGCGAGGATGTGGCCACGACCACATCAGCTGCATACAGGTTGACTATTATCATACCAGAGTGCACTGTCAGATCTTTGTGAGTTTCATTCCTGAGTTTGCTGCTGACTCTCTTTACCATCACGTTGTTTCTGGGCAGCTCTCCTCGCTATACCATCAGACCATTTGGCAGACCTCTTCCTGGTAACTCTGTAGTAACAGTTTGGTCTGCCAGTGACTTCTTGCAATCCACAGCTCCTTCCACCACACACTCGGTGCCAGGGGGTACAATCAGAGGATCTTTAGTGTCTCTTTTTATGACTCCAACAATCTCCTCTGGCTGGCTGCAGGCCGTGGTCTCTCGCTGTAGGTGGGCAGTACTCACAGTGGTGTGAATTGATAAAGTCTGATAGATTCTTTCAAATGCCTTCTGCAGGCACAAGTGAACCAGACATCCAAACATATTGGCATTCGCTCCAGTCAACACCGGGGTCTTGTCCAATATCTGAGTGTCAGGATAGATGAGTGCTAAGGTGTTGATCTTTTGAGGGACTCCAGCAAAAGCTAGTAGAAATTCAACTTGCACAGCAATATCGCCATCATAGTGGTAGCTGGCATTGCTCAACCCTCACACAGAAAGTCCCTGTAGAGGCTGTAAAGGCAGATGCATTAAGTGTCTCTGGTAAAAAGATTGATAAATGATGGTGACCTGTCACCCACTGTCCAGAAGGGTGTCACACGGGTATCCTTCTACAGAAATCTTGATGGTAGGAGTGGGACCCATCAGTCCAGACGGTAACTTGTCTCTGACAGATACATTAGGGCTAGTCCATTTCACAGAGCTGTTCAATCTCAGAGTCGCAGGCTGCTCCCTCACCGGGCTCCGTTGTTGTTTCCCTGCAGCAGTTGTCTTCTCCCTCATTTCTCATTCACTAACTGCTGATTCTCAGATCTGACACAACCTTCTGCAATATGTCCATCTTCTCCACAATGATAACAGAACCATTCACTTCTGGGCACAGTTGTGGATCAAGGACCGACTCTTGAATCAGAGGAAGAATTCAGTGGGTGTCCACGTCCAGTTGGCAAGGAGTTGGATCTCGGGTGAGGTGTCTGTGTCATCTACATTGCTTTGACACACTCACTGATTCATTTTATCTGCATTTTCAGGTCCGAGATATCTGTTTGTTCTTGATTATCCACAGCCTGAGGCTGCCAGGGGAAGGCTTTCCCGGCTGGTACTCTCAAAGCATTGGCAATATCTTCTTGTGACTCTTCCTCTCTCACCTCATCAAGAAGCTGTCTGAAGTTAGAAGGGTTAGCTTGGCGTTCTTTTAATCTTAAAGTTATGAGAGTCCAACGTGAATATACAGCACCATGCAAAATTTCGTCAAGTCTCATTTGGGCAGCCTTTGCTGGGGTCTGTCCTCCAGCTTTGACTATTTTACAAATCATTGTCTCTACATGGGTCATGTAATGGGACAATCTCTCTCTCCCACATTCTGGGTAGTAGCTCCCAGCTGAAAAATGAGATCTTCCTTACACTCGACTTTTCCATAGGAACTTCTCAGTATGGCGAGATGGTCACTAGGAGTACAATCGGGTAGTCTGGCTCGCAGTGATCGAATGACCTCTAAGGCCATACCTCTCAAACTCTCCACAATGCATTTGCATTTCTCATCATCAGAGCATTTCCATTCTTGCACCATCTGGGTGGCTTGACTAATCCAGCTCTCGTAGTCATCCTCGCCAGAGGGCATGGGGATAGTACCAGAGAAAGTGCGTAATCTTCTATACTGTTCACAAGGTGGCATCAAGTGAGGGGACCACTCACGTCCTCCAGCCCATGGTTCACCAGTGGGTTTCTTCTTTGTTGGGTCACTCTCTGGGAATATAGCTCTAATGTCTTGAACTGACTTCCCCTCAGTGGCTAACAACAAACGTAACTTTTTCTCAAAGTCACTTGGTTCTTTAGGGTCCTTGGCAGGAGGATCATGGGTGGCATGAGTAATTAAGACCTACGGGGTGGGGTCTCCACCAGCAGGAAGCTGATCAGGCACTTTGGAAGGATCAACCTCCTCTCAGCACTCTGTTAAAACTCTGTAGGATTTGTGAGCAGAACTGTAAATCCTCCCACATTCTGTAACCTTTCCTATACATTTTATGCTGCCCAGGACACTTTCTGCATGGTCCCTTGGGGTAGCTTTGGGGATCCCTTGTGCCAAAATAGCATTTTTTGGATCAACGCCTGCACCCTTGCACCAATCTTGCACTAAAACGTGAGCCATTGTAACTTTTTAATTTTTTTTGGGGACCAGACTGTTCCCAATATAACTAAAAGAGGTACTGAAAAACCAAAAATCCCAGCGGTGGCCTCCAGTTTTGTAACTACCCTTCCCTTCTACCTGCACACCCGCCCATAGGTGGTGCTGCCTCAGGGAATATAGGTTGGGACCTGGGTTTGTGGTTAAAATTGGTTGGGCAATTGGCGCGGTGCCTCCACCTATGGGGATCTTTCCAACAGCATACTACCAGGGTGCTTCCCCACAGGAAATGATATTCAGCTCCCTCCCTTGGAAACGGGTAAAACAATATACAGTCCCTTCCCCACTTATACTCTAAGCATGAAATATCACACTACACAATAATGCATGGCTGCAACAGTTTTCAGAAAATAAACAATGTTTTTTTTTGGGGTGGATAAAGAGGTAAGGAGCAGTGGAAGCAAAGGGGAATAAAAGCATTCAATAATCAGATTCTAAACTCTATGCAAATCAGTAAAATCACAACATAGTGGCATTTATAATTGGGCAGTACTGTGCATTCCAGGATTACCAGCCCAGTTCTCCCCCCACTGGTGCACCAGTTAACCCCACAGTTCCTGTGACAGCTCTCAGTTTTGGTGTGCATGCACTGAGCAGTTGCAGGCCTGTGATATGGAAAAGCTGGTTGCAGCACAGATGAAACACTGAGGTGCTGCAGAGCAAAGTACCGACCACACCAGGGGGTGCAGTGAAACAGTTGTAATTCCTGGCTGTACTAGCTGCTAAGGGCATTACTAAGGTCATGCAGGAAGCCCAGTTGTAAAATTAATAAGCTAGCTAGCTGTACAGTTAGAAAAGTATTTGGGTAAACCCAGTACTCATGACCTTAGGTGAACAGATGCAGGGTGTTTGGGCACGTCTCCCCTTTTCAGGCAACTTGGAAGAATAGGCAGGAAAGACTTGGAATGCAGGCGATGATCCTAAGTTCACCCCTCAAAGGGACTTGAATTCACCCACCTCGACTGTAGGTAGGCAATCTTCACCCCACAAAGGGGCTTGTTTTCACCCACCTCAACTGTAGGTAGGCAATCTTCACCCCACAAAGGGACTTTTCATCACCCACCTCGACTGTAGGTAGGCAGCAGCAGATCAAGGAAGCAAGCAGGACCTCAGAGCATAGGTCCTGAAAGGAAACTCAGTCTCTGAACTGGTAGAGAAATGAGGCAGTTGCCTTGGTTACCTCACTCTCCTCAGCAGACCAATTACTTCAGCAGGCTTTGGGTATTTGTGACACCAAATATCACAGCTTGTTAGGCTGAGGTATATCCTACTTCTGTGGGATTTACTAAGATCTTCAGTCACCAGTTCTAAACCTGTATAGAAGGCACCAGCTTCAGGATCTTCTATCTAACAGGAGCAGATAAAAAATACACCTTCTCATTCACTGTCACTGGCAAGTCTCACTCTGATGCCTCACAACTTACAAGCTCTTCGTCCAGATTGGATTTACTGCAGCTACCAACTGGATCCTACGCTGGCCACCATCAAGCAGTTTTTCTTGGCTCAAGTCACTTTCTATAAACTGTAAAATAATAAATGTTCAGTGTTGGCAGCATATGGCTGCATGGCTGGCACCCTCCTGGTCCCTTCTGAGGGTCGCTAGGGCCAGGGGATACATTTCTGGTACAGGAGCTTAGTCACTGGCTCCATTTTAAGGGCTCCCCTGATGGAGCTGTGTCTCTAAATGGCTGTTCACGGCCACTAAGCATTATGGGACTTGTAGTCCCTGGTGGTCACCATTGTCCCCATTACTGCCCAACCCACTGGTGGCATTGGCAGGGTTGGGGAGTGCTTTTAAAAGTTATTTGTCCTCCCTTCTGGTCCGTCCAGCCCCTTTGGCAGTCCAGTGGGGCTGGGGAGCTGAATCCCTCCTTGCGGCACTTCTGCCGCATCTTGCCAACACCTCTGAGGTGCTGGGCCACCAATGCAGCCTTTCCCATTGCTCCTTGCCCCGCTGTGTGACGGTTCAGGGTTGGGGAGCACCTGTGCTGTGCGGCACTTGGGCCACTACTAAGAGGCACAGGAGGTGCCAGAATTAACTTTTTCTGCTCCCCGGCCCCATTTGCAGTTCATGGGAGCTGGGGAAGCGAGGAGGGCCAGGTGGCATCACCGGCTGCGAGTTTTAGGTGCAGGAGGCACCAAATCTAATTACAGCGCTCCCGATCCTAATTGCAGTCCAGGATCATGCAGGAGCTGGAGGCATGCAGGAGCCAGGTAAGCTCCCGACCTTAGGAGAGGGTTACAACTGTAGTCTAGGAGCACTGCATAGTGTGAAAGAGAGATGTCCATACCTTCAGTGCCTTCTTCGGGTGCAGTCTTCTAGTTCATGCTTAGGTGTCCTCTGTTGCTCTTTATTACAGCTGTTACAAAAGTAAAGTACAGGTGTAGTTTATGCAGATCTGTGCAGCAAGTTTGACAATTGCCCCCTTACTGAAAGCATACCGACACATGTACCCTAACAACAGAATGCTGGAGAGTTTCTAGATTTGAGACTGCTCACAGATGAGTTTAATAAAGCACTGTGCTTTGATACCTTTTATTGGACCAGCAAGAAATTGTCAGCACACAAGCTTTCAGCATATAGTAGATAGGCTCAGAAAAGGTATCAGATCACCTGCTGTGTTCATCTGTTTGTACAAGGACTAGGTTTGCTACAGACAGTTTCCTACAGGTCAGTTTGTCATTTTCACTGCAACTCCAGGGTTGTTTTGCTCTATGTTCTTATCGCTTGCATGATTTTCCACGGAACTTGTGTTACTCCATTTTATTTCATCACCAGCATGTCTATGGGGACAATTTCCCTTTATGCTGCTTCTTTTCCTTATAAAATACAGAAATTCCTATAGATCTGGGGGCCCTTTGGCAGACAGTGGCCCTGCTCATCAAAAAGGTGCTCAAAGCCTACAGTTGGCTCACCACAGTCCATCACTTATGCGTTTGTGGCACAAGAACGGTAGGTGGCTTTTGGACATTATTTTCTTCATACTGTACACAATCCCACACCTGCTCCCCTGCTTAACCTGCACAGTTTTCCTTTAGGCCACTCCTTTTCCCTGTAAAATAGATTTGGGAGCCTTGTGGCAGACAGCAGCCCTGCCCACAAAAAGGCACTGGAAGCCCCCAGTTGGCCCACCACAGTCCATCATGTGTGCATGTGTGGTGGTAAAGGAGTACGTAGCTTTTTGACAAAACTTTTTCCATACTGTACACAATCCACACCTTCTCCCCTGCTTAATCTGCACTCTAGTTTTCTCCCATTCTCCATATAACCCCCTAAAACCATACCTGTGCTTTCCCTTGTTCTTCCTGCCCCTTCTCATGTCACTTAAGCTTATCCATCACCTTTCTGCCCTCTGACCTTGAGCTACCTGTGCCTTGTCTGCATAAGCCAATCGGTTGAACTCAGCTGGGTAAGCCTGGGTTGAACAGTTTATACCTTCCTCCTGGACGCTGTTTTTTTTGTTTGTTTTTTTTGTAAAAAGTTTTATTTTAGAATTTTGGGCCAGGAAAGGTTCACTGAGCTAAAACTCATTATCGGGTGTGACCCGGAAGCATTGGGAGGTGAAGGTGACTGGCTCAGGGTTACACAGTATGTAAGTGGTGGTTGTGTGATTCAAACAAAGGGTTGATGATTCTACAGGTTCACAGCTCGGTGCTTGATGTCTAGGTTGTACTGCCTCCATTTTCTGCACTAGTACCCCCTTAGGGGGAACACATTAACAGACAGGTCTTTTTATCCACTCCCAGATTTATCCATCATCCACTCAACTGTATGCTTGCTGGATTATCGCGTACCTCTTGTTGTACTGTGACTTGCCATGAACTCCAGCTGAGCAACCCCATGTATGTATTTATTTATTGCTGTGTATGTCTCTACTGGTGCAGCATGCAGTTAAATATATATTCAGTACTGTCCAGCTACTCTTGCATCCTGTGTAATCCTCCCCAGGATGCACCTGGAAACAAGCTTCACGCTCCGTGTGCCAAATAAATGAATAAGCCTTCTGGATTTAGAATAGAATAAAGGGAGAATTGTTTTTTTTCCAACTTATTTACCCAGGATACCCAGCTGAGATGCATCTTGTTTCCAGTGAGTCCTGCTTTTTTCCTCATTTCCTTAGTTGGGTGAACTGTAGTACTGGGAAGCTGAGTGACTTATTCAGGGTCATACAGTGAATATTTGACTCTGGTGGTATTTGAACCTGTGGTTTCCCAGTTCCCAAGCTGGTGCTCCGACCACTGGACTACACTGTTTGGGATCTGCAGGTGATACCAGAGGGATCTCCTGTGCCGCGAGGATCTCTACCAACAGTAAACAGGTAACTGAATTCTGCAAGGTGGGAGCTCCCACAACAGATATATTTTTCACGTCAGATTAATTTCTTGCCTGGTTTTAATAAAAATTATAATGCTTTTGCCACTTTAGAGTGTAGTCCACGTATGGTCTGATTATACTCATTACCTCCTGGGCAGCCATTTTATGTCAGGTAAACAATGGATAGTTCGGACTTCGTATGGAGCGATTGGAGGTAATAAGTTAAAAGGTTTCCATTTCCATTCTATAAACAATTTTATTTGGACATTATGGCACACAGTATACAAGGTCACAGGGAGTTTGTCATAACACACACTGGAATTACTACTCCTTAGAAGTTGTTTTAGATAAATTTTAGCGAGGAAAATAAGAAGAATACAGGGATAGCAGCGGGTGGCCAACCTACTGTAATCATGTTTTAAACAAAAACAGATAGTAAAGAGATGCTGTTGGAAACAAAAAAGAAAAGTAGGAAAGAAAAAGAAAGATAGGTCGGAGTTCATTCCAGTAGTAAGATATAGGGGAGGGGTGTTACTTCAAACTGTCACACATGGCACCCGGGATTGTACCTCTGAAAACGGCTCAACACAGGACCTTCTCAGTGTCTCACTGCTCTGCTGGTGAACCTTCCTTGTCGATGGCCCTGGGTCCGGGTGGGAACCATGCTTGCAGGATTAAGCACATTTCTCCCGAGCCCTCGTCATGGACAATGAGGGCCTCGAGCTCTACCGAAAGTACCTGAGGTAGCTGCTGTCCTGTCGTCTTCTATACCATCGATGACTACTGGCTCCTCTCTTACCTCCGTCAACATTGAGTTCAGGAGTACCTGAGACGGTAGCCACTGTTATGTCATCTTCTACACCGTCAATGACTGCTGGCTCCTGTCTTACTTCTGCCGACGGCTCCTCCATCAGCAGTGAGTTCAGGGGTTCTCCTGCGGCTTCCATCACTGCCTCCCCTTCACAGTTCCACTACCATCATCCGACGATGGCTTCTGGCCTGTCAACTATCCTCTTGTCGATGACCAGCCTGGTTTATGAGAACTCACTGTTGACTACTTCATCAACGACTTTGGGGTCATACGGTGATGCTCGCACAACTATGCCACATTATCACGTACCGCATGCAATTGTGTGGCAGCGCTACGCCTGTTCTTCAATGGGTTGCACATTTGCATGGTGGCGATACACTACGCTACCAGCCAAGTTTCTCAGAGCTCAATGCTGACTCCCTCTTCGGCTGTGCAACGCAAGTCTTTGTGCAGTAGAGGTGCAATTGTTTTGCAAGTGGTTGCGCATTTGCACAGTGGTATAACCACACTGCTGCAATGTTTTTGCACAGTCACCACCGTATACTCACCCCTCATTGGGGTCTATCAGGTTGATACCACTGTTTTCCTCTATGCTTTCAGTGGTTCCATTCACTCTGTCCATGCTAAAAGTACCCACTACGTTCATAGGACTGCTGGCCATGGTTGATGTCCAGGCTCTGGTGCACACTGTCCTGGACCTTCCTGAAGTCCAGACATGATAGGTCTGCTAGACCTCAACAACCCCGGATAAAGTCTCCAAGAAATTGGATGTCCTTGGGGATGGGAGTTTCTGAACTCCTTGATTACATGAGTCACCTACTCAAGGCCTCTCCAGCCTCGATTCAGACCCTTCCTGCTGGTTCTCCTCAGGATGAGCTCACTGTGAAGTTGTGTACTGAAGCAGTGGTATGCCACCACCTGCTTAGGGCCGAATATGATGCTGTCAGTACATCGACTCAGGCTCCCTCGACGGGTGTTTGTTTCAGACATCATGCAATATGGCTAGGAGTTTCAGGTTTCTCACAGACCAGGTAACACTCTCCCCTTAACACACTGTTTAAGGATTATAAGCTCTTTGGGCCACAGCCCCAAGACAATTTGAAGGTCTTAGAAGACTCTGGTTGTACCCTTCGGTCACTCATCTTTATATCGGACACAAGCGACATCCTAAAAGGGGGTCCTTTAAAGGGGCCACCCACATAGGTCTAGATCTCGTATTCAGCGGCAGCCTACAGCTAAGCATAAGGCTTTGTTAACCCTGCCAGGTCATAGACATGCTCCAAAATACCCTGCTGCCCCCTAGCAGGGTCAGCCTTCAACCTAACGGCCTTTCTCCAGTCATGGAACTGGAGACCCTTAAGAACCCACGACTGTAGGAGGCAGGTTTTCCCTGCCCCTCCCAGAGTGGAAGAGGATTACTTCATGTACCTCCATATCCAGAAGCACCTTGCTCACAGACAGTTTCTCCGTTTTGTTCCAGGGTATCCTTACCAATTCGGAGCCCTCCCATTTGGCCTTTCCTCAGCCCCGAGGGTGTTCACAACATGACTAGTGGCAGTCGCAGCAGCCCTCCGCAAGGAAGGCCTTTATGTTTTTCCTTTACGGCTGACTGGCTCCTGACAGCATCCTCTCACCACAGACGGCTGTTCACGCCTTCTCAAACCCTTTAGTTCGACTGGGTGAGGATTGCTGTAAAGTATCCAAAATCCAAGATGAATCCTTCACAATGTCTCCTCTGTATCAGTGCTGTGTTGGACACCTCCTTGGGGCTGGTGTTTCTACCAAAGGTCTGGGTGGATGTCCTGATTGATTTAGCATGCAGACTGGAGTCCAGTAGATTTTCTCTACACAGAACTACCTGTGCCTCCTCTGTAATTTGGAGGCCACAATTCCGACTGTCCCCCATGCCAGACTAAATATGAGGGTCCTTCAATGGTTCCTGAGAGTCCAGTGGGACCAACGGAGAGATGATTTCAATGCCCAGGTCCTGATGTCTTTCCCGGCTCTTTGGGCTCTACAATGGTGGAAGTCCATAGACTACTTAATGCAAGGCATGCCATTTTGTTTTCCTGTTCCATGTCTCAGTTTAACCACAGATGCCTCCTTGACAGGGTGGGGAGCTCATCTCCTGCACATCTGATCCCAAGGATCTTGGACGCCGGTGGAGGCCCATCTCCACATCAGTGTCTTGGAGATGAGGGCAGTCCTACATGCCTTACAGGTGTTCAAGACTCTCCTTCCCCCTGGTTGCCTTCAGGTGCGGTCAGACAATTCTGCGGTGGTTCACTACCTAAACAAAACAAGCAGGCACCCATTTCAACCCTCTCCACAGATAATTGATAAGGGTTTGGTTCTGGGCGATCCAGAGAGGTATCCATCTTCTGGCAGTCCACATCCCAGGAGTGTCCAACACTCTGGCAGATGCCCTAAGCAGATACACTACCCAGGCCGACGAGTGGGAAATGCTACCGGACATCCAAAATGACGTCTTCCACCATGGGGGCCGCCCAGTGTTGGACCTATTTGCCTCTTCACAAAATGAAAAACTGCAGCTTTACTGCTCTCTTGACCATGGTCCTGGAACTGTGTGGCAGGAAATGTTATCTCTTTCCTACTACTAAAACTGGTCTGGGTCCAGGCGTCTATGATTCTCATAGCAGCACCGTTCTCACTGAGATGGATTTGGTTCCCTCTGCTTCTACAGTTCTTGGAACCGGATCCCCTTCCTCTGCCAATTTGCCGGGCTCTTTTGTCCCAGGCACAAGGATCCTTGTTACACCCGGACCTTCGCTCCCTCCATCTGCATGCCTGTTTCCTGAGGACATAGTCCTCTTGTGCTTCAGGGTGTCTCCAAAGGTGGTGGAAGTCCTATGGACTGTCAGAAAGCCATCTATACAGTCTTCCTATTCTTTGCCATGGAAATGCCTCTCCATTTGGGCATCTACACAGGCCTTCGATCCTTATGAGTGTTCCCCTCAGAGCATCTTAGACTATTTGCTCTCCTTGTCAGAGGGTGGCTAAAATATTCCTCTGTGAATGTCCACCTTTTAGCCATTGCCGAATTTCATTTACCTGTGGGCAACAAAACATTGTCCCAGTTACCTTTGATAAAAACTCTATAGCTTACTGTTTGCTTCAAATCATAATCCTCTGTTGTGACATCACAATCTGTTGCCATGGGAGTAATTGTGATATCACAAGCAGTGCTCTATGACTTCAGGTAGCGAGAAAGCAGCAGGAATAGACAAACTCTTCAGGAGCCAAAGATCCTGTTTCATACAGATGACCCCAGTAATAAATAATGGGGAGGAGAAATACAGCACTAATGGGAAATACAAGCTGGACTGTGTCTAAATATTAGGTTTCATTAAAGTTCTCCTGAACGTGTCACCAGCACTTTAAGCCCTCTTGAACCCACTGTTTTCAGTGAGCTCTGTTATCGTTCTTGGAAAACTATAATTTTAGTTGCCATTACGTCGGACAGCCGTATTTCAGGGTTACAGACACTAATGTGTAAGCCTCCCTGCCTGCAGTTCCATAACAAAAGAGTGTCTTTAAGCACAGACCCATCATTTTTGCCTAAGGTTGTTTCTGAATTTACTCTAAATCAGGCTATCCACTTACCAGTGAACTATGCGGAGCCTGTGAATCCAGGAGAATCCCTGCTTCATACTATCGATGTGCATACAATATTGAGACATTATCTTCTCCGCACCTCACAGTTGCAAAAAACTGAGCAACTTTTAGTTTCTTTCACCCCTGAAAACCAGGGCATTCAGATTCGAAGCAGTACTTGTCTGCATGGTTGGCCAACTGCATTTCATAGTGCTTGTTCACATGGTTGCCCAACTGCATTTTATCTATACAAAATACGAAAAACCTTTTACAGGTGTTGTGAAACCCCATTCCACCAGAGCCGTGGCTGCCTCTATGATGTGTTTCCGAGGCATCTCTGCATTAGAAATTTGTGAAGCCACCACGTGGTCTACTGTACATATGTTCACGAAGCATTACAGTCTAAACATCGCTTCCAAGAAGCAGTCCAATTTTGGACAGGCCATTCTACAAGGCCTCCTGTCCAAAGTCCTAATGGTTTGCTTCCTCCCCCTTTGATATAATAACTGCTTGGGAATCTTCCAATGTGTTATGACCTACTGCAAGAAACTGTCTCGATGAAGATAGTACAGTTGCATAAGAACTTACTGTAACAGTAGATCTTCAAGAGTGTCTCTTGCAGCAGGTCATAACCCACCCACCTTCTCCCCTGCTGTTACATCAGAAGGGTGCCTTGCTCCTGTCTTTTTACGACTCCACGAGTTACTGCCTTATTTCCCTTCTCAGTTCTCATTGGAGGCCTGAGAAATGTTTTCTCATTTAGTCGCGATAATGGAAAAGAACTGAGGAGTAGCTGGCACCTCCCCATTTTATACGTGCCAGACTGACACCATGTGGTAATATTAGGGTGAGGACCCCGGGTCGACTGCTGAGAAGTCATCCGGAGGAAATGACGCCTGCTGCTGATATCCAATGTGTTATGTCCTGCTGCAACAGATAGTCTTGAAAATCAACTGTTATGGTAGGTTCTTACGTAACTGTACTATCTGTGCAGCAGTTTTGACATTTATTCCCTTACTTAAAACATACCGACACATCTACCCTAACAGCAGTATGGTTTCTAGATTTGAGACCTTTATATAGATCAGTTTAAATAAGTAGATTGATTTGATATATTTTTCGGTACTCACGCTTTCAGGCTACACAGGTTCATTTATTTATTTATTTATTGAATTTTGTTGACCCGGTAAGCCCACTGGGCCTAGAAATCCCTTTTTCAGGGGCGACCAGGGATACAGATGGTAAGTAACTGAAATTTAACCAGATTAAGCTGTTGGTGGTATTCTTTTTTAGTGCATGGGAGAAATTTGGCCAAGACACTGGGAACATTCCCCTACTCTTTTTCAATAAGTGGAATCTTTAGCATCCACCTGAACTACCATCAATCCAGGCAGATGGGACCTCGGTTTAACGTCTCATCTGAAAGATGGCACCTCAGAAGTGCAGCACCCTCCTCATGCTGCACTACAGTGTCAGTATTGGGATATTAAACCAAGTGCCAGATGTGAGAACTGAACCCACAGCTCTCTGATCTCCAGGCCTCAGAGGCGAGTGTGCTACCTACTGAGCCACTGACACGGTACATAAAAGGTATCCGATTCACCTACTGTGTTCATCTGTTTGTAGAAGGACCAGGTTGGAACAAACATTTCTTTACAGATCAGTTTGTCATTTTCAGTGTAACTCCAGGGTCATTTTGTTGTATTTTCTTATAAATTGCCTAATTTCCCATGGGACTTGTGTTGCTCAGTTTTCCTGTATAAACAGCATATTTGTGGGAACAGCTTTCCTGTGGGCTGTTCCTTTTCCCTGTAACATACAGGAATTCCTGTAGTTCTGGGAGCCCTGTGGCACAGAGTGGCCCTGCCCACAAAAAAAAAAAAAAGGTGCCAGAGGCCCCCAGTTGGCCTGCCGCGGTCCATCATTATGTTTTGTGTGTTTCAACTTGAACTGGCTTAATGACCAGCAGCTTGAGTATATACGCAACTGAATCTCACCTAGATTATCTCCTTCCCATGTAGCTCAACCCCAAGTACTCTGATCACTCCCTTCTCGACAGGATTATAACAAACCAGGTGGACAGGATCCTCATGGCTGGGGTACTGTCCAACTCCATCGGTGACCACTCCCCCACGTTTTGTACATTGGCCTGTCGTAACCTACATCTCTCACGCTAAGTTTATTTCCTATGGAGATTTCTCCAAATGTAACATGGACAAACTATGCTCTAACATTATGGCGGTAGACTGGTCCATTATCTGCCCTTGGATTCCTCACGGCTGCTCTATCTTCTGTCCAGAACAAACACTTCCCAATCACAACCTGGCGAGTAAGGGGTGGGAATGCAAGATGGCTCACCAAAGAGCTCCTTGCTAAAAGGAAACTGTGGGCTGCTCTATGGGTGACTTATAAATCTTCTCCATTCCATGTTAACTGGAACAATTGTTGCAGCCTACAGAACCTCTGCAAACAGGAATCCAAATCCCTCAAGGTCTCCTTCACTAAAAACCAACAGACCCACAACTTGGGTGACCATCATAGGTTCTGGACCTCTGTGAACCCCCATATTAAACCTGGCCCCAAGCAAAGTTACATCAACCTACTCACAGTTGCAGGTTTCATAACCAAGTCATCTAAAGTTGCAGAGTCCTTGTACCACAAATTCAGTAATCTAGATATGCACCTTGCTAAACTCCCACCCAAGGTTGCCACTCCCATCCTTGAGGAAGAGAGAGCTGAAGTGAATGGTTGTCCTGCCTTCCACTTTAAAGTCACTTCCATACAGAGGTCCGACGGCTCCGCAGGACCCTCCCCAATTCTGGATATGATGGTCTCTGCTCTTGGTTGTAATGCTGACAGCTGACCTTATTGCTGGGCCCCTTGCTACCCTTAATCTATCCCTTTCCTCCTCGTCCACCCCCCTATTATGGAAGCAGGGCAGAGTCGTTACCATATTCAAGTCAGGTGACCCTAAACTCCTGGATAATTACAGGCCAGTGTCCATCCTCTCTTACGTAAATAAGATCCTGGAAAAATTGTTTTCCAGCAAATTTCTGACCATGTCTCTAAATACAATCTATTGTCTCCCGACCAGCATGGATTCAGAAAGGGCCACAGCACAACCACTGCTCTGGCCAGTTTCACAGACCATGTTTTAAGAAACACAGATGGGAACAAATGGGATATTCACCATCAGAGTCACGAAATATCCTTATTTCTAGATGTTGTTTCGCGTACACGTCCTGGAGGAAGGAACTTTTAAAATATCGTCAGCATTTGGCAGACTACGGTATTTCAGCAAATTTGTTTTTCCCTGCATGATTACATTTGACTTTCAAAGGTAAATCTTATGTTTTTGCTGATATAGAGGCGGTGAAAAGATTTATGGATGCTCTGCCACCTTGAGAAGATTAGGATGCTGAGGATCCAGATGACCAGATTGGGGTTTCCTGAACAGATGTTCTGGACAGTATCCTGTGAAAGGGCTAACCGCAAGTGGGCGTCTACCAAAATGGTGAGCCACTTGCATCGACTGCCCCAGTGGTGAGGGCATAGGAAGGATGACTGGATGGGGAGTGTTCACGACACAGCGATGAGCTATAGCGCATGTATTCATGTGCAGGGGGTGGGTGGAATGACGCACAAGCAATGGGTGGGAGGGTTGTGAGGGGTGGTGCAGCAGGGGTGCTGTTGAGCTGGTGTCATGGCATGGTGGGTTGGGTGCTGGCCTGAGGTGGCGGGGATGCAGGGTTCGGACGCGGCGGTGGTGTTTTTATTCGTCGCTCAAGACAGTTTATTTTTATTTTTACTGAATGCCCCCAAACATGCACCCCCGGAGTTGAGAGTCGAAGTTAGGGTGTGGGGCTGTTTTGCACCAGTGTCACTGACGCTGAGTTGCACATCACTGAAATTGAATTTCGGCAATGTGCACTCGTCAAAAGGACGATCGCCGTTCAGCGATCTCTCTTATGACATGGAACCATTTTGGACAGCACTATATAAATATTTAAGTTAATGATTTTTCAGCTTTCTGTGAGGCTCTTGTTGTAATGCTCTTTTAAATTCTCTAGCTGTCTGTTAACCTCTGGAAATTCTTCAACAGGTGGAAGGTCTGATTTGTGAAATATCTCCTGTTGAGCTGGACTCTGATATCCCTTTTGATTATACTCTTCGCCTGTTGTTAAACATAGACACACAAAAACTGTTGGCAGATAAGGACTGCCAGGCCCATTTAGTCTGCCCGTAAGCCCTATACTTGTTTGTTTACCATGAAATAACATATGACAATGGTAGCCATTATGGTAATGATAAGTCTAGTGAAGTTTTGCATGCTTAATGGTTATTTAGCTTGCTGAAGATATTATTTGCTATGTTCACTCTGCTGGACTAAGGTATAGGGGTACAAGGGGTTGATATTGCTTACGTTTTGTATGCAATTATTTTCATATAACTACATTACACTTTGATTTTCTATTTGGGAGATATTCCCAACTGCTTCCCCAACTCCAACAAGGGGCTGATGTCACTTATATTTTTATTTTTCTGTCTCAAAGTGAGAGCTGTATCTGTGTGTGGGTGTTGCTAATACTGAAATTCTCATTATCCTGTTTTATTTTATTTATGACATTCTGTATACAAGGATGTAATTTCTATATTCTGTATTGTATTGTAATGTAAATTTTAATAAAAAAAAAAAGGAACACAGATGAAGGCAAGCTCACTGGTGCCATCTTCGTTGATCTGTCTAAGGCCTTTGACTTAGTAGATCATGACATCCTCCTTGGTAAACTCGATTCCAATGGCTTCTCAACGGGAACTATGGCTTGGTTCAGGAAGTACCTCACAAGAAGATCCCAAAGAGTCTATACCGGGGGGGTCACATCCAACCCCCTAGGGCTGTATAGTGGGGTTCCACAAGGGTCCATACTAGGACCCATCCTTTTCTCTCTTTTTGTTAACCACCTATTCGGGGATAGTACAGACTGCCTCATGATTATCTATGAGGACAATCTCATTATATTCAGGAGTGACAATAACCCATTGAACTTATTCCTCTCCCTTTCCCGAGATTTTGAAAATGTCCTTAAGTGGCTTGTATCCAAAAAACTACTTGTTAATGCCAAAAAAACAGGGCCATGCTATTTGGGTTCAAGCCAAGACTTGGCAAATATACTGCAGGGCAAAATAACTCCCTCAGCACTGTGGCCGCTGACGGATCCCCTCTCAAACAAATCACTGCCTTCAAATTCCTGGGGGTCACCCTTGCTCCCTCCCTTCCTCACCTTTGAGGATCGTATTGGGCATGGGCAAGTTATCAAATGTGTGAACCAGTGACTGGGTATCTGCTACTGCTTGAAGCACCTCATGACCCCCAAGGTGCAGTTGGTCATTGGTTAAGGCACACTCCTACCCATCCTGGATTACTGCGCTCCCATCATCTCCCAGACTTTGACTCAGTACCTCACACATCTCAATACAGCCTTCAACAGCATTTGTAGGTTTGTCCCTCTCGCCCCATTTAACACCCACCACTGCTCCCTTTATTTGACACTTACAGTAGTTGGCACTTCCTTCAGGCCCATTGGAATTTCCTCACAGGTACACTTATTTATAAGTCTCTCCATAATGGAGTTTGTTCCCCTCTAATTAGACTCCTTAGTATTAAGCATGATACATGCGAACTAAGGTCCTCCTCCTCTCAGTGTCTCCTTAATTATCCGCAGTGCTACTGAGATGGGTCAGAGAGCCTTCTCCATTGCTGCCTCCAGGTTTTGAAGTGGCCTGCCGGCCTTACTCCATTCCCTAGGCACTCCCCATCTGGTCAAATTGCACTTTAAAAATACCCTTCTATCCACCTCAGCTTGCTAGTGCACTTCCTGACCTAGGGAGGGGGCAGGGTTACAATTAGCCGGCCTTCTCACCCTACCTGACTGAGGGTGGCAGTCCATTTGCCTCACAGCAGATTTCTCATTTGTATGGAATGGGCTGTGTTTATCACTTCCACCTGTATGTTGTTCCTGTTGCACTGACTCATCTGAAGGAACTGTTTAACCATGAGTATTGCCTCCAGCTCTGTAACTGTTGTTAATTACATATTGTATGCTGAATCTCATGTATTGTAATCCATGTACTGCATGTGCCATCTAGATTCCCCAGGTCATTCCTGAAAATGGTCCCTGGGACCAGTGTACCTACCCGGTTATCAAACAAATAAAATAAATGTGTCATGCTAGAGGGTAGGTAGCTTTCAGACAATACTTTCTTTACTGTACACAAGTCCACACCTGCTCCCCTGCTTAATTTGCACTTCAGCACTCTGCCATTCTCCCTTAACCCCTATAGACATACATCTGTGTTTCTCAGCTCGTCTGTCCCCTCTCACTCCACTCAAGCTTATCCACTGTCTTTCTGCCCTCTGACCTTGCACTGCCTGTGCTTTGTCTGGATAAGCAAATCAGCTGACCTCAGCTGGGTAAGCCTGTACTGTGCAGTTTATACCGTCCTCCTGAATGCTGTAGTTTTTTTTTTTTTTTTATGTTTTTTTTCGTTGTTGTTAAATAGGTCTGTTTTAGAATTTGGGGCAGAAAGGGCACACTGAATCAAAGCTCATTTCCAGGGCACAGGGAGGTTATTTATCTGAAAATTGGTGACCAGGAGAGGCACACTGAGTTGCAGCTTGTTTCCAGGTGTGACTGGGGGAAGGGGTCATGGGATAAAGAAAATATATTACAGTCACATTTATTTATTTAAAAGTTTCACCAGGAAGGCATACTGAGCGGAGATACCGCTCGATTCCAGATGCGTCCTGGGGGAAGGGGGAGAGGAGTAAAATACAGACAATGAATAATTGTTCAAGTATACAGATTATGCAATGCAGATATAACATTGTATACATAGATTAATGGATTTCACAGTTTCAATAAAGTACAGTCAGAATAACATGATGAATACAGATGGTATGGTGTGGTAAAATTGTATTTTTATACAGAAACATGCCATTTGGAGTTTAACAATCCAGTTCACAAGACAGTCCTGTTGTTATCTAAAGTTACACATGCATAATAAATAAATAACATAAACAATACATTCATAAAATCAATAAGTACATTATAAATACAGTAATGGGGAAGGGGGCATAGGAAAAATTGAAATTATCTCACACACTGACAGGTATGAGTACAATGACCCCTTAACATCCCAATAAAGGTTCTGTGTACTATTTCAGCATGTATAAATGAAGGTGGTACATTCCAATGCAAGGCTGCCAAAGATCTCAATGTATAATCCCCAGATCTACCTATATGCTTGTCCTGTTGGATTTTGTTTTGATGAACAGACCTAGATGGATTTTTTTATATTTACAGTATCCAAAAATAAAATCTTTGAAATATTATGATCAGTATGAATAGTTTTGCATTTATGTATAAATGTTAACCAACTTCTTACGTAGTCTGTCTCTAAAGGCATCCAATCAAGTCTGGTAAGTAATAAGCTATGGTGGGTTCTGAAGTCACAACAGAGGGCATATCTGGCTACTCTATACTGAATTTTGTCAAGTTTATTCAACAGTTGTTTATCTGTAAATAAATTCACCATATTTTACAATAGGCAGAATGAACTGCTCAGCAATCTTTTTCCTATCTAAGAATTTGAAACACCTAGTTGTCCTTTTTAATGCCCCTCATTTTTTTTTGCTACCTTGCTAATTGTGATGTCATTGTGATCTCTAAAAGATAGTGTAGAATCAAAAACTAATCCTAAGTAACTGTAGTTAGTAACATTATAGGGGATTTATTAACTGTAAATATCTGCAATTGTGTACAGTTGCTATGTCTCTTGGAGACAGAATGCAGTACTTTGGTCTTCTTAGTGTTCATCAATAGCTGTGACCTGGTGAACTACTCCTGTACCCTGACAAAGTCTTCCTGGAGTTTAGCCTGAATGTCCTCCAGATCTCTCCCTGAGGCCACTAATGCTGTGTCATCTGCATAAAGCCTGATAGATGTATGTTTTATTACAGAAGGCAAGTTGTTGTTAAAAAGTAAAAATAGAAGGGATCCCAAAATGGACCCTTGAGGCCCCCCCCCCGAATGGCCTGTGGTTCAGATAGATGTTGCTGTATATGGACCCTTTGGGAATGCCCTGGTAAATAGGAAGAAAACCATAAAAGAGGGCTCTCAGAGAAACCCAGGTCAGACAATCTGTCAGTCAGGGTGGAGTTACAAGTCCAGGCAACGCAGCAGTACAAAAAAATAACCAACCAACCAGACACGCTGACACCAGGGCAAGATGGGAGTGGCAGGGGAGCATCAGGAAGAGGGAAAGCAAGAGGCTGGGAGAAGGTGCTTTACTTGAAACTTGAGGAGCCAGGGGAGGCAGAGAGGTGGATGTTAATGGGGAGCTGGTTCCAGAGTATGGGTAGGCGATAGGAGAGGGCTGAGTTATCTACAGGAGGGACAGGGAGGGTAAAAGAGGAGGAGTAGCTCTCTATGTAAGGGAAGGGATCAAAGCAACAGAACTAAAGGGTAAACAGGGTGGGTCACCCTGGAGACTAGAAATGGCACCACAGTCTGCACAGGGGTTATATACAGACCCTCGTCTCAGGGGGAAGAAATGGACAAGGAAATGATAGAAGGCATCCTTAGGATGGCAGAGAAAGGGGAGATGTTGCTGATGGGAGACCTGAATATGCCAGGTATTCAATCAATCAATTAATCAATCAATCAAAATCTTTATTTATCCAGGCAATCACCATTGAGCAAGCTCATTTACAAGATGGACCTGGTACACAAAATATGAAAGTATAACAACACAATCAAAACAATGTACACTATATACAGTTACAAACATTGCAAAACAGTGATACAGTACAAAATTAGTGAACATTAGTAGTCATATACAGGAATGTAGGATAGCTTGGGCTAAAAGGTCCAGTTCATTGATAGGATAATTATGGCCTTTCCATAAGCTGAGGGGTGACATATAACAGAGTGATTTGTAGTGTCATGCCTATCCTCTAGGAGCCAGGTGGACAGTAGATTAAGGGAAGGATAAGGACAGAAAAAGGGCAACAAGGGGGGGATCAGAGTTGAGGCAAGAAAGGTACAGGCAAGTGGAGGGAGATAATCTCAGGACAGAAGGCCTCAGGAGGGGCACAAAGCAAGTGGATATATAACACAAAAGGTGATTGGAGAAGGAGCGGAGGGGCCACGCAATCTAGAACATAGCATGGGGCCCATGTTAACGAGGTCGGCCTCGGTAGGTTTTAGAGGCGGGGAAAGCAGTTGCAGATTTCTTTGACTGAGTGGTCGTATAAGGTCTTAAAGGAGGATATGCTGATCGGAGAGCTAAGCTTCAGTGTTTTTTGTAATGTATTCCACAAAGATGGCAGCGCAAAGCTTATAACCATTCTCCCAAGGCGTGTTTTTAGCTTAGGTACCTTTAAATAAATGAAGGAGTAGCTTCTCAATGCATAGGTTCCAGGTTCACATAGCGGGAGACAATCGGGGATATATGGGGGAGGTTTCTTGATGATCTGTGAATGTCCAGAGTAAAGCATTTCTGTTTCTCCTTAAGTGGAGGGAGGGCCACCCCATGATTGTGTAAAGGGCACAATGATGAGTGGCATGAGGTAGACCAGTAATGAATCTCAGGGCCCTGTGATACAATGTATCCAGTTTAGCAAGGTGCGAGGCGGGGCAGTGACAATAAAGGAAGTCAGCATAGTCAACCAAAGAAAGAAATGCAGTTTGTACCATCCACCGTGTGGCATTACTGGTGAGTTAGTTATTAATCCTGAAAAAGAGGCCAAGCATCTGAATTTCTTTAGAAGGTCTTTGATGTGGTCCACAAAAGAAAGTTTATAATCTAGCCACACTCCCAGATACTTGAATTTGCTAACATATTCTAGCTTTTCACCCAGGATTGTGGTTATCTGCAGGATGGAGCCAACAATGGCTGGGTTTGCATCAAGGAGAAAAGGAGAAAATAGCATAGCCCTGGGTTTTTTTTTTGCGTTTAATAATGGTTTATTGTTTAGGAGTTGGCTCTGAAGAAGACTGAATTCTGATTGTAGGTCTTCGTAGGCTGTTTGAGGCAAGGAGCGACTTAGATAGAGGACCGTATCATCTGCGAATAGATGAATATTGGCCTTAATTATGTTATTATCAATGTTGTTCACGTAGATTGAAAACAGTAGTGGGCCCAGAATCAATCCCAGAGGGACCCCTCTTTGCAAAGGTTTAAGGGGAGAAAGTTCACCATCTGACTTTACTTGCTGCCACCAGTCAGAAAGGTAATCAGCAAACCGATGTAGGGACAGTGAATCCAGACCTATTCCTTTAAGGGAGGAGAGGAACAGGCCATGGTTGACAGTGTTGAAAGCCTTGCTCAAGTCTAAAAACACTGCACAGACAAATTTCTTATTTTCCAGGTCTCACTGCCAGTCGGTCACTTTAGCTAGGGCCATGCTAGTGCTGTGCTGTGCTCTAAAGCCGGATTGCATAGGATTTAAAAGATTCATAGTTTCTACATATGTTTTCAGTTGCTTGCTTACAATTTTTTCCAGTAATTTAGACAGTATAGGTAGTAATGAAATCGGTCTGTAGTTATTTAGATCACAAGGGTCCCCAGATTTGAACAAAGGGATGACGTGAACTGTTTTCCATAAGGGTGGGAGGATTCCGTGGGAGAGTGAAAGATTGAATAGGTGGGTAATTGGTGCAGACAGGACATGGTAGGCAGTCTTTAGAAAGTAAGGATCCAGAGAGTCGGCGCCCTCACTTTTCTAACTGTTAACTGGAGCACCTTTGCTGCAGCCACATCCAAGAGCAGGGCCATTCTCGATGCCCTACGGGGGCATGCCTCAGACAGCTAGTTTTGGAACCCATTCGGGAGGGAGCAATCTTAGACCTGGTAATCTCAAATGGGGACGGAGAGAGGCTCTCCAATCTTTAAGTGGATAGCCATCTGGGAACAAGCGACCACCAAACAGTGTGGTTCATGATAAACTTAGCTGTAGAGTCAAGCCATACAAAAGTGAAGGTACTGGACTTCAGGAGGGCTGACTTTGTCAAACTGCGAGCGTGCCTCAGAAAAGCACTAGCAAACAGGCAAGAAGGTGGGGTGGAGCAACAATGGGGAAACATCAAAACCATCACAGAGGCAAATAGCCTTTGTGTGAAGCAAATAAATCAAAATGAAAGAACAAAACACTATGGTTCTCAAAAGAAGTGGCGGGGAAGGTTAGGAGAAAAAGATAGCATTCAGGAAGTATAAGGAAACACAGAAGGAGCAGAACAGAGAACTATTCCAGTTAAAGCAGAAGGAAGCGGGGAAGGCAGTCAGAATAGCAAAGGCACAAACCGAGGAAAAGATAGCCAACTCAGTTAAGAAGGGGGATAAAACCTTTTATAGTTACATTAGGGAGCAAAGAAAGACTAAGGCAGGGATACTGAGGCTGAATAAAGAGGAAGGTGGATGGGCAGAGAGCGACAGTGAAAAAGCAGGGATACTGAATGAATACTTCTGCTCAGTATTTACAAAGGAAGAGCAGGGGGAGATACCTAATCCATTCAATAGAAGCACTCTGGATGGGGGGGGTGATATTAGTCCTTTCACAGAAGAAAGGGTTCTGAAAGAACTCTTAAAACTGAAGGTGGATAAAGCAATGGGGCCTGATGGGATTCACCCCAAAATTCTAAAAGAACTAAGGGAAGAACCAGTAACACTAACTACCCTTTTTAATAAATCATGGGAGGATGGGGTGGTACCTGAGGACTGGAGGAGGGTGGATGTGATTCCTCTTCACAAAAGTAGGATCAAGGCAGAGGCAGGAAACTACAGACCTGTCAGTTTGACCTCAGTGGTAGGGAAAATGATGGAATCACTTCTGAAGGAAAGAATTGTTAAGTACCTAGAGGCCAGTGGGGCACAGGACCCAAGGCAGCATGGATTCACAGCAGGAAGGTCATGTCAGACAAATCTAATAGATTTCTTTGACTGGGTGACCAAAGTAGTAGACCAGGGAGGGGCTGTGGACATGGTCTACCTAGACTTTAGCAAGGCATTTGACACAGTCCCGCACAAAACATTAATAAACAAATTAGCCAGCCTGGGAGTGGGTCCCAGGATGGTAGCCTGGGTAAAACATTGGCTGGACAACAGGACACAGAGGGTAATAGTAAATGGAGTCCACAGTGAAGAAAGGGGGGTACTAGTGGGGTACCGCAGGGTTCAGTACTGGGGCCGGTGCTTTTTAATATCTTTATAAGTGACATTGCAGAGGGACTGGAAGGAAAAGTATGTCTCTTTGTAGATGAAGCAAAGATCTGCAATAGGATTTGTGACACTTGGACAGCTGGTTCTGATCACTGTATCATTTTTGTAATATAAAAAATGGGTTCTGGACTGTCTCTCTCTTGAGAAATGCTGAAACAGCAGGTGAGTATCACACACACACACACACACACACACAGGTTTTAGATACAAGGTGTTACCTGGAAGGCCAGAAGCTAATTACAGACTTTAACTACGTTAATTATAGCTGTAGTTGCTAAGAGGGAATATCATAAACTTTGACAACGCTTAGAGGAAGAATAGCAGGTTTTGACGTTTTAGTACGAAGTCATAAAAGATGCTTTCATGTCCTGGAAGGGGGAAGCTTATCATAAGATCAAAGAGAGTCATTTGAAGAACATGAGTTATGCTGAGGTTGCAGAATTTAATACTTGGAAAAGACATCCTGTTTTTATACAGATATATTTTTTTATATATTCTGACAGGGAAGAGCTAGGTGACCTCATGCAAAATAGGTGGGGAACCAGCTTTTAAACATTATTCTGTTTTCCTTCAGACACATTTCTATCTAGACTCTGACAAAGAAACACCTGTGAGCACTTTAAGCAGGTATTTAGAGAGAGAGACAAATCTAAGTACCGTAGTAGGAATTACACTGTTAAAGCCTGTTTTGTTTAAGAGATTTGTATGTCTTGTGATATAATAGTTCTGTATTTTATGTGTCACATATTTTTTATCTATTTTAGTAAAACTCTATTTTTAGAGCTTACTTGGTCTGTCTTTGATTTCTTTCCTTTACAAGTAGAGTATATATGGTTAAAGCAGAACTTGAGACCAAAGGTTGACTTGAACCCACAGAACAGACCAGGAGGGTTATCCTGTGTCTGTTAACTGTTCACAAGACTGTGCTCGGAGGTTGGCTCTTTGGGAGTAGAGGACTGACCTGCTGAGTGGGTTTGTGACAGGGTTGATACGCAAGGTGGGGTGGAAAGGATGAAAGGGACTTGGCAAGGTTGGAGGAAAGGTCAAATATATGGCAGCATAGATTCAACGCAAAGAAGTGCAAAGTAATGCACCTGGGAAACAAAAATCCAGGGGAAGAGTACACAATGGGGGGTGAGATACTGACAACAATAAAAATGGAAAGGGACCTGGGGGTAGTCATAAGAGACAACCTAAAGGTGGGCCAGCAATGTGAGAAGGCAGTAAGGAGAGCTGGGGGGATACTGAGATGCATAGGGAGAGGCATCAATAGTAGAAAACAGGAAGTTGTTGGCCCTCTGTACTGACAGTTAGTAAGACTACATCTGGAGTACTGTGTACAGTCCAGAGACCCCATCTCCACAAAGACATAGACAGGGTGGAGGCTGTCCAGAGGAGGGCAACCAAAATAGTGCAGGATCTGCACCAGAAGACATATGAAGAAAGACTAAAGGCGCTTAAGATGTATAGCCTCGAGGGAAGGAGGGAGGGGGGGACAAGATAGAAACTTTCAAATACCTCAAGGGAATCAACAAAGTCCAAGAGGGTAGCATCTTTCAGAAAAAGAGATGTGCAAGAACAAGGGGGCACAATTTGAAGATGGGGGAGATGGCTCAGAGGTAATGTGAGGAAGTATTTCTTCACAGATAGGGTTGTATGTGCATGGAATAGCCTTCCTGAGGAGGTCATAGAGTCAAAAACAGTGGGGGAATTCAAGAATGCATGGGACAGACATAAGGCAATTCTAGTGGGGGGTAGGAGGAAGTAGGCTGTTGGTTAACTAGGATCTGCAGCTTATCCATTAGGTAGGGAAATGGTCAGACTAGGAGGGCCAAGTGGTCCTTATCTGCCATCAGATTCCATGTTTCCATGATTGCCCAGCAGAGGAGCATGGATGGAGAATAGAGAAAGTATGATTATCCCTGAAGCAGAGGGAGCGGGGAAGGGGGATAATGGAGAGGAGTGAGGAAAGGTAGGAGGGAAGGGAACCCAAAGAAGTATTTGGAAATGATGGAGGCACAGTGGATCTGGCAACAGAAGGGACGAGGGAGAAAGGATAAGGAGGGGTAAAGTGAGCAAAGGTGAGTACGGGGGAAGGGGAGTTGGTAGCAAAGCAGCGGAAGGAGTTGTAGAGGGTGTCCAGTCTGGCAAGGTAAGTGGAGGCGGCAGTGCCATAAAGTCGTCTACATAGTTGAAGACTGGGAGCACCATTTTGGTAATAAGCTCCTGGCAGATCTGGGGAGACAGTCTTTACTGCGATACTAAGCTTTGGGTGACATTTGGCATCGATGGTATCAGTATGGGCAGAGAAGTAAAGCTTGCTGTCAGATGAAGGTGGCTAGCTCAGGGTCACATAGTATTTTTTTTATATATATATATATATGATTTCGGAATTGCTAAGCACCTTTGAGCTATTAGTTCATTTACAAAGGTTCCATGTCAGTGGGTTGAGGAGAACAAACATACATGAAAAGGGCAGTAACATGGTTGTGGTGCCATCATATCACAATAAATCAGTAAACAGAGCAGAGCTTGGGTGGTATAACAGATGCCATAAATTACAACAATCATCAGTCAAGCTGTAGGGTGATAATAATAGCAAATGGTGCACAACAATTTAGACAGTACAAAAATGCCAGGGATAGATGTTGTAGATAGGAAGGCAAGGCACATTTTATTTTTCAGGTGCCCAATCCCGGAGGCTCTGGGCGCTGTACATTAAAAACACACTGTCAGTACAATAATTTAAATTGGTATAAATAAAACAGTAAAAATAGCAGCATAAATAAATATAATTAATAAACATTTATATAAAACTGAAACTCAGAAGAAGGGCAGGGCACCAAGGGAGGACTAATACATAACATCAAGGCCTTGAGGTGGATCTTAAAAACCTCAATCGAAGGGGCCTCCTGAATAGATGGAGGAAGCGAATTCCACAGGACGGAGCCAGCAACATTAAATGCTCTGTCACCAGCAGTTTTAAGCCTCATCCTGGGAATCACCAGGAGACCCCTAGAGGAGGACTGGAGGGAGTGGACTGTGACAGCAGGTGTAAGACGGTCCAACGGATAACCAGGACCCAGCCCGTGTAGGGCCTTAAAGGTGAACAAGTCCACCTTAAAAGAGGATCCTCCACCTCACTGGCAGCCAGTGCAGGTCATGCAGAACCGGAGTAATATGACAGAATTTAGGCTGCCTGGTCAGCAGCCTAGCAGCCGCGTTCTGCACTAGCAGCAGTCAGCAGAGGTTATCCCCCCCAAGACCCCAAGGTAGAGTGCATTACAGTTATCAAGTATGGATACCACGAAGGTATGTGCTAAGGTGGGGAGATCCATAGACTGAACTAGGGGCTTAACCCTGGCGATATTCCTAAGATGATAAAAGCTGGTCCGGACAACGGACGACACCTGGAAATCAAATGACAATCCGCTGTCAAAGGTCATGCCAAGGTTTCACACCCTAGAGGAGGTCCTCTATGGCACAGATCCCAGGAATAATCCAGTTTTAGTGCCAGAGGGCAGCCTGTTCTGTCTTCTGTTTGACTCCACCACCAGTACCTCTGTCTTGTCGGGGTTCAGCTGCATCTAGCTGGAGGTCATCCAGTCACTGATCGCTGCAAGGCAGCTGTTTAGTACTTCCACTGCACTAGAAGTTCCAGGGGCAAAGGAAAAATACAGCTGGGTATCACTGGTATAGCAATGAAAACCTAAGCTGTATTTCCTAATGAGCTCACCCAGGGACAGCAGATACATGGCAAACAACATTGGTGACAAGACTGACCCCTGACGTACTCCACACAACAAGAGGCTAGAGCAGGAGGAGAAATTCCCCATCACTACTCGTTGCCTCCAGTTTATGAGGTATGACTCAAACCAGCAGATGACAGAGCCGGTGATCCCACAGAATTCCTTTGAGTGGTCTAGCAACACACAATGGTCTACCATGTCAAAGGCTGAGGAGCGATCAAGGAGGATTAGAATTGTTCCCTCCCCTGATCTCAAGCCCTGAGGAGGTCATTGTGCACCTGAAGTAATGCAGTTTCTGTACTATGCCTTTTCTTGGAAACCAGACTGAAATGACTCATAGAGATCGAAGGCCATGTGCTCTTCAATTTGCTGTGCCACAACCTTCTCAACAACTTTTCCCAGAAATGGGAGGTTGGAGATCGGACAGTAATTCGCCTTGATGTCAGGGTCTAGTGATGTTTTTTTCAGGAGGTGATGAACCAGCACCTCCTTCAAGGCATCCAGAAAGATCCCCTCTGTCTAAGAGCACTGGACAATCAAGGCGAACACCAGCTCAACAGTGTCAACACATCTCATCAAGAAACACATCGGCACTGGGTCCAGTTCACAATATGTGTGCTTTAACCTGGAAGCAACCTCAATGACCTCTGACACCTCCACTGGTTTAAACTCCCCTCAACTAGGCGGAGCACTCTCCGGGCAATCCAGACAATCACTGTAGACTGCTGTAAGGCTCACTGGCGGAATGCCCTGCCGGATGGCGGACACTCTGTCCGAGAAGAATTGAGCAAACTCTTTGCACAAAGCATCAGAAAGTCTTTTTTGGCTGGAGACAGGCTGGGTTTAGGAGACTGCCCACAGTCCAAAATAGCATAGTTGGTCGATTCTTCCCAGCAGCAATCTCTCTGGACAGGAACTCTGCCTCTGAGTGATTGCCCCCTGATACTCACTGTAATGTGAGCACAGGGCCAGTCTATCCGCCTCCAGTCAAGACTTCTGCCACCAGCACTCCAGCCTGTGACCCACAATCTTCATTGCCTTGAGCTCCCCATCAAACCAAGGGGACCTCAGGTGAGAAGATCTGGGTCATACATGGGCTGGTGTGAGGGAGTTGAGCGCTGCCATCATCACCCTATTATAGGTGGTGACCGCCATGCCCGAACCCCCTACACATGCACTGTCCACAATAGATAGATCAGCTGCTGCCAGAAATCCCTCCGGGGTCAAACCCCTCAAAGGGCGGTAGCTGACCATCTCAGCAGGGTGGGCTGTCAGGGGGGGAGGGGCCCGAGCAAGAACCCCACCGTGCAGTGATCGGACCAAATGACCGGTCAGTCTTGAGATTACTAACCTCAAGCCCCGGTGAGAAGACCAGATCCAACATGTGGCCATCCTGGTGGGTTGCAGCAGAAACTTCCTGCAACAGGCCCAGAGATAACGTAGTCCGGAGGAGGTTATAACCTAGCCTATATTCTTCATCGTTGGCCCAGGCATTGAAGTCCCCCAGGACCAAACACCAGGGGGACTCCAATGTCTCACCAGCGACTAGATCAGCTACCTCCTGTAGGAATTCACCTGTCATCCCAGGAGGGCAGACGATCAGGAGAATCCTACAACTTGTGCCCAGATCTCCACATACGGCCACACAATTAAAAGAACCTGGTCTTCCCACTGAGTACACAGAGAAGCCAAGCTCTGATCTAAAACAGATGGCCACTCCCCTACCCATGCGTTCCACTCTGGGGCAGCGCACCACTGAGTACCCTGAGGGGGACGGCGGCCTCTAAGACCAGGCCAGCATCATTACCCACCCAGGTCTCGGTAATGCAAGCCAGACTGACCGAGGAAATCAAGTCTGCAATAATGGAGGTCTTGTTCCTAATCAATCTGGCATTGCATAGCACTGCTCTAAGGGGACTGGTGGACAGTGTAGTCCTTCTAGCTACCTGCCCACTCGGTCTGGTGGGAACCCTGAAAATGGGAACCAAATACCTTTCGCCTCTCACAAGGCCCCAGTTGATATCCAGGGCGCCTTCTGCACCCAACCACCTCAATCCTGCCGCCTCCTATAGTGCACGGGGCACCACACCATATACAGTACGATCAGTGTGACTCCTCTTTATCCCGACCACCCAATGGCGACGTGCTGTAGTAGTGCAAATTGGGAGGTCAGTAAAAGGCCACAGATCGAGCAGCTGGGATGCTCCATACACTATCTGGGCCTACCCCAGACCCCCCAGTCCTTTCAGACACATAAAGTCCAACCACAGAGGACCCCTAGCAACCAACTCACACACTCTCTCAAATCCACACCACTAATACAAACAGCAATCCTAGCCACTCAAACACCATCCACACTAAATAAAATAATAAACCCAAATACCGAACCCCACACCTACCCAACCACCAAAAGGAAGAGAAAAATAAAGAGCAGGCCTTGAAATTTAAAGAAGTATATCCCCAGATCCCATTAAATTAATCCTAGCAGTGCTTGGCCAGATATAATCAATTTTTTGTATAAGTGCTGAAAGGGGGGGTGAGTCCCCACAAACAAAAGAGTCACCAAACAGCTGTGGTCTAGGCAATCCATGGGGTACCAGCTGGCTCAAGTCCTAGTAGTCCACACAATCCAGTCCCCCCACCTTTATGATAATCCAGCGGGGGGAAGACCAGAACAACTGCAATAATCCACATAATCCAATCCCCCACCTTTTATGATAATCCAGCGAGGGGAGGGAGACCAAAAAAAATGCAGCAGAACAACACACGCCGAATGGCACCTGGCACCAGCTGACCCAGAGATCCAGGCATTGAATGTTCAAGCCTGTATGAAAGCACTGACCGAAATAGACGACCGAACTTCCCCCAGGAAAATGAGCACAGGAATGCACACCATGCCCGCTCTCTCCCAGGGAGGTCCACAACACAACAGCAGCCCAGCACACTCGCAGTAGCTGCTGCATAGGATGGCAAACAGAGCGCTGCCACAGACCAATGAGCCGTGCTGTGCAGAATTGTCCAGGAGGCAAGAACAAACACGCAGTCCCGAGGCAGATCCTGAATGCTAGCCCCTCCATGTTAAAGATCACCAGCGCCAATCTCAGTGCGAGATAAAAAATTCAAGAGGTCGCCACCAGCCCACAATGGTCTGAGGCAGTACACAGGACCAAAGTCAGGAGCACGGGAGTCGGAACCCTGCATTAGTTCTGAGGCTCCTGTAGATGATACTCCACCAACAGCACTCCACCAAGGTAGGGATCTGGGAAAAGCAACTAAAATTAAAAAAGCTCGCTCCTATAACTTATTCACTTCCCCGCCCTGCCTCACACAAAAATCCTAAACTATTCCACTAAAATGAGAGAATTTTTTTTTTTTTTTATCTCCGGTCAAAAAGTGAACCGGAGATCAGGCTCAGCCAAATTTACTTTCCAAGGGGATAGTGCATAAGAACAAAAAGAAGGTGCTCTCAGATTCAGAGAGCTGCAAGTGGAAGGCAGCCAGGATAGGCTTTGTCAAAGGTGTTGGGTGGGGGGAGATAAGGCAATAGAGAGGAGAGGGGAGAGTAAGGGGGCTATATATATGTGTGTGTGTGTGTGTGTGTGTGTGGTGGGGAGATGAGGCAATAGGGAGGAGAGGGGAGAGGCGGCATATATATGTGTGTGTGTGTGTGTGTGTGTGTGTGGTGGGGAGATGAGGCAATAGAGAGGAGAGGGGGAGAGTAAGTGGGGGTTGTGAAGTAGAAAGGAGGGGGGGTAGGGCAAGAAGTCTTTTTTTTTTTTTTTAAAGTGCTAGCCAGTCAAGCAGTGGATAGTGAGTAGTTGTAGCAGGAATCTGTAATGGGCAGTCTCAACCACATAGTACTGTGAGTGTAAGTGGTAGTTGTGGAATTTGGACCTGGGTCTGATGGATCTCCAGGTTCACAGCACAGTGCTTAATGTCTAGGCTGTACAGCCTCACTTTTCTGTGCCAGTACCTCTGGGAGGAGGGGTTTAAGTTACAGCCAGGGCTTTCATCCACTCCCAGGTTTATACATCATCCACTCACCATACGCTTTCTGCATGATTCTGTACCTCTTGTCATAATGTGATTTGCCATTAACTCCAGCTGTGCAGTCCCATGTATGCATTTTATTAAATTGTGAAGGTCTATACCAATGCAAACATGCAGTTAAATATTGTATTCCATGCTGTGCAATCCTTGTGTCCAGCTAATCTTACATCCCTGTGTAATCCTGCTGTCCCTAGGACACACATAGAATGAAGCTTTATGCTTAGTGTGCCAAATAAATGAATAAGCCTTCCAGATTTAGAATAGTGTTCAGAGATTATTTTTTTGTTTGTTTGTGTATTTGTTAGGATACCCAGCTGAGATGCATCTTGTTTCCAGTGGGGTCCTGCCTATTTCCCTAGGTGGGTGGACTGCAGTACTGGGAGGTTGAGACACTTTTTCAGGGTCACACAGTGAGTATTTGGCTCCAGTGGTATTTGAACCTGAGGTTTCCAGGTTCCCAAGCTGGTGCTTTAATCACTAGTCTACACTAGCTGGGATTTACAAGCAACTCCAGGCAGAACTCCTGTTCCATTAAGCTGTGAGGATCTCTGCCACCAGTAAATAATTAACTGAATTCTGCAGGGTGGGAGCTCCTACAACAAATACATTTTCCATGTCAAATGAATTTCTTGCCTGGTTTTAATAAAAAAAAAAAAATCAACGCTTCTGCCACTTTAGATTGCAGTCCACATACATGGTCTGATTATTTGTAAGGTTTCTTTTGCCCTTCTGTTTTTTTTTTGTTACTCGGAATGAGAAATGCTTTCACTTTAGAGAGATTCCCTTGTATGTCAAGCTGAAAAATTTCCATCACCAGCTTTGTTTGTGCAATGCTTTTTTTTTTTTTTTGGAAGTAACGTGCAACATCCAGCTGTTTCTTATTGGCATGGTGTGCTGGGAGCATGGGAACGCCTTGTGCTCTGTGTTGGCTTGGCTGCAGTTCACTTATATAACAGGTCTCTCTCTTCTCACACAAAACTGGCATCAGTACAGGCTGGTGAGACAAGTTCTTGCATGCCCCAGGCAAGGTGCAATGCATTCTAGGTGTACATCATCTAAATCTGATCAGCTACCAATTCTTTTTTGGATGCAAATCTACAGCTTGTGCATAGGGATGCTGTGTTGCTCTTCATTGCAACCGTTACAGAGTATGATTGCAGTTTCTACAGATTTATGTGCCAATTTTGACATTTACTCCCTTATTTAAAACACATTTGACACATCTACCCTAACAGCAGTAAGCTAGATACTTTCTAGATGTAAAACAGTTTACACAGATCAGTTTAAGAAGGTAGCCGATTTATTTGGTCAGGTAATCTGACTGGGCTCTGGAAAAAGAATTGTACATGTAGTTGTAAAGCTGTATTACTTGTGTAAAGAGTCAAAGTCATATGCTACATGTATATAAAGACTGTTTTTCCCTATTGAGATGACTTGCTGATGCTGAAATAAATATATACTGTTCATTGTATACAACCTTCAATAAAACAGAGTTAAAATAAAAAAAAAAAGTAGGTGACTTGCTACCTTTGATTGGACCAGTGCGAAATTCTCGGCACTCACACTTTTGGGCTACACCAGCTCGTAAAAGGTATCAGATCACCTGCTGTGTTCATTGGTTTGCACAAGGACCAGGTTAGAACAAAAATTTCTCCACAGATCAGACTGCCATTTCCACTGTAACTCCAAGGCAGTTTTACTGTATTTTTTTTTTATCAGTTGCCTAATTTCCATTGGAACTTGTGTTGCTCAGTTTTCCTGGATAACCAGCATGCTGATGGGGACAGTTTCCCTTTAGGTTGCTCATTTTCCCTGTAAAATACAGGAATTCCTGTAGATTCGGGAGCCCTGTGGCAGACAGTGGCACTTCCTACAAAAAAGATGCTAGAGGCCACCAGGTAGCCTACAGCAGTCCATCATTTGTGTACGTGTGGCATTAGAGTGGTAGGTAGTTCGTGGACAGTACTTTCTTTACTGTACACAATCCACACCTGCTCCCCGCTTACTCTACACTACAACTCCCATTCTCCCTTGAACCCCTGCAGACATATATGTCTGCTTTTCTCTGCTGTTCTGCCCCTTCTCACTCCGCTCAAGCTTATCCACCGCCTTTCTGCCCTCTGTCCTTGCGTTACCTGTGCCCTGTCTGGATAAGTCAATCGGTTAACCTCAGCTGCGTAAGACTGGGTTGTACAGGTTACACCTTCCTCCTGGATGCTTTTTTTGTTTTACAATTTGGCAGTCAGAAAAGGCACACTGAGCTGAAGTTCATTTATGGGTACGACCTGGGACCACAGAGAGGTTGTTTATTTGTTTAAAAATTGGTGACCAGGAGAGGCACACAACTGGAAGCTTGTTTCCAGGTGTGACCCTGAGGAAGGGGACATGGGATAAAGAAAATACATTACACAGTCACATTTCATGGTTTCAATGATATGCAGTTAGAATAATATTTAAAACAGATACAAGTGCTGGCAAAGCAACAGTACAAAGAATAATCAATTGACCAACCAGCCAGACATGCTGGTACTGGGGTAAGATGGCAGTGGAAGAGGAGCATCAGGGAGAAGGAAAACATAAGCAGGAGTGGGGGAGAAGGTGCTTCAGTAGAAATCTGAGGGAGCCGGAGAGGTGGATGTCAGTGGGGAGCTGGTTCCAGAGTGTGGGCAGGCAATAGAAGAAAGCTGATTACCCAGCAAAGAAGTGGGGACTGGGAATAGATAAAATGTGATGATCTCCAGAGCAGAGGGAACAGGAAGTGGGGAGGAGTGTGTGGATAATGGAGAGGAATGAGGAAAGGTAGGCGGGAAGGAACCCAAACTAGTATTTGGAAATGATGGAGGCACAGTAGATCTGGCAACGGAAGAGAGAGAGAGAGAGAGAGAAAGGATAAGGAGGAGGATTAAAGCGAGCAAAGATGAGTATGGGGGGTGAGTTGTTAGCAAAGCAGCAGAAGAAGTTGTAGAGGGTGTCCAATCTGGCAGGGTAATTGGAGCGGGCAATGCCATAACCCACGTCCGCAGTCAATGATCGGGAGCACCATTTTGGTAATAAGCTCTGGCGATTGGACCAGACAAACTGTCTTTAGTGCGATACAAGGCACCAAACTTTGGGTGGGGCTTGGTATGGATGGTATCAGTGTGGGCAGAGAAGTAAAGCTTGCTGTCGAGTGAAAGTGACAAGCTCAGGGTCACACAGTATGTATGTGGTGGTTGTGGGATTCAAATCCATGTATGACAGATCTCCAAGTTCAAAGTGTGGTGTTTAATTTCTAGGCTGTACTGCCTCCCTTTTCTGTGCTAGTCCTCAGGGTTGAGAGGGATAAGTTACAGCCACAGCTTTCATCCACTCCCGCGTTTATACATCATCCACTTGCCGTACGCTTGCTGAATGATCCTGTACCTCTTGTTGTAATGTGGCTTGCCATAAACTCCAGCTGTGCAACCCCTTGTATGCATTTTTTTTTATATTTTTATTTGTTATGCTGAATAACAAACCATATACATAAATCTTAAACATAATTCCATTTAAAATCTTTTTGATTTCTTTTATAACCATGTAATAAATTAAAACATGCAGTGCAACAATATATCATATAATCCCTCTCCCCCTTTATTATATGCCATATTTAACACACATTTTGTTTTTCAACAAGTCATTAATGGAGGAATAAGAGACTTCAGTTAATTCCAAGAAAAATCTTCACATCTTTCACTTTCTTCTAATTCATCCCACAATTGTTCAGAATTTTTTGCTGGACCCTGGTTATAGGATGATAGGGGCATGGGTCGGGAAACCCTCAGGTTTATATCTTGGGGGGACCCCACTTATTGCCTTGGGCCAGGTACGTAACCTGGGTGTGATATTTGATGAAGGCCTGACCCTGAGGGTGCAGGTTTCGGCTGTAGTCAAATCTTCCTTTTACCATCAAAGGAATATAGCCCGGGTGAAACACCTGGTCCCTCCCAAAGATCTTCCTACCCTGATCCACGCCTTTGTCACCAGTCATTCTGATTACTGCAATGCCCTCTACCTAGGGCTACTGGGGGTGGACATTCACCACTTGCAGCTAGTGCAGAATGCAACGGCCAAGTTGTTGACTGGAACCCCGAGATCCAGTCACATAACACCTGTGCTGCATGAACTGCACTGGCTGCCAATACAGTGGCGAATCGCCTTCAGGGTCGCATTGCTGTCCTATAAGGCCCTACATGAGCAGGTACCCCACCACCTGAAAGAACTCCTGTGTTCTTACTGCCCCCCCCCCCATACTCCAATCCTCTGGTGAAGGATTGCTAGAGATTCCCAGGGTATCCCTGAAAACATTGGGTGGAAGATCTTTTGCCTTTACGGCACCTACCCTGTGGAATTCTCTACCTCATCAGATGCGAGAAAGCCTGACCGTGGAAGGGTTTAAAAAATCCTTGAAAGCATACCTATTCAACCAAGCATTTGCAGGGACTTATTCAGTGATTGTAATGTTTTTTATCTGTTTTTATATGTACTGCTGTGAGATTTTTGTAATGGATATTGTTAAGGTGCCCTGGGCTTTGGAAGGGTGCCTCATACAAATAAAATGTTGCTTTACTTTACTTTTACTAACAGAGAACCACCAAGCTATTTTGTTAATTTTTTCCTAGGGAATGGACTTTCCAATATTGCAATATTTGTCTTTTAATAGCCATTATTCCTATATAAAGAATTTTTTTATATTTATTTTCCAGATGTAGATCAGTTGTGTCATTCATAACTAATAACTTGAAATCTAGGAGGATTTGTTTTTAAAATATTTAGTAGTAATTTTGCTGTTTCTATCCACCAATCCTTTATAAATTTGCATGCCCACAGACAATTATATAAATTGGCTTGCAGACCACAATTATGCCAACATTTGTTTTTGTGTGTTTGTACTCCTCATCCCGGCTGCCCTCTTCTGTTCAACCCCCCCAGCTCCATCACCTTGGAATCACCGGGACTTACCTTCAGCCCGGTCGCCAGGTGGGGAGCCTGCGGCGGGTCAGGCATCATCCTGCCATTGGGCTTTTTCCACCATTTTTCTCCCTCTTCCCCCCGTTGCTGGGGTGCACACAGCCACCCATGCATGCATGGAGGTACACGCATGTCAACAGAAGTCCTGCAGCACCCTCACCTTGCCAAGCATCCTCAGGCCTGTTCTACCTGCAGGCCTCCACCTGGGGGCAGTCATTCTGTGGGAGCACCTGTCCTCCCTCCCCGGGAGAGAAGAGCTGTCCTCTGGAGGCTCAATCCTTTCCCTCCCCAGCCGACCCCCTGAGGCACACTCGCACCTCTTGAACACGAGGTCCTTGACATGGCAAGAGTAAGCATGGATGCTTTAGCCTCCACCCCCACTGGCTGGCCTATGCTAACATTTTTGATTTTTTGTTTTAGATATTCTACCGATTATCTATGGTGTATAATAAGCACAATATATTATTTTTTTAATAGCTATATTCTTAGCAAATGCATAATCCTTTTTAATTTTTTCTTAAACTAATCCATTGATTTTCCTTTATTTGTTTACCTGATTCTTCATTCCATTTAAAATGTGTCTTTTTCCACAAATTTTGGGTAGTTGTCATAACCGTAGAATAAATAGTTTGTAAAAGTTTATTTTCCATTATTTTGAACACCGATAACTGGTCATTTTTTGTTTTGTCATAATTGAGATTTGTTATTAGACTATGATTTTTTATTAATGTTATACACAGATTTTTCCATTTCAAATAGGTTAAATAATGTATATTAAATTCTGCAGGAAAAAGATCTTGAAAATGTGCATAATCTATAATCTTTCCACTTACAATCATTTGAAACCATCCTTGCAAGCCAAACTTATCAGGATCAATAGATTTCTGAATTATTTCAGCTTTCTTTACAACACTAGAAACAGGGGAGGTACCCAAAGACTGGAGGATAGCACATGTAGTCCCCTTATACAAAAGTGGGAACAAAGAGGAAGCGGGGAACTACAGACCAGTCAGTCTCACCTCGGTAGTGGGGAAGATCATGGAAGCACTACTGAAGGAGAGATTGGTGGAACATCTGGTTGTCAATGGACTACAGGACCCAAGGCAGCATGGTTTCACCAGGGAAGGTCATGTCAGACCAACCTCATTGAATTTTTGACTGGGTGACTAGGAGGTGGATCAGGGAGGGCAGTGGACATGGCCTATCTGGACTTCAGCAAGGCCTTTGACACTGTGCCACATAGAAGACTATTGCACAAACTGGGGAATATGGGTGTGGGCAGGACAGTAGTGCGGTGGTAGGTAACTGGCTGGGCAGCAGGACACAGAGGGTGGTGGTAAATGGCTGTCACTCCACAGAGGGAAGAGTGACCAGTGGGGTACCACAGGGATCAGCGCTGGGACTGGTACTATTCAATATTTCATCAGTGACATTGCGCAGGACCTAGAAGGCAGAATTTCACTGTTCGCTGATGACACAAAGCTCTGTAACAGAGTAGACAAACCAGAGGGTGTAGACAGAATGAGAAGGGACCTGCAGAAACTTGAAGAATGGTCAGGGGTTTGGCAGTTGAAATTCAATGCAAGGAAGTGCAAGATAATGCATATGGGGCACAAAAACCCTGGCACAATATATCAGTTGGGGGGTGAGGATATAGCATGCACCAAGCAGGAAAGGGATCTTGAGTTATCATCTCTGATGACCTCAAGGCAGGGAACAGTGTGACAAGGCAGCAGGTAAAGAATAGGATGCTGGGATGCATAGGCAGGAGCATCACCAGCAGGAAAAGGGAGGTCATAATTCCACTATACAAGACACTAGTGAGGCCGCACCTGGAGTACACTGTGCAGTTCTGGAGACCTTACCTACGTAGAGGACATAGACAGGGTAGAGAAGGTTCAGAGGAGGGCAACAAAATGGTGCATGGATTGCATCACAAGTCCTATGAGGACAGGTTGAAGGCACTGAACATGTACTCCCTGGAGGAGAGAGGAGGAGAGGAGATATGATAGAGAGACATACAAGTATCTTACAGGGAGGAACAGGGTGCAGGAATGCACTATTTTTAAGTGAAAAGATGTTCCAGGACTAGAGGGCATGGGATGAAGTTGAGGAGGACGATTCAGAGGAAACGTGAGGAAGAATTTCTTCACAGAACGGGTGGTGGACAAGTGGAACACCCTGCCAGAGGAAGTGGTGGGGGCTGAAACAATCACGGGATTTAAGAATGGATGTGATAGACATAAAGGAATTCTGGAGGTCAGGGGTAAGGGGCAACAGACTTCCTGGAAAACATAAACTGAACTTACAAACTTAAATGGGCAGACTGGGTGGGCCATAGGCCCTTATCTGCCGACACTGTCTATGTAACAGAATTCCCCCAAATCTCCAAGTGTAGCCATGGAAAATGTCTAGTTTTTTTTAAATCTTCTAGAGTTGTCAACAATTCCTTTCTAATTATATTAAAATGATGTGAACATTTAAATGTATGATTCACTTCCAAAATGAAATTAGAAGGTTCTATATTTAGGGTCACTCCCCATTGAAATGCCTCTTCCTTATTAGTTTTCATTGGGTAAAAAGCCCATTCCTACATGAATTTAATTTGTAAAGTCAATGAATATTTAAGGGGGGTCTGGACAACTACAACCTCCTTCTTTTCTTAGAAATGAAATTTGTTTCCATGGTATCCTAGTCCCCCCAACACACACACACAGAGGCACAAAAATTTAACAAAAGATCATTTTATATCATTAAACCACAGGAGAGGGGGCAAACCCACAACAGCTTGAAGCACAAATATAAGATGTGGTAAAATCATCATTTTTATAACTTCCACATGGCCCCATAATGATAATGAGAGCCTCTCCCAATTCTGCAAAGCTGGTTTCATTCTCGTGCCTTATTGAAATTTAGTTGTATTAATTGAATCTAATTATTTGTCAATGTTATTCCCAGGTACCTACAAGACTCATTAAACAGGAACTCCTTTTGTACCTCATCATTTACTATATAATATTTCCCCATAAATCCATAATAAGTTTTGTGTTTATTTCACATATATCCAGATAGTCTAGCATAAGTCATAATCTCTGTTATAAGCTGCGGGAAGTACTGTATTAATATCCTGCAAAGAAAAAAAAGGAGACCATTAACCGCAAAAGCATTCAGTCTGTAATACCCAGAGTTTGTGTGTATTCCAGTCATTTCATTATTTTGCCTGATAGACTAATAAAGGTTCCAAAGACAAAATGAAAAGTGTCAGCGAAAGGGGTCAGCTTTGCCTGACTCCATTTCACATTAGAAAAGAATACTTCAGTATGAATTTACAGCAAACCTTACAGTAGTTGATTAATACAGTAACTTGATTAAATTTATAATAGTATCTGGAAGCCCCCATTTGTACAAAGTATGCACCATAAATTTTCTAACAAGTCGAAAGCTTTTGAAGCATCTATTGAAATTGCATGTGATTGTACTTTATTTTAGCAAAAATGAAAAATAGTTTGGACCCTTCTAGTAGCCTGAATTAAGGTCCGATATTTTATAAATCCAAATTCATCTGTATGATTCACTTTAGGGAGAGATTTTTTTTAATCCTATTATTTATAAGTTTTGCCAATATTTTGTAGCCTTGATTTAACAAAGCTATTGGCCTATAGCTGTCTACCTTTTTGCTGTTTTCCCCTTAAGAATTTATATAGTTTTGGCTTCCCGCATGGACAATGGTAGATCACATTTTCCTTTACTAAGTTCTTTGTACATTTGTTCCATCTGTGGAACCAACTCGTCCTTAAATGTACTATAAAATTCTATTGGGAGACCATCTAGACCTGGACGCTCATTTTTTGCAAAAGATTTAATAGTTTCAAAAATCTCTCCCTGAGTGAAATCTTCTATATTACAATTTAACTTAGGGAGGTTTATTTGGCTTAAATATTTATCAATTTCCCTCACGCTGTGCCGGCAACCCGGGTTCAGGAACAACCTTGGGTCGCCGGGGTGCTGGCTTGGGGGGGGGCTGGAGCGGGACTGAGCCATGGCTCTCCCCTCCAAAGGGGTGGATGCCCGCCCGCCCATAGTCCCACTCCCATCAGGTGGAGATCCAGTGGGTGCGTAGGCAGTATGTGCAGTGACATAAGTCAGGGGAGGTGTGGAAGGGGCCACCGGATCCTGGTGTGTACACGCATGCGTATGCTGTGGTCACGGGGGTGTAAAAAGAAATAATCAAAAATGTATATGGAAAAAAATATTTATTAATTTCAGTATCTTCAGGATTTAAGTTTCTTTGATATATGTCTTTGTATATTTTACTTATTTCCTTTCCCATCTCCTTATCTTTATATGACATTTCCTATTTGGTCTTCCAATAAAGTTATTAAGTTCTGAGATCTTTGTTTTTTTTATAAAAAAGCCAATAATTTCCCCATTTTATCCCCCGTATATATCTAGATTGTCTATTTTTTCTATAGCTCTCTAGACAGTTCTTTATTTAATAATTCCATTTTCTCCAGTTTCAGGTTATGCCATTCTTGTTGGTATTTTTGAAAGTCATGTAGGACTAACATATCCATTTCCTTTAATTTATTTTTTGCATATGACTTTTTCCTTTTGGTTAGCTCTGAAAGAAATAATTGCTCCATGTACTACCACCTTAAATGTATCCCATATCAGCAGGGGTCGAAATTAAATTTTATAGCCACTAGCCAGCAGGGCTAGTGACTGTGAAAATCCACTCCCTACAGATATTTCCACTGGCCCAGTTGGTGTACATACTGAAGTGTTGCCTTCTCCAGTACAAGCCCACAGGATTAGTTAAATGAAAATCTTACTACACGGCCAGTTTGGCAGCCCACCGCCGCACTACGCCCCACAAGTCCTCCCTCCCCTTCCCCCTATCACACAGTGTCATCCTTCCCCCTTGCATGCGTGTGTATACATAGCAACATCCTGTCACTACAGTCACTGAACCCCCTATCCAGTCACCCTCCCTGCCCTACCTTTTAAGTGGTAAAGTATCGTCCTCTAGGTCAGAGACCCTTTGCTGTAATGAAGACACATATTTTTTAATTTCTCCATTGTATGTAACCAAATTGTTAACTGTAGACTGAAGCTTATCAGTCTTGTTTTCAAGTCCTTCTAGTTTCTGGAGACCTTTTGTTAATAACGTGAGTTTTAAGATTTTTTTTTTGCCTATCCAGGTGGTTCCTCCTCATAATCATTCTCATCACCTGATTCCTCTGAAGACTTTAATTCTGGGTCACTATTTTCTTCTTTTTTTTAACTTTGTATTTATTAGTTTTATATTGATATCAATCAATTACAGAATCCGTATACGAGACAGACCAATTGAATACATCACCTCTGAGGCTTTATGCCCCTTAATCACAGGTTAAATCTTATGTATCTCCTATATTTTGATACATCATTTAGAGGGTACTCCTATATATCTGTTACAGTATATCTGAAATTTTATAAATATACACAGTGGTGCCAAGAGCAGCATGGCTAGGTCTCTAAATTTTTAAAGTCCAACAAATGTCTCTTTATGTACTACCCCCACCAGTGGGGAACGTATGGCCATGCACGTTTCCTAAATTATAGGGTATAATACCCCCAACTTAATATAAAGCATCTTCTTTCTCTCTTTTTTTTTTAAATATTACCTTTGCTGCAATCAGAAATGAAATCCCCACATGTATATCTCCTAAAGCAGTTATAAATGGCATACAAAAAAACGTACAGATCAGCTAAGGAGCATTACTATTACAAATCAAATGTTTAGCATTGTTAAAGCCTAATCCCTTGCTGTCACATGCTTAAAATATTAACCCCTCTGTAAGAAAAAAGCAAAAGGGCAGGGGAAAATAAGCCCTAAATTAAGTACGCTGCATTTTTATAAGAACAGTCCCCAAACATAGGTAAATCTCAACACTACATCCTCAGTTTTCGACCATTTAAAAAGTCAGCAGATAGAGGGCATGTAGGTTATTAAGCATAAAGAAATATTTGTCAAACAAAAGTTCTCACTCCATAGAGGCCTGTGCAGAGTCATCTTCACCGAGTTTCTTTCTGAACTGTGTAGCTTTTACTTTTCCTATTCATTTTCCTGCTTCAATCGGGTCAGAAAAGACCCACACTTTGTTCTGGTATACTATTCTAAGCCTCGCAGGAAAAGTGATGGAATGAGGTATGTCCAGATCCTTCAGCATCTGAAACTCTGTTGAATTTCTTTCTCCTCTGCCTTATCGCATAGCTGATGTCCAAGAACAGATGCATTGTTTGGTCCTCATACAAGAGTGGGGCATTCCGCCATTGCCAGGGCCAAAATACGACCTCTTTCTCCGATGCCTGCTGTAACCACCAGGAGAGTGCGTGGTGGATCATCAGCCTCCTGTCTCCCTCGTGGTGTGATCCGGTAAACTTTTTGAACTTGAAAAGTCTCTGGGTCTCCCTCCAAGAGAAGCAACTCAGCCAGCCACTCTTTCACAAACATTCTAGGGTGATCCCCTTCGGCGCCATCAGGTAGGCCTAGGATCTGTACATTCACCGCTCTGATTTGGTTCTCCATCGTTTCAATTCTTGTTCTAAAGTGTTGAGCTTCCTTAACCGCCATTGCAGAAGAACTAGTCAAGGCGGCAACTTGCTTTTTACTATCCCCCATCTCAACCTTCATGCAATCGATGGTAGTTTCCACTAATGTGACTCGGTTAATAAAAGTGTCCATTTTTTGATGTAGGTCAGATACGGTTGAAATAAGTCGCTGCATTTTCATTCCGAGCAATTGCATAGTTTCAGTGCCTTCTTCCTGTTCTGGGCCTGGAGTGGCAGCATAGGTGCTGGAACTGGGGGTGCGGCAGCACCCCCTTGCTTGAAGTACAATTCCCTATGGCTTCCTATACAGTTTTGTTCAATGACTTTCAGCACCCCCACTATAAAAATTGTTCCAGTGCCACTGAGTGGCAGTATCTGTACTGGTCAGCGATGGGCCAGAGGTCTCTTGTTTCCCTGTAGCGTGGCATGTGGCACCACGATCTCAGAGGATTTCCCATTATTTGCTCCATAAGAAGCCCAGTTGCTCTGCTAGCTTTAAACTTGTAGGCAAAATCGAAAAATAAACTGAATGTGTGCCTTTTTGATGGTTATACAGTGGAGCTGCGAGAAGGTGCGTCTGCTCTGCTCGGGCTCCACAGTGCCTCCCAGGTCACTATTTTCCTGTGATATTTCTGTTCTTTTTTGAACATCTTGTGTCTCTTTATAAAGGGCCGACTATTTTATTCACAGATCCTATATTGGTACAGTTATCCATTTCTTTTCCTAAATGTTTGTGTGTAATTATTTCTGTCTCTACTAAATCCTGTATGGATAAGTCCTGACCCCATTCATCGCCGCTATTCTCAGTAGGCATTGTGTTATTTTGTTGCCGAGATATCAAAGCCATATTCTGCTCTTTTACTAAAGAGTTGCCATTAATTTGTAAAGCTGAATTTATTACCTGAAAATAAGTTTTCCATAGTTCATCCTGCAAGCATGGCACTGGAAGAGAAATCTGCTGCAAAACTTGCTCCTGTATCATAGTATTTTCATCTGTTTCTCTGGACGCTGTCTTGACAGGCCAGGAAGCTGAATTCTGTTGTGGCATTACCTGGACAAGTTGAATTGCTTCGGGAAAAACCTGCTGTTGTTGCATAGAATCCAGTGGAGCCACAGAGTTTGTCTTGGCCAATGCCAGTTCTTCTTGCGCAGGCAATTGTTTCCTCTGAGACTCTTGAGACACACCTAGCATCTCCTCACCGTTTTACCTTGTCCCAGAAGAGTCCAGTTGCTGCAAAGATTCAGCCTGTGCCAGCAAGTTTGTTTTAACAGATTCAAGCTCCTTTAGCACATAATCTGGTTTTGTTCTGCTCTTGAAATGGACCCTGCGTGTCCTCCGACTTCTCTGGTAATTTACTTATGACAACCAGCTTAGTTTGTAGTGAAGCAGGATTCAGAGAAGAAGGGGTTTCTTGGTGTCCCATCTCATTTTTTTCAGGGCTTGCCATTTTAGTTTTCCTTTTGGTAAGAGCTGCCATTCTGAGCCACGTCTGCCATTCCAGTTGTTTCAAAGGTTTGGCTGTAAGTACATCTAAACCTGAAGCAGTCACTGACTTGTTTATTTTTGTCGAACTCCTCAATGACATGGCTAGCCCATAATGAACGAGCTTTTTGGATTTTAGAAAGTTGTTTTAGTCCTTTTTCATTTCCAGAGTTCTGACTATTCATTCAATAAAACAAACAAAAAGCGTGCTCCTTGGAGCCAGAGGATATGGTGTGCCTGTCGAAGGAGGAGGAGTAGGAGGGTTGAATTAGTGAGCATCAACTGATCAGATGTGCATTACATCATTCCCCTTGGGGACCCCATCAATATCTCTCAGACTCTACCCCTTGTATGCATTTTATGTATTTTTTTTTTTTTCGCCTGCTACACCCCCACACCCCCCCGACCAGCACTCCTTTGGAGCAGCAGGACTGACCCACCACTCTCCGACCTCCTGCCACCTTATACCAGCTCCCCATTTGCGGCCTACCTTAGTAGCCCAGCATATCCTTGTGCCAGGAGGGTCCCTCTTCTCTGGGAGGAATTAGCCTCTACGGCCCGACTGTGCATCTCCGGCACTGTGGGGCTGGATCTGGGCTGGCTCTGGGGCTTCGGGTGGCAGGAGCCAGAGTGCTCATCATCCAGGCAGTCAGGGGGCATTTCCATGTTCTGTGCCCCACCCACTGCAGTTCTCGGCCTTGTGTAAGTGCGGGGTGTCCTGGGGTGAGGGCGTACGGGGGGGGGTGTCGAGGCAGCACATCCCCCCGAGCATGCCGCCAATCCACCGACAGGTCCCCAGGCTAAACCCACCCCCCCCAAAAGGGAAGCATCCAATGGAACCCTTCTCTGCCAGTCTCCACTCCTGGCACTTTGGCTCAGGGTGTGAACCTGGGTCGCCAGCGTGCCGAGCAAACCCCTTCACTCGGCGCCACAGAGCCGGCTCATTTTATGTATTTATTTATTGCTGTGTATGTCTGTACTGATGCAACACACGGTTAACTATGTATTCAGTGCTGTGCAATCTTTGTGTCCACCTACTTTTGCATCCCTGTGTAAACCACCCCCCCCCCGATCACACCTAGAAGGAAGCTTTATGCTCCGTGTGCCAAACAACCAAATAAATAAATAAGCCTTTCAAATTAGAGTAGCATTCAGGGATAATTTGTTTTAATAACTTAATTACCCAGAATACCCAGCTGAGATGCAACATTTCGTTTTTTGGGGGGTCCTGCTTTTTATCCCTTTCCTTAGGTGGGTGGACTATAGTTTGTGACATCAAACAATCAAACAAAATCCATTGCACACCCCCCCATGGCAAATCTGAGAAGTAAAAGGGGGCAGTATAGTGCAGTGGTTTAGGGCTCTGAGCTGCAAACCTGGAGACCTGGGTTTGAATCCCACAGCTCTCACTTGCATACTGTGTGACCCTGAGCAAGTCACTTAACTTCCTTGTGCTCCCACGTAGCACCTGGAAACAAGCTTCAGCTTAGTGTGACTTTCCAGGAGAAACAATTTCCCCTTTCCCAAAACATTTAAACCGCCTGAATTGGCAATTTTCTTACTTTTAACTCCATGAAAAAGGGGTTTTCTTAGTTTTCAGATTGGAATTCCAATGTGAGCAAAACCAAGTGCCAAGGTGGTGCCCTACGGTTTGGCCCAGAGTATGAAATGCCTGCAGTGGCAAAAGAGTTTGGGAGCTTGTGGTACTCCTTTTAACATGTTCCCTTTGATCACTTGTGAAATTACCTGGGTGGAAGCACTTTATTTTAAAGGAGCCAGTTTACTTGGGATCAACCATGTGTTGCAATTACCAGTGAGACTGAGACTGTATTATGCCGGTAAGACATGCATTTTTTCAGACCCGACAGAAGCAGGCAAGAGACTGGAAATTATTAAACAAGACTTTGCTCACTGCCCTAGGTCTTCCGATGAGGACGACGATGGAGATTGAAGGGACATTAGGACTCTGTATCTTACAAGAATAACAGTCTCTAACTTGCTCTGGTGGTAAATAGCTGGACCTTTTGCTTGTTTAAAGAAGGGAGGTTATTTTCTTTCTTTTGTTGTTTGGGTAATCAATAATAGGAGAAGAGATAGTCCTAAGGTTTAAAGGTCTAGTAAAAAGTTAAAATACATCAGCAATTTACTGAGATGATCAGTTGGTTTAAACTTAAATTTTACAAAAGATACATAACTAGTTGCTTGTTGTTTAAGAATTGATCAAAAGGGGCTCATATGGGCACAAAGGAGATGGGGGGTTATCACATTCTTAAAACGTTTAAAGTCTGCATGCTCAAATAATGTAGTAACCCGTGATTTAATAATGGGACTAAATGGTACCTTTTTAAAGTAAACCTGAATGAGATAAAAATAGGAGGGTGCTTTGTAATAGTGCAGTCAAAAAAAGTTTATGTTGTATCAACTTACTGAATGTAAATGGACTCATAAAACACAAGTTGGGTTAATGGGTGCTCTGCACCTAGGAGATTATTGAGGGGTTATTATCGTTTTAGTCCACAAGCATGCTGCAATTGGTCTCTTCTCGGATTTTATTTAGATATTTACCTAAAAGTAAGAGAATTAAGACCCCTCATTATGAGGTAACTACAGTGATAGTGCACAAATCCTGTATGTACATTACTAATATGAATCTATTTGAGATCACTCTCACTCAAATGTAATGTTCTTTTGTGCTGTACACAATGGAAAAAATAAAAATAAAGTATATAAAAAAATAAAGGAGCCAATTTAGGCAATACACTATTTTTAAACTTGTATTTCATTGTTTAGAAAAAACAATAGCATACATGTTATACTTCCTACCAGGATCACTTATGACGAGCCATCCAGTGGATTACAGAAGGTAGTTAGCGTCTGATTTTAAGGAGGAGGGATATTCCTAATATAGTTATAAGACAGTCTTACCAATAGCTGCACTTCACAAGAGTGTAGAGATCCTCCTACGGTGGTAATCCGAAAAAAGTGAGAAACTCAACCTTAGGTTGTTATGATCTTATTTCAGACGTATATGAGTGAAAATAAAAAAGGTAGTGCTTCACTTCAGCACCACAAAAACCAAGGCACCACTACTTTTAAGCAGTTCTTCAGTAGCAGTAAGCAAACGTGTGGTAAATAAGACTTGTATAACTGGGACTGTCATTTACCTGGGATGAGCTATTGCTGTTTGCTAGGGTGCTTTTAAATGCATCAGTGGGTCCTCTTGCCCGTCACAGTATGCAACTTTTTCACCCTACAAACACAAAAGGGGATGGATTCGACTTCTTAGGTTGTTATTAAGTGCACTTAAAAAACTACTGCTGCTGCTGCTTATATATGCAGGCAACGCTGAACTAAATCCAGGTCCTCTTTCCCCTATTTCTGCACCCACAGAATTGGCCCAATTAAAAGAGTTGAGCTTACTTCATATGAATGCCTGTAGTCTGTTAAGAAAATTCGACTCATTACAGTCTTGGATTTGCCACACTAAACCAGATGTATTGGTGGTTGCTGAAACTTGGCTTAGACCCTCGACTCAGGACTATGAAATTGATGTCCACTCATACAGTGTCTTTAGAGCTGACAGACATACCAGAGGGGGAAGGGTAGCGATTTACTTACATGAAAAATGTACTGCTTCACTAGTTGACTCCACTGTGATGTCCAAGGAATTCGAAAGCCTTACCTTAAAAGTTCAACTTTCACCTGCAGTATCTCTTTGTATCATCAGGTGTTACAGGCCTCCTCAGGGAGGCTCAAGGTACTGAGTCACTTGGGTAATGCGTTGGACACTTTTTCCTCAGAGATCATCATTTTGGGTGATCTCAACCTTGACTGGTTCTCTGCTGTCTCCAAACCTCTAAAAGACATCTACGATAACTCTGGACTTACTAAACTCATCACGGAAGTTTCCCATCCTAATGTTAAAAACCCCACCCATAGCACATTACTTGATCTAATCCTAGTGAATAAACCTCACCTCTTTACCCATTCTGGCATCTTCTTCAATGTCATCAGTGATCACTCTTTCATTGCTTGTGTGAGGTCAATCCCTAAAAATCAGCCTCCAGCTTGAGATACATCTTCAAGAGAAGTTGTCAGAATTTTGATCAGTATGCGTTTCTCTCGGATCTTCACTACACAAATTGGCAAGACTTCTACCTGGCCACTACTGTGGCTGAAGCCTTTGAGGTATTTCCAAATATTGTCCTTGATATAATAAATCGACACGTTCCCTTAGTCAAAATGTGCACCAAGAAGAAATCCTGTCCTTGGTTTATAGCCAGTCTAAAAGCTGCACTGCTACATAGGAATGCTCCTTGGGAAAAGGCACGTACAACTAAACTACTGGCTGATTAGGCAGCATTTAGAACAGCTAGAAACCAATGTACCAAACTAACTAGAGCAGAAAAAGCTAGATATTTTCACACTGAACTAGATTCTTCTTCCAATTGTTCAGCAAAATTCTGGAAGACACTAAAAGATATTGAAGAGCACAGGCCAACTAGCTCGTTCCCAGCTAAAATGTAATCTAGTAAGCAAACGATCTTTGACCTCCTCAACAACCACTTTGCTATTGCCGGACTAGCCTTTGATACCTCTCCGGCCAACGAACTACGTGCTGAACTGTGCACCCAGGACCTGGCATGTCTAGCTGCAGTCACTCCTGCTCAAGAAGCAGTTTTCTCCTTTTGCCCCGTCTCCTTGAAACAAGTGGAAGACTTATTACTGGAACTGGACATCAGAAAGAGTGCGGGTGCCAACCTTATTGAGCCATACTACTTAAAATTAAATTATTATGTCTAATCTGCTCCAGTCACCCACCTCTTTAATATGTCTCTTGCCCAAAGTGTTCTCCCATCTAGCCAGAAAATGGCCCATGCTGTTCCATTGTTCAAATCTGGAGATCACAGTGACCTAAATAATTATAGACCACTTTCCCGGCTACTTATCCTCTCCAAAATGCTTAAAAAGGTAGTCAACTCACAACTTAGAAAGCATTTGGATACATTCAAGCTACTTAACCCAGTACAGTCAGGATTTAGACCATGTCACAATATGACATCAGCACTTGCAAAGGTCTCAAATGACTGGCTAAATACCCTTGATGCTAAAAATCACGTGTGCACCTTGTTCCTTGACCTAAGCAAAGCATTTGACACAGTGGATCATGATCTGCTCCTGGTTGTCCTTAGAAACATTGGTCTGGATAGTTTGGCCTTGAAATGGTTCACTGATTATTTATTTATTTATTGAGATATTGGAATTACAAACCTTTGAGTCAGAGACTCCTTTGCAAAGGCTCAGCGTCATGGAATTGCAAAACAAGAGAAATGGACAATACAAGGAAAGGTATTACAAATGAGTGCGGAGGGTAAAACAACCCAGAGTCAAGTATGGTACAAATGTAACGAGCAATACATTGAAAGGTATTTTATCTGAATGCGGAGGGTAAAACAACCCAGAGTCAAACATGGTACAAAGATTTCAAGCAAATTAAGCTATTGCGTAAATTCACATTTCAAGGATGATACAAGGTTTTCTAAGCCAATAAAACAGATACTTAAGATAAAGGCACAATACATCAGAAGAATCAATCAGAGTAGAGGGAGAGGAGGGAGGGGGACAGAAGGCACAGAAGTTTGGCTTGGCACATCAGTGAAAGAGGGGTGACTATGTGAGTGGACAGCTCAGGAGTAGTCACAGGTACTGGCAGTGAGTAGTTGCTCTCTGAGTTTGAGTTTGAAATGACCAAGGTTCTGGACAGATGAGGTATCGGGGGCAGATCATTTAGCCAGAGTGGAGCCCTGTAGTGGAAGGCACTTTGCCCCAAGGACATTGTGCAGAACGGCACAAGCAATGTGGCTTTGGCTGAGCCTCTAGTATTCCTTGTGTGTGGTGCATGTTGAATGAGGTTAAGGAGCCCAGTGGGGGACTGACTGTTGACAATCTTCCTGGCAAGGAGGCAGGTGTGGTATTTCAGCCAGCCTTCAAAGTTGAGCCAGTTGGAGAGCCGAAAAAAAGGTTACAGGTGTGAGTCTTCCTATCACACCCTGTGACAAGGCGACAGACCCTATTTAGGGTGATCTTAATTCTGCAAAGTGCAGTATTGTCAGCCACACCATAGAAGATTATCCCGTAATCCAATAGGGAAAGGACAGAGGAGGTAACCGCTAGATGGAAGGCTGCAGAAGGCATACAACGTTTGTTCCTGTAAAGGAGACCAATTCTGGCATTTGCGGCAGAGCTAAGATGGTGGATATGTTCATGATAGGTTAGCGAGGAGTCAAGGGTAACACCCAGATATTTAAAGGAAGTCCCTTGTTCTAGCTGTGAGTTTTGATAGTTAAGTATGCACAGTGAGGTGTCCCATATTTGTTTTGAGGATGAGTGAAGACCATAGACTTTGTTTTTTTTGTAATCTAACACCAGTTTATTGGCAGAGAACCATGTTTCAGTTTCAGAGAAAAGACTGTGGAGGGCCAGCTGAAGGGGGAGAGGTCACAGTGACTGCAGAAGATAACTGCATTGTTCATGTATAGAAGCATTTGACCAGAACATGCTTTTGGGAGAGAATTTAGAAAGAGACCAAAGAGAAGTGGCCCTAGTATGGATCCCTGGTGGATACCAGAATGAACCGGCAGGCTGTTAGACAGAGTGGAGTTTATTTTGACATGCTGTGATCTACCACTTAGGTAGTTCTCGAACCAGCAGATGGGTTCGGAAGCAAGACCCAGAGTGAGGAGAGACTCTGGTAGGAGAGGGTGACTGACCATGTCGAACGCCTTAGTCAGGTCTATGTACACAGACCCGACTCGGTGTCCATGGTCAAGGGCTTTGTGTAGGAAGGTGGTGTATTCCAGCATTGCAGTTGAGGTGTTGTGCCCCTTCCTGAATCCATGCTGTTTTTTGCAGAGGAGGTTATATTTAATCAGGTAGTCAGTAAGTTGGTCTGAGACAATTTTTTCCAGGGCCTTGGGGGGGGGTATAGAGATGGGGTGGTAGTTTTTTGGAGCAGTGCGGTCCCCTCCTTTGAGGATAGGCATGACGACACCCTCTTTCCACTGGGAGGGAAACTGGCCAAGACAGAGAGAAAGGTTAAGAATTTTTGTAAGAGGGACAAGGACTATGTCCATAGCCAGGTGAAGGGGTTTTAGGTGTAAAGTGTCCCCACTATGCTGGGACTTACCCAGGAATCTAGATAAGTAGGGTTTAGCCTCTTGGGGGGGGGAATAGCCCTGAATTGGAAGAGCGGGCTATCAGTAAGGGGTGGGAAGGGGAGGCGACTTGCTGGGGGGGTCAAAGAAATTAAGTGGGAGGACACTGCTATGGTCTGAGAAGGAGGAATTTAAGATGTTGGCTATGGCTATAGGATCTTGAGAGGTGATACCATTAATGTCAAGTTGCGATGATGCAGGGGGTGCTGTTGTTCCATTAAGTACTTTAATATTTTCCCCAAAACTTACACCCAGAACCCCTGGAGGAAGAGAGGGCTTCCTAAAAATAAGTTGCCTTCACTTTGCGCATCTCTCAGGTACATTTATTCCTGACAGCTCTATACTGTTGCCTGTCGGTGGGATGGCCAGATTTGAGGGCCTTATGCCATAAATTATCATCACAGAGGCTCAGCAGGTCAAGAAGGGCTGGTGTTATCCAGAGGGTATTGGGGCCTTTGATTGCTACTTTTGTAAAAGGGGCAAAGCGGTCACAGGCAGCACTGAAGCAGGTGATGAAGTGGGAGAGGGCACTGTCAACTGACCTAGTAGTATCAACAGGTGACCAATCACAGTGTAACAGGAAGTTCTTGAAGTGATCGAGGGATCCCTTCTTTAGACAATGCTGATAAATGAGTTGGGGGGGGGCTTGAAGACCTTGTTGGACCAACTGCAGATTATGGGGGAGTGGTCACTTAGAGCATCGGAGAACAGCAACCCTCAAGAGTCTGACAGGGCGGGTTGTGAGGATTAGATCCAGGAGAGTGGATGATCCAGATTTCAGGTTTAGACGAGTGGGGGAAGAGACTACTTGGGTGAGATTCATGGCTGCAATGGTGTCCTTGAAGGGTTTGGTCTTGGGGACAGCCAGTTTATGTTTAAAATCCAAGAAATCTGTCATTTGGGGCCAGCAAACCCTCGCTCTGCACCGGGGTTTATTTGAGCACACATCTGCAGAGGTTTGGATTACAGTTTACATTTAAGTCACCTAATTCTATGACTTCCGATGAGATTATCTTTCTGGCCATCAACAGCAGGTGAAAGCAGACGGCGATTTCTCCCCCCTGAAAACCCTTCTAAGAGGTGTGCCTCAGGAGTCTGTATTAGGCCCTCTACTATTTGCACTTTACACAAATAACATTAACCCCGGCATCAAAACATCCAACATCCACCTTTTTGCCGACGATACTGTCCCTTATATTGATGGGCCCTCACCTGAACTTGCCTTTAAGGAACTAGACTTATTTATTTATTTTAAGAAGCAACCAGAATTATAATCCTTTGAGTCAGGGACTCGTTTACAAAGGCTCTTCATTAGGAAGACAAATACATTAATAGCAAGCAGCAGAAAACAAAGTAAATGAGCTCAAATAAAAGCAAGCCGTCAAAATTAAGGGCTGGTTACAAAGGCCCCACGTCAAGGTAAATTAGCAATAATAAACAGACATAAACAATAATGTGGGCTATAATGAGTCAAATGAAGGGGGGAGTCAAAAATAGGCAGACAGAGGAGTAAAGGCAGGGAAAACTCAGCCAGGGCAGTCACAGCGGCGGGAGGAGAGGAGGTGGTTCTTGAGAGCAGTGTTAAAAGGCCCCAATCTTGGTAGGGAGGTGATGGCTACAGGCAGGGAATTGTACTAGAATGGGGCACAGTAACAGAATGATCTCTGTGCAATGGAGGTCCTAACTCTGGGGACTTGCAGAGGGGAGTGGACAGCGCTGCGGATAGAGAGGGAGGGGGTAGATAGGCTTATGATAGAAGACAGACCAGGGGGAGTTAAACCTGCAGTGATTTTTTTGTTCAAGAGGCAAGACTGATAGATGAGCCTTTCCTCCAGATTAAGAAAGTTAGAGAGGGAATACAGTGTGCAAGTATGGGTAAGATGTGAGGAACCTGTAAGCAGCCGGCAGGCCTTATAGAGAGATAGCTTAATTTTGTGCAGAGCAGTGTTGTCAGCGGCACCATAAATAAGCAGACCATAGTCCATGAGGGACAGTACCGAGAATGAGATGGCCAGCCTTAGTGCTTCAGTGGGGAGACAGTCACGATGGTGATACAGTAGGCCTATCCTAGACTTGATGGTGGAGCAAAGGGAGTGGATGTGGTCATGAAAGGATAGGGAGGGATGAAAGAGAACGCTGAGATATTTGAAGGAGGAGGTTTGTTCAAGGGGGAAGAGGGTACTAGATAAAACCCAGAGTGGATAATCTTTACGTTTACTCTGCTTATGCTCAAAAAGCATAGTTTTAGTTTTCTTTAAGTTCAAAACCAGCCTGTGGTCAGAGAACCAGCGTTCAGCCTGGGTGAAGGAGTCCTGCAGGGAGTTTTGTAGGAGGAGAGGATCAGCGTGTGAGTCAAACAGGACAGTGCCATTCGCATAAAGTAGAAGGTTTCCATTACAAGCAGAGGGGAGAGAATTCAGATAGAGGCTGAAAAGCAAGGGCCCTAGGATGGAGCCCTGGAGAACACCAGAACAAACCTGTCGGGGGCAGGAGACAGTAGACCCGATTTTGACACACTGGGTGTGGAGGAAAGATAGCTGAAGAACTAATTCAACACACCCTGTGAGAGGCCGAGGGTTTGGAGAGAAGAGAGGAGAAGGGAGTGGTGGACAGTGTTGAAAGCTTTCGATAAGTCAATGAAGACTGAGCCAGCAACATGACCTTTGTCAAGAGCAGTGTGAAGGAAATTGGAGAATTCAATAAGGGCGGTAGTGGTGCTGTGTGCACGATGAAAACCATGTTGTTCATAGCAGAGGAGGTTATAGGTAGGTAATCAGAGAGCTGATTGGCCACGATTTATTCCAGAGCCTTGGTGGGGGGGGAGGATGGAGATCAGGTGACAGTTGCTGGGGGAGGTCCAGTCACCAGATTTATGAAGAGGGGTGATCACTGCTGTTTTCCAGGCAAGTGAGAATTGACTGAGGCAGAGGGAGCGATTCAGCAATTTGGTAAAGGGGCTGAGGACAGCATCTAGGACCTTTTTAAGCAGTTTGGTGTCAAGGAATCACTGTTATGACCTGTGCCCTTAAGTGATCTGAGCAGGTAGGGCCTTGCTTCATGAGGGGAGAGGGCCTTGAAGTAGAACGGGGATAAGTAACTGGATCAGAGAGAGGGTGGGACTGGGTCGAAAAAATTTTGAGGGAGGACAGAGAGGTCAGAGAAATAATTATTTAAGCAGTCAGCACTAACCATGGGATCAGTAGACAAGGCACCATTAACAAAGAGATGGGCGGGTGGGGGTCACAGCCTTGCCATTAAGTTCCTTGATATTGTTCCAGAAATTACAGGAGGAGGCAAGGGTGGACCTGTAGTATTCAGCCTTGGCTTTATGGATAGCCCAGGTACATTTATTTCTAGTGGTATGGTAAGCTTGCCTGTCTGCAGTCCTACTGGATTCAACAGCACTGTGCCAAAGGTCATCTCTGTGGTGCATGAGACCAAGCGGAGATGGAGTGACCCAGGGAGATTCACGGTCCTTGGAGACAACTTTGGAAAGGGGAGCAAAGGTGTTGCAGGCCTTGTTGAAAACTTGGATAAAATAGAGAAGAGCGGAGTCAATGTCAGGGGCACGATCAATGGGGGACCAATCATAACCAGCAAGGTACTCTTTTAGTTCGGCAAGTTTACCAGGGCGTAAGAGATGATGAGTGAACAGTTTGGGTGGATGCTTAGGCCTCATGCACGACCAGGAGAAAGTGATAGGGGAGTGATCACTGAGCACATCAGGGAGTACAGCAAGGTTGGAGATCTTGTGGGGTTTGTTGGATAGGACAAGATCCAGTAAGGTAGAGGTACCAGTGACCAGGTTAGATCTGGTGGGCACAGTAACAAGTTGAGTGAGGTCTAGGGCAAAAGTATGTCTCTTTGCAGATGACACAAAGATCTGCAACAGGGTCGATACACAAGATGGAATGGAAAGGATGAGAAGGGACTTGACAAGGTTGGAGGAATGGTCAAATGTATGGCAGCTCAGATTCAATGCAAAGAAGTGCAAGGTAATGCACATGGGAAACAGAAACCCTGGGGAAGCATACACAATGGGGGTGAGATACTGACAACAGTAAAAATAGAAAGGGACCTGGGGGTAATTATATCAGATGACCTAAAGGTGGGCAAGCAATGTGAGAAGGCAGTAAGGAAGGCTGGGGGGATACTGGGATGCATAGGAAGAGGCATCAATAGTAGAAAACAGGAAGTTGTTATCCCTCTGTACAGACAGTTGGTGAGACCCCATCTGGAGTACTGTGTGCAGTTCTGGAGACCCCATCTCCGCAAAGACATAGACACAGTGGAGGCTGTCCAGAGGAGGGCAACCAAAATGGTGCAGGGTCTGCACCAGAAGACATACGAAGAAAGACTAAAGGAGCTTAATATGTATACCCTTGAGGAAAGAAGGGAGAGAGGAGACATGATAGAAACTTTCAAGTACCTCAAGGGAATAAAAAGTCCAAGAGGGTAGCATCTTCCAGAAAAAGAGATGTGCAAGAACAAGGGGGTACAATTTGAAGATTGAGGGGGGACGGCTCAGAGGTAATGTCAGGAAGTATTTTTTCACTGAGAGGGTTGTGGATGCATGGAACAGCCTCCCTGAGGAGGTCGTGGAGTCAAGAACAGTGGGGGACTTCAAGAATGCATGGGACAGGCATAAGGCAGTCCTAGTGGGGGGTAGGAGGAAGTAAGCTGTTGGTTAACTCGGATCTGCAGCTTATCTGTTAGGTAGAAAAATGGGCAGACTAGGTGGGCCAAGCGGTCCTTATCTGCCATCAAATTCTATGTTTCTAGGGCAGCATCCCTAGCCTGGGAGGTGGAGTTGTCAAGCCAGTTAATGTTTAGGTAGCCAAGTAAGATTTGCTCCATCTTGGGGGGCAAGGAGGTAAGACGATCAAGGAGGGATTGGAAGGCAAGGTGTTGGTGCCTAGGACAAATGTAGGATGCAGTAAGATATAAAGAGGCTCTAGAGGGGTCAGGGGTAAGTTTGAGGGAGATGGCTTGGGTGCCGTGACTGAGCTGAGGGTTGGGGAGGGCGTGCCCTTGGATTGAGTTGTGGAGGTATATGGCACAACCCCCGCCACGCTTAGAGACCTCCCTAAAAAGCGTATACCCAGGTAGGGCAACAGCAGCATCAGGTGTGGCCTTGGTAAGCCAGGTTTCAACAATGGCCAAGATATCAGGCTGATGTAGAGCAGTCCAACCCTGCAAGTCAGGGAATTTCTTTAGCAAACTGAATATGTTCATGGATGTAAAGCGCAGCGAATGGGGCACCGGAGTGTGAGGGGAGTTAATAGAAGGGGGCCCAGGATTAGGGTGAACATTTCCAGAGAGCATGAGGAGGAGAACAAGGACTCTTAGAGTGGCTAGGTATTGCACGCGGTGGGAAGGGGAGATACAAGAGGAGGGTTGCCGAGGTAGTGACAGGGATAGGAAGGGAGCGAAGCATAGGGAAGGCAAGGAGGATGGGCACAGGGGGTACAGTGACAGAGGTGGGGGATGGGTGAGATAGCAGGGGGTGGAGAGGCCAGGAGTGGAACAGTAGGTGAGAGACAGTGGAGAAGGGGGGAGAGGGGAATTAGGTATAGAGAGGTGTTAAAGGAGAGAGAAGAGTTAGGAGAGGGAGGGAGTTATGGCTAGAGAGATTGCTTGGAGGATGAAGGGGGATTAATGAGAGGAGGAGCAGAACAGGAAAGAGGTAGAGGGAGGCACTGTGAGAGAGAGGAGCACAAGACACCATGATAGCTATGGGAGGAAGCAATACAAGGGGAACAAAAGAGATGAAAACAGTAGGTCTGACCAGATGGTACAGTTGAAAGGTCACAGACTGTGGTGCAAATGGTTGACAGTTCAGATCCCGGGGAAAAGAAAGTGACAGGGCAAGATAAAAGAGCAAGGAAGTAAGGGTGAGGGAGTGGGAAAAGGGGCAGAAAGCAGGAAAAAGAGGTAGAAATGGTGACGCCTAATGGTCAAAAAAGGAAGAGCACCGTAGGTGAGGACAGAGGATGGAAGTAGGAGTGGAAAGAGAGGAGAGTAAGTAGGAAGGGAGGCAGTGAGAGAGAGGGAAGATAAAACAGAGAGGCTGGACAGCGAGGAGTGACTGAGAAGTGGAGGAACGGTATAACCTGCAAGTGGTAAAGTAGGGACTTAGGAAAAATAGAGGCAGGAAGTCACGTGACCAGGAGAGGTCCTTAAATTAAGGGTCCTGTGGAATAACCTTCAAAAAAAACTCTGAAGCTTACCATTCCAGTAACACTGTCCTTTTTTAAATCTATATTTGCTTGTTCCTTCAAGGAGTCTTGTAACTGCTTTCCTTAATGTCCTGCAAATCCAGTGCCCGCTTCTTGACTACCTGTTACCTATAGCTGTCCTCTTACCTTCTCTTCTCCTACCTATTACTCCATTAGAAATTTACTATACATAGAGCTGTCCTTCTCTTACTTCTTCACCTCCTCCTCCTAAACCTGTAGAGAGCAGAGGAGGAGGAGGAGAAGAAGTAAGAGATTTAAAAAAGGACACTATTACTGGAATGGTAAGCTTCAGAGTTTTTGTTGAAGGAAGGATGAGGAGAAAAGAGAGATTTGACCTCTTACTGCCCTTGTGGGCCTTCTCTTACTTTTCTCCTCATCCTTCCTTCTTTTCTTGCTTCCAAAACCGTAACATTTGATCACTACTTTTTCAGTGTTGTTGTCGATGATATCACGTGTTGTATATATTACTCTATTACATTATTTGAATCCTCACTGTTGTATTGTTTTGTGTACCTTGCCCAGGTCCACCTTGTAAATGAGTTATCTCAATGGTGTTTCGCTTGGTAAAATAAAGACTGATTGATTGAGCTCCTACAATATTGAGAAACAAATATATTCGCAATCTGCTTAATGTATACAAACAAAATCCAGGCTCTATATTGATTATATCAGGTTTGCTATGACTAGGGGTACCCAAGCAGAGGAAAAACATTCCCTCCTTTTTTACTGTTATGAAATGCGCATGCAGAAGCTACCGCATGGCGACTGCCATGATAGTAATTCTGACCATATACCAGATAATTAGCCACGAGGTTAGCGTTTCTGAGCCTGAAAAGTTTGAACTTTTTACCACCCTTAATGTTCAACTGTTATAAAACAGGTGTGTTATTTTTATACTTAGTTACAGTCCCCAGTACTTCCCCTTTGAAATGTCATTAGAACAAATGAATGAAAGTCAGTTTAATCTGGTTTCTTCTTCTTCTCCTTTCAACTCTTTTGTCGCTGGGAATCAGGTCTTCTTGAAGTCTTTCTCCAGGGTCTCTGCTTTCTTTCCTGCTTCCCGGAGGTCCGTGAACTGGTAAGTGTGTCCCCCATAATGAATGCGGAGTCTGGCTAGCATAAGAAGGGAATGAACTACCCCCAAACTGTGGTGACGGGCTTGCACCGCATCACATTTCTTCCTACAGGAGGATGTCACAAACGAAAAGTCTGGGAAACGGTGAAGCGTTGTTCCATGAAAGTTAAGCCCCTGGGAGTTACGGGGCGCTTGCAACAGCATATCTTGAATTTGCACAGCAGAGGTGGGAATGAGTACAGTCTGTGGTACATCTTGCTGTCTAGGTGGAGATTTAGGTGAGATCCTATAGGCTGTATTACTTAGGGAGGGGTGAGACCATCCCTGTTACCCACCCTGAGAGCACCCGGTAGCCAGTCCTTTAAAAATTATATCAAATCCACGCCTTCACTACCCTCCGGGAGTTCCACAAGGTGGAGGTTCACCGCGCTCTGGGCGTTTTCCGCTGCTTCCAACCTATATCTTGGTTGGCTATCTTCCTGTACCAACTTACTTACTGCTGTAATTGATTTGGTTGATTGTGCCTCAGCAGAGGTTGCCATTCGGGTCGCTTGTTTGATCTTTAAATGCTGCTCACCAAATTAGTTTTAAAAGCTCCTCTACCTGCTGTCAATTGCTCTCATGGTTAGTGTGAGGGAGTGCCATGGTGGATCACTCCACCCTGTAGTGCCCTGCTGCTCCCCTTGTGGCTGATATTTGGGACCACTTGGGCCCCCTTTATTCAATTGTCCCATATTTGATTTTGATATCCTTTTCTTCCTTACGTCGAGCTGTTTCTAGCCCTGTCATTTGCCAGATGAAAATAATAAAATTAGGTATTTCTTTGTTAGTAATTCCTGGGTCTGCAGAGCTGAAGTTAAACATGTCTTCTCAGTGAGAGTGCTCTCTAGCGCCCCCAATGCCTCTATTTAAGAGTAGCCACTGCAGGCATTACATAGCTGGGAACAAACATGGGATTCCACCTTGGCATTTAGTGGTTTGGCATACTCACATTGGAATTCCAATCTGAAAACTAAGAGAACCCCTTTTTTATGGTGTTGAAAGTAAGAAAATAGCCAGTTCAGGCAGTTTAAATGTTTTACTTCTTAGATTTGCTGGGTTTGGGGGGTTGTGCACTGTATTCTGTTTGTTACATGCCACAAACCAGTATCTCCCTTCAGTAGAATTCTGAATTGAATTTTGTGAGCAATGCAAAGGTTAGAGCGTGCTAGTTTTGGAATGTGTTAAGAGTTTGGAAGCTTGTGGTGCTCCTTTTAGCATGCTCCCTTTGATCACTTGTGAAATTACCTGGGCAGAAGCACTTTACTATAAAGCAGCCAATTTAGGCAGTGCACTCTGTTTAAAAGTAGCCACTGCAGGCATTTCATAGTTACGAACATGTGAAGTAGCCAACAGAATTAGGCCTTCTGGTCTCTCTAGTCTGCTCGATGCACAGGGTTTACAGCTCAGGCTGTTGTCCCCGATTCTCCCCGACATTTCCATCCACTATATTCTACCCTCCCATTACCCTTATCCTCCCCAGTATCTGTCCTAACCCCTCTTGAAACCAACCACTGTCCTCACTGAGATCACCTCTTCTGGTAGCGCATTCCACTTGGTCACCACCTTCGTGAAGAAATGTCGCCTGATCCTCTTAAACTCCTCCCTCCTCCTCCTTTAGGCTATGTCCACTTGTAAAGTTTGTTGCCTCTTAGCCTGAAGAGACACTCCTTGTTCACCTTATTGATCCCTTTCAGGTGCGTAAAGGTCTCAATCATGTCCCCTCTCTCCCTCAGTCCTCCAGGGAGTACATGTTCAGGGCCCCCAGTCTCTCCTTGTACAAACTATCTTGTTGCCCCGCAATCATCTTCGTGGCCCTCCTTTGGACCATCTCCATCAGGGTGATATCCTTTTTGAAGTGAACGTGCCAGAACTGCACCGTGTACTCCAGATATGGCCTCACCAGTGACCTACACAAGGGCAGAATCACTTCCTGTCTCCTACTTGTGCCCCCCCCCCCCGGCTATGCAGCCCAACAGCCTGTTTGCCCTTTCCACTGCCTTCCTACATTGTGCAGAGTGCTTTAGGTCACTAGATATCATCACTGATAGATCTTTTTCCTCCATTGTGGAAGATACCCTGACCCCTTCCAGGTAGTAATCTTTCCTGGGGTTTCTGGTTCCAGTATGCAAGACCCTGCACTGTCTGACATTGAAGCCCAACTGCCAGATCCCAGACCACCTCTCAAGTCTTCTTACATCCTTCTTAAGGTTCTGTATTCTCTCTGCTGTGTCCACCCTCCCACAGAGCTTGATGTCATCTGTGAACTGGCACACGTTGCCCTTAATGCTGTCTCCAGTGTCATTAATGAACATGTTGAACAGCACCAGCCCCAGCACTGAGCCCTGTGGGATGCCACTTTCGACTGCCCTGGTACCAGACAACTCTCCTCACACTATCACCTTTTGTGACCTGTTCCCTAGCCAGTTTTCCACCCACTTAATCATCTTTTCTCCTGCTCTGAGGTCCATCAATTTCCTGATCAACCTCCTGTGTGATACAGAGTCAAAGGCCTTGCTGAAATCCAGTTATAGGATGTCCACTGCCTGGCCTTCATCCACTGTTTTGGTGACCCAGTCTAAGAAGTCGATCAGATTTATTTGACAAGACGACCCCCCCCCCCCCCAATAAATCCATGCTGAGTTAGGACCAACCCGTGGGGTTCCACCTTGGCATTTGATGGTTTGGCTTGTTCATACTGGAATTCCAATCTGAAAACTGAGAGAACCCCTTTTTCATGGAGTTAAAAATAAGAAAATAAAGTCAGTCCAGTGGCACTTAGGGTTGAGGCACTGGACACCACCCCTTGCAGCATGCCGGTGACCCGGGTTCAGAAATGAACTTGGGCTGTTGGGGGTAGGTGGGAAGGGAAAGGATCGAGCATCTGGAGGACTGGTCTCCCTTCCCTGGGTGGACTTCAGGGGATGCGCTGCTCAAGGGCGGCCTCTGGTGGCTGTCAGGGGGCACGCAGCGTAGCAGCGCACGCAAATGCAGGATCGGAGCTGTGCCAGATATCAGCACGTAATGTCCAGATGTCATTGCACGTCCAAGCTCCGAGGGGCAGAAAATCAAAGAGGAAAACCCTGGCTGCTAGGGTTGTGAAGGCAGTATGAGTAGGCTGAGCCCACATGCCCAGTGCCGTCTTGGATCCCAGCCTGACTCTCCATGGTCCTGCCTCCCGCTGGCAGCTTGGGGGGTGGACCCAGCACCCACTTCCTTGGCTGGGTGAAGAGCACGGTGGGCAGTAGAGGAATCATGCCTGAGTGCCCATGCTGGAGAGATGCCCAAGTGACCAGAAGTAAAAAGAATTATTAAAAAAAAAAGAAAATAGCCAATTCTGGGCAGTTTAAATGTTTTACTTCTCAGATTTGCCCCGGGGGGTGGTTGTGTGTTGAATTCTGTTTGTTTGTTACATGCCACAAGCCAGTAGCATCCCTCAGTAGAAATCTGAATTAAATTTTGGGAGCAATGCAAAGGTTAGAGCATGCTAGTTTTGGAATTGGTTAAGAGTTTGCGAGCTTGTGGTACTCCTTTTAGCATACTCCCTTTGATCACTCGTGAAATTTCCTGGGTGGAAGCACTTTACTCTAATGGAGCCAATTTAGGCAATGCACTCTGTTTAATAGTAGCCACTTGCAGGCATTTCATAGTTAAGACCAAACCGTGGGGTTCCACCTTGGCATTTAATGGTTTGTCTTGCTCTCATTGGAATTCCAATCTGAAAACTAAGAGAACCCCTTTTTCAAGGAGTTAAAAGTAAGAAAATAGCCAGTTTAAATGTTTTACTTTTCAGATTTACCAGGGTGGGGGTTGTGCACTGGATGTTGGTTGGTGGGTGAACTGTAATACTGGGAGGTTAAGTGACTTATTCAGGGTCAGACAGTGAATATTTGGCTCCGGTGGTATTTGAACTTGTGTTTTTTTCCCAGTTCCCAAGTGGGCGCTGTATCCACTGGAGTACACTGTCTGGGATGTGCAGCTGACACCAGGGAGATATTCTGTTCCATTAAGCTGTGTTGTAACACGGCTCACCGCAGACCAGCAGGATGGAGCCTCCGGATTCGCCGAAGTGGCACAGCTGACTGAAACCGAGTGGGTATTAACCCACAGGTAACGCCCGCTCGGTCAGTACCAGCTGTCGCCATGGAGGCACCAGAGGGTAGCCGCCCGCTCCATCACCACCCCCTCACACCACCCACGGCGCTCGCGAACCGCAGCCTCCCTACCACATGCCGGCAACGGTCTCCCACCTGCCGCAGGACACCCGGCCCCGCAAGGAATGGCAGATGATGTGCTCACCAGAGCGATGCATGGCTGCACGCCCCCCCCTCCTCCCCACCACAAACAAATGTGCTTGGCAGGCACCCGACAGGTGGAAGCGCGGCTAATGTGCGTGCTACACAGCCGTCAGCCACCCTGCTGCAATCGCTCCGATCCCCCCCTCCCCGCACCGCGATCGCTGACACATGGTGGGTTAGGCCCTGTGGCCAGTTCTGGTGACTGCTGTCACTGGCAGTGTCATACACCGTCTCGGACAGCAAACTGACCTTGTGCCCCTAGGGTCGCCGGCAGCGAGGTGCAAACACCGGCAACATTGTCTCATCGCCACCGCAACGAGCCTATGTTACAAGTGCATTAATCACCTCCAGAGTCTTTGGCTTCATTGGGGACTGGGGTTCCACCTGAAGGGACACCAGCCTACACTATCAGGATGGTCTGCATCTGTCCAGGAAGGGAACAAGTCTTTTGAGCAATCGGTTTAAATGCTTCATTGGCAAGCTTTTAAACTAGTCAAAGGGGGAGGCACTGATAAGCAGCAGGAAAATCCCAGCCTCTCCCTACAAAACAGGGTACTAAATGAGAAAAAGACCAAGGTAGAAAGGTCAGTGGGGGATGCTGCAACAGAAGGTAAAGCCATCAAAAATGGAGAGCAATGAGTACCAATGCCCATAGTCTGGGTAACAAGCTTCCTGAATTAGTGGCCTTGATGGAGGAGGAACATCTGATATTGTGGCAGTCACAGAAACATGGTACACACAAAACCATGACTGGGACGTAAACATACCAGGATACACCATCTACAGGAGAGACAGGGAGGATAAAAGAGGAGGAGGAGTAGCTCTTTACATAAGGGAAGGAATCAAAGCAACAGAACAAAAGGGTAAACAGGAAGGAGAAGAAGCACTGGGGGTAAATTTGGAGACAGGCAATGGCACCACAATCCGCACAGGGGTTGTATACAGACCCCCTTCTCAGGGGGAGGAAATGGACAAAGAAATGATAGAAAGTATACTTAGAATGGCAGAAAAAGGGGAGATATTGCTGATGGGTGATCTGAATATGCCAGATGTTAACTGGAGTGCAGTTGTAGCAGCCACTCAAGAGTGGGTTATTCTAGATGCCCTACAGGGGCATGCCTTAGACAACTAGTATTGGAGCCCACCTGAGAGGGAGCAATCTTAGACCTGGTTCTCTCAAATGGAGATGGAGAGAGGATCACAGATGTAGAAGTGGGTAGCCATCTGGGAACTAGCGAATACCTAATGTCATGGTTCATAATAAACACAGCAATAGAGTCAAGCCATACAAAGGCAAAAGTACTGGACTTTAGGAGGGCTGACTTTGCCAAATGGGTGAGTGCCTAAGGAATGTACTAGCAAATGGGCAGGAAGGAGGGTGGAAGAACAATGAGAATAATAAAACTGCCATAACAGAGTAGCGAGCCTTTGTGTAAGCAAATAAAACAAAACGATGTAAGAAACCACTATGGTTCTCAAAGGAAGTGGCAGTGAAGGTTCAAGAGAAAAAGAAAGCATTCAGGAAGTACAAGGAATCACAGAAGGAGCAGGACAGAGAACTGTATCAGTTAAAGCAAAAGGAAGCTGGGAAGGCAGTCAGAACAGCAAAGGCCCAAACTGAGGAAAAGATAGCCAACTCAGTTAAGAAGGGGGATAAAACCTTTTATAGGTACATCAGGGAGCGAAGGAAGACCAAGGGAGGGATAGTGAGGCTTAATAAAGGGAGGGGTGGGCAAGAGGAGACTGTGAAAAGGCAGAGATACTAAACAAATATTTTTGCTCAGTATTTACAAATGAAGAGGGAGGTACCTAAAACAAACAGTAGAAACACTCTGGATACAGAAGTTGGTACCAGCCCATTTACAGAAGAAAGGGTTCTGAAAGAACTCTTAAAACTGAAGGTGGACAAAGCAATGGGGCCTGATGGGTTTCATCCCAGAATTCTAAAAGAACTAAGGGTAGAGCTAGTGACACCGACTACCCTCTTTAACAAATCATGGGAGGATGGGGTGGTACCCGAGGACTGGAGGAGGGCAGATGTGATTCCCCTTCACAAAAGTGTGAGCAAGGCAGAAGCAGGAAACTACAGACCTGTTAGTTTAACCTCAGTGATAGGGAAAATGATGGAATCACTTCTGAAGGAAAGAACTGTCGAGTATCTAGAGGCCAGAGGGGCACAGGACCCAAGGCAGCATGGATTCACAGCAGGAAGGTCATGCCAGACAAATCTGATAGATTTATTTGACGGGGTGACCAAAGTAGTAGATCAGGGAGGGGCTGTGGACATGGCCTACCTGGACTTTAGCAAGGCATCTGACACAGTCCCACACAAAAGATTAATATACAAGTTAGCCAGCCTGGGAGTGGGTCAGAAGATGACAGCCTGGGTAAAGAATTGGCTGGAGAATAGGGCACAGACAGTAATAGTAAATGGAGTCCACTCTGAAGAAAGGGGGGTTACTAGTGGGGTACAGCAGGGTTCAGTATTAGGGCCAGTCCTCTTCAATGTCTTTATAAGCGACATTGCAGAGGGACTGAAAGGAAAAGTATGTCTCTTTGCAGATGACACAAAGATCTGCAACAGAATTGATGCACAAGGTGGGGTGGAAAGGATGAGAAGAGACTTGGCAAGGTTAGAGGAATGGTCAAATGTATGGCAGCTTAGATTCAATGCTAAGAAGTGCAGAATGCACCTGGGAAACAAAACCAGGGAAGAGTACACAATGGGGGTGAGATGCTAACAACAACAAAAATGGAAAGGGACCTGGGGTAGTCATATCAGATGACCTAAAGGTGGGCAAGCAATGTGAGAGGGCAGCAAGGAGGGTTGGGGGATACTGGGATGCATAGGAGAGGCATCACCAGTAGAAAAGGAAGTTATATCCTCTGTACAGACAGCTGGTCAGACCCCATCTGGAGTACTGTGTGAAGTTCTGGAGACCCAATCTCCGCAAAGACATAGACAGGATGGAAGCTGTCCAGAGGAGGGCAACTAAAATGGTGCAGGGTCTGCACCGGAAGACATATGAAGAGAAACTAAAAGAGCTTAATATGTATAGCCTTGAGGAAAGGAGGGAGAGGGGACATGATAGAAACTTTCAAGTACCTCAAGGAATCAACAAAGTCCAAGAGGGTAGCATCTTTCAAAAAGAGGTGCGCAAGAACAAGGGGCACAATTTAAAGATGGAGGGGGCTCAGAGGTAATTTAAGGAAGTATTTTTTCACAGAGAGGGTTGTGGATGCATGGAACGGCCTCGGAGGAGGTTGTGGAGTCAAAAACAGTGGTGGAATTCAAACATGCATGGACAGTCATAAGGCCATTCTAGGGGTGGGGGTAGAAGAAGTAGGCTGCTGGTTAACTAGGATCTGCAGCTTATCCAGTAGGTAGGAAATGGGCAGACTGGGTGGGCAAGTGGTCCTTATCTGCCAGGTAAATTCTATGTTTCTGTGTTTCTAGAAATTCGGGCTCTACGGATTAATGCCCGCTGGGGGTTGGAACCTCGGGCTGCACCGTGCACCAGTCCCCAGCGGCATTAATCCACTGTAGAGCCCTCCTCCGTCGGTGGTTAATGCTTACACGACCTCTGCCAACAGTAAACAGTTAACTGAATTCTGCAAAGCTGGAGTTCCCACATCGAATACATTTTCCCTGTGAAATGAATTTCTTGCCTGGTTTTTAATAAAGAAAATTATAATGCTTTTGCCACTTTAGATCGCAGTCCACCTACATGCTCTGATTATTTAAAAAGTTTCTTTTTCCTTTTTCTTCAGTTTCTTTTTTTTTTAATGCAGACTGAGGAGTGCATACACTTTAGAGAGATTCCCTTGTATGCCAGGCTGAAAAATTTCCATCACTGGCTTTGTTTGTGCAATCTTTTTTCTGAAGCAACATACAGCTTTTTGTTGCTGGCATGTGGTGCTGGGAGCACTTGAAGGCCTCTTATTTATGTTGGCTTGGCTGCTGTTCTGTTCTGTAACGGGTCTCACTTGTCTTGCACAATTAAAACTGGCATCAGTACAGTCTCGGTGAAAAATATGACTGCTGTTTCTACAGATTTGTGCAGCAATTTCAACATTTGCACTCTTACTTAAAATCTACCCTAACAGCAGTATGTTAGGCAGTTTCTAGATTTGAGACTGTTTGTACAGATCGGTTTAAGAAAGTAGATCCAGAAGCAAATGGTTTGATGCTGAAAGCCATTTTATTATGCTGAATATTGCTTATTCATTTGCATTATTTGATGACATTTTTATTTTTTTACTTTCTTTGTGGTTTGTTTGATTTTCTGAAACCACTGTAGTTTATGTTTACATGATTTTTTATTTTGCTTGATATTTATGCTAATTAGGAATATTTAGAATTTGTACATATGTGAATAAAATATATTTATTTCTCATATTTCTGAGGTGGTGGAAGCATTATTGCCGTCATTTTGAACCTGGAGAACAGGGATATCATATTTGAATTTTATAATTATTTTTGGTAATTTATAAAAATATTTTTTGGAAAGGCCCAAAGTACATCCAAGTGCTGCATTACCATTAACCCAGCAAGGGAAAATAGCTATTTCACTGCAGCTTATTAGAAATGTCAGCGTTTTATTAGGTTAATGTCTCTGACTGCATCATATAACATTACCAGGGACCCACCCCTGTGTATCACCTTGCCAAGCCCATACTTGATGCACAGGGTTCCCTTTGGCAGTCACTCTCAGTATGTTCTCAGCCATACCAGGATTTGTTAACAGCTTCTTCATCTCTGTTCTTTTGCAGTTAGCTGAAGGAGACCATAAATGATGCACTTCAGTCCCAATTATCTCTCCTCTCAGGGTACACCCTGAACCCAATAAGGTATCCCATGTTCCACCCTATAAGAGAATAACAGAAAAAAACAAAGGCAAGATAAACAGGTTTAGAGAAGGAATAGTTAGAAGGAAAAAGAAAAAAATGCCCTTTTAAAACTGCTTGAAGGGGTGGCTTCACACACCCATTATTCCACACTTGCTTTCACATTTTAGCTGCCACAAGATTTAAAAGAGAGGCCAAAGCTTCACAGTCCCCCAAAGCAATCCTCTTCAGGCATGAACACCCCCCCCATCACCAACTGTCCCTGGCACACCATGTTACTCACATTTCAATGGGTGAGTGGGTCCTGGTAGGTGACGGGGAGCAGCTTCTACTCTTCAGTTATTTAACTAAGGGTATTGAACCCTGATTCTTTGTTTTTATTTCCTCTTGTTTGGATAAACATAGTATTATTAGACTCATGCTATCCACCGTTTCCCCCCCTCCCCATAGTTGATTTGTTTATTAAGTATACAGCATAATATAGAATGTATGATATCTTTTACAAAGATGCTCATTATAAGATTTAGAGTGAATATACGTTGATTTATTGGATATCTAGATGTGTGGATACATTGAAAAATCTTTAATAAAATATGGATTAAAAAAAGGGTATTATACTCGTTTTTTAATTCCCTGCTCTAGCCAGCATGCGAGAAATGACATGCACGCATAAAAATGCTGTACACCTCAGTCCGGCCAATGAACAAGGCGGCTGCCTGCTGTGCCAACCAGCCTCAGCTAGGTGGCAGCCAAGCTGTGCATGATAGCCCCACCCCCCACCCCAACAACTCCCGAAGGAGAACAGTCTCTGGACACTCAGTCCTCCTCCTCAGGTGTGCCCCCTAATGACCCTGGTTCACTACTGAACCCAGGTCACCGATGTGGTGGGAAGTGTGGTGTCGAGCCCCTTAACCTTCCACACCACTGAGCCAGTGGGATCTTGGCTTCTGACAGTCTTGAGAATTTTTACAGCTGAAAAGAGTACAGAGGCTTTCAACTCAGTAGAAGGAAAGGAATGGGCAGCCGTGAAGGGTCTCAGCAATTTTGTTCTATGTTGTTTTTTCTCCAAGCTGGCATGCATGTCACCCCATTCAGATCCTGGGGACCCCCAACCCTTTCTTACACTAACCTTGTTGCCGATACTGTTCCCATACTTGCATTCACACCCAAAGTCCAGGACATCTGGTGCTGACCGGTGAGACGGATGCCTCCTGCCTTGGGGATGGAGAGCATCTCCTTCCAATGCACGTCCGCTCCCTGGTAACCCAGTGGGAGGGGGGTGTCATACTGGCCCTTCTGGGGAGATCTCACATCAGCATGTACCCACTCAACTGGCAGGTAACATGGAGGTGTCATCCATCCAGAGTAGGGGCTGGCAGGGGAGCACCAAAGGCGGGATGGGGCTTACCCATCCTTCTGACAGCCTTGATAGGCTGATTGCCGGGTCACCTCTCAGGATCACACCCCGGGGTGGGATAAGGGGAGGGCCTAGCAGGGGACAAAAAAACCCCCAGCAGCATCAGGCAGATGAAGCCACCCTGCCCCTGCCACAGCAGGGTCACTTCCATGTCTCACCAGCTCCTCCTCACGGAATCTAACCATCGAGTGAAGTATCTCTTCCTGGCTTGGGGAACCAGGGGTCCCACTCATGGGGGACAAGCTGTGGGTTACAGTCAGGGTGTCCAGGGAGGTTGCAGAGTGAAGGCTGGTGGTGGGCAGGACCACTGAAGGACTCCTGCAGCAGGTATAAGGGCTTGGGTTGGTGGAAGAAAGTCCTGGCAGCTGGCAAGGTGACAATTGGGGACAAAAATAGAAAGCAAAAAAGTTTCACACCTGAGCCCACCCATCAAGCTGATGTGAGGATTGGAAGCAAGCTATAAGGGTGGGGCCACTGGATACTTTGTTTTGTATTCAGTAGGGTTTTTTTTTTCTCATTAAACTTTTATTGAAAGTTTTACTTTACAAATACAAGGTGCTAGACTTCAACACAAGGCAAATGAGAAGGCAGGACCCTGGCTGTAGATGTGATCGAGGAGTAGGAGTCAGGGAGAGTAGGATTGGGAGTGTCAGGCTGAGCAGGTGCCATGAGTTTAGGAGGGTCATGGAGAGGGGTCCTCCCTGCCATGTCCCAATCCCCAAGGAGCCTCCTGGGATTAGGGGGGCAGGTAGTAGAAGGACTGACTGCTCCAGCTCCTCATCTTTGTGGTGTGTTGGGTTGTGCAACACCAGGTCCCTGGGGAATAAAGCAGCTATGGTATTTGATTTAACCAAGACATGGCTTGGTGATGACTCTGGACTGAGGCAGCAATCCCGGCTGGGTTCTCGGTTCTACACCGTCTAATATGGGAGCGTCAGGGTGGCCATCTATTTTAGATCCTGCTTGAAGTTAACATATGTGTGGCACTGAAGGGTGCTGAGGATGTGAGGTATAGGATTCTCCTGGTGTACCGCCCTCTGGGTCAAGAACAGGAGTTGCTATAGGAATTTGTGTACTTCATTGTCAACCTATTGTTGAGTGTGCCCCCCTTACTGTGTTGAGGGATTTCAATGTATGGGGCAACAAAACCTTACAATTTGCTCAGCAATTCCTCCAGTTGATATAATCATGGCCTCACAATGGTGGTTTCCTTTCTCTCCCATGAACACATCTTGAACTTCATCTCCTCCTTGGGGTTGCTTATTTTTGATGTTAGGGTGGATCCAGTAGGGTAGTCAGATCACCATGGTGTTGACTTTCATGCAGGGAGTCCCCAAAAAACTATCCCCTGAGGTGATCATCCAACACTGTTCTAGACATGCTCTGAAAAGTACAGTTCCGTAGGAACTTACTGTAACAGTAGTTCTTACTTCGAGAGGGTTCCTTCAGTAGGTCATTACATTTCAAACAACATGAAGTCTTGCTGTATTCTGACTATTGCAGTTAGCACCAGCCTTTAAACTGCCCCGGAGAGCAAAGGGTTAACTTTCTATGCAGAGCATGGAATGCTGAGCTCGAGCTCGGTTGAGGTCTCTGTCTGGAGCCCTTTTAATTCCAACCGTCAAATTCTTTACTCCACCTCACTGAACAGTCTCTCCGGAGATTTCTCCTTCAGCTCGGTTCGAAAGTCGGTTAGGTTGTCGGTTTTACCTAATTTATTTCCATAATAGTCGGTTCAGTCTCTGTCTATGGTACCATGAGTACTAGATAGGTTTTGTTCTGTTTCTGTGGAAATTGTAAGTGTTAGATCGGTTCACTTGAACCCGATCATTTGTAATGAATCCTTGTGTTTTGCTTTGGAGTGTGGTTACCGGTTCTTATCGGTTCACAAAAAAAAAAAATGTTTTGAACGTTTTTTTTCCAACACCCGTGACACGGTTAGGAACTGATAAGGAGTCTTGCCTGGCAGTTGCCATAAAAAGGATAAGTTTGGTCAGGTTGGCCATGTCTGAGAAACCCAAGAAAAAAAAACGGGCCCACTGGGTTTCAACACTGCAGTGAGTGTGGGGAGGTCTTTGCTAAGGCCAACCCCCACACCACCTGTGTTTATTGTCTGAGGTTTGAACACCTCGATTCAGACTGCCAAATTTGTAAAAAGTTTTCTAAATCTACCCTTGAAAAGAGACTAGGTAGACTGAGGGAAAAGGAGGCCGAGAAGTCCGCTGACCCGGATGGCCAGCCCGGTTCGGTTCCGACCGAACCAGAAGGAGTGCCCTCTGACCAGGGCGATACTTCTTCAGGCAAGAGAAGAGCCGATCCTGAGGAGTCGGTTCCTACAAAAAGAAAACGCAAAGAGAAATCGACCGGTTCAGATCCAGAGGTTCATGTTCCGACTGCCGAGGAAATAGCCAGAGCGATTCAAATTGTGGAATCGCTTCGCCCGGTTCTGACCGATCTGGCACCTTTTCGCAGGGGTTCAGTTCGGTTGGTTCCCCCGGTTCAAGATTATACCCCTGAAGATTTTTATGAACTGGAGTTTTTGGAGGAGGGGGAGTTTGAAGATGACGGTGATGATGATGAAGTCTGGATGTGCCTGTGGAACCGGACATTTCCCCAGACAGACCTTCTGGTGTATCCCCTCCTAGGCTTTGAGTCCCCTTCCCATTTTTTGTTTTACAAAAAAGTGGCTGAAACCCTCCAGCTTCCTATGGAAGAGGCAATGGAGGATCAGGAGTAGCCTGATTATATGGAAATAATGGACATCCCAGAGTCCAGGAGACTGTCTATTCCCCTTCACAAATCCTTTGGGAAACAGACACAAAAAATCCTGAAGTCTCCCAATTCTGTACCCCCTGTTGACAGAAGGATGGACAAGAGGTACACACTATCAGGCTCAGATACAGAGTTTTTATACCAGCAATGCGGCCATGTTGGGGTAGTGCAGGCTGCTGCCTGTGACTAGGCAAACGTTCCCTTGGCTTCACCCCCCCGATAAAGACTCCAGGAACCTTGATGCCATGGCAAAAAAACAGTACATGGCATCTTCCTTGGGACTCAGGCAGGCGAATTATATGGCCTATACTGCCAGGTACCAGAAGTCCAGGTGGGACACTGTACTGGCACTGACTAAACAGGCCTCCCCCCCAGCTAGACAAGGAGCTGGAGGCAGTGGCTGCAGATGGGATTGAGGCATCGAAAGTTCAGTTTCATGCTGCTGTGGACTCCAATGATGTGTCATCAAGAGTCATGGCTACATCCGCAGCTCTTCAGAGAATGGCTTGGCTCAGATGTACTAGCCTTTCACAGGATACCCAGGCTAAGGCCTTGGATTTTCCTGTAGTGGGTAATTCTCTGTTTGGGGAGCAGACAGAGAATTACATGAAGAAAATGGATGAGTACAGGACCACTTACAGGAGTGCTCAGGCCAAAGAGAGGCAGGCAGCTCCTCAAAGGCAGCAGTCTAGGGGCAGGGGCAGGCCTTTTCATAGGCCTTTCTACCAGTCACAGGCCTCTTCTTCCTTTTCACAGAGGGGGTTCTTCAGAGGGAGAGGCAGAAGGGGGTGAGCAGGGCTGCATCCACTCCTCAGCCTAAGACCCCTGTCAAGCAGACACCCTGATGGGCCTGCCCGGGTCGACTCTCCTATTCCAGTAGGGGGCAGGCTGACTTACTTCGTCCAGGACTGGATGTCTATTACATCAGACAAGTGGGTCCTGGAAGTAGTAAGCCAGGGACTGGTTCTCAACTTCTAAAAATTTCCGAAGATGAGAGCCAGATCTTTTCCACCTGAAGGTCTCTCAGAAACCCTTGCCCTAGAGGCAGAGGTTTCATCTCTGCTGGCTTTAAGAGCCATAGAGAGAGAGAGAGAGAACCTACCCTACACTGGGGCAAAGGTCTGTACTCCAGGTAGTTCCTTACCCCAAAAAAGACAGAGGAGTAGCGACCCATCCTAGACCTAAGATACCTAAACAAACATCTTTTAAAACCAAAGTTCAAGATGGTTACTCTGGGAATAATCCTTCCGTCTCTAAGGCCAGGGGGCTGGCTAGCCTCCCTGGACCTCAAAGATGCCCATTTTCACATTCCCATCAGGTGCTCCCACAGAAAGTACCTCAGGTTTGAGTTGCCCTCAGGCCACTATCAGTTCAGAGCAATGCCCTTTGGCCTAATTATCCCAGTGACCTGGACCCTGATCCAAGCCCTTCAGTGGTGGCAGGATCAGGACAATTCAAGGCAAGGGGTCCCATTTGCCACTCAGTCTCATTCAGTGGACCTTACCACGGATGCTTCCCTCCTGGGCTGGGGAGCCCATCTGGGGGCCCTCACTGCTCAGAAACTGTGGTCCCCACAGGAATCTCTTCTCCATATCAATCTCCTGGAATTCAGGGCAGTTCTGTTCGCAGGGGACGGAAAGTAAACCAGAAGCTCCACTGATTGGTTCAGTGTGACTTCCGACACCACCTTGGGTAAAAACTTGGGATTTGTTATGAGGACTGCCCAGTCCCTGTGGAAAATAAGATAAGGCTCTTTACATACTAGAGCCTGAAGCACTGAAATCCTTCGAGCTGAGGTAACAGCAACCAAAAATAACATCTTCCAAGAGAGGAAGCGTAAATCGCAGCTCATCACTGGTTCAAATGGGGGGAGAGTAAGTTTCTCCAACACAAAGTTCAAATCCCAAGGGGGTGTAGTTCTGCGGATGGGGGGTTTCAGATGGAATATCCCTTTCAGAAAGATTTTTGAGACCTCCAACTGAGCCACGGGTTTACCATCCACTAGCTTGTGGTACTCTGAGATTGCCGAAAGGTGGACCTTCAAGGAAGAATACGACAGACCGGAGTCTGAAAGATGGAGGAGGTATTCCATGATATGCGGGGCAGAACAAGAAAATGGGTCTCCCAAATAAAAATGTTTTCACTTCATGGCATAAGTGGAATGTATAAAACATAGACTTTGACAGCAGATAAGGACCGCTTGGCCCACCTAGTCTGCCCATTTCCCTACCTACAGGATAAGCTGCAGATCCTAGTTAACCAACAGCCTATTTCTTCTTACCCCTCACAAGAATTGCCTTATGTCTGTCCCAGGTATTCTTGAATTCTTCCACAGTTTTAGACCCCACAACTTCCTCAGGAAGGCTGTTCCATGCATCCACCACCTCTCTGTGAAAAAATACTTTCCTCACATTGCCCCTGAACTTCATCTTTTAAATTGTGTCCTCTTGTTTTTGCACATCACTTTTTCTGGAAGATGCTATCCTCTTGGACTTTGTTGATTCCACTGAGGTACTTAAAAGTTTCTATCATGTCCCCCGTCTCCCTCAAGGGTATACATATTAAGCTCCTTTAGTCTCTCCTCGTATGGCTTCTCTTGCAGACCCTGCACCATTTTAGTTGCCCTCCTCTGGGCTGCCTCTGTCCTGTCTATGTCCTTGCAGAGATGGGGTCTCCAGAACTGGACGCAGTACTCCAGATGGGGTCTCACCAACTGTCTGTAGAGAGGGATAACTTCCTGTTTTCTGCTGGTGATGCCTCTCCCTATACATCCCAGTATACCCCCAGCCCTCCCTACTGCCTTCTCACATTGCTTGCTAACCTTAAGGTCATCTGATGTGATTACTCCCAGGTCCCTTTCCATTTTTGTTGTTGCTGTTACTACCTCCCCCCCAATTGTGTAATCTTCCCTTGGGTTTTTGTTTCCCAGGTGCATTATTTTGCACTTCTTTGCACTGAATCCAAGCTGCCATACTTCTGACCATTGCTCCAACCTTGCCGAGTCCCTTCTCATCCTTTCCACGCCTCCTTGTGTATGAACCCTATTGCAGAGCTTTGTGTCATCTGCAAAGAGGCATAATTTTCCTTCCAGTCTCTCTGCAATGTCACTTATAAAGACATTAAAAAGGACTGGACCCAGTACTGAACCCTGTGGTACCCCACTAGTAACCCCTCTTCTTTAGAGTGGACCTTTACAATTACCTTCTGTGTCCTGTTGTCCAGTCAATGTTTTACCTAGGCTCTACCCTGGGACCCACTCCCAGGCTGGTTAATTTGACTATTAATCTTTTGTGTGGGACTGTGTTAAATGCCTTGCTAAAGTCCAGGTAGGCCATGTCCACAGCCCCTCCCTGGTCTACTACTTTGGTCACCCAGTCAAAGAAATCAATTAGATTCATCTGACGTGACCTTCCCGCTGTGAACCCATGCTGCCTTGGGTACTGTGGGTTTTCGAGCCTCTACTAAGACTTGAGTGACTTGAGAGGAGACCCCGAAGAGGGAAATTACTATGTCTGCAGGAGCCACGCATGAAGATGCAGTGTCCTGAGCCCCGGATGAACAAGACGACCTTAATTCTGGGTCAGGAGGTTGTGAGTCATTGGAAGTAGAACTGGTGGTTCTCTCGTTAGCTGCTGCAGCAGTGGGAACCAAATTTGTCTTGGCCAGAGGGGTGTGATGAGGATCATCCTCACTATCTCTGCCTGAAACTTGAGAAGGACCCTCTGAAGAACGGCAAACAGAGGGAAGGTGTAAAAACACTTCCCTGTCCAAAAGAGAGAGAGAGAGAGAGAGCGCCGTGCCAGAAAGCACCATGCCCTGGAATGAGTGAGCAAAATCTGGGAAGTTTTTCGTTGGTGTGGGAGGTGAAAAGGTCAATTTCTAGACGCTCTCACTTTAGGAAGAGAGACTCTGCCACTTCCTGATTTAGTTCCCATTCGTGACTTAGGGTCCGAGATCTGCTAAGACTGTCCGCCAGGACATTTTGAACACCTGGAACATGCACGGCCATTAGGGCCAAATTGTGCTGGACTATTCAGTTCCACACCTGCATTGCCTCCCTGCAAAGGGGGGTATGAGCAAGTTCCTCCTTGTTTGTTGAGGTACCAAACTACTGACATATTGTCCATCTGGACCAGCAGTGATCCCTTAGGAAGGAGGGTCTGAAAGGCCTGTAAGGTGACAGGACCGCCCTCATCTCCAGAACATTGATGTGTAATGATGCTTTCAAGCTATGCCATAGTCCTTACGCTTGATGCTTCCCTAAGTGTGCCCCCCATCCTGTATTTGATGCATCCGTGGTCAGGGATACAGAGGTGGTCAGTCCTCCTGAAAGAAAGACCCAAGGAAAGATTGTAGGGATTCCTCCACCACAGCAATTCTTTCTGAACTGCAGATGACACCAGGACCGGGTGGTCCAGGTCGTCCAGGAGTTGATCCCATTGCACCCGCAAGGACCACTGGGTGACTCTCATGTGGAGCCTCACAAGGGGAACAGTATTGATGGAGGCTGCCATCAGGCCAAGAAGGCGGAGGACCTCCCAGACCAGGATGGTCCTGGTCGAGGCCAGCAAAGAAGTCTGACGGACTATGGTCTCCACCCTGTCTGGAGGAAGGAAGGAAGGCTCTGCATTGGACCATGTCCAAGACTGCCCCAATGAATTAGAGTCTCTGGAACGGTATAAGGGATGATTTCGGAAGATTGACCGTAATTCCCAATTTGCCAAAAAGGTCCATGGTAAAAGACAGAGCCTGCAGCAAAGAGCCCCTGGATGCCAGTCATCTAGGTAAGGAAAAACCGCAATACCCTGGTGGCGTAGAAAGGCCGCCACCTCCGCCAGGCACTTGGTGAATACCCGAGGTGCCGAAGACAGACCAAGGGGAAAGCCAGAAACTGGAAGTGCTCCCCTTGGAATAGGAACTGCAGGAAACTGCAGTGGCTGGGGAATATTGGGATGTGCAGGTAGGCATCCTGCATGTTCAGAGCACACAGCCAATGATTCACCAAAAGAAGTGGAAGGAGGTCCTGGAGCATCAGCATCCTGAACTTTTTGTATTCAACAAACAGATTGAGACTGCTCAAGCTGAGGATGGGTCTCAAGTCTCCCGTATTTTTTGGAACCAGGAAAAAGTGGGAGTAAAACTTCCCTTTTCCTTTTATGAAATCTAAAAGTGGACAAAGATCCTTTGCTTATATTGCTCCATTTATTTGGAATGAAATTCCACAAGATATTAGGTGGTTGTGTTCTGTCAAAAAGTTTGCCGATGCATTAAGGATGTATTTTGAATCTCAATTTAATTGTAACTGTTTTTTATGAATTTTTTTTTTTTTTACAAATTTTATACGTAACAGACATTTTTGTCTGCAATTTGCTGCATTGTATATGTATGTTTGATTATGTATTGTCTTTATGCAATATACGTGGGTCGCACCTGTAAAAGGAACTTGTTTCCAGTGTGCTTACCCGTTAAGCGAATAAACAAACAAACAAACAAAAACCCCCTTCCCCTTTGCTGGAGGGGAACACACTCTATTGCTTCCTTGAGCAAGAGGCTTTGAATTTCCTCTCGAACGAGAAGAGTCTGATCCCTGGAGTAGAAAGACCTTTTTGGCAGGTTTTCTGGAGGGATATCCAGAAACTCTAAAGTGTGTCCGACGGACACTAGTTGCAGGACCCATGCATTGGAGGTTACGTCCTGCCAGTCCTGTGCGTGGCGGGCGAACCTCCCCCACCGGTTCCTCGCCGTGAGGCTGAGGGGTTGGTGGGGATAGGGAGTCAGGAGGTGGCAGGGCGTTCAGGAGGAGGGCCTCCTGAGCATCTCTGGTTCTTGGAGGTGGGAGAAGTGGCAGACCCTGTGGCCTTACATTTGCACTGGCGTTGAGCCGGGGTCTGCTTCCTCTGCCTCCAGGTCTTTCTCCGAAAGGGCTGCTGCTGTTGAGTACCTGATCGGTACATAGACTGCACTGATCTGAGGGCGAGGCCTCTGTCCTGAAGATCTTTTAATTTTTATTTTTTATAACTTTCTTTATTTGGGTTTTCTTTTTATGAAGGAAAAATAAAAAATATACAATTAATGAAACAATAATATACAAATTTCTGCGCTCTGAACTTTACATTTGGTACAGACAGATCAATACAGGTACTACCAATTACATATTCAAAAGCTGAGATGATCTTTGGTTAATTAATCTTGAGTTTCTGGGGGCAATTAAAAAGCATCATAAACCATAAAACAATTAAAGTGCTGAACCCTGCTGACCCCCCAGAGGGGCGAGAAACCCATCCACAGAAATATAGGGCGCTTTAATTTTAATGAGGATAATGGTATCATATTCATACAGACCTTATGATAAGGTGTCATGTTTGTGGAGGGAAGTTTCATGACACGAATTCTGGTCTTACTGGAGATATATAAAGGACCCATCTCCGCCAGATAATTTCAAATACCTGAGATTTTTTTATTTACCAAAGCTGTAATATATTCCATCTTATATATAGTTATCATTATATCTTGCCATTGTTTAAGAAGAATGAGGCTCCGAGCTAGCCAGTTTTTGGTTATGATTTTTTTGGCTGCCAGGAGACATATCCTCAACAATTTGTTGGTGTGGGAATCTCTACACTCTTGTGGAAAGTCAGCAAAAAAAGAACAGCAAGGGAGTTAAATGAACCTCTGGGGAGAATATCACTGACAGTGCCTTTTGCAGATCATCAAAAAAATGGAACCAATTTGGGACACCCCCACATGATATGTGCCAATGCAGCCGGGGTATAGCCACATCCCCTCCAGCAAGTCAGGGACCCTGCAGGTTGATATTTGGCCTGAGTTGTGGGGGTGATAAAAAATCTGTCCTGAAGATCTGTAATGATATATTTGGTATCACCACCAAAAAGCACCGAGCCTGTAAAGGGGGGCATCATGGATCGCAGACTGTACCTTGTTAGGGTAGCCAGAAATGTGAAGCCAGGCGTGCCTTCTAAGAGAGATGGCAGTCGCCGAGGCATGGGCTACAGAGTCGACAGAGTCGTATGTAGCCAGCACAGCATGCCTACAGGAGACTCGTCAGAGGTGGAGATCCTTGGCAAGCTCCTCCTTAAGGCTTGAGGGTTCCATGGCCTGAACTCGAGCCTCTAGCCTGGTCAAGGTGGCTTTTTGGTGTGACACCATATAGGCCACAGAATTCAGGGACCAAAGTGCGCATGTGGTCGAAGAGAAAATATTCCTGCTGAACTGGTCCATCTGCCTTGACTCCTTGTCTAGAGGAGAGGTGCTCATGTGCTTGGGTGCAGAGGAGCGATAATGTGCAGCTGAAATAACAACGGAGTCAGCCTTAGATGTGCCTTAAGAAAAGGGGCTTCCTTAGGTGCCTGGTACACTCTGTCTGCCCTTTTGGGGACAGCCGGGAGAGAATGAGACATCTGCCAGACCATAGTGGTGAGGTCTTTGTGAGGTCTAATCCAGGGAGGAATCAGGACCGGCGACAGAGACTCCAAATCCAGATGTTCGGCGAGTCTCTGTCACATGAGGTCTTGTTCCTTGGACTCCAAATCGAAAAATCTTTCATGGACCTCAAGAGGACCGAAAAGGCAGGGTCCTCCGGGGAGACTTGGGGGGAGCCTTGCCCTTTGGGTTCATCCAGAATCTCCTCCGCTGACTCATCGACATCCTCATCATCATCATCATTGTCATCTGCCCCATCTGGAAGGTCGCAAATGTCCAGGATAACCACGGTAAGAGGAACCATCCCTGAGACGTGGGTCATGGATGAAGGAGACAAGCTCCTTGGGGATGGAGATCTGGGACAGCGTGGGAGTGGGAGCCTGCTTTCCAGATCTGACACCAGCTCCGAATGCGCCCCTGCCACCAAGACTGAATTAGAGTCTTAAAGTTCGGTGTGGCCAGAACCGGGGGGGAGGAGGTGGGAAATGGTACCCCTGGTAACCTGGGAAATGATAACTCTGGTAGGGATTATAGCCAGAGTAATACTATCCCAAAGAACTCCAGTCAGGAGGGGGACCAGCTGGGTAGTGGTCTCCAGGATAACCCAGGGGGAAATGAGGGACAGTCTGGGGTCTAGAATTAATTTCCAACGTCAGAGAGTCTGATGGACAAGGGAACCCACGTCGGGCCTGCCTTAGTGAAAATCTGTGGCGGATCCGGTGTTGGGAGAGCCAACATCAGGGGTACCGACATCGGGGCCGGCATCACCTGATCCAGCGCCAGAAAGGGATCTGGTGTCAGAGGGGCTGGGGCTGGATGAAGGGGACCCAATAGAGGGACCGTGGCTGGCACTGGAGCCGAGGGCTGGGGCAGACGACTGGGCCCAGGCTCGGAGATTGTTGTCGGAGATTCCAGCATGGGGATAGGTTTAGCCTGATCTGATGGTGGGATCGGGACTGGGATATTAGCTGGATCTGGGGGGATCCCACCCATGGGGAGAGGAGGGACCTCCACTGGAAGGCCAGATGGCTGAGGAGGGCCCTCCTTCCCCATGACCCCATCAGGCGAATGCAGAATGGACCCTGAGGAAGGGTTTTCTACGTCAAGGGGTTCCGCATTGTCATTGCCAGAAGTACCCATCGGAGAAGAGGAGGGCACCAGCAGGGGAGAAGGGGGTAGTCTCCCCCTGGTTCTTCCAGACGTCGGGTGAGGTGCCTTTAGGCCCAGATGGGAGAACCATGTCTGGGCGGCCATCAGAGACAGACATCTTACCAGACGGAGCTGGGCGGGAGGGGGAGGAGCCACCGGCTGGCTTATCGGCTGGAACCAGGCGGGTCCCCAAGGCCTGGGGAGCTGACTTACCGGCGACCAGGTGGTCCCCAAAGGAGCCGGGGGCCGGCTTAGCGGCAGGAGCAGTGCGGCTGTCAGAGGAGCCAACAGATAACTTACCTGCGGAAGTTTTGTCTCACTTACCTTCCACGGTTGGGAAATGGCCTTGCTCATTGAGGGCCGAGAGGCCTCTGGCTGGGCCTCTGCGGAGCGCTTCCAGTCCTGAGAGTTCTCCTTGCAGTGCTCTTTCTTTGTGGGAGAAGATGTCTCAGAAGAGGATTCGCGGATCCGGTCCCTTTACTTTTCTAAAGAAGCAAGACGGACTTTTAGAAGGTGGGCCTCCAAAGCCTGCTGTCTCTGCTTTCTGGTGGCCTGATTGAACGGTTAGCACTCTGGGCAAGATGAGACAGGGTGGTCTGGGCTGAGACAGATCATGCATTAAAGGTGAGTGTCTTTATGTGGAATTTGTGTGCCGCAGGATGAGCACTTCTTCTTGGGTGAAGACATAAGCAAAGTAGAATTCGGGGAAAAAATTTAGCAAAGGAAAAATCCGATGCAAGAACTAACACGCCGATCACTAATGAAAGTCTGCAATGCGACTGACACGAGGCGACAGCGGGAAAGAACTGGAGGGTGGGCATGGGGACTGCCCATTATATACAGCTACACTTACGTCGGTCACGTGATGTCGGGTGGGTGGTCCCATCAGGTATTGCTAGAAAAGTCTGCTGTGCGGCCCAGACACCAGATGGTGCTAGTTCTATATGTAATGACCTACTGAAGGAACCCTCTCGAAGTAAGATCAAGAAAATCTGGCAGTTTAGGACTTTTTTTTTTATTCTATTGTTATTAACTTTTTCCCCATTATTACAGGTGCAATGAATATCACATCATTTCATATATTGACTATATATGTTCAGAACAGGATTCACATATTCTGTTTTCATCGGCAGCCTCTAATTAGTTTTTGGAGTGAATTAAACAATTATTTCTAATATTACTGTGATTCATGTCATTGTTCAATATTTATTGTCTCAGAAGGTGCTTAGATTGATATTTTAAGTCCCCAAAATTGAATGCAACTAGTCATAGTCCACTGACCTTTCTGCCCCAGTTTCCCATTACTACGGGGTTACCTCTGGTCGATGCGCCATCAGTCACACAAGCCAGCAACTCCACTGGCTGGCAGATGTCTGCTTTTGAGGATGGTACTTAAGGCCTGAAGACAACTGTTCCATGCTGGCTTGGTACTTCTGGTGTAAGCCAATGTCTGGTTAGTGCCTTTTTTCTGCAGTTAACCAGATTCCCAGTTTTTTTTTTTCATAGTCTCTTTCTGCTCCTGGCACCCCTGTAGACCCTCATTCCAACCCCCCCCCAAAGCCCTGCTACTCGGCTCCTCTCGGGCTCACCGTTGACCTGCCACAGGACTGTGGCATGTGCCCGGCCACCTGGTGTGGTGCCTGTGGAGGACCAGTTGTCTTCCTGTCTCCACGGGTGATTTTATTCTGTTTTCTCCCCTTACTTCCAGAGGACCTGGCAACACGGTCACGCATGTGTGTGGAGGCACACATGCGGGATGGATCCGGCACGGACCTCGATCCACCCAGCCTAGCGCCAGGCCCCCCATCTGCCCGGCACTACCATTGAGCCTCCACTTGGTGGTAGTTAAGGGTCGGGAACGCCTACCGCCCCAATCCAGGAGAGGAGAGCTACCCAAAGGCCACTCAGTCTACTTGCAGCCTTCCCCCTGGTGACTCAAGTTTGTTCCAAACATGGTTCGCCAGCGAGGTAGAGGTGAGACACCAGTGACTCTGCCCTCTGCACTACTGGGAGGGCTCATTCCCAATTGTTTCTGATACAGCTTTTCTTTTAGATGGGGGGATAGAGCAGAAGCAAAACTGAAAAGCCGGCCCACTGGCGCAGCGACTGAATTTCCACTTGCGTGCCCCAGGAATCGGAGGGCTGGCCAGGGGAGAAGGATTGAGCATCCCAGGGACTGCTCTTCTCGGGGGGGGGGGGAACGTGTATCCGGCCTGGACTGACTTATGGCAGAGGCCTGGGGGACGGCAGCAGCCAGTGCCTGAGTTACTGTGGAGGGGAGTGCCGGATCTCAGCGTAGAATTTGTCCTCATGTCACTGCACACCACCCCCTTCCCAGGGTCTAAACCAACAAAACAGCTGCCACATATGACACCCGGCTTCCCCTGGCCCACCGCAACTCTCCTGAAGCCAACCTATCCCATCTCCCACTATATCCGACTCAACTCCACACTCTGCCCTGGGGGGCAAGCCAGGGAGGCAATGCTGGTAGGCACCACTGCCGGCATCCTTTTCCCATTATCATACAGGTTCGCACTAGTGAGGTGGCCCCGCCTTGGGCTGCAATCCGGAGGGTATTGCCAGGAGGAGGTAAGTCTTGGGGACGAGCTGGGGCTGAGTTGCTGGGCGGCACGTGGAAGAAAGCAGAGATTTCTGGTATGTGACCATGCGGGCAAGGTAATTCAGTGACCTGATTGTGCATGTTGCTGCCAAGTATACTTTACGAACCACGTTGTCCAGCTTTTTGGACTCTGGGTCTGGTCACTTATGCGTCATGGTTCCTGTGCCCTGCTCTGGGCAGCTGTCAGAACCATTGAGTCGGCTTTTGGCTGTTCACCCAAGAACGGCTCCCCTTTTGGCATTTTGTAAAGCCTGTCAGCCTTCCGAGGCACTGCAGTTGTGGTGGTCAGATGTCTCCAAGTTGACCCGGTGACATCCTGAAATAGCTCTACTAATGGGGGGATGACCAAGTGTTTTGGGTCGGTGGCCCCCACAAATCTGGTCAAACGATGCCTCTCAGGGTCCAGTTCTTCTGTGTCCCACTGGTACAGTGCTTGTATGTGCCTCATGATATCCAAGGACAGGTCATCTGGAGGTGACCTCAGCGGGTCCATTGGATTTGGAGATGGGATAGGCAACTCGTTCTCTGAGGAGCAGTCAGATGAAGAATCTCTGGTGTCCTCCTGAGGTAGATGGCAGGTGTCCACTTATGGACGGGACGGATGATAGGTACCTTTTTCTAGCGCCCAACCCAGGTGTCTGCATGCCTTCTTCGCGAGGTGGTGGAAGCTCCTTTGGCAGGAGGGGTCACTGGGGCGACTAGTCTCTAGACAGTGGCCGAAGTGGGGATGGGTCCCTGAGTTTTGGGAGAAGATCCCCTTTTATAGTATTCCACCAGATATTAAAAAGCACTCCCATCTCGGTCAGTGGAACAACTGGGGGTGGGGGTGTTGGGTTTGGGGCACCAGAGGGGCCAGGTGTCAGACCTTGTGGGCCTTCCGGTACTGGCATCTGGTCCTCAGGCAACTTCTCTATGGGTATGTCTGGCATCGGACCCGTTTTTTCTGGTGGAGCCGAACCCCCTTTGTGGTCTGGCATCCAGCTCCTTTGGAGGCGGCGGCTGGGCATCCTGTGCCCCTGCCTTTGGGGCCTTGGTCACCGGGGCTGACAGCTGTTCTTTGGCCGGTGGCACCTGCTCCATCTCTGATGCCGAGTTGAGTGTCCGGTGGTCTGCTTTCCTTCGGAGGCTGATGTCACCCTTTCTTCAGGTGGAGGATGTGTCTGGTACCCGACGACTTCCTGGCATCTTGTGGAATCATCCCAACTTCTTGTGTTTCTCGAATGAACCAGAGTGCTTATGGGCACCAGATTCAGAGGATTTGCCTTAAACCAACACCTGTCCCTCTTGGGTCGACCCATGTGAAGATTTGTGGGGTTAGTGGGCCAAGGGAATTTGGGTGGATGAATGTCCCTGGGACGAAGACTCCCTACCTTTGGAGTGTGATGAGGTGGTTGTCTTCTTGTGAGTAACCCCCAGAACTGCAGTGGTACATGAAGGAACAGACTCCGACCTCCCATCAGAGGTGGAGTTAGCAGAGGTCCGGTGTGGGGACTTTGGGTGGGATTCTGACCTGGCTCTCTCCTTCTCCCGGTGATGGTGTTTCCTTCCCGATCTCTTTTCCTTGGGGGGTAGACTCCCTGGCTGAGGAGAATGAACTATGTCCCGACAGGGCCTTCTGCATGGCAGCCACTTGCTTCTCTAGTAGGTAGGCCTTGAGAGTATTGGCGTGGCGAATCCTAGTTTTATTAAATTTCTGGCAGTGCGGGCAGTCATCAGGCCGGTGGTCTGGGCCTAGGCAGATCAGGCAAGCAGAGTGGGCGTCTTTCACTGGGATCTGCTTCCCGCATGCACAGTTCAACTTTTGCCACTGTCTCGATGAAGATATGCACATTACTGATGAACACATTTGAAGAAAGAAAACGATTGTGAGGAAAAAACAGCGCAAAGCTTGAGAAAATGGCGGTCAACTGCAACTATGGTGTTTGTGGATCCGATGTTAGCGGGTCGACGGTGGGAAAAGAACTGAAGTGGTGCCAGGGGACTGCCCCCTTTATACCATGTCTGACATCGGGGCAGAGCTGACATTGGGGGCAGTCCCCCTCCGTAGAATGCTAGCTAGAAGATTTTTCTGTGGGGTCCCAATGCCTAGTGGCCTTAGTCCTAATGGTATTACCTGTTGCAAGAGCTCCCCCTCGAAGTGAGATCTGCTAGTTATGAGAGGGTACAACACAGCCTCCAAAACAAACTGGCGATCTACTATGTTAGTCTAACCACCTGTTATTCTTTCAACCTCACTGACAATACAGAAAGGAATGACAGAAGAAGAGGGGAGAGTATTCAATAGCCCCCCAAAAGGACAGCTGTGGTAAATGCATGCTTGACCACTTGTCTATCTATTACAGGTGTCAATTTTGCGTGTGGTGGGGCCAGCCTGGTAGCGCTGAGGGTTGAGGCGCTGGACGCCACACCTCACACCACACTGGCAACCAGAGTTCAGGAGAGCTCGGGCGCTGGGGACAGCAGGGCGGGAGAGGATTGAGCACCCAGGGTTGCCTCCTCCCCGGGGCGGGGGAGGTTGGGGATTGCTTGGCGCATCAGCGGCTCCTGGTGGAGACATGGGGCGCTGTGGCTCGCTGAGCAGCATGTAGTTGGCGTGACCTGATGCAGGCAGGGGTTGCCGTGCGTCAGGATGTGCACATACATGGGGGGGGGAAGGCAGATGAAACAAGGGGAAAAAAACCCTTTGGCTCTTGGATAGGTGACGGCCCGCAGGTTCACCGGCCACATGCCCAATGCTGAACCTCCATCATCGCCCCTTCGATATCCTGCAGGGCTGAGTACCCAGGAGCTCCGCAGGAACCGTAACATCTCTGAAGTTGACGGGGGCCACAGCGGGTGGTAGAGCAGGGGACATGTAGTGGCCTGAGAGAGTTCTAAGGATCCCCGAAGGAGATAAAGATTCTTAAAAAAAAAAAAAAAAAATGTGATTTTGCACGCGGCATGACAGAAGGTACAATGGTAAAATGCTTGCATGCGAAAATAAAGTGTGTGTGTGTGTGTGTGTGTGTGTGTGTGTGTGTGTGTGTGTATGCAGGCGGTGAGTCATATAAATATTCATCAATACATGCCAATATACTGGCTGAATTAGGATAAATACTCAGTTGTATGCTTGCATATGTACAGTATATTCTATACATTAGTGTGTATACACCATTCCTATTCATAGTGAATTGTCTCTACAATATGCTCCGAACTGAAGATGTAATGCCTGTATGAACATGTATATCTACAATAAATAAAAGTTTAAAACTGGTGACCTACACAGAAATCTGGGGTGCTTACCTAAACTCCACCTACTGCTCCATTCCCAGTCTGTTTCCCCCCGCCCTGATATGTGACCGATCACTCTAGTGGATCCCAGCATAACATACAGTGCCAGCAGAATTAGGCCTCAAGGTCTATCTCATCTGCTCAAAAACACAGCTCACAGTTCAGACAACTGCTGCCCCCCCAATCCCTCCCACCAAATTTTTCCAGAGTTCACCACCTTGGTCAGTGCTCTTCCTGCTTGTACTTTACTCATGAACCTATCCCATCCCTTCTTAAAACTCCCCACTGAATCCAACAAGATCACCTCCTCAGGCAGTGCATTCCAAGCTGCCACCACCCTTTCCATGAAGTAATGCTTCCTCAGCTCCCTCCTAAGCCTCCCCCCACTAGTTTCAGTCAGTGTCCCCTTGTGGTCCCTTCCCCTTTCAATCTAAACATACCCTCAGTACTAACTTTGTTTATGCCCTTCAAGTACGTAAAGATCTCGATCATATCTCCTCTGTCCCTTCTATTCTCCAGGGAGTCCATATTGCGCTATCTTAGTCTCTCCCTATAAGATTTCTCCCCCATTCCCTGGATCATCTTGGACGCCCTCCTCTGGACTCCCTCCAGGATCCTGATGTCCCTCTAAGTATGGGTGCCAGAAATTCACACAGTACCCAAAGTGCGGCCTCACTAGTGATCTGTACAGTGACAGAATAAACTTCTCCCTCCTTGAAGTGATCCCCCTGGCAATGCACCCCAGCATTCTGTTTGCCTTTGCTGTTTTTCTACACTGTATTGAGTGATTCATATTCCCTATGATCACCACACCCAGATCCTTTTCCTCCTCGTATACGGATATCTGCTTCCCCTCCTCCCCAAAGTGGTAACTGTATCCTGGATTCCTAGCCCCGAAATGCAGTACACTGCACTTCCTAGTATTGAACCCCAGCTGCCATGTGTTTGACCACTGTTCAAGTCTTTTCAGATCTTCCTGGGAGTACCTTCCTCTCTTCCTCACTGTCCACCATCACACCTAATTTGGAGTAAACAGCAAACAGATTTATCTTGCTCTTAAATCCCTCTGCTATGTCTGCTATAAAAGCATTAATATAGCAATGGACCCAAAACCGATCCTTGCGGGACCCCACTACTGACCTTCCTGAGTGACGAGAATTCCCCCCTCACCCCACTCTCTGCTGTCTGTTACTCAGCCAGTTCCCTATCCACTGTACTAGCTTCACCCCAACCCCCAGGTTCCTCAGCTTGCCTACCAGTCTCCTGCATAGCACATAGTCAAATGCCTTGCTGAAATCCAGATACAGGACATAAACCGGCCAACCTCCATCTAGAACTTTTGTCACCCAGTAAAAAAAAGTTCAACCACGCTAGCTTGACAAGATCTCTCCTGGATGAACCCATGTTGTCGGATGTCCTGAAGGCCTTTTACTTCCAGGAATGCCACCAACCTCTCCTTAAAGATGGTCTCCATTAATTTCCCCACTATGGACGTAAGGCTGACCGGTCTGTAATTTCCATGCTCATCCCTGCGTCCGCTCTTTTGAAGGGGTACCACATGCACCGTCCTTCAACCCAGTGGTACATATCCTGATTGAAAGGAGGTGTTGAACAACTCTGACAGAGGTGCTGCCAGGATCTCTGCCAATTCCTTCACGACTCTGGGGTGGATTTCATCTGGCCCCGGTGCCTTATTTTAAGATTAAGAGACTGCCTGACCATTAATACTTTTAAATCTATGCTGAAAACATATATTTTTTCTTTGGCCATCCCAGATTAACTGAATGACTTGAATTAGTTGATTTTAAATGTTTTTATTATTTGTTTTACTGTATTTATAGTTTGTGCACTGCCTTGTCTTTGAAAGGTGCTATAAACATAAAGACTGATTATCTGTCTGCAAGGACTTAAGGCGTTCCCACACTCTTCACCGGGATCTCGTCATCAGTTATCTCTCCCCCATCAACATCCCCTACCCTACCGTTCCCTTGCAGAATTGGCCCTTCCTTTTCCCTTGTGAAAACTTAACAGAAAGGCTCATTTAGTGCTTCTGCCTGCTCAGCTCCTTCCTTTTCCCACCCACCATCTCTGTACTGAAATGGACAACATTTAAACGGGATGCCCCTTCAGTAGACTTCCGCTTTAGCGGGACGCCTAGCAGCAGACAATTCAGACAATTACTTTGACTTTTAGCAGCATACTGTAACTGTCTTCAATTAGCTGCAAACAGTTTAAAATCACGTCTGTAGCTATGGGTGTAGCATGCTGTGAGTGTGGAGTACTAGGAAATGAAATTTCTGAGTCTGTCCTGATAGTTGAGTCATGTTCTGCCAAGAAATGAACTTACTTTGGCAGATCATGTTTGCGTTATAAAGGTGCTGAACAATCTAACAAGCTCACTGTCGTCTGTGGCAGCAGAGTTCAACATTTCTGAAAACCAAGCTGGGAGAATCGGCAAAAATTGTGAAGCCATCCTAGCCAAGTGACATGCAAACTGCAACCCCAGCCGAAAGAGAAAGCGTGAGGGCAAGGACAGTGAAGTAGAAGATGCCCTCATGTTGTGGTTTTCTCAGGCTCTGGACAAGAGGGCTCGCATCTCTGGCCCCATGTTGAAAGCCAAGGCTGCCGAATTAGCTGCTCAAATGTCCCACTTCAGTTTCGAGGCCAATGATAGGTGGCTGTCAAGGTGGAAAGCAGTGGAACCAGACTGTGTTCAAATGAGAACATGGGGAGAAGCAGGATGCTGATGCCACCACAGCACAAAGCTGACTGACTGAAGTGCTGCCTGGAATTCTGCCAGTGTACCAGCCAGCTGCTGTCTTTAATGCCCATGAGACTCTCTTACTTTGTAGAGGGTATCCTGACCGTGGGCATGCTCTGAAGCAGCAAGAGTTAACTGCTGGTAAAAAAGGACAAGGACAAGGCCGGCCCAGTGGTGCTGATGGTTGAAGTGCTGGACGCCATGCCGGTGACCTGGGTTCGGGAGTGGACTCAGGTCATTTGGGGAGTCGGCATGGGTGAAGGATCGAGTGTCCGCGGGACTGCTGTCCCTCTCCCTTCAGGGACAGTGGGTGGATGTGATGCCGCGGTTCTAAGCGGCTCCGGTGGAGACTTGAGCATCGCAACTTACAGTAGCACGTATTTGGGGTAGGGGGGGTGCTGGGGACACGCGCGCATGGGGTGTGGAAGCACACCTATCACAAGACTGATCATCACACATCTGTGCCTCCAGAGGACCAGACTATGAAAGCCCCAGCACCTGGGTAGGCGACAGTGGGTCCCGTGGATGGTCACCACACTCAAAGCCAAGTCACTCACAGCCAGTCTCTGGCGCTCCTTCGCACTCTGACCACCCCTACTAGATTGCAGATAGAGCGCCAGGAGGAGTAGGTGGTCCCATCTCGGGGGGAAGGGGTGGTAACTGTGGAGGAGAGATCCTGGGATGGGGACTTAGCCTGGAGAAGATCTCAGGCACAGTGGGAACCAGCTGGTCCATGTGACCACACCCAAGAGAGAGACCCAAGGGGCCAGTAGATGGGAGCATATAGCAAGTTGGGAAAGAAAAAAAAAGTCAAGGACAGCATCTCCGTCCTGTGTTGTGAAAATCAAACTGGCACTGAAAAACCAAAGCTTTTGGTCATTGGAAAAAGCAAGCATCCATGTTGCTTGCCAAAAGACCTGGAACTTTTGCCTGTAACTTACAGTTTCAAGCAGTGCCTGGATGACAAAATAGCTTATTCCAGGACTGGCTGCTAACGTGGAATGAAGAGCTATGAAGAAGCGGATGAAAAATTATTTTTATAGACAACTGTTCTGCCCACCCCCATGATCTTGCCAGAAGGCTTAAATTCATAAAACTGGTTTTATAAATCGGCCCCGGTGTTGCTGAGGGCTGAAGCATCCACTTTACCTCGTGCCACGCTGGTGACTCGGGTACTGGAATGAACCCCGGGAGCCAGGGGTTGGTCGGTGAGGACTGAGCATCCACTGGACTGCTCTCCTCTCCTGGGAGGAAGGGGGTCCATGTCCTGTGACATGCTAGTGGTGCCCAGCAGTTGGGGACCAAGCAGGGGGATGTTGTCAGGTGGCCACCCTACAGGCGGGAGCGTACCGTCATGTGCTGGATGGCACTGCATGTCCTATGTTTGGGGGACACCAAAAAGTGGAAAATCCCGGCACTAGGGAGGCGATGGTGGACATCCACTGGCTGAGCCCAAACGCCCAGTGCCGGCCCTGATCGAACTTGACTCTGGTGGGTCCCCACCTCCCGTGAGGCGGCGGAGGGGACCCAGCACCAATTCCTCGGTTGGGGGAGGGGTTCAGGCGGGCGGTGGAGTGCAGTCGAGCAGGTACACCGAAGAGATGTCTCGGCGCTGGTGCCAGGAGGGATAAAGAAAAATGTCAAAACCAAAAAAAAAAATGTTTCCTTCCCCCAAACATGACCAACATTGTGCAGCCTATGGATATGGGCATTATCAGTACATCGATGAGGGGGGAGATAGTTTATGGGACAGAAATCGCCCACAAAGTGAATTTGTTGGATGCTGTTCATATGCTGCACCAAGCCTGGAGAGCAGTGAAGGAAACCATAATTGTGAAGTGCTTTGCCAAAGCAGGATTTAACTGTGGTGCAACCGCACTACCTACTGAACCTATAAACAATGTGTCTGGACTGGAAGATGCTTTTATCCCAGCATTCATGGATGCCGCAGCTTTTATGAATTTCATTGACATAGATGTTAATGAACCCAGAGTGAGAGAATTTACAGATGGGGAGCTTTGTGAATGCTGGGGTCAAAGGGGTAGACAGACATTGAGGACACACTGGGCGGTGACACTTGGGCGCCTGCATGATCGGTGTAAACTGTGGAGGCTCCCATCCAAGTAATCCATCAGCACCATCTACATCCTTAGCATCATCTGCACTGCCCCAAGAACTTGAAGTGGCAGATGAATCCCCATCCACATCGTCACTCTCATTCCTCACTGGGACGGCACTGATTTTAATGCAGGTGGAAGACAACCAAGACCCGAAAGTATTTATTGCGTTTTAAGCACTAAGATCACTATGGGGCAGTAGCCTACAATAACATACTGTACAGCACTGTAATAAATAAAGTACATAAAGTTAAAAAACATGGGCACAAAACACAAGCATAAAAAAAAAAAAAAAAAGACACAAGCACATTTTCCTGACCTGTTCTGTTAATCAGCAGTTTCCAATCTGGTCACTCAGCATTCTACCTCACAATACCGCATTCTCCCCACCAAAAGTCAACATCTTTTTGTACAGATGGCCACTTAAGTGGGATGATCTGCTTTCCACCAACCTGTCCTGTTAAAGCGACTTGTACAGTACTTAAAATTCCTCCTCGCCTTCCCTGATCCCCTGCGCCAACCTCACCTCCTTTGAAGCTTTGGCTATCCTTACCACCCTGCTCACCTCCCTCGATCTCTTAATGTACTCTTCCTTGTCTTCCCCCATATGGGTTCTGTTGTATTTTCTGAAGGCTAACTCCTTACACTCTCGTGCACCTCCCTGGTCCACCAGCTGGGTTTTCTGGACCTTGCTTTCTTACTGCAGGTCTTTGTGCCGACTTTTGTGGCCTCTATCAGGCCCAACTTCAAGGTGGCCCATTTGCTTTCCACATCAATGTCTGGGCTGATTGTCACTATGTGCCCCCTCAAGTATGGCTGCCATCCTTACAAAGTCCGCACCCCTAAAGTCAACTACCCTCATTTTGGTAAGATATCCCTCCCTCCCCAGATTAACAGAGAACCATACTGTATACAGTGATCACTCCCTGCCAGCAGGTCCTCTACCACCACATCCCTTACCTGGTCACCATCTGCCCAATACCAGGTCCAAAATGTTCCCCTCGGCTTGGCTCTACCACCTGTTGTGTCAGGGATACATCATGGAATGCATCCAGTATCTATTGTTCCCTAGCACTAGTGGAAGTCCTTGTTCTCCAGTCAACCCGTCAGGTTTAAGTCACATACCACCACCGTCCTGTCCCTGCCACAGTGATTTATTAGGTTAACCACCAGTTCTCTATCATGTTCCTCAGGCTGAGATGGTGGTCTGTAAACCACTCCCAGACTAACCCTGCTGCCCTTTGCATCTTGTATGGTAACCCATGTCTCCACATTTCCCCCCTCCCTACTACACTCTATCTCCTCCCTAACTAATAAACAGCGTAGCAGAGCACACACTCAGCAGGCTGACACTCTCCCAAGTCACTCAGGATAAGGGAAGAGCAACCCACTGCATCTGTCTAAACCAGTGGTCTGCAAGAATGTCAATGGAGCGGGAGGGTGCCTGATGAAAGAGCACACCACCAAGCAACTCCCTCCACGTAGCAGAGGCTGTAGGCCCATACACTGGATGACTTGCCTGCATGCGTGGTACTTCACTCTTAGATCATATCCTGAAGATCTTTGAATGCTGTTTATCCGTACAATTTCTTGCATGTAATTACAACTGTTTTAATCAACTGATGTTCAGTGTTGTATATCCATGGGGCAGCAGCGCCAGCCAGGATCATATTTCTGTATACTTACTGTTTCTGTGCAATTTGAAACTCAATAAAAATGTTAATTATAAAAAGAAACTGCAGACTGGACAGGCTCCAGCTGGAGAAGACTTAAAACAGCAGTACATGATTGGGGGATGTTGATCTATACTTTTATTTTAGATTACCACCTATCTTCTGACCAATAGGATACCCCTGTCCCCCACATTTTGAGTCTGCTTTATTACTTTCTTTTAGCAGTTTTTTCCCCCAAAACTCTTTATTGCTCCTACCTCAGTGGCCTCTCTCGGGTGAAGATGCTGGGCTGCTACCCATCTGAAGCTTCCACCTCCACTTTCCGTTAGGCCCAATCTTCCTCCTACCTTGACCAGCTGCTCACTCCCCCAGCTCTGAGCCCCCCAGCACAGGTCTGCTATCTCCACCCGGCACTCTGTCTAGAATCCAGATGAGCGACCGGAAGGAGGAGGGAGAACAGAAGCGCGTGGTGGCAAGCCCGACATTGGGCATGGGACCGAGTCCACTGATCCCACCTTCGCCTACCCTGGAGGCAGGTTTTTTTTCCTTACGTGGTCCTGGGAGCACGGATGTGCAATGACGTCCAGCGCTGCATGGGCACGCTCCTGCACCCACCAGCAGGATGTCCGCCACCGCTCCCATACCCCTAATCTACACCCCTCGACATGCTGCAGTCTCCCGGCCTCCGCCAGGGGCTGCTACAGCAGCGAAGAGCACTGCCCCCCCAGGAGAGGAGAGCTGTCCTCCAGATGCTCAATCCTCTCCTCCCCCTGCAGACCCCCGGCAGCCAGAGTCTGTTCCCCAAGCCGGGTCACCGGTGTGGCACGAGGTGTGGCATCCAGATCCTCAACCCTCAGTGCTACTGGGCTGGAATACTTTTTTTTGACAGTTAAAATAATAAAAAGAGTGCTCCTTTTAATACAGCTCGGATCAGGGTTTCTTCACTATTCTCTGTTAACACCCAGTGTTTAAGATCACTTTTTTGTGACCATATTGCACTAGCATACAGCAGACACTGTTCCAACATTATGGGGCAACAGGTGTACAAAAACAGCGGTGAATACTGATGGAAAACCTAGTTTGAGCCATATTAAAAGAAGCACTCTTTTGTATTTCAAATATTCAAACAAGTGCTGAAGCAGATTCGAGATCGGGAAAGAAGGGCATCATACAAGTTGGGAGAAAAGGGGCCATCTAAAACAGAATAAAAAAAAGTATAGGTCAAAATGTTCACTGCTACCATGCACTGCTGCTTTAACCCTGCCAAAACAGAGTTGCTTCTGCTAGAACCAGGTCCCTGTAGGTCAGAACTGTGCCATAGGGTTACTGTATCTTACTGACATGGTTCACTGCTGTGATTAGGGTAAAAATCTGGGAGTCTGTGAACTAATGACGGACACTTGATCATCGTGTTGGCTGTGGTCCACAGTGGATTGTTTCCAACTGCATAGTATTTCCTGGATTTATCCCCATCTGGTGCAAGAGGACCGGGCAACTTTGGTACCTGCCCCGTTACACTGAGACTTGACTACTGCAATGCTCTGTACCTATGGCTGTCTGGAGGGTTGGTGGACTGCCTTCAGCTGGTGCAAGATGCGGCAGTTAGGCTGATTACAGGGCCATGTTATAAGGAAAATAGCACACCTGTGCTGTGGCATTTGCACTAGTTACCCATTAGGCAGCACACAACTTTCTAGATGGCACTACTGACTTAAAGACCTGCATGGTTTGGGTCCCAGCTGTCAATGACCTCTTGGTTTGCCACATTCCTGGATGCTTATTCCGCTTCACTGATGTAATGCTGTTGGCTGCACCGAGATCCCATTTAAAGCTGTCTGATGACTGGGCATTTTCGGAGGTGGTCCTGGCTATTTGGAACAAATCATCTTTCCATCCCAGAATTTCCCCTGCGGTGGAGTTTAAGAAGAGACTGAAATGCCATCTGTTTGAGCAAGCGGTAGACACAGATAGTCTTTTGACTTTTTTTTGGTGTTAATCTTATTTTGTATTTTCTGTAATTTTATTTGTGTTACTAATTTATTTTGTAGAGTGCCTGGAGCCCCTGGAGCTGGGGGTCTTAAGAAACAAAACGGCCTTACCTAACCCTGCAGCCCCCCCTCCCTAACCCACAGACTGCCGACAACTGCCGTGAACCAGGAAGGGAGGAGTGGTCCTATGTTATTCATTACGCTAGGCAGACTGACAATCTGATCCTTTTGTCTTTCAGATGGGACAGTAAACCAAGGCCCCATCTCCCTGTTCTGGTGGTTGTGTAGGTGGCTGTTAAGAGATTCCACTGCACTTCTAATGAAAAACTACAGTTATGTAAGAACTTACCATAACAGTAGATCTTCGAGAGGAGCCCCTGCAGCAGGTAATACCATTAGGACTAAGCCGCCAGGTGTTAGGACCACACGGAAAATACTTCTAGCTAGCAGTCTATGGTGGGGAACTGCCCCCACTGTCGGCTCCACCTCGAAGTCAGACGTGGTATAAAGGGAGCGGTCCCCCCGCACCACCTCAGTTCTTCCGCCAGAGGCCCAGATGGAGAACCGAGGAGGATCTCCTATCCCTCAAAGAGAAAACTGTAATATTAGTCCCCGGGGGCAGTTGGGTGGTAAAGCCACCTGCTGCAAGAACTCCTCTCGAAGATCTACTGTTATGGTAAGTTCTTATGTAACTGTACTATCTCACTTCGAGGGGGAGCTCTTGGAGCAGGTAATACCATTAGGACTGAGTCCCAAGCAATACCCAAAAAGAGATCCAGGTCAGAAGGGTGGAAGACAGTAGTGCAGCGCTGTAGGCATCTAGGAGAGGAGTCCCTGAAGGACTGCTAAGCCAAACCCTGCTCTCCTTCTGGAAGCAATGTCCAGACTGCAGTGCCTAACGAAAGTGTGCACTGAACTCCAAGTAGCGGCTGCACAGAGGTCCGCTGATGGAACATTCCTGAGTGAAGTGAAAGATGTTGCAATCCCTCTGGCAGAGTGATCCTTAACCGATCCCGGTAAGGGTCTGTTGTACTGCTAACAGAATGTGATACAGTTCACGAGCCACTTAGCGTCTGTTTTGTCACTGGTGCTCCAACTTTCCTTTTGGCAAAAGAGACAAACAACTGGTTTGTCTTTTATTTATTTTTTGTTGACTGGGTAAGTGCACCAGACAAATCTTGCCTATTTTCAGGCACGACCCGGAGGGAGGGGGATACAGATGAATGCCAACTGACCTTGAGCCAGATTAAGCTGTTGGTGGTATTTTTAGTGAATGAGGGACATTTGGCCAGGACACTGGGGAAATTCCCCTACTCTGTGTGAGGGGGCGCTACGACTGGTGCTGCAATGGCCAGTCTCCCGTTATTGGAGAAGAGGATGGATGCTAGCAGGGCCGAGGAGCTGGTCTCCTCCTCGGTCCATGTGCCTTCTGAGACTAACCTTATAGAAACCGGAAAAATGGAAGTTGTCTTACAGACAGAATTGGTTAGTACTGTTGAATCGATGGATAAGCAACCTGCCCTGGAGCCAATTGTGGATGAAATTTCGGTTGAGGACCTCCGTGAGCAACTGCTTATGGAGGAGTTACATTATGCCGAAAAAAGGAGCAGATTGCAAGCCGAGCTGCAGAACTGGGAACTCCTATGAGTGAAGGACCAGGAGGTCCGGGTGCAATCTGATTCCGATGTGAAACAGCACCAGAGGTTCGAACTACGGCCTGTAATTACAAACTCTCCTGTCACTGATGGTAAGGATCTGGATCTTCTGACCCCCCAGGTAAATCCTACTTTTTTTAATCGGATGATACAGTGGCTTCTTATCTGAAAAGTGAGGTTGGTAATGTGGATCACAATATAGTGATTTCTCATACTGATTCCTCTAATGATGTTGCAGGGGTGCTGTCCCTTCCCTTGCGGCCGATATCTTTTATTATTGGGATGTCCTCAGAGGCATTAGGCCACACTTCTACTCACACTAAAGGGGATAAAAAGGAGAAAGGGAAAAAGGGCTGTGAGACGTGTGCCAAAATGATGGATGGTGTTCTAGCGGCTAGATCTGATGGCTCTGACTCTGACTGGGTGAGTAAGGCTATTCAGGGAGCTGGATGGGTACAAAGCCCTGGTACGACTGGATGGGATGCTAATTTACCTGTTGTGCAGGATGCCAAGTCTCCTTTAAAAGAGATGTCTGAAAGCATTATAAGTGATACCCTGCATGGGTCGGATGATATTACACCAGGGCAGGTTGCAAGGACTGCTGGAGTGGATAATGTTGTACAGAATGTATCTTCCGATATTTTGACTGATATAAAAATGCTGGAAGGTAATTCCAATACACAGGCCCCTGCATTGGAGGACCCCCCTCCTCCTACCATAGCTGAGTCTAATGCAGCAAACGTACCCCCCAGCACCTCAACTTACCTCTGAGGCCCATGAAACTGCATGGCATTCTATTGTTGCACATCTTTTTCCGGAAAATCCGAGAAGTTTATCTGAACCTGCTGTGAGACGAAATGCTGTTCGTCTCAGATTCCGGGGAGATCTGAATGACATCCCTGATGGAATTTTTGTAGGCCGAGCACTTCTGTAGAACAGCATGAAATATTATGCATATGAGATTCACAGTGTGCTCTAATTCATATGCCAGGAGACACAATTTTTGATATCCGTTTTAAACACCCTGCTGGATTAGACAGATTTTGGAAGCAATATCAACTTTTAAAATTCACTCCTTTATGGAAACCTTTTTTGGCTATACCCCTGTCAAAACCCAGTTTCAAAATAATAACCATCCTTTTTCGTAATGAAGGGGTGAACGTTGCTGATATTACTTACTGGCTCAAGCAATAGTGTACAGTAAAGGGTTATCTTGAACCCATTCTTGAAGAGCATTTATGGACTGGTGGATGGAAGTATAAGATTATGTTACATCAAAGGAGTTCATAAACATTTGCCCAACTGTTTCTTCCTAGGACAGGATAGAGGAGTGTTGTTCTATCAAGGCAAGCGTAGGGCATGCTATAAATGTGGAGATGTGGGGCACATTAGCAATGCTTGTGAAAAACAGCATTGTGGGTTGTGTGGGGAATTGGGGCATGTTGGAGCCCACTGTAGACAACCCTCGAAATGCAATTTATGTGATGAAACAGGCCATACCTTTCGTAATTGTGTATGGGCCTCACACAACAGTATAGATCAAAATATACGAGTTGAACAGGATGTATATGTGGCTAACGCACAGAATGAAAAAGCAAGATTACAGGAAATCATGGTCCCTACTGTTCCTCTGGTGATTTTAGCTAGAGAAGAAGCTAGACTTCTGGAACACACTGAGGTTCGTGCTGCACAGCCTGCAGCTCCAGACAAACTTCAGGAGGCCCCTCTTCCTGATTCTCAGGATGTACTCTTGGCTCCTGCACTTGCTGTGCAGCAAAGTCCCATACACATTCTACCTGATTTGGAGCACTCAATAATACAGGACTCAAGTTCAGGACACGTTACTAAAGTTACTTCAGTGGATGAACACTCTAATATTGGTACAAATCAGATGCATCCTCCTGATTCTACGGACCCCCCTTCCATGAGGGCTATGAGATCTAAGGCTCAGACGAAACAAGTATTGGACTCAGGAAATACAAATATTTTACCCACTACCCAAAATTCTTATGCGAGTCTGCTGGATTTGGATGATGCGGAGGATGACAAGGATTCAGATGTCTCTTCCATAGCATCTTCTCAACCTGAAGTGGCATGTGATGTATTGGTTAAAGAAGGTGTAAAACGAAAAAAAGGAAAAAGCATAAGTGATTTTTTTATTTTTTTAAAGCCTCTTCTCCCCTTTCTTATAATACATAATGGATCAGTTGATATTTACTACTTCCAATGTGAATAGCATAAAATCACAGGAAAAATGACAGGTCACATTCAGTAGTTTAAGGGAGGGAGGTGGTATTGTTTATTTTTCACAAGATACTAGATTACATAATCTTTCTGAAATAAAACAAGCCCAAAAAGATTGGAGGTGGGGTCCATCTTTGCCGTCCATGGGAAACCTCATGTGTTCAGGGGTTGGAATTCTATTTCAACATATAGCTGTTAACATTTCTAAAGTCTTGGATGTCTATCCTGGGCATGCGTTATTAACTGATGTTATGATTCATGATATTATGTACAGATGTATCAATATCTATGCACCGCAATCCAAGGCCCATCCAAGGCTGAACTATTTAGGCTAATAGAACCTTTTTTTTTTTTTTTTTTTACTACACACATCAAAATTGATTTTGTGGGGTGGTGATTTTAATTCTGGGCTTAGTTCTAAAGATTGAGGTCGCAAAACTGACAAACTGTATTGTGATACTAATGCTTTGTTATCCATTCTTCATAAACATTCCTTAAAAGATGTTTATGATATACTAAGAAAGGACTCATGTCATACATTTTATAAAGGTCCTCTTAGTACGAGGATAGACTTTTGGTTTGCGACTGAGAGAGTGTCATGTCAGGATATTAAGGTTGTCCCTTTAGAGACGTCAGATCATCTACACAGAACCACACACTTCTAGACTGATCCCTCACATCACACCCGCGCATGGTCATAGCCTCAGGTCTCCTTCCAGATGCCCTTAGTGACCACCACGGAATCTACTCCATATGCAAAATTCACAAACCTAAAGTTCCCCCACCTAGAATCATAATATCTAGATCACACAAATCTCTGGACCTCCCCTCATTATTAAATGATTTGGGCAACTCTGACTGGTCACACATTAGTCAATTCACCTCTACAGACGAGGCACTATCGTTCTTTAAGTCCAAGTTCAACGCCATCTGGGACCGATACGCCCCCCTGAGACGTACCAGAGTCCGAGGTGCTCATCTCCATGGATCTCTCCAGAAATCCTAGCCCACCTCCGAATCCGAGACAAGGCCTGGGAAAACCTTTAAGATTTCCAATTCTCAGGCCGACCTCCAGACTTACCATGCGCTTCGCAATACTAGTACCAAAAGAATCCGCCAAGCAAAAGCCAACTATTTCATAGGCACATTCAATTCCTCCTCCCATCTCCAGTCAAGAATCTGGAATGTGGTCAAATCGCTTCTCTGCCCTCCATCGCAGCCCCCAACCCCTTCCCTGCAGGTTGGGGGACTCTCCATCACTGACCCCTCAGCAGTTGGCACTTTGTTTAACACTGTCTTCACAACCAGCCATGCTACTCCCTTGTCCACCCCCTACCCTGCTCAGCATGCCTCCCCCATCACCCCATCTTGTGGCACACCTGCAGCTCACTCCTCTTTCCTGCAAGTCACCCCTGATGAGGTATAAAATGCACTGGTTGCCCTTAACCCAGATAAGGGCAAATGTCCCACCAGGTTGGACTCCAAAATGCTCCACCTGTCAGCCCCTGCCATAGCTCAACCCCTGGCCTCCCTTTTTAACTTATCCGTCTTCCTAGCCAAAGTCCCCACTGAGTGGAAACATGCCATCGTAATCCCACTTCCCAAGTGTGGTGATGCCTCAAATCCAAGTAACTATCGGCCCATCTCCCTCGTACTGACCCTGGCCAAACTACAGGAGCGCCTGGTTCTTTCTCGCCTATCCACCTTTCTGAATTCCTCCTCCTTTTTCTCCCCTTATCAGTCTGGGTTTAGGAAATCCCACTCCACCACTATCTTCCTTCTCAGGATTACTGATTCCATCCTCACAGGGATGGATGCTGGCCACATCACAGCTGCCATCTTTATCGACCTGGCTAAGTCATTCGAAATTGTGACACTCTCTCTCCTCCTGACCAAACTCATCAATGGTGGTCTATCCAACTGGGCCACATCTTGGTTCCACTCTTACCTCACTGACAGATCCCAAGCTGTCTGCATCAGTTTGTCCACCTCGGCTCCCCTCCCAATCAATTCAGGAGTACCGCAAGGCTCTGTCCTAGGCCCCCTCCTGTTCTCGGTCTTCCTGAATGACCTGCTGTCTGCCTGCCCACACACCTCCATCCACACGTACGCAGATGACATGGTGCTGTACGCAGCCGGCCCCTCGATCTCTGAGGTTGCGACCAGACTGCAGAAATACTTTATCTCAGTCCAGCACTGGCTCCACTCAAATAACCTCCTCCCCAATGCCAACAAAACAGTCTCACTAACCTTTGGCATGAGGCAGAACATTTCTAGGCTCCCCTCACCCATCTTATTCCACACCCTGGAAGGGTCCCCTCTAGAGTCCTGCACCTCCTTCAGATATCTCGGTGTCTGGCTTGACCAGCACCTCAACTTTTCCTTGCATATTGACTCTTTACTCAAGAAGCTGCACTCTAGGCTTGGGGCACTTTACCGGTATTGTGACAGCATCCCCCTTCCAGCCAGGATGGACATTGTAAAAAAAAAAAAGATCCTCCCCGTCAACTACGGGGACGTAGTCTACGGCGCTGGCCCCAAGACCACATTAGCCAGGCTGGACCCTCTCCCACTCTTACTGTCGTTTCGCCCTGAACAGCCCCTACTCCACACACCACTGTGCCCTCAAGCAATGAACCTCACCTCTCTTGACAATCGCAGACTGACCCACTGCGCCAAGATCCCAGCCAAGTATTGGTCGCAGCGCCTCCCCTCCTACCTCACCGACACCATAACCAACCCCAGCGCCCAAGCATACTCTCTCAGAAACTCAGACTCTAGGTCCCTAGCTGTCCCATACCAGTCTACTACCACTGGTCAGTCAGCATTCAGCTACCGCATTCCCACGTTGTGGAACTCCCTCCCAGCTAACGTTCACTTCTCCACCCTCTCGCACCTTGACTCCATGCTCCAAGCCCATTTCGTCCCTACCTGTACTTGTGTCTAGGCGTTTCCCAGTCTCTAGTAGGATCTCAGTGCATGTCTGCACTTAGTAATTGCAATTAATCGGTGCCTAACTATTGTTCTCTCGCCTTATACCGTTTCTCACATGGTCCAATTTTGCTAGTGGCCTGCACTATGAATTTATTGTACTCATGCCGTATTAACTGTGGTTACCAACTGATTCTCCCAACCCACTACTGTCTAGTAATCAGAACCAAATGTTAGTGTTCTCCCACTATGTATTCACTTGTTTACTTATTTATATTGTCTTAAACTGTCTACCTATGTTCCCCCCTCCCCCAGGACACATCTGAAATCGATCAGTAACTGCTCAGTATGCCTTTCCTGGTAAAACAAATAAATAAATAATCCTGCCTTACAACTAACTGTAGGTTTCCTCTCATAAAATCACAATAGGTAGAGGTTACTGGAAGATGAACTCTTCCAAACCTCAAGATGAAATGTATAAAATTATACAATGGCAAGAAAATGTCCTGGTCTCTGATTGGTCAGTCTGGGGCTGGACCCGTGATGTTATCCCAGCACAACATCGTGGTTCTAGTCTCAGCCTCACTGAACCGATACAGATGAGCTGCTGGACCTAGACCACCACCTTTTTTGCATCTCCTCTTAAGGAAACAAAAATATTTTTCCACACTAATAAAAACATTCTTTAAAATATTTTTTTTACTTTATATACAACAATGAGCCATTGTATAATAGCAATAATGCCCTCCAGGGTGCGTCTCATTTGGGATAACATCACGCCTCAGGTATTGGACGCACTCAGCCTACAGCCTCGTGCCCAACCACCTGAGGCGTGACGTTATCCCAGCATGATGCACACCCTGTTGGGCATTACTGCTTAATTAAGATACAAGATTTACTTACACTATGTTTGAGACTAGATTTTCTTTATGACAGCCCAAATGATTGGTGGGAAGATACCAAGAGAGATATTAAGGAATTAATGATTGCTTTAACTAGCAGGGAAGCAAGAAATAACTATATTTCGCATTTAACTCTAAGGGCAAAATACTTAAAACTTCGAACACAACCTAATGAGGCACCTAGAGCACATGTAAATACCTTATCTCGATTAAAAGAAGATAAGATAGCTTATATCAAAAAACGGAATTATCAAATGGGATTACAACAGCAGTTTCTAACAAAGAGCCGGAGTGAGTGGTGAACCAGTATAATAGCAGTATTACTAGTAAAACACATACATTATTTATGGCCTTACTGACTACTAATGGGGAAATAGTGGATGAACAATGTTCCATTCAGCATGAAATACAACATTATGTTCATGCCACTTTTTCTATACTAAATAACCAACAAAGAGAGTCATTTGAGTTATGGGACACGGATGTTCCCGACATACCTGCCGATAATAAAGAATCCTTACTACAGCCAATATCTAGTGAAGAAATTAGGCTGGCAATCCATGGTCTATCAACTGGTACTGCCCCAGGTTTGGATGGCATACCTAATGAATTCTATAAAATCTTTATTGATGATTTAACACCTATATTGCAAAAGTTATACAAATCTATACAGAGAAAGAACAGACTCAGTCACAGTATGACTGAGGGTATCATGATCTTTTTATATAAAAAAGGGGGCGCACAAAATATTCATAATTGGAGACCACTGACTTTACTTAATTCTGATTATAAGATCTTGACAGTAAAATTGGCTAAAATAGCACATGTTATTATACCAACGCAAACTTGTGCGATTCCTGGGACGTACAATTTATCAAATTTGCAACATGTTCGAGAAGTCATAGAACAAGGCTTAGCTTCTAAAATGAAAGGGTATATATTATCCATTGATCAAGAAAAGGCTTTTGGCGTTATTGATCTTAAATATTTATGGACTGTTCTATGGGCATATGGTATACCATCACATTTGGTGGACTTTATAGAACTTCTTTATGGTTCAGCCTTTGGTTAATGGACATTTGGGAATTCCTGTTTTTGTCAAAAAGGGAGTTAGACAGGGTTGTCCTTTAAGCCCTCTGTTATATATTTTTGGACTGGATCTGATGTTGCGATTGATTGAAAGTGCTGGAGATATAGCTCCAATGGTTAGTGATTCTGGAATGAAATACAGTAAGGTAGTGGCTTATGCAGATGATTGCATTCTGATGGTAGTATCTGTGGAAGATTGGAAAAAGAGCATTGCAAATCTTTGATGACAAATATTTTCATACTGGAACATGACTGAATTTGAATAAAAGCTCAATAATGCCTGTAGGGGAAGTACCTCTGAGTTTTGCTCTTCTGTTTCCTATGGTGACAGAATCAACGATTCTGGGACTCTGGGACTCTGGTTTGGCAATTCTGGCACTGGACAACTAAATTGGGACATAGCTTATGACTTAGCTTTTAAAAAAGTTGAAACTTGAAAGTGTTGGAAAATGACACACAAGAAATGAGTTTTTCTTTTAAAAACATACATTGCACCGCTCCTTCTCCATGTGTCTCATATTTATCCCTTGCCATATGGAACGCATACGAAAATGCACAGTTTATTCTTTTCCTTATTATGGGGCAGCAAACTCAATCCACTGAAAAGGGCTCATACTTATCACCCATGGAAAGAAGGGGGTTTGAATATGTTACAACCACTAGTGTTTTTCTTTTCACTAATGTGAAACCACTGATACTGGGTACTAAGACTGAGGATGGATTTAATGCAAGAATGGAGTGCAGGTTTTCTGACAGCTTGGGGAAGGGGAAAATGGCATCCATTGGATAAATTATTACCATCGTATGTACAAATTGCTTTCAAATATATTATAACCTGGAAAATCGAATTACTTTGGTTTTTAACTCAGTCAAGGAAAAAGTTTCACTTTACTTTGGTTGAAAAATGTTATTTCAAAACTCCAGTTTTTGTCCTTGATGGGGTTTGCAGTAGTAAGCTTTTAGAATGCATTACTGAACCTAGAATTCCTAGAAAGATGCAGGATATGGTATGGTTGTGTGGGCATGGTAAATTGAATGTAAAGGGCAATCATAAACAAATGTATGGAAGAAAGAAACTGCTCAGAAGTGGGTTGGACAAATAAGGTTGAAGCTATGCAGCATCTGTATTTTGAATGTACCAAAATACGAGGCTTCTGGTCTGCTCTGGCATCCTTTTGGGATGCGTCACCTTTTGCCAATATGTCTTATGCTGTGTTGATACAAGGACAATTGACTTAACAATGGTCTATTTGGAATAAGCGTACTATTTTTGTGATATTGGCATGCATAAAACGGGTGATTTGGCAAGCACGCTGCCAAAGAGTATTACAGAAGAAAAAATTACTCACCTTAGTAATTATGTTTCTTCTATTGAAGTCTTGCTGTATTCTAATGCAGTTAGCCCCAGCCTTTAAACTGCCCCGGAGAACAAAGGGTTAAACTTTCTATGCAGAGCATGCACCTTAATGGACAAGTAGCTAAGGCCCAAGTCCGAGAGGGAGAGAAAATACTCCAGTACAGATTCCACTGGACAAGTGAAGGGATCCAGAGAATGGGGGAACACCACAAACAGAAGCGCTTCCACTTCATGGTATATGTTGCCCTGATAGAGGGCTTTCTTGCTGCCACAAGCACCTTTACCACTCTGAGGGATACTCCGAATCTATCCCTAGCTAAGTCCGCAGGAGCCATGCATGCAGATCTAGGGACCAGAGGGCTGGATGGACCAGCGTCCCTTGCTCCTGGGACAGCAAGTGAGTGGACAGGGACAATGGAACCGGCGGTTCCCTTGCCAGCTGTTGCAATAGCGGGAACCAAATCTGCTGCTGCCAGAAGGGTGCGATTAGGATCATTCAGGCACCTTCTGCCTGCAACTTGAGCAGGATCCTCTGAAGAGGGAAGGCATACAGAAATCTCCCTATCCAAGAAAGGGAAAATGCGTCTCGCCAAAAAACACCAGGCCCTGGATCCAGTGAGCAGAAACTGAGCAGTCTGACATTGTGTGGGGACACAAAGAAGTCCAGTTCTGGCCGACCTCACCTTTCGAAGAGGTCATCTACAACCCCTTGCTGTAGTTCCCATTTGTGGCTTTGAGACTGAGAGAAACTTAGGCTGTCCGTGAGGACGTTATGGATCCCTGGAACATGGACTGCTGTGAGATCCAGATTGTGATCCACTGCCCAGGTCCATACTCTCTTTGCCTCTCTGCATAGGGGAAAAGAATGCGTGCCCCCTTGCTTGCTGATATGGAAGACTACTGGGGTATTGTCTGACTGGACCAGAAGGGGCCCAGGAAGAAGCATCTCTTGAAAGGCTTGGAGGGCATACATTGCTAGAATGTTTATGTGGAGAGACCATTCCATGAAACTCCAGGAGCCCCTTGTCTGGTGAGAAGCCAGATGTGCTCCCCATCCCAGACTCGAGGCATCTGCCATCAAAGTTTGTTGTGGGTTGGGCTGCTGGAAGGGAACCCCTCTGTCTAGATGAGCTGGGGTGACCCACCAAACCAGGGACTGACGGACTGCACTGGAGACTCTGATTGGCACTTTGAACTCGTCTGTGCCTTGGTCCCACTGGACTCTGAGGTGCCACTACAGGATCCTTCTATTCAGACAAGTGAGGGGAACTGTGGCTATGGCTGCGGCCATATGGCCTAAAAGTTGCAGAACTACCCTCGCTGGGACTCGGTCCAAGGCCATCACCCTGTGAGCGACGTCCCTTAGCCTGACTGCCTGGTCTGTGGGAAGAAAGGCTTTTCCTTGGACGATGTCCAGGACTGCTCTGATGTATTGTATAGCCTTTGAGCAGGCCACGGGTATGACTTGGGACAGATTTAGAGTGATGCCTAAGGCCCGGAAAAGACAAAGACTCCTCCATTGTTTGACGTAGTTGATCTTCTGACGAAGCTGTGAGAAGCCAATCGTCCAGGTAAGGGTAGACACTGCCACCACTACTGCTAGGCACTTGGTGAAAACCCTTGGTGCAGATGACAGGCCAAATGGAAGCACCTTGAACTGGTAGTGCCCTCCTTGGAAGATGAAACAAATGTGCTTCCTGTAGAATTTCAGGATCTTTATATGTGTATATAAGCATCCTGCATATCCAGGGAGCAAAGCCAGTCTCCGTGATGGAGCATGGGCAACAGGGTCGTTAAGGTCACCATTCTGAACCTTTTGTATTCGATGAATGTGTTCAGCTGGCTCAGATCCAGAATGGGACGGAGGTCTCCCGTTTTCTTTGGGACTAGGAAGAAGTGGGAGTAATACCCTTTGACTGTTTGGGTGCGGGGTACCTCCTGGATAGCTTTTTTTTTTTTTTTTAGCCAGGCCTGTATCTCTGCCCACAGGAGAGATGCGTGGGAAGGGTAGCAGTGGAAGTGGATGGGTGGATTGTCCGGTGGAATCTGGGTAAACTCCAAAGAGTATCCCCTCTCGACTATCTGGAGGACCCAGTAGTCTGTAGTGATGCTGGACCATCCTGATTGGTAAAAGGGAGAATCTCCCTCCTACCACCTCTCCCTGCGCTTCCTCCGGGGGGGGGGGAGAGGCAGTATGGGGTCATGCTGTGGCAGAGGGAGTGGGCAGGGGAGGTCTGGGCGATTTGGCATTTTTGGGGCCCTGGGCGCATGAAGGAACGGGGGCGGGCCCTCTTCTCTTAAAGCCTCCCTTGTGCTGCATTTGGCATCTTCCCTGCTGTCCCTGGTTCTTCTGAAAGGGACGGCACTGGGTTGCCAGCGATTACGAACTGTACATGTGATGGATGTCAAGGTATCGCCTTGCCTGAATCTTGTAGCCCTTTCATGAGTTTTTCTGTTTCCGTGCCAAAAGAGGATGGATTCCCTGAAAGGGTGCATGCAAGATGGCATCCTGCAAGTCCTTGCAGAAACTCTCAACCAGGCATGCCTCCTCATACAGATCCTGGTTTCTGCTGTCCTTGCTGCTGTGTCTGCCAAGTCATAAGAACTCCTCAGCATGCATCTGTCCACATCCATACCTGACTGGATGACAGCTAGGAGCTCTGCCGTGCGCTCCAAGTCTGGTTGTACTTTAGCCCGATCCATAGCTTTTGCCTAAAGTGACTTCTGGTATGTGACCATATGAGCCAGGAAATTCAGTGACCTGACCGTGCACGTGGCTGAAGAATACACCTTTCGGCCCATCTGGTCCAGTTTTTTTAAGACTCTGGATCTGGGGGCTGAGCGCTCATGTGTCTCAGCTGCTGTACTCTGTCATGTGCAGCCGTGAGCACCATGGAGTTGGCTTTTGGTTGTTCGCTTAAGTAAGGCTCTCCTTTAGGGGTCTTACAGAGCCTATCTGCTTTCCTTGGCACTGCCACGCGGTAGCCAGATGCTTTCAGGTCAATTTCGTAATGTCCTGGAAGGGTTCTGCCAGTGGGGGGATGACCAAGGGTTTTGGGTCAGTAGCCCCTAGAAATTTTACCAGATGGCGGTATTTGGGATCCAGCTCCTCCGTATCGCACTGATACAGGGCCTGGATATGTGTCATGATGTCCAAGAAGGATGACGGGTCATCCGGCAGTGACTGTGGCGAGTCCCTTCTCGGATCCGGGGAAGGCAGGAGTAGCTCGTTCTCAGAGTACTCTGAGGAGGAGTCTCCAGCGTCTTCCCCTGAGCAAGAGAGCGGATGTCCGCTGGAAGACGGAATTGATGATGGGTGCCTCTTTCTGCAGCTTGGAACTGGAGGCTGCCAATCTTCATCATCAGGCGGTGGACACTCTGTCAGCGGGGAAGATCGCCTGGGTCTCTGAGGAGACTGATCCCTGGGTAGTGGCCGGACAGGGGATGGATCCCTGGACTTGGGGAGTACGTCCTCTTTAATAGTGTTTCACCATGCATTGAAAAGCGCCCCCACTTCCGCCAGCAGGATGACTGGAAGCGGAGGCGTCGGGTTTGGTACGTTTGAGGAGCCTGGCGTCTTATCCCATGGCTCTTTGGGTACAGACGTCTGGTCCTGAGGTACCTTGCCCGCAGGTGCCTTGGGTGTCAGATCTGATGGGGCTTTATCCGGTGGTGCCGAGCCCCATGTGGTCTGGCGTTTGGCTCCTTGGGAGGAGATGGGGGAGGCATTTGGGTATCCGCAGGCCCAGGTGTCTTATTCCTTGGGGCCTTGGGTACCTGGGCTGACATCCGGTCCTTCGGGGCAGATGGCTGCTCTTTGGCTGGTGGCCCCTGGTCTATTTCCAACGTGGAGTTGGAGTGGCCGGTAGTCTGTCGACCTTCAGAAGCCAACATCACCCTTTCCTCGGTTGGTGGAGGCGTCTGGTACCAAACGACCTCCTGGCGTCTAGTGGAGCTGTCTGATCCCTTGTGCCTGTCGGACAACGGGCTCAGACGTTTTGCCTGAAGCAGATGCCTGTCTCTCTTGCGTCGACTGATGCGTATGCTTGTGGGACCTATGCGTTAAGGGAACTTGGGCGAACGCCCTTGAGAGGAAGACTCCTTACCTTTGGAGTGTGAGGAGGCAGTAGTCTTCTTGGAGGAAACCCCCGAAGCAGCTGTGGTACCCGAGGGAACTGACTCTGACCTCCCACCAGAGGTGGAGGAAGCAGAAGTCTTGTGAGAGGACTTGGGGCGGGATTCCGACCTGGCTCTCTCTCCTTATCCCTATAGTGGTGCTTCCGGCTCGAACGTTTCTCCTTTGGGGGGGGGACTCCCTGGATGAGGAGGAAGAACTCTGTCCCGACTGCGTCCTCTGCATGGCAGCCACTTGTTGCTCCAGCAGGTAGGCCTCGAGTGTCTTGAGGTGGTGGATGCGGGTTCAACTGTTGAATTTTTTTGCAGTGCGGGCAGTCGTCAGACCGGTGGTCGGCACCTAGGCAGATCAGGCAGGTGGAGTGGCCGTCCCTCCCCGGGATCTGCTTACCGCACGCGCACTTCGACTTCCACCACTGGCAGGATGATGAAGACATGCACTTGACGGAGAAAAAAATGATTAAGAAGCCAACAAATGATAAACTGCGCGAGGTGCAAAATGGCGGTCGCCTGTGAAGATGCGTTCGTGGAGCCGATGTTAGCGGGTCAACAGCAGGAAAAGAACTGAGGTGGTGCCGGGGGACTGCCCCCTTTATATGTCTGATGTCAGGGTGGAGCCGACGTCGGGAATGGTTTCCCACCATAGACTACTAGCTAGAAGTTTTCTGTGGGGTCCTAACGCCTGGCGGCTTAGTCCTAATGATATTACCTGCTGTAAGAGCTCATCCTCGAAGTGAGATGGGGAGTTCCCCCGGCATCCTGGAGAAATTTCACCAATCGCTTAAAAACAATCAGTTGTTTCTGACCCACCCCACCCCACCCTGGACGAGGATGAAAATAGGAAATGTTCCTAGCCTTCCCAGTCAACAAAAATAATTAAAAATAACAGTTTAAATACAGTTACCTGGACTACAATACTGCAGTGCAGAATCTAAAGATGTCCACAATATGTAGCTGCTAATGAATGGTATGATGAAGAATTCTCCCAGTTAATATGAATTCTTGCTTTAAACAGCACCTTTCCTGCTCTTTTCTGAACTGTCCCCCCAAACCACATAAGGACCCTTACCCGGCCACAAGTCCACTGTTGCGTAAGTGATAATTTATGGATTCCTGTATTAAGGGAAAGATCATATTTTGGCTCTGTGGAGCCAACAGCCTGATCCCTTCCACTTCCCTCTTCAAGAAGTGCCCCAGCGCTAGAACGTTTTATGATACAAGAATACGGAGAAGGTGGGGGGTGCACTCCATGGACTACAAAAGGTCCTTGTTAGTTGGGTAGTGGCCTTGATTTGTCAGAGTCAGAACTGTAAAGTATAAAGAAAAGCACTTTAAAACCTGGCCCTGTTGTAGTCTCTGGAGCACGCCCCTGCGCCCTCCGTATTCTTGCATCATAGAACATGCTGGCATGGGGGCAGGCCTCTGACTAGAGAAGTGGAAAGGAACAGACTCTGCTCCACAGAGCTAAAATATGGTCCCGTCCCTCCTTTAATACAGGCAGCAATAAACTTTAGCGTATGCAGCAGCGGACCTGGGGCCAGGTAAGGATCCTTATGAGGTACTGGAGAAAGCACCAGAAAAAGTGCTCTTTAACTGATGTGTCCCTTTAACCATTACAGTTACCAAAGTGCCCTTCCAGTCCCTTCTAGAAAGAAAGCGCAAACGGGGTTGGGGGTGGGGGACGACTACCAGCTGACAAGACATCTCTTTTGACTATGAAAAAACACTATCGGCCTGTATCTAGAAAGATGCAACAATACTAACGTGCAGCAGAGCACCCAAACCTTGATACTCATGTTACATACAATGAATTTTATTATATACTACTTTGCAAAAATCAACATTCATTTTAGTGTACAAAAGGGACACCATCTTCTTAAGTAGACATTTGGAAAATTGAAGACTATGCAGATTTTATTTTGTAACATTTTGGCAAAGTGAAAAGCTCTTGTAAACTCCAACTCCATGGCTCAATGTCATTTTCCCCCCACAGTACAATAATACAAAGTAAAATATGATATTCAATAAATTATCACATAGTTAACGGTCTAGAACGGACATCTATTAACCCATGAAGCATAGAATTAACCCATCCTCCTATGAATTTTGGGTGGGGGAGGGAGTAAAATCACTAATGTCTCAACAGTTCAAAACTTAACTTGATGAAACCAAGTTTGAAAAGCCCATTTGTGCCAAACTGGTCACAATTTACTCATTAAATAATTTTTTTCTGACAATCTCCCTACCCTTAAATTCCAGATTATACAAGTAAATGTACTGTACACAATATTGTGTTATTTGCAAAAATATTTTATAGCACTGTATAAATTCAGATCTATCATCTATGTAATTTTAACTTCAAAAATCTAAACTCTGTTATACTTAAAGGTCTCTTCAAAAAAAAAAAATGATGGAAGCAGCAGAAATTTTATTTACGTCTGGATTTTTTTTTTTTAAACCAGGTCTGTGTTTTGAGTTCAAGAGAAAAATATAAAGCTTACAGTCTTACACCAGAACAAGTATCTGCAGGGATCTTTGGACACGGTTTTAAAATCTGATATGTACAACACCAATTCCCTTTTACTTGGACTGGAATGTGCTATTAGCTGACAGAGTAGCGTTCCAGCAATAGTTCTAACCTCAGAAATGCAAATGACCATAAAAGAAAGTTCTAGAATTCTGTCTGACTTCTACATTTGATAGCAGCAGACAAGAAGTGAGTGAAGGTACTTTAAAACAAATGGCACAAATAGTTAACTGTAAAAAGAGGAGGTTTTATGAATTTAAATTTTTCTTCTCTCCCCTGTTCTGCCTCACCGGCTACCTTCCAGATGGCTCTAAGCCTAATCATCCCCATGTACCCCCAAAACTTACGTGACTGTTTGCTGTGGTGGCATTTGAGTGGCTGTCCTAGCCCCTCTGAAGCAGGATCTAGAGAGGGTGTCCAATCAGTGGGCCAGGTCTGCAAAAGGCCACCTGCCCCCTTCCCCCCGAGAGGAATTTTCTCTTTTAGGATGCTTGACATGTAATGATGCAGTGTGTCTCTTGGCGTTTCACGCCCTTCTGGCGCTCAAGACTGCCATGATACCCGGCTTCTGCTAGGTGTCGGAGACATTGCAGGGGATGTGTCCCAACAACCCCGTGAAAGGAAAGCAGTCCCTCGGATGCTGGATCCTCCCACCCCCTGGCCGACCCCTGAAGACCTGGGCCTGCTCTCGATACCAGACTGCCAATGCAGTATGCGGTACCCTACCACTGCACTGCTGGGAAAGGATAAAGAGGTGGTTTTATATAGTAAGCTACCTCTTCAAAGCTGTCCAGTTCTCCAAATCACCTGTTATGGATTTTGTAATGTTAACTTGTATATTATAATCCTGCTATTGAGAAATTATCATATGCAGTAGCTCACAGTTCTTAACTGTTCCTTGCAGTGAAATTCTGCTGAAGATAAAATGTGTTAGCAAGCGCAATCAAAATGCACGGTTCGTCATCTGTTTATAGAGTTTGTCTGTGTTATGCTGGTTCATGCTGCAAGGCATGCCTAACATAACATTCAGAGCTAACAAAACAGCTGGCAGAAAATGTCTGGATGTGCTTTAACACCAATTGTACAAAAACAAAACCCTTTACCACTAGAAGTTATTGATGCTTCACTGGCGCAGACTAAATTCGTAGTACACAACGGGGTTGATCACAGAATATTATCACTTTTTGGGTGGTTGAAGACCCTTGGTTTAGCCTCGTGCCTCCCAACCCACCCAAGGCGTGACACCTTCCCATGATATATCACACCCAGTTGGGTATTGCTGCTTGGTTACACCAGGATGGGCAAGGATGTAGGATTTCAACCTTGGCATATCATTCTCTGGTATCTACCACTTAAAGGTAGCTTACATCAGCTCAGCGAACTGGAAACTATTCAGAGGTGTTGTGGTTCAGTAGCCTACAGCAGGTTTTTCCTTGATTGTTTTCATATCCCTAACATCTGTAAACTGTAAAAGAACAGAAAATGGTGCAGAAGGTCCTCTTTCTGTGGTTGACAGTGGGACTACCAACCCAGCAGGTTGCAAAGCCTGACACAAACTATGGCAGCCCAACAAAATAACAGAGGACCAAAATGCACATGGGAAAGACAAATCCCCAACCCTAAAACAGATTTACTGTTCTTAAGAATGAGCAAACGGTACATCTTCAGGAAGATGGCCTGTCCCACCTACCCCCCAATGGAAGGATGTTTAACAATAGTAGTTCTAGATGAAAAATTGTCTGACTGCCATCTTTGATGGTTCAGTAACTGGAACGAGACTGTTGGTGAAATTCAGAAAGTACCTTGAACTAGAATCCCAAGTTTCCCACTGGAATGTACCTGGGGCAATTCCAGCAGTGGCAGTAACTTGGGGGACGGAATTCTGGCAGAGGCATTAAGTGGCAGATGAGAAATGCAGTCTTGGGGCACTGTTCTGGATGTGGTGTACATTTCGGTTCTGCGTACAGTCGTTGCTGTAAATCAGAATGCATCCCAACTCCAATAAGGTGCCCCTTGAGCGGATTACCCCACTACTGAATGTCCCTGCCTGAATGCCCTCCTTGTGGTTACTGTGCCTGCTGGAATTCCCACTGAGTGACTACCCCAAGGAAATTCCAGGAGGAGATTTGGGAGCATCATGGTTCTGAATGTGTTCAAATGTTTTTTTTTTTTTTAATTTTTTTTACTAAGTCCCCCAGAATAAGAATCATCCCCTTTTGATTAACAGCTACAGCACTTACAAGTTAAGGTTTGTTCCAAGACCTAGAGGTAAGGCTGCTGTGGAATGTCATCACAGAAAAAGGAAATCTCCCACTGAGGCAATCTAAAGCATTCAGGACAATGGAAGCCATCGTACACTTGTGACCATAAATGCCTTGATTCGTACAAGTGGTGATTTTAAACAACATGCTTCTTCTCGGGAAATAAGGGAAGCAGAGCATGTAACCCTTTTGTTTGCTAAAGGCACTTTTAAAGGTTCAACTAACGTTGCGTATCTCGTGTAGTTTGGTGATATCAATATGGTAACTGGAGGCCTAACAAATTAGGGCAAAGCAAACTCGAATCAATGCAGGCAGGACCTGTAGTGAACTGTAAAATGATTTTCATTTGACAAGACAGAGTGCAAAAATGAAAGCTGGTTCAGAAGCAGTAGAAATTGTGAGGAAACTAGGTTCTTCTTCCTGTTACATTAACTTTGAACTGGAGATTTATTGGTTTCTAGAAACATCAAAACGCAGAATGGCAGATGTTTAAACCAGAATTCTGAAAAAGAAATCTATGTTTACAGCATGTCATTGCTAGGTTTCCTATAGAAAACAGAAGCAGCACCAAGTGTGGTACGCTTGCAATGAAACTGACGAGAGAAAACTAAAAAAAACTATGCACTTATTCAACAACTACGGACAAAGATGATCAGTGCATAAAAGCTACTTTATTACATACAAAGTGCTAAATAATGCTGCAACTCCCAGTGTCCGCAAGTGCAATGTGTATTTAATAAAGGAACTTCTGTGCACTGGACTGAGCATCTTCGTCCATAGCTGGCAAGCACACTGTTTGTTGTTTTTCCTATAGAAGTGTTCAAACTGCATAATTTTCCATTTTCCTAATTACAGGGCAAAAAAAAAAAACATAACGACACCTCTACATAACCAAATAATGCAGAACTGTCTTAATACTGAGCGTTTACTTACTATAGGAAAGATCTAAAATGCTTAGTCTGAAAGCAAAGGGAGGCACAGTTTTCGTAAAGATGCCACTTTTCTTATTCTTTTCCTTTTTTTTCTTATAAAAATAGACCAGAGTTGTCAGAGATGGATACAGCCTGTCATAATATAAAATTTATAATACAAAAAGTAATTTGAATCTTCTTGTGCCCTGGTAAAACTACGTTTACTACAGGCCGAATGAGCTGTAAGCTGGGGCATTGTCCAAAAGCTGATGTGTCTATTGTTAGACAAACCAAGCTGATGAGGTGCTGTCACCATTTTTTGGATTTCCACAAAACTTCATAAAGCTATATGTGAATAATGTTAAAAAAAATCAAAAACATACTACGGACCAGGATGGTTAAAAAGATCCATTGTCCCTGGACCAACGCTTGAAGATGAACAGTCATTCTAATACTTTTAACCTGGAAACATAAAAATTTCTTGGCACCAGAGCAACTGATAAGGTGCAACACTGTAAAATGAACTGCAGTGCAGGGGGTTTGCATAAACACCTGTTGAACACAATAACTTGTGTAGGTGCCAGAAGAGGAGGGGTTAAAACAGCAGCAGCAACATTCCAGTTCTAGGGGGAGATGCATCTGTGGCACAGTACAAATTTGCACCATCAATGAGCTGTAGTCAGTATCTGGCCGCTGTCCTCGAAGACAAATACTTTTTCCTGTACTGGCAGGTGTTTGATTCACATAAGATTCCTCTCCAAAGTTTTCACATAGTGCTGGCCTCAAATAAGTGGATTTTCCCCTTTTTGTGGCATTTGAAGTACAAAACCTGGAGAAAAATACAAGGCCCAGGTGCTGCTTTCACTACCTAGGACGTGTTGATGTAAACACCGTACAACACGACGTTCCCACTGGATCAGTCTCCCCGCTTTTCCTTCTTCCACTTCTTTAGTGCTAGTCTCTGTAAGGGAATTTTTCCCCTCGCACATTAAGAGAACTTCGTGACAGTGTGTGTGCCGGGTACATTTTCTTTACTACCCGGATAAGTCAGCTGCTAATGCCACGACTGTAGCTGGTGGTGGTCATACTCTGCTATCAGTTTCTTTATGTGGGCCAACTTGTTGTGGAGATATTCACAGCGATTCTTCTCTTGGCTGTACTCTGGATTTGTCTGAAAATTGATATTAAAAAAAATAAAATTCATGCATCATTATCTATTGTTTAGCTATGCATCCTTACTAAATGCTATAATGGTTCTTAATCTTCTGTAACATGCCAGGAGTGATTCACCAGCGGGGCACAGTTATATCAATGAATAAATAAAAATATCCAATACTGCAGAACAGACTCCAACCTGGTGCCCTATACTAAAAGCTGTACACTGCTTCAAAAGTTTTATTATGCTAGTGTACTACCTGCCGTATGTAAACAGGGCAGTGAAGGTAGTGGTGGAACATTCTAAACTTAGGGATGCACATGATAACCAAGTCGGAAAGGTATTATGTATGTCAAGTGAAAAGGGTGGGGGATTGTTTAACCAGGAAAGGCACACTAAGTCGAGCTTGTTTCCAGGTGCGACCTGGGAGCACAAGGAAGTTAAGTCACTTGCTCAGGGTCACACAGTATGCAAGTGGAAGCTGTGGGATTCAATCCCAGGTCTGGTCTGCTGGATGTCACCAGATTTGCAGCTCAGAGCCTTAGACCACTGCGCTATACTGCCTCGAGGCAAGGTGGTGATGTGCACATGGGGAAGCAGACACGTGTATGCACATTTTCAAGGCAGCCACAAAGGCTGTAATGACATGCAACATACTCCCATATGGAATGTTTCACATCTCTAACGTCATAAATAAGGTTCACATGAGGCTGGGGCTCCTGTACAGGATCCGTCAATTTTTAATTCCTGAATCTAGACTCCGTCTAGCAAGCTCCACTCTCATACCCTTTTGGACTATGGATCCATCGTTTACGCCCCTTCCCCTACTTCTCAACTCTTCTATAAATTTAGATCTGGCTATAATATCATCTGCTTCGTGACTGGACTTCCTTGGAGAACACACCACTGCACCCTATACACAGCTATTGATTGGCTCCTTCTTGAGGGGCGTGTCACCCTCAAAAATCTTTCTTTTCTCCATAAAGTTCACCTGAATAAACTTCCACTGAGTGTGACATCACTATTCCCCCAATCTGCTCCTGCCCACCAAACCAGAGGAGCCTCCAGCAATGTTTTCAGCATCCTATTCTTTCACACAAAACTCCATTGCTTACAAGGGCACATGTTACCACCAGACTACCTTGCCTGCAGCACTATAAATGCCTTTCGAAGGACCCTTAAGAGTCATCTCCTAGAGAAATTAGCTTGCACTTGTTCTCCTACTTCTGGCTGAATCTAACTCTGCTTTTAGTCTCCCCCCTTCCTAACCGACCCTTTTCTCCCATTTCTTCATCCCCCACCCCTCCTTCTTTCCCATCACCCCTCCCTCCCACCCCTCCAGTTTTCCTTCCCTCCTTTTGGTTCCTGTGTATGTAAATGACAACACTTTTGTAAATCATATCCTGTAAATAATTTCTTTACATGCAATCCATTCTCTCTCTCTCTCTTGCCTGTAAATAAGTTTCAGTTGATAATAGATTACCCCAGCCTTTATGTACGATGTATACTGTAAATGTTTCTGTGTCTTTGTAATTTCATGTACAACTGGATGTTTGTGAAAATAGGCATTTTTGCTCACATACTCTCCAGTATAAAATAAAACTGACTGATGTTACGGCACATTCCTGTAAATATAATAATATCAATGTATGAAGTTTTACAAGAAATTATCAGTGAAACACTAACAATTATTAAGCAGTGCTGAACACTTTTATACGGTTTAATAATGTTTTTTTTGAGGGAAGGGTTATTCTTTTTATGTCCTGAATGCTGTTGCTGCCCTCCTCTGCCATCTCTTACCTACCCCTCACCTTAACCCCCTTCTCCATGCCGGAGGCTTCAGTGTTCCCATGCATGTGGCACACACTGGTAGCAGATGTGGGCTGTCGCAGTCTAAGAGTGTGAAGCACCACTCTGCTTGCACCAGGTCATTTCCATCTTTGTTTTGCTACCCTTCCCCTTATCCCCATGACTCCTAGCTGCCAAGATGTGGAGCAAGCAGCATCACCTCTCTCACACAAATTCCCTCTCACAAACGCCTGCTCTGACAGTGCTATCACCTGTGGTCACTGATATCAAAGCAGGGCTTGTTCCCGAACCCAGGTCATTAGCGTCGTGAGCAGCACCACTGTCCCTGCACTACTAGGCCAGCAGGCACTTCTCACTCCTCCCCATAGTTCACAGGGCCAATACCAGAAGGAGAATGCTGCTTCCTCATTGCACGTCAAAGGGGATGGCAGAACTGTTGCACTGCCAATTGACGTTTGCATACTCCGCTTCCCTTCTATGTTCAGTGAAGCTTGCCAGGATGAAACCCAATTCTGAAGCATGCTGCAGCAGAGTTACTGCAGGAAACAATGTAATTTCAATGGGAGTTCGTCCTTTTGTCATGCAAGAAACTGTGACACTGCGCTACATCCTGCTGGGCTTCACTGTATGTCTCACTTTTCTGTCTCCTTGGACTTTAAAAAAAGCCATGTATTTAACCACTCCCCTTGTATGTTACAGGTTCTCCTATGAGTGACATCATCAGGACAAACCAGTCAGTGGCTCTGAATTCTGATATGGCTACTTGCATGGGTTGCGGAATCAATGAAAAAGAACAGTTACGTACCTACCCTAACAACAGATCTTTAAGAGACTCATCAGGCCACACCTATGGAACTATAGCCATGATGCACTAAGACCACACGGAAAAGTTTTTGCAAGCAGTCCATTAGGGGCCGCCCAAATGATATACTAGGTCAGCTCAACCCATATAAACATGGGCGGCTCCTTTCTTCTCAGTTCCCCACTGGAGATCATACTCAGAAGACCTTCCTGTAGAGAACCATGAGGAGAGCTATTGCTCTGCTGACCAGGCGAGGCAGAGGACAGCTGGCAAAGCCCTGTGGAGAAGGAGACCTCAGGATGTAAGGAGGATGGAGGGTGGGCCGGCATGGCCTGATGAAAGAGATTCTCTCGAAGATCTACGGTAAGTATGCAACTGTTGTATCTTCTTCAAGGATCTCTCATCAAGCCATACCGACAAACAGTCTGCGTAGTTGGAGTCTACAGGCCTAAGAAAGTGTTTATTTATTTATTTCAATCTAGGACTACAATACCTTTGAGCCTCGGCTCTTTACAAAGGTTCCACGTCAGCATGTGCAACAGTCATCATTTTAGTTACAAACATATAGTCATTGACTTACAGACATGTAATAACCAGTACAAAGACTTGAGCTATGAGCAAGACAAGGGAAAGAGGGTGGGTGGGTGGAGAGTGAGGGTAGGAGATCGAGGGGAAGGGGGAATGCAGGGAGGTGGTTGGGGGCAGGAGTGGAGATACAGGGGGAGGAGGTGGGCGAGGGCAGGAGACAGTGCAGCCAGGGGGCCTTGTCGAGGGAATATGACACGTAAGGTGCTAGGGGTGCAAAGACTGATTGTAAGTGCTGGGGCATGTGAAGCTGGAACGGTGGAAATGTTAAGATGGGCAATTGCAGGATACAAGCAGTGAGAGGCGCAGCTTGGATTTGAAGAGACTGAGTGTTGGAGCGGTCGCTACGTTGCTGCCAAGAGAGCTGAGCCAGTTGGATGCCCGATAGGTGAATAATCTTTGTCCTTGGGTCGTGCGACATCGTGGGATATGTAGTAGATGGGAATTGGATCTCCTTGTAGTGACGTTCCTATGTCTAGGCTTAAGTGGGGCACAGACACCAGGTGGGGCAAGCCCCATTATAATTTTCTTGGCCATGATGCAGGTTTGGTATTTTATGCGTTTGTCCAGTTGAAGCCATCCAGATTGGGAATAAAGGTCACGTATGTGGGTACGGCGATATGAGCCAGTGATGAGACGACAGGCCTTATTCAGGGAGGCCGAGATATGTCTGAGAGCACTGGTAGTTGCAGACCCATATATGATAAGACCATAGTCTATGATGCTGACGATGGAGCTTGGATGGCCACTGACAGTGCTTCTGGGGTTAGGCGTTTCCTGTGCCTAACCTCGCACTGGCAGACTTTGCAACACTGCTGATATGGACAGTGTATGAGAGGTGGGGATGAAGGGTGATGCCGAGGTACTTGAATGATTGTGTTTGGTCAAGGATGGCTCCTTGTTTGGTTGCAATGGAGAGGTGGAGTTGTTTGTTTTTGTTGTGGGGGCTGCAGAAGACCATAGACTTGTTTTTTTTCTGATTGAGAAGCAGTTTATGATTTAGGAACCAGGATTCAATGGAGGAGAAGGCCCGCTGAAGTTTATTTTGTAATTGGATTGGATCAGGGTCGGTGAGGATCACAGCATCGTCGGCTGAGAATGATTTGTTCAGGGCAGCTGTCGGTAGTGAGTTTAAGAATAGGCTGAAGAGGAGGGGTCCCAGAATGGAGCCCTGGGGGACTCCCGAGCGGACCGGTCTAGGGTACGAGAGAGTATCAGCGATTCTTACTGTTTGGGACCGTTCTTCAAGATAGCTCTTAAACCAGCCATTGGAGTCGGTTGACAACCCAGTGTTTTGAAGATGGACAAGCAGGAGGCGGTGATTGACAGTGTCGAAGGCTTTAGTTAAGTCAATGTAGATTGAGCCTAGTAGTTCACCGGAGTCAAGTGCATTGTGGATTGCGCCGGTGAATTCAAGTAGGGCTGTGGAGGTGCTGTGACCTTTGCGGAACCCGTGTTGTTGCTTGTAGGGCTGTGGAAGTGCTGTGACCTTTGTGAAACCCGTGTTGTTGCTTGCACAGGATGTTGTACGTATCCAGGTATTCTGTGAGCTGGTCCGAGACGATGCGTTCGAGTGCCTTGAGAGTGGGGGTAGTAGGGAGATAGGTCTGTAGTTATCGTGGGCAGTTTTGTCACCACTTTTATGGATTAGGGTGACAGTGGGAGATTTCTATCTGTCTGGGAACTGGCTGAGGGAGAGGTTGAAAATTCTGGTCAGAGGACTAAGCACTTCGAGTGTGAGAGACAGGATTTTGAGATCGAGGGAATCATTACTGAATTTCGATTTACCAAGGGCTTTGATAACATATTTGCGTACTTGGTGAGCCTTGACTGCTTTGAAGTAGAAGTGGGGGGAGCTGGTGGGAGTAGTGTTCATTGCGGACAGAGGGGCCTTGAAGTACTGCTAGGCCAAAACCTGTCCTTTTCCTTGAGACAATGTCCAGACTGTAATGTTTAATAAAGGTGTGGGCAGTACTCCAGGTGGCAGCTGCACAAATCTCAGCAGCAGAAACATTCTTGAAATAGGCAACCAAAGTGGCCATGCCTCTAGTCAAGTGGCCACAAACAACCCCAGGAAGTTCCTTATTGTATTTCCGGTGACAAAAAGTAATACAGTTGGTCAATCATATGGACAAGCACTGTTTAGAAAGAGGAGCACCCTCTTTCCCAGAGCCAAAAGTTGCGAGGACTTTCTGCATTCCTTTGTACGGTGTATATAGTACCTGAGTAATCTATGTACATCCAAAGTATGGAGCAATGCTTTTCTGGATTGGCATACTCAGGAAAATAAACTGGCGGGCGAATGTTTTGATTCAAAGTAAACTCAGGCATCACCTTTGGTAAAAACTTATGACTGGTATGCGGACCACCCTGTAGTGAAAAATCAGACAAGGAGGCTCACACAGTTGAGCCTGGAGATCTGAAATTCTTCGAGCAGAAGTAATAGCAACTAAAAATAATGCTTTCCAAGATCGAAAGCGTAGGCTGCAAGTCGCAGCTGGCTCAAAAGGAGCCAAAGTAAGCTATTCTAACACAAAATTCAAGTCCCATGCCAGGACTGGAGGCTTCAAGTGCAAAATGCCTCTCAAAAACATATGGGCCACCTCCAGTTGAGCAACTGTACGACCATCAACAGACAGATGGAAGGTTAAAATAGCAGCCAAGTGCACTTCAATAGAAGAGTACTGCAGGCCTGCATCTGACAAGGACAGAAAAAGACTCCAGAACCTGATTTACCAGACAGGTAAAGGGATCCAGTTGGTGAGAAGTGGCCCACAAAGCAAAACACTTTCACTTCATGGATAAGTGGCTCTGGTGGAAGGTTTTCTGGCAGTCACCAAGACATCAGCCACCTTTTATGACACCCCAAACCAAGCAATGGCTATGTCTTCATGAGCCATGAAGGTGGAGGGATTTGAGGTCCGAATGGAGCAGGATTCCCTGTTCCTGCGACAGCAGGCACTGGCATAATGGCAGAGGCACTGGAGGTTTCACTGCCAGCTGCTGCAGTAAGGGGAACCAAATCGGATGAGGCCACAATGGTGTAATAAGTATCAGAGTTGCCCCTCCATCTGAAGTTTGAGTAACACACTGAGTTAGAGGAAAGGAAGGAAAGGCATACAGGAACCTCCCTTTCCAGGTGAGGGACAATGCATCTCACCAGAAAACTCCAGGCCCTGGAATGAGCGAACAGAAAAAACAGGTTATTTACCTGTAACAGTAGTTCTAGGAGTGGTATATGTTATTCATCCACACTTATTGGCATGTCCCCTTTCCCCTTTAATTCTCAAAAGAAGGTCTTCAAGCTGGCTCCTCCCACCTACTTGGGTGGAATAACCCTCAGCTCCATCCCATGACACCAGATCTTAGCCCGCTGGAAGCCAGGTTTGTGTGCTGCAGCCAGGGAGGTCGGGTGCGTCAGTCTGGATGAACAACATATACCACTCCTAGAAAGTACAGTTACATAAAAACTTACTAACAGCAGATGTTCTGAGGACTGTCTCTTGCAGTAAGTCATTAATTATGGGAGTATCCACCAGGTGGTGCTGTCACATGGCAGCTTCTTCCAGCAGTCTTCCGTGGGGGCTGCCCACACGACATCACTTCCTGTGGATGTGTATAAGAGTGGGCGGCCTCCAGTACCCTCTCTGTTCACAGTCTGCTTCTGTGAGCACGGCCTGGACCGAGGTAAATGAGGGCCAGAAAAACACAGAACAGTGACCCCACCCAATGTCCCGAGTTGCAGATTCGAGGCAACAAGGCAGGGAAATGGAGGGCGGGGGATTTACTGCAAGAGACAGTCCTCGGAAGATCTACTGTTACAGTAAGTTCTTACGTAACTGTACCATCTTCTACAGACTGGTCTCTTGCAGTAAGTCATTACTTATGGGAGATTACCAAGCAGTAAAATCCAAGTGGGAGGAAAGACAAAGCCAAAGATGTAAAAGCACAATAAAACATCAACTTCAACTGCACCCGCACAGGCACATAGGCCGGGGTGAGGGAAGGACTAAATGTTTGATAAGTAACAGAAATGTCCAACTCAAACCTCTTCCATGCAGGCAGATAGGCCAATGGTTAGGTGAAGACATCTGGCATGAAACCAGGAGAAATGTCCAACTCAAACCCCTTCCATGCAGGCAGATAGGCCAACGGTTAGGCGAAGATATCTGGCATAAAACTAGGAGAAATGTCAACTCAAACCACACATGCTCAGGCAGAAATGCACAAAAGTGGTTGAGGACAGCATGCAGGAGGCATGATGTAGAAAGAACTGTAGGTGGCCAAGCACAGTGATTCATCCTGATGAGGCAGAGGTCAACAGGCTCTGGCATAAAGTCAAAGCAAGTAAATAGACAAGTAGAGCGAATCAGATAGTAGAAAAAGGAGCACCAGGGGGAAAAACATCCCGGATGGTCACAGGAAGGAACAATTGAAGGGCTCCAGCACGGAGAGTGGCAGGAGTTCCAATCAGATCTGCATGGAGGAGTGAAGTGTCCAGTCTGGGAGCAAGCCTCCAAGAAAGGTAAAGAGATCCCAGGTGCCTCCGAGGCCTGTAAGAGGAGGCGGGAATACCCAAAAAGCGGGTTAAGGTGCAGAAGCGGGTCCTGTCCCACGTGAGGGATGGGGACGCAGAGGGAAGACTGAGCCACCCCTGAAGGCCCTACTGCAGTCCCAGAGGCACCCTGCAGGGGTCAAGAGAGGTGGCCCCACCATATATCGCACGCGGGGGTGGGACCTGGGGTGCAATAGAGGTCCTGAACAGACCAGAGAATATGCCCCAAAACCTGAAGGGAATCCAGGATGGAATGAGCACCACATCCAAACAGCAGGTTTCCAGAAAAGGGGAAATCGGCGACGAGAGCTGAAGCTGTATGGCACTAAAGGATGACGCCGGGAGGCAGAGAGGTGGCTTGATGCGGCCAACCGCATCAAGCATGCATGGAGCGGATGACGGGAAAGGGAGGGCATGGCAGACAGAGGCTGAGCTGATCAGGGCCACGAGGGGAAGGCTGAGAAGCACGACGAGACCAAATATGAGAAAGTGCGTGAAAATACACAGGAATCAAAGGCAGGACAACGATGGCAGGCTCCTCGGGAACGTCGAGGTAGGCAGCCATGTCCGACGAAAGGAGTCCTGATCTGCAGCAGGGAAGCCAAAAGCGTGCTGGATCCGCAGCATCAGCTCCACGAAGAAGGGATCGGGGGTTCAGGTGGGCGGCCTCCGAAGAGGAGGAGGACGCGGATGGGGGGGGAGGAACCACAGTCCCCATGGTCCAAGAGGTCCCAGCCAGGAACATCCCCCATCCTGAAATCTCCATAAAGGGAGTCCACATAAATGGGAGGGGGGGGGAGGCGGGAAGCACCGGATCTGGGTGCAGGTACCCAGGCAGAGGGAAGGGAGAACGGGACAAGGCCGGACCCTGGCCCATGGACCGTAGGACCGCCAGCACAATGCAGGCGATGCCAGGCACTTGTGATGGGGGATATCCTGAACAGAGGCGTCAGGGCGGTGCTGAGGAGGAGTAAACCAACCCCGGAACCGCTGCCCCAATTATGGGAAGGCACTCCAACCCCTGTGGTCCAGGATCGGCAAAGGGGTAAGGGACTCAGGGTTGGGTCCACTCAGCGGGGCCAAAGGCCCGGGAAGAGTTGCGTCCAAAGGGCGCAAAACGTGAGACAGGGGGAGACCCCCAAGGACGCCAAAACAATGTGCCGATGCCGGGATGGGGGGGCACAGGAGCAAAGCCCCGTACAGGGGGTGTCCCAGGGTGGGAGGTCCTCATCACCAAGGGAAGCATCCCAGTTGAGGAGGGAAGGAGGAGACTCCTCCGTTGACTGTAGAATCAGACCAGTCGACGGGAGACCAGAAACAAGCCTCTCCGTCGACAGTGGAAGCCGTCCCATTGACAAGGCATGTAAAACATGCTGTTCCGTCGATGGGAGAGGCTTCACCGTTGCCGGGGAGTGCCGCGTTAGAGAATAAGCCTCCATCAATGAGAGAACAGCAGAATCATGGTCCATATCAGAAAAGAGCCCTATCGACGAGGGAGAGAAAGAACATGTGTCGTCAACGGGGGAAGCATCCCCGTTGACGAGGAATGTTCTGCTGACTGGGCAACACAGCCCGTTGATGGGAGACGTTCAGAAACAAGCTCAGTCGATAGGATAAGGCCCAAAGATAAAACAAGCCCAACAGGTGCAGTCGACGGAGGGAGCAACCCCGACGAAGAGGAATGCTCCGTTGACTATGGAGGAGCCACCGTTGATGGAGTAAGGCAGAGGGAGTGTGAGGAGTAGGAATCCCACTCCCTCCTATGCCTGGAATGAGTGTTCTTGACTGGGAAGCCTTTAAGGTGGCCCCCCGAGGTCCGTTCCGGACTGGTTGGATCATCAGCCATGAGCAAGTCCCGAGGCCCAGCAAGAGAGCCTGGACCAGGGAGCAGCAGGGTGCTGTAAGCAAGGTGCTCTGTGAAGAGCACAGGCCCGGCCCAGTGGAAGTAGAAGAGCCAGGGCCTGGGAGCAGTACACATACCCAGGACCAGAGGCAGGAGCTGGGGTGCAACGAGTGGTGCACAGGCCCGGGTCCTGGAAGTAGAAGAGCCAGGGCCTGGGAGTGTTCCAAAGGCCAGGCAGAGAGAAGCAAAATTGGGCTGGGCTGTTAATAGCAGCCCTAGTGAATCCCTGGACCCAGCAAGACTGCCTGGGCCAGGAAGCAGCAGGTGTACCAGGAGCTCTAATGGAACACTGGGCCTGCTGTAAAAGGAAAAAAAAAAAAAAATTTTTTAACTAGGCCCTAAAGAAGCCCCAGACCCAGCAAGATAGCCAGAGTCTGGGAGCAGCAGGGGCACTGTGAGTGGGTCACAGGCTTGCTATGGAAGTCCAGGGGTGCTGAGAGAAAGTCCCAGGTCCTGGACCCAAAGGTAGAAAAAATCAGTTCAAGTTCAAATCGAAGACTGCAACCCAGGAGGTCAGAAGAGCTGACAGTACGAGCTGAAGCAGACAGGAAAATGAACAGAGGGTACTGGGGACCGCCCACTCTTATACACGTCCACAGGAAGGGATGTCGTGTGGGCAGCCCCCATGGAAGACTGCTGGAAGAAGCTGCCATGTGACAGTGCCATCTGGTAGATACTCCCATAAGTAATGACTTACTGCAAGAGACCAGTCCGTAGAAGATCTACTGTTACAGGTGAGTAACCTGTTTTTCTAGGGACATGGATATGTTGTTCGTGCACACTTATTGGCACACTCCTAGCAGTTCTCCGGGAGGAGGGAGGCAAGACGCACACCCCCTACTTTAGGAACAGAGACTGGAGAACTGAGGCCCCAAAACCAGCATCCCGGTGTGACTAAAGGTCGATGTGGTAATGGGTGATGAAGGTGTTCGCTGTCTTCCAGGTAGCAGCCTGGCAGATTTCCTGGATAGGGATGTCCCTGGAAGCAGCCACTGACACAGCGGTATGGCAGGTGGAATGAGCCCTTAACCCTATGGGAGGCTCCCCACCCGCCAACCTATAGCAGAGACCAATGCAAGATATAATACATCTTCCAATCATCTGCTTTGCTGCAGGTCTGCCAGAAGCGGCTTCAGCGTAGGTGACAAACAGCTGGCGAACCTGTCCCCGAATTTCTGCCGTTCTCTCCTTGTAATAGGAGAGCGCTCGTCTCGGGTCCAAAGTGTGAAGCCTGTACTCGGCATCCAAGGTGTAGTTCAGGTGGAACACAGGCAGAGTCAATACCTGATTAAGGTGAAACTCTGACACCACGTTCGGGAAGAATTTCAGATGGGGACACAGGACAACTTTGTCCCTGTGGAAGACCACATAAGGAGACTCCACCAAAAGTGCCTGGAGCTCCCCAGTCCTTCTGGTGGACGTGACAGCCATCAGGAAGGCAGTCTTCCACGACAAGTGTAACAACTCACACTTGTGCATTGGTTTGAATGGCTTGCCCATGAGTTTTGCCAAAACCAGCAGTAATTCCAACGGAGGTGGAGGTTCATGCACTGGAGGGGATATGTGATCTAGGCCCTTGAAAAGGCACCAGCCCACCTTCTCCTGTGCCACCGTCTGCCGACAGGCCGGCGCCCGGTAAGCAAAGATGGCTGCCAGGTGCACCTTAAGGGTCGAAGACCCCCTTTGGACAGAGACCAAAGGTAGTCTAAAATGCCAGCCACAGGACAGAGGGTCCAGGCCCTTGCCGTGACACCAAATGGAAAATCTTTTCCATTTGAATGCATAGCACTTTCTGGTTGACTCCTTCCTGGATGCTTCCACTACTGTGAGTACATCCTCAGAGAGACCCAAAGCCTGGAACTCTAGCCACTCAGGTACCAGGCTGTCAGGTGCGGGGATCGAAGGTCCAGATGGAATACCTTCCCCTGACTGACAGATATCGGGTCTGGGCATGCTGGAAGATGCTTCGGAAGCCTGTTGCCGAGGTTGAGGAGATCTGGATACTAGACCTGGCAGGGCCAATCTGGGGCTACCAGGATCACCTGCGCCTTGTCCCTCCTCACCTTGAAGAGCACCTTGTGGATCAAGAGAAATGGAGGGAACGTACAGAAGAGGCCTGGGGGTCCACAACCTGGAGAAGGCATCCCCTGCAGCAATCCCCGCTGAGGGGGGCAGGCATGAAACAGCCTCAGCTTGGTGTTTTCCCTGGAGGCAAACAGGTCCACCATCGGTTTGCTCCAGTGGGAGAACAGACTGTGAGCTACCTCTGGATGGACAGACCACTCATGGGATGTCTTGCCTACGCAGCTGAGAGCATCCGCCACTTGATTTGAGGCTCCTGCTACATGGATGGCTAGGAGATCTGCCTCCAGTTGGCTCACGAGTGTCCAGATGCGGAGCATTTTCCTGCACAGCAGCTGGGAGTGTGTGCCGCCCTGCTTGTTGAAGTAGTACATGGTCGTGGTATTGTCCATCTGGATTTGAATCAATTGACCCCGAAGCTGCTAAGCGAATGCTGACAACGCCAGTCTGACCGCTCTGAGCTCCAACAGGTTGATATGGTATTGGGATTCCTCGGGGGTCCAGAACCCGTGGGCCCTATTTCCCATGTGGGCTCCCCAGCCCATAAGAGAGGCATCTGTCGTGAGGACGGCCGTCGGCTTGGGGTGAACAAACGGGATACCTTCCTGCAGATGGTCTAGGACGGTCCACCACTGGAGAACATCCCACATCTTCTGGGTCACAGTGATCAGCTGGTTGAAATGACCTAGGTGCTGAGTCCACTGGGTGGCCAGCTCCCATTGAAGGGGATGCATATGCCACCGGGCCCAACGGACCATGGTGGTGCAGGCTGCCATGCAACCTAGAAGTCATAGAAAGTCCGGGGCAGGGTGCAAGTGCCCAACCAGAAATGACTGGGCAAAGGAGGAGGGAACCTCCGCCCTGTCCACTAGAAGCCGTGCTCTGGCTCGGCAAGAGTCAAGCTCTGCCCCGATGAAGCAGATCACCTGAGATGGCACAAGCTCCAACTTGGCCTCGTTGATCAGGAGGCCAAGTTGACAGCAGGTCTGGAGGGCCAGGTCCCTGGACCTCTCCACCTCTTGCTGGATGGAACCTGCCAAGAGCCAATCATCGAGGTAAGGGTACAGTCTGACCCTTCGACGCCTGAGATGGGCTGCCACCACCGCAATGCATTTGGTGAAGACCCATGGGGCCGAAGACAGGCCAAATGGCATGGCTTGGAACTCGTATAGGGTTCCCTCTGCTCTGAAGTGGAGGAACCACTGGCGGGACGGGTGGATTGGGACGTGGAAGAATGTGTCCTGGAGATCCAGTGAACGGAACCACGTTTTGCTCCAGAGATGGTATGATCTGGGACAGAGTTACCATCCTGAAGGTGCGTGGCCTGAGATACTGATTCAGGTCATGCAGATCTAGAATGGGGCACCAGCCCCCTCCGTCCGCTTCGGGACCAGGAAGTACCTGGAAATGAGCCCTGGGTTGACTGGAGGATCTGCCACTCAAACCACTGCCTGCTTGAGGAGGAGTTGGGCTATGTAGTCTCTCAGAGCTGACAGAGTGTAGGCTGATACTCTCTCCTCCCGTGGGGCATGGGCTCGGCAGGGAGGGTACTGCTCGAATTCTAGACGCAGATCCTGGCTGACCACTTCCAAGACCCACCTGTCCGTGGTAACTGCGGACCAGATGGAAAGTAAGTGACGTGGCCAACCCCCTATGGAAGGACCCAGTGCTGGTGTAACGGGAATGGGGGAGGCAACCCCTACCCCGTTACTGGGCAGGCTTAGAGGAAGGGGGTACAGACTGGAAGCCACCTGAACCCCGACCTTGTCTGTGGGCTGCTGGAGGCCTGGACTTAGGCTGAGGGCGCCAAGACTGTGCCCGGTTGCTGCCCACCCTGAAAGGGGGGCTGCTGGGCCACAGAAGCAGGGTGCCGAAGTGGCTTCTTCTGCTGCTTTTTACAGCCAGGGGCGTCTTTTTTGGCAGAAGCAATTGAGTCCAAGGTGGCACTGGACTGCTCAATTCGTTGAAGATGACCATCCACACCTGGGCCAAAGAGATCGGTACCCAGGAAAAGATCATCAGTGAATTTATGCTGGGTATTTGCCGTAAAGGTGGAAAGCCTCAGCCAAGCCCTGCGACGCATGGCAACCACAGCTGCCACCGAATGGGCACAAGAGTCCCTGAGATCCAAAGCCGTCTGAAGTTGCTGCTTGGCACCGGCTCAGCCCTGGTCCCGGACCTGCTTGACCATAGTCTGAAGGTCCGCAGGCAGGTGTGGGAGAACTTCGTCCAAGGAGCCCAGTGGGCATGGGACAAGTGCGCCATGATGATGGCCGAGCTTGCCTGATAGGCCTAGAGAGGAGGCTGCACAGACCTTCCTGGCAGTGTGGTCCAGTTTTTTGGGCTTCTTGTCCGGAGGTCTATCAGTGTCAGCAGAGCTGCCTGTGCATCTGAAAACAGAAGCGGTCACTAACCCCTCCACCGAGGGATGTTCCTTGAACCCCGAGAGGGACCCAATGGGCACTGCATACTTGCGGGCCATCTGGGCAGACGGCACTGGGCAGGAGGCAGGGAGCTGCCATGGCTCCAATGCTGGGCCAACAATGGCCTTGACCACTGGGAAGGCTTCCGTGGGGTTATCCCCTCTTTTAAGAAGTGTGGTTGCCCCTAAAGGACAACCTAAATTGTCAGGGAATTCCCTGGGAAAGAAGACACAGGGGACAGGAATGGCTTGGGTGGGAGGGAGGTAGGCTCAGGCTGAGGTGGGGGGGATGGTACGAAGGTAGGCTCAGGCAAAGGGGGGGGTCCTGATGTCATCCCTCGATGACAAATATGACAGGACAGGTAAGCAGGTAAGGACTGGACAGGGGTGGGAAAGGGTGGTGGTGGTGGCCTGGGGGTATTTAGGTGCCAGCAGAGGAGGGGTTCTCCCTCTTTTTGCTGGGAACTGAATTTAGACCAGAGCTCAACACTTCGACTAGCAATTCAACTACCTGAGGTAAGGCATTTTCAGGTGGGGTAGGCCTGGCCACATGGGAAAGGCCTGACCAGTAACTAGGCAAGGGAGTTAGCTTTCAGTGTGCTGGTGGCAGGCCTTTTTGGGCTGGGGTTTTTCCTAGAGGTGCTTTACAGTCAGCACATAACCTGCAATTAAGGAAACAGTTCAATTTGGCTAACAATTGCAGGAATTACAGCACGTAGAGGAGTTTTAGAGCCATGCGAGGCAAGCTCTATTGAGGGGTAGAAATACAATGTTAGCAGGCTTGGCAGAGAAACAATAATAAATTAGTAAATGGAGAAACAGCAGATGCATTTTTTAGGCAATTTAGAAAGTAAGAGTACCGCTGGGGAAAGTGTCTTTGGCTTCTGTTCTTCCTTTTTGTATTGTTCTACGCAGAGGATTGTTTTGGGGCAGGAGCTGTGGGGAACTGTGACCATATGACAACTGTGGAGAGCTGATTTATTAACCTTGTACTAGGTTCCCTCGTGAATTAGATGCTGAGGGAGCATTTCTGGGACGTATATAGGAGTTGTACTAAATGACCGAGTATATAACAGTTATAGGGCACTGCTGCCCTGTTTGTGGTCCAGCCATGGGTAGGAATAATGGTAGGAGGTTTCACTGTCAAGGCTGAACGAACAGAGTTAAAAATGAACAGAAGAGAAAAGCAATACCTGTAATGACACTCGCCCATACTGTTTGGGTACCTTGGCTGTCAAGAGGAGGTGCAGACCGGGAGAGAGAGACAACACAGTGCCACGAGGAGGTTAGGGCTACACAGGAGGTCCGCGGGGTTGTTGATTTCTTTTCGTTGTCCCTCTTCCAGATTGGCGGTGCACAGTCCAGGGCAGCGGATTTTGCTTGACTACAAGGAGGGGGGATAACGCAAGAGGGCCTCCGGCTGCGTGTTTTTTTTTTTTTAATGGAGGTTTGGCCGTTCACTATGGGCCCTCCGGGGCGTGTGGCATCCTGGGCAGCCATCACGATGGTGGAGTTGCATGGCTGGGTGGGGGATAAGGAAGCAGGCGTGTGGACCGGACCAGTGGCCTCATTAGAAAGGGGTTGCCTGCTGCACTGCGCCGTTGCGACGGAAAGGCGAAAGGGGGGGCTAAGACTTTCAGGCAGAGGAGTGGTGCGCGGCAGTTGGACGCCTGGCCTGTGGACCTTTGTAGAAGCTGGATGGTAGGCCCGGAATTGGAGGCTTTTAGACCAAGGTAGGCCACAAACCTGCCGCTCGGGGGAAAAACGTGGGCTGTGCATGCGCGATTGGATAATGCGCTACCGCGCATGCGCAGACCATAGGCAAAAGCCATGTTTGTATTTCACAGGGAAAGAACCAAGGAAGCTCATGCTGAAGGCTGGGGCGGGCAAAAAAACAATTATAAAAATAAATCAACGAATGAATGAACGAAAAAGAAATGGAGAATTGGAAGACAAGAGGGGACATATCATTTGTGTCTCTGGTAATGGGGTTGATGATCGCGGTTTATAGGCAAGAAGAACAAGACATCAATGCTCAGACAGCAGGGGTTAAAGGGGGAAAGGCAGTGCCTGGGTTTAGCTGGTCCCCAAATTGAGTTTTTTCTTTGCAGTAAGCCTGAAAGGTAATATGGGATTATGCCACACAGGCTTGTTGGCTGATGCTGTGCGCTGGAATAAAAAAAAAAAAAAAGGGTGGGAGCAAAATTACAATACTGTGTACAGTGGTTGGATAGAGTTAATATGAAGAAAATATATTAATAATAATAATAATAATAATAAATAGACAAGCATGTCTGGGGACGGTAACGTTGGGTGTAAAAAAAAAAAAAAGGGAATAATACAAGGGAATGGGCCGCTAAAGACAATACAAATTAGGAGAGGGGAAGTTCATGGAGAAAATATGACACAGTAAAGACCTGAAAAGCAACGGGCATGGGGGACACTAGGACAGAGGTAACCACGTTTCTGTTACATCCCCAAAGTATATACTTATTCAGGATGGCAGAAACAGAGAAATTACAAACATACAGATGATGGAACAGGCGGCAGAAATTATGCAAAAGGTCAGCGAGATGCTGCAGATGGCGCGGAAGAAGAAGGCGGCAGAAGAGGCTGCAAAGGCAAAAAATAAGAAAGGGCAAGGAAAAAGTTTAATGGAGAAGGTGAACGAGTTGAGAGAGGCAGCAAAACGGAATGAGGCGACCGAAGCAGCAGGAAAGTGGAAGTCACCAGTGGGGGTTCTGGGAAGAGCCCAGCTGAAAAAAGGATGCCACGGGAGGTGTCAGCACAGGAACAGGCTCAGGAACAGGATGCCAAAGAGGGCACAAGTGGCAAGGATACAGGAGATCAGAACCCGGAGGGGGATCTGACTGAATATTTAGCAGGTATGCTGGGAGATATGGGGGAGAAGGGGATAGAGAAAATGGAAAGGGCATTGGAGGAACTGAAGGTAGCCGGGGAGAAAGGGAACACAAAAACCAAAGTGGGTATCGAAGGGATACCAGGCATGACACTGGGAGATCATATACCTTTAACTATTAAAGAGAAGATATGGAGGGGCGAACATGTGGGCACATTCGCACTGGTAGACAACGAGTTGGCAGAGAGGTATGCACAAAAAGAAACAGAAGGCAACTCCGAGATGGCGGTGGAATTAGCGATAACGGGAAACAAGTCACAAGGAAAAAATTATAAGGGAAAAAGTATAGAAACATGGCAGGCAAGGTTTTCCATATTCAGCGCCATCCTACTAGAAAAGAAGCCGGAGTTGACCATTCCACTGCTCACATATAGGCGTCCTTTACCGTGGTGGCATAAGGCAAAGATGGGCCTGGGGTGGATAAAATACGATGAAGCTTTCAGGCAGAGGACAGCGGCCAGGGGAGACCGGAGGTGGGATCCACGCATTCCAAATTATGGGTGAGGAGTCTGTCAGGACACAGGGGGATTAGGGGAAGGGAACAGACAATGGGGAAGTGGACAGCAGATAAAAACATACTCGGGATTCAACAAAGCATTGTGTTCTTGGACCAACTGCAAGTTCAGACACGTCTGCTCGAAGTGCGCTGGGCAGCATACAGTGACACGCTGCAGCAATGGGGAAGAACAAGCGGGCGGGGTACAGGCAGCCTTTCGGGAGCAAGGGGGTTTCAAAATGGAAGAGTGAGGGATTCAAGGAGAGGGGGTATGGGTCAGGTGGCATGGAGAGCCAATGAGGGAAGGGTGGGCAACAGTGAGGGGGGGTTTGGGTTAGCTAGGACTCCAATCAGAGTGGGGGTGGTTAAAGAATGGATAAAAGGATACCCAGATGGGAGGGCAGGGAAGATGCTAGTGGAAGGGTTCGAAAGGGGCTTTAGTTTGGAGTATCAAAGTGCGAGAAGGAGCATGAGAGCCAAGAACTTGTCCTCACTAAAAAGGAAAGAGGATAAAGCAAAAAGGAAAATAAGAAAAGAAGCTGAGGCTGGGAAGATAGAGGGTCCATTTCAGACCCCACCGTTACCCAATCTGCGGGTTTCACCACTGGGGCTGGTGCCCAAGAAGCAACAGGGGGAGTTTGGGCTTATCCATCACCTGTCATATCTGGAGGGGGCGTCTGTGAACAATCACATCCCCGGAGAATATAGCACTGTTTCTTATGCAACATTGGAGCAGGCAGTGGAAATGATTAGAGCAAAGGAAGGGGCATGGCTTGCAAAGACCGACACTGAGTCAGCTTTTCGGTTACTATCAGTCAGGAAGGAAGATTGGAACCTGTTGGGATTTCGCTTCCAATGGTTCTTTTATTTTGACAAGGCAATGCCCATGGGCTGTTCCACAGCCTGTGCGAAGTTCGAGGCATTTAGCACTTGGATGCAATTGGCGTTTGGGGCAAAATACAGGCACAAGGTGATGGTACATTACTTAGACGATTTCCTGCTGGTGGGGAGAACAGAGAGGAGACAAAGTCAATGCTTCTTGATTTTCAGGACATGTGCAGGAAGATAGGGGTACCACTTGCAGAGGGGAAGACGGAAGGTCCAGCTAGGAAGTTGGAATTCCTGGGGATCGAGGTAGATGCAGAGGAGCAGGTTTTCAGGTTACCCCAACAGAAGGAGGCCAGACTCAGGGAACTACTACAGGAGATCAAGAAGAGGAGGAGGAGAGTCCCCTTGGGTCAGGTACAGCAACTGTTGGGGCACTTGAATTTTGCATGCAGAGCAGTGGTGCCTGGGAGAGTTTTTCACCAGGAGATTACCCAGGGCAAGTGGAGGCGGGGGCGCTAAACTGCCACACCAATGGGTGGACATTTCACAGGGGATGAGGCAGGATCTGCAGGTGTGGCAGCAATTCTTAATAGACTACAATGAGTTCACGTTCTGGCAGAAGGAATGGCTAGGGAAGAACTATTTGGACCTATACACTGATGCATCCAGTTCTATTGGCATGGGGGCATATTTTCAGGGGAAAATGGATTTCAGAAGCATGGCCAGAGTCTTGGGAGAGAAAGGGGGTTAATGAAGGACATAACACTGCTGGAGAGTTTTCCCATATGGTTGGAGGTGCTGACATTTTATTTATTTATTTATTTAATATTCTTTATTTTTCATGTCGAGATTTTATATATATATATATATGACAGCAGGAGTTTATCTATACAGTATTGCGCTTTTGTCTTACAATACATGGAATGTTCTTCGGGTTGGCAATTCACGTTTCTATAACATCATTCTGTTATATATCAAATGACACGATCAAAATTCATCTCTTACGAAAACTGGTCACTTTCAAATGGCTCTATCAGGGAACAAATGTTTCATCTAGAGGTGAGATATCGAAAACCCACAGTCTCCATTGGAGCTCAAATCATGACATTCTTCCAGCTCTAAAAGCTACTATTCTCTCTCTATATAATATATTTCAGTCATCAATAAATGCCAATCAGAGAGGGTGGGTACTTTAGCCATTCGCCATAGGCGAGTTATAACCTTATTAGCTGCTGCCAGGTACAGGTATAACTTATTTCCACCTGGTGGAACTTTTCCGTCTTCCCCAATATAAAGCAAAATCATCTGATTAGGTAAATTAATTTCTGGTCCCACAATATTTTGTATACCCTTCTCTATATCTAACCAGTATTGAGTAACTTTCGGACAGGTACAAAAAAAAAGTGTGTTACATTTGCCATTTTTTCTCCACATTCTCTCCAACAAAGGCCATACCTCATAGATACAAATTTAGCAATTTTGTCAGGGGTATAAAAATATCTACTACGACATTTCCATATATATTTTGACCAGTATGATGACTGATACTTTCATCAAGTGAGGAACAGGTTCCAACCATTTCTCATAAGTTATCTGAGTTCCTAATTCTCTAGTCCATCTCCCTAAGATATCTTCAGTGGATTTCTTCCAAAAATCTCTTACTGCTTTATACATTTGTCCAATTAAATGAATTTGTTCCCTGCCTTCTATAGCGTCCGTTAAAAGGGACATCATCATAGGTATGAGAGAGGACAGACTGACATTTTTTTTATTTTATTTATTTAGTTTAGCAATGACTATTTTCAGGCACAACCCAGGAGGATACAAAACAATGATACAAGAAAGACATGTCAAATACAGGTACAATAAAAGTCATTTACAACAGTTTACAAGCAGGTGTTTGCTAACATGGAGTGGTACACAAATACAGGTTCAACAGAAATCATTTACAACAGTTTACAAGCAGGTTGAAAAAAATTAGCTAACCTGGAGCCGTACGATAATTAAATTCTCACCACAGATTGCCTTGAGGAGGAAAATGACAACAGAATGACCATTTCCAGTATTAATAAAGGAAATGCGCAGTTAACTTGGGGGAGATAATAGAAGAGGAGAAGTGCAGAGCGTATAGGGAGGCAGATCAGATCACAGGAAGATTATGTTCTGTGACAATAGAGCATGATAGAGGTTATCAATCGGCAGGGAGGACACTCGGCGTCAGCAAACAGGGTTTTCAGACAACTAGTGCTGTGAGGATTAAGACTAAACACGTCATTTAAAGCTAAGCATATTGAGGGAGTTAAAAAAAAAAAAGACATAGCTGACAGCCTTTCCCATTTACAGCTGGAGAGGTTCAGGTCCGTGGCGCCACAAGCGGCTGCACAAAGAACGCAGGTATCAGAGGGAGCATTGGAAATTGGCTGGAAGGAGCCCGACTGCTATACAGGAGCTCCTGGTCTGCCAACACGCTGAGGGCATACAAAGGGGCATTGGGGGGGGGCGCATTTCAGGAGTTCCGGGAGCAGGAAGGTTTCAAGGTAAGTGAGCCAGCTTCACAGGACAGATTACAAAATGAGGGTACAGTTAGCTGAGGACTAGGGACGGTTGGCTTGCACCGCGCGGAAGGGTGGGCTGGAACCAAATAAGTTTAAAAGTGGTTCAACGCATGTTGATGGGGTGGCAGTGGTTAAAAGGAGGAAAAACAGACTTGAGAAAACCCAGGGCAGGACAAAAACTTGAAGAACTAGTAAGGGTCCTGGTGGAGACATGTACGTCAGACTTTGAAGCCTGCTTATTGAGGGCCACTTTTACAGTGATGGCAAAAGGCGCATTCAGGGTCAGCGAAGTAGTTACGAGCAACAAAAGAGATAGGAGGTTTGTGGGAAAATAACATATGCTGGGCACAAGAGAGGTGTCAATTTGGCTAAGGCGTTCTAAGACTGATCAGACGGGGGATGGGGGCAGAGATTGCACTGGGAAGACAAGAGACGGAGGTGACATGCCCAGTCGCCTCTGTGGAAATACAAGGGGAGGAGACAAAAGGGGGGGCCGGCAGTTCTTCACACATAGTAACGGCAAGTCGATTACGTGATTCCAAGTAACGGGGGTGCTAAAGAAGGGAATGGCACACGTGGGAGAGAAATACAGGTTACTCACCTGTAACAGGAGTTCTAGGAGTGGTATATGTTGTTCATCCACACTTACTGGCAGGTTCCTTGTCGCTTTAAATCTTGCCGTAAGGTTTTTAAGCTGGCTCCTCCCACCCACCCTGGTGGTAAAACTCTCGGCTCCACTCCATGATGCCAGATCTAGCCCACTGGAAGCCAGGTTGCGCTGTCGAAGCTGGGGAGGTCGGGTGGGTTGTGTGGATGAACAACATATACCACTCCTAGAACTTCTGTTACATGTGAGTAACCTGTATTTCTCTGATTGAATGGTTAGTGTTCAATCCACCTATAACAACTCCTAGCAGTTCTCTGGGAGGAGGGAGGCAAGCGCACACCTACTTGGGAAATAAGGACTGAGAGAACTGAGGTCCCAAAACCAGCATCCCGGCGTGACTCAAGGTCGATGTGGTAGAGGGTAATGAAGGTGTGTGCTGATTTCCAGGTAGCAGTCCTGCAGATTTCCTGGATAGGGACGTCCCTGGAAGCAGCCACCGAAGCAGCGGTATGGCAGGTAGAATGACCTCTTATCCCTTTGGGAGGCTCCATGCCCGCCAACCTATAGCAGAGATCTATGCAGGAGGTGACCCACCTGTCTATCGTCCGCTTGGCTGCAGGTCTGCCAGGTGCGGCTTCAGCGTAGGTGACAAACAGCTGGTGAACCTCTCCTGAACTTCAGCCATCCGCTCCTTATAATAAGAGAGCTCTCTTCTAGGGTCCAGAGTATGGAGCCTATATTCGGCCTCCAAGGTGTGACTGGGGTGGAACACCGGCAGAGTCAACACCTGGTTAAGGTGAAACTCTGACACCACCTTCGGAAGGAATTTCGGTGGGGCGCAGGACAACCTTGTCCCTGTGGAAGACCAGATAAGGAGACTCTATGGAAAGCGCCTGGAGCTCTCCCATCCTTCTGACTGACATGATAGCCACCAAGAAGGCGGTCTTTCACGACAGGCGAGAGATGTCACACCTGTGCATCGGTTCGAATGGCTTGCCCATGAGCTTAGCCAATACCAGCAGTAGATCCCATGGAGGTGGAGGTTCTTGCACCGGAGGGGATATGTGATCAAGGCCTTTGAAAAAGCACCCGACCACCTTCTCCTGCACCACCGACAGCTTCCTGGCCCACGGCGGGTAAGCAGAGATGGCTGCTAGATGCACCTTAAGGGTCGTCGACCGAAGTCCTAGCTGAGAAAGGGACCAAAGGTAGTCCAGAATGCTAGCCAAAGAACAGGAGGAAGGGTCCAAACCCTTATCCTGACACCAAATGGAGAATCTTTTCCATTTGAAGGCATAGTATTTTCTGGTCGACTCCTTATGGGATGCCTCAACAATGTTGAGGACCTCATCGGAAAGACCCAAGGCTTGGAACTCTAGCCACTCAGGAACCAGGCCATCAAGTGCAGGGATTGAAGGTCTGGGTGGAGTACCTTCCCCTGGCTGACTGAGATCAGGTCCGGGCGGGCAAGAAGCCGCCTCGGGAGCCTGGAGCTGAGGCTGAGGAGATCTGGATACCAGAGGGCTACCAGAATCACCTGCGCCTTGTCCCTCTTCGCCTTGAGAAGCACTTTGTGGATCAAGAGAAATGGAGGGAAGGCGTAGAAGAGGCCTGGGGTCCATGGCTTCGAGAAGGCATCCCCCCTGCAGCGAGTCCTGCTGGGGGGGTGGGCATGAAACAGCCTCAGCTTCGCATTCTCCTTGAAGGCAAACAGGTCCACCTAAGGAGTGCCCCAGTGAGAGAACAGATCTTGTACTACCTCCGGCAGGAGAGACCACTCGTGAGATGCAGTACCTATCCGGCTGAGGGCATCAGCCAGAGTGTTGGAGGCTCCTGCCACATGGATGGCTAGGAGATCTGCCTCCAGTCTGATCGAGAGACCAAGTGCAGACAGCCTCCTTGCACAGAGGCAAGGAGTGCATCCCGCCCTAACGGTTTAGGTAGTACATGGTTGTGGTGTTGTCCGTCTGGACCTGGACCACTTGACCCCGTACAAACGGAGCGAAGGCGGTGAGGGCTAGTTGGACTGCTCGAAGCTCCAGCAGGTTGATGTGGCAGAGACTCCTGAGGGGACCAGAGGCCATGTGCTCTGAGCTCCCCCAGAGAGGCGTCAGTCATTAGAGTTACTGTCTGCTCCGGGCGGACAAACAGGGTACCCTCCTGCAGATGAGCTGGAACGAGCCACCACTGGAGACCGTTCCACATCTCCTAGGTCACTGTCACTGGCTGATCCAGAGGACCTGAGCGCTGTGACCATTGGCGGGCCAGCCCCCATTGCAGGGGATGCATGTGCCAGCGGGCACTACGGACCACGCTGGTGCAGGCCGCCATGAGGCCCAGGAGGTGCAGGAAGTCCTGGGCAGGGCGCAATTGCCCAACCAGAAATGATTGGGTAAAGGAGGAAAGGACCTCAGCCCTGTCTGCTGGGAGCTGTGCTCTGGCTCGAAGAGAGTCGAGCTCTGCCCCGATGAACTGAATCACCTGCGTTGGCAAGAGTTCCGATTTGGCCTTGTTGATGAGGAGGCCAATCTGAGAGCAGACCTGGAGGGCGTTCATCTGCTCCAGCTGGTCTGAGGAGCCCGCAGCCACGGACACCATGTAGACCTCCTTCACTTGACCAGAGGATGCTCGTTTCAGGCGCCAAGAAGTCGAACAGCCTTGATCCTCAAGACCGAGCTGAAAGGTTGCAAAATTCACAAGCCTGCGGTAGGTGGTCGAGTCCTAGGCAGTAAACGCACGTGGAGTGCGAGTCGGTCCGGGACATCTTCTGCCCACAGGGGTACCCACGAAATCCAGGAGTCGATTAGTCCATCGCAGCCGCGAGGGAAAAAGACCGAAGTCTTGTAAATTTTAGAAGAAGTTTCGGATTAACCGAAGAGTGTGGATCCAGGCCTAAGACGCAGAGCGTTAAGGAGGGAACCTGAGCTTCCAAGCTGTAAGGAAGATCTGGCATCATGGGGTGGAGCAGAGAGTTTTACCACCCGGGTGGGTGGGAGGAGCCAGCTTGAAGACCTTCCGGCAAGATTTAAAGCGGCAAGGAACCTGCCAGACAGTGTGGATCGAACAACATATATGCCACGTCCCTAGAAATAATGTTTTCCATGATAGGAAATGTAAACCACAACTCATGGTCAGCTCAAAAGGAGCCAATGTCAAGTATGTCAGACACAAAATTCAAGTACCAAGGTGGGACTGGACTACGGATAGAAGGTTTCGTACATAGTCTATCTTTCAGAAACATACAGGACACCTCTAACTGGCAACCGTATGACCATCAATAGGGGCATGGAAAGCTGATACAGCGGCCAGATGCACCTTAAGTGAGGAGGGGAAGCAGCTGATGTCGCCTATCTCGGCTTCAGCAAAGCTTTCAATACCGTTCCACATATAAGATTGATTAATAAGCTGGGTAGGCTCGGGGTGGGTCCGAAGTTTTTCAAATGGGTGGCAAACTGGTTGACGGGCAGAAAACAGAGAGTGGTGGTAAATGGTATACAGTCAGAAGAGATGCAAGTCACAAGTGGAGTACCTCAGGGATCAGTCCTGGGGCCAGTCCTCTTCAATATCTTCATCAGTGACATTGCAGATGGACTGGAGGGTAAGGTTTGTCTGTTTGCAGATGACACCAAGACATGCAACAGAGTAGATGATCCAGATGGGGTGGGCAGAATGAGAAGAGATCTGCATAAACTAGCAAAATGGTCGGAAGAGTGGCAACTGGGGATTAATGCAAAGAAGTGCAAAATCATGCACATAGGGAAGAGAAACCCTGAGGCCACCTATAGGCTGGGAGGGGGGAGTTGCTGGCAGTCACAAGGGAAGAAACAGACTTGGGCATCATCATCACCGATGACCTGAAATCATCCAAGCAGACCACTAAAGCAGCAGGTAAGGCTAGGGGGATGTTAGGGTGTATTAGTAGGGGTATCACAAGTCGGAAGAGGGAGGTGATAATCCCTCTTTACAAGACACTGGTTAGGCCCCATCTGGAGTACAATGTGCAGTACTGGAGGCCACACCTTCACAAGGACATTAACCAAATTGAGGCAGTCCAGAGAAGGGCAAACCAAAATGGTGCAGGGACTGCATCAGAAAATATATGAGGACAGATTAATGGAGCTCAATATGTATACCCCAGAGCAAAGGAGGGAGAGAGGTGATATGATAAACTCATTCAAACATCTTAATGGCATCAACAAGGTGAGAGAGTCTAACATGTTTCAATATAAGAAAAATAGCAGGACAAGAGGACACAGCATGAAATTAGAGGGAGGCCGATTAAGGGGTAATGTGAGGAAGTTCTTTTTCACAGAAAGGGTGGTGGATGCATGGAACGGCCTACCTCAGGAAGTGGTGGATATGAATACAGTGCAGAGCTTCAAACAGGCATGGGATAAGCATAAGGGAACAATACAGATGAGTATGAATAGATAGGCCATTGACAGAGCAAAGGCCGAAGGCACATTTATAAGGTAGAAAAAGAAATGGGCAGACTGGATGGGCCTTGAGGTCCTTATCTGCAGTCAACTTCTATATTTCTATGAATACTGTAGGCCAGAGTTTCAAAAGGACAGCATGTATTCCAAGACAGCATTTGCAGGACATGTAACAAGGTCCAAATTCGTGTATGCAGCCCACAGAATAAACCTCTTCCATTTCAAGAACAAGTATGTCTGGTAGAACGCTTTCTAGCTGCAACCAGTAGATCAATGATAGGGGATTTAGGGGATCCCCCAAAAGGAGGGAAGATCTTGGGGTATAAACCACTGAGTCCTCACTGTAGGATAAGAGGCTAGAACTAGAACATGGCACAAAGAACAGTTACGCAAGAACTTACCGTAACAGTAGATCTTCGAGGGGATCTCAGTCATCAGGTCACACCATAGGAACTTCACAGTCAGTGAAGCAGGATCCACACGGAAGATTTTCAGCAGTACAACTGGGGTCACCCGCGCCACAGACGTCCGTTGACATCATTAACCCTAGAAAGATGTGAGCAGCCATGCTCCCTCCTCAGCTCTTTCCCCCAGAGACAAAGGGGAGCAATGCCTGTGCCATGGGGGACCGAGAAAAGAAAGAGAGAGAGGTGCCCAGGCATAAATGAAAGGCTGGATACACCAGATAGCCAGTTTCAGAAATTAGCCCAAAGAAGGGCGATGGTGGGAGGAAAAGCAGATCTGATGACTGAGATCCCCCTCGAAGAGCTACTGTTACAGTAAGTTCTTACATAACTGTTCCACCTTCTTCAGGGACATCTCAGTCATCAGGTCACTCACCGTAGGAACAAGTCCCAAGCAGTTACAAGTGCACACAGACAGTCTGGGAGGAAGGCCAACCATAAACTTAAGACAGGAGGCATTGCAGCACAACCCTGCCAAAACCTGCAGGGCTCTTGAGGCAATGTCCAGACTGTAGTGCTTGGTGAAAGTATGGACGGTACTCAAGGTGGCAGCCGCACAGATGTCAGCGTCTGAGACCCCTCGGAAACAAGCCACAAAGGTAGCCATGCCTCTTGTGGAATGAGCTTTAACCACTCCAGGCAATTCTTTGCTGTACTTGTAGCAGAACACAAGGCAATCTGCCAACCATTTGGATAAACACTGCTTAGAAACTGAAGGGCCCTCTCTACCTGCGGTGAAGGAAACAAGTGCTTTGACTTTCTACATTCTTTAGTGCAACGCAGGTAGTACATCACAGTTCTGCGCACATATAACGTATGGCGCAGTGCTTCCCCTGGATTGGCATGCTTAGGAAAATAAACAGGAAGGCGTATAGATTGGTTCCATGTAAACTCAGACACAACCTAAGGGAGAAGAAAAAAATTACTCACCTTAGTAATTATATTTCTTCTAATGGAGTCTTCCTGTATTCTGACAATTGCAGTGATTCCCAACCTTTGAACTGCCCCAGAGAACTAAGAGTTAACTTTCCATGCAGGGCATGGAACGCTGAGCTCGAGCTCGGTTGAAGTCTCTGTCTGCAGTGTTCTGAACTTAAACCGTCAGATTCTTATGAGCCCAACTAAACTAAAAATTCTATGTGGAAATTGTAAAAATTCTACTAGCCAACTGGCTGAAAAAAGTTTTGGGTTCCCAAAGAAGACTCAAGTCAGGAAACCCAAAAACCAAAACCCAATGTACTAAAGATAATAATAAATAAGCACCCAAACAAAAAGGGAGGAAGGTGCAAGCAAAAAACACCCCTGGGGTGCAACACTGCACCTGCCCACCCACTTCCCAAAAACAGGTTCTGAGAGGGGAGGCAGGAGGGAGTCAGAATACAGCAACACTCCATTAGAAGAAATATAATTACTAAGGTGAGTAATTTTTTCTTCAAACAACATGAAGTCTTGCTGTATTCTGACAATTCAGACACAACCAGTACTCAAGGAGGAGGGACAGAACCTACTTTGGGAATAGGCTCTGAAGTACCTGTAAACCGAGCATCACTCCTAGCCTGGATATCCAGACAGTAATGCTTGGTAAAGGTATGGACTGTTTTCCAGGTGGCTGCTTGACAAATTTCTAAGAGAGGGATAACCTGGCCGCAGCCAGGGAAGCAGCTGTACCCTTGTGGAATGAGCCCTCAGGCCTGAGGGTGGAGTTTTTCCCAGTTTTTCATAGCAGAATTGTGTACAAGAGACAATCCACCTGGCAATAGATCTTTTTGTGGCAGGTTTGCCCTTTCCCACTTCTCCATAAGTGAGGAACAACTGGAGGGAGTCAAACCTGTGACCCTTGGTACGCTCTATGCAGTAACTAAGGGCTCTTTTGACATCTAAACTATGTAGCCTCCTCTTACCTGAGGAAGAATGATGATCAGTGAAGAAAACAAAGAGACACACAGACTGGTTTAAATGGAAGTCTGAAACCACTTTGGGCGAGAACCTTCTATTGGTTCTAAGGACCACTTTATCCCTGTGAAAGGAGATAAAATCAGGTTCCACTGACAGGGCTTGCAATTCACTGATATGCCTGGCAGAGGTAATGGCTACCAGGAACACAGTCTTCCAAGTCAAGTACTTAAACTCTGCTAAAGACACAGGCTCAAAGGGGGGGTTGCATAAGTTGAGCAATCCAAACATTCAAATCCCAGGCAGGGGCAGGGTCTCTAAAAGGGGGACTGGTGTGAAGCAATCCTTTAAAAAAATTTACAGAACACAGGATGGGAAGATGGTGAGGAAGGCTTTCCCACAGACAAAAATGCAGAAACAGCTGACAAGTGTACCTTGAGAGTAGCTGGTCTGAGGCCTAGGCCATTAAGATGGACCACATAATCCAGAACCATAGGCAATTCAGCAGAGTCTGGAGAAATATGCTTCTTAGAGCACCAAATGCTGAACCTTCTCCATTTGGAGTGGTAAGTCTTTCTGGTGGAGGGCTTTCGAGAAGCCTTGAGGATATCCAGAACCCCTTGGGAAAGATGCAGATCTGCAAACTCTAACTCTTCAAGAGCCATGCTTTGAGGTTGAGAGACTGAAGAGTGGGGTACCAAATCCTTCCCTGAGAGGATGTTAACAAGTTGTAATTCCTGGGAAGAGACAAAGGAAGATGGACTACTAGGGACAGCAACAGGGGGTACCAGGGCTGTCTGGCCCAATCTGGAGCAATCAGAATCACCCTGCATGGTTAAGACCTTATTTTTACCAAAACTTTGAACAGGAGTGGGAAGGGGGGAAAGGCATACAGAAATGTCCCCTCCCAATTCAGGATCAGAGCATCCAGAGGGACTGAGCCCAGGACTGGAGGTCTGCAGCAAAAGAGAGGGAGTTGGTGATTGTCTGGAGCTGCAAAGAGATCTATCTCTGGAGTACCCCACCTTGAAAAAATCACTTTCAACACCTGAGGATCCAGGGACCATTTCGTGATGGCTGTGAGAAATCCTGCTCAGTGCATCTGCTAGCACATTGTCCTTGCCTGGAAGGTGAACTGCTACAAGAGAGGTTTGCAGGGAATAAGCCAGGGACCACAACTTCATGGCTTCTGTGCACAAGGCTGTGGACAGAGTGCCTCCCTGCTTGTTGATGTACCACATGGTGGTGCTGTTGTCTGTTCTGACTTGAACCACCTTGTTCTGTACTGATTGTGAGAATGCTTTTAGAGCCAGAAAAACTGCCCTGAGCTCTAGAAGACCTATGTGGAGAAGGGATTCTTGGGGGAACTACAGCCCCTGGGCAGTAAGGGACCCCAGGTGGGCTCCCCAGCCCAGGAGAGAAGCATCCGTGGTAAGGACCACTGAACAAGGCTGAGCAACAAAAGGAACACCTTGTCTTAAATTGTCCTGATCCTGCCACCACTGGAGGGCTTGGATCAATGTCAGAGTCACTGGGATCAGTTTGGTAAGGGAATCCTTCTTCTGAGACCAGAAAGCTCTCAGATGGAACTGAATATCCCTCATCTGGAATCTTGCCCCTTGGACCACTGCTGTTGAAGCTGCCATGTGGCCCAAGAGCTGGAGGAAATGCCTTGCTGGTCGAGATACCTGAAGGCTGAAGGAAGAAGCTAGTTCCATAAGAACCCTTGCCCTTTCTAGAGGAGGAAGAAAGACTCTTGCTCAGAGTGTGTCCAGTTCTGCCCCTATAAAGGTAAGAAGCTGGACTGGTTCGAGAACTGACTTGGGAAGGTTGAGAAGAAATCCTAGAGAAGTGAGCACTTGCTGGGTCACTTGTAGGTGAGACTTGACTTGGTCTGGAGACTGACCCACTATTAGCCAATCGTCCAGATAAGGAAATATGGAAATATTTTGCCTTCTTAGAAAGGCAACTACTACTGCCAGACACTTTGTGAAAACCCTTGGGGCTGAGGTTAGGCCAAAGGGCATTGTTCTGAACTGATAGTGGCCTGAGGCAACTAGAACCCGAGGTACTTTCTGTGGGAGCACCTGATGGGAATGTGAAAGTAGGCATCTTTGAGGTCCAGGGAGGCTAGCCAGTCCCCTGGCCTTAGAGAGGGAAGGATTACTCCCAGAGTTATCATCTTGAACTTTGGTTTTAAAAGATGTTTGTTTAGATATCTTAGGTCTAGGATGGGTTGCCACTCCCCTGTCTTTTTGGGGGTCAGGAAGTACCTGGAGTACAGTCCTTTGCCCCAGTGTAGGGTAGGTACTCTCTCTCTACTGCTCTTAAAGCTAGGAGAGAAGAAACCTCTGCCTCTAGGGCAAGGGTTTCCGAGAGATTTCCAGATGGAAAAGATCTGGCTCTCATCTTTGGAAATTTTTTGAAGCTGAGAACCAGTCCCTGGCTTACTACTTCCAGGACCCACCTGTCTGATGTAACAGACATCCAGTCCTGGACAAAGTAAACCAGCCTGCCCCCTACTGGAATAGGAGAGTCGACCCGGGAAGGCCCATCAGGGTGTCTGCTTGGCAGGGGCTTTAGGCTGAGGAGTGGATACAGGCCTGCTCATCCCCCTTCTGCCTCTCCCTTTGAAGAACCCCCTCTGAGGAAAAGAAGAAGAAGAGGCCTGTGCTTGGTAGAAAGGCCTTTGAAAAGGCCTGCCCCTGCCCCTAGACTGTTGCCTTTGAGGAGTTGCCTCCCTTTCCTTGGCCTGAGCACTCCTGTAAGTGGTCCTGTATTCATCCATTTTCTTCATGTAATTCTCTGTCTGCTCCCCAAACAGAGAATTACTCACTACAGGAAAATCCATGGCCTTAGCCTGGGTGTCCTGTGAAAGGGTAGTACATCTGAGCCAAGCCATCCTCCGAAGAGCCACAGATGTAGCCATGACTCTTGATGAAACATCATTAGAGTCCACAGCAGCATGAAACTGAACCTTAGATGCCTCAGTCCCATCTGCAGCCACCGCCTCCAGGCTCCTTGGCTAGCTGGGGAGAGGCCTGTTTAGCCAGTGCCAGTACAGTGTCCCACCTGGACTTCTGGTACCTGACTGTACAGGCCATGTAATTCGCATGCCTGAGTCCCAAAGAAGATGCCATGTACTGCTTCTTTGCCACGGCATCAATCTTCCTGGAGTCCTTGTCAGGAGGTGTGAAGCCAAGGGAATATTTGCCTCGTCACAGGCAGCAGCCTGCACTACCCCAACATGGCTGCATTGTTGAAATAAAACTGTGTGTCTGAGCCTGAAAGTGTATACCTCTTATCCATTCTTCTATCCACAGGAGGTATAGTGTTAGGAGACTAAGATTTTTAGTGTCCGTTTCCCAAAAGATTTATGGAGGGGAACAGACAGCCTCCTGGACTCTAGGATATCCATCATCTTTACATAATCAGACTTCTCTTGATCTTCCACAGCCTCCTCCATAGGAAGTTGGAAGGTTTCAGCCACCTTTCTGTAAAACAAAGTGAGAAGGGGACTCAGAAAGCCTAGGAGGGGAAACACCTGAAGGCCTGTCTGGGGAGATGTCCGGTTCCACAGGCACATCCAGACCTTCACTTACATCATACTCCTCAAATTCCCCTTCCTCTTCAAATTCCAGTTCATAAAAATCTTCAAGGGTATACTCTTGAACCGGGGAACCAACGAACCCGAACCCCTGCCAGAAGGAGTCGGATCGGTCGGAGCCGATCCACAATCTGAATCGCCCTGGCCTTCTCTTTTACGGATGTCGGAACATGAACCTCTAGATCCGAACGGTCGATTTATTTTCTCGCTTTCTTTTGTCTGAACTGATCCCTCGAATCGGCTCTCCTTTTGTCCGAAGAAGTATCACCTTGGTCAGAGGGCACTCCTTCTGGTTCGGTCGAAACCGAACCGGGCTGGCCATCCGGGTCAGCGGACTTCTCTGCCTCCTTTTCCCTCAGTCTACCTAATCTCTTCTCAAGGGTAGATTTGGGAAAATTTTTACATATTTGGCGGCCTGAATCGAGGTGGTCAAACCCCAGACAATAAACACAGGTGGTGTGGGGATCGGACTTAGCAAAGACCTCCCCACACTCACTGCAGTGTTGAAACCCAGTGGGCCCGGTTTTTTCTTGGGTTTCTCAGACATGATCAACCTAACCAAACTTACCCTTTTCTCGGCAACTGCCAGGCAAGACTCCCTTATCGATTCCTAACCGTGTCACGGGTAATGGAAAAAAATGGTTAAAAACATGTTTTTTTTTTTGAACCGATAAGAACCGGTAACCACACACTAAGTATACAAAAATTCACAATCAGATAGCCGGTTCAGCCGAACTGACCGCACTTTTACAAGTTCCACACAGAAAAATAGAACAATTCCTATCTAGTACTCATAGCACCACAGACAGAGACTGAACAGACTATGCGGATACTTCTTTCGGCTTAAAACCGAAGAAAACTGAAAACCTTAACTGACTTTCGAACCGAGCTGAAGGAGACATCTCCGGAGCGACCGTTCGGTGAGGTGGAGTAAAGAATCTGACGGTTTAAGTTCAAAACACTCCAGACAGAGACTTCAACCGAGCTCTAGCTTAGCGTTCCATGCCCTGCTTGGAAAGTTAACTCTTAGTTCTCTGGGGTAGTTCAAAGGTTGGGAATCACTGCAATTGTCAGAATACAGCAAGACTTCACATTGTTTGAAACTTAGGATTCGTATGCAGACGCACAGTCTTTATGAAAAATTAAATAAGGCTCCTCGCACCAGAGGTCCTGAAGCTCTGAAATTCTTCGAGCAGAAGTAGTAGCAAAGTACAGTTACGTAAGAACTTACCATAACGGTAGATCTTCGAGAGAGGCTCTTGCAGTAGGTAATTACAAATAGGACTGAGCTGGCAGGCGCCAGGACCCCACGAAAAATTCCCCTTGGCAGCAGTCTCGATGGGGACCGCCTCTCGCCAGGTGGGCTTACATCAGTATAAAGGGGTGGTCCCCCACGCCCGTCTTCCAGTTCTTTTCCGCCAAAGGCCTAAAAAGGTGAGATGAAAGAGAAGCGGATGTCACTGGAAAAGGAGCTGAAAAAGTTTAGGGGGATGGAGGGTGGGAAGGCATTACCTACTGCAAGAGCCTCTCTCAAAGATCTACTGTTACGGTAAGTTCTTACGTAACTGTACTATCTTACTTCGAGGGGGCTCTTGCAGTAGGTAATTACAAATAGGACTGAGTCCCAAGCAGTTTGGAACAAGCAGAAGCAAATGGGAGGAGGAAAACTACCCAAAAGTAGACCCTCTGGCTGCTGAGGTCTTAGGAAAGAAGACCCTGCAGAACAGCCAACCCGAAGCCCACTCTACGGCGAGAGGCAATGTCCAAACTGTAGTGTTTCGTAAAGGTATGGACAGAAGTCCAAGTAGCTGCTGCACAGATGTCTGCCACTGACACATTCTTGAAACAAGCAGCAAAGGCAGCGACCCCTCTGGTGGAGTGCCCTCTGACCTGACCCAGCAGGGTCTTGTATTTGTAACAGAAAGTGATGCAATCAGCCAACCATTTAGATAGGCACTGCTTAGAAACAGCATTGCCTTCTCTTTTACAAGCAAAAGAGGCAAACAGTTGATCAGTCTTTCTGAGATCCTTCGTCCTTGTGGTGTAGTATCTCAGGATTTGGTGAAAATCCAAAGTATGCAAGAGGTACTCCCCTTGATTGGAGTGCTGCCTAAAGAAAGCGGACAGCTCCATGGATTGATTCAGTGTAGATTCCGCTACCACCTTGGGGAAAAACTTAAGGTTGGTACGCAGAGCCACAAGTTCCTTGTGGAAAATCAAATATGGGAGTTTGCACATGAGGGCCTGGAGCTCGGAAATCCTTCGAGCAGAAGTAATGGCCACAAGCAAGAGAGTCTTCCATGAAAGGAACTTTAGGTCTGCTGAGGCTGCCGGCTCAAAAGGAGTCAGAGTAAGCATCTCAAGGATAAAATTCAAATCCCAAGGAGGGGCAGGAACCCGAATGGGGGTCTCAAGTGGAGGACCCCTCTAGGAAAATTCTTGGAGACTTTCAACTGTGCAAAAGTCCTGTCCCCAAAAGGAACATGGTAAGCTGAGATGGCTACCATGTGAACCTTCAGAGAGGAATGACAGACCCAGATTAAAGAGATGGTGCAAGTAATCCAACAGCCCCCCAACAGAGCAAGAGAAAAGCTCGAAATCTTTGGAAGAGGCCCAAATAGAGAACTGTTTCCACTTCATGGCATAGGAAAATCTAGTGGAGGGCTTTCTGGCCTCCACCAGAATCTCAGCAACCAACGAGGAAACCCCAAAACAAGCTAGAGCTATGTCTGCAGGAGCCAAGCATGCAACTGAAGGGGCCTGAGGCCTGGATGGACCAGGGTCCCCTGATCCTGGGTCAGCAAAAGTTGCGACAGAGGAAGAGGAGGTTCCTCTAAATACTGTTGCAGAAGAGAGAACCAAACTTGCCTAGGCCAGAAAGGAGCGATGAGGATCATGCAAGCTCCTTCCGAGCAGAGTTTCTGTAAGACCCTCTAAATTAAGGGGATTGGGGGGGAAGGCATAGGTGACTCTTCCCTTCCAGTCTAGAGATAGAGCGTCTCTCCAAAAAATGCCACGCCCTGGAGCGAGCGAGCAGAAGGCGGGAAGTTTTGCGTTGAGAGGAGATGCAAACAGGTCTACCTGTGGTGTTCCCCAGCATAGGAAGATATCATCTGCTACCCCTGATCTAGTTCCCACTCGTGAGCGTGAGCAGACGAGCGGCTGAGGTGGTCTGCCAACGTGTTCTTGACCCCCGGGACGTGAACGGCCGTGAGGTAAAGGTTGTGCTGCACTGCCCGTTCCCAAACCAGCATCACCTCCCTGCAGAGAGGGTAGGAACAAGTTCCCCCCTGTTTGTTGATGTACCAGACTACGCACATGTCTGTCCGTCTGTACAGCCAGATAACCGGGAAGCAGATGAAGATGCAGAGCATAAAGCACAGCCCGAAGCTCAAGCACATTGATGTGGAGAGATTTTTCGCGCTTGGACCAGAAGCCCTGGGTCCTGTGAGGCCCAAGATGGGCTCCCCAACCCTCGCCCGAGGTGTCTGTAGTTAGCGTCGGCGGGGGGGGAGAGAAAGAAAGAAGGTAACTCCCCAGCAAAGGTTTTCTTGAACCAGCCACCATTGCAAGTCCCGAGCCATAGGACTGGAGACCAGAACTATCTGATCTAGGTCGTCCACTAGCTGATCCCGCTGAGACCGAAGCGTCCACTGAGAGATTTTCATGTGGAGCCGAGCACGAGGGAGTGTCAGAATAGCAGCCGCCATGAGCCCGAGGAGGCAAAGGACCAACCTGGCGCTGACCCGCCTACAGCTGGACAACAGGCTGACCTGAGACTGGAGTGAGGCCGCCCTGTCCAGTGGCAAGAATGCCATGCTGGAGGTCGTGTCCAGGATTGTCCCAATAAACTGGAGCCTCTGGGATGGGATCAGGTGGGACTTGGCCTAATTGACAGTAACCTCCAGGCAGGTAAAAACCTGCAGGGTAAGGGAAAGAAAGCGCAGGAGTTCCTCCCTGGACGAGGCCGCCAGGAGCCAGTCGTCCGGGTACGGGAAAACCTGCACCCCTGGGACGCAGGGGTAGCGCTACCACTGAAAGGCATTTTTGAACACTGGGGTGCCGAGGAAATACCAAATGGAGGCTGAATCATAGTGGTCCCCTGAATGCAAAATGCAGGTATTTGGTGGAAGGGCAAATAGGGATATGCAGGTAAGCATCCTGCATGTCCAGAGCACACAGCCACTGTCCCGGCCGAAGAAGGGGCAGAAGACTCTGCAGAGAGAGAGCATCCTGAACCTTTTGTACTCCATGAACAAGTTCAGGGAGCTGAGGTAGAGAATCGGCCTCACATCTCCTGACTTCTTCGGGACCAGGAAGAAATGGGAGTAGCAGCCCACCCCCAAAGATGAGGAGGGACAGGCTCTATCGCCTCTTTCAGAAGAACAGAGGATATTTCTTCCTGAACCAGAAGATGATGTTCTGGGGAGTAAGCTGACCCGGGGGTGGGTTTCGAGGAGGTTTCTGAAGAAACTCTATTGAGTGTCCTTCTGCGATCAGCTGGAGCACCCAAGTGTCTGAAGTGATCCTCTCCCAATCCAGTAGATGAAGGGAGAATCTCCCTCCTACCGGTTCCTCTGGAAGGCCCAGAGGCTGTGGGAGAAGAAAGGAGTCAGGAGGTGTGAGGCAGCGTCGTGGCTGAAGCCCCCGCTTTTTTGGGCGAGGGGGGCTTAGCAGCCGGAGGGGCCAGACATTTGTTGTTCCGCCTTTTGCCGAGAATGTCTGCGAAAGGGAAGACGCTGAGCCTGCGGGGGGTCTGTACATGGAGCCAACCGACTTAAGTGCAGTACCCTTCTCCTGCAGATTGGTGATGATGTCTTTGACATTGCCACCAAATAGCACTGAACCCCTGAAGGGCGCATCCTGAATAGTAGAATGCACCTCTGGGACCAAACCTGACACCCGGAGCCAGGCATGACGCCGCAAACCCACGGCGAAAGCAGAACCCCGACCAGCAGTGTCCACTGCATTGTATGTGGCACGAAGCATGTGCCGACTGGCCAAACGTGCAGACCGGACTAGATCTGCCACTTCCTGCTTCGTCTAAGACTCAGGAAGGGAGTCCAATTTAGCCTCCATCTCACTAAGGATTGCCTTCTGGTAATCCCCCATATGACCAACATAATTCAGGGCCCTAATACCCAGAGTGGAAGCAGCGTAGACCTTCTTCCCGTACTGGTCCAGAAGGCGGGATTCCTTGTCGGGTGGTGACGAGCTCAAGTGCTTGGGGTTAGCCGTCCGGCAGGGAGCAGCACTAATCACGACCGAATAAGCTCGAGGGTGTGAATTTAAAGAGTCAACACCCTCCGGAGCCTGATAAAGCCTGTCCGACTTCCTGGGGGAATGCCGACAGTTGCTTCCAAATGGTGGAAACAAGGTCGGCATAGGCTCAATCCAGGGTGGCACCAGGGTAGGAGCGATCTCAGGCAGATTCAGGTGCGCAGCAAGTTTCTTACGCTGTGGATCCAGCTCCAAGGAATGCCACTGATAAACTGCCTGGATTTTGCACAGCTACTCCGTAAAGGAAAGTGGAGGAGACTTCGGAGGAGTCCTTGGCCTGGGCTTGTCATCTGGGTCGGAACGACCATCGGACTCAGAGGTCTCCGAGGAGGATGAAGAGGAAGAAGACTCCTCCTCCCAGCGCGGGGGAGGAACAGACCCCTTGGGAAGCCCTCGGGGAAGCATATCCTGCCCTGCCCTGGAACCGGGGGGCTCACCTCTGGTATCCGGAGGTGGGAAGGGGGTCTTCCATCTCAGACATAGGGGGACATGAACCGGGACTGACGTTGGAAGACTGCTCTCTACCACCCTGGTGAGCTGAGCCTTGGCCTCAGCCCACCAGGAAGCCAGTCTCTCCTTCAAGTCCGCCGGCGGCTGAGGGGGCGCTGTAGGAGGAGGAGGGGGATACGGATACGCACGATACTGAGGGTATCTGAAAGGTGCGTATCCGTATCCCGATGGCGGGAAGCCTGGCGTCGAGTACTGAGGCACCGTGTACTGCGGAGTCGGATAGACTGGTATCTAGTACTGGGGTGCCGGATACTCCGGGCCTGGGTATGACGGCGTTGGATAGGACGGCGTTGGATAGGATGGGGTCAGGTACCCAGGGGGTCTGCAGGAGCAGTCTGCCCAGAACGGGAGGCCCGGCGGGCGGCAGACCCAATGTAGGGGCGGCGTCCGGCAATGGAATTGTCGGGCATCGGGTCATCCAGCCCAGCCGGAGAGAGACCGGACGGCAGCATACCCACCTCCTCCGTGTCACCTGGGGAAGAAGGATTACCATCCCCGGGATCCAGCAGAGGAGACGCTGGTGCCTCGGAGTGCAACGAGCATTGCAGTGAGCTCGGGATGACGGATAGGCCCGAAGAGTCCAGCGTCGGCTCTAACACTGAGCGGATGTCGGAGGAGCCGATGTCCGTCTTATCGACGGGATCCGGGTGGACGACCGAGGAGCCAGCGTCCAACTTATCGGACCCAGTGCCCGACGAAGGCTGCGAAGAAGGGGCGGCCGGTGGGCACTTTGAGCCGTCCGCTGCCCTGAGGGTCGGGCGTTTTAACGGCCTTGCCCGATGCGGGCGCCGGAGGAGCAGACGTCCAACTTATCGGGCCGCCGGAACTGTAGGGGCGTCGACGGGCGGTGACCTTACTGGGAGCGATTGCCTCCCTTAGACCTGGAGGTTCTTTAGGCTCCGAACGCCGAGCCCAACAGGAGGGTTGACGCTGTCTGGAAGCCTCCAAGACGGCCGCCACGGAGCTGCCTCCCGGGAGGCGCACTGCAGCACTGCTGACCCAGCCAAGGCCGCGCAACCGATGAGGAGTCCGGTCCCGCTTCCTGTGGTGGCCTTCCGGAGAAGTCAAAGCCCCTCTGAAGTTTTTTCAGTTCCTTTTCCATGGTGGTCATTTTTTGTGTAAGAATGCGGGCCTCCAGGGACTGCTGCCTCCGCTTTTGGGTGGCCGTGTTAAACTGCTGGCAGAGCTGGCACTTCTTGATGGGGTGTTTGGGGCCTAGACAAAAAAGGCACTAGGAATGTCCATCCTTAAGGGGCTGAGCGCCGCAAGAATCGCACTTGTTTTTGTGCTCGGAGGGAGTCGGGGACGACAAGTAAGGCTGACGAGTTATCGAAAAAGTAGAAAATAGGTGGTAAAAAAACTACCAACACTTGACTGTGAAGCAGTGAACTTAACACTGAGGCGCTGCACGAGCTAACAGCGGGAAAGAACTTGGGGGTGGGCGTGGGGACCACCCCTTTATACTGACGGTCACCTGATGGGAAGGTCCTCCGCCAGAGACTGTTAGCTAGAAATTTTTCCATGGGGTCCTGATGCCTGCCGGCTTCAGTCCTATTTGTAATTACCTACTGCAAGAGCCCTCTCGAAGTGAGATCTACAAACAACACTTTCCAAGAGAGAAAGCGTAGCTCGCAAGACGCGACTAGCTTAAAAGGAGACAGGGTCAGCTTTTCCAAAAAAAAATTAAAATCCCAAGCCGGGATGGGAGAATGGATTAGGGGTTTCAGATACAGGATGCCCCTTAAAAAAGTATGGGAGACATCCAGCTGAGCTATCGTGTGGTCACCCACGGGCTCATGAAAGGCTGAAACAGCTGAAAGGTGCACCTTGAGAAACACAGAAACATGCATCGAAACACAGACTTTGATGGCAGATAAAGACCACTTGGCCCATCCAGTCTGTCCATTTCCCTACCTACTGGGTTAAGCTGCAGATCCTAGTTAACCAACAGCCTACTTCCTTCTACCCCCACCAGAACTGCCTTATGTCTGTCCCATGCATTCTTGAATTCCCCACTGTTTTTGACCCCACAACCTCCTCAGGAAGGCCGTTCCATGCGGCCATCACCCTCTCCGTGTAAAAATATTTCCTCACATTGCCCCTGAGACATCCTCCCTCTATCTTTAAATTGTGCCCCCTGGAATTGAGGGAGGAGTACTGGAGACCAGAGTCGGACAGAGAGATCAGGTAGTCCAGGATCTAGTTCATTGAACAGGTGAAAGGGTCCAGATTATGTTTGGTAGCCCAGACGGCAAACCGCTTCCACTTTATGCACACATGGCTTGAGTGGAAGGCTTCAGGGCGGCCACAAGGACGTCCGCCACTCTGTTAGAGACTCCAAACCTGGTGATGGCTATGTCCTCAGGAGCCAAGCATGCAGATGGAGGGACCCGAGGTTAGGATGGATCAGAGTCCCCCGAGCCTGGTCAGCTGATTCCTGCAAAGGGGGGAGAGGGACAGGAGGTTCCTCTGCCAGCTGTTGTAGCAGGGGAAACCATATCTGAAGGGACCAGAATGCAGCCATCAGAATCATGCTGACCCCCTCCATCTGCAATTTGATGAGCACCCTCTGAATTAGAAGGAATGGATGAAATGCGTAAAGAAACCTCCCGCACAACGCGTCTCGCCAGAAAACTCCAGGCCCTGGATCAAGCGAGCAAAAATTGAGCAGTTTTGCACTGAGTGGGGATGCAAGAAGGTCCAACTCTGAACGACCCCATCTATCAAACAACTTCTGTGATGGATGAGAAGAGCTCCCACTCATGCGTGCTGGACTGAGTCTGGCTGAGGCTGTTCGACAGAGTGCCTAGCATGCCTGGGACGTGGACCGAGAGTGTCAGATCGTAATCCAATACCCAATACCACACTCTCATGGCCTCCCTGCACAGGGCATCCGAATGAGTGTTCTCCCCCCCGTTGATGTAGTACACTACACTGAGATTGTCTGACTGCACCAACAGCTGATCTGGAGCAAGGTTGTTCTGAAAGGCCTGCATGGCGCACAGACTGCCCGCATCTCCAGGATATTGATATGTAGGGAGATCTTGACCTCAGACAAGGAGCCCTGGGTTTGAAAGGGACCCATGTGAGCTCCCCAGCCCAACATGGAAGCATCTGCCTGAGGCTTCCCCCAGCCTACAAGGAGGACTTGACGACAAAGCTGCCATCGACAGTGCCGGTGATGTGGGCCTATAAGCGCCCAACTGATGAACCATCACCAGAGGTAAACTTGGTAAAGATTTTGTTTAGGTAGATGACCAAAGACTGCAGGGGGTGGGGGGAACAATGGTGCAGGGATCCACTACCCGCCTGATGGACCCTGTGAACCCGAAGAGCCTGTAGCTCGGGTAGAAGAGGGGTCAGGCCTCGACAGGCAGGTCATAATGGGCCCACTACCTGGAGGTCGATGACCAGCCACCCTGTGAATTGGGCGGATGCACTGTCAGTATGGCTCTGGAGGGCACAGAGACCTGGACAGTAACTTTATGTGTCAGCGCAGCCGATGAGGAACCCCCGGATGAAGGAGGAGAGGCTGCCACTGAACGAGACCACCGGGGGGGGGGCGATCTCAGTTCTTTCTGTTATCTCCCCCAAGGACTTGTCTTGGGCTTAGAAGGCTGGGAGTTTGACGACCCTGTCGGCGATTGAGAGGCTGGGAGCCCGGATGACACCTCCCTAGAACTGGGTACTTGTTGCTCCATTAGGACATTTTTTAAAGCCTTTTTGCATCGCCTTAGGGTTGTTTGACTAAACTTCTGGCAGAGCTCACAGTCAAGAGACTTTGTGGTCAGGCCCAAGACAACAGACAGACAGACAGACAGAGAGAGAGAGAGAGTGTGTTTGTCTGTGGAAACAATCTTCTTTCTGCAGCAGCAGTGACGGAAGAGAGGTTGAAGGATTGACTCTCGACAAACTAAATAAATTCATCTTATATAAAAAAAGATTCTAAAAGCAGTAAGTAAGAAAAAGCTGTAGGCGAAATTGGCACAAAACTGTAGAGATTCATGCCAACAGGTAAACGGCGGGAACAGAACTGGGAGGGAGCGGGGATGCTCACGCCTTTATAGGGTTGATGACGTGGATGGTGTGGGCGGCCCCAGCTGCACTGCTGAAAATCTTCCACATGGATCCTGCTTCACTGACGGTGAAGTTCCTATGGTGTTACCTGATGACCAAGATAGCCCTGAAGAAGATCACACTGTTCTCCCTCCTCTAAAACCTTGAGGTCAGGATTATATTCAACCTCGTTGTCGACGTCTCTTTTGATGAAGAGACCCACAGAATGCACCAGCAGCGCTGGTGGTGGCTATGAGGAAGGAATCTGCAGTGTGTTAGTAGAAGCAGTCAGTGAGGGCTGTGGAGGAGGAGGAGGCCCCATCGATGGAATATCTGCCTGTACTGGTAGTCCAGGCAGAATACATCTAATAATTTCTGAGAATGACGCCAGCATAGCCGGATAGTCGACAGCACCCTGTAAAGGGGCTGGGACTACTTGTGTCGATAGGCCGTGACCTGACAACAATGGCATCCTACCATCTACAGTGGGTATGGCAGTGATTAAGCCAAACCCTGACCTTGGTGTCATCGACAGTCGGGTTGGGGGGTGGCTATAGTTAATGCAGATGGAGCGCGCGATGATTTATGACATTTACCTTGTCTCAGCGGTGACTGGGATCTCGACTGTGAAGCAGATCTTTCTCTTTTTTTATGCTTGTGGCTGGATGATGAGGAGGGTTGCAATGACGACTGTTCCTTGTGCCGATCCATCAACTTCGGTGACTGTTTCTTGGTCAACAGTGAGGGAGACACAGACTTAGTGCCCTGTTCCTTCTCCATGGCTTTCAAAGTTTTTAAGGAGGAGGATATTATCTAGATTTTTTTGGAATAAAACAGTTTTAACGTGACATAGCATTCAGATCTTTCTTCAGCTACTGAGCTGCCCTACTTCAGTTTTTTGCATCTGGATTTTCGTGGTGGCACCAGTTCTTTGTTGCAAGCAGCAGCCTTCCTGGACTTACTGTATTATCTAGAGCCTTCTAGTGGCATCGCCTTGTTGCCTGGTTGAAGCTCTGGCAAATCTCACAAGTCCTCACGTTGTGAGACAGGCCCAGACAGTGCGTCTTTGTAAATTTTTTCTCTGCACTTACAATACCAAAATAAAGGTTCTTTCAATTTCGGCAGCATGCAGAGATGGCAAACACTTCAGTAAAATAAGAATAAACAGCAACAGCTGGGTTGACAGCATTTCCTTCAGCAGGTCCAATGAGGATGATCAATGGAGGGAAAAGAACTGAGGAATGATGGGGTCACCCACACTTATAAGGATGCAGACGTGGGACGTCATCGTGGGCAGCCCCCGGCTAACAAAAGTTTGTATGTGGTCCTAGTGCAGATGGCTATAGGTCCAAAAGTATAGCCTAATGCAGGAGATATCCTCAAAGAAGACAGAATAGCTACCTATTGTAACAGTAGATCTTTGAGAGACTCTCCTCCATGGGGACAATTTATGGAACTGTAAGCTGTCAGTGTCCGGACCATCTGGAAATTTTTGCAGCTTGGGGCCACCCACATCAACACATCTCACTGGTGCCTTTATAACGTGGGTGTCCCCAGCAAGCCTCAGCTCCCCAAAAGAGACAAGCTTTGAGAGTCATAAGACCAGCAGGGACTGAAGTGACCAGGACCAAACCAGGCACATAGGAGCGGATATGGAAAGCGGAGTACAGATGTCATGGGGGCATCACAGGAGAAACAGCTTGAGAGAGCAGGCAGTATAGTCACCTGTCACCCAACAAGGTGGTGGTGGGGGAGGCAGGAGGGAGAGCTGTGGCTCAATGGAGGAGATTCTCTAGAAGATCTACTGTCACGGTAGATAACTTCTTCAAGGATATGTCCCTCTATTGAGCCACATCATGCAACAGTTCTCAAGAATTATTGAGCACTGAGGGAGGACGGCAGGACCTAATGATCCCCAGTAAAGAGGCCTTGCAAAACACCGAGGCCGAAGCGGGCATGTTTATGAGAGACTATGTCCAGACTGTAGTGTTTAGTAACTGTATGAACAGTACTCCAAGTGGTGGCAGCACAGATGTCAGCAGCAGACACGTTTTGAAAACAAGCCACTGAGGTAGCCACCCCACAGGTGGAATGAGCACAAACAGGACCAGGAAGCTCCTTACTGCACTTCTGGTAACAAAATGTAATACAGCTGACCAGCCATTTGGATGGGCCCTGTTTAATAATCGGTGAGCCCACCATTATGTGGGCAAAAGCAATAAATAGTCGAGAGGATTTTCTACAATATTTTATATGGTCTGGGTACAATGCAGCATCCTTCAGACATCCAATGTACGTAAACGATTCTCCCCATCTGTGGGAGATGGAAAGTAAACTGGAAGGTCTATAGTCTGATTCAGTGTTCTTTCAGACATAACATACAAAAGAAAATCATAGAATCTAGTTGGCAGAAAAAGACCCTCAGGCCCATCTAGTCTGCCTGGTATGTAAGGTAACCCATCCTTGTGAAAAATAATAAACGGGGGATCTGCAATCAGACCCTGCAACTCAGAGATGCATCTAGCAGACGTTATCACCACTAGAAACAGTGTCTTCCAAAAGAGGAGGTGCATCTCACAAGCAGCTTCTGGATTGAAGACCGGTGCAGGCAGGGTCTCTAAGACCAAATTAAAGTCCCACACCAGAACCAGATTTGGACCAGGGAGTGCAGGAGGAGGATAACCCTTAGGAAACTATGGGAGACCTCCAGCTGGCCACAGTCAGCGGTTCCCATTCTGTCAGGGCATGAAAAGTCGACATGGCGGCCATACAGACCTTTATAGAGGAATACCCAAGTCCTTAGTCCTTAAGGGACAACAGGTAGTCCAGCACTTTAGGAACTGGACACGTAAAGGGATCCAGGGCATGCAGAATACACCATGCAGTAAAACTTCTCCATTTTTGTGAACAAATGTACTGGGTAGATGGCTTTCTAGCCACCAAGAGAACAGCAGCTACCGCTGTGGAAACCCAAAAGCAGGAGAGCTCTATGCACTCAAGAGCTATGCGTGAAGGTGCAGGGATCGAAGATCTGGGTGCACCAGAGTACTTTGCTCCTGCACCAGAAGGCCTGCTCTTAGGGGGAGCAGGACAGAGGATTCCACTGCCAACTGCAGGAGAAGCAGAAACCCGATTTTTCAGTGCCAGTGAGGAGCCACCAGAATCAAGGTGGCATGTTCAGCCTGTAGCTTGATCAGAACCCTCTGTATTGGAGGGAAAATGGGAAAAGCATACAGAAACCTCCCTTTCCAAGATGGAGACAATGTGCCTCATCAAACAAACTCCAGGACCTGAAGTGAGTGAGCAGAAATGTGACAGTTTTGTGTTGCATGGAGAAGTGAACAGGTCTATGGCTGGAAGACCCTTTAACAGCAAACTGTCTCTGTGAGGGAAGACATACAGACCCTCCCTGTGGAGGGACGCTGCTAGGATGGCACATACTTTGGGAAATAATGCGGTGTAGAACACAGACCAAAGGTCAAAACACGAAACTGGTAGTGTGAGCCCAGAAGCATGAAATGCATGTATTTTTTTTTTTTTTTTAATACATGTTTGAGTTTTGCTTTTTGTGGGCCGGTCATACTCTGAACATTTAAGTGTCACATAATGTCACTGGGTAGTATCTGTTGTCTACTAGACTATCTCTCACTGGGTAGTATCTGTGTCTACTAGACTATCTGCATCAAACAGTGAGCGTTGGGGAAACAAGAGAGTAATGCTGAAATACCTGATGTCAGACATACTCAGAATGGATTTCTCTAAATTAATTGGAATCTTGAAGTAAAATTGAACAGAGTGCTAAAAAGGACTTCTCTTCAGAGAATTAAAATTGAAGTCTGTTTACTAAGTTGTGGGCACTACAATTCAGGCATGATATGAATGACCGTCAGAGTTTCTGGTAACTACATAGTAAGGGTCCCATGACCCTGGAATTCAACTCAAGACTCTCAACCAGGAGAACAGGGGATTCAAAAGGAAAAGAAGCAGAACGGGACACTTACCCTAATGCCAAAGATATCAAGTACTAGAGAAGTCTGGTCCAAGCTAGCATGTTGTGAAAATAGGAGCACTTTATTTTGTGCAAAAGTGCAGACGCAAACTTGATGAGGAAAGAGTAGCAGTGCCCACTGCCTACTAACATGGCTTCTTTTTCTTTTTGTGCGACTTGCAGCTTTGACATGAAGAATGCATTTTTCATGTCCAATGCAACCATCCAATCGCCCTTTAATAAACAGTAGGGGAAAGGGGGATTGCTGGGAGACCATTCTGAACTTTCAGTATTCTTTGAAAAGGTTCATGGATGTATAAACACCTTCAATGCATGTAGTACACTTGAGTAATAAAGGCAAGTATAAATAATGTTCTGTGTCTGCCTCCTGGCAGAGAGAATCAAAAACAGAATCTTCTAGATTGAAAAACATCTGACCTGCAGCCCCCTGGGATTCTGTAATCTGCTAATTGTGAAACAAGACATTTAACCTTCAGACTGCTACAGGTTTAGAAATGCTGAAGTATTTGCACACTGTTGCATTAGCCGTCTAAAGGTTAATCCTGCAAGGTCATACCAGCATATTTAAAGGTAGTTATGTGTAACAGTGATGAAACCTCATCATCACCACTTTTCATGAGTCATTACTGAAGAGCAGTGGCTAAACTATATCATACAATGCAGTCCCATATGAGGAAACTTATTCACAGATTACTTTGGAATAGACTGAAACGATGCACCACATAGTTACTGAGATGTGTATTTATGTAAGTAATGTCTTCTATGTCTTTGCAATGAAAACTCAAACGTACTTTTAATCTTGCATGGTTATGTGTAAGGATGTAACATTGCAGGATCTCACAATAAAGCTAACAAAGAACAAAAAAAATAACTCGTGGTTCTATATGCAGCACTATGAAAATCAGAAGACCAAGGGTAATATCCATTTTCTAGATGTCTTGGGTTTTTTGACTTGTTCTCATTGGACTCTGAGGGCCTCTTTTACATTCTGACTAATGAGGTATGAGTTATTGAAACACACATTCATAACATGCTGCAGTGAACACTGTTCACAAAACTAGTGGTTCTGACCTAGGAATGCATTCCGATACAGATACCCGATGCTACGGCTCAGGCTGCAGCACTGGAAACATCAAGGGCAGTTACATGTGAGTAACCTGTTTTAATGCACTCCAGGGGAGTGTGTCGTGCTAGGATAACAACTTCTGGGGTGTTGAATGCACTTTGCCTGCATCCTCATGCTTCAGCTACTCGAGGCACGACATTATCCTAGCACAACACACACACACACACACACACACACACACACACGGTCGTGCGTCATTGCTTAGTCTTGTTATAATATGTTAAAATGTTATTCTGAATCCTTGATTTTCATTTTTTTCTATATATATTCAATAAAAAATTATAGGGGGAAAGGTTCTGTGGTCTCGTTTCCTAAGAATATGTGAGAGACCTCTCTTTGAACCATAAGAGTGGTCTGAGCAGTGGCAGTATTAACAGACAGATTACAACTATAGTTCTAGAAGTGGTATACAGTTCACATCCACATGTTGGCAGTTCTACTGGAAGTACTGATTTGTCAGACGTCTTGAAGCTAAGCTCCTCCTACCATCCGGTAGGTATATTCCCTGACTCTGCTCTGTGATGGCAGATCCTTGCAAGCTGGAAGCAGGGATCCGTATATCATTTGCCAGGGGAAACTGGATGGATTATGTGGATGTGAACTGTATACCACTCCTAGAAAGAACAGTTGTGTCCTTAAGTAACAGTAGAACTTCGAGAGAATCTCCTCCATTAGGTCACACCTTTGGAACTATACTCATCAGGCACTAGTACCGCACAGAAACGGTTGCTAGCCGGGGGCCGACTACGACGATGTCCTACGTCGGCGTCTACATAAACATGAGTGGCCCCATCATGCTTTGGTTCCCCGTTGGAGATTAGACTTGGAGGCCCTCAAGCCATGGTAAACCAGGAGATAAGAACATCACCAGGCATACAAGGAGAGACATGGAGCTGGATATATGATGCATGGATTAGGTTCAGGCACAATATCTGAAGTAACCCTCACTGACAAAGAAGGGAAATGGAGAGAGGGATGGCAGAGCCTAATGAAGGAGTCTCTCGAAGATCTACTGTTACGTTAAGTACGTAATTGTTCTATCTTCTTCGAGGTTTATCTCCTCCATTAGGCTACACCTTTGGAATGATTCCCAAGTAGTCCCAGATTAAAGCTAAGAGGCTATTACAGTCCGATATATATTCAGGACAGCAGATTTTGCAGCACAGCACATCCGAATCCAGCACACCTATGAGAGACAATGTCCAGACTGTAATGTTTAGTGAGGTGTGGACAGTGCTCCATGTGGCTGCAGCACAAATGAGCCACAGCAGAAACATTTCTGAAACAAGCAACTGAAGTGGCCATTCCCTTGGTGGAGTAACCATGAACCACACCAGGAAGTTCCTTATTGTACTTCCTATAAAAGAATGTAATACAATGTGCTAGGCATTTTGGTAGGCATTGCTTAGACACAGAAGCACCCTCTTTCCCAGGGACAAACAAAACAAAAAGCTGAGAACACTTTCTGCGGTCCTTGGTGAGATTAACATACTGTTTGAGTATTCCATGTACATCTAAAGTATGGAGCAGTGCCTCACCTGGAATGGCACGCTCAGGGTAGTAAACAGGAAGGTCAGATATCACATTCAGTAGAAAAGAACAGTTACTTAAGAACTTTAACACTAGATCTTCGAGGGGATCTCAATTATCAGGCCATACCGTAGAAACGTCACTCAGTGAAGAAGGATCCAGATGCTTTAAGAAGCCAGCCCGGTGGCGCAGAGGGTTGAGGCATCTAGCCTTATCTCGCGTAATGCCAGCAACCCGGGTTTGGGAACGACCTCAGATCACTGGGGAGCCAGGGGAGGGAAGAGGGTAGGAGCAGAATTGAGCCTCCTGTCACCGCCGGGTGGAGGTCCGGTGGTGGAGGGGGCGGCTATTAGGGTTGGGCGCTCCGCAGTGCTTGGAGTGCGTATGCCTCCACACGCAGACGTCAGCACCCTGGACGCACGGGGGCAGGGACTGGCTCTAGAAGGAAGATTTTCAGCAATACCACTGGGGCTGCCCACGCCATCACCTGCTGACATCACCAACACTACAGAGGCGTGAGCAGCCCCGCTCCCTCCTCAGTTCTTTCCCCCGGAGACTAAGGGAGCAAACCCATGCTATAGGGGACTGAGGAGAGAAAGAGGTGCCCTGGCCACAATAAAAGGCTGGAAACACCAGTTAGCCAGTTCTGAGTACAGAGCCCCATAAAAGGGGGATGGTGAGAGGGAAGGCAGACCTGATGACAGAGATCCCCTCGAAGATCTACTGTTACGGTAAGTTCTTACGCAACTGTTCTAGCTTCTTAGGGACTATCTCAGTCATCAGTCACACTGTAGGATCTAGTCCCAAGCAGTTACAGGTGCAGCAGAATAGTTTGGGGGGGGGGGGCAACCAAGGCCCAAGACAGGAGGCCCTGCAGAACAGCCCAGCCGCAGCCTGCTCAGGCTCTACAAACAATGTCCAGACTGTAGTGTTTAGTGAAGGTATGGACGGTACTGCAGGTGGCAGCAGTACAAATGCTGGTGGCCGAGACCCCCTTGAAACAGGCCACAGAGGTAGCCATGCTACTTGTGGAGTGGGCTTTCACCGCCCCTGGCAACTCTTCACCATGCTTGTTGTAGCAGAACGCTATACAATATGTCACACATTTGGACAAACACGGTTTGGAAATCTTAGCATCCTCTCTTCCTGGGCTGAAAAAAGCTGCTTTGTTTTTCTGCAATCCTTAGTTCTGCGCACATCTAAAGTATGGAGCAGTGCTTCTCCTGGATTGGCATGCTCCGGAAAATAAACTAGAAGGTGGATAGATTGGTTCAGGGTAAATTCAGACACCACCTTAGGAAGAAACGTAGGATTCGTGTACGAAGATGCCCTACCCTGTCTTTGTGAAAAATCAAATAAGGCTCTTCACACCATAGAGCCTGAAGCGCGGAAATCCTTCAAGCAGAAGTAACAGCAACTAAAAATAATGCTTTCCAAGAAAGAAAGTATAGTTTGCAAGTTGTAGCTGGCTCAAATGGAGATAGTGTCAATTTCTCAAAAACAAAATTAAAACCTCAAGCTGGGACAGGGGAACAGATTGGAGGTTTCAGAGGCAGGATGCCCCGAGAGAAAAACGGGATACCTCCAACTGAGCCACGGTACAGTCGTCAACGGACTCATGAAAGGCTGGAATAGCCGAAAGGTAAACCTTAAGGGAGGAATACTGGAGACCTAAGTCCAACAAGGAGATCAGATAGTCCAGAATCTGGCTCACCAGACAGGTGAAAGACTCCAGATGTCTGTCAGCCCAGATGGCAAAGCTCTTCCACTTCATGGCATACAATATGTGGCCTTAGTGGAGGGCTTTCAAGCTGCTACGAGGACACCCACCACCCGCTGGGATACTCAGAACTGGGTGATGGCTATGTCCTCAGGAGTCAATCATGCAGACGAAGGGAACTTGAGTTTCGGATGGACCAGGGTCCTGTGAGCCTGCATCAGCAGATTCCTGCAGAGGGGCAGAGGCTCCTCCGCTAACTGTTGCAGTAATGGAAATCATATCTGCCGTGGCCAGAATATGCTGGCCAACTCCATCTGCAGCTTGATTAGCACCCTCTAAATCAAATGAAATGGAGGGAAGGCGTAAAGGAACTTCCCGCTCCAGAAGAGGGACAACACATCTCTCCAGAAAACTCCAGGCCCTGGATCTAGTTAGCAGAAACTGGGCAATTTTGCATTAAGTGGAGACGCAAAAGGGTCCCACTCTGGACAACCCCATCTGGTGAACAGATCTGCGATGGATGAGAGAAGCTCCCATTCATGCATGCTAGACTGAGTTCGGCTGTCCGCCAGGGTGTTTTGCATGCCTGGGACATGGAATGCTGAGAGAACCGGACTGTGGTCCACTGCCCAGTACCAAACTCTCATGGCCTCCCTGCACAGGGGACACAAATGCATTCTCCCTTGCTTGTTGATGTAGTAGACAGCATCAAGACTGTCTGACTGTATCAATAGGTGACCAGGAAAGAGATGGTTTTGAAAGGCCTGCATGGCATACAGGACCACCTGCATCTCCAGGACGCTGATATGTAGAGACACCTCAGTTTGAGACCATGTCCCATAATTCTGAAAGGGACCCAGGTGTACACCCCAGCCCGAACCGGAGACATCCGTGGTGAGGATCTGTTGGGGAGAAGAGATCAGAAAAAGAATCCCTTGTAACAGGTTCTGTAGGCCCATCCACCATTGGAGCACCTTGCAGACTGGGGAGGAGACCAGCACTAGTTGTCCTAGATCATTCGTGCGCTGGTTCCATTGCACTCAGAGTGCCCACTGGAGAACCCGCATGTGCAGTCTGGCTAAGGGGACCGTGGTAGTGGCCGCGGCCATAAGTCCCAATAGCCTCAGGTACACTCTCGCAGGAACATAATGGCTCTGGTCGACCTCCTGAGCCTGGGCAATGAGGCACTTTGCTCTGTCGAGAGGCAAGAAGGATTTGCCTTGCGCAGAGTCCAAAACCACCCCTACGAACTGTAGACTCTGGGATGGGATCAAGATGGACTTAGGCAGACTAACTGTGATACCCAGGGAGAGAAAGCTGGAGAGTCATTTCCAGGGTCCGGAGGAGCTGATCTCTGGATGGAGCCCTGAAGAACCAGTTGTCCAGGTAGGGGAAAACATACAGTCCTTCTCTCCGTAGGACCACGGCTACTGCTGCTAAGCACTTTGTGAAGACCCGTGGCGCAGAGGATAAGCCAAAAGGCAATAACTTGAATTGGTAATGCTTGCCCTGAAAAGGGAACTGGAGAAACCTTCTGTGTGGGGGACACACCGAGATATAGAGGTAAGAATCTTGCATATCCAGGGAGCACAGCCAGCCACCCTGCTCGAGCAGGAGTAGCAGGCCTGGCAAAGTAACCACGCAGAATTTTTTGTACTGGATATAAAGACTGAGGTCCTTGAGATCTAAAATAGGCCTCAGTTCTTTTGGGGACCAGGAACAACTTGGAATATAATCTCCTGTTCTTTTGGTGCCTGGGCACTGACTCTATGACCTTTTTCTGCAGAAGGGACTGTACTTCCTCCTGGAGAACCGTCAGATGGGCTGGGGGTAGGGGGTGTGTAGGTGTAGGGTCCTGGAGGAGTCTCTGGAGGCCTCTCTACAATCAGTCCACTACCAGTCTATAACTGACCTCGGTAGAGCACTGAGACATGTATGCTCCAAACCGGAGCTTTTAGAAGAAGTTACAGGGGTACACAGTATTAATGGACAGACACGTGGCTGCTCCCCACATGCCACATCATTTTCGGGACAGCCGTGGGTGGTTGCGGGCACACCACGCTAATATTTGGAATGCCAACACAGAGGAAGGCAGGATCAACCAGATAAATTTAGTAAAAAAAAAATATGTGCAGAGGTAAAAAAATTAAACCTTTTCTGCAAGTTCTAATCGGGCCCTTCCTCAAACTGAGGTGGGGTCCGTTTTTAAGTGGACATTTCCCTAAAGGGACACTGTCAACTCCTGTAGGCCTCAAAATGCCCCTAGTTTAAAAGAGACATCTTATGATTGTTCACATTCTGTAGAAGACTGCCGATGTAGCTGGTTGTTTGATTTGGATTCTTTTTTTGCTTTTAAAAAATGAAAAACAGACAGCCCACCATACTGGTGTTACCACACAAAACATGTTTATTTACATTCCTTGATCAACTGTCACTGCAGCTTTCCTGGACTTAGGAACACCCCCAACACAGTCTAGATTCTCACTATGCAGTAGGAGTCTATAGCCCTGTTTACACCACCTACTTTGCAGGGCATCAACCCACACACACTGCTTGATGTGCTGCAAAGTCGGATGTGTGGACACATTCCGGAATGCTGCAAGTGCAGCTCCGATCAATTTTCTACACCGACTCAGCTGTCGGTAACCCTATCGGAGTGAGCGCAGAAACCGGTGGTGTAAAAACTTTGCTGCACTCGCTCCGCGTCTTTCCGGTCTCTCCATGCATCCTCCATAACTTTTGCAGCCACTCGTCTGAGTGACCTACAGCGCTGTGAGGGCGGGCTGTGTAGCTGGGGATTGCATTTCGAGCAGCCACCACAACAGGAAGGGAGCAGCGCAAATGCCAGAGCGCTGCTGCCATGTAAACACTCTTATGAGGCTACTGCATCATGAGTGGCTGAACTGCTTGGGGATGTTTCTAATGTTCAGAAAGTATTCAATACTGAAGAGAGCTGTGTGGCGCAGCACCTTCTTTTTTTTTCCCCCCCAGCAAATGGAGCCTCCCCTGCATCCACCATACTTTCGGGTTTTGGACTTCTGCAAATTAAAATACAGTTAAGTTGCAGCGCGAGGAAAAACACTGCTCTTACCGTAAACTGCTTAACCGGAGGGTAAGCTTTTCAGGAGTGGGGGCTCACATTAATGACAGCTCCTTTTAACAAAACTGTTGTCATCCTGATAGTCCCACCCTGAAGCTTTAGCCTCGATTATCTTTCTGCACAAGAACATTTGTTTTAATAAGGAGTACTCACAGAATTTTCATTTTGTAAAGTCGTGCTTATCAAACATGGCGGACAGTGTGCAGCTCCATTTCAGCTGAAGTTGCGGTGCTGCACCACTAGCCTCAATACATTCCATACTGGGGCTAGCAGTGCAGCACGGCAACTATCCATCTGCCATGTCTGAGAAGCATGGACTTTACAAAATGAAAATTCTAAGAGTACCCTTACTAAAACAAATGCTTTCTTGTGCAGAAAGCTTAATTGGGTGCTAAAGCTTTCAGGGGTGGGACGATTTAGATAACTACAGTTTTCCTTTAACACCTGAAGATAAAAACCATATCCTGTATTAAAAGAGGAATCATCTCCATATGTTACATATTAGGAGACTGCTCTGAACTTACAAGGTACAGTACCAATACATCATGAATAAGGCCTCCTTGTTACTATGGTCCTGGCTTAGATATATGAAAGGACAACAAAGAGGGTTCCAAAGGAATTATTGTAACAAACTCTGAATCCACTTTCATTCAGCTACGACTGGCATGGAAAAGTCCTCACCTTTTTAATTTTGCGATACTCTTGTAGAATTTGATCATGAATGGTCTGCAAGAGGAAGGAAAAAAGCCAGGTTAACTTGATTCAAACAGAAACTGTATTAAGTCGCACCTCTACATACTTGTTAGGTCACCAAGACGATAACTGAGTAGTGCGAGAACTGCAAACTGCTCTACAAGAATGTCTCAGAAAAACAAGTTTTACTGTATAGTTCGTTTGAAATTTTTAACAGAATCAGGAACGTGCCTGTTGGAATTTCATCAGCTAAAGATGTTATTTACTCAAAGATTTTTTACCAGAAGGGCATAATGCGCTGCAAGCAGCTCGTTTTCAGATGCGCCCTGGGGGCAAGGTGACAAAGGAGTAATGTAGAATAAACAGGATACAGAAACAAGGTGGAGACAGACCTTTACAAGCTATTACTGTTTTCATACATTACATTTCATTCACAGAGCAACTCAAAGTGTCCAGAAATGCTTCGAACATGTGTTAATATTACTAAAACGTGTTAGCACTGTGATGCGCTGTATGTTCTCTGTACTCATGTCATGTGGCTTTTTTTTTTTTTTTTTTTTCTTGAGGCATCATCTTTATGGCCCAGGTCGTGCCTGAAAACGTTCCCTGGGATCAGTGTACCTACCAAGCCACCAATAAAATAAAACAAACAAAGCTACAGGTTAATAGCAGTAAACAAAAATGAACAGACAGACGTATGGCACTAAGATGGAAAGAAAGATGAAAAGTCTTAAAGGAATATAAACATTGTTCCTACATTCTTTAAACACATTTTCTGTGCTTCTTTTTCTGCCCCTTGGGCCCAGCGATGCACCTGTAGCCCCATAGCCAAGCTATCTCAGGGACTTGCAGGTTAACCACGTAAGCTGGAGGGTATTTTTTTTTTCTCCAATTTGTCCCCCGTGTGTTGTGCATGCTATGACATGCAAGCACGCTTGAGCGCAAAGTGTGCCGATATGCTGCATCTGTCAGTATCCTTCCCTCTCCACTGTCACCGCCGGTTCTACCATCTAGCCTCTGCCAGATGGCAGTTAAGCTGCAGGATCCAGGGATCCCACACCCCAAGGGAGGAATGGTGTCAGACACTCAATCCTACCATCTCCCAGCTGGCACTCGAGTGACCTTGCTCCATTGCCGAACCCAGGTCGTTGTTTTGGCTGGTGGTGTGGCGTCCAGTACCTCAACTCACCATGCCACTGGACTAGCTTTGTTTCTACATCTTTCAATAAAATTGGAAATGTGGGCAAAGTCTTTAATAGCCACAGTGTTCTGCTTCATGTGTTTACCTCTTACAGTGCAAAAAATGCCCAGAAGGAACTCTGTGGGAGAAACTGAACCCCTTCAAACCAGGATGAATTCCACTGGTACACCACATCAAGTAAGATAACCAGAACACCAACAGGACAACATTCCAATCTAATCACTCACTTCTGGACTTATCAGTACTGGTGTTTAAGTCAATTTTAAAACTACACAGGAAACAAGGACATCACAGCTTATATGCATTAAGCAACTTAATTCTAAATAAAATGGTCTAAACAGATAAGGAGGCAGTATAGCGCAGTGGTTTAAGGCTCTAAGCTGCAAACTTGGAGACCTGGGTTTGAATCCCACAGCCCTCACTTGTATACTGCGTGACCCTGAGCAAGTCATTTAACGTCCTTGTGCTCCCAGGTCACACCTGTAAACAAGCTTTCATCTTAGTGTCTCTCCTGGTGTTTAAAAAAAAAAAAAAGAAAAGAAAAGATAAAGGGCTCATGGTCATCTCTGAGTCCATTTAATTATACCATGACTTATTTAGTGAGATTGCTAGCAGTGTGGAGGGTGTATACTAGTGGTGGCCAGGACCCTAAGGGACTGAGAATCTAAGTGAGCATGGACAGAACTGTTACTCACTGTAACAGTAGTTCTTCAAGTGGCTTTTCTCCGTTAGGCCACACCTGGCAATTTTTGAAATCCTGCCTGAAAGATGATTTTGTGGAGCAACTGCAAAATCACCTTTCAGCCCAGATCTGAAAAATGTCACCTACTTTGTTCATGAGGTGGGGGGTAAAAAAAAAAAAGAAAAAAAAAGCCATGTTGACATTTTGCTGAAAAATATTTAAAAAAAATGAAGTTGTTAATAAAACTTCAAAACGCATTGAAAATACACTGCTTACACTTATTTATTTATTTATTTACGAGATTTACCAGGAAGGCACACTGAGCAACATGCTCGATTCCAGATGCGACCTGGGGGCCTAGCCCAGTACATGTCTATAGTAGAACATTTAAAATACAGAAATGAAAATAGCTAATAGATAAACTTGTTTCTTCAGTTCCTGGTAGGTGTTGAAGCAGGACGTGTTTTCCTTGCAGAACGCTGAAGTAATGTGGACATGTTTTTTCCTTTATAATGAATTTTTGGCACTGGGATCATATCAGGTGAGCTAACGGTATGGGGGTGGGGTCAGGAAGGCCACAAAAGACATTTATGGATGGTTTTCTGCTTTTCAGGTTTTAATTTACAAAGACAGAGGGACCACGGGTGACACTTGGGATTGGGCACACATCAGATGGGGGGGGGGGGCTCAGCTTCAGTGGGCTGCACATGTGCACCCCTCACATCTACACTCAGGAGGAGGGAGTCAAATTTGGTTGGCTGGTGCGTGGTTGGGGGAAGCAGGAAAGTAACAGTGGGTCAGCCACATACAGTAGGCAAATAGTAATCTATGGAGCACATGGACACAGCATGCTTAGCAGTTTAACTAAGTTCTAATTGAAGATTTTGGAACCTTGTGGTGATGTGGTCTGTAGCAGCTCCAGCAGACAGGAAAGACCCCGACCTCCCCTCTCCCTGGAAAGCACCGATGAGGCAGAGCAGCAGGCTGATAACGATGCTGCTCTGCTGCTTTCTGGGCAGCATCAAGCAGATGAATGGGTCACCCAACTCTGACAGGAGCAGCTTGCTCCCTTCAACTACATGACGTTTCCACCCAACAAGCAGGGAACAGTGTCACAATCAGCCTCGCTGATCACTGTGCTGTCTCGCCCACTGAAGCCTGAGCTGCACTGGACGCGACAGTGACACACCTCAAACAGTTATTGCAACAAGATGTGTGTTGTGCATGCATAATCACACATCTCTCTCACACACACTCACTCAGATAATGGCAGAAAAAGGCCCATAGCCCATCCAGTCTGCCCACCCTCCCTAGCCCTTTGTTTCTGACACCTCCTTAATTAACCTATATGACTGTTCCATCCCCTGTTTGAAGCTGCTCACTGATTTGGCCTGTACCACTTGTCCACTACTCTTTCAGTGAAAAAGTGCTTAAGGATGTCCCTTTTGAATCTCCTCTCCCGTAAGTTTCAGCGAGTTTCCCCTTGTTCCTGTATCTGAGCTCAAGGAGAAAAGCAACATGGAATCCACCTTTTTTTATCCCTTCTACCACACCAAAAGATACCTTATATTCCTCAGAGCCTGATGAGAGCTGTTTCAGCTCAGAGTCCAGCTGCGTGAACCGTCGAGTTATCCTCTCTATCTTTGCATGCAGGTCTCTGTATTCACTGTACTCTGCGTTGAAGTCATTTTTATAAGTTTGCCGCTGCTCCGGAGATGAAATTGCTGTGTACTTTCTATTAGAAGAAAAAAAAAGGTTAACATTTTAAATAAATGAACCTAATTTAAAGGCTACCTAAACACGATTTTTATGGAGTGTAGTGTTCCGGAAACCCTCCCATAGAAGCAGAGCAGACGGGGAGAGGTTTTGAATAATATAATCAAGTACCTTAAAATCTGCAGTTTAATACTTTTTCAGCGAGTTTTTTTAATATCGCCGAAACCAGGAAGAATTTTTATACCACTGCACCAATCAGAGCCCTAAGGCTGCTGGGAATGTGCAGCATGATAATGTAAGCTTAGAGAGTCATGGTGTCCTCAGTATTCAATCCTTATGGAGCCTTTTTTTTTTTTTCAGCTGTATAAACATACATTGTACATACACATATTTCATTTTTACATTTATAAGGTTTTTCTTTTAGAAAGTAGATACAATGCCATTAGGTTCGCACAGATTATCATTATCTAAGATCATTTAGATTGTCAGTAAGTCATTTCTGGTTCTTACATGGTAGTACAATACAGATACAAATACAAGAGCTCATTAAACATGTCTACAACTTTACGCCACCAGTGTGTTTTGTCTTATTTCAATACATTTGCAATCTATAAGTAATGCATCAGTTTATAGTGAATTCCTTTATGTGATTTTAAGTTACCTGGGTCATTTTACCTGCATCTACGTCTGGGTTAATTAATCTCTCTGCTCCCTCTTTCCCTTTTATTAACCATTTTCTGTTCGGTCTGGGTAACTGTTCTGTATCTCCCTTTTCTCTGCTTTACTGCCCGCTATCTACCTATGGGGACAAGTAGCTTCCATCTGTTCCAGATATTATTAAATCTATCTAGTTTTTGGTCCATCATCCAGGTTATTCTCTCTACTGATTTCACTCAGTCCACCACTTCTAACCAATCCTTCTCTTCCGGGGAGGTGATTTGTAGCCATCTTCTCGTAATGGCCTTTAGAGCTGTTGGCACTAATATATTCCAGAGATATGTTTAATCTCTTCTCTTCATTTCCCTGGGATATAATCCCAACACTAGATGTTCTGGTCCTAATTCCATTTGTAATATAAATAATGTCTTGAATTTATTTATCACTAAGTCCCAGAAGTGTCTTAGTTTGGGACAGTGCCAAAAAACATGTGCTAGTGTAGCTCTATCTGTTCCGCAGCCTCTCCAACATGCTGAGCTACAGTAATTCGTTGGTTAAAATGAGTCACCTGTACAGGGGCCCTAAAGTACCTAATCCACACTTTCCAACAGAATTGTCTCCAATTAGGAGAAGAAGTGGTGAGCCATGTATGTTTTCATATTGCATCCCAATTTTTGTCAGCAAGTATGATGTCTAGATCCCGCTTCCATCTTTTCATGATAGGTTTAGTAGAAACTGAATTTCCCCCATTATATACATTATACAACAGGGTAATTGCCTTTTTGCCAAATAGTGAATTCAATATGTCCCTGAAGATGTCTGTATCACCTATAGTTCCTCTATCTTTGTCCCCTTCCTTTGGAGTTCTTTGATATAATGTCTAAGTTGGCAGTATCTTAGCCGGTCTGAGTGTTCCCATCCATACACAGCTTGAGCCTGCTCAAAGGATATAATCTGGGTACCCTGTATCAGATGGTACGGAGATGTAATTCCTCTACCTGCTTGCTTCAGAAACCATGTATCTTGTAAAGCCGGATAGAACCCAGGGTCATACACCCACCACCGGAACATCCACATAATTTTTTTGTATTTTCCCTCCTCTGATGCCTCTTCCCCATCCCTCCAATACTGTCTTAATCCCTGTAAAGTAAGTTTGACAGGTAAACTTAGCTCTAGGTTGGAAGATGATAGCCCTTAAAGGTGGGTCTATCTGATCCAAGTTATCTATGCTTTTCCACAAGGCATCGTAGTTTCTGTTGCCCCATAAAAGGGCTATCCGCATTTGGGATGCTATCCAATATCCCGCTAAGTCTGGAAAAGCCACTCCTCCTCCTGTTTTTGGCAAATATAATTTTTTTTTTTTAATTCTAGGACATGTTTTTCCCCATGCATATGACAGGAGCATTTGTTGCCAGTTTGCTAATTTAGTTTGTGAAACCTCACAGGGAACACACTGAAATAAATATAAAAAAACGGGGGACGGAATTCATTTTCAAAGCTTGTACCCTAACTCCAAATGACAGAGGCAGCAGTTTCCATCGTAGAATACCTGCTTTCAATTTAGTAACTAGGGGTGGGTAATTTAGGTTATATAATTCCTCTGCAGTCTTGCCTATAATAATACCTAAGTATCTCATACTGGACAGATCCCATTTCATGGGATATTTTTCCCTGAGTGTTACTGTGGGAGTATAATGAAGACCTAATGTTTCTGTCTTGTCCTTATTTAGGACATAGCCTGATATTTTCGAGAACTCCTCTAGCTGTGTCATTAGTTCTGAAAGGGACTCTTCTGGTCTGGTCATGTATACCAGTATATCGTCTGCATACAATGCTACTTTATTCTCCCTGTCCTCTATTTGTATGCCATATATCTGAGGATTCAGTCTTATACTTTCTGCCAGAGGCTCAATATATAAAGCAAAAAGTAATGGCGAAAGGGACAACCTTGCCTTGTACCTCTCCCAAGGGTGAATCCTGTGGAAATATGCCCATTTGCTCTTACATATCCCATAAGTCTATTATATAATTTAAACAAGTTCTTAATGAAGTCATCCAGGATCCCAAACCTGGAAAGGACCTCCCTCAAAAAGGGCCAGGAGACCTTAAAAGCTTTTTCAGCATCTAGACTGATTAATAAAGATGGGGTTCGACTATGGTTTACATGGTCTATTAAATGTATAGTTCTTCTAAGGTTGTCCTGTGTCTGTCTGCCAGGGACAAATCCTGTCTGATCCAAATGCATCAGTGAGAGCAAAATCTCCTGGAGTCTATGAACAATCATGGACACATACAGTTTATAATAATCATTGTTCAGTAATGAGATTGGTTGGTAGGCAGTACACCTTGAAAGGTCCTTTCCAGGTTTGGGAATCATCGAAACGACTGCTTGTGCCCATGAAGGGGGTGGTTCTCCCTCTCCCTTAAATATCCCCTGCATAGTCTGAAGCAGAAGGGGTTGCACTAAATCTATAAAAGTTTTATAGAACTCAGATGGTAGGCCATCATGTCCCGGGCATTTTCCTGTCTTCAGCTTCCCTATCTCTGTTTTAAACTCCTGACCTGTAAGGGGTTTATTAAGTTGTGCTTTCTGTTGATCTGTAAGTGAAGGTAATGTTATTTTCTTCATAAAATCTTCTGTCAGGTTATCTGGTATTGGAGGAGTGGCTTTATATAACCCAGCATAGTATTCTCGGAAAGATTCTGCTATATCTGTTTCTTCTGTCACGCTCTGTCCCGTATTAGGATGATGAAGCTGGCTAATGACTGCCTTTGTTCTTTGTGCTCGCAGTCTTGCTGCCAAGAGCCTTAAAGAACAGGGACCTCCTTCATAACATTTCTGTCTCAGGAAAAGTAGCTTTTGTTCTACCTGGTAGTCTAATAGATTTCCTAGTTGTTTTTTAAGGGCTAACAGCTCTTTATGTCTCTGTCTCTCTCTCTCTGTCTCTCCTGTATTGTTTTTTTTGCTCATCCTTCAACATTTTTTATTTTTGCTTGCAAGTCTACCTTAGTCCCTTCTCTTTCTCTCTTGCTGATATTTCTATAAACTTCCCTCTCAAGACTGCTTTTGCTGTATCCCACAACATGCTCATTGTAGTATCTGGGGTATTGTTTTCTCTCAGGTATCTCTCATATGTCTCATTTATAGTTTCCTGTATCTCCTTCTCTTTAATAAGAGATACATTAAGTCTCCAAATTGTATTTTTTTTTTTTTTTTTAAATCTCCTAAGTCCATAGCAAGAAAGACAGGCGCATGATCTGATAATACCATATCTCCGAACCAGGTAGAATGCACTCTTTGCATCTCCTCCCTGTGTATAAAAAAGTAATTCAGTCTGGAATATGTTCTATGAGGATTTGAAAAATATGTGTAGTCTCTCCTGTTCTTATTAGTCTGACGCCATATATCTAACAACCCTATCTCTGTCAGAAGTTTATGCAGCTGTTTGGCTATTCTGTTGGATTGACTCGGAACATGAGAAGTAGTATCTAAAGCGGGGTTAAAGGCCAAATTAAAATCTCCCCCATAAATCGGTGTTCCCTCTGCCCAGGTCTGCAGTTGCAGAAAAAAATCTCTATAAATCTTATATTCAGATCCCGGGAGGAAGTATGCCGAGACTAGAGTAATCCTCTCTCCCCTATACAGACCCTTTAGTGCCACATATCTACCCTCCTTATCAATCCAGGTTTCTTCTTTTTGGAATTGTGCCCCTTTTGAGATCATTATTGCCGTTCCCCTTCTCCTTCCCTTTTTGTATGTAGAAGTATATAGCCCCTCGAACCCCATCTTATTCAACTTCTCATGTTCACCCTTCGAGAGGTGCTTTCTTGCATAAGTACAAATTCTGCCTTTGTCTTTTTAGTATAGGCCAAAATTTTACTTCTTTTAACAGGATTGGTTAACTCATGTACATTGTAAGAGCAGATCAGCGTGGTCCTGTTATTCATTTTAGTAAGAAATCAGAGTCTGTTCTGGTCTCACAGTGCACTCCATTTCCATAACTGATCCACTGAAGTCGGTTCTTCTTAAGATCAACACATTTCGGCAGCTTATAACATACAAGCCAACATGGCTTTTAATAACCAGTAACCATGTAGAGTTCTGTTAGCCAATTGGGCCACTTGAAACTCGGAACTTCTTGTTTACTCCCAAGGTAGGAAACCCAACTATCTGGATTTCTATTCTTAGTGAGGTTCCCCCTCCTCTGCACCTCTTGGGAATATCACCAAGTTAGGGGTATGAGTGTTCTCTCCTTGTACCGAGGTTCTCTCCCCCTTGAGCCACTAGTTCTTACTGTAATCGGCTCACTTGTCAATAATAATTCACCACAGACCTTATGTAAAGCTTTAAAGTCTCTACGTCCCTCTTCGGCTCCCCGACTCCATATACCATTTATATTTATTCCATTTATGACATCCCCAACATTTAATTCTCAGGAAAATAAAACTTCTTGTTTTGTGTCAGAAAGGAAGAAGAAAGGAGAGAGAGAGAAAAAAAAACCCTTTCTCTTTCATGTCTCAAATAAACTTAAACTTTTCCCCACTTGTGTCTGTTTTTTCCTTTAGTGTCCAGTCTTTCATTCAGACAGTATCCTGCATTGGTGGGTGGGTGGGTGGGGGCATCCCTTGAAAAGGAACCAAATTATAACCACTTGCAAAACAAACCTGCCATTTCCTCTTCACAAGTCCATTAAGTTCTGGTACTGTCTCTTATCCCTTAGTTCTGATTTCTTCATTTTAGTTTGTTTATATTTTGTTTTGGCAGTTAAATATGTCTCCTTCTCTTTCCCTCCCTCTGCCCCCGAGATCACACCCAACACACAGCAACACGAGCCTAAGCTCGATAATGAGGTTAATCTCTAGGATGACGACTTTCCTCAGTACCTCTAGTTCTTTGAACAAAGTCAAACTTCTTTTCCTTTTTCCACTTCCACTATTGGTTTGTTTCTTCTCTTCTCCGCTGATTGATGCCACATATCTTGCCGCTTCCCTTGCATTCAGTCGGGTATTATTCTTGCCGCCCTGGTATGTCACCCTTTGCCAGTCTGGATAAAAATGCTTCCCTAGCAGTTTTCGTTCCTGTTGCAGTTCGGGTACTCTCATGCCTCTCTTCACCAAATCTCGTCTCGCCTCCTGCGCAGTTTCATACAGCACAACTCCAGTACCCCAGGCCACTCACAGACGTGCAGGAAATGGGGTCTGAAATTTGATATTCTGCTCTTGAAGAACTTTAAAGACAGGCAGGTACTTTTGTCTGGCATTCTGTATTTCTGGTGGATAGTCATGATCCAATGTGAGCTTAGAGTCCAAGTATTTTAAATCTTTTTGGGACCATGCTCAGCGCAGTATATCCTCTTTCACTTTGTAGCTAGCATATTTAATTACTATCGATCTGGGACACGCCTCTGGTTAAGTTGGGTTTTTCACTAAAGATCTACGAGCTCTTTCTACGAGTAAGGCATAACCTGCTGGAAGATTCAGGACATCAGTAAGTAGGTTCTCCATGAACTCTGCCATCGGATACGTTTCTGCTCCTTCTCTCAACCCATATATTCTTAAATTGTCTCGTCGTGGTCTGCTTTCTAGGTCTAGAGTTTTGGAATGCAACTCTGCTGTTTGGTAAAGAAGTAAGTCCAGTACAATGCCTAATTTTTGTGTATGGTCCTCCGTAGTCGCGACTCGCTCTTCTAAGTCATCTATTCGGGTCTCCACTTTAGTAAGTTTTTCATAAAGGTTTTTAAATTCTTTTCAATTTTCCACCCGAGAAGCCTGTATCTCACTGAGGAGAGTTTCGAATCTACTGCGGGACAACTGTTCTAGTTCTCCGTCCGTATCTTGCTCCGAGCCTCTATTGCTGGATGGGGAGCCACTTCTGTCCCTAGGCTCGTGGCCTTGATTTAATCGATCAGCATCTTCGTGTCTCAAATTTTTCTTTGGAGTCATTTTCTGTCCTCTCCTACCCTTAGGTCCTCCGTTTAACATTTTCTGCAGTTATTTTACTTTTCAGCTCTTCCACGTTTTTTTTTTTAATTATAGAGTCAGGTGGTGCGGAGCCACTTTCTCTTGGTCTCTACAGGTCCGTGGCTGAACCGGAAGTCCCTATGGAGCCTTATATACTATATGTAACATCAGTGCTATATGTGTACCTGGTCATCTTTATCGTTATTTAACACATACAGTAGAGTGTACTGTACATGTTAATGATAAAGATGACAAGGTACACATATAGCGCTAATGTTAACATAGTATATAAGGTTCCACAGGGACTGAATACTGGAGACTTCATGACTCTCTAAGCTAACATTATCGTGCCGCACGTTCCCAGCAGCCTTAGGCTCCGATCAGCATGGTGGTGTAAAAATGCTTCCTGGGTTCGACGATATTAAAAAAACTTGCCGAAAAGATATTAAGCTGCAGATTTTAAGGTACTTGATTATATTATTAAAAACCTCTCTCCGTCTGCTCCGCTTCCACAGGAGGGTTTACAAAACACTATGCCCCATAAAAATTGTGTTTCGGTAGCCTTTAATGATTGCTTCTTCCTTTTTAATTCAGAATAACTCAGCTGAAATGCAATGTGAGAGACATTTTCTGTGGGTTCCTGCTTCTACCCAGGCTACAAGCTGGGCTGACTGGAGCACTGGGAGGTTAAGTGCTTTAATTAACATCTCCTAGTAAGTGACGTTGGTGGAGTATGAACTTGGACAACTGGTTCACAACTATGAATTCTAACCACTAGTTTACACTGCCTGCCTATCTTCTTCACTCTGTGTCTGACTAGTAGAAAAAAATGCACAGAATCACGTGGTGTCAGCCAATCACCACAGTCAGCCAATGTTCGCCCTCCATGGCCTGCACTTCCACCTGTGGTCATCGAGGAATAATAGTGCTGCAGTGGAGATGGGCAGTTACCTTCCACATAGACGGAAGAGTGTCTGCTGAGATGGTCAAACCTTCTCCCACCTCCCCCAAAACGGTGAACCTGGTTCTGCCATTGCACTGGCAGGCTGGCTTTGTACCAGTGTTCATATCTGAACAGTAAAGGTCCAAGGTGAGTGGCATCATTGCTATTATAAAATTCCTATGAGGAACACATTGCTAGAAGGAAAAAAAAAAGTTATGTTTAAAAGTGCAGGAAGCGTTCGCAAATGATCCATTTACAGAAATGGTTCTTCTTCGCTGACTCAGCAATCATTACAGTGCAACCCACCTGCAACATTCCCAGAGATTTATACTCTGTTCTCAGGCCACTAGCATCACATCTTTATTTGTCACAAATAATATGCCAATAGGCCCCCCTCTAATGATTAAAAAAAAAACACAGACTATGCTGTCTAGAGGCTGACAACCTCATGAAATATGGGATTGGGGCATCACCATCACAGATGACCTGAAATCATCCAAGCAGACCACTAAAGCAGTAGGTAAGGCTAGGGGAATGTTGGGGTGTATTAGTAGGGGTATCACAAGTCGGAAGAGGGAGGTAATAATACCTCTTTACAAGACACTGGTTAGGCCCCATTTGGAGTACTGCGTGCAGTACTGGAGGCCACACCTTCACAAGGTCATTAACCAATTGAGGCAGTCCAGAGAAGGGCAACCAAAATGGTGCAGGGACTGCATCAGAAAACATATGAGGACAGATTAACGGAACTCAATATGTATACCCTAGAACAAAGGAGGGAGAGCGGTGATATGATCGAAACATTCAAATACCTTAAGGGCATTAAACAAGCTGAAAGAGTCTAACATGTTTCAATATAAGAAAAATAGCAGGACAAGAGGACACAGCATGAGATTAGAGGGAAGCCAATTAAGGGGTAATGTGAGGAAGTTGTTTTTCATAGAAAGGGTGGTGGACGCATGGAACAACCTACCTCAGGAAATGGTGGATATTAATACAGTGCAGGGCTTCAAACAGGCATGGGATAGGCATAAGGGAGCAATACAGATGAGTATGAATAGATAGGCCACTGACAGAGCAAAGGCCAATGGCACATTCATAAGGTAGGAAAAGAAATGGGCAGACTGGATGGGCCTTGCGGTCCTTATCTGCCGTCAATTTCTATGTTTCTATGTAAATGCTCATGACAGTGGTGTACTGCAGGACTATTAGGGCAGAAATTTAAAAAGCATCTGGTGTGGCAGGCTGAATACCAAAACTCCAAGTTTGGTATTCAACTAATCAGAGAGAGTAGTGCTATAGACTAAACTGTAGAGCAGCGACATGGTAAAGCGGTACTCCAGTTGGAATACCAACACGACAAAAATGGTATTCCACAATGAAAACGGGTGTGTAAAACAGGGCGTAATATCCTTCATTTCTTTCCCCAGCTAGCTTTTTTTTTTTGAACTTGCTGTTTTTCTGCCTTCCTGCCCCCTACGCTACGCTTCTTCGGGAGCGCCTGGCATCTGCCTCGGTTCCTTCCATGCCTGGAGCCCCACGGCGGTCCCCCCATGTAGCCTTGGATCTACCCCCCAGGCGGGGAGGCGGTGGGGCCAAGTACCTAAGCTAACTGCTTAATTGGGGCCTTGCGACATGGGGACAGGCAGGGGACCATTGAGGTCTGTGGCGGTACTCTGTCTACCCGGAGGCGGCGGAGGCATTTTTCCCCTGTTCTTTCTGGGTGTGCCATGCGCCCTGACGTCAAGGCGGAGCTCCGCTGACGTCTGGCACCACCCCTCCTGGATTGGTCAGGCCCTTGCTGTACCCCAGGCCTCCGCCTGGGGTCAGTCAAGCTCTGAATCTTGTCCCCCTCCCTCCCTGGAGGCGAGCAGTCCACGGACGCTCAGCCTTCTCCCAGCCGACCCTCCAGCTCATTCCCGGAACCGGTCACAGCCATGTAGCAGTAGCGCTACTGCTGCGCCGACGGGCTGGCCCATTCCCCAGCTAGCTTTAAATCTGTTTCAGATGGAATATCAAAACATAGAAACAAACTTTGACAGCAAATAAGGCCCACCTAATCTGCCCCTTTCCCTACTTATCAGATAAGCTGCAGATCAGTTTTACCAATGGCTGACATCCTCCTACCACCCACTAGAATTGCCTTATGTCTGTCCCATACATTCTTAAATTCCCCCACTGTTTTAGGTGATTCTGTCCCCCACTGACATACCATCTATAGGTTTACTACTTAACTTGTTATTTATAAAATGGCAAGAAAAAATGTAGAAATTTCATTGGCTGAGAGAAGTCTGCTCACTGTGTATATTAAATCTTTATAAATGCACAGTCAGCTGCTGAATTTCGTTTTCCTTTTAAAAAATGCAAATTACATACCTACCATAATTCTTAATCTTTCTGTGTATCTTTACCATTCATCACTGGTGGGTTCTGGCTGGAGGATCATGACCCTGTGGGAGCTTTTTTTTTTGGTGAGGTGAGACGCTGACGTTGTGGCAGCGGGTTGGCCAGTAACCGACACAGACTCCTCCTCCATCCCAGTTCTGCACACTGGAGAGCAGCATTAGTAAGGGAAAAGGAGGGTGGGACAAGGAAGCCTGAGAGATAGGAAAAGGAAAGAATATAAACAGATGAAGGAATAAAGTCGACTGGGAGGACAGAAAAGTAACCTAGGGTTCTGGGACAGGGGGCCCCAAACCTCTGAGCAGGCAGGAGGGATAGAGAAAGGGAAGAAAGAAGAAAGGAAAGAGAGGAAGAGAGGAGAGGGAGACAGTGCGCTACCCCTGGAGAGGTCCAGAGAACTGACCAGACTTGGAAAGGGCCACTGTCTTTAGCCATTTCCTCCCTTCAACCCCACCAAGGGAGAGAAAGGAGACACCTGGATTAAAAAACCACCTCAAGAAGAACAGCTGGAAGGTCCAGGAGACAGATCCAGAGTGGTTAGATTAGAAAGGCCCTGTCAGGCTAAAAGAACATAGGGGAGCGACTGTCTCCCACTCCTAACAAAAACAAATCCCCACAAATGAGGAGATCTGCGTCTCTGCAGGGTCCCCCAGAGAGAGAGAGACACCTCTAGCAAGAAGAGGACAGCTCAACCTCTTGACCATGGGGAGGAGATGCCTGGGGAACCTCATGAGACCCACCCAAAGGGACCCTGCAAAGAGACGGAGCTAGCTGCCACCAGATGGAAAAAGAAGGAGCTACTGCTCCTTAGGAAAATTTGAAGAGTCACCTGGGTCTTCCAGGAACATGTAACTAAGGACCTTACCAGGCAACAAGAGTGGACATCCAAGCAATGGAGTCTTAAATGAAAAAGGGGAGTGATCCCAGCAGGGATGCGAGGAAAACCCGAGTGAGTCCTACTGGAAGGAACAAGCGTCCCTGCTTGTTCTCCCCCAATGGAGAACCTCTGCTACGCGAAGGAGAAACAGAAGGTCAGAGGTACCAGAAGGATTGGCCCAGAAGGACTGACTATATTGGGGAAAAACAAGCAAAGAGGAGGAACTGCCCAGAGACTGAAGCCCTAGAGGAGAAGGAGGATGGGAAGCAGTGATGAATAGTGAAGATATACAAAAAGATCAAGAATTACAGTGGGTACGTCATTTTCATATCTTACCTGTGTCAATCTTCACTATTCATCCCTGGTGAGATTACCAAGCCCCCTCCCCGAAGGGGACCTGGTACCTCCCCTGAGGGATGGAAGTCCCTCAGCCTCCTGTGGGGGAAGACACCGGAGAAGGGAAACCCTTCCAGGCCTAATTAGACCTGGGATTGGTCTGGATGAGGTGGAGTCCCCCTCTGGCCGGGAGAAGGAATTCACCCCTGAAATTCCCGCCTCACCCTGCGGGGATAAAGGGCAAGGTCCACGGAAAGAGGAGGCAATCACCCTTTGCCAGGCCACGGGTGATAACCAGGATAGACGAAGCCATGCTGTCCACCTTATGCAGATCGCTGTCCCTGCCAACCTGAATGCCACCTCACCGGCGTACTACGATGCCCTTGCTTGGTGCCTCACAAGCTCCAGACCATGTGTGGAGAGGGCAATGGCTTGTCTGTCGCCTCTGAATCAGGCAAAGATGCCAGGATTTACCCTAACAATGACCATAAGTGCCTGTTGTAGGCAGCCTGATGCGCTGATAGAGAGAGACATGCCAAGGAAAACACTCTCCTCCCCCAAAAGTCAAATGCTGCAGGGTCTGTCTCTGGGGGCCGGTCACAACTTGGGCGTCTATGCCCGGAAGGAGTATCGAGGATCATCACGCCTGAAGGGGGATGAGACAGAGCTCCTGGAGACCCTAGGGGTGCGCAATACCTGTACTGGCAGTCCATTGGTGCTGGAGAGGAGGCTGAAGGACGCCTCCAAGCACGGTACGATGCCTCCCTAAAGGGGGAAGGCAAGGCGGGAACCACCACGTTGGTGCACTGAACTCGCCTAAAAAGGCATGCGCTGCCCGCTCAGGATTGCGACTTGTGAGTCTACTAATGTGGCGCTCGTCGACAAAACCTGAAAGGAAGCGCTGATAACTGGATTGGTCAGCAGCTGGGGAGAGGTGAACGTAGGTATCCTCTCCCTCATGTGAGGAAGACGAGGAAGCTGACGAGTCCAGGGAGTCAGGCACTGGCTGCCCCGGAGAATGGTGAAACACCTCTTCGTCCATGGACCTAAAATAGGCAGGGAATAGAGTAGCCATAGCTCTGAACTGTGCCCAGGTTAGAGGTCCCGTAGGACCAGAGTGGCCTGGAGGTGGTGTTGGCAGAGGTGGAGGGGCCAAACACCTCTGAGGAAGGAAGGCGACCTCTACCAGGGCTGGGAGACCGAATAGGCTACCCTACAGCTCTGGAGGATCTGTCGGTCAATGCAGTCAGTGGCCACTCAACCGGACTGGAACGGTCAGGACCGAGCCCTACAAGGGAATCCCCCTGCGAGGCAACTGGTGCTGCAGGAGTCCAGAAGGGCGGCCCCTAGCCTCTAAAGAGAAGAGAAGATTCCTCCTGGGAAGACCTCAGGGGAAAAGACAGGACTGGTGCTGCGACTCCTACCTGAATCCTTGCGGGCTACAAGGGAGAGAGACTGCCCCTGACACGGTCCCTTCAACCCCTCAGACTCGGAGAGGGACCACTTCCTCAGTGTCAACCTAGGTAGCTCAATCCCACCAGCCAACTCCTAAGAGATGGCAGACAAGAGAGCACCCTTCTCTGCTCCAGATGCCCTAGCAGGCCCAGCCTAGGCACCCACAGCAGGGGGTTCACCTCCTTCAAGATTAGGAGTACCACTGACTCCGGAAGATCCTCCGGTGCCGACCCTGGCACTGGAAGAATGGTCGGTGCGGCACCGATAGAAACCACCAGATCCGAAGGAGGGGGCTGAGCTGGAGCCGATGTGCTGAGGAAAGAAGAATCCGAGGACTCCTAAGAATCCAGAAGCCAGTCTGGGTCTGCCTCCGAATCATCATCCTACCCGGAGAAGGCATGGACCCAGACTACCTCACGGACTCATCCACTCCTGGCACTGCATGAGGCACCGCGAGGTGGCCCTGCACTGCTCACGGTGTCGCCCCAATCACCGGGATCCAAGACGGCGCTGCACTGCCCTGATCTATAGTGCTGCAAGCGGCACCGGGATCCAAGATGGTCTCGACAGACGGTGCCGAGGAAACCACTGGGCCAGGTCCGGAAGGCCCAGGCTGCGATGCTGGGGGAGCCTTCGCCTCCAAGGAGGCAACTGCCAGGATGGTGCCTCCAGCCCGACTCCCGGATGTATCAGACTGGGCCTCCTGCACCATAAAAGGGGCTTCCGCCGAGGCGAGGCTTGAAAGGGTGGAAGCCCCCTCCTCTGCAGTCCATATAGAACTGAGAGGGGACCTGGAAGAAGGGTCAAGAGACCTGCACTTGGCATCCCTGGTACGTGCCTGTCCACTGAAAGTCGGCAGCATACGCCCAATTTTAAACGTGCAGACTTCCGGAGTGTAACGGTCCAATATTGTGGTTTAGGCCCAAGCAGGTCAAGCACCAGTCATGCTGGTCTGAGATGGAGTAAAGCCGTCCGCAGGGACACCACTGCATAGGGGAACAGCCCACCTTGGAAGCCTTCTTCTTATCCCCAGAACGAGACATGACCGGACGGAAAAAAGCAATAACCAAAAACAATACTCTGCGTTGTCGAAAAATAAAAAGGAAAGGTCTTACCAATCAACGGCGCCGAGAAACGCAGCTGAACAGAACTAGGACACAGTATGACGGACTAGGCAGATGACGCAAATAATTTTGTTGCTCCATACATGAGGTCGTGTTCATTCGATGGTGGGAGAAGCAGGACTGGGATGGAGGAGGAGTCAGTGTTGGTTACTGGCCAACCCGCAAGCACCACACAGTGCGTTGGCCTCAAGGTCGGCGCTGCCACGACGTCGGCTCCTGCCCTCACAAAAAAAAAAGCAAAGCTCCCACGGGGTCCTAATTCTCCGGCCAGAACTCACCAGTGATGAATGGTAAAGACTGACACAGATATGATCCACACTTTAACATATCACTAAACTCCAAAATGAAACCTGCAGCCACCATCTTGAGAGTCTCACCTTTTACTACTGATATTTAAATATTGTTAATCATAAATGTATTTTTATTTTATTTAGTTTTTGTTTACCGGGTAGGTGCACTAGCCATGGTCATGACTATTTTCAAGCACGACCCGGGAGGATTCAGTACAAAAAAAAACAATAAGGTATGACAGTGTTTACAGGAACATCTTTTGGGGAGAACAATATCAAACAGAAAACAAAGTAGGTCAAGAGAGATGGGAAAATACATCAAACATTACAACAGTATACCTTAACAATAGTTAATGCCATGAAGAGTGTAGATAGATTCAGAGAGAGAGAAAAGGAATTAGAGAAGAGGGCTGAGTGTAAGTGCAGGACAGTGCTAGTATTGAGGAAGGGGGCTAAGGGGGTTTGAAGCAAGAGCAAACATTTGTTGAGACTAAATACTTGCGAAGCTCAGACTTAAAGGCCTCATGAGAGGGAGCAAGGCGCACGGCTAGGGGGATGGAGTTCCAATACTGAGTAGCTAAAACGGCAAAGGCACTTGCTCCCTTGGAGGAACTTAACCTAGGGATACAGACAAGGGATTTGTCCACTGATCGCAATCCGTAGTGAGAGGGCCGTCTGACAAAGTACTCTGCAAGTGACGTAGGGGTCTGTGAAGATATGATCCTATTTATGATAGTGCCGAGAGAGTAGAGCCTAGTGTCCTTTGGAGGTAGCCAGCCCAGGTCCGAGTAGAGGAGACAGTGGTGTTTAAGTCGGTGGGCAGAGGAAGCATAGCGACAGATGCTGTTGTAGGTGACATCACACTTGTGTAGACTAGACTTGGCTGCAGCAGTATAGATGGCAACACCATAGGTAAGCGAGGAGAGTGAAATATCTCGTGCTATTGCTAGCCTGGCAGACGGGGTTAACACATAGCTGGTGCGATAGGCAATGCCCAGCTTCACGTTCACTGACTTGCAAGCATTTTGTATATGGAGATCAAAGCTTATTGATTGGTTGAGGGCAACACCAAGGTATTTAAAAGAAGTCAAGGATCCTATGGTGGAGTCATCCAAGGCCGTGACTCAGATTACTTTGAGAGTGCTTGATTTTAGGGTTTGTTCCAAAAAGCACAACTTTGGTCTTTGAATCATTTAACAGCAGCAAACTGGTCACAATCTTCTTAAATAAACTGCACTGCCACAATTACAGCACAAAGCAAAACATACCCAACAACGTAAATCAAACAGCTTACCTATCAACTGCTTAAAATTTAAGTATCTGGCATGATCAAAAAACAGCACATACTTTAGCAGTTCCACTGCAAACTAGTCACTTTCTCCCGCTTCAGCACATTAACAAAAAAAAAAAAAAAACAATGATCACTGCTCCATTTTACTCAGTTTCAATCACAGCTCCTCGCCACTTCTCTTCTGCTGTGTCATGGGTGAGGTTAGGTTGAACATAGCAGCAAATTGCTAGACTGAAACATGAGGGCAGGTGGCAGATTGATTATTGATGCAGCTTCAGCCGCAAGTGAAGCTGTGGCTCCTGAACTCCCTGGCCCCATTTTTACAGCACGTGGGACAGAAAGAACAACTCACCAGAATTCCTGTTAACAGAACTCCAACGTAATATGTGGTACCTTGCTACAAACGACGATGTCGATGCTGTCCTTCCCGACCCCATTATCTAGCTTGGGGGGGGGCGGGGGCACGATACAAAACTGAAGTGCCACAACCAAAAACAGCTCCTCCTGAACACAGCAACATTAAAGCCTGACACAGCATGTGGGCAGGGCCAAGCAGAGCAGGCATAATGGAGCCAGTTGTTCCCATTACATCAATAGGGACAGGAGAGCATCACTGCTCCCCCTGCAAAAATACTCGGAGCTACCCATTTAGCACCAGCCATCCTGTCAGCGCAGCGGTAGCACTACTGCTCAAGATGCCAGCAAATTGAGTTTGGGAACACGCCTGGGTCATAGGGGTGGGGGCGAGGTTTGAGCATTCCAGAGGATGCTCTCCTCCGGGGTGGGACAGTGCTGTCCTCCGCCACAATACTGCTGCCTGGGTGACCACAGGTAGCAGCAATGTGGCTGGAGGTACCATGGGAAGGAGCAGACATTGCTGACACCGGGGAACTGACCCACACAGAGCATGGGTGGGATCACCCTGGCATCCACTTTGGCAATGCCTCCTGGGAGCAAGAATAACCATGGAAAATGGCCCCGGCACCTCCACAATGGCGGCCTGTGGGAGCTCCCGAGGCCTCTCACACCCCAGTTTGCAATGCCTGCTTGACGAAATTCGCAAGTTTCAGGGAAGCCTCCCCACCCTGCCTGGAAGGCAAAGTCAGAGCTCCATGAAGGTAGGTGACGGTGACCAGGAGGCTTGGGAGTTGCTTGCAGGGCCTGAGGGATTCAGAGGGGACGGAGAGAAAGGGACATAAACAGACAAAAAATAAAGACTTAGTATTTTTGTTACAGAGCTGTCATCGATCCACAGAATAAGGTACAGAGTAGCAGCAGGCTGGCAACTGCTCATTCTTGAGCCAGCCAGCGCCAGGTTAAAAAAAAAAAAAAAAAAAAAAAAATGGGGGCTAGGGCCTGAACTGAGTGAGCATGGTGAGCAGTGAGCGACACTATTTTTTAAAACGTAAATTATGGAAAAAAAATAAACGTGCTAACTAGTTTCCTCTACTCTGCACTACACACTCCATCCTGAACAAAGCAGCACCACCTGCTGGTCACATACTGCAGAGCACTGTTTTATAGAGCTTACAGTCTTTCAAATTTCATTTTTTTTTTTTAGAACCACGCTGGTGACCCGGGTTCAGGAGCGAGCTCAGGGCGCATGTGGTCAGCCTGGGGGAGGGGCGAGGGAGAGAAGTCAGGATTGAGCACCCACCAGGCAGCTCCCCCCTCCGGAGAGGGATGCGAGGTTTCCCCAACTCTTGGCTGTCACCCAGTGGAGGCTAGGTGGCAGTGCCAGGCTGGGGGGAACCTAGGTGCTAGGCCGAGAGGGAGGATGGGGTCGTCACTGGAGCTGCAGGACGCATGCCCAGCGACCGCGTACTGGGGCCGTGGGAAAAAGGCGGCAAAAATATAAATACCATGTATCCCCAGTTGCTGTAAGGCAGGAGGGGCAACGGGGGAGCACCTAGCTAAGGAAAAAAAAAAACAAAAAAACATTAATTAGAACATCACAACTCAACCACTTTATAAGTGTGATAAGTTACTCCTCGGAGTGCATTAAAGGATTTAACACACTTTTCGAGGTGTAAGGACCTTCGGTGTCATGCCTTAGCACCCCCCCCCCGGTGTTCTGCATTAAAGTCCTTTAATGCACACCCTGACATGATTTATTACCTACATATATAATATACAAATACTGGCCAGACTCAAGGGCTATAGTGGGAAAAATATCGACACCAGGGGCTGAACTACTGCCCGACTATAGTTATATTGCTGAAGCTGAAGGCTTAGGGCAATATGACTACTGGAAGGCAACAGTTTATCCCTCGGGGCAATATTTTCCCACTACAGCCCGAATAACTCCTATGCTGCCCTAACCATTAAGAGTGTATGTGTGGAGGGGAGGGGGACATCAAGACTTACCTGGTTTGGTAACTGGGGTTCATGCCACTAAATCCTCTGGCGAAGCCGCAGTTTCAAAGGCAGCATACCCCCCCACCTGCGTGTCAAGGATAATGTCCACCCTGTGTGCCCACAAATTTGTCAAGGAGCAAGAATTAACACACTCGCTTCACTAATATTTATAAGGGTAGAGTGTCCTGTCTAGTGTGCTCAACTGCATCCCCCTTCCCCCAAACTTGATAAAAGGGACCAGGGAGCAGAAATGGAATTTTTAAACTTAAGTTTATGGCACTGCTGAACACCTATTCTGTGGCTGGATTCACCAAGTCAGTGTGTTGTTCCCCTGGTCCAGACCTGCTGGGAACTGGACTACAAAATGCTCACCCAAGCCTAGTACTTTTACTGAGGTTGGGGAACAGCAAAATAAGAAGAGTTTCTTTTGCAGCTCATAAAGTTACCCTATATGGAAACCAGTGAAGCACTAGCACGTTGCTAAGGCAACCTTCGCTCGCACTCCTCTGTTTCAACAGAACTGAAGCCACTGACTCTCACGTGCTACAAGATTAGAGACAGTGGCAGGTTTATGAGAAATTATTTTTTAAAAAAGTAACATATTGGAGATTAAGAAACAGGGTGGGGTTCAGTTTCTGGCATGGAGTGGTGGCAACTTACTAGTTTTGGATTTTTGTTTTTTATCATCTATCTCCCTTGCACTGACCAGCCCCCATCCCCTGATCTCCCAGGCCTTGTCAACCTGGCATCCTCCAGGACTTACCCTCATTCCAGCTGTAACCCCCAGGCTTAACCCACACACACTCCCCTGTGACGTACTGACAGCCAGTGCACCTCTCACATGTCTGGAGTGCTCAATCCCTGGTCTCCGCCAGGTTCAGGTGAGCGCACAGATCCATTTCCCCTCCCCCCCAACCCACCTGGAGGAGGAGGAGGAGGAGAGCAGTCCCTCGGACCCTCCATCTTCCTCTCTCTGGTTGGCACTCTGAGCTCAATACCAAACTCAGGTTGTTGGAGTCGCAGGCGGTAGCGCTACTGCTGTGTTGGTGAGCCAGCTGCAAACTGAACTACTGACCAGTTTCAGTTTGAAACGGGTTAAAAGTATATTTTCTTACAAATTTAAAATGGAATACTGGCATCAGAATAAGCTATTCTGTCCATATTGGTGTGCTCAAAATGAATAGGGTACTCACCTGTAACAGTAGTACTAGAAGTGGTATATGGTTCACATCCACACTGGCAGTTCCACTGGAATGATGTTATTGGTCAGTCTTCTTTAAGCTAAGCTCCTCCCACCACCCAGTTGGTTTATTCCCCCCCCCAAACTCTGCCCCATGATGTCAGCTCTTACATGCTGGAAGCAGATGTGTGTGTCACTTGCCAGGGGAAGCCAGGTGGGTTGTGTAGCTGTGAATCACATACCACTCCTTAAACTACAGTTGCAGGTGAGTGACCTGCTCTTCTAGCAGTGTGGATATGGTTCGCTTATCCACACTCTGGCAGACTCCTAGCAGTTCTCCGCAAGGAGGGGACAAGGTGCGCATCCTTACTTGGCAAAAAAAGACTAGAGAACAGACGTCCCAAAACCTGCACCCTGGCATGACTGCAGGTTAATGAGGTAATGGGAAGTAAAGGTGTGTGCTGACTTCCAGGTAGCAGCCCTACAGATCTCTATTTTTTATTTCGTTTTTGTTAACCGGGTAGGTACACTAGACAGCATAGCTGCATATTTTCAGGTACGACCCGGGAGATTACAACAAAGGGTACGTAGACAATAGTAGATACAAGAAAACATCATGGGAACAAGTAGAAGTCAGACATAGTACACTTATACAAAATTTTCAGCAATGACAGTACATTTGCAGGAATCTATACGTAGTAACAAAACAGAAATATAAGTGCAAATAACTAACAGTCATATGTCATACAACTAGTGAGTTAGTGCTAGAAGAGAGGAAACAGCAAGATGTCCAGGTAGGTTTGAGAGTAGTAGAGGTTGGATCCAGTAGGCAACTAGGAGGAACCAGTACAGAAGTGGGTGGATAGAGAACAGGAGCAGGGTTCAGAGCTTAGAAGAGCCATACGAAGCTTCTGTTTGAAGCTGTGGGGAGAAGGAGAGATTCTTAGACTCGCTGGAAGGGAGTTCCACAGTTTAGGGGCCCAGCTAGGGAAAGCATTCTCCCCCATTTTGGTTTTACATCTCAGTTGGACAAGAAGGGATTTGTCAGCTGATCTCAGTGGGTAGACAGAGGTCACAGGTTTGAGTAGTAGAGCCAGTTTGCCAGGTATCCGGGAAGAAATTATATTCTTTATAAAACAGTAGGAAGTTAACTGTCAGAAGGCTGAGGGGGTAAACCATCCCAGACTGGGGTATAATGTGAATCGGTGAGTACGTTTGAGTAAAGACAGAGCAAAACGGCAAATGCTGTTGTAGTAGACATCCCACTTTCGGAGGAGCCCTCCAGTAGTTGCTGGAAAGGCTATTAACCCATACGCCAATTTGGGTCTCTGGATTCCCTGTGCAATTGCCATCCCCACCGTGGATGTTAGACTATGTCTCACCTTATATACCAGCCCAAGTTGAATATTAACAGATTTTATTTATTTTTTTTTTTATTTAGTATGCTTTTTGTCTGCAGGGGGCGCTGACATCTGCTTGGTCACGGACTTCCAACTCCCACCTCCCGTCATCAGCTCTTGCTTCCCCACGGCACCCCTGGCTTACCCCACAAAGGGCGGGGTTACGGCATCCACTCCCCTTAGGTGCCACAAATCTAGTATCTATCGGGGGAAGCGAGCCATGGGAGGCTAAATGAAGCCCGAGGCAATGCTTCATAGCGGCTGCCCAGCAGGATTTTCTCTCCTTATAGGCAGGGGCAGGGACATGCAATGACAGCCAGCGTCTGCCCCACCTGAGAGCTGTACTGCATCGGTGTGTTGCGGCAACCCAGACTCCACGGGTGCTGCCGCTGCACTGAGCATGATACTACCGCGCCCCGCGAAGGACAGCAGTCCGAGGAATGCTTGATCGTTCTCCCCCCGGCCGGCCCTCCAATGACGTGAGTCCGTTCCCGAACCCAGGTCTCCGGCGTTGCAGGTGGAAATCCAACCGCTGCACCGGCAGGACAGCCCTGAATACTGATGGATTTAATGACTAAGGCTAGGTGCAAATCAAAATCCAAGGTGGGATCAAGGGTATTTAAAAGAGGCAACTGTGTTAAGGGGAGAGCCATCCAGCGCTCTGATACTTAATGGTTGGGTACAGGGCCGAATTTTTGAACTTGAACCGAAGAGCACAGTAACCATTTTATTTTTATTTAAGACAAGCTTGTTGTGGAATAGCCAACTCTGAAAGGTATTGAAGTTACTACTGAGATTCAGGTTGATATCAGAGAGGTTTGAGGAGAATGAGTAAAGAGCAAGACTGTCGGCATATAGTAGACCTCAGCAAGCACCAGTGAGCAGTAGGATATCGTTTATGAAGACTGTAAACAGGAGATGGCCAAGAATCGAACCCTGATGCACTCCGATCCAAGTAGGAGCAAGAGGGGACTTAGCATCTCCAATCTGGACAAATTGTTGATGCTTCAAAAGATAATTCTGGAACCAGGCAGTGACAGAGGGTGAGAAGCCTAGGGATGACAACTTTGATAGGAGCAGCGGGTGGTCAACTAAATCAAACACTTTCGTAAGATCAACAAAAGTAGCCCCAGTGAGACAGCCTTTGTCCATAGCGGGTCTGACAATTTGTAAACTGTATGAGAGTAGTGGATGTACTGTGCCCACATCTGAAACCATATTGGTCAGGGGTGAGGAGTTTGTAAGAGTACAGGTAATCTGAGACCTGGGTATCAACAATTTTCTCCAGTATTTCAGAGAGAGTGGAGAGGATGGCAATAGGGCGGTAGTTATCCAGGTTAGTAGTGTCCCCCTTTTTGTAGACCGGTACAACTCAAGCAATCTTCCAGAGGGAAGGGACATGTCCTATAAGAAGAGACAGGTTGAAAAGTCTAATCACTGGAAAGACTATAGACGGTGCAACAGTTCTTAAGTAAGCGCAAGATTTCACTCTCGGAGACTGGACAAAGGGTGAAAGATAGGTTGGAAGGTTTAAGGTTATTCTGCGGAGTGACAGGTAAAAGTCCAGGAGGAGCAGTATAGGAGGAGAGGTCAGTGAATCTGGAGTTCAAAGCCTCGGCGAATAGTGAGCAGGTTACTGCAATTACAACCATCCACGACCATATCAGAGATGGTATTAACATGACTCCAAAAACCACGAGAGTCACTGACAGAGGTACTAAGGAGCTGACGGTAGTAATTGCCCTTAGCAGATCTGATGGAAACCTTACATAGGTTTCGGAGTCTTCTGTACTACACCCTATCCGATGGGGACTGAGTTAGCTTAGCTTTGTTCCAGGCTTTATCCCTCTTTTTGAGAGAAGGCAGGGGTGAAGAATTTAACCAGCAGGTAGCAGATCCCTGGATACGGTGCCTTTTTACTGAGATATATTTGTCTTGAAGGTTTAAAAGCGCGGTAAGGAGGTATTGAGCAGCACGTTCTGTATTACAAGTATTATATAGAGGTGCCCAGTCCATGTTCTGTAGCTCCAAGATTAGGGCTCTCTTATCCATTTTTGAAAAATCCCTGAAAAGAATTTCTCTGGGGGTGGTTTTGGGGCCCTAGCCTTCCAAACACAGTAAACTGGGGAGTGGTCACTGATTGAGTCTGGTAAAACGCCAACAGCACTGATCCTCTCAGGCCTGTTGGAGATGACCCAGTCTAGAAGAGACTGGAGACTGCTGTTACTAGCCTGTCTGGTTGGGAGAGTGATCAATTGAGGCAGGTGTAATCTGCAGAGTTCAGCAGCATAGAGATTAGAGTTTTTCCCTAGCCAATCTAGGCTGAGGTCCCCCATAACAATGAGCTCTTGTCTACCCTTTAGTGAGGAAAGATGGTCAATTACCTTAGTCAGGCCTGTTAGTCCATTTTTAGAAGGGTCATAGATGCACACTACATTTAGCTTCTTAGTGAGACCTAAGGTAGTAACTATATGAATAGTTTCACAGACAGGTAGTGTTGACCGGGAGAACCGTAATGTCAAGGTCCTGTCTGGTATAAAACAAAACACCACCACCCTTTTTAGCATTTAGACGATTACATCTGTGAAGTTTATATCCATTGATCCTACATAATGAATCTGGTATATGGGGTTTTAACCAAGTCTCGGTTAGACCTAAGACGTCAGGGGAGTTGTGAGCAATCCAGGCTTCAAGCTGCGCAAAATTAGCTGACAGACTTTTAATGTTAATATGTGCAAGCCTAAGCCCCTTTTCTGTGAACCAATAAGATGGGTTCTTGGGAGCGATGCCATCAGGAGGGCCCGGTTTAGGTTCAATACAGGTTCCCTTCAGCCAAGTGGCCCTGGCGCTGCTACCTGCTGGCGACCGGACCTCTGCATCCAGCCCGCCACCCCCTGACCAAGGAAGGTAGACAAGCCCAAACCAGGCTCTCCACTTCAGCAGGGTGGCCCTGGCGCTGCCTGGATTCCAAAATAAGTTGGAGAAGCACCATGAAAGATACTGGCCATGCTGAGTGGAAAGCTCCTCAACCGAGCTACAGTCAAAGAGTGGAATCTCCAAGGTGACCATGGACTCATGAACCGAGTCATCTGGCGACTCCTCAAAAATGGCCATCAGCCACTTCTTGCCACGGACCTCCCGGGAATCCTCTCAGTGATCTTCACCAACAACCAGCCTAGCAAGCTGGTGGCTGGCCTCCATGGTCAGAGTGCCCACCTTCAGCTATGGTGGCAATGGCTCCACCTGAAGATGGTGGAAAAGCAACTGTGGATTGCAGCTGTGTGGTACAGACCAGCAGAGGTGTCACTGGCAGCAGCCAGGAAACCAAAAGTCGGGGGGTGGGGAGCCCTACCCTGCCCCACAATGGCCCACTGTTGCCAAAGGAGCTCCTTACAGCACTGGCTCATCTTGCGACTGTGCCTCTCTTCACTAGAGGATGCAGAGGTCAAGGAACATTGATGGCAATGCCTCCCAGTTGAGCAGGATTGAGAACGAGTGTGCCTTGACCGTCAACTGGCTGATCGATGGCAAGAGGAATCTTCCGGTGAGTTGCTGTAGACCACATGCTTGCCCATGTTATGCAACAGAGGTGCTGAATACCAGATCCTGGGTGCAGGCTGATCCTGCAGTGGACACGACAGGGACACCAACTGGACCACATACTCCTGGGTGAGGACCAGAGCACTTGAGTCTGCGAGGTCAAATCCTCGACCTCGTCCAACAACTGGTCAACAGGCTCAATGGGGGAACTGAAGAGCCCCCAACCTGCCCCAAGGTGAGGGGCGCTTGACAGACGATGTACCATCATGGAAGTAGGAAGAGCAAAGTTTAATGACGTCTGATGAATCACCATTTGAGTGGAACTGCCAAAGTGTGGACAACGAACTGTATCAACGACCCTAGAAAAATACATCTTTAATTTCTCCATGTATTACCTATGCATGACTTACAAAGATATGTCAATCAAGAAAAATGATGCAACAATGCTATAGAATTGTAAATGTGTACAGAAATTATCCTAGATACACAAAGTGGACAGCAGGTAGGCAGCGATCTGATAGAATGGAGTCACAGTCTATCCCCCAGGCTAGCAGGGAAGGACTCAGGGAGGCCAACAAAGGAGGAAGTAGAAGGGACGAGATGGAGGCTATTGTAGGGAAGGGGGCATTATGGAGGGTGGTCTCACTGAATGCAAGAAGCCTAGGAAACAAGTCCGCTGAGCTACAGACACTCTTAGCAGTGTGGAGGGTGGATATTGTAGCTGTCACAGAAACGTGGGCAACTGAGCACCAGGACTGGGATCTGGCAATCCCAGGATACAAATTATACAGGAAGGACCATAACGGGGTGGGGGAGAGGTGGCAGTCTGTGTGAGGGACGGGATCAAATGCACAAGGGATGAGGGAGAAGAAAGGAGAACAGAGGCAATCTGGCTGCAGCTCCTAGACTAAAGGGGTAGGAAACTAAGGTTTGGGGTGGTATACAGGCCGCCATCCCAGTCTGAGGAGCTTGACAGGCAGTTAGTGGGACAAATCAAAAAGGTATGTAGAAAAGGAAAGGTGGTCATCGTGGAGGATTTCAACTTGACAGGGGTTGACTGACGCAGGGAACAAGTGCTCCTGGATGCGATCCAGGAGGGTCTCCTGACACAGTTGGTTACTGTACCCACTAGGCTAAAGAACACCTTAGATCTAGTATTGTCGAATGGGGAGGCAGTGAGGGAAATAAAGGTAGAGGACGCACTATCTGACAGCGATCAAACAGTGTGGTTTAATATCACGATGTGTGGGGAGCCAGAGAAATCGATTACCCGGGTGGTGAACTTCAGGGGGGTGGACTTTGGGAGGATGCAGGAAGTACTGAAAGGGAAACTGGAGGGCATAAGGCATGAGATGGATGTGGAGCTGAAATGGGATATTATTAAACGGGGGGTTAAAGAGGCAACAGAAGCCTGCACCAAGGCACAGAGTAAGAGAAGCAGAGCAAGAAAACCATGCTGGTTGAACAGCGAAGTTGTGGAGGTGGTGAGGGCAAAACAAGTGGCTCACCAGAGGTTTAGGAGGACAGGGAAGGAAGCAGACAGGGAGGAATATGCAAGATGGTCCAGGGAGGTGACCAGAAAAGTGAGAGAAGCCAAGGCCCAGAAGGAGCTGAGATTAGCACAGGGAGTTAATGGGATTGGGGAGACTTCTTCAGATACATCAGGGAGAAAAAAGTGCAAGAAACAATAGTGAGGATAAAAGGGGTGGGAAGTGGAAGGAAAAGGGGGAGGAGCAGGCAGAAGCACTGAATGAATACTTCTGTTCCGTGTTGACAGAAGAAAAGGGGGGGACTGCTACCAGCATGGACTGAGAGGGTGAGGATAGGAGGAGAGGAGGCAACAGATGGAAGAATTGAGGCAAGCAGAGTCCTAGAGAGACTGAGGGCACTGAAGGTAGACAAGGCACCAGGGCCGATGGTATCCACCCCAGGGTGCTGAGGGAGATGGCGGAGGCGTTGGCGGAGCCGCTGGCAGATCTGTACAGCACCTCCCTGGAGTTGGGATGTGTGCCACTGGACTGGAAGTTGGCACATGTAGTGCCATTACACAACAGTGGGCCAAGGGATGAACCAGATAATTATCGTCCAGTAAGTTTCACCTCCACAGTATGCAACTCATGGAAACGATACTAAAGGAAAGACTGGTGTCGTACCTGGAGGACAGTGGCCTCCAGGATATGAGGCAGCATGGGTTTGTTTCAGGGAAGTCTTGTCAAACCAACCTGATACAACATTATGACTGGGTGACAGGTGAACTGGATATGGGTCATGCTGTGGATGTTCTTTACCTGGACTTCAGCAAGGCCTTCAATTCGGTGCCTCACGGGCAGCTTAAGGGGAAGCAAACTGGTGTAGGTGTAGGAGTAGGGGCAAAAATTACAAACTGGATTACAAGCTGGCTGAGTGGGAGGTTGCAACAGGTAGTAGTGAGAGGGAAGCTCTTAACTCCAAGGCCGGTGATGAGTGGGGTGCCACTGGGCTCTGTGTTGGGGCCAGTACTGTTTGGGCTCTTCATATCAGACATTGGACATGGGGTGGTGAGCAAGGTAAGTCTGTTTGCTGATGACACCAAAATCGGAGCAGTGGTGGATGGAGAGGAGGGATGGAAGCAGCTGCAGGGGGACCTAAGCAAGCTAGAGTAGTGGTCAGAGAGGTGGCAGTTGGGGTTCAATGCAAAGAAGTGTAAGGTTATGCACTTTGGCGTGAAGAACCCAAGGAGAGAATACTGGCTGGGGGTTTAAGCTGGGGATCACAGAGAAGTAGAAGGAACTTGGGGTAATAACGGGGACCACGAACAACACTGCCCAGTGCAGGAGAGCGGCTGCAAAAGTGAACAAAATGCTGGGGTGCACAGCGAGGGGTTTTTCGTCCAGGCAAAGTAAGGTGATCTTGCCCCTCTACAGATCGCTGGTAAGGCCACACTTGGAGGATTGTGTGCAGTTTTGGAGGCCATACCTAAAGCGTATATGAGGCTGCTGGAGGGGGTGCAGAGGAGGGCAACAAAGATGATACGTAGAATGGAGGGGAGAGACTATGACAGCAGGCTGGGAGACCTCAATATGTACACCCTGGAGGACAGAAGGGACAGGGGGGGACATGATAGAGACATTCAAGTATCTGAGGGAATCAATAAGGATGGGGCAGATGGGATCTTCAAGTTAAGGAGGGAGGGTCACCAGGGGCATGGGCTAAGAATCGGGGAGAGATGAGGAGACACTATTTCACAGAGGGGTGGTAGCAAAATGGGCAGCCCTACCAAAATGAGTGGTATCACGTAAATCTGTGAACAGCTTCAAAAGGGCATGGGACAGGGAACAGGGGAGAGTGAGGGTGGGGGGTGGCTGTGGGATGACAAAAGGGAGGGGAGTTGGGGCAGCTGCAAACTAGGGGTGTTGGCTGCACACTCGAGCAGGCTTAGATAGACCGGGTGGTCTGTTTCTGCCGGCACATTCGTATGTTAGTAAAAGTTTCAGCTGTTATTGGAGTATGTTCACTATACACAGAACATAGAAACAGAAGCCGACGGTAAATAAGGGCCGCATGGCACATCCAGTCAGCCCTTTTTTGGTTGCACTGCTTACACTGTAGACCTCTACAGGTCTATGGCACTTTTTCTGTCACCCTTTTACTTATCACCAGTCTTTTTTGAATCCCACCACTGTTTTTGCCCACAAAACCTCCACTGGAAAACAGTTATAGGCATCCACTATCCTTTCTGTTAAGTATTTCCTCACATCTTTCCTAAACCTACTCCCGTACCTATACATCCCAGCATCCCACTAGCTCTCCCCAATCACTCTGTTGCACTGTCTGGCCACCTTCAGGTCATTAAATATTATTACCCCAGGTCTCTTTCCTGCTTGGTCGCTGCTAGTATCTCTTCCCCCTATTTTGTACTGTAGCCTCTGGGTTTCTGTGAGCCAAGTACATTGTTTTGCACTTTTTTTGCATTAAATCTTAGCTGCCAGACTTCTGACCACTCCTCCAGTCATTTCAAGTCCCTTTCCATTCTTTGCACCCTCTCCAGAGTGTCCATCTTGGTGTTCTCTGCAAAGAGGCAGACCTTCCCTTCAAGTTCCTCTGTTATGTCACTAATGAAGGCGTTAAAATGGAGTGGCCCTAGTACTGACCCCTGCAGTACCAGCTTGTCACTCCCCTCCTCAGAGGAAACTCCATTCACCACCACCCTCTGCCTCCTATTCCCCAACCAGTTTCTTACCCAGGTTACCACCTTATTGCCCACCCCATGCTACACAACTTGTTTACTAGCCTCCTGTGTGGAATCGTGTCAAAGGCCTTACTGATGTCCATGTGGGCCATGTCCACCCCCCCCCCCAACCAACACTCTGGTTACCCAGTCAAAACATCTATCAGATTTGTTTTCCATGACCTCCCCTCCATAAAGCCATGCCATCTTGGGTCCTGCAGTCCCCTGGATTCCAGGCATTCCATGAGTCTTTCCATTAACAGTGTTTCCATCAATTTCCCTACTACAGATGTCGGGCTAACAGGCCTGACATTTTCTGCTGCCTCCTTGCTACCACTTTTGTTAAATGGGACTACGTCCACCCTGCGCCAGTCTTCTGGGACCATGCCGGTCTCCAGTGAACTGTTAAACAAGTCTGTCAGTGGTGCAGTCAACACCTCCTCAAGCTCCTTTAACACTCCTGGATACACCCTGTCTGGCCCCATAGATTTGTCCATCCTCAGATTAACGAGTGCTTTCCTGACCCTCTCCTCAGGAAAGGGACTAGTGTTCACCCTCCTAATCTCTTGGTGCTTATTTATGGTCCCTTCCCCTCCCCCCTCAACTGTGAATACTGAGCAGAAATATTTGTTTAAGATATCTGCCTTTTCTTGGTCCTCCTCAGAATAGCCCCCCACCTCCTTTGTTAACTGTGCAAGCCTTCCCTTGGTCTTCCTTTTCTCGCAGACATACCTGAAAAATATCTTGCCCTCTTTGATACTGTCTGTGTTATTCTTTCCTCAGCTTGCACTTCAGCACTCCTTACTGCCTTGCCTATCTCCCTCTGTTTCCCCGGATACAATTCTTTGTCCTCTCTCACTGGGTTTCCTTGTACCTTCTGAATGCCACTGTTTTTGCCCTTACCTTTTCTGCCACTTCCTTCGAGAATCATAATGGTCTCCTCCTTCTGCTTTTGCTTATTTGCTTGACATACAAGTTTGTAGCCTTTACTATGCTCTCTTATTCCGGCCCATTTTCCCTCCTCCCCAACCCTCGACATCTCCCCCCCACTAGATATTCTCAGATGCATTCCCTCAGTTTTGTAAAGTCAGCCCTTTTGAAATCCACGACCCTCTCTCACCCTTGTGAGTCTGGATTCCGCTACTCTTATATTAAACCATACTGTGCGATGGTCACTGGTCCCCAGATGACTCTCACCACACTGTCCCGATTCATAAGTACCAGGTCCAGTTCTGTCCCACCCTAAGTGGGTTCACTAACTAGATGCCTGAGGAATGTCCCTTGCAGGGAGTCCAAGATGTCTCTGCTCCTAGCTGATGCTGCAGCAAGTAGGCTCCACTCTACATCTGCAGATTAAAGTCCCCAACCAGCACCACCTCTCCCTTTTTTAGCCATTTTGCACGTCTTCCAGCATCTCTTTGTCTATGTCCTCTCCCTGTGTCGAAGGCCTGCATACCACTCCCATGCAAATGGTGGCTCCTTTTCCAGACTCGAGGTTGGCCCATAGCAGCTCGACCCCCCCCCATCCTCCCTGTACCTCTGTCGCTTTGATGTTTTCCTTAATATAGAGTACCACTCCCTCACTTTTCCTTCCTACCCTGTCCCTTCTAATACTGTGTAGCCAGGTATGACCATTTCCCAGTCATGGTTGTTTGTGCACCATGTTTCGGTGATGGCCACAATTATCGAGGCCTGCCTCAGCCATGGTGGCCTCCAGGTCTGATATCTTATTTCCCAGATTTCTGGCATTGCACACATAGCTGTCCAGATTTTGTTAGTCCTACTCTTGTCCGTTCTCATGTCTAGTTGTTACCCCTTCTCCTCTGCATAATGCCTGCTTCTCTGCCCCCCATGCTGATCCCTTTCACCCTTGGTAGTCCTTCATTTTGGTGGGAATCCCTTCCCCAAGAAATTCTCTATCCTTCATCACAGTCGGGGGGGGGGGGCAGTTTCTGCCACCCCCTTGGCTAGTTTGAATGCCCGACATTACACTTAAACCATCTACTAAGGACTGCCACTCCCTTCCTGGATGGATTCAGGCCATCCCCTCGGTACAAGCTCGGATCCCTCCACGTGGAGCCCCAATGGAGCCATACCACTCCTCTCTACACCATTCTTTAACCCTGAGTTGAAGACCTTAATGTAGGGCTCCCTTTCTTCCCTCTGTTGTAGACAGGCAGCACTTCTCTAAAGACTACAGTGCATGCTACCTGCCTAAGACCCTTCCCCAGTTACCTAAACTACTCCTGCACTGCCCCTTCCCTTCCAGACCTAGGTTACTCGTCCCCAGGTGGACAATGACATCCATCTCCTCCCTTCCTTCCTATAGTCCTCATGATCTTCTGGATACATTTTCCATACCTCCAAGCTGATGCGCCTCCCTCCATCTCTACCCCCTTTCCTTCTCCAGTTCTAACCCGCTGACTATAGAGTCCCCCCACTAGAAGTTGATGCATCCTTCTCTAGGGGTCTCTTCCCCCCTCCTGGGGATTCCATCTGGGCAGTCCCCTACATCCTCTCCCTCCACCACCTCGGGTGCCCCTTCATGGCAGTCATGCTTTGCCAGAATGGCGCTGGAGTTTCTTAGCGGAACTGGATGAGGAGTGTGCCTGTTACCCGCTCCCCCCAGCCTTCCTGATTCTACCACCCCTGCCCTCCTTGAGCCTACCTTAGTCCAACCACTGCTTCCTTCTGGAAACCTCTGAGGTAGCCGTGTCTGGCTAGGTGGTCCTTGGGCAGGAGAGACGGTCCCCTGACTCGCTGCCAACATGACCGTGTCTCCCAACATTCTCCTGACTCTTTGCTAGAGCTGCTTAGTGTCCAGAGACCTGTTCCCTCAACCCAGAAAGTCACACACAGATGGCACACCACCACAGCTTCCAGAAGGTCTCCCTGTAGACTGCCCCCCACAATCACTGGACTGCACCACTCCCTCTATTCCTTTTCTCTGTTCTTCTAGTCCTTCCCCTTTGTTTCATCTCAGACCCAGTCGGACGACCCTACTACCACCCGATAACCATACACCCTTTATGGCAAGTCCCTACACCCTACTATATCTAGCAACTATTTAAGAGTAGGCCCCTGATCCCTGACTCACCTTAGCGCCTAGCAACAGTTTACCTACAATCCCTACTACCAAGAAATACACTAAAACCTTACAAAAAAACCTTACCTTAAAGTATACGGTATTTGATAAATCAGCAGTTACTGTATGTTGTCTGTTCTGACATCTGCTGCAAAACTATTAACTTTTTTTAAACTTAGATTATAGTGAAAATTTTTTTGACAGCGTGATACATTACAGTTTGTCTTTGGTATGCAGTGGGTATTGGAAACACCCATGCTAACTGAAAGTAAGCACAGATGACAGCACAAAGACGGTTATAAAATCTATTTCTGTGCAGTTTACAGTAAGCCCCTTGGGGGGGAGTGGAAGGGAAGTCCCAGACCTTGTTGGTAGACTATAATTTCCCCAGGGTGCCCCACAAGCACCTAAGCACATCTCTCCCTCCCATTCAGCCCTCATCTGTCTCCGGCCTCTCTATTATATTGTATCTTGGTGTTTATCCATAATGTACAATAGCCATGGGTTCCAGCGATTCTGTAACTTTGTCTCTATGTTCTAATTTGGCAGTGAGCTTTTCCATGGTATATTCATCACAGATGGCGTCTTCCCATTGCTGAATGGTAGGGATCACCAGTTGTAACCATAATCTGGTTGTTTTTCCTCACTGTTAAACGAGTGTTAAGTATGTAGTGATCTGCTTTAGTTTTGACATGAGGTTGAAAGTGTAGTAACAGAGGCGTAGCTAGCGTCAATGTTCCAGATCTATGACTTGAACCATTAATTTCCTGGGCTATTTCCTCCCAGTACTGGGTGAGGAGGGGGTAGACCCATAATATGTGATTATGAGCGACTACCTCACAACCACATTTCATCAACATGAGGTGCCTCCTGCCAGGAGGAATTCAGCTGTAATCTAAGGTGTGCACAAAAATCTGACAGATGTTTTCCAACTGTATTCTCTCCACTGGGGGAGTCGGGGACCCCCCCCCCACAAGATCTTATGGTAGCAAAATCAAACTGTATTCCAATCTGTAGACTGAAGATCTAGGGACATTTCTGCCTCCCATGTGTTTTGAAGCTGTACGTTTTCTTCTACTGTCTCCCCTGTATAGCCTGGTAGCAATGGGAGACACGTGTCCCCCTCAGACCTGGAACAACTAATAAAATATTTTAATCGAAAAACAAACAGCACAGTACTGACCAAAATCAGCTTTGTGCTACTGACATGCTACTGCTGTACTGCCAAACATGTAATCTGAAGTAAATGAAAATATAACCAAGCTCATTTCTAAAATAAAACTCATTTGTTAAAAGGATGAACCGTATGGAAAATGTTCCAAGGTCAGAAACAGACCAACTTTACAAAGACAAACATTTTCATACTTACAATAAATAGTCTGCCATTTCTGATGTTGACGTAGGAACACTGGAATTGTTGCAAGTTCCATTCAAATCTGCAAAAAACACACTGAAGATAAATTGACTGGTAACTTAAAAAATTAACATATTATATATCACCGTCAAAATGGGTATGCCACTACTGTACTTTATTTTTTATTGACAAAATAGTGGACGGAGATAAGATTGTTACGTTGGTTTGATCCTGCAACAGAGTCAGGCCTGGGATCAGAACAGTGCCGAATGTTCTTGGTTCGAGCCTGCTGTCAGTAAGACCTGGAGTAGATAGAGAGAGAGACACTAAAAAACTGAAGGACCCGGCTATGGGATAGCTTTTTTTTCCCTGCAACTAAAAGTGGACCTTTCTCAAATCCTGTGTGAAAACGTTTTTAGCAACAATCCATTGTGACAAGCCCAGTTTAGAATGTAGTCATACAGCTCAACTCTCTCTACCTTCCTTGATCCAAGGTAAATTAAGGTGCTGTACCCTGCTGTCTGTAATATATTATACTGTGAATCTCGATATGTGCTTTCATTACTGTTACATTGCACTATCTTGTTACAATTTGTATGTTAACTGCAACCTAGTTCAGCTCTGTGCAGTCTATTTTAAGTGTATTTCTTGTTTTTATGTTAACTGTGAACTTGTATAGCTCTATGTACGCTATTTTACTATTCTGCCTAGACAGAAGATGCACAAGGAGTGGCCATCCTTGTGTGGAAGCTGGGAACCAAACGAGTCGCACTTGTTTTTATGCGATTCGAAGGGCGTCGGGGACAACACACACAGCAGATGTTAGAGAAAAATTGAAGAAAATCAAGAAAAGGTGGAAAAAGACGAAAACTTTAAGACTGACAAAGGTACTGACTAGCGCTGTTCTACCATGAGGAACTTTCACAAGCCGATGGCAGGAAATAACTGGAAGGTGGGTGTGGGGGACCACCCCTTTATACAGACGTCGTATGATGCTGGTCACCTGACGTGGGGGCAGTCCCCCTCCAGAGACTGCTAGTCAGAAGTTTTCCGTGGGGTCCTGACGCCTGGTGGCTTAGTTCTATCTGTGAATACCTACTGCAAGAGCCCTCTCGAAGTAAGATCAATCATTTTGGCACTGACACATATTCATTAATCCTCCCATACAGTTTCTACTGATGCTAATGCACAAGTATCAAGAAATATGCTGGATTTAAAATACACTGCAAAATAAAATTATAAGAACAGCTCCATTTCGATTTACTGTTGGAGAAGGAGCAGTCTTGCTTCGATTTATTTATTTTTGTCTTTGGTAACCAGGTAAGGCCCACTAGGCACAAGTGCCTGTTTTCAGGGACGACCTGGGAGCACTGGAAGGTTTAAGTAACTTACTCCGAGTCGCACAGTACGCAGGTGGAGGTTGTGGGAATCAAACCTAGTTCTGCTGGATGTGCCAAGCTCATTCACAGCTTGTTACTCTAACTTCTAGGCTATTCTGCCAGCCCCTGACAGACATCACTATGCTTGACATTCACGTCATTTTATGGTTAAATTATCACAGAACATTTGATAGTGTTCACATTTTGGGAATACTTTTACATGAGATGAAACCGGATTTTATGCAATGTATGCGAGAAAGAAAATGCTGCAAAATTTATCTGGCTATATTCTACATTCTACATGGAATAAACAGTTTCTTTTCTCAGTCTAGATTTAGCCACACACGGTATGAAATTCGTAAAAAAAAAAGTACCTGCCAACTTGGGCATGTAAGCAGTAAAAGTACATGCCCAGCAATTTATTTACGTGCCGCATCATGTTTTAACACAATTTCAATTCTGCCATCACCAAACCGAGCTTAGAATGTTCTGCATAACTAGCAGTAATGTTTTCACGAATTTGTCTTCTTGTCAATAATAAGCACCAGATAAAGAAAACCGTGTCTGTGTGATTTATTTCAGTACAGTGAGGACAGGTTTAGAGTGGGTTTATTTAACGGATCCTACCCTCTATTTAGATTTTAGGTAGTCCCACTCCTCAGAGTAGCTTGTAAGAAGACAGCTTTTAACTTTAAGACACTTTAATAGACTAGATCCCTGCATTTAGATTTTAGGTAGTCCACAGAGTAGCTTGTAAGAAAGTTTTTAAGAGGCTTAATTTAACAGATCCCGCTGTATTTAGATTTTAGCCAGAGGCAAGAAAGTATTTTTTTTTCCAGACAGATTTCCTTTTTAAATTCAGTTCCCAGCTGCAGACCTCAATCTCAGATTGGCAGCACCCCCTCTCAACCTTTATTTATAGGTACTTACTTACAAGACAAAAGCAGTACCTGCCTGGCTTCCTTAACACATACACACACACAGCTTTTTTACTGCAAGACAGGAGACATTCTTTGAAATTCAAATCTGTTCCCAGACCCAGTAAACAGTAAGTATCGGAAATAAAAAAAAGACTAGTGCTGTTATGTAGCTTGAAAAGTGAATGGGAATGGCCCCTGCCCTGAGACGCTCTCTATTGCAGTCTAGCTGCTGCTTTTCGGTACTGTCTGCCCGTTGCAGTACAATCAGACCACAACCTGTAATACATTTTGGGCAGAGGCACTTTGGATAAACTAATTAACTGGTAAAGAGCTTCCTTTCACAAAATTTCACTGTCTGCAGTCCTCCCCGTCCCTCACCTACTCTCTTGTTAGTTATTACCCCCAAAAAAAATAGGAACTCAGAAAGCGGAGTTGGTGTGTGTATTATTCTTTTACTTTTTTAAAATGTTTACTCAACGTCTGACTGTTATTCTTGAATCCTAACTATGCTGGCTGGGAGATTCTTTCCTAGTTTCCTCCCTTCACAGTCTCACCCTCCTCTCCTAAGTACCCCAACCCTCATTCCCTGGCTCGTTCGCACTGGAGTAGTACTTGCTCTTATAAGAGCTTTTGTTCTTTGTTTTATTTTTTTTACTGTGGCTCAGAAATTTGTTTAAAATGTTACCGTGGCTCAGGAGTTTGATCATGATCAGCGATTCAGATTGCTCTGGGCACTCTCGCTCCTTGAAAGCATGACACGACCTAACAGTTCAAGATAATGCTATGGGATCGAATGCTGCACTTTTGCAGAGTCCTGGTGTGACACGAAAAGAATGAGGCTGGCAAACTATACAAACAGTCACTGACTGGTGTCTGAGCTGCCAACCCACCTCCATCGGTGACAGATAGATAGATCCCTTCTAAATTGTGGTTGGCTGCTGGGTGTGCTGAAGAAACGAAGGGTACTTCAGCCTACTCCTCTCCTCTGGGAATCAGTCAACCAACCAGTCAGCGGACACTGGGACATGCAGTTCAGTGCACCTTATGATCGTGTCCCGGTGTCCGCTCTGCCCATGTACCCTCAACATTGCGACTCCCGAAGAAAAAAAAAAACAAAGTGTCCCAAAACAAAGGAACAGCACAGCACAAGAAAAAACAAAAAGCGCTCTGCAGGAATACCTTAGGTGCCCCACTGGGCAGGCACTAAACAGTAGTAGATATCCTGAAACAAAAGTGCCTGCCCTGGGGCACCTAAAGTATAGGAATTCTGCACCCTGTCCACACACTCCATATGTTGCTACCCTCACTTCCCTGAAGCAGCTGTTGGATCACAGTCCAATTCCAGCACTACATGGACTAGTTTGAAAGCTCTACATTCCTCCCATTTAATAACTTGTGTAAACAGCAGCACAACACGAACAAATTAACAAAACAGTTATATAGGTTTTGTTTCAAATCATCAATAGTACATACACTTACAGGGGAACAGTCTGCACAAAGGACCCCACACACGTGTGCGGCTGGTCCCAATGTGGACTTTGTGAGGAAAAAACATTCTGGTTTACATATGCTTTACTGTAGTATATAGTACATTATATCAGATTAATTTTGCCTAGTTGTAGGCTGACATCTTTTACTACAAATCCCAGAATCCCCTGCAGCGGACATCAGAGCAGTAGGCAGCAGTGGGAGATCTAATTGCCTGCACTGTATGTTACAGTGTTTATTATATCTGATCAGATGTTTTCCAAGACTGCTTTTCTCCAGGAGCCAAGTACAGTATTCCGTAACTGTACACAGTCCATGGAGGACAGCGGGACAAGGAAACACAAGATCAGAGCTTAAATGCCAGCCCAGTGGCACAGAGGGTTGAGGCACTGGGATGCCATACCTTGTGCCACACTGACGACCTGAGTTCGGAAGCGAGCACGGGTCACCGGGAGTTGGCTGGGGGGAGGACTGGGAGATGACTGTAGTGGCCGCTGGGCTGCTCTCATCTCCCAGATTAGGGAGGTACAGTTACTTGCTCTCAGCTGACACCTGGTATAGGCCAGATGTCAGAGCAGGGTTGAGGACTGACGTAAAGTAGGAGAGTGTGGAAAGAGCACTTGGTTTCCGGGAGCGCGTGCGCACCTCCACACACACGCACTTGCCGTGTTTACCGTTGCTCTGGGGGTCGGGGAGAAAACCAGAAAGACCACGGCTCTCTGTGGCCACAGCACAACTACGGCACTATTACAACTTACTAATGATGTGCTGCTTAACATGGACAAAGCAAAACTCACTGGGACCATTTTTATCAACCTCACAAAGGCCTCTGACTTGGTTGACCACTCTCTTCTGCTCTCCAAACTATCCTCTCTTGGTTTCTCAAATTCTGCCATGGCCTGGTTTGGCAGTTACCTTCTGGATAGGCAACAAATTGTTCAAATAGGAAACGTCGCATCCGATCTTGTCTCTACCTCAGTTGGTGTTCCCCGAGGTTCTATTCTTGGTCCCCTCTTTTTCTGTCTCTTTATAAATAATCCTCTATATGGACGACATGGTTATCTACTCTGCCGCTAATGACACGTCAGCAATTCACACCTCCCTTCAATCTGACTTTGACTGCTTCTTGACTTGGCTAAAACAAAAATAAGCTCCTACTTAACACTAGCAAAATGGTGTCAATGCTCTTTGGGACTTCCCCTAGGCTAAAAGCTTGTCATATGGGACTTTCCCTTCATGGACCTGATGGCATAACCCTGGATACAGTTACATCCTTCAGATACCTTGGGATGACTCTTGACCCCTCACTGGACTTTAATCTTCATGTTGCAGCCACTTGTAAGGTAGTGAACAGTAAACTTGGCCTGGCTTACAAGGTAAGATCCTCCCTAAATTTGACAGCCAGGCTGGCCATTGCTCAGGGAATTCTTCGACCTTGCCTCAACTATGGCTCTATAGTCTAGTCCCTCACATCTTGGTATACCCAATGCTGCACTTTTCACCCTCTCCCCACCCTTCCTACATTCCTTCTCCCCCCTCTCCTCTTTTCCCTCTCCCTATGACTCTGGCACTTATCTGTTGTCTATTTTCTCTGACAAATGCCGCTGGCTGCCTTGTTACAATGCTACCCTTGAATTGTATTAATCTGTACTCTATTTGCAATGTCCACATTGTTGTAATGTCTGTCTTGATGTTCCCCATAATTTGTATTTCTCTGACGTGGAACCTTTGTAAAAGAGCCAAGGCTCAAAGGTATTTGTAATCCCAGACTTGATAAATAAAATAAATAAATAAAGTCTACCTTAATGCTAGCAAGCAAGTAATCCAGAAATGGAGCACTTGTTATAACAGAATCTTCCACTTTTCCCTTGCGGCTCCTAAACTAACACATCACTGTCAGCTCTATTCTTCTCTTAATTTGCTCACCCCGTCCTCCTATCGTCTGAACACAGCTGGTTGTCTGGTCGATACATTAACCTGGACTAGTACTCCAAGGTCCCTTGTAACTCTGCTAAAACAACCTGACTTGCTCTATACACTGAGATCTACTGAAAATGCTTCCTTTGTTACGCCTAGATGTCTCACCAAGAAGGGTGAACTTGCATTTGCCGTATCTGCTCCCAGAATGTGGAACACCCTTCCACTCTATGTTAAACAATTGGCTTCTCACCGGGCCTTTCAAAAAATTTAAGAACTCACCTTATGAGCTCAGGTCTCTGCTCCTGCTTTACCTCGTTTGTCTCCACTCGCCTGCACTACTACCACTGATCTTCCACCTTGAGAGCGGTACTTCTTAGCACTTATGTACCCCCAGTGTTTGTTGTATATGTATTTCTTCAGTCAATTATACTGTTTTCAAAATTCATAAAAGTTTATGTAACTGTGATTACTGTTTATCCTCATGCTCTGTATATTCTGCTTGTTCCTGAATGTGCCATGTATTCAAAATTGTCATGTGTTACTGTATTTTCCTTCCAGCTAGATGTTTTGTATTCTGTTGTGGACACTATGTATCTGCTGTTTATGTGTAAACCTCCCAGGTCGTGCCTGAAAATAAGTAAAATCTCTTGTCAATAGCACCTACCTGGTTAACAAAAATGAAATAAATAAATAAATGTGATGGCCTCCGCCGTTCTTAGGCCCTGCTCCTTGTGGATCTCCATTGGCAAGAAGGTGGGGGTAGAGGCTGACGGGGTTGGGGACAGTAGGGGCCCGATAGCAGTCGTAGGTAGCAACAGGGGGAAAACAGCTATATAAACAAACCAAAAAAAAAAAATGACCCAGGAATAAGCATGTTGTCAGACGCGTTTTAAATCTATGATGCTTTATCACAGGCCTTTAATAAAGCACCATATAGGCAGCCTGGTGGTCGGGAGTGACCTCGGGGCATCAGGGGTTGGCTAGGGAGAGGAGGATCGAGTGTCCGATGGACTGCTCTCCTTCTCAGGAGGGAGGGCTGGGCGGCGCCTGCCGCTTACCTGTCTCCTGGCAGAGGCTTGGGGAAAGGCAGCTCAGGCCAGCAGATCAGGAGATGGGGCAGACTTCAGCGCATGTCACACAGGAGTGTGTGGCGTGTGCCTGGACACCACTGCAAGCCACGTCTCCAGGGGGATCCATAACCCTTGAAAATGCCAGCGGCTGGATGATGGCAAGCACCTGCAGGTCCCACTCCCCAACTAGCTGGGCTTGCCAACCCGAATTAGAGCTGGTCATCGATGGGGACCGCCGACCCCACAAGGGGGAAGAAGCCTAACGGCAGTCCCAGTGGATGTCGGGGGGCTGGGTCTACAGTGCCCTCCTGTACGAGGGCCAACCGGATGAAAGAAACAGACTAAGAAAATAAAATAAAGCACCACAGATGCAAAACGCATCATGCATCGTGCTTACTCCAGAGTTGTTTTAAATCTTTTTACTTTGCCTGTGCATCACCTTAATAAAGATGTTTCTTTTTTCATGTAAAATCTACTATAACCACTGCGTCAGTTATAAGTGCCCTTTTTTAAGTCTAGTTCTGAGTTAACGTGCACATCTATTTCTTTGTGCCACTTTCTTTTTAAGTAAACAAGATTCAAAGTACAGGGCTGGCCCAGTGGTACGGCAGCAAACGAGCCCTGTAACCCTACACTGAGGCAGACTAAGAGTAAAGGGCATAGTTGACAAGAAATTAAATTTAGGTGTTTAACCCAAACAAGGAGCAGCACTGGTGTTTGCTTTTAAAGCAGGCACTCTCCCTTTCAGTCGGTGGAAAGAGTGGGCAACAGAGAAAACAAAAGGGCAAATGGGGGAAAAAAATTTTTACCAGGGAAATGCTACAACGATCTGCAAAGGTAACTATTTTCCATCTTAACCCCCCCCAAAGCTGCACTGTACTGTAATCCCGCAGTCCAGCAGTAAGCAATGCATCTTCTACAAACTGGACACCAAGCTCCATTTGCAGAACAGCAAAACTGACATGCATAAGCACTTTCACCCCGTTCTGCCTGCCTAAGTTAACTGTAATTTCAACGTCATGAGCAGCGCAGGCAGAAAACACACACACACACACACACATATATATATTCATCCACAAATTACCTCCTCACGTCCAGCTTCCCAGAAACATTAGCTATTTTTGTTACTTTCCTTACCTGTGCTATTCTGTGGGACGCTGCTCTTCTGTGCTCCACAGTTCTCGATTAATTCACAGACTTTTTCTTCACCTTGTTTCTCTTCACTTTTCTTCTCCTTAGTTTTTCCTTTTTCTTTGTGCTTTTTAGATTTCTTCTTGGACTTCCCATGTGAGTTCTGCTTGCTTGTCTGCGGACAGTCTGTTGCTGGAGGATGGCTTAGCCTGTCTGTGGTCTCTTGGGTTTCACAGTCTCTGCCATTGTGGCTTGAGTCATTGCTAACGTCCGAAAGAGGGTCATGGGTTCGTAGAATATCCAAAACAGGTATATGAGAGCTGGAGCTGACTGAATCAGCTACAGCTGACTGGACTACTGGAGTGGGTACCTCTTTCTCATTGGAGGAACTTAGCTTGCCATTGATAGTCGGTTGAGTTCTACTGGCAAGGTGAGATATCCTAGGCTTCTTGTAAGCTAAAGGATCGATAAACTCAGAAGGGAGTAGCCGTTTCTGTAAAATCATGAAAAAAATTAGTTGTCCGGTCACTCACTGTATTTAGAACCATTCAGTGTAAAACATTCTGCAGCCACAAGATGGCACTATTAACATACAAAACAGAAAAGCATTTAACGGCATGGCCTTCTTACCAAATGTGAAAACTATCCCTTTTAATATGTGTGTGTATGTGTGTATATATATACACATCTATACATACAGTTATTTGGTACCAGTTTTTAAGGAGGCAGTTTGAATCCCACAGCCCCCACTGGAATTCTGTGTGATCCTGAGCAAGTCGCAACTTCCTTGTGCTCCCAGGTCGCACCTGGAAACAAGCTTCGGCTTAGTGTGCCTTTCCTGGTTAAACAACTGCCCCTTTCTGTCGCCTCCTCCTGTTGGGGACACACAGTTATTTTACAGGTTTTCTCCCCTGATAACCCCTCCCCCCCGGCACACGGCCGTGTGAGCGTATGGAGGCACGTTACGCACTCCGTGGCACCAGTTCAGCCCCTTCCACCTCCCATAACTGTTTGCTGCCCCCTCTCCACCTATGCTACCGACTGGACCTCCACCTGGTGGAAGCAGAACTATGGGGGGGAGGGGCCAATCCACCCTAACCACCCTCGGGAGAGGAGAGGCGAGCTGCCCATTGGCATGCTTGATCCTGCTCTGCCCTCTCCCCCCAAGCCGACGACCTGAGGTCGTTCCCGAACCCAGGTCACTAGCATAGCGCAAGGTGTGGCGAACAGCGCCTCAACCCTCAACGCCACTGGGTCGGGCTACCTTTTTAACATTCTTACGCAACAGAGAATCTACTTTTATTTTTTCAATTAGTATTTTGTCTCCTTAGTTAATTGGCCTGCCCCTGTCTGGTTCCTCCCCCGCCCCATAACCTGGCTTCTCTTTTGGTCTTACCTGTACTCCAGTGACTGCCACAGAATCCGGTCAGAAGTGTTCAGTTGTCAGTGTGGGGCTGGTGGAGTGTTTGTGTGTGAGGTCGGTTTACCACAGCCGGGAGAGGGTTCCATCATTTTCTCTCAGAGGGCTCCCCCGAGTCTAATGACACTTTGTGTGAGCTCCCCACCGTGGAGACAACCCCTGGCATCTGCTGGTGGAAGCCCTTACCTCCAGTGTCCTGCCACATTGCCACCTACATTCCTCTAGGTGGTAGCTGCACAGCGGGACGCTCTTATCCCCTTCGAGAGAGAGAGGAGAGCAGTCCTAGGGATACTTGATCCTTCCCAGCCCAAGTGACCCATGTCCATTCCTGAACGCGGGTCGCCAGTGTGGCAACAGGTAAGGCACCCAGTGTCTCAGCCTTCAACACTACTGGGCCAGATGAGAATATATTTTTTAACAGACAGGTAGTTTGCTCTTAACTGGTAGGTCAGTCACAATTCAGCTGCTTTACCAAATTTCTCTTAAGTACTGCTGGTCCGTCAGCGCAGCACTAGGGCTACTGCTTGTGACACCAGCAACTTGGATTCAGGAATGAGCTCTGGGTAGGGCTGGCTGGGGGTAGAGGACTGAGCATCCCAGAGCCCAGAGGATGCTCTCCTCCGGGGACAGAAGGTCACTGCCTCTGCTGCAGTGCTGCCACTTAAAACCATCAATCATAAAACAGATACAGATCTTAACAAAAACACATCCAGTTTAACACAATTTGCTTATATCAAAACTAAAGCCACAGCAATCAGAAAGATACTAGCAGGAATTCAGAGGAGCAAGTACCTGGCTGAAAGCTTGGTGGAAAAATAGTGTCTTCAATCCTCCTTTAAATATCTCCACTGAGGCTGCCCCACAGTAGGTCCCCAAGCAAGGTGTTCTAAAACCTTGGTGCTGCTACCAAGAAAGATCTGTCACAACCAAGAGGCCCATTTTTGGTGCAACAAAGGGGACATGGGAGGTCCTACTTAACCAGGAGTTGGCTCAAGTAGGCTGGACCCAAACTGTGCAGTACTTTTTAGTTCAAGAGACTCAGTCGGACAGCTATGTGCCACTGGACTGACAGCTACTGCAGTTCACAAAGCACAAGCATGACATGCTTGGAGCGGGAGACCCCAGATATCAGCCAACAGCCACATTCTGCACCAGCTGTGGGCAGCACAACAGGACTCTATTCAGCCTGAGGTAAAGACCGTAGTCCAGCCTAGGTGTAACAAACTCATGTACCGCAGTTGACAGATCCTCGTACACTAGACAGGGCTTAATGTGCGCAATGTTTTTCATATGAAACGAACCATTTCAGATCACTGTAAACACCTGTCAGCCGCTAGTTGAAGATGCCCCCATCTACAGCTCAGAGTGGAGCGCTGTTGAGATGGATAACTGATGGCTCATCATGCAACAATAACGACCTGTGAGTTGCAAATGTCAGGAGAAAGAAATATAGGAAACACTAAATACTACCTGAACTGTGCCCAAATGCTATTTTTTTTTTCTGAAGCATCAGACGCTGTTAAATATCCTTATAAAATGTCAGCAATTTAGGGCAGTGACTTGCTGAGCCCCATCAGGTGACCATGAGTTAATTATTTTTTTTATCTTAACTCTGTCCCCGCTCAATAAAAAAAGCGGCTGTTTTTCATTGTACAACTTTCAAATCCATTTTGTGAGTACAATAAGTCACACTAGAGTATGTAGTAATGCTAAAATAACCACACTTTCCAACAGGTTGAAGGCACTTGGGACTAGCAACTCTTCTGTGGAGTGCAGTAATTTTATCACTACTGCATGCCCTCGAGGCTCATTACTTATGAAAGGTTAAGAAGTGGTTTATGAAACTGATTTAAGAACCTACATGGCCCAACCCATGAAGGCAATCACACTCCCTACTCGACTGGGTGCTCTCATCCCACCCCCACTGTATTTGCTCTGCTGGTACGTTATCTGACGTGCTCAGCGACCACTGTCCTACCTTCTCATCAGGAAGTCCCGTCCTCCTCCTAGCCCCTCCAAATACATCCAGTATCGTCCCCTCAAATCCCTTTATGTAAATAAACTTCTTCATGACCCGGCCCTGGCAAACTGGTCCCCAGTCCCTTGCTCCCTCTCGGTTGACAATGCCCTTGCTCACTTCACATCCACCTTCCTAAGGATCTGGGATACCTATGCCCCGCTAAAAACATCTAGAGTAAAATGTGCCCATCCCTGGATCACCCCTGACAAAGTGTAGGGCTCGTGATTGTGCTTGGCGCCATTTTAAATCCTCAGGCGACCAGGCCTCCCTCCAAGCCTTTCGTACCCTCCACAACAGCTGCACCCTTAGCATCCATCATGCAAAATCAGATTTCTTCAAATCTTGTTTGCACCCCTCAAACAGCAGCCCATCCTCCTCCTGGCAGGATCTCCACTCACTCCTGCACCCCCAATCCGACCCCCCCCTCAATCCAGGAGGCTGGTTCACTAATCTTTGATCCCCACTGTGTCGCGGAAGCCCTAAATAAATATTTCACATCTTGTGCTGTTTCACCTGGGCCCCCGACCTCCCCTCCTTCCTCCTCCCAGCTCTTAAGTTTTCAACTACCACCAATTTCACCCTCAGAAGTCCCGAGAGCTCTTACTTCCCCGAACCCCTCTAAGTCTAGCTGTGATGGACTGCACTATAGGTTCCTCAAAATCGCCGCATACTCAATTATTACCCCTTTAACGTTCATTCTAAATCTTTCGCTCTCCTCAACCACAGTTCTTACAATCTGGAAGTCTGCCATAGTTCTTCCTCTTTTCAAAGGTGGTGACCCCACCATCCCTGGTAATTACCGCCCCTTCTCCCTGCCCTTGCTAAAGTCCAAGAATGCCTCCATCCACTCCAGGCTCAACAATTTCCTAACCACTTCAAATTCCGTCTCCCAGTTCCAGTCAGGTTTCAGGAAATCCCATTCAACCACCTCCTCTGCTTTACTGATGCCATCCACACTGTCATGGATCTTGGCCAGATCACCTCAGCTATATTCACTGACCTAGCCAAGGCCTTTGACTTTGTTTCCCACCCCCTCCTACTTTCTAAACTACACTCCATTGGCCTATCCCCCTGCCTCAGTGTCCTGGTTCAGCTCCCATCTAACTGGCCCCTCCCAGTTTCAAACAACAATGTCACATCCTCCTCCCTCCCTCTCTTCGACGGCGTGCACCAGGGCTCTATTCTTGGGCCGGTTCTTTTTTCACTCTTCATTAACGACCTTCCCTATGTATGCACCACCCGCACCAGTATCTACATGTACGTGGACAACACAGTCCTTTTCCTGTCTGGTCCATCCACACAAGTCGTCCAAACCCCCTTCAAAATGACCTCTCAGCGGTCACAGCCTGGTCCGACGCCAACTGTCACACTGAATACTAAAAAAAAAACAAAAAACTGTTGCGATGCCCTTTGGCTCTAAACAAAAAATTGCCAAGCTTTCCTCGCTACCAGTCTTCTTCTCTGCAACGAATACCTATCTAGACAATGTCCTCTTGACCCCTCCCTTGATTTCTCCCCCCACTTCAGCATGCTCCACACCAAACTGCACCCTAAACTTGGGCTACTCTATCATCACAAAGCCAGTCTCTCCCTCCCTGCAAGACGCGATCTTGTAGTCAAATGGATCCTCCTTGACTTTGACTACGCTGACAGTTTTCAGTGCTGCCCATGCCACCTCCCTCACCAAACTGGATGTCCTGTTTCATGCTTTTTGTAGGTATGCCTCTAACTCCCTCCCCCACCCTTAACTCACTACTGCGACCTCTACTCTTCCATTTCTCTACAGTCACTTGCACAGAGGCGTTCCTCTCACTGCTCCACCTTCATAGCCAAGTACTGGTTTGGGTCTCTTCCATCATACCTTGCCTCCCTCCTCTCTCCTGCTTCTCCCTCACCCTATAATTCGCAGTCTAGCTGTGCCCGCACCTTTTCTCTCCCTCATGTCCACACCTCAGCTGGCAAACTTTCTCTTACAGATTTTCTTCCCTTTGGAACAGCCTTCCCTCCCAAACCCGTCTCTCTGTCCTTCCCCACTCTTTAGTGCTTACTCAGACCAACCTGTCACTTCCTGCATCTGTTCTCCTTCCCAGACCACCGCTTACTTCAGCATGTCATCTCCCCTCTTACTTGCTCTGTATATGCTCAATTATTGTAATATTTCAGCTGTATTTGTCAGACTCCTGTACCCCCTTCCCCCAGGTCACACCTGGAAATGAGCTTTGGCTCATGGTGCTTTTCCTGGTTATCAACTTTTTAAAAAATAAATGAAAGCAGAGGACACACTGTTTACTAAAAGTTATATTTTGAACAAGACATACAGCATACCTGGGCCAAAGAAGAAGAGTTTCCGTTGTCTTTTGGTGGGCTCGATGATGGCATCTCTCCAGGAACACTGCTGGTGTTCTGTAATTTCCTGAGCAACACATTAACACCCCAAAATTAACATGCCAGCTTCAACAAACTTGTCATGATATAACTAATTACTTGTATATTGAATCAACAAAGTGCGCAGCGTCCACTGCTTTATCCGGCTAACATGACATACAAGAACAATGATGTAGAGCTGTTCCATAGGCCAGACCAGTAATTATGGATGAGTTGCTTCATTTTATTACTCATTTAAAATAATTTGCAGGAGGCCCCGAGCTTTGAGCAGTACACAGTATGTAGGTACAAAGGGGTTCCACTTTTCAGACTATGAAGACCCCTGATCATAATTAGATATGTCCGAGGACCCCCTGTTTATGACTAGACATGCCTGAGGACCCCTTGACAATGACTACACCTGTCTAAAGACCACTATTCCCAAATCAGAGTTAAACTGCTAACCATTATTTTCACTTTATTCAGTGTTAATAATGAATGCTAACATCATACATATACAGTATTTTAAAAAAATGTAGTTTAATATGAACTTTGTGCTTGCTTTTTATGCTTTACCTGCCAGGGACCCCTAAGTGAAGCCTTGGGGACCACGTACCCCAGGTTAAGAAACACTGCGGGCCTAAGTAACAGTCCATACTAGCCTAAAACAAAATCAGCACAAAAGGTATGACAAAAACAGAACAGAACTCAGCATTGCTTGTGGTGCAAACTGCTTTGGTTACACCAGCCTTGTTGAAAGGCTCTGTACAAGCTGCCTGGTTGGTCTCTGATCTACTGAAAGGATCACTTGAAGACGTGTATTCTCTGGTGGGATTTGAATCTGGATCATCTGGCTTGTACTTCTGCAATCCAACCACTAGGTTACACTGCTTGCCTTATAGAGACTCCCTTACTCTCTTAAAGCAAGGTGCTCTGGCACACTGAGTCTCCTGAAATCAATCAACAGTGAAGTCTGGAACATTCTTCTGTGAATTAAATGCATCCACATAAGGCATACAGAACACTGTTTATATTTATGTATGTATGTATTACAATTTTTGACCAGGAAAGAGACACTAAGCAGAGGCTCACTTCCAGGTGCCTCCCGGAAGTACAGGTGTGCGTGACTTGCTCATGGTCATGCAGTATGTAAGCGGTGACTGTGGGATTCAAATCATAGAAACACAGAATGTGACGGCAGATGGGGACCATATGATCCATCCAGTCTGCCCTTTGGTTCAAACCCCCTGCCTAGATGGTAGCCTTCTTTAGGCTACCACACTGTTTGTCCCATGCCAGCTTGAAATCTAGTTCTCCAAGGTTGCAGCTCAGTGCTCTTAACCACTGCGCTATACTGCCTCTCTATACTGTTTTACTTAAAAACTGTTCCCACAAGATTTTTTTTTGTAACTGGGTAAGGCCCACTAGGAACAAGTGCCTGTTTTCAGGGGTGACCGGGAGCACTTGGGAGGTTAAGTGAGTTGCTCAGAGTTGCACAGTATGCAAGTGGAGGTTGTGGGAATCAAACCCAGGACTGCTGGATGAACCAAGCTCATCCACAGCTCATTACTCTAACCTCTAGGCTATAATGCCAGCCAAAGATTTACACCTTTGTGGCATCGCCCCCCCCCACCAAAAGGGAGAAACAGATGCAAATTTCGGTACATTATGTATGTATAGGGCCAGTGGCTATTTTCTTTCAACTAGCGCTTCTGGTTTGTATTGCAAGACGTGAAATCATTGGTTGGGCCAGACTTGGAAATTATGTATGGCCATTGGAATGTATGTGAGGTCAATGGATTTTCCAAACCACGTGCCTTGCTGGTGTTTTGGCTGTAGAAATTTATTTTCAGTCCAGAAGCCTATGCCCTTCTTTAAGTTTACCCAGAAACTAAGGAAGTTTATAGCACATATGGTGATCTTCATAAAATAAGGTTCAAAGCTAAAACCAAAGATTTATATAGTCTTGTCATAACAATTTGCCCCTTGTGGAAAATGTCCGACACAAAAAGTACCGAGACAGAAGAAGTGGCAAATGGTTGATTGCACTACAATTTGGCAGCAAAAAATTAACTTCAAACTTTATTAAAGAGGTGTAGTGATGATATGAACACAAATATAGGAATTAGAAAGTATTCTAGTTGACAGAAATGTTTTGAACACGGATCATGGACTTGATTGTGGCATCAGAGGAGGGGCAGTGCCACAGAAATCATCTGGATCCATTTGGCGGAAACTGTGGAACAAATCACCCTGGTGGTGTGCTACACGCCCTAAATGGCATAGGAAACATGATGCCCAGCTGGTCGATGCAATGACAAGAGCAGCTAGATGGGATGCAGTGGTGACGACAATCTCCCAGACCTACTGTGGCAACTTCAGAAGGCTAATGGCGGGGTTGATAATGAGTTCCTGTCTACTTTCAAGGACTGCCTCCTAGAACACCATGTCCAACAAAGAACTAGGTTTGACACTGTCTCTGACCTTGTTCTTAGCAGTGAAGATATCGTCATCTTCAATGTGAACCTCGAGGAACCAGTGGGAGGTAGTGACCACAACCTTCATTTCTTACGGCAACAATATTTGTAGATTGCCCAAAAATATCTTTTTTTTTTGGTTAACAAGTCTGCATTTCTGACATCCTTAGATTCATTATCTGTGCATTTGTAATTGATACAGAAATTAAAACATTTTACTACTGGTTTTGTAATTAACAAGTCAATAAATATGGCTGCCACTACCAGTTTTAAAAAATCTCTCACCCTGAGGTTGCGTCTTGACTGTGCAGATTACATTCACACTGCGGATGTGTCAAAATGTTGCTTCCACATGTTTCTTTCTTTTTCTTTCCCTCTTTTCTGTAAAAGGTTTTTGTCCTCAGTCTGGCCGGGAGGCTACCTGGCCATGTCTCCGGAAACCTCAGATCACCCCTGTCCTCCCTCCAAATGGGGGTTCTAGTTCACCTACAGAATATCCCCCATGAGGGGAGGGGCCAAAGAAGAAGACCACCCCCCCAACCACACACACACCCACCCCACAAAACCTAGCACAAAGTCCAGAATGCTCCTCTGGTCGGGAGTGAAAGGACGGGTCCAGGTGTGGCTTCACTGAGCCTGGTCTCCTCAATTTTCCACCAGCAGTTTTTGCCCACTATCTCCTGGAGCCTGTGGTGACACTGAGGACGCATGTGCGTGGAGGCGTGCACGTGCTCCGCACCTTCTTCCACCCTCCCCTGATCTACATCTGCCTACCGTAAATCAGCACTGCCTCCAGGCCTCCACCTGGTGGCAGCCAAGAACTGGGAAGGCCCACCACCCTAATCTGAAAGAGGAGGGACGCCAGGCAGCTGCCAGAGACTCCCCTCGCCAACCTGAGCTTGTTCCTGAACTCAGGTCACCGGCATGGTGGGAGGTAAGGTGCTTAAAAGCGCCTGGGTCCTCTATGCCACAGGGCCAGCTTCTACAGCATGTTTCTGATAGCAAACAGCACAGCACCACACCAAAATGTTTAATTTTTTTCCATGGTGGGCATGGCAAGACAGCATGAATTTTTTTAAAACTTCAGAATAAATCTCAGTTTAGGAATAAAAAAAAAAAAGAGAAACGTGGGCATATCAATGTTTTTGTCAGAAATACATTACAGGCTGCTCAATCACGCTTCCTCCCCCCCAACTATTTTTTCTAGCCTCTCCGTCTCGGAACTCTCTCGAGCCACTGTCAAGCCTCTACCACCTGCTGTGTTCCCCTCATCTTCAATTTCCGTCCGGTTCCCGGGGCGAAGGAGAACAACAACCCGGGGAGACTGCAGGGGCAGTGATGGGGAACTAGCATTGAGGTGTGGCGAGGGCACTGACAGGGCAACTGCGCCTATCCGGGTATGGAGGGTATTTTCTTGCTTCACGCCGACATTGGACGTGCACTGCTGCCCAGCCCGCGACGCAAGTGCTCCCACACACGTCCAGAAGGCAGCTGCCAAAGTCTACCCCATGCTCGTGAGCCCATGGGCATCGCAGTGCTATTGGTCTCCACCGGGGGCCGCTGCTGGGCCGGGCTTCCCCTGGATCCCTCCTCGAGAGAGGAGAGCAGTGCTATGGGCCGGCTCAATCCTCTCTCTCTCTCCCCATCGACCCACTAAAGCCCGGGCTAACTCCCGAACCGGGTCGCCAACGTGTGCGAGGTGTGGCACCCACCGCCTCAACCCTCAGTGCCACCGGGCCAGCTTACAATCGCACTTCCTTGACAGTAACATGGTTTGGGAAGGCAGTTGAGGGGCTGGGGTGGCACTGTCATGTGGTAACAATCCCAGACAGGGGCGGGAGGTGCCCAGGTTCTATCACCGTATCGACTCCTCCACTGGACCAAGGGAGTTAGTTTCCCCTGCAAGGGGTCGCTACATGCATTTGAGGGCTTGTGCATGGGAATGCACAATCTGTTACTGGCGTCAGGGAGAGAGAGAAAATTCTAGTCTCATGCCACTACTCTCGGGGCCCCACACTGTGCAGATCCTCACCAGCTTCGATGGCAGAGGAAGCGGGAGACAGGGTTGGGATGTTGTCGGGTCAGAGCCTGAAGACAGAAGCAGGAGGCTGCAGGCAGCATATATCACTACAGTAAAGTAAATATTGCATGGGCTGTCAAGTGAGGAAGGACTCGGCATCCTGTGGACTGCTTTCTCCTTCCTCAGGTTGGGGGGGTACACTGCTCCTGCTGCATGACTGCCACCTGGTGGTGACCAGGTGGAAGCACAAGAAAAGGGAGGGATAGCATGCATGCCACTGCACACATGCCTGTATGCATCACTGCACACTGGCACCCCACGGAGAAAACCAGAGGAGGAAAAAGCTGTCCACCCTACACCACCACACCTTGAAGACTCAAGTATGACTGACACAGCAGGCCACACACCAGTAAATGTTCCTGGGTAAGTAAGTGGTGGATGACCAGTAAATCCGTGAGAAGGTTGGTGACTGGCTGGGGGGGGTGCTGTTGGAACAGGGGAGAGAGAAAAAGCTCTACATCTATATTTATTATTACACAAAAAAAATATATATATTATGACTTTCTGTTGAATATCAAATACTGTCATAAATCTATATATGCTGTGTGATGCATCTGTTATGGTGTAAGTGTGTCATCTCGTGCTGTCTGGCTGAGAGGACCACAAAGGGAAGGTAAACAGTTTTGTCTGCCTAAACTGTGCAATGCTACTATACTGGAAGATATGTCAGACTGCACGTATTAACAGAAGTGATTTATAAGTTTTCTTTTTCTTCATTAAAAAGCCCATGTAACACTTGTGTCCCCAGAGTGGACTGCTCCTCTTTAACATGCCCTGCATGAGGCGGCTACTGTTCGGAGGCTAAGAGGGCTTATGATCCCGATCGCTGACTGGCTGAAATTACATATGTGATTTATGATTTAAAATACAAGGATGTACAAGTCTCTCTCAGAGTAAGTATCAGACATTGTCCTTAAAAAGCGACCTTTGGTGAGCCGGCCCGGTCGGTGTCAAGGCAAAAGTACTGCCACCTGCCACGCCAAGTTCAGGATCGGATTCTAGCTGCGGGGGATGGAGGGGAGAGAGAGGATCAAGCATACGGTGGACTACTCTCCTATCGGTGGTGGTGGTGGTGGTGGGGGGGGGCATGGCCAATTTCAGCGGCTCACCTGACATCCACTGGAGGCTGAAGAGAGGTCCAGATGCATGTGGGATGTTGACAAACATTCCATGCCATTGCAAATCAATGTCCCAGGAGCTGAAAATGGAGGAAACCCCCTGCCGATGCAGGATGACTGCGGCTCACCCACAGGCTTGGCAAAGACTGGGCACCTATCGGATTCTGCTTCGGGTAGGGCAAAGGCAAGCCCTTACAAACCCATGAGGGGCAAGTCGTGGGGAAAATGAGGAAGATTCAGTGATCGTGGGTAAGGAAGCAAATGGGGCTGTCCAGAGAGGGGAAGGCAGGAGGCAAAAAAAGAATATAAATTGAGGTGGGGGAAGTGACCTATGGTAAACAGTAGGTAAAAGTAGTCACTTGGGTTCCTGAACACTGAAAAAAGGAAAACATAAGATGTACAAGAGAGATCAGTCAGAAGCAGCAGTAGATGATTAGAGCCACACAGTTTTTGTTTTATTCAATAAGCACTGGCTGTGCCCAACGACCATGTAATGCAGCAGTCAGGCTCTCCCAAATAACCACAATACAGCCACAAGACTCTGCCCAAATAACCATAATGCAGCCGTTAGGCTCTGACCAAATAACTACAATGCAGCAGCTAGGCACTGCCCAAATAATGAATGCAGCAGTTAGGCTCTGCCCAAATAACTATAATGCAGCAGCTAGGCACTGCCCAAATAATAAGCACAGCAGTTAGGCTCTCCCCAAATAACTAATGCAACAGTTGGGCTCTGCCCAAATAATGAGCGCTGCAGTTGGGCTCCGCCCAAATAACGAATGCAACAGTTGGGCTCTGCCCAAATAACGACACGCAGTTGGGCTCGCCCAAATAACGAACGCAGCAGTTGGGCTCCGCCCAAATAACGAACGCAGCAATTGGGCTCTGCCCAAATAACGAACGCAGCAGTTGGGCTCTGCCCAAATAACGAACGCAGCAGTTGGGCTCTGCCCAAATAACTGTAATGCAGCAGCTAGGTTCTGCCCAAATAACTAATGCAGCAGCTAGGCTCTGCCCAAATAATGGGCGCAGCAGTTAGGCTCTGCCCAAATAATGGGTGCAGCAGTTAGGCTCCGTCCAAGTAATGAATGCAGCAGCTAGGCTCTGCCCAAATAAACAACTGCAGCAGCTAGGCTCCGCCCAAATAACAGTAATACAACAACTAGGCTCTAATGCAACAGCTAGGCTCTGCCCAAATAATGAGCGCAGCAGTTAGATTCCGCCCAAATAACTAATACAGCAGTTAAGCTTTCCCCAAATAATGAATGCAACAGCTAGGCTCTGCCCAAACAACTAATGCAGCAGTTGGGCTCTCCCCAAATAATGCGTGCAGCAGTTCGGCTCTGCCCAAATAATGCGTGCAGCAGTTGGGCTCCGCCCAAATAATGAATGTTGCAGCTGGGCTCCGCCTAAATAATGAATGCAGCACTTGGGCTCCGCCCAAATAATGAATGTTGCAGCTGGGCTCCGCCTAAATAATGAATGCAGCAGTTGGGCTCCGCCCAAATAATGTATGCAGCAGTTGGGCTCAGCCCAAATAATGAATGCAGCAGTTGGGCTCCGCCAAATAATAGATAGGTAGTTGGGCTCCGCCCAAATAATGAACGCAGAAGTTAGGCTCTGCCCAAATAACAGTAATGCAGCAGTTAGGCTCTGCCCAAATAATGAGCACAGCAGTTAAGCTCTGCCCAAATAACTAATGAAGCAGTTAGGCTCTGCCCAAATAATGAGAGCAGCAGTTAGGCTCTGCCCAAATAATGAATGCAGCAGTTAGGCTCCGCCCAAGTAACTGTAATACAGCAGCTGTCACAAACTTGTAGAATGGCACTAATGAAAAAAGGACTGAATGTTTAACAGGTTGCTAGACAACTACTGTACTCACCACTTCCTGCTGCAAAGGTTTCAACATAATATAAACAAATCAATAAGGGCTGAGGTGCTGGACACATTACCCTGCTCTACGCCGGTAACCCGGGTTCGGGAATGACCTTGGGTCACCGGGGAGCCGGCACCGGGGGGGGGCAGGGCTGTCTCCTCCCGGGGATGTTGTCCCCCCCCCTCCCCGTAATTCTACTCCCACCGGGTGGAGGTCCAGTGGGAAGCGCAGGTTGGGGGGAGCGGCAGATACCAGGGGTGGGGTGGAGGGGGCTGAGCCAGTACCTGGCATGTGCCTCCACGCACGCACATATACATGTCTGCCGGGGTCTCGGGTCTGAGGGCGCAAAACAGGGGAAAAAATGTAAAATTGTATATAGAAAAAATAAAAACAAACCAGAAACTGTAGAACCAAGCTGGTCCAGTGACGTGGAGGGCTGAGGTGCTGGGCACCTCACCTCGTGCCATGCCAGTGACTGGGGTTCAGAAACAGATGTGGGTCCCTCGAGGGCTGGCTTGGGGAGGGAGTATTGAGCATTCCTAGGACGGCTCTCCTCCCTCGGGTTGGGGGGGGGTGACAGTGTTACACTGCTCATCTGCTTCCTGGAGGAATTTGGTCCTCTGGTAGAGGACAACAGAGCAAGGTAAGCCCCGGAGAGGCAGAGTGGCAGGTCAGATGGGGCATCCAGGCAGTGCAAAGGCGGAAAAACTGTAAAATAGATTAAAAAAAAATTACAGAACCAGTAGCAGCTTAGTGGAACTGTTCACTTTTGACAAACAGGAAATGAACTGTGAAAAGCAAAGAGTGGGGCTGGCCCGGTGGCGCTGAGGGATGACACGCTAGACGTCACGCCGGCGACCCATGTTCAGGAACAAGTACGGACTGCCAGGGGTCGGCCGGGGAGGGAGAGGATCAAGTATCTGGAGGACAGCTCACCTCTCCCAAGGGAGGGAGACTTGGCTGCCCTGCCACATGACTGCCCCCAGGTGGAGGCCTGACAGCAGGATGGGACAGGGGTGCCAACAGAAGGGTGGGTGCTGTGGGATTCCGCAACGTGCGTACACCTCCACGTACGTGCGTTGACATGTCACCCTGGAAACAGGAAATGGGACAGCCATAAGAACTGGGGTTGTCTACAGGCCCCCAGACCAGAGGGAGGACATAGACACATTACTGTTAGAAGATATACAAAACATGACAGCTAAAGGGGAGGTTCTGATAATGGAGACTTCAACATGCCAGATACAGATTGGTCAATACCAGCAGGAACATCTGCCAGAACTAGACTCATAGTGGATTCCCTGCAGGGGAGGGCCTCAAACAACTGGTACAGCAACCCACAAGAGACAGGGCTATCCTAGATCTAGTACTGACTAACAAAGAAGGGATCACAGATCTCCAGGTAGAAGGTCACCTGGGGCCAGTGACCATCACATGGTATGGTTCAATTTGGCTACTACATCTAAATCATCCCATTCCAAGGCAAAATATGGGACTTCAGAGGAGCTGACTTTGATAAGATGGCCAACAGAGTTAAGCTAGCCCTGGCAAAAGAAACACAGGTGAGGAGGTACAGGCAAAGTGGGCAAGCATTAAGGATACAATACTTGACGCAACATCCCATTGTGTTGAGACAGAAAGGAAGTGCAAAGAAGAAGAAACCACTTTGGTTCTCAAATACAGTAGCAGAAAGGTCAGAGCCAAAAGGCTGGCCTTCAGGAAATATAAGGAACACAGCGGGATGAAGATAGGAGGCATACCAAACTGCCCTAAGGGAAGCAGGTAAGGCAGTAAGGCAGGCAAAGTCCCAAACTGAGAAACACTAGCACGAACAGTAAAAGAAGGTGACAAGACTTTCTATAGATACATTAGTGAAAGGAGAAAGTCCAGAGGTGGTATGCTAAGCTTAATGGAGAAAAGGGAGCATGTGAGGAGGAGGACCCTGTAAAGGCATCTATCCTAAATAGATACTTTTGCTCAGTATTTACCGAAGAAAGGTAGGGCAGGCCCACAGCTCAGCATCATGGACACAGGGGGAGGGAGGTGAGCACTACTCCCTTCACAAAGAAAGGGTCCTACAAGAGCTTACTAAGCTCAGGGTGGATAAGGCAATGGGACCTGATGGCATACATCCCAGGGTACCTAAGGAGCTAAAGGAGGAACTAGCAGAGCCATTAGCAGAATTGTTTAGTGAGTCTCTGAGCACAGGAGAGGTCCCAGAAGACTGGAGAAGGGCTCATGTGATCCCGCTCACAAGAGTGGTAGCAGGGAGGAGGTGGGGAACTACAGACCGGTCAGTCTTACCTCAGTAGTGGGCAAGATTATGGAGGCACTTCTTAAGGAAAGGATAGTGCAACACCTGGAATCCATAGGGGCACAGGATCCAAGACAGCATGGGTTTACAAAAGGAAGGTCCTGTCAAACTAATCTCATAGATTTCTTTGACTGGGTAACCAGAGTGGTGGACCAAGGGGAGCAGTTGATGTCACCTACCTTGACTTCAGCAAAGCTTTTGACACTGTTCCACATAGAAGATTGATAAATAAGCTAGGTAGGCTCGGTGGGTCAGAAGTTGGTCAACTGGGTGGCAAACTGATTGACTGGCAGAAACAGAGAGTGGTGGTAAATGGTATACAGTCAGAAGAGATGCAAGTCACAAGTGGGGTACCTCAGGGATCAGTCCTGGGGCCAGTCCTATTCAACATCTTCATTAGTGACCTCGCAGATGGACTAGAGGGTAAGGCTTGTCTGTTTGCAGATGACACCAAGATCTGCAACAGAGTAGATGATCCAGATGGGGTGGGCAGAATGAGAAGAGATCTGGATAAACTAGCAAAATGGTCAGAAGAGTGGCAACTGGGATTTAATCAAAGAAGTGCAAAATCATGCACATAGGAAGAGAAACCCTGAAGCCACTTATAGGCTGGGAGGGGAGTTGCTAGCAGTCACAAAGGAAGAAAGACTTGGGCATCACCATCACTGATGACCTAAAATCATCCAAGCAGATCTCTAAAGCAGTAGGTAAGGCTAGGGGGTGTTAGGTGTATTAGTAGGGTATCACAAGTCGTAGAGGGAGGTAATAATTCCTCTGTACAAGACATTGGTTAGGCCCCATCTGGAGTACTCGTGCAGTATTGAGAGCCACACCTTCACAAGGACATTAACCAAATTGAGGCAGTCCAGAGAAGGGCAACCAAAACGGTACAGGGACTGCATCAGAAGACATATGAGGACAGATTAACGGAGCTCAATATGTATACCCTTGAGCAAAGGAGGAGAGAGTGATATGATCGAGACATTTAAACACCTTAAGGCATAAACAAGGTGAAAGAGTCTAACATGTTTAAATATAAGAAAATAGCAGGACAAGAGGACACAGCATGAGAATAGAGGGAGGCCGATTAAGGGGAATGTGAGGAAATTCTTTTTCACAGAAAGGGTGGTAGATGCATGGAATAGCTTACCACAAGAAGTGGTGGCTATGAATACAGTACAGGGCTTCAAACAGGCATGGGATAGGCATAAGGGAGCAATACAAATGACTATGAATAAATAGGTCACTGACAGAGCAAAGGCCGATGGCACATTTATAAGGTAGAAAAAGAAATGGGCAGACTGGATGGGCCTTGCGGTCCTTATCTGCCGTCAACTTCTATGTTTCACGCTCCAGCAACAGGGAGGGAGAAAACAGAAAACACCTCACGGGAGCAGGATGAAGACCAACCCTCTGCAAGGTCCGAACAGGTGGCCGGGCGTCAGTCCGACAAGCCCAGGATGGCTCAAAGTGGGGCCTTGGGCGAGGCAGGTGACAAGGCTGTGTGTGTGGCCATGGGGGAGTTGGATGGGGCTGCTGAGAGGAACGGGCGATAAACTGCAAGTTATAAAAAAAAGCACAATGCGTGCTAGCAAATGATGTAATCCAAGAATTCCACTTTTTTCCTCTTTCAGGCACGAGTTTATTTCTCACTGAAGTGACCAAAATCCTCAGGGACTCACTAGACGGGCAATGCAAGGCCATGGTTAAAAAATACAGCCAAATAATGGGATGTATTACTGGGTCATAACTAGGAGGCGGCAGGGGGTTTTGTTGCCTTTGTATCGGTCTTTGGTGAGGCCACAACTAGAATATGGGGAAGGGGGCAGTTTCGCTATCCATATACCAGGAAAAATAGTGAAACTAGAGAGGGTGCAGAGGAGATTATCAAGCAAATAAAGGCATTGAGGGAAAATCATATGAAGAAAGACTGGGTGAACTGAACCTGTTCTCTCTGGAGAGGCAGAGACATGATTTTAACCTACAGGGCGGCCTAGGACACAGAACTACTGGAACTCCTCAACCTGTCAGAAAACTATACTAAGGAAGACCTGAGGGGTGAAATGATTAAGCTAACGGAAATATTATAAAACTAACCACAGGAAGGGCTGGTTCATGCAGAGGGTTTATCAAGATGGAACAGTCTTCCAGATGAGGAACAAAGGAACTTCAAGTTCAAGTTTATTGCAGGAAAACTCCATTGAGCAAGCTCATTCACAAGGAGGTCCTGTGACATAAACACTTAAAGCACAAACACAGGTAATAACAGTATACACATGAAATGCACGTTACATGATACAGGCTAGATATACATACAAGGGTACCACATAGGGTACTTACTTACTGGATAAATACATGGGATCAGTCTGCTGGCACAGCGGTAATGCTACTGTTGTGGTGCTGACAATGCAAGGTTGAGAGTGAACTTGGGAGTGTCAGTGGTTTGGTGGGGGGTGTGAGGGACGATAAAGTGTCCGGACAGCTCTCTTCCTCTGCTTGGGGTGACAGCAGTCATTCAACAGTCTGACTCCTGGCAGTGGGCAGGAGTCAGTGCACCCAAGAGCCTCAGCAACGCTGAGGACTAGCAACCATGGGAGACACTGGCCTGCAACATGCGGAGCACACACTAAATGCCACTGAGGTCACTGCATGTCTGTCACCAAGGAGACAGAAACTGTGAGAAATTCCCCTTAGCCACAGCACAGTGACACCTGGCCCCCCATCCCATCTCCTCGAAGCCGCAGATTAACATATCCTTATGCCTTCCCCTCTAGCCGCCGTAGGGCAGTGGGCCAAGGACTGATAAGGGGTGTATCTCTACATGTTCAAGGCAGCCAAAAATAGAAAAAAAGTCTGAAAAGGCTAGTAGGCATGTACGTCAATTAATGCCCCTATGTGTTTGATTTACTGCTTTGTTATATTTTTGTGAAAATCAATAAATATCTATTATGGGGAAAAAAACAGAATAAAGGCTGGATAAACTCTTGAGGAGTGTGAATCTTAACAGCTACTAGTAATGAACACACAGGCAAGCTACATGGGTGTACAACCTTCTTTTGCCTGCACCTTTCTTATGTTCTTATGAATAAAACAGAAATGAAATCCAATACACTGCTGTGCTAAGCCTTGAAGAGGCACTTCAAGAGGCCTCCAGACCCCTGGCATACCCAAGAACCAATGGGTCTTTTTTCCTTAACCTCTAGAATTCCTTCTTTTACAATGCACATGGAAAACAGATGCTCCATGACCTCATGCTCAATGAAATCACTAATTTCTCAGGACCCCCCCCAAATTATAGTATTAATGAACAGCAGCTTTTGCCCAAGATTTGAAGAGGCATAGGAACCCTTTAAAAAAAAAAAAAATTCAGACCGTTTTTCACATAGCTGGTCCACTGGCACAGCGGTCGTCCGGCGGAGAAATATCCAGCGTCCCTGAAGATGCTCTCCTCAGGGGAGAGAGGGCTGCCAGCTTCACTGCAAGACTATTATTTGGGTGACCACAGGTGGCAGCATAGCTGAAGCTAGACTGGGGGGGAGAGGACACCTGATGGTGTCATGTACGCTTCCACGCACGTTTGCAGTTGCGCATTCCTGCATTACGATGTCATGTGGGCGGGGAAGAACAGCAAGGAAAAAGCACACTGACATGGTAGAATGAACTGGAGACTTCTTGAAGGTCGAGCACGGTCACCCAGGCTCTGCCCCATCTGGATCTGTTTGCGGCAGGTTAAGTAAGTCCCCACTGCCCCAGGTGGTACGCTGTGGGGGACTAAGTGCAGGCAAGGCAGGGAGAAGCCAGGTAACAGGGCTAGGGGTGTGTGTCTGAAGGGGGGGGGCAGCTGGGTCAGGAAGTATGGGGTTGGGGGGAAGTTTTCTCATGGAATGTGGCCACATGAAAACATACACAAATGAGATGACACAAACAGGGAATCATGATTTTGCATGGGAGGAGCAGGATGAGATGAAAATCAACAAAGATCAAGTTTTCATGCAAATATCCTCAGTAATAAAGAATGAGGGGACAAAATACAGAAAATTAAATGTATGTTGAATTGTGTCTGAATATTATATTCTGAAATGTTTTCTGGGCTACTGGAATAAAACCTTTTAAGTTTTTGTTTCCTAGTTGAAATGGGTTACAGGTACATGACCCCAGCAACTGCACAAAGGTCCAAATTACAGCACACATTTGGATTTTCTGGATGGCAAAGAAGGGTCTGGGACAGGCACACTACACCTGAGAGTTCTCAAGGAGCTGGCAGGCAGCCAGCTCAGTGGCGCTGAAGCGCTTAGCAGCTTACCTTTTACCACGCTGGTGATCCAGGGTCAGGAACAAGATCAGGTCGCTGGGGCTGGCCGGTGGGGAAGGGGATTGTCCAGAGGACAGCTCTCCTCCCCTGGGAAGGGGATGTTTGTCAGCTCAGCCCTTGGCTGCCCCCAGGTGGAGGCCAGGAGGCAGCACCTACAGCTAGAGTGGCATGACAGGAGGGCCCGTTGCAACATGGCGTGTGCACACCTTCTCACTTACACACTTATGTGATGCCGTGGCTCGGGATTACGGGGAGAAAATGGAAAAATTGGTTGGCACAGGCTATATGAAGCACTGCCTACCTACCTCCAGCCCCGCTCCATCGCCCAGTCTCTGGCCCAAATCTGGATGTGGTCTCTGGGTGGTGGGGAGGATGGCCCTCCCCTTCCCGGCCCCGCCACCGGGGGAAAATCCATGTGGGATCTAGGGATAGAGACCTGGGCGACATCGGTGCTAGGTGAAAGGAGGCAGGGACAGGGCTGAGACCCCGTCCCACAGCAACCAGGGGAGAGAAAGCTATATAGAAAAGAGAAAGGAAAAAAAAAAAAAGCTGGCAGGGACAATAAAGCATATTTCTCAAGAGGTATGTAAGCAGCAGCCAATCATAAGCAGCTCTAATTCACATATAAGTAATAACGATCTTTTAAAATCGACAGTGTCCATATATTACACCAATCCTTTAAAAAAAAAAAAAACTAAACAAAGCTATATTAAAAAAAAAAAAAAAAATTCAGGTTTTGATACCAAAGAATAAATTCTTTAAGGTGGGGTTAACTGAAAAGAAAGAACTTTCAAGACATGTGTGTAGAATTTAACAAAAATACAATTAAAAAAACCTGTAAATTATTTTATCATATGTGTTCTGAAGTATATTTGTTTATGCAGCTGAACACATTCTTTTCTCTGTTCTATTTATAGACAACTACCTCACTGAATGCCACAGTTCCTAATAGTTTTCCCCTCGACAGAGTTCTAGCTGAAAGATTACTTGGTAGACAATCAAGCATGCTCCAACTATTGCACTTCTATGCCAAAACCAATTTATTTTACATTTACCCACAGCGTAACAGCAGTCTTACAGATAGCAAACGACTCCTGTATCAATCCATCCTACCCTGTTTCTGAAGAAAAAAAAAAAACTAAATATGATTATTGAAAGGATACTTTGTTGCATCTTTTAAAGGGGAACAGTCAGAGCTAAGAGCCCCACAACTATGTGTGGGAGTGGTCACAGTATGCTCTTTGTGTGCAAAAATATAGGTTTCTCACCTGTAACCCTCGTTCTACTACTGGTATATGGTTCACACCCACACTCTGGCAGTCTTCCTGGAGACAGGCGAGTTATCGAAAGTCATCAAGCTAAGCTCCTCCCACCACCCATGCATTACATCCTCCAGCTCCACACCGTGACGTCAACTCTTTGTATGCTGGAAACAGGGATCTGGGTGCCACTTGCCATGGGAGGTTGGGTGGGTCGTGCTGATGTGAACTATATACCACTAGTAGAAATGCAGTCACAGGTGAGTAAATGGAAATTACATACTTACCGTAAGTCTTGATCTTCTTGGACACGGTCTCCACCACTCATTCACACTAATGGGATAATGCCACAGCCAAAAATTTTCAGAAGGGTCAGCACCGAGACAGGACCATGCATGCATGGCACCTCAAGACTAGCTCGCGCCTGTGTAGGCCATCTCGGCGTCGACCCTCCAACTGCCTCAGTACCTTTTCGACCAAGGAGGTGCAGCGTAACTAGTAAAAATAACTTTTCCTAACCTTCCGGGCCTGAAAGGTCCGGATGATCCTTGCAAAAAGGGTCAATTGAGCAATGTCTTCCACAGTAGATCACAAGGCTGTGAAGATCAAAGAAACAAAATGAGTGAGCCCAGGTGATGGTGGGGGTGTGAATGAGTGGTGGAGACTGCGTCCAAGAAGATCAAGAATTACGGTAAGAACGTAATTTCCATATCTTCCTGGATTGCAGTCTCCACCACTCATTCACAATAATGGGAGAGTACAAAGCTAAAACAAACTCACTCAGAATAGGGCGGTAGGAGATAGGGCTCACTTAGAAAGAACATCCAAGGACTGTCCTACTGAGAAAAGAGCTGTCTGGAAAGAAGATCCAGAACATAGTGCTTACAAAGGTATGCACTTGAGCTCCAATTCACCACTTTGCAGAAGACTGCAACGGACACAAAATGAAACTACGCCAGGAGGCTGCAACCACTCTAGAAGAGCAGTGAGAACCCAGCCTCTCAGTCTGGTCTAAGCCAAAAATTAATAGTGTCGAAGACATGCTATTAAACTAGCCTAAAACATCTCAGGGCAAGAAGGTGATCCAACTGAGGCAAGCTGAAGCTACACAAACAATGCTGGAGTGTAGCCCTTCTTTCTGGGAAGAATGTCATAGAACTGTTGAAACAATCAAAGAGTGAATGGAGCACTCTCTTCTTCTGGAGGTAAGGCAAAAAGTTTTACTAACTGAAAGAGCCGGAGGTAAAGTCTACTGGTTCAAGGTAGACAGAGAAAGCGCAGATAGATACCCCCACTACCAAGTAAGGCTGTCCTGTGAACAACAGGTCCAAGAGGCACTTAAACCCCTTACTTGGTGAGCAATGGAGGTCCAGGTGAGGTTAGCCCATCAATGGAGAAAGGTTTCCATTTAGTCACTTAAGCCTTCCTGATGGAGGGTCAAAGCACGACTTAGAAGCCTCTTGTGGCGGTCTGGGAGAACCAAAGCCTACCAACTTCTTATTCCAAGAGGAATCATTCGCCCCTGTTTGCCTACAACTCTAATCGCGGCTTCTGAACTAAGGGAAGAGAGGGAGAGTGTACAGGACGACGTGTCCACTTCGGAGAAGCATTCAGACAGGAAAAACCAGGGTCTGGATTTCTGAGGCAAGATAGGGGCAGATCTGTATCGAGAGGGAACACAGAAAGGACCAAGTTCGGGCTGACCCATTTGTTGAAAGTGACCGCCTAATGACTGAAGTGATTCAGCGTGGAGAGGCACCACTCGCTCCAGCCTTCCTGAAAGGGAGTAGGAAAAAAACTCTAAATTGCTCGCTAATGAAAAACGAACAACACAGTTTCATCACCTGCTTGAAGTGGGTAACTTCGCGTCAGAAGGTCTCCTTTGCCCTGGAGGTAACTAGGGGACCTCCTAAGAGAAGGAGCTGCTGGGAAGGTGAAACTAACACTTTCCCTTAAATGGAAAGACTCTTCCTGGGAAAGGAAGAGGAGAACTGAGCAATTGTTTCTGAAGAGTCTAGTCCGGAGTGACTGGCATGGAATCAATGTGCAGGAAGCAAAGGTATAAATACCGAGAACCCATCTCTTGAACAAGGACCTACTTGACCATTATGGTCGAGAAGGGAGCATGCAGTCTGTTAACTTGGAGCAAGCAAGGAAGTAGGAACCTTCGTTCTGACTTGCCATGGAGTCATTTTCTGTTGCTCTGAGGCTCTGATCAAGAGAAAAGGGTCTGAAAAAACAAAACCAACAGACTGGGCTGCCGCCTAGGTCTAGGGAACATTTCTAAATTAAGAGCAAATTTCCCTCAAAGAAAAGCAATGACCTATATCTCCGCTGGACTGGACTTCTCCAAGAAATAGAAGTAGTCAGGTGCTTTCCACTGTAGTCTAGAGACTACCACCTCAGGCAGCTGAGGCAGAACCTGGGCCGGATGCAGAAGGATGGTATTGGGTAGTTCCGGGCTAGGCCCTCTGCTGTGAGTGTATGTGTGTATATGTACTGTATATGTGTATAGATATATATATATTTTTGTTTCTTAACAATTAGTTAGAGCCTGACAAGGCATTCAGGCTTCTACCTTGAAAGGACTGCCTGATACAAGAATGATGAGGATGTCGTCCATCGGAGGGACAGGGGGACCAATAATCACAGCTGAGGATATGTTAATCACCTGCTGCTGCTGATGCCACTGAAGAGGCAGTATCACGGGGTGGGGGGCTATATACCCCTCTCAACGGTGCAGAAGAGTCTGGAAAGCTCCCGACCATTGAATTAGTTGTTCCACAGGGTGTAATTGAACTGGCGACTGAAAAGAGTCCAGATACAGAAGTGTTTGGTCCACGGAAGAAGTCCGAGATGTTAAGGTGGACCCCATATCCCTTAGGAAGAACTGAAAAGAAGAACTTCCATCACAGACTCTGCTGATAGAGAAGGCTTACCCTCCAGTTTCTAAAATGAGTCATCCACTGTATCACCAACAAGCAGGACAGGGAGAGACTCATCCAGATGCAGTTCTATCCCCGAAGGACCTCCAAAAGGAGGTCTAGGTCAGAATCACTAGAGACTCCGCCACCAGGAAAGGTGTTGAGGAGTTTGATGCCACTTAAGGAGCCGACCAAGTGCTGAGCAGAAGGCAGAATTCTTCAGGCAGAATACTGCAGAACAAGGGTCCCACCAGCGGAAAACCGCTGGATTGACAGGATCCCACGCGGACCTCCACCCACTAGGATCTGCGGAAAAACTCCGCAGAACAGGACTTCATTCTGCGAAAAAACACCTCGCAATAACTTTCATGGAAGTCATCGTCCGCAGAAGGAAAACCTCCACCACCTGCCAGACAGCACCAACTGGCACCATGCGTGGCACCGGCATCACCCGTGGCACTGGACACCTGAGGTACCGTCTGCAGAGCCGTCCGGCACCAGCAGTGCCGTGCAGCACCAACGTCCTCATTCATGGCGGTGCGTGGCACCAATAGTGCCGTGCAGCACCGAAGGCACCAACAGCACCATCTACGGTGCTGCGTGGTATGAACTGCACTGACGGTACCAACGGCACCATCCACAGCTCCACACGGCACCAATGGTGCCACATGGCACCGACGGCACCAGTGGTGCCGTGCGGCACCAACCACAGCGCCATGTGGCACCAACGGCACCGTACAGCACCAACGGCACCCGTAGATCCCAAGGAAAAGGGGAGAAGGAAAATCGGTACCTATGCCGGCCCCTGCATGTGAAAAAAGGGGAGGGAGGTAGGCACGAAGGGTCGACGTGATGGCTAAGGCACCAGAGATGGCACTGCGCACACCTGACCCAATTGGCCCTGCCCCGGTTCAGTGGCTCCAAGGCCCGGAGGCTCCAGAACCAGGAAAACTGGACAGAAGTTGAAACCCGTGCTCCAAAGTAGCGGCCCAAAGGTGAAACTGCTCATCAAAACTCAGAGCAGAAATGGAATCCAGTGTTGAAGAATGCAGCCATTAAGAGCGAGGCCAAGGGGAACCCACCAAAGTCGGTTCAGGCCTACCACCCCTTACCACCGACAATCCCCGTGCAGATGTACCAGAGGGCGACCTTGAGCGGTACCAATTCTTCCCCCAACCCAAGGAGGAAGAAGAGCTCGAAGTCAAGCGGAGCTGGATCCCCGGAAACCACCAGTTTTGTGCTTCGGCGGATTGTCCTGCCCTCCGAGCACAGGACTGTCCGTAGTCGGACCCCCCGCCCCGCCATAACAACTTTCAAATGAAGTTTTCCTACCGTCACCGCTACCGTCTAAGGATGACTCCGTTGATGGCAGGTGAGAATTTATTTTTCTTCTTCATAATCTTCTTTTACTTCTTCTTAAAATAAGAAAATAATACTAAAATGTTAATTTAAACGAATACTGAATGGCTTAATGCTGCTGTCGTACAGACGAAAACTTTGACTCCGGCAGACGAGCGACGTCGACATCCAAGCGCACTCGATGGTAGGAGAAAGGGAATTGAGGCAGTTGGAGGGGCGACGTAGGAATATAGCCTACACAGGCGCAAACTAGTCTCGCGGTGCCGCGCATGCATGGTCCTGTCTCGGCGCCGACCCTTCTGAAAATTTTTGGTTCCGCCTTGGTCCTAGCACCTCTGGCGCGATCCCATTAGTCTGAATGAGTGGTGGAGATTGCAGTCTGGGAAAATCCTATATCTCTAACAACGTGGATACAGTTCGCTAGCCACATTCTGGCAGACTCCAAGCAGTCCTCCGGGAGGAGGCGGCAAAGTATGCACCCTATTTAGAGAACTGAGACTGGAAGAGTGCGGACCCAAAAGCAGCATCCCAATGACTCATGATGTCGATGCTGTAATGGGAGATGAAGTTGAGTGCTTTACTCCACATTGCAGCACTGCATATCTCTGCAATGGGGATGTCCCTGGAAGCAGCCACCAAGGCAGCGGTATATGTCTGGTGGAATGAGCCCAAAGCCCCTTGGGTGACTCCCTACCAAACAACAACAGCAGAAGTTGATACAGGATGTAATCCACCTGGCAACTGTCCACTTTGTTGCCGGTCTGCCAAGCGCAGCTTCACTGTATGTTACAAACAGCTGGCGAGCCTCAACTCAAACTCCAGCTGTGCGCTCTTTGTAATACGAGAGCACCCTCTGCAAGTCCAGGGAATAAAGCCTGGTATCGGCATCTGAGGTCAGGTTGGTAAAGTATATTGGTAAGAATCACCTGGTTAAGGTGAAACTCCGATAAGACCTTTAGGAGGAACTTCAGGTGGGGGCAAAGGACGACCTTGTCCTCGAGGAAGATCAGGTAAAGAGACTCCACTGAAAACACTGGAGTTCATTAACCCTTCTGGCTGACGTGACGGCCATCAAGAAGAAAAAATTACTCACCATAGTAATGTTGTTTCTTCTAATGGAGTCTTTCTGTATTCTGACTATATGCAGTTAGCCCCAGCACTTGAACTGCTCCGGAGAGAAAAGGGTTAACTCTATGCAGCAGCATAGAACGCTGAGCTCGGTTTTCAGACCTCTGCCTCTGGTACATCTCAGTGTAACCGTCAGATTCTTATGAGCATATACTAACTAACTAATAGCTATAAAATTGTTTAAAAACTTTAAGCCATAGGCCACAATGCTTGGGTCCAAAAGAGTCAAGTCAAGAACCCAAGAAAACTTGTGTACATAGTGAAAAATATATAAACAATAAAGAAAGACCCCACCTAGAAAAGGAAGGGTACAAAGGTACACCTCTGGTGTGCAACACTGTAAACTGCCAACCCACATCCCAAAAGACTAGGTTCTGAGAGGGGAGGCAGAGAGGGAGGTCAGAATGCAGCAAGACTCCATTAGAAGAAACAACATTACTATGGTGAGTAATTTTTTTCTTCAAACAACTTGAAGTCTTGCTGTATTCTGACTATATGCAAACTACCAAGCAGTTTACCCCTGGAGGAGGGGATAACAGAACCTTACTTTGGGAACAAGCTCTGCAATACTGCTGTACCAAACCTAGCATCACTTCTATTCTGGGTGTCCAGAGAGTAATGCCTGGTGAATGTATGGACTGTTTTCCATATGGCTGCTTTACAAATTTCTACCAAGAGGATAGCTCTAGCAGCTGCCAAAGAGGCAGCTCTACCCCTGGTCGAGTGAGCCCTCAGGTCTGAGGGAGGCTCTTTGCTTAACTTTGAATAGCAGAACTGAATACAAGAGACAATCTACCTGGCAATAGTTCTATAGTAGCAGGTCTACCTTTTCCCAGTGCCCCATAAGTGAGAAATAACTGAAGACAATCATTCCTATGGGCCTTAGTATGCTCTATATAATAGCTAAGTGCCCTCTTTACATCCAGACTGTGCAATCTTCTTGCCCCAGAAGAAGAATGGTCAGTGAAAAACACAGGCAGAGACATGGATTGGTTCAGATGAAAATCCTAAACCACTTTAGGAAGAAATTTTCTATTCGTCCAAAGGACCACCTTATCCCTATGGAAGGAAATAAAGTCAGGTTCTACTGACAGGACCTGTAATTCACCGATTCTCCTGGCAGAGGTAATAGCTACCAGGAACACAGTCTTCCAGGTCAAGTACTTAAGCTCAGCAGAAGACAATGGTTCAAAGTGGGGTTGCATAAGCTGTACAATGCAGATATTCAAGTCCCAAGTCGGAGCAGGCTCCCTGAAAGGAGGGTTAATGTGAACCAGACCTTTGAAAAACTTATTGAAAACAGGATGAGATGCCAGAGAAGATCCCTTCCCTGCAGAAAGAAAAGCAGAAACAGCTACTAAGTGAACTTTAAGGGTAGCAGGCCTAAGGCCTAAGGCCTAACCCATTAAGATGAACCAGATAATCCAGGTCTGTGGCAATGCCCACAGAATCCGGCTGTATGTCTCTCCGAGAACACCAAATACTCAATCTTTTCCATTTAGAATTATAAGTTTTTCTGGTGGTAGGTTTCCTAGAAACCTTAATGATATCCATTACCCATTGGGAGAGATGCAGGCCTGCATATTCTAACTCCTCAAGAACCAGGACTTGCATCTGAGAGACTGGGGATTGGCATACCAAATCCTCCCCTGAGAGGAGGTCAGGAGATCTTGTCTCCTAGGTAGAAACAGGGGAATTGACACTGCTAGAGACAGCAGCAGAGGATACCATGGTTGCCTGGCCCAATCTGGAGCCACCAGGATCACTGTGCAGGGTTGAGTCCTGATCTTGATCAGTACTCTGAATATCAATGGAAAGGGTGGAAAGGCATAAAGAAACCAACCTGTCCAGCCTAGCAGGAGAGCATCTAGAGGAACAGTCCCCAGGACTCGAGGTCTGCAGCAGAACAGAGGAAGCTGATGACTGTCTGGGGCTGCAAAGAGGTCTATCTCTGGAGTGCCTCATCTCCTGAAGATTACCTGAAGGACATGAGAGTTCAGGGACCACTCGTGGTGACCCTGAGATATCCTGCTTAAGGCATCTGCGAACACACTGTCTTTCCATGAAAGATGGACTGCTGTCAGAGAAGTCTGAAGTTAGCAAGATAGAGACCATAGTTTCATGGCCTCTGTGCACAAGGCCGTGGGTAGAGTGCCCCCTTTCTGGTTTATATACCACATTGTAGTGGTGCTGTCTGTCCTGACCTGCACCACTTTGCCTTTGACGGATTCTAAGAATGCCTGAAAGGCTAGAAACACAGCTCTGAGCTCCAGAAGATTGATATGAAGGACTCTTGCTGTGACCAAGTACCCTGTGCAGTGAGAGCGCCTGGATGGGCTCCCCATCCCAGGAGAGAGGCATCTGTGGTCAGGACCACTGAGGGTGCTAGACTGAGGACTGGGACACCCTGTTTGAGACTGTCCTGATCAAACCACCACTGGAGAGCATGGACAAGAGTCAGAGTCACTGGACAGTTTGGCAAGAGTTTTTTCTGAGACCAAAAGGACCTTAAGTGGAACTGAATGTCCCTCATCTGGAACCTGGCTCCTTGAACCACTGCAGTGGAAGCTGCCACGTGGCCTAGGAGTTGAAGAAGATGTCTGGCTGGGCGAGACACCAGAGGTCGAAAAGAAGAAGCCAGATCTGTAAGGGCCTTTACTCTTGAACATGGGAAGAACGCCTTTGCCTGAACAGTATCCAGCTCTGCCCCTATGAAGGCAAGGAGCTGTACTGGTTCGAGAACTGACTTGGAAAGATTGAGAAGGACTCCTAGAGAACTGAGAAGATTCTGAGTGACCTCTAGAGTTGACCTGACCCAGTCTGAGGACTGGCCTACAATGAGCCAGTCGTCTAGATAAAAGAAGACTGAGATGCCCTACCTTCTGAGAAAGGCTACCACTACTGCAAGGCATTTTGTGAGCACCCTTGAGGCCGATGTCAGGCCAAAGGGCATGGCTCTGAACTGGTAATGACCTGAAGGCAACTTGAACCAGAGATACTTTCTGTGGGAGCACCTGATAGGAATATGGAAATAGGCATCCTTGAGGTCCAGGGAGGCTAGCCAGTCTCCTGGCCTCAGAGAGGGAAGAATTATTCCCAGAGTCACCATTTTGAATTTGGGTTTTATGATGTGTTTGTTCAGAAACTTCAAGTCTAGGATGGGTCGCCACTCCCCTGTCTTTTTGGGGGTAAAGAAGTATCTGGAATACAGTCCTTTGCCCTTATGCTGTGGAGGAACCTTCTCTACAGCTTTTAGGGTTAGTAGAGAAGAAACTTCTGCCTCTAGGGAAATTGTTTCTGAAGGTGTTGCAGGCAGAAAAGACCTGACCCTCAATCTAGGGAATCTTTTGAAACAGAGCCAGTCCCTAGCTTACCACTTCCAGGACTCATTTATCTGAAGTAATAGACTTCAGGCCTGGAAGTGGTAAGCCAGCCTGCCCCCTACTGGAATAGGGGAGGCGACCTGAGCGGACACATCAGGGTGTCTGTTTCGCAGCAGCTATGGATTGAGAAGAGGATGCAGCCCTGCTCATTCCTCTTCTACCTCTCCCTAGCCTGAGCTTGGTAAAAAGGCCTGCCCTAGACTGCTGTTTCTGAGGAGTGGCTTGCCTTTCTCTGGCCACTGCACTCCTATAGGTGGTCCTGTACTTGTCCATCTTTTTCATGTAAGATTCTGTCTGCCCCCCAAACAGAGAATTACCAGCAACAGGAAAATCCATGGCCTTAGCCTGGGTATCCTGCGAAAGGCTAGTACACCTGAGCCAAGCAAATCTCCTAAGGGAGACAGATGTAGTCATCACTCTTTTTTTTTTATTTTGCTCTTTACCCCCCCGAGCTACCTGCCGCCCAATTATCAGCCCAGTCACGGGCCGCCGGCTTCTGCACCCCAAATCAGCCACAGCCCTCGATACCCCGTGGCTTGCCCCCGCAGTGGGGCCTGCAGCACTCCCGGCATATGCCGCAGGCACTGGGATTAGGTCGGGGGCTTGGCCTGGGGAGCACATTGAAGCCGCGACGAGCTTCATTCGCAGCGGCAGGCAGCTCCTCCATTTTCCGCTTTTCTGGGGAGGCGGGGTCGTGCCATGATGTCACCATCCACCCCGCCTCCAATGGGTTGTCAGCGTCGGCTGCGTGGGAACTCCCGGCCTCCGCCAGGGGTCCCTAGCGCACCGAATGCTACCCACACCCTCCCCCCGGAGAAGGAGAGCTGTCAGCGGATGCTCGATCCTACTCCCCCACCAGCCGCCCTCGATGACCCGCATCTGTTCCCGAACCCGGTCACGGCGCCGCAAGCGAAATCTCACCGCTGCGCCGGCGGGCCGGCTTGTAGTCATCACTCTTGATGCCACATCATTCAAGGCCACAGCAACATGAAACTGTACCTTGGATGCCTCAATTCCATCAGCAGCCACCTCCTCCAGCTCTTTGGCTAGCAGGGGGGAAACCTTTATAGCCAGCTCCAGAACCGTATCCCACCTGGACTTCTGGTATCTGGCTGTATAGGCCATATAAGCAGCCTGTCTGAGTCACAAGGAGGATGCCAAGTATTGTGTTTTGGTCATGGCATCCACCTTCCTAGAATCCTTATCTGGGAGGGGTGTGATGCCAAAGGAATATTCGCCCAGTCACAGGCTGTAGTCTGCACTACCCCAACATGGCTGCAACGGTCATATAGAAACTCCATACCAGAACCTGATAACATATACCTCCTGTCCATTTTCTTATCCACAGGGATGGCACAGAAGTAGGTACCTGTAAGATTTTTGGAGTACATTTCCCTAAAGATTTATATGGTGGGATAGACAGCCTCTTGGACTCTGGGACATCCATCTTCTCTACATAGTCAGGTTCTTCTTCCTCAACAGCAGCTTCCACAACTGGGAGCTGGAAAGTGTCAGACACTTTTTAGTAAAACAAAAAGTGGTATGGGGACTCAGAAAGCCTGGTAGGGGAGACATTGGTAGGCTTGTCTGGGGAGATGTCAGGCTCTATAGGCTCATCTAGGCCACCAAAGCCATTGCCATCGTCGTTATCATCATCAGGTAACTCTTTGTCTGCCTCCCGCTCCACATCATAGAAAACTTCCGGATCATAATCCGGTGGAGTTGGAATCATCCGAACAGACCGCTTACTGGAAGGTGTCGGTTCGGAAAGAACCAGGCGAAGCGACAGAACTATGTATATCGCTTTAGCAATTTCCTCAGTGGTTGGGATCTGCGGGATGAGATCCGAACCGGCGGACTTCCTTTTCTTTTCAGACGGACCCGATCCCTTAGAATCTGCTTTCCTTTTGCCCGAGGAGGTATCACCCGGTTCAGCAGGCACCTCCTCAGGTTCGGTCAGAACCGAACCGGACTGGCCATCCGAATCAGCGGACTTCTCGGCCTCCTTTTCCTTCAGCCTACTTAAACTTTTATCTAAAGTGGCTTTGGGAAATTTTTTACAAATCTGGCAGTCTGTTCTGAGGCGGTCAAACCCCAGACAATACACACATATGAGGTGGGGATCAGCTTTGTCAAAAGCCTCCCCACACTCAATACAGTGCTGAAACTCAGTGGGACAGTTTTTTTTCTTGGGTTTCTCAGACATAGCCTTTCTAGAAGTTACCCTCAACAGCCATCAAGCCAGGTAACATTGCTGATCAGTTACCGTGTCATGGGTTGTGGAAAAATAAACAAGAAAAACATTTGTTTTTTTGAAACCGATAGGAACTGGACACCACACAAGAACTAAGACATACAAATCTGTTTTGGTTTCCAACAGAACTGACCAATAGGAAACCAAAGAAAAACAATTTCTACAGCAAATATTCCACTGTCTACCTACGTACACTATCTGTACCGCAGACAGAGATTCGATATAGAAAAAATAATGAAACTGGTTGAATAAACTGGATTTTTACTATAACCGAACCGAAGCAAAGGAGAAATCTCTGGAGCGACTTCACAGTTAGGCGCAGTAAAGAATCTTATGGTTACACGGAGATGTACCAGAGACAGAGGTTTGAAAACCAAGCTCGAGCTCAATGTTCTATGCTGCTGCACAGAGTTAACCCTTTCCTCTCTGGAACAGTTCAAGTGTTGGGGCTAACTGCATATAGTTATAATACAGCAAGACTTCATGTTGTTTGAAGGCAGTCTTCCACGACAGGTGGAACATATCACACCTGTGCACTGGCTCACATGGCTTGTCTATCAGCTGAGATGGCCAACACTGCCACTCTGAGGCCCTTTAAGAGGAAGCCAATGCCTCCTGTGATTGCTTCACCCAAATCCTGTCAGCTTGCTAAGTGCACAGAGTTCCAGCTACAGATACCGAATACCCTACTGTGTCAGACTCTCCTCAGTGCCAGCTTACCTTGCAGCTACCTATAGGGTGACTACTGTAGCACTTCACTGTAACCTCTGCACTCATCAGCAGCCTAGTCCTCTCTCAAGCCTCCCCTCCTTTTGTCAGTTCCCCACAGCCTCCCGCCTCCTGTCCTCTACACACCCCCACCCCATCTCTCTTATCCCCTATGTCCCCATTGTTTTCCTTTGCCTTCACTGCCACCTTTTCTTACCTTTCACCTCTTCTGTACTTCCCTGTATGGGCTCCCCTAAAATGTCCCCTTGATTCCTACAGCTGTCCTCCTCAGTGCCCTCAAAATCCCCTGTGTTGCCCAAATTCCCCCTGCTGACAAAGCCTCTGGCTGCTTTTTCCCCCACTTCTTTTATTTTTTATTTCTTGTATTGAATTTGCCACAAATGTTATCCTGTATTGTATGTTTTGTATTCATGTACTAAGACGTGGAACCTAAGTAAAAGAACCTCTGGTTCAAAGGTGTTAATCCAAAATTTAAATAAATAAATAAAACTGGAACACAGGTTATCGCCCTGCACTCTAGGAGCAGAGCAATGTCAGCTCTTAGTGGGGACATGTTTTTCGACAACCTGGACTCCCGAGCAGCTTGGAGTTGGTACAGCAGAAGGGCCTCGAAATCCAGAGGCAACCCTCTGCCCATCACCTCTAGAACCACTTGTCTGAGGTAATGGAGGACCACTGCGGCAGAAGTGGTGCAACCAACCTCTGACCAGGAGCTGGGACAGAGACTGGATGAGAGGGGGGATGACACCCTACAATCCGTCACTGCGCAGTCTTGGAGGGGCTCCAGCTGCAGGGGCCATGAAGGCACCACCACCTTGGCCCCCATGTCCCCTAGCAGCTGAATTTGAGGTTCAGATATCAGCTCTGAAACTGCCCCTGCTGGGGCTGCCGAGGCTGCTGTGGCTGAAAGGGCCAATACTGGAAGGCCTTTTTTTGGGATTCTGAGCATTCTAGGATGAAGCCATAGCCAAGGGTGGCACTGGACTTCTCAATATGTGAGAGATACTCTTTCACCCCAAGGCTGAGGAGACTGGTGCCTAAGAAAGGAACAACGGCCATCTTGTTCTGCGTATCCACCATAAAAGGTGGAAAGCCTCACCCAAGCCCTACAATGCATGGCGACAGCTACTGCCATGGCACAGGTGTCGTCAATGTCTGAGAAGCCGTCTGGAACTGGTGTTTAGTCAGTGACTGACCCTGGTCTCTAACCAAGTTCACTGGCAACTGTTTGTTAGGAAGGTGGGAAAGCATGCCCCCTAACACTTCCAGCTGGGAGCAACTAAAGTTAGCCATCATGACAGCACAGCTGGCCTGATAGAGACCCAGCGATGCAGCAGCATACACTCTTTTGCTGCACTATCAATCTTCCTGGTCTGTCCACGTCCCCTTGGCCACATGATTTATGGATGGATGAGTTCAAAACCAAATCCCCAGCAGAGAGGTGGTCCAAGAACCCAGAAAGGGAGACCGCTGGGACCACGTACTTGTAGTTCATACAAGTGGAGGGTGCCAGGCAGGATGCTGAATGCTGCCAAAGCTCCAGGGCCGGTCCCAAGATAGCCTTATCTGGGGTGGGTTGTTGTACATGTAAGGGAAGGTATAAAGGCCATGGAAATACAAGGAAACAGTGGGTAAACAGGGTCTGAAGGTTCTTCAGGTCAGCTTACAGTCAGGATCTGGGGTCTTTCTATGTGTGGGGGTGTTGTACAGGCCACCAACATAGTGGGAGGAACTGGACAAGATTTTAGGGGGAGGCCATAGGCAAAATGGCAAGCAAAGAAGTTGTTGTCTGGCTGCAGCTACAACTACGAGCAGGGTCATGCCTAGACTCCCTGCAAGGTGCATTTCTCAGGCACCCAGATCGCACTAGAGATGGGGCACTGCTGGATCTGGTACTTAAAAACAAGGACAGCATTGCAGACGTCACAGCTGGCAGCCCCCTGGGTACAACCGATCATCATACAGTGTGGTTTTGCATACAGATTGGACAGGAGATAAACCATACTAGGATGAGGGTCCTGGACATCAGGAGAGAAGATTTTAAAGAAATGGGAGACTACCTTAGGAAATACCTCGATGGGGAAGACAGTGGGGTGGGGGGTGGAGTAGAGGCACAATGGAAAAGAACAAAAGAGGGAAAAACTAAGGTAATTAACAGCAAGCTGTTTAAAGGCAGTACGCAAGAGTAATAGGAGAATGAGGTCACTGTGGTTCTCAAGAGACAGCTAAGGTGTTAAAGGAAAAAAACAGCTTTCAAAAAGTACAAGAAGACTCAAACGGGAGGGAGGTAAATCTAGTGAAACAAAGAGAGGTGGGAAGGAGGGTAAAGACAGCAAAGGCTCAAACTGAGGAGAGGATCGCCTAGGAAGTCAAGAATAGGGATAAGACATGCTTTAGGTACATAAGCGAAAAGAGGAAGGCAAGGATGGTACAGAGGGGATAAGGAGATGGTGGGGGGTGCCTGTGCAGAGGAAGACCATGAAAAAGCTAAAATTTTAAAATGAATACTTCTGCTTGGTCTTCACAGTGGAAGAAAGAGATGGGCCGGCCACCAAAACAGACACTGTTTGGGGGTTTATGGGGACTTTGTGGACACAAGACCATTTACGGGAAGAGTCCACGGGGGGTCAGAAACTCTAAAGGAAAACAAGGTGATGGGGATGGACCCCAGGGTACTAAAGGAGCTGAGCACAATGCTAGCTGCCTCTCTAGCAACACTGTTTAGCACCTCTTTGGAGACAGGGGTGGTTCCAGAGGACTGAAGGAGAACCATTGTGGTCCCTCTGCACAACAGCTGCAGCAAGTTGAGGCTTGCAATTACAGACCAATCAGTCTCACATCAGTGGTGGGAAAATTAATGGAGTCCCTACTGAAGGAGAGACTGATGGGAGTACTTGGAGACAAATGGGCTGCAGGACCACCAGAAGCATGACTTCACAGATGACCTCTCTGATGACCTCAAGGCAGGGAAACAGTGTGACAAGGCAGCAGGTAAAGCAAATAAGATGCTGGGATGCATAGGCAGGGGCATCACCAGCAGGAAAAGGGAAGTCATAATTCCACTATACAAGACACTAGTGAGGCCGCACCTGGAGTACACTGTGCAGTTCTGGAGACCTTACCTACGTAAGGACATAGACAGGGTAGAGAAGGTTCAAGGAGGGCAACAAAGATGGTGCATGGATTGCATCACAAGTCCTATGAGGATAGGTTGAAGGCACTGAACATGTACTCCCTGGAGGAGAGAAGGGAGAGGGGATATGATAGAGACATACAAGTATCTTACGGAGGAACAGGGTGCAGGAATGCACTATTTTTGCTAAAAAGATGTTCCAGGACTAGAGGGCATGGGATGAAGTTGGAGGAGGACAATTCAGAGGAAACGTGAGGAAGAATTTCTTCACAGAACGGGTGGTGGACAAGTGAACACCCTGCCAGAGGAAGTGGTGGGGGCTGAAACAATCACGGGATTTAAGAATGCATGGGATAGACATAAAGGAATTCTGGAGGTCAGGGGTAAGGGGCAACAGACTTCTTGGAAAACATAAACTGAACTTACAAACTTAAATGGGCAGACTGGGTGGGCCATAGGCCCTTATCTGCCGACACTGTCTATGTATCTATGTTCACAGGGGAGGGGTCATATCAAACAAATCTCATAGATGTCTGAATGGGTAACTAAAGAAGTCAATCAGGAAAGGGCAGTGGATGTGGCATATCTGGACTTCAGTAAGGCCTCTGACACCATACCATGGGGAGAAAGTGATGAAACTGACCAGTGGCATACCACAGGTCCTGTCCTGTTCAATGTCTTCATAAGTGACACTGCTGAGGAGCTGGAGGGGAAGGTTATCTCTTTGCAGAAGACACAAATCTAAGAGTAGAGAGAATGCAAAAGGATGTGGGGAAACTAGAAGAGTAGTCTAGAGAGTGACAGCTGGGTTTCAGTGCTAAAAAGTACAAAGTCAGGCACCTAAGGTAGGGAATCCCAAGGGCTGCATATAAGGGTTGTGTGTGTGTGTGTGTGTGTGTGTGGGGGGGGTACTTACAGTTATCAAGCAAAAGAGGGACCTTGGGTTAATCATATATATGATGACCTCAAGGTGGCAGGGTTGTGCAACAAGGCAGCTGGCAAGGCTAGCCGGGTGCAGCGAGAGGGGGATTTGTAGCAGGAGAAGAAGGTGGTAGTGTTGCCTCTGTATTGCTCACTTGTTGGACCCCACCTGGGATACTGTGTCCAGTTCTGGAGGTTGCACCTCCGTAAGGACATCGACAGGGTGGAAGTGATCCAGAGGAGGGCTACTAAAATGTTGCAGGGGTTATACAAGAAACCATAAGAGGAGAAGGTGCAGGAGTTCAAAATATACTCCCTGAATGAGAGGAGAATGAGAGGGGACATAACAGACATAAAAGTACCTCACAGGGGTGAACAAGTTGCAGTATGAAGTTTCTTTCACAGGGGGAGGTGTACCAGAACACAGGAGTATGATATGAAGCTTGGGGGGGATTTAAGAGGGCTGTGAGGAAATACTTCTTCACAGAAATAGTGGACTCCTGAACCGCCAACCAAAAGAGGTGGTAGTGCAGACAGTGGGGAGCTTCAAACATGCATGGGATATGCATGTGGGTATAACAAGCAGAGGCAAGGGAGGAGAGAGGGATACTTGTGAACAAATAGGGGTCCGGGGACAGCACTACCATGCACCAAAAGGGGAAAAGGTGCATCCTGCCCAGAAATGGCCCCTCTTCCCTTTGTCGGTGGGTCCAAATTGATGCACCTACTCTACTATAACAATATCAAAAGGAAAGGAATGCGAACTGTTCAGAATCTGCCACCGACTATGTTTTGACCCAATAGGTTCCTCTTCAGATGCACATTATTTTACACTAGTGACTCCAATGTGACCCATGTTTTCAATCCCACCCCCCACGTTGTCACTGCCAGGGTGTGGTAATAGGCAGGGAAAATAGAGCAGACGAGATGGGCCTACTGATCCTTTTCTGCCAACACATTCTGTTTCTCTATCAAAAGCTGGTCTGACAAGCCAGCCGTAGCACAAGATTCCTTGGTCGGAGCCAAAAACAAAGGCTGTGGTAGAAGTGCTGCACCTGAAGTGGGGTGAAGCAGTCGCGGGGGACTGCTGAGAAGCATGGACTGGCATGGGAATGACCGGCATAGGCCAAGGTACCGAAGATCCAGGGGGCAGAGACCTACCCATAACAACAATGGTCCTCTGTTGCAAAGAGGAACTCCTTGTGCGTAGGACAGACATAAGGGAACCCTAGAGACAGGGAAGAAAGTAAAAGCCGAAGATTGTAGGTAAAAAAAAAAAAGGTAGGAAAACTGGGCAGACTAGATGGACCAGGCAGTCCTTTTCTGCTGACAAATTCTATGTATCCATGTACTGATGTATTTTCTGTCAATGCTCTCCTTGCTCGAGGATGAAGTTGAGAAGCACTGACTGTGACGCCTCCTGTCCGAGCAGGTTTGGCAGTGCGATCGGTGCCTTGAAAGTCAACCCAAGGGTTGACTGGTGTCCTCTGCGGGACTGTGGTAAACCACCTCCTTGGCAGGTCAAGCACTTGAGACTTCGGAGTCATGACCACCGGTGGAGGTCGCTTCAGAGGTGATATAGCCTAGGACACTAACCGAGCCACATTCTCTTGCGAGAGGACTAGGAGAACTGGGGTCTGGCAGATTCTCTCTTTAACCTCCTACAACAGCGGTCGACAGGCTCAAGAAAGATCTAGTAGAGGTCAACAGGCCCAATGGGTCACTGTGGAGCCCTTGACGGTATGGAGCTCAACCAAGGCCAAGCAGTTGGGGAAACTGAGGAAACGTGAAGAGCATAATCTCTCCTAATCCCAATATCTGCGGTGACGATACATTTTGTGTTGCCTGCTGCAGTGAAAATGCCTCCCCCCAGTGGTTGGGAGGACCAGACATCTCTCTGAAGTCATCAGAGAATGACCTTCTGACACTTGCCCCAGCCAAGAAAGGCACCGAGACCAAACTCACAGAAGCCATCGGCTCCTTCTTCTTCCATGACCACTTGCTGTGCAGCTGGCACAGCAGCCACAGGGGTTTTCTTGCAGTCTGTCAGTCGACTGACGACCAAACGAGTCTTCCTGTCTTCGATAAAGGAGGGCAGCATGGCCCAGCACAGAGTGCATCCCTCAACATCATGCTGACTGCCAAGGAAACAACACTTGCTGGGCAAGTAGAAGCTGAATGCAGAATTGAAAAGTTGAAGATTCGCCAAGCATCTGAACAACTCAAATTCCTTCAAACACACAAAGCTGCAAAGGAGGAGACTTCGGGTGACGTAACAAGCCTAATGGCAGCCTAGCTTCTCAGCTCCTGAGTCTCGGATCATTTATATAACTAATCTTAAGCCATCCAAGTGCCTATAAATCGAATCAGTGCTACTCATGGTCTCGCTGTGGTCTGGCAAGATGGGATGAACGAAAAAGAACGATTTTTCCTCAACTCCTAAATGTACCATGCCACAGACTGAAAAATGGCCTACTAGTCCTTCTTCGTCACGATCCTCGCTGTTCACAGCCTTCAGAGAGGATGATTCTGATTCGGAAACCACACTGACCTTTACCAAAGCTGACTGCAAGAGAATGCTTAGCATCTTACACCAGATCGACTTGAAAATCTCTTGTCTGCAGACAGATTTCAAGAAGCTAGAAAATCGCACCACTGCGGTGGAATCACATATGAACACGCTCCAAAATGAGCACACGGCGTTTGGGTGATCACTGGCCTTTCTGCACCAAAGAGAATGAAAGCTAACCCAGAGAGCAGAAGACACAGAGGCAAGAGTTAAACGGAACAACATCTGAATTTTCGGAGTTCCAGAGGGTAGCAAATTGCATGGCGATTTCTGGCCACTGTACCTTGGATTTAGTAAATAAGGTCAAAGAGGCCCTTAGGGAAGAAAATGGGGGCAGGTAAGAGGCAATCTTTAAAATGTGCTGATTTTAGATAGCTTCATGTTCAACGAACCTGATTGTAGGGTGAGGATGGTTGCGCTCAAGTGGGAAGAAACTGGAAAAAAACAAAAAACATTTTCTTCACCTGATTTTGAGAGGCTACATAGTTACCTTCTCCTTGATACAGGCACTGAAAAGGAATGACAACACTCACATAAACTATGTAATTTTAGGATGGCTTTATTTTTTGAAGACTGGTAATCTGGGGCTGGCACCTGGGTCTAGGACTCGTACATAGGTCACCCCATTAGAAGGGAAGGTGTATTTCTGCTGACGGCGGTCGGGGGAACCCCTTGGCACATTGAGTACTGCACTCTTCTACTTCTGAAGACTTGCGTCTTCGTGACCCGCCTTGCGGCTGCAGGGGAGCACAATTGGGCAATTAAGTTTCTCATCCTAGAGGACCACTTTCTGTTTCACTGTCAATTTCTAAAATTTGTTGAAACTATCATTGTTAAATGTGTTGTATAAGGTATTGTTTTTTTGTTGATGTAATATGTTTGCGTTTTTGATTCATTATTTTATGTTATTGGAGTGAGCACCAAGCGGGGGGAGGAGGTGAAGGGAAGGCTACAAAAAGTGTATGTACGATTTAAAAATTGGTTCACTTAATATATGTACAGTTAGTGTGAAGGGGATTAACAATGCCATAAAAAGAGCCAGAATTTTAAGAGCTGAGGAATTTAAAATGTGATCTTGCATGCCTACAAAAAACAAAGTTATCTGCAAAGGAGCATGATAAATTAAAACAGTCATGAGTGGGTATGTTTTTTCAGATTCTCACCTAACAGCAACCAAAGCCAGGGCTGTAATCCTAGTTAAGAGGGGGCTTTCTTTTATGCCGAGGATGGTTCTAAGGGAGGGATAAGGCCAATGTGTTATTGTCTGGGGGAATTAAAAGGCTCTCCAATAAATATAGAGTCTGTCTATGCTCCTACTCCGCCCTCGGGGGACTTCTACCGAGAGTTGTTTTCAACTCTGGCAGTTCTCCCTCCCAGGGCATCTTGTACAGACAGGGGATTGGAATTGCATAGAGAATCCCAGTTTAGACAGAGCTCCACCAGGGAGCAGTGGGGCAGGGACATGCTCTAGGATTCTCCGAACTTTAGTTACAAAGGCTGGTCTAGTGGATTTGTGGAGGTGGCAGCAACCTGCGGTAAAATATTTCACTTTTTACTCCCCTGCCACCAATACCTGGTCTAGATTGGATCGGATCTATAACTGGCAGTCAGAAATGCATTCTTTTAAACCGGTCCAGATATTACTGGTATCTTTCTCAGACCATGCAATAATTCAAACACGGGTGGAATGGGACCCCACCTATGAACAGGGGACAATGGTGATTAGATCCGGGCTACTAGCTGACAAGGCCTTAGTTACTGGATTTAGAGAGGAAATAAAGTGGTATTTGGAGGAGAATTTAGAATCAGACACTCAGTTGAAATTTATTTGGGATAGGCTCAAGGCAGTGCTAAGGGGCACATTCATCAGTCACGCAGCACACAGGAATAAACTGCACAAAGCAAAGATCACTAAGACTCTCAGTGTCATCACATCCTTAGAGACTGAACATAAGCTCACTTGTGACCCCCTGGTATATCAAAAGCTACACAAAGCCCGGGAGGAGTACAATAAGTTAATGTTACATTGTACCCTTAATTCTCTAAGATACACAAATCAAAAACATTATGAAGGGGGTGACTGGGCAGGGAAACTTCTGGCTATGCACCTTAAAAAGCAAGAGATGGACAGGTTTATCCCTAAAATTAGATAGCGGGGCCTTTTGTTGACTTTTATTTGCAATTATACACCAGAGAGAGACAGGCAGATCATGAGCAGCGAATAGACACATCTTTAGCCTCAATACAACTCCCTAAGCTGTCCAAGGCTCATGTCCTTTGCCTTGAAAAACCATTCACAGCAAAATAATTAGATTCAGTAATCACATCCCTGATCTCTGGAAAGTCGCCCATCCCCGATGGATTCATAGTGGAATTCTATAAGATATTTCGGAAGGAGTTGAAAGTATGTAATGAAGCACATGAAAAAGGGTTGATCCCAGAAACTTGGAATGAAGACACCATTTTGGTTCTTCCGAAACGAGGTAAGGAGCCCACCGAATGTGCCAGCTACCGGACAATATCTTTATTAAACACTGATGCAAAGATTTTTGCTAAATTGATAGACGAGAGACTAAAGGGGCTGATCCCTTAACTGGTACATGGCGACCAGACGGGGTTTGTTCCTGGTTGACACATACAAGACAACATTGAGTTGTTATTAAATGTCTTGGCAACGGGCTCTTCTCCCCCTCCCCAAAATCTCAGAGCAGTTATTGCATTAGATGTCGAAAAGGCATTCGATCGCCTTGATTGGCTATTTCTAAAGAAAACTCTAAATAGGTTTGGATTTGGAACCAAATTCAGGGCCTGGATTGCTAATTTATATAGTGATCCAGGAGCTCGGGTCAGAGTGGATGGAATTTTATCTGATAAATTTAATATCACACAAGGCACTAGACAGAGATACCCGCTCTCCCCGCTGCTGTTTGCCTTAAGTTTTGAACCTTTCACAGCTAAAATAAGGCAGTTGGAACAATACAGGGGGATTTGGTTGGAGGGCAGGGAGGTCCGGATCTCTCTGTATGCAGATGACACTTTACTATATTTGGAGAATCTGGAGCACTCTGCATCACACGCCCTTGCTCTGATACAGGAGTTTGGTTCTATCTCTGGATTTAAGGTAAATGAAACTAAAACCGAGATGCTCCCCATTCCCAAGCCAGAGCATGGTACCCTTCCACAAGTGGAACAATTTAAATGGGCGAATGAGGGCTTTCGGTATTTGGGAGTGTGGATACCAGATAAAATAAATATGTTATATCACACTTAACACCTTAAGTTACTTCAGAATATACAAATGGACAATAATAGGCGGAAGGAGCTACCTTAATTATTGTCAGCCTGCATAGAAATAATACAAATGAATGTATTACCCCAGCCAGTTGTTTCTTTTCTCGGTTTTACCAATTAAATCCCCTTCCTCATTTTGGAGGAATGTGAAATCTGCTACATCCAAATTTATTTGGAATTATAAACCCCGGTGGGTTAATCGGCAGATATTACAATGGGTCAAAGGGAAGAGGGGTTTGGGGCTCCCACATTTTATAAGATTATTGGGCGGCCCAGCTCCAGGTGCTGGCCCAGCTGTGGCCTGGCGAGGATCAGCCTTTGTGGACAGCTTTGGAGAGACCAGCCATATTGAAGGTTCAGCAGGCAGACATAATATTTGTAGATCAAGTGGGTCTATCGAAGCTCTGGTTGACCAACCCCTGGTCGACAGTGTTAAAACAAGTGTGGATTTGGGTTGTTAGAAACTTAGGCATACAGTTAAGGTTATCCGCCAAAACCCCTATTCGAGCCTGTGTGGATTTCCTCCCAAATCACATGGACCTAGACTTTTCTAGATGGGAAAGGATGGGTCTTCGCCGCACAGGCCAGCTATACGACTCAGAAGGTTTCAAGAAATTCCATCAGCTAGCTAGGGAGTTTGGCCTGTCCTCCAGAGATCATTTCAGATTCCTACAAATCCGTCATTTTGTACTAGGTAAAAACTTAAGTGTAGAGGAGTTGGAAGAGGTCAACCCTTTGACAGATTTTCTTCTCTCAACATTGACTGGGGAATGGTAAGCGATTAATTTCAAAGCTTGTATCCTACTTCTCCGATGGGGAACCCACTCTTATAGGAAACCTAGAAGCTAGATGGGCTGTCGAACTGAACTATTCTTTGGGGGGGGGGGAGGATTGGCAACAGATCTGGAAGGGGGTCCACGCAACTTTGGCCTCACCCTTATGGAGGGAGTTCAGATGGAAAGTAAATGTGAGATACTTTCGCACCCCGGCCTTTACGGCACACTATGGGACTACAGCTTCATATCTGTGTTGGAGAGAATGTGGGGAAAGGGGTACACATACCCGTATTTTCTGGGGCTGTCCAAAGATTAAGGTTTTTTGGCACCAGATAATTCAAGCCACTGAGCAAATATTTCAAGTGCAGCTCCCGCAGTACCCTCCATTTTGACTGTTGGGCCTCCCACCCCCACAGATTAAGACAAGTGGTCAGATATATTTATTTCTGATTCTTTTAGCAGGGACACAGAAAGCTATCACAAAACATTGGCTACATAAAATTCCCCCGACCCTGGGTCTGTGGTATTCCATATGTATTCAAGTGCAGGAAATGGAAAGACTTACTGCACATTAAGACTGTAGAAACAAAAATTCCAGGGGAGATGGTTACCTTTATTTTCATTACCAAGCAGAAAAGGAGAATAAAACTATATTGGAGATTCTGGCTTCATGTTCTGGATCTTAAAGATATGCATTGGTTGGAATGGTGGTTTCCTTGAGTTGTGTGAAACTCTGGAACTTCTGAGGTAAAACTTCCTAATCTGGGAATTCTTAACACAATTCTACACTTGCCCTTTAGGGCCAGGCTCCAAACACCAAACCACTGGGAATACTGGCTCCTCCTTCCCCTTTTTCCCCTTGTGTTCCTTTTTTACTTCCCTTTATTATTTGGTTCATTCATCATAAGCAGACAAAATTATTGCCCCTTTACAGAACCATAAAATTCAGGATTTTAATCAAATTTCATGTAAGTTACCCCACCACCTCCAACTTACGATTTATGGTTTCAGCTTAACCCTTTTAAATTTTCCCCCTTCTTGTTGCCTGAGTTAGGGAAGGGTAATTTCACTATTTGTCTTCTGGTAATGTCAATTTCTTGGGGGCTTTTCCTCCTTCTCTTCCTTTACTTTTTGTTTGGTCTGGATGTATTAATTATTCTTTATGTCTTAGTGTGGACCTATTGTATAGTTCTTGTTTATGTATGTATACCTGTTGAGTCAAAAATAGAAAATTTAATAAAAGTACTATTTCAAAAAAAAAAAAAAAAAAAAGGAAGGAGAAGACCTGTCCCTTTGAGTCAGAGGATTTACCGCAGTGGTTAGAAGAGCTTAGCTCGGAAGACTTCCAATGACTTGCCTATCTCCAGGAAGACTGTCAGAGTGTTGATAGTGAACTGCATCCACATTGTTAAGAAATAAGCTTACCTCGTCTACGGGCATAGTCCCCTCCCTATGGAAGAAGTCAATTACTGTTCCACTTTTTAAGGCAGGGGATAGATAAAATGCAGCAAACTATCGGCCTATATTTTTGCTGCCTGCTTTAGGAAAGGTATTGGAAAAGTGCATTTTTCGTCAGCCGATAGGTCACTTGCAGGAAGTGGCATTTTAAATGAACAACAACGTGGATTCAGGAGCGGGTGGTCCACAGCGATGGCCCTGGTTTGGTTGGTGAGTATGTGAGGAGGGAATGGTTAACGGGAGCCATGTTCATCGACCTAACAAGGGTCTTTGATATGGTGGACAAGTCATGTTTTTTTTTTTTTTATTTATTGATTTTCTGCATGTATATATACAGTTTACATACTGTTTCTTGTGTAGTAAAACATGTTGCACAATACAATTATTTCAATTTCAGTATATTTCAACCTTCCATGTTGCATCATCCTTATACAATATAATTTTCAGTCACTAACTTATCTAACTAGTGAACAGTAACTAAAACAGAACATTTGGGCCATCATTATACTAAATAAAAAGACTCAATGATTATCTTTACTCTCATCTGTAACTGTTTATATAATTATTCATATTATGTAACTCATATTTTGTAATAAATGTTATCTGGTTATTTCTCCCAGTATACTTTTTATAATGGTTGTAATAATTTTTCTTCTGATTTTCAGGGAGGGGTTTCTAAAGTTCCATTTGTCGGGGAGGGGTAATGGGATCACAGCTATTTTCTCAAAAGATCTCCATCACCTCATAAAACAATACATCTCTTCCTAAGATCATGTCAAATTAAAGGGGGGTGCCTTCCTCGCAGATCATCTGTTCTAGATCTCATCATTCTATGTTAGAGGGGGTTCCTGTGCCAACTCCCACTGTGTCCACCGATTGATATATCTTTCTGGTTTTTGTTGTAGATCAAAAGTGACTTTCTCACAGTCCTTTATGTGTTGTATTATTTGTATCCATTCCTCTTTTGTGGGAGGTCTGTCTTTAGCCATTTTCTCGTAATGGCTTTAAAGGCTGCTATATGTAAAATAGCCCATAAATATAAGGCATCTTTCCCCTTGAGAGAGGTGGGAGACCTATTATTGTATTTTCAAGTTCCATGTGGTCTGATATGTTAAGTATATTACTCTGTTCGTGGACCTCTTGCCAGTATCTTTCTAGTTTAGGGTATGATACAAATATGTGTGTGTGGGTAGCTTGTTCAGAACCACACTCCCTCCAGCACCTGGGGAAGTCCCGGGACCATTCAGGCAAGAAACTGGATACCAGAAAGAAACAAGATCTGATCTTCCATGAATATTCCTCGGGGATGGTAAGCCATACCGTTCTCCAGATCCTCCGCCACTGCTGTTCAACAAATGTTTTGCCTAAGTCTTTCTCCCATGTAGATTGCAATAATTCCATTTTATAAGTTCTTTGTTCTATTAAGGCCTGGTATAATACTGTAATGGCTTTTTCCCAGTCCTTAGAGGACCAGATGGATATTAAGGGTATCTCTCTCATGGTAACATATGTTTGGGTGTTCATATATCTTAATTGCCCCTGGATATAATCCCTCATTTGAAAGTAATGCAATTGTTCAGTCATATCCCATCCAAATCGTTGTCTGGCTTGGTGAAATGTAATAACAGTTTCATTATTTAATAGTTGCCAGGGGGCATAAAATCCTTTAGTCACTTGTCTTGATACCAGCCATCTACTTTGGCAGGTGTGAAAAGCGGTTCAGATACTCACCATCTGTACCTCCACGTCTGTAACTTAGTTAATTTATGTGAGGTGCCCCTTCTCCAACCCTCCAGAATCACCCAAGTCTCCTCTGGTACCAGATTGTTTGTTTCTAAGATATGTTGTGGAATGAATAGCACTGTCTGTAGGGGCCTGGTTGTTGTCTATCCAAGTCTATTGTCTTCCAATGGGTGACAGTTTGTATTACCTCATAATACCACCAGTTTCATCTGGGCTGCTGCCCAGTAGTAAGGGAGGTAAAGAAGGGCCAGATCTCCATTTTTCTTTGGTAGGATTAATAACTCCTGTCGTATTCTGGGCCGTTTATATTGCCATACCTAAGAGACCAGCAGAGTTTGCCACTTTAACAGCTCCTGCACTGAAACTAGGCAGGGTATTATATGAAATAAATATAAAAGCCTAGGCAGAGCATTCATTTTAAGTGACAAAATTCAGTGATATAATGACAGCAGTAAATGCCAGCATCTTAGATCTATCCTTAACTGTTGTATTAAGGGGAGATAATTTAATTTAAAAAGCTGTGCAGGATCAGAGGCCAGTTTGATACCTAGGTATTTTAGTGTTTGTAGATCCCATTTCATGGGATGTTTGTCCAGTACTGCCTCTAGGACATCATAATGAAAAACCAGGACCTCTGCTTTGGACACATTCAGGGTGTATCCTGAAAGGGACGAAAAAAGTTCTAGTTGTTGAAATAGGACATCAGAGAAGTGTCCGGGTTTGTCAGGTATATCAACACATCGTCAGCATATAAAGCCATCTTATGCTTGGTTCCCACTAGTTGTATACCCGACATTTCTGCATGTTGCCTAATACTTTGTGCTAGGGGTTCTATGTAAAAAGCAAAAAGTAATGGCGAGAACGGGCAACCCTATCGGGTACCTCTCTGCAATTGAAGCTTTCTGAGACATGGCCATTTGCTATACATAATCCTGTGGTTTATAGTATATCTTGAACAGGAGTTCTAGAAAAAGGGAAGGAAATCCAAAGCCTGCAAGGACACGTTGTAAAAAAAAAAAAAAAATACAAGAGACCTCATCAAAGGCCTTCTCTGCATCAGAACTCAACAATAAGCTAGGGATCTTGTATCTATTAATATGGTTTATTAAGTAAGCAGTCCGTTGGATATTATCCTGGACCTGCCTACCTGGAACAAATCCTGTTTGGTCTAGATGTATTAAGTCTGGGATCATCTGTTGTAGACATCTGGCCTATATAGCCATAAACAATTTATAGTCTGTATTCAATATAGATAGAGGCCGTTGAGAACAGGGTTTTATTTAACTCTAAAAATTGATAAGCGTTTTGCTCATAAAAGTTCTAAAACATTGTGAAAATGTATAGCACTTGCCTCACTGTGCTTAACAAACATAACATTTCTAGAACACCTATATAAATGCTTTCTGTACAGTTAGAATTGTCCCAAGAAAAAAAAAACTACTAATCAATTATTTAAAGCCCTGGAGAAGCACAATTGGTAGGGTCCTTGCCTGGCTTCAGTATTACTGAAATTATGGCATAATTCTATGGGGGATCACAGCGTCCAGTTGTAATGAAATTAAACACCTGATTCAGTAATGGGGTAACTTCATGTCTAAATACTTTATATATTTCCGCAGGAAAACCATCTAACCCTGGACACTTCCCTATCTCTCCATTTGTTATTGGAGCAATTAAGCATTCTTTCTGCTGCTGTGTTAAGGATGGCAGTTTTAGGGTTTGTAGAAAATTATCTTTTCCCTACCAACCTGTTCTGGGGCTGCATACCAGTCTCTATAATACAAAGCACTGGATATATCAGATATAGTATTCAGGGATTTCTGTAGGGGGTGTATTCTTATAGATGTAATGGTTGCTCTAGCTCTTTGTATCCTAAGTCTTCCTACTAGTAATTTTAGAGATTTAGGGCTGCCATCCCAATATGCTTGCCGTAAGTACATTAATTTGTGTTCTACATAATGGTCTCACAGACTATTCAGTTCCGGTTTCAACGTTTTTAATTCTTTCGTACAGTGCTGGTCTATTTTAGGCTTCTGTAATTCTCCCAGTAGCTGTATTTTTTGCACCAGAGCTTCTCTTCTGGCTTCCCTGTTTTTTTTCCTTGATGACACTTCCATAAATTTACTTCTGAGTAATGCTTTCAATGTGTCCCATAACACTGGTGGATCAGTATCCCCGTGTCATTCTCCTGAAGAGCCTGTTTGATAAAATCTTTTGTCTGCTCAACTACTTCAGCATCTCTTAAAAGGGAGAGGTTTATTCTCCAAACCGTATTTTTTTTTTTTTTAAAGATTCCCACACCTTTACCTTGGAAAAAAGAGGAGCGTGATCTGAAAGTACTAAATCTCCCATCCAGGACGAATGGGCATTGGCTATCATTTCTTGTGATACAAGCAGGTAATCTAACCTTGAATACATAGCATGGACCAATGAATAGTATGTATAATTTCTCTGTGATCCATTTAATGACTTCCACGTGTCCATGTATCCCAGTTCCTTAATTAACTTCACTACTTGCCTGGCAGTTTTGTGGTCTCATTTAGGGATTTGAGAAGTGGAGTCTAAAGCTGGATCAAAAATGATATTCAGGTCCCCACCACAAATCACCTGTCCCTCTCCCCACGGGGCAAGGGTGAGAAAAAAGGAGTGGTAAGTGGCGTAAGGAGATCCTGGAGGAATATACACTGAGGCTATTGTCACTACGACCCCATTCAGTCTACCTTTCGAGAGTGCATATCTCCCTTCCTTGTCACTTAGTTGGTCCAGATATTCAAACTGTAATCTAGAGGGTATCAGGACTGCAACTCCCCTTCGCCTGCCCTTTTTATTGGAAGAGGTGATCACCTGGGAATAACCACATTTTCCTGGCTTTTTATGTTCCAGGGTAGATAGATAGGTCTCCTGGAGCAATGTAATATCTGCACCTGAACACCTCATGGAAGAAAGTATTTTACTTCTTTTGACAGGGTTTGTTAGACCATGGACACTGTAGGTGCAGACAACATATCCATTAGCTGTCATGGATCTTCTGCTTAAAATATCCCTTTCCCTTCCCACTATACCCCCCAGACATCTCAAACATATGTTGCTTAAAGAATTATTCTGCATAGTAAGGTAAGGCTTTGTCTTATGGCCCATTGTAACATTACAACAATTTAACTCAAAACTGAACTTATTTACAATAGGGTTCCACTCCCAAGGGAGGAGGTCAGCTATACCGTGTGACCTCTGGGCCTTTCCATCTATTATGGAGAGCCACAAGAGGAGATAAATCACCCCCCTTTAAGGGGATTCCTCTTCCAGAGCCATGCTGGATATAGGCTCTTGTACATGTGGGTGCATGAGCACTCTTGTCACAGTTTTTAGGACAATCCACCTTCGTCCCATCGCATCACCCCAGACCACTACTGTTCACTTAAAGCCATTCAGGAGAACCGGGGAAGGGGGGGCTAAGGGTCAATGATGAATGATAGTTGTCACAACTTATAGTTACCTTAATCATCTCTGGAAATACCACAGACAACACTGCAACAAAGCATGAAGGGAAGGAATTACATAAGTAGTTTTGCAAAGGGCAGCAGTGATTTATAATTAGGGATTTGTTTATCTTGCTCTCCCTAATAACAATTTAACTCAACACTGAACTTATTTACAATAGGGTGGATTGTCTCTTCACCAAAAAAATCTACCTCGGTTTAACCCCAATAGGTGTCATGGCTTCTCTTCAGGCAGCCACCATCTCAGTGTCCACACGGGCCACCCCAAAAACTATCTGGAAGGTGCCTAGGGTCAGGACCACCCTGGCCCAGCGATCCTTCCCCCTTACAGCTCCATCCCGGTACAATGCCCTCCCACCGGCTGTCACATCAATCACCAATCTAGGTGATTTTAAAGCTGCCTTAAAGGCCCATATCCTCTCCTCACGTCAATGCCAGTGTAACTGGCAACCTGTGGATCCTGCACCATGCCACTAGGCCACACACTCGCCCTTGGCCTGGCAGTGGACAGCCCTCACTATTTCTAGCCTATAGGCTCCTCACCGCCTTCGGTTAGCATATAGTTGCACTGGACTATGAATGCATTGTATTATGTATAAAACAAGGTCTCCCTGAGGAAGCTTACTACCAACTCATATCATGCATTGCTTCAGCTACCAATTGTATATGTCTTAACCACTCATTAGGTAAATATGTCGATAGCTCTGCCGTTTCAGCTACCAAATGTATAGGCATTAACCAGAGCTCATTGTACTTATACTCTGTATGATTGCTCACCCACATTTATTCTATGTATGTACTGTATGAATGTCTATGTTTTATTCTGACGTGGAGCCTTTGGAAACGAGTCTACGACTCAAAGGGCTGTAATTCGATTTCCTAAATAAATAAGGGGATTTTTTTTTTTTTTAAAATTGCAGTATGCCGCTCCTCCAAATTTAATTATTAGCAGGATGCATAACCTGTTTCTGAAGGGAAACCATTAAAAACTAAACATATGCAAGAGAGTTCAATAAAGGCTTTCTCAAGGGTTGTTATTGTCCCTCCACAGTCATAAGAAGACCATTACATATCCTTCGTGTTTTTTAATTAAATAAAAACTGCTGCCAGAGTAGTAAATTGAAATGAAAATATCTTTTGTTATGAAACTTTCAGATATCAAACAAATTCAGTTGTTGTAGATCTAGTGATTTTTTAGATAGCCTCACCTTCCTTCAGCATCAGTGCCTCCTAAGCATCTATGTAATAAAGAATCTTTTCCCATTCATGTGTGTACTCACAGTCAGTACTTATTCTTTTGAGAAGAAGTATCTTTCTTTGTTGATAATTCTTGAACCTGTTTGAAGGCGTCTGCTGGTGTGAGCGAATTTCCTCCCTGCAGTTTCCTGGATAGCATTTGCTGCCATTGGAGTTCCCTCTGTTTGGCTTTTTGGTTCTGGCTCCCATCAACATTCGGTATTTGACGGCCCTTTTCTCTAAAGGCATCACAGGCAGCCGTAAAAGAAGAGTATATCCTCACTCCGTCTTCCTAGAACACCTGTAGTTTCACAGGATAAGGAGTATGAAATCGAATGCTTTTTTCTTTTAGTACTTTCAAGAGTGGAACAAATTCCAAATGTTGCTGTTGAACTTCAGGGGGGTAGTCATGGTCCAGATACAGCCCTGCAGTCAGGTATGTAATTTCTTTCTTAGCCCATGCTCTACGAAGTAAATCATCTTTAACTTTATAGGAACTGAGCCTGAATACTACAGATCGAGGTCGCGCTTTGGGATCTGTAGGTTTGGGCAAGAGCCATCGATGGGCCCTTTCCACTAAAAGCTGATAAGTGGCAGGGGAGGTCTAATACATCTCTGAGTAGATTTTCAAGAAAGGCATGCATGGGGTTAGTTTCTGCTCCTTCTGGTAAGCCATATCAACGCAGGCTCTCATGACGCAATCTTCCTTCTAAATCCATGCATTATTCTTTTAGCTCAGCAGATTGTACCAACAGGAGTTCCACCATACGTGAGAGGTGCTGAGCACCATCTTCCACCTCCGTCATTCTCTCCTCCATTGTGTTGAGACGGGATTCTAATTTGGTCAGTTTTTTGTTGCATTAGTTTAAACTCCTTTTTGTTTTCTGTGCAGGAAGCCTGGATTTCTTTAAGTAGTGCTTCAATTGTTGACTGAGGAAGTTGTTCCGACTCCCCATTGGTATTGTATTCAGTTACATGCGAGCTAGCTGGAGATCGGCTTCTGCTTCGGTCAGAGGAGTCTTGCCGCAATCTGCTTGCATCCATAGTTTTATTTCTACCTCTGGTCGCTATTTTCACACCCCCATGTTCTCCTATACCCCCTCCTGGCATTGTATTTGTTTTTTAGTGAAGATTAGCGTTTTTAGAGGTTATTCAAAGGCTGATGAGTCCAAGAGCTCTAGAGTTCAGTGACTTGCTAGCGCCGTGACATCAGCGGAAGTCCGACAAGAAATTGTTATTAAAGTTAGAGGGGATTGGTATAAAGGGTTTGAATTTATTACAGTTTGCAAATTATCGGGGGCATCAAATTCAGAGGGTTCGAACTGGGGGCGTTATATCAGGGCCTAGGGAACTAAAGGCGGGGGTTCCTCAAGGCTCAGTATTGAGTCATTTATTGCGATGGAATCAATTTTTATAAATTATTAACCTGGAATTTGTTTTTGTTTTTTTTAGTGGAAAAAATTTACTGTACACAAATGATAGTCATTTTTAACTCTGGCCCCTCTTTGTCTGATTTACAAGTCTCTTTGCAAGCAAACTATAATTCCTTGGTAACATGGTTGAAAATGAACAAGATGAAAGTGAATGAAAGCAAGTGATGCTTTTTTAGTTCATCTCAGAGGCTGGCCCAAGTCAAGGATGACTTACAAATAGTTGGGATGCATGGGAAAAGCTTTCAGTGGTCCCCAACTTCAAATACTTGGAGTACACTTGGATCCCAACTTTAGCATGGTACCACATATTGATACTGTTGGTCAAAGGATAACTCAAAAGATAGGATACCTGTACAGAAATATTGACTCACTGACTGACGAAGCACAATTGTTAATAGCAAAACAAATTCTGACTGCAACCCTTGACTATGGGAGTGCACTGTTTGTGAATCAAAACAGTGGGCTCAATTTTCAGAGCCCCGAAACTGACACACTGTGCCTGCATCACACAGAATTGACACAAGGGGCACCATGTGCCAAAACTTGTGGCATTCCCGATTTTCAAACACAGGTTGTGCCAAAAGAGGGTGCCCTTGCACTGAACTGGCCCTGTGCCAGCCCTGTGCCTGAAATGGGGGTGTACCATGGCAGAAGGGACTTGAACCAGAAGCCAACTGCAGCATCCCCTATGATTGGATTTTATAAGCCCCACAGCTGTGGCAGGCAGTGCCAGTGCTTAGATCAGCCAAAGCTGGTCTAACGGCCCTTGTGGACCACCGGAAGCCCACAGCAGGCATGCACGCTGGTTACCGAGACAGTCGGACCCTGCATGGCATGCTGCTGCACACTGGCATGGTCAGCTGTGGTACTCCTATGCTGTGCCTTTTCCATGGGCATCCCAACATATGTAGTGCCACACAGTTATGGCACCTCCCAGACGATTCCCCACACCCCGCCAGCAGCCATGAGACTGTCACCCGTACCTGCACTCCTGGACAAGCAGCATGGCTCAAACCGCCATGGCACAAACCATCTGTACACTTAGCCGCCACCAGCTGACCCAGAGGCATCAGCAGCAGCCTGATCCGGGTGGGTGCCTGGTGTGTGCATGTGCCAGGACTGTGTGGCTGCCCCACTGCCACCACTGGTACAGGGGGAGTGTTGTCCTCCCTAATGTGGTGTCACATTTGTGGCCAGCGGGCCAGTACTGGATGCTACTGTGGCACTGGCAACTGACCACAGGACACTGGTGGCACACTCTCAGAAGTGTACCCACCACTGCTGCTCAGGATAGGGGCTGATGGAGCCACTATGTACACCCCAGCCATGTCCCTCCTGCATTCCTCCCACAACAGTTTGGGCACTTTCTCTCTGGGCTGCCACAAGCCTCCATCATTCCCCTCCCATTTGCTTGGCACGGGGATTCAGTTGTGGCTGCACTGGGGACTTTGGTGCCACAAACCCACCTGTACAAAAATCAACTGCAGTGTCTCTCGCGTACTGTGCTCCAACGCAAGCTGCTGTTTGCAACAACATTTGTCAATCTAAGGGCCCGTTCGAAAAATAAAGTCCAGTGTCTTTGAAAGTATCAAAATATTTTAAATCATATTTGTCGTTTTGCTCTAAAAGCACTACACAGAACGCATCACTGTAGTTTATATTCAAGGATGAGAATACTGCCCCGTTAGTTAAAGGAGATCTACTGGGAAGGGAGCTCGAGCCACTGTTGCATAGACTGTGGCTCGAGCTCCCCTTTCCCCACAAGAGTCCCAATATTTATTAATGTAAACAAATCCTGGGGGCTGCAGCTGGCATATTGACAAACAGAGTGCAACCCTTGGGAGTTATTTTTACAAAAGGTGTATATATGCCATGTGGGTGCAGCACCAACATGGCATATATGCACCTTTTGTAAAAATAATACCCAGCATAGTATAAACGGAGATTTTAATATCTCCATACAGATGGACAATGGGGATGAATAGGCAACACTGCGCCATCATCTCGAAGTGTTTGCCAACGCGATCTCCCAGGGGGCTGCGCTCTGGTTGTCAATATGCTGGCTGCAGCCCTCGGGAAAAGTATTTTTTCGAGCATTCAGGTATTTGTTTACATTAATAAATATTGGGGCTCAAGGGGGAAGGGGAGCTTGAGCCACAATCTATGTAACAGTGGCTCAAGTTCCCTTCCCAGTAGATCTCTTTTAAGGATAGATTATAACGAAGCAGCTTTTGCCTTTTGTGTTTACAAAAATTCTGGACCTGGTATTCCGTTGTCTTCCTTGTTCTCCAATTCTAATATTCACACTACAAGGAGCAACTCATCCATGCTTTTTTCAGTTAAACCAACCAAGATATCACTGGGGAAAAAAATTGGTGGTTTGGTCCTATTATCCTGAGACCAAACCTAGTATCCTGAACAATTTGTCAGAACTGTTTACATCAGTTTGAAATGTTATACACTTTAAACATCTTTTGAAGAAGCTGTACTATGAAGATGTTAAATGTTCATGCTGATATTTGTAATTCTACTTATCCTAAATGTTGTATTTATTCTGTATGTTATTATAGGTAATTGTTTTATGTCAGGCATGACTGAAAAAGGGCTGCGCCCAACTCACTTCCTAGTTACAAATAAAAAAATTAAATGTTACACAACCAGATGATCTGGAACACAGCAGAAAATCAGTGGACTGTACAGTTCATGCAAGCTGCCTCGGAGTTAATCAAAAAAGGGTTAAAAACAGAGGGGTACCGGGCAAGCATCCTTTTTAGTAGCTGCTGGTCTCCATCAGAGTATCCAGGCCAGTCTTTCTGTACTTCCTTATACATACAGTCCTTAAGTGTGTATGTACTGTCCCTGGCATTTAAATTCGCCACCTGAAGGATAAAAAAAAATTGTCGATTAGCACGCACTGTATTAATGACTGCAATAATTTCATTATCATAATCATTTTTTTTTATTATTATTGAAATGCATTTCTTAAAAAAACAAGGCAAGCTGCTGGCTCATAAACACAGCAGCTAAGTAGCTACTTGTCAGCCAGCGACCCAGAGTTACCACTCAGAACCCAGGTCACTGCTGTGGTAATGTCTGCTCCCTGCCTGTGTGTTTGGGGCAGTTTCCATCCATGAGGACTTGCGAGCTGAAAAACAGAGAACCATGCACACTCTCTCAGACCCCATGACTTGCTTCAGAAACATAGAAAATGATGGCAGAGAATGTCCTAGCAGCCCATACAGTCTGCCACCTGACCTAACTGCCCAATGCTGGCTGTAGTGGCCATCCCTTTCCCCTGCCGTCTACCCTTTTATTTATGACCTTACACCTGTCCCACCCTACCATGAAACACCCACATTTTTGGCCATCACCACCTCCTCTGGAAGCCTGTTCCACTTCTCCACCACTCTTCTGGTGAAAATGTTCTTGCAGCCATCTGTCCTGAATCTTCACCCCTCCAGTTTTACTGAATTGCCCTGTGTTCCCATATTCACACTTAGGATGAATATAACTTTGCAAGCCACCCTGTTTACCCTGTGCAAGTCATTTTACATTTCCACCTCTCCCTTCTAGTATCCCATGGTGTTCATGCAGAGTTCTTGCAGCCTCTCTTCATACATCTTTCCCTCCATACCCTGAATCATTCAGATTGTCTGTTGCTGCACCGCTTCCACCCCTTCACAGTACATACACAGGTGTTGGCTACAGAGCCTTGCACAGTACTCCAGGTGCAGATGCACCAATGATCTGTACAGTGGAAAGATACCCTCCTGGCTTCCGCTACTTATTCCCCTCCCTATGCACCCAAGCATCTTGTTAGCCTTGTTACACTGAGCTGTACATTTCAGCTGTGCTAATACCCAACCCCCATCACATACTGCACTCCAGGGTTCTTCCCAATGGGCATTACATTTCTTCGTGTCAGAGCTCAGTTCCCAGATCTCAGACCATTTTTTCAGCCCACCCAGGCCCTCCGTTAGTGCCCCAAGTCCCTCCTCTGTGTCTATCCTTGCACAGATCATAGTGTCATCTGCAAAGAGGCAGATCTTGCCCTATATGACCACCCCTATGTCCCACACGAATATGTTGAAGAGGACAAGACCCAAGACTGAGCCTTGTGGTACACCGCTGATTACCTTTTGAACATCTGAGAATTCACCATTTACCACTATCCCGTGTACCACACCCCCCCAGCCAATTTTTCACCCATGATACTGTTTTTCCACCCTGAGGTCACTCAGTTTTTTTTTACCAGCCTCCTGTGGGGGACCGAGTCAAAGGCCTTACTGAAGTCCAGGAACAGTATGTTGACTGCCCATCCTTTTTCGGCCACCCTAGTCACCCAGTCAAAGAACTCTATTAGGTTCTTCTGACGTGACCGTCACTTGGTGACTCTGTGCTGCCTACTGTCCTCAAGGAAGTCTACCAGTCTTTCACAGAAACATGGACAGTGAGAGCAAAAAAGATGACTGGTCCATCCAGTCTGCCTGTAATACTCCATCTTACCCACAAGACCTGTTGATTGCACGGCGTTTCTCTCAGTATGTCCTCAAGTACCATACCCTCCCCAGTTACAGAAGTCAGGCTAACTAGTCTGTAGTTACCTCACTCACCCTTTCTCCCACTTATATACAGAGGAACCCCACCAGTAGTTCTCCAGTCCCTGGGAACCACTCCTGTGTCCACTGAGCAGTCAAGGGGCTGCCAGTAATGCCACCTCTTCCTTGAATATCCACTGGCAGAACAAAATGAAAACTCCCAGAAGGTGGTGGTGGTGGACAAACACAAGGTGCACTGTATTACAAACCTGTTGCAGGAGACTGTCCAGGATGTCTTTGTCTTGCTGTGTGATGCCATCCTTCTGCAATCGTAGAATGAGTTCTGGTTTCTTATAGGGTTTCAGTGCCAGTAGGTGTACGACCCTGTCTTTGATGGGTCTCTGGCAAATACTATTATTTTTCTTCATTGCACTGGCAAGGTTGACTGGTGTTGGGCGCTTTCTTGAGGGGGCGGCATCTGAAAGTCCTGGTGCTGGTGGCTTACGGATCTGCACCTTTTTACCTGCAATTATAAAAGGCACTTTCTGAAAAGAGTTTCCATTTATGAACACTACTAGGGGGGAAAAAACTGATTTCATCAAACATGACTAAGCTAACACTCACTGGGTGTGGCTTTAGGATAACACAATTTCAGGCAGACCACAAATCAGGTACATAAAAAAAAACACACAAGTGCATTTGTCATTTAATTTTTATCAAGTAAAATATACAGAAAGCAAAATGGTAAGTCAGACAAATGCTTAGCTTCAACAGTTTCCAAGGCTTTTTCTTCAGCCTGACTGTGTGAAAGCACGCACTACTAGGAGGTCTTTCACCTTCCTCAGTCAGTATTCAACTGACCACCCTATCTAACCTCTCTCAGCACTGAGGTAGGGTGTTTTATAAGCTCACTAGAAGCTGGAAAAATGTTCCACTGCCTTTTGATTAACAGCAGACATAACATAAAACTAGCCACTAGGGGCCACTGTTGCTCCATGGAGAACAGTTATTTGGCAGCCACCTGGAGCACAAAACAACTTGTTTACAACTTTGGAAAGGTCAAAGTCTAGGTCAGAACATTATGGTCTCTCCTAAACTCTCCTGCAGGGTCATATTATCTCATGCTGTCTGCTGCAAAATTTATCTTAGAAGGGGGCTGCTAACATCTTGAAAAGTCATACACAAGTTTTTGTTATTCTTCTATTAAAACGGCCCTCTCATTCTATGACTGTACTCTTGGGTTAATATGCACAGAAAGCTTTATAAGCACTTCACTTAATTTATAACTAGCCAACCAGCATGTTGGACATTATACAACACATATAAACTGCTTGGGGAAGGGGTTTCAATTTATCCTAGGGGTGTCCACTATGACAGGGGTCATCCTGTCACAATAATTTAGCAATGAGTACAGACACACAGAATAACTTTACATGAGAAGTATAACTGGTGACTTGTGTTTCAATTAATGATGTGTACTTCTCCCCCTCACCCACCCCCACATGTATTTTGTGGTCTTTTTCAGTTTTCTCCCAGACAAGCCTCCTACCTCAGACGCTGCACGAGCGTGTGAGGCACGCGCATGCCACCACTCTTGAGGTACCCAACTTTATTTGTAGATATAATTCTGTTGTATGCATATTTTTTTGATGTAATTCTGTGTATATGTACATGCCAAGAAAATACCAGTGCTAATTCAAGTCACCTAGAGAAAAGACTGAATTTCTTTTTTTTTTTCCCTTTATTAACAGTTTTGACCTTCCTTTGACCTGGAAGGCCAACTTGCTTGCCAGGAATCTGACAAGTTATTGTCAAAGGCTTTGGGGATAACTGATCAAAGGGGTATAGTGTTCAGGAGATAGCCCTTTTAACTTCAAAAAGCAGGATGCTGGGTTCCAAGTAATTGCCTTTGATGAGATGAAAGAGAAAAAACAAAAAAAACAGGAAACTTCCTTCTAACAGTCCTGTGTGAGACTGCAATGTCAGGTGTCATAAATGTAGGCTGGCTGACATTGCCAGGTGGCAGAACATTGAGTTGGGGAAGTGCAGGAGTGACACCCGGTGGCTTAAAATGGAAGGGCCAGCCTCTATCTATAGATAGGTATATAAAGCCCCAGAGCAGGGCATTTTGGACACACACATTGTCATCTGGACACTGCTCGACATGCACCAGAAGCCAAACTGCTGAGACCCAGTGTGGCTTCCAAGGACTAAAGGAAACTGAAAACCTTCATCCACTATTTCTGTACTTCAATTTACTGCAAATATAAGGTAGACTTTTAGCTAAACGTTTTAATGTGTTTCTCTGTATATATTTCCCCATTTTGTTTCTTCATAATTTAACTCAAATTAGTATATTCTCTTTTTAGTTGTAACTGTATTTATTTTAGTAAAACATGTTTTCCAAAAGAACTCTACCTGCGTGAGATTTATATATACTGTGTGTGTGAACTGGGAACAGCATTAATAATCTGTAATCAAACTGTTATTGCCAAAGGGGTCTCTCACCAATAGAAACCAAACTGAAAAAGGGTCTGTAAGAGATCTGGAAGGACAGGGAAAATACAAAGTCTCAGGGGTCAGTCTGCAGGAATTTTGAACCAGGCTGTTGCATGTCCTGTAGGGAGAAGGCCACATCAGAAGTTATGCTGCTACCCCACCCCAAGAGAGTGTGACGCCTGGGTCTTCCTCCTCTGGTGTAATAGCCAAGGAAGGGTTCATACTGGCCACAAGACTCGAGACTGGTATTATGTCCTTATCCAGAGTTAGAGGGACACCTTGGATCCTCATGGCAGAGGTGCAGTCATGACCTCGGCGAGCATTCAGAAAAGACAAGGAGGGTATCTCTGTTCTCCACCCCCCGTCATGGATTTGCACTTAAGGGTGGGTACTGCAAGCTCAGTGGATCTGACTCCTAGAAGTGGGGTTGTGACACCTGCTACATGTTGCCCCCGCTGACCACCGGGCCTCCACCCTGTGGCAGTGGGACTACGGTGGGGGGCAGCAACCAACCCCCAGAGAGGACTGCCTTCTGGCTGCTCAATCCTGCTCTGACCCCCCCCTCAGCTCCTCGACGACCCAAGTCTTTTCCTGATCCTGGGTCACTGGCCTGACGTGAGGCAAGGCATCCAGGCACCTCAGCCATCAGTGCCACTGGGCCAGCTGCATTTCAACTGATGATGATCTTCGACAAATATGCTCCAGTAATTGTAACAGACAGGCTACTTCTAGGATGGATGATGAAGACAAAGGGCAAAGCAGTCAAAAAACAAGACACACAGGCATTACATTTTTTATACTTTAATTCAAAAGTACATTCATTTCTGTTTTTCAACTTGTATACTTTCTAAACAAAATTTTATACAAAAATACAAAAGAAAAAGGAAACAGAAAAAAAAATCTAAGTACAATCTCAATTTAGTTCCAAAAGTCACTGGAGGGAGGAACAAAACTGACTATCTGAATACAGTATAAGAAAAAAGTACGTACCGTAGTAATGTTGTTTCTTAAAGCAGCAGTATTTGTTAGTCGGCAAAAATGTAATCTTACATTTTTGCTAACAAAATACTATTTGACATCTTAGCTTCATCCTCACTGTATTTTTAGTCTTGTTAGATACTGTAAAAACAGCTTTTATACCCAACTTTGTAATTAATGATTAACATGCGGCAAACCATAGACTCCTACTCATTCTGCTTCCAAAAAGGAGATATCCTTAAGCATCGATGCATAGGGTTAAAAGGTAAAACTTTATTCCATTACCTCCAGCAAAACATGGTTACAGGTACAGGCACCTTTCCCACAGCCGAACCTTTTCGTGCGAGACTTGCACTTTTCTCAAGGCAACATGCCTTGAGAAAGCGCAAGTCTCACGCAAAAATGTTTGGCTGTGGGGAGGGGTGCCTGTGCCTGTAACCGTGTTTTGCTAGAGGTAATGAAATAAAGTTTTACCTTTTAACCCAGTGCATCAATGCTTATGGATATCTCCTTTTTGGAAGCAGAATGGGTAGTAGAGTCTCTGGTTTGCCGATTGTGAGTACACTTCACTGGCTCCGTTTTTTTGCTTTCAGCTGCCTTTCTCTGCCATTTATAATTAATGACCAATGTCATTATAGATGGCCGTCACATGCAATTTAAAAAAATCTCTTCTGTGGAGGTTACCTGTTAAATATAAATGCTAGAATCATAATGTGGATGTATTAGGATGATGTTACACCACATTTCTGATGGTAAATAGAGGTTTTTTTTTTTTATGGCATGGGATTGGAAGTTTTAAATCAAAATCCCATGTCTTGGTTCAGAAATGTAAGAAAATGAAAATCTCGACACCCCCAAATCATTTCTTTCCCCTTCAGTCCACCTGGGCAGGCTCATCTGTCCCATCCCTGTCCACTCTCGCTTGGTAACCTATCTCAACCTGGCGGGTCCCTTGGGACCCCCTGAGACCCATATCCAGTTCTGTATCCCAGCCAGAGGGCAGTGCAGAGCAGGGCGCTGGCAAGGGGCATCATGGAGCCCAGGTAGAACTCTTTTCCATGTTCTCCCCTCCCGGACCTGCTGAGGCATGCATGCACTCCTAAACCGCAGGTCCTTCTACCCTCCTTGACAGCAGTCTGCTTCCCTTTTAGCTCGGTGCTACCACCAGGCCTCCACCTGGTGGCAGCCAAGAGTCAGGATAACCCACTACCCCAGTCTGGGAGAGGAGAGCTGCCAAGCGGCTGCTCAATTCTTCAAGCCCCCAACAACCTCATCTTGTTCCCGAACTCTGGTCACCAGTGTGGTGACAGGTAAGGTGCTGTCACGCCTCAGCCATCTGTACCACCGGGCCCAGTTATCTTTTTTGCCAGACAAAAAAACCTTCAACACTCATTATGTCCTCTGATAAATTTAAAATAGAGAACTCTAGTTCTTCAAGAACCATGCCCTCAGGAATAAGGTTCTGAGATCTGGGAATGTTATCCTGCCCTGAAACAGGGTCAGCAAGTTGTGCCTTGGTGGCAGGCTGATTAGAGACTTGCTGGACAGGGCCAGAAGCAAGGAGTACCAGGTCTGTCTGGCCCAGTCTGGTGCTATCAGTACCACTGTTGCAGGCTCCCTCTTGAGCTTTATGAGCATGCTCTGCAGGAGTGGAAATGGACAGAAGGCATACAGAACTTCCCCGTTCAGTCCAGGATCAGGGAATCCTCTGGGAATGACCCAATGTTGGGGGTCTGTAAAAAAAAAATGTGGGAGAGAACAGTTATGCATTTTTTTTTTTTTTAATTTAGTTGTTTAACCAGGTATAGCACACTAAGCTGAAAGCTTTTTTACAGGAGCGACCTGGGAGCACAAGGAGGTTAAGTGACTTGCTCAGGGTCACACAGTATGCAAGTGGAAGCTGTGGGATTTACTGTAACAGTAGATCTTCAAGAGAATCTGTTCCCTTATGTCACACCTTTGGAACTATAGCTGCATCAGCACTAGGACCACACGTAAACTTTTGCTATCAGGGGGCTGCCCATAAGGACATCCCATATCAGCATCTACATAAACATGGGCCACCCCATCTTTCCACAGTTCCCTGCTAGAGAGTGTACTAGGAGGACCTCTCTTCTTGCAGAACCAGGAGGACATACCAGTGCCTCTTTCAGTAGGCAAGCAAAGGCACTGGATGTTTAACAGCCATGGAAATTCCCAAGGCAGAACTGAATGCCATATTCCCCCACAGCTTACAAAATGGGGGCTAGAGGGAGGGACAGAATGGCCTAATGGAAGAGATTCTCTTGAAGATCTACTGTTATAGTAAGTACGTAACTGTTCTATCTTGTTCAAGGATATTTCTTCCCTTAGGCCACACCTTTGGAACAAATCCCAAGCAGTCCCAAAAGCTAACTGGGACGCTGGTGCAATCTAGTTCAGGACAGCAGGCCCTGTAGAACAACAAGGCCAAAACCTGCTCATCAGCAATAAACAATGTCCAGACTGTAATGTTTAGTAGAGATGTGGACAGTACTCCATGTAGCTGCAGCGCAAATATCAGCCACAGAAACGTGCCTGAAACAAACATATGATCATACAGTAGGCAGTACAGCCCAGTGGCTTAAGGCTCTGAGCTGCAAACCTGGAGACCTGGGTTTGAATCCCACAGCCCCCACTTGCATACTGTGTGACCTTGGGCAAGTCACTTAACTTCCTTGTTCTCCCAGGTCGCACCTGTAAACAAGCTTTCAGCTCAGTGTCTCTCTCCTGGTTAAAAAAAAAAAAAAAAAAAAACATATGAAAATAGCCAACAGAAGACCGCCTGGTCCATCGAGTATACTCGGTATATAATGCAGGGTTCTGGCATTACAACTTGCACCAATGACACAATCAAACAAGCAACAGAAGAGGCCATACCCTTGGTGGAATGACCACAAGCCGCACCAGGAAGTTCCCTACCGTACTTCCTATAAACAGAACATAATACAATGTGCTAACCATTGGACAAGCACTGTTTTGACACAGGGGCACCCTCTTTCCCAAGGGCGAACGAAACAAACAGCTGAAATGACTTTCTTCAGTCCTTGGTGCTATTCACCTAGTATCTTAGTATTCTATGTATGTCCAAAGTATGAAGCAATGCCTCACCCCGATTTGCATGCTAAGGATAATATACTTGAAGGTGGAAGGATTGATTTAGTGTAAACTCAAGACACTATGTTTGGCAAAAACTTAGCATTAGTATGGAAAGAAACACCATCTTTGTTGAAAATCAAATAAGGAGGCTCACATATTAGAGCCTGTAGCTCTGAAATCTTTTGAGCCAAAGTGATTGCAACTAAACGACGTTTTCCATGACAGAAAGCATAAGCCACAACTCACAGCTGGCTCAAAAGGAGCTAAAGTAAGGTTTTCAAGCACATAATTCAGGTCCTAAGGCGGGGTTACAAATGGGAGGTCTAATGTGTAGAATACCTCTCAGAAAGGTACAGGAGATCTATCTGGGTAACAGTACATCCATCAATATGGGCATGGAAAGCGGACAGCTGCCAAATGCATCTTCAGTGAGGAATACCGCAGACCAGAATCTGACAGTGACAGGAAGTGTTCCAACACCACATTTACCAGACAACTGAACAGGTCGATTTGTCTGGAAGCAGCCAACAAAGTGAAACGCTTCCACTTAAAAGAATAGATATGTCTGGTGGAAGGCTTTCTGGCCACAACCAGCACAACAGCTTCTTTAGGTGACACACCAAACAGTGCAATGGCTATGTCTTCAGAAGCCAGGCATGCAGATGCAGGGACTGTAGGTCCAGATGGACATGAGACCCCTGGTCCTGTGACAAAAGGCCCCTGCACAGAGGCAGAGGCACTGGAAGCTCTACTGCTAGTTGTTGGAGCAGCAGAAAACATATGTGCCAAGGCACAGAACTAAAGCACTGGCCATGGGAAGCACCCTAAAGCACTTAATGGTGGCTGCACTGGTTTTCAAAAATACAAAAGTAATATGCTGGCCCAGTAGCATGGCAGGCTGAGGCCCCCCTACTATAATGGCAACCTGGGCTCTGGAACAGAACAAGGTCGCTCGGGGGCCGGCCAGGGGAAGAAGGATTGAGCATCCATAGATGGCTCTCTCCCTTCAGTGGGGGTGGGGAGGGGGAGACAGTGCATGCTGCTGCTCGACGGCCACCTAGAGGAAGCTGGGTGACGCAGTGCAACTGCGTCTCAGAGAGAAAGACACAGAGTATGTGTGGCATCTTTACAGTGCAGACCTACATCAGCAATCATTTAAGGCATAGTTAAATCATACAGTAGCTTACTTCAGCACCAGCAGACACACATTTGCATCTAGGGCTCAACTACTTTCACAGTACATGGTAGAAGACTTTGCTATAGGAGCAGACCTGGGACAAGTCTTATTCCTGTAACTCTGGATCGCTGTGGTTCATTGTGCCTGGACTAACCTTCTTATTACATTACCCATTAAGCGAGATGGTACTAGCAATACAACATATAATAAGGTACCTATATTAATCCACATTACTGTTTTGCAGACAGTATCAAGGCGTGCACAGTCAGTATACCATCGTGAAACAAAATGTGAATCTGCAGACATAATATAGTAACCAAGGTTGCCATATCTCTTGAAATAGTTGAGTCTGGCCTTGAAGTGTATATGTTAATTTCTGTATGTCTAAACAGTCACGACGATTTGGTGCAATCTTGCTTTTGCTGGACGGCTCTCTTGCAGCCGGAGCCTAGTTACCATTTTTTTTGGCAGCTAGTATTACAACAGGAGCAAGGGACTTGAGGCCTACTCTCTTCCCTTACATAGGGATGGAAAGTACCACCACAGAAGGATTTATTAAGGCACTATCTAGGGAAAGTGTGTCAAACTAACTCTTTCCAGAACTCTCTGGACTGGGCAGATTCATAAGACATGTGTGTGATTTGCATTTGCTTGCCCACAATTTTGTCAACAAATGCTATATTCTTTTCCCATGTTTTTGCCTGTACCTAGAAAGGTTTGAAAGAAGAGAGACCAGCACTTCCAGGCCAAGTTGCACCAGGTCATTGCAGAAGTGACCTTCAAAGCTGGCAATGTACATGTGGTCCAGAACTCATATGTAGGAGTGGTCTGTAATTCACTATTCCACTTATTCAATATGTGATCGGAGTTGTGAGGCCATAATTACTGCGCGCCTCAGTAGAGGTGACCGATTAAGTGCCGACATATGTCTCCCTTCAAAAAAATTATAAAAATCTCGAGTAACTGGGGCATGGGGTCAAGGGGCTTGAAATTACCCGGTTGGGTATATAATAAGTAGATTCTAAGTTAGAGGTATCGAAAGTGTTCCTTCCCTGTTAACTCATAAAGGTCTTGGAAGTGCCGTAATGGGAGCATTCCCTGTTCGTTCATAACATTAAGTGTACTGTAGGCCTAGTTGCCTCCATCTCTGAAAGGCTATGTCCATTTGCAGCAGAAGCAAATCACTATCTCTAGCCACCAGCCTACAGCTGTGCATGTGTGGTCATCCGATAGCAATGACGACAGTGGCATAAGGTTATGGCTGTATACATTAAGAAATCCCTTATGGAGCTAGCACTTACAGGGTGAAAGAACAGGTATTGTGGTGTATTAAATAACTCATTTATACGAAACTCGATAGGTTTCCAAGGAGACTGGTGCGTGGGAGTGCCAGCAGCAGATTATTTGTAACTGGGCCGCATCTGCAAATACTGGTAGGTTAGATAGGTTTATCCCCAACTCTGTCTCTTGGAGTTGTAAGGTCTGATACCAGATTTTAGGCCACTGTCATCCCCAAATAAACCTAGATACCCTTCTCTCTCATTCCCTAAAATATAGTTCATAGAGTGTTATAGGGAGGGTTTTGTAGGAAATCTAATAATAGAGGTAAAACTGCTGTTCGGATAGGTTCTATCCTGGAGAAGAAGCCTAGTGATAGTGACTGCCATGTGTTCAAATCTTGTGTCAGTTGTTCATAATTTAAAGGAGGAGAACTGCACTGAACCTGTGTGTCATTTTCTTTTGGAAAAGCAGACTTAAATACTGGTTTTAATTCTGTTACTGTTCCATCGCTACAGGCTATTACATTAGCATACTGGGTGTTTCTTATTTACACACAGGCAGTAAGTGCCATTTTAGAACTGCGTGATGTACTTCATGTCCCTTGCTCAGTTCTTCCATTGTCGGTACAATGCATACATGTTCTATTATAGAATTTTGAGGCTGAGAGGGACAAAGTACATCATACAGTTCCAAAATAGTACTTAACATCCAAGTGTAAATATGAAACACCCACAGTGTTTACTCAAAGGCCTGCATAGAGGGAACATTAACAGAATTGGAAGCAGTACTTAAAAACAGCTGCTACTGGGGGAAATGGCTTACTGGTTCAGCTCAGTTCTCCTTTAACAGTTCCACACGTGGCAACTGTTTTAGGTTGTAACATGGCACTAAAAGGTTGAGCGCAGTAGTGAAATCTGATTGGTTGAAACAGAACTGCTGACACAAACTCAAGCGGGTATTTATTCCCTAGTAATGCCCACTTGGGATCATGAACACGCTGAGGAAGGAAAAGCTTCTTCAAATATGTAATGTAATCTGACCTATAGGTGGCATGATGGTGAGAATGCTCAGCAAAGGAAAGGCGTGGCGCATAATATGTGCCGATTGTCTAATTCAGTAGTGCACAGTACATAAAAAATGTTCTCCCCACCCTCCCACCCGTGGATACCGTAGTAAGCAGCTGAAATTTCATCTATGTCCAGCGGAATAATGCACCACTCAGGCACACAGCTTATTCCACTGCAGAGAGAGATTTGCACCGATTAGATTGTACCCGAAGCTGCGTTGTCACGGTCGTGCCACCTATAGGTTGGATTCTGTCACGCATAAGAGAACAGAGCGCTACACTTTCTAGCACACATTGGAGAGATCAGACTCCAGCGCTTTCAGTATCAGAAAGCAGCATATTGAAAGCGCCATCCAATGAAGAAAAGTAGAGGAAAAGTTACAGTGGCAGCCACCAACCAGCCCCGACGAAGGTGAGTAGTTGGTGTCCTATTTGGACAGTAGTGCTATGTGAAACAGGAAAATACAGGGGACATAGGAGAAGCAGTGACATCTTACAACAGGTGTACTGTGCAGTTTTGTAAAATATTTAGAGTAGTGTGCAACTGGTGAATCGAGCAACATGGTAGTAATCGGGTAATATCGTAGTGCCACCTATACATGGTGTTCAATCACACATTGCACAGAACAGAGCTGTGAATTGTAAGTGTGCCACCTACTGGTCAGAATCTGTTTATATTGAAGTATGAAAGAAACAGATTTCCCCACAATGCATTAGTAAAACACACGAATGCTGGTAATCAACGAAGGGGAAAACAATACAAGTGCTGATTGGAAGTATGAATTTCTAACGTCTTTTCAGCATTTTATCTGTATTGTCGTACATAATCCAAAGTGGTAATGTGTAATAAATTGTTAATCACAATATTAATGCATGTGCCGTGTGGAACGTGCACGCGCACGTTTCCAAAGGGATACAGCTTGTGAAATCCAGAGAAGTGAAGCAGATTTTCTGAAGTTGAATTACTATTTCTGCACATGTATCTTTCATTGTTAAACAACACTGCAACGATAGTGAGCTTGCGCGCCGTATTACAAGCACATTAATGCCCTGTAGGAAGCTACTACTGGGGAATAATGCATGGATGGGTGGTTGTACGCACGGCACACCCCCAAAACCATGCATCAATTCCCCAGTAGGAGCCTCCTTCATCAGGCATTAATGCTTACATGTAACCCACTAAATATTTAAGGATAATTCTGTTCAGTTTTAACAGGATTCATTTTTTATCTTTGGGGCAGGGGTATAATGACATTTAAGTAATTCTGTCTTCTGTAGATTGAGAATAATTAAAGTCAGAGAGTGCCCCATACTGCATTACGTCTTCCTAGGCTTTTGGGATCAAGTAATCGGGAGACAGTAATGTGAGATCATCCACGTAGAGTGAAATTTTAAAGCCTCGATCCCCTACCCCCACCCCAGCATTTCTTCTGATGGCCGTGGCCAAGGGTTCAATATTATTTAGCAAACTGCAAGAGGGAGAAGGGGCAACCCTGTCTTGTTCCATGCTGCAGGCAAATGAGGGACTAGAGGCACCATTCACCCGGACTGAAGCCTCAAGCCAATCAAATTGGGGTGGGAACTGAAAGGCTACCTGAATCTCCCAGAGAAAAGTCAAAGAGACCCTGCCAAAAGCCTTCTCAGCGTCTAAGTAGAGAAGAGCAAACAACAGAGAACACTGATTAATAACGTCCAGCAACTGAAACATTCTACAGATGTTATCCATGGCTTGTCTGACATGGATAAATCCAGACTGATCTGAGTGTATGAAATGTGGGAGGAGTCTGTCCAGCCTATAAGCCCATTCAGCCATTTACGATCAGTTATACATATTTAGTATGGATATTTGGCAGTATGAGGCTGGATTACTGGGGTGTTTCCCCAGCTTAAAGATGGCAGAAATTGTGGCTCCTTTCTAGCTGGGGGATGGAGCTCGACTCTGCTGGACTGCTCTACATGCACAAAGCAGGTATGAGAGGAGTTACTCTGGGAAAAGTTCTGTAAAACTCCACAGGGAACCTGTCGGGTCTCGGGCATTTCTAGATTTCTGTGAGGCCAAGAACTAATTGGAGCTCCTCCCTTGTGATAGGCTGCAACAAAATGTGTTGCTGCTCTGTAGGTAAGGTGGGGAGATGGATGGGATGAAAAGCCTGAACTGTCCCTGGGAGAGCTGTGGTATCCTCTGTGCAGAGCTGTCCACTGTAGTCCCGCATTATTTTCATTATCACTATGTTCAAGTTTGCCTGAGACTGGGTTTCAAGTTGCAAAATGTAGGCATGTTTCTGTTTAGCCCAGCATCTGTGTGCAAGCTGACGCAATCCTCACGCACCACCTTCATAATAAGATTGCTTAAGGTACAGTAATGACAGCACTACCTTAGCCTGGTGTATTTTCTGAATGCCTGCCCGACTGGTAGCAATTTGGGCTGCTACATGTTCTTCATGCTGTGTATTAAGAGCTTGTAAAGTGGCAAGCTGGCCCATTAAAGACTGTAAACACTCCTCCCCAAGTCTCTTCCTGTGGGCCATAAAAGAGATAATTGTCCCTCTAATTACTGTTTTGATAGTATCCCACTGAATGGCGTCGGACACGATCTTGTTATTATTGTCAGCAAAGACCCGTGTCAGGGCTGTAGAGATTTGCGTTTTACAAGTCTTTATCATGGAGAAGGAATATACTAATGTGTCAAAATGTACTTCTTTTGAATTTTATCCAGGTTGACTTTCAACAGTAGTTAGCCGTTATCAGAGAGTAATCTGGGATCTTAAGTCATGTCTTGGATCTGTTGGAAGAGCTCACAGGAAGTAATGAAATAATCTAGGTGTGCACGGCTGCTGTGTCTGAGGGAAAGGTAGGTGTAAGTTTTATCTGTGGGGAATTAACGCTGCCAAATACCCACCACTCCCAGGTGGTTCAAAATTTTACTAAGGTATTTCTGAAGCAGAGTTACTTTGTGCCAGAGGTCTGAAGGAGTCCAATTTGAAGTTTAAGGTTAAATTAAAATCTTCTCATACAAGAAGCTGCCCTGTGAGGAGTCCCAAGAGCTTACTCATAAAAGTCTGTGGAACTTCTTTGCTGGAATTTGAGGAGAAATAAACATTTGCCAAGGTAACCTCTCTAGAAAACATTTGTCCTGTCAAGACAAGCTGCAAGAGACCACTGTCAACTCCAGGCTTGTTGACTTTCTTCACTCCTCTAATTTCCTCTCTCCTTTACAGTCTGGTTTTAGGACATACCACTCCACCATCTCCTCCCTGCTGCATGCAACTGATGCTATCCTCACTGGGATGCATCAGGGACACATCACCAGAGTTATTTTCATCGATCTGGCTAAAGTCTGACTCGGTGTCCCACCCACTTCTCCTAGACAAGCTCTACTCTGCTGGCCTGTCTGCTCCTGCTGCTGAATGGTTCTGTTCATACCTCATGGGCTGTCAGCAGTCAGTGTGACAGGACTGAATAAAGCCCTGTCCGATTTGTTATGCAGAAAGAGCTAAACGCAAGGATCTGCTTTATTTTCTCCTTTCTGTCTCTTGTCTGTCTGGTTGCACAATCAAATGTTCTAGTGAGACCTAGGAACTGATCACTCTGACGTCTCGCGATTCTCCGCCTCTCACGATCTCTCTGCCTTCACCTTGGTGTTTCTGTCTTTTCTTCTCCCCTTGCATATCTGTGGCTATAAAAATATATGTAAATCTTTATGTGAAACTGGGATCCCTTGGTTTGTAATGTATATAGTTATACTGTTGAAATGATTGCAAAAAACTATTTGGAATTTAGGGGGTTAACCTGAGATGCAGTTTGAGCTCATCTAAAGCTTGTTTTCAGACTCTATGCAGAGCTGTCAATAGGAAGTCAGTTCTGAGTCACCATATTCTATTTGTTGCACCTGCAAAGAAACTGTCAAGGACTCTGATACATTGTGTGAGAAGCAGGATGTCTCCTTAATGATCTCAGGATGAAGAAGTTAACTGTCAGGCAAGAAAAAATTACTCACCTTAGTAATGTTGTTTCTTCTAATGGAGTCTTGCTATATTATAGACATTAGCAGTTTGATCCAGCTCTAGAACTGCCCCGGAGTGAAATGGTTAAAACCATTCCAAAATAGAATTTTGGCACGAGAGCAGCTCTATCTGTGTCATTTCAAACTTGAACTGTCAGATCTTTACGAGCCAAACTCACTAAGGTCTGTGTGGAAGCTGTAACCTACACTAGCCAAATGGCTACCTAAATAATAACCATTGATGGTCCCAACACCCAAGACTCAAGTCAGGGGACCAGAAATACTAACACCATTCTAATAATATGAAAAAGGAACATAAATATAAAAAAACACACACAAGCGTGCACATACACACCCCAAAGTCCCAAAGGGACAAAATGCTAACAGGACATAAGTAGTGCCCACACTAAGTTGCCCGCACCCCACCAAGTAGAGGTTCTGAGAGGGGCAGGTTGTGGGGGTCTATAATATAGCAAGACTCCATTAGAAGAAACAACATTACTAAGGTGAGTAATTTTCTTCAAACAACATGAAGTCTTGCTATATTATAGACATTAAGAATACCAGCAGTACCTCCATGGAGGAGGGCAGAACCTACTTAGAATAGGCTCTGAAGAACAGCTGGCACAAACCGAGCATCTCTCCTGGCCTGGACATCAGGGAGTAATGCTTGGTAAAAGTGTGTACCGTTTTCCAAGTAGCAGCCTGGCAAATCTCTAATAAGGGGATATCTCTGGCAGCAGCTAGAGACGCAGCTGTACCCCTGGTAGAATGAGCCCTCAAACCAGGGGGGGGGGGGCTCTGCCCACTTTCTGATAACAAAATTGGATACAAGAGACAATCCACCTGGCTATTGATCTCTTAGTGGCAGGTTTGCCTTTCCCAACTTCACCATAGGTAAGGAAAAGTTGGAGGGATTCGAACCTGTAACCTTTGGTACGCTCCATATAATAACTAAGAGCTCTCTTAACATCCAGGCTGTGCAACCTCCTCTCACCCGAAGAGGAGTGATCAGTGAAAAATACTGGAAGGAGATAGATTGATTAAGATGGAAATCTGAAACCACCTTAGGCAAAACTTCCTATTAGTCCTAAGGACTACCTTATCCCTGTGGAAAGAAATAAAGTCAGTCTCCACTGACAAGGCTTGCAATTCACTTATCGTCTGGCAGAAGTATAGCCACTAGAAAACAGTTTTCCAAGTTAGGTACTTAAGCTCTGCAGAAGACAGAGGTTCAAAAGGGTTGCATTAACTGGGCAATGCAAACATTAAGGTCCCAAGCAGGGGCGGTTCGAAAAGGGAGGATTAGTATGGGTAATCCTTAAAAACTTGGAAAACACAGGATGAGAGGAAGAGGGATGACTTTCCTGCTGACACAAAAGCAGACACAGCTGCCAAATGAACTCTCAGGGTAGCTGGTCTGAGACCCAAGGAATTAAGATGTACCATGTAATCTAACAAAATGGCGATTCGGCGATTCTGGAAATATTTTCCCAGAACACCAAATGGAAAACCTTTCCATTTAGAACTATAAGTAGCCCTAGTGGAAGGCTTTCTGGAAGCTTTAGATCTCAAGAACACCCTGAGAGAGGTGTAAATCAGCAAACTCTAACTCCTCAAGAGCCAGGCCTTGAGGTTGAGGTTGAGGTCGGATACCAAACCCTTCCCTGGGCACAAGTCAACAGATTGTGATTCCTGGGGAGGCACAGGGAAGGCGGACTGTCAGAGACAGAAGGAGTGGGTACCAGGGCTGCCTGGCCCAATCCGGGGCAATCAGAATCACCCTGCAAGGCTGAGATCTGGTTTTGACTAGTACTTTGAATAGGAGAGAAGGAAGAGCATAGAGGAACTTCCTCCCAATCCAGAAGAAGGGCATCCAGGGAACTGAGCCCAGCACTGGAGGCCTGCAACAGAACAGAGGAAGTTTGTGATTGTCTGGGGCTGCAAAAGATCTATCTGAGGATGCCCCACCTGGCAAAACTATCCCCAGCACTTGAGATCCAGGAACCATTTGTGATGGCCCTGGGAAATCCTGCTGAGGGCATCCACTAGGACATTGTCCTTCCCTGGAAGATGAACTGCTATGAGGAAGTGTTCAGGGAATAGGCCAGAGACCACAACTTCATTGCTTAGGTGTACAAGGCAGAAGACCAGGTGCCCCCTGTTTGTTGATGTACCACATTGTTGTGGTGTCTGTTCTGACTTGTATCACCTTGTGCGTGGACAGATGCAGAAAAGCTTGAAGAGCTAAAAGACAGCTCTGAGTTCCAGCAAATTGATGTGGAGCAGAGATTCTGGGGACAAACTCCTGAGTGGAAAGGTCGCCCATGTGCTCCCAACCCAGAAGGGAAGCATCTGTAGTGAGAGTCAAGTCGTGAGAAGGGGAAAATGAAGGGAACCCCCGCTCTTAAATTGCTCTGATCCTGCCACCACAGGAGAGCTAGGATCAAGGTTAGTCTCACTGGGACCAACTTGGAAAGGGGGTCTCTTCTCTGAGACCAAAAGGTTCTCAAGTGAAACTGAATGTCTCATCTGAAATCTGGCTCCCTGCACAACAGCTGTGGATGCAGCCATGTGCCCCAAGAGCTGCAGAAAGTGTCTTGCTGGTCGAGAGACCTGCAGAGTGAAGGAAGAGGCCAGAGCCACTAAATTCCTTACCCTTTCTGGGGGAAGAAAGGCTCTGGCTAGCTTTGTGTCCAATTCTGCCCCTATAAAGGTGAGTACCTGGACTGGTTCCAGAACAGACTTTGGTAGGTTTAGCAGAAAACCCAGGAGGTGAGAAGCTGCTGGGTGACCTGCAGGTGAGATTTTACCTGTTCTGGGGACTGGCCTACAATGAGCCAGTTGTCTAGATGGGAAAAACAGCAATCCTCTGCCTCCTTAAGTGGGCCACTGCCACTGCTAGACACTTTGTGAATACCCTTGGAGCAGAGGTAAGGCCGAAGGGCATTGCTCTGAACTGGTAATGACCTGAGGGCAGTTCGAATCTGAGGTACTTTCGATGGGATCTTCTGATTAGGACATGGAAATAGGCATCCTTGAGGTCCAGGGAGGCTAGCCAGTCCCCTGGCCTTAGGGAAGATAAAATCATTGCCAGAGTTACCATTTTGAACTTTGGTTTCAAAAGATGCTTGTTCAGATATCTGAGATCTAAAATGGGCCGCCATTCTCCTGTCTTTTTTGGGGTAAGGAAGTATCTGGAATACAGACCCTGCCTGATGCAGGGAGGAACCCTTCTACTGCTCTGAGAGCTAACAGGGATCAGACTCTGTTTCCAGGCGAGGTCTCTGAAAGCACTTGCAGGTAGAAAAGGTCTGCTTCTCAACTTGGGAAACTTTTTGAGCTGAGAACCAGACCCTGGCTACTACTTCCAGAACCCACTTGTCTGAGGTTAAGAAGCCCAATTCTGACTGAGTAAGCCAGCCTGCCCCCACTGGTACAGGAGAAGCGACCCTGGGCACCCCATCAGGGTGCCTGTTTACTTAGGAGGTTTAGGCTGGGGGTGGGAGCAGGTCTGCCCACCCCTGGTCCCCCTGCCTCTGAAGAAGCCCCTCTGAGCATAGGCAGAGGAGGCCTGAGTCTGGTAGAAAGGCCTGTGAAAAGGCCTACCCCTACCCCTGGGGGCATGCCTTTGAGGAGTGGCCTGCCGCTCCTTAGCCTGGGCACTCTTGTAAGTAGTCCTATATTCATCCATCTTCTTCATGTAATTCTCTGTCTGCTCCAAACAGAGAATTTCCCACCAGGAAAATCCATAGCCTTAGTCTGGGTATCCTGTGACAAACTATACACCTGAGCCAGGCCAACCTACGAAGCTACAGATGTGGCCATGACCCTAGAGGAAACATCATTAACATCCACAGCAGCATGAAACTGAACCTTAGAAGCTTCATGCCATCAGCAGCCACCTGTTCTAGTTCACTAGCCAGCTGGCCATGGGCCTGCTGGCCAATTGCATAACAGTATCCCATCTAGATTTCTGATACCTAGCTACATAAGCCATATAATTTGCTACCCGAGTCCCAGAGAGGCTGCCATATACTGTTTTTTGCCATGGCATCAATCTTCCTGGAATCCTTGTCAGGAGGATGTGAAGCCAAGGGAATATTAGCTTTATCACAGGCAGCAGCCTGAACTACCCCAACATGACTGCATTGCTGAGAAAGGAATTCTGTATCAGGGCCTGACAATGTATACCTTCTGTCCATCTTTTTATCTACAGGAGGCACAGAATTAGGAGCTTTTAAAATTTTGTTTGTTTCCTAAAAGACTTATGTAAAGGAATAGACAATCTCCTAGACTCTGGAATATCCATCATTTCTACAAAATCAGGCTCCTCTTGCTCATCCACAGCCTCTTCTAAAGGAAGCTGGAGGTTTCAGCAACTTTTTATAAAACATAAAATGAGATGGGGACTCAGACAGCATAGGGAGATTTCGGTTCAATGGCACACCCAGACCTTCTCAGCCACATTCATACTGTTCATAATCCTCCTCCCCTCCTCTGGTTCATAAAATTCCTCAATATCATAATCCTGAACCACTGGGACGGACGAACCGACCTTTTACCAGATAGTGGTGGTTGATGGGACCCTGAGACAGTGACTGGACAATTTGTAAGGCTTTTGCTATCTCTGCAGCAGTTGGAGAGGAATTTTGGACTCCAGACCTGCTGATTTTCTTGTTTTCTTTACTGGAATTGGTTCCTCAGAACCAGCTTTTCTTTGCCGGTATGGCCCTGGTCAGAGGCACTCCTCTGGTTCGGTTGGCACCCAACCGGGCTGGCCATCCGGGTCAGCGGACTTTTTGCCTCTCGCCCTGGAGCCTGCCCAATCTTTTTCCAGGGTGGCTGCAGGGAAATTCTTACATACCTGGCAGTCTGACTGGAGGTGGTCAAACCCAGACAATAAACACATGTGGTGTGGGTCAGCCTTGGCAAAGACTTCCCACAAACATCACAGTGTTGAAACCCAGTGGGCCGGTTTTTCTTTGGGTTTCTCAGACATAATGCCAGCCTAACCCAAAACTTGCCCTTTTATGGCAGTGCCAGGCAAGACACCCTTATCGGTTCCTAACCGTGTCACGGGTATTGGAAAAAACGTAATAAATCCGTTTTTTTTAGAACCGATAAGAACCGGGAACCGCACTCTAAAATAGTAACTTTTAGTTTTAAATGAGTTTTAAACCCACTGATCGGTTCAAAACCGAACCGATACCTTACAAGTTCCACACAGACAAAACCTTCATTTACTTACGGTTACCACAGATAGAGCTTGAACCGAACGGTTTTGCGGTTAAAATAAAACTATTCTCTGTTAAATCCAACCGAGAAAACACTTTTTAAACCGAGAAATGAACCGAGCAGAAGGAGAAATCTCCGGAGCGACTGTTCACTGAGGCGGAGTAAAGAATCTGACAGTTCAAGTTTGAAATGACACAGATAGAGCTGCTCTCGTGCCAAAATTCTATTTTGGAATGGTTTTAACCATTTCACTCCGGGGCAGTTCTAGAGCTGGATCAAACTGCTAATGTCTATAATATAGCAAGACTTCATGTTGTTTGAAAGACTGGTTATAAAAAACATCAATATTTTTGCGAGAGAGAGAGCGAGAGAGAGAGAGAGAGATTTGAAATTGAGAAGAAACCCTCAGATGAAGGACTTTTGTCTTCTGTCTGTACTGTCTTTGTATATAACTATCCTGAACATTTTTTTATTTTTATTCTATAGTTGTTAATAATAAGACACCACTTGCAAATTTTATAAGTGCTCCTGGTTTTCCTATGCTTCCTAACCTTTGTCTCGAAGACAGTCTGTTCAGGTGGGTGGCGTCCTGTCCCCTCTGCATCCTAGCAGGGGTCCCGTAGGGCTCCATCTTGGGTCTTATCCTCTTTTCAGTTTTCCCAAATTACCTGCCCTCTTCTTGCGTCTCTTTCCATATCCATATGTATGCAGATGACACATTTATTTACCACTCCAGCCCATCAGCTTCAGCAGTGAAAGACCCACTCCAGCTTGACTTCCACAACGTGCTACACTGGTTCCAAGCGAACCAACTCTGGGTCAACACCAAGAAGACTGTGTCTATGACCCTTGGCACCAGCCAGAAACCGGCCAGGCTGTCACCCCCACCCATTTTTTTCCACACTGGAAGGCACCCCTTTGGAGGTGGTCCCTGCCTTCAAGTACCTAGGTGTGTGGCTTGATTGTAAGCTTGACTTCTCTGCTCATATCAATGCCATCCATGCCACGCTTCACCCTAAGCTCTGTGCCCTATACTGTAACAAGGACTGCCTTATCCACCAGGTCCATTGGGAAGTTGTCGCCAAAATGGTTCTCCCTGTCTTTGACTACGTAGACGTGGTATATGGCACCACCCCCTTTCTCTTCCCTCGCCAGACTGGATACACTTTGCAATGCCTTCTCTCACTTTGCTATCAATGCCTTCTCTCATTTTGCTATCAGCTCACCTCTCCACACTCATCACTGTTCCCTCTACTCTTCCCTCTTTATCCCCACGTCACCAGTTCCACTGCGCCTCCTTCATGGCTAAATACTGGTATGGTTCCCTTCCTTCTTACCCCTACCCCCTCACTCCTCTCTTCAATCACCTCCTTTTTCTACTCTCTTTGCTCCAGAGATTCCTATACTTTCTCCATCCCCCACCTTCGCTCCTCTTCTGGGCAAGCTGCCTTCTCTTGCAGTCTTCCCTCTCTCTGAAGCCCTGCTCCCCTGTCCTCTGCACCTCTCCCTTTCACTGTCAGCCTTTAGATTCATGCAAAGTCACCTTCCTTCTACCTCCGTCTGTCAACACCAGCCTAACTTTTCTTCCCATCGCTTCAGACCCTCTTCCTGCTTGAACCCACCTATATTTTTCTAAGGCCATTAAACCTATTTCTGTAGCCTATGTTGCACTGACACCCTCCCCAACTTGTTTACATTTGTGTTCTACCTGTATGCTAGCCCTCATGTCAGTTTGAACCATACTGCTGCTTACCTACCTGGTTGGTACATGGCTGCTGCACCTGCTAAGAATGTCTAAATAGCCACACATTGATATTTTGCACATTCTGCTGTCGTTGTCCCCCCTTCACTAATGTCCGTGGGTCTGACTTAAATATTAATGATTGTGTTGTTTTTGTAGAGTTTTCACAGCTTTATGTAAAGCGCCCAGAGCCTCTGGGATTGGGCGCTAAATAATAAAACTGTAAAAAATAAAAGTTACTTGCTTACTATTTACTTACCTGGAAACAAGCCTTGGCTCACTGCGCCTCTCCTGATTAACAATGTTTAAATAAACAAATAAACATTTCAAAACTTGGATGTAGCCAGGCACTCACCGCCTCATTTAAAGAAGAAAGCAACACCAGGGTGTGATTTTAAAACTTATTTATAGCATTTATTTCATGCCACAAGGCCAAACAGGTTATACCTGACGTGTTTTGGATGAGAGGTCTCTTACCAAAGGTATAAGAAGAATAAAACTTTGCACTTAAATACAGTACGACATCACACAATTACATCACAATAGGACAAGACCACATATAACCAGATTTCATTAGTAACATGGAGGATCCCAATGCAGTTTCAAAGTTTCTTCACATTTAAAGATGCATACTAGAAACGACTCCCATAAAATAAGTATCATATAACAATACAGCATCATGCACTAAAGCCACAATAAATAAACATAAGCCATCATTTCATGGTTATTCAGTGACTTTAAAAAAAGGTTTCAGACCAAAAGGTACATTAAGTCCAGGGTAGTTTGTAGCTTTAAAACTATATATCCAAAAGGCTTCCCTGCACAGTACTAGAGTTGTAATCTCCACCTCTTAGTTTGCAGCTAACCTTATTCAAAATGCAAAAAGAAAAAGCATGCTCCTTTGTTTAAAAAATCTCATTTGTACATCATCAAATGTATTATGTGATTCAGATAAAAATCCATTTGTACATCATGCAAACTTATGGAGAAGATACCTGGATTATGTGCTAATTATCAGTAACCTGGAGGAATTAGACACATTTATACTGTAGTTGCATTCCACAAATGAAAACTTAAGATTCAGTTATACGGCTAGTAAAGAGAAAATCTGATTTTAGGATTTAAAGATTGGCAAGAATTACCAGGATGGCATAAAAACCACAATCTTTAGGAAACAGACTGCTAGAAATACATTGCTAGAGGCATCAAGCTGCCATTCTTGCCACGTTATTCTAAATATACCCAAGGGCCAATTTTTAAGACTTAAAAGAAACTGCAGCACAAATGAGATTTTGAAACTGAAACATGGAAGAAAGATTTTTTTTTTTAATCAAGGGGCTATAGCAGCCAGGTTGTGCAGGATGCCGTGGGATTTGCCAGGTGTAAAAGGGTGTGGATGTAAAGATGGACGCTGACACCAAATTATAAAGAGGCAAGGCTTAAGAGAGGCAGCCAAGCCTAAAAATATTTATTTAGATACAAACAGAACAAAATTAACTCGTACTTCACACATGAATAAGAAATGAAATCAAAGAGCACAAAAATAAACTTTTGTTCACACAGGCAATAACAGCATCAGCCACCTGGGAACATCAAGGGTACATGGTCTGAAAAAGGCACAGACTCCCCAGTAGATCAGTCCAGAGCTGATCCTAAAACAAATCTGACATGGTCCAGGCTAGGAGCTCCTTTTAACCCAAGCAAACAGCATGTGACCATATCAGACTCCACCCACAACACTTTTAAACTTAAACTTTCTTTATTCAACATAAAAGTCTTTTATAAACCTTTTAAAAATTATCTGGGTCTGTCTGTAATCAGTATATGCTAATATACACAAAAAGAAATCAGTCCTTAACAAAAAGAAAATGTTATGCACTCTATGGCTCCTCCCATGAATGACCCAAGGTGTAAGTATGGAGACGAGAGGGTCAGCTGACTCCTAAGGATCCATTCGTAATGATCCCTGCAAGGAGACAACCCCTTCTAGAAGATTCCCTCTTATACCTCGGTAAGACCTTCCATTCTTAAGTAACAAATAAACTAACATTGGAATTTTATGCATTCTTTTAACCAAAAGCTGAAAGTTATCTAGAATTCTGCACATTTAGGTACAGAAGTTTCTTTTTTATATTTACAAACGTGCTGCAGCACAGGGAAACACAGAGCTCTTAGAAGCACTGTGTTGCTTTTGTATGGCCATTATTCTTACTTTATGTTTATTCAACTATAATACTTATGGAGATTCTGCAGAAAACAAACATTAAAACCATGTTTTCTGGAATTCATTTCACCGGGTTACTAACAGAGAGAACTTCATATCATTTAGTGTTATGCTTGAATGCTAGGCCTGAAGAAAACATTAGATTATTTGGTACATGGTCAGTATATTGATCAGGAAGCAAGAAGAAAACATGTTTGGCCGGGGGGGGGGGGTCAATGATTGTTTAACATGTAAAAATTGCAGCGCCTGTCCTTTTATTACTGAAGGCACCATCTTTTTCGGACCTAGAGGGAAGGAATCTGAGATCACACAATTTGTGACATGTAATACAGAAGGGGTAATCTATTTGGCAACATGTGAATGTGGTGCATTTTATATAGGGAAAACTAACAGACAATTTAAGTTAAAAGTAAATGAATATCAATGTGTAACACACAAAAATGTAAATATGCAACTGCACTGCATGTTTTCCAAGCTGAAAACCTAGGGGCGTGCTTTTCTTTCCACATTTTGAAGAGGTTAACTGCAAACCAAGAGGTGGAGATTACAACTCTAGTACTGTGCAGGGAAGCCTTTTGGATTTATAGCTTTAAAGCTACAAACTACCCCGGACGTAATGCGCTTTCTGATCGGAAAGTTTTTTTTAAAAAGGCGCTGAATAACCATGAAATGATGGCTTATTGTTTAATTATTGTGGCTTTAGTGCATGATGCTGTATTGTTATATGATACTTATATTTATTTTATTTATTGAAGAGTTTCACCAGAAATGCACCACTGAGCTTCAACTGCTTGTTTCAGGTGCATCTTTGGGGCAACAACATGTCTTTTCTAGTGCATGTTTTAAATGTGAAGAAACTCTGAAACTGCACTGGCATTCCTTTATGTTACTAATGAAATCTAGTTATATGTGATCTTGTCCTACTGTGAACTGTGTGATGTCATACTGTCCAAGTGTAAAGTTTTTATTCTTCTAATTTATACCTTTGATAAAGGACCTCGCATCCAAAACACGTCAGGTATAACTTGTTTGGCCTTGTGGCATTAAATAAATGGTTTTAACCCTTAGGCTGCTGAAAGAATTATAATGTATAGGAATTCTGGATTGATATGTCAGTCCGTGGCACAGCAAGGGTTAAGTATGTTTTAAAACAGCACATAGAAACATAGAATTTGACGGCAGATAAGGACTGCTTGGCCCACCTAGTCTGCCCATTTCCCTACCTGACGGATAAGCTGCAGATCCTAGTTAACCAGCAGCCTACTTCCTCCTACCCCCCCACTAGAACTGCCTTATGTCTGTCCCATGCATTCTTGAAATCCCCCAGTTTTTGACTCTACGACCTCCTCAGGAAGGCTGTTCCACGTATCCACAACCCTCCTCTGTGAAGAAATACTTCCTCACATTACCTCTGAGCCGTCCCCCCTCTATCTTCAAATTGTGCCCCTTGTTTTTGCACATCTTTTTCTGAAAGATGCTACCCTCTTGGACTTTGCTGATTCCCTTGAGGTATTTGAAAGTTTCTATCATGTCCCCCTTTCCTCGAGGCTATACATCTTTAGTTCCTTTAGTCTTTCTTCATATGTCTTCTGATGCAGACCCTGCATCATTTTGGTTGCCCTCCTCTGGACAGCCTCCACCCAGTCTATGTCTTTGCAGAGATGGGGTCTCCAGAACTGTACACAGTACTCCAGATGTGGTCTTACCAACTGTCTTTACAGAGGGCCTCTGGTGTTGCTTTCTTCTTTAAATGAGGTGGAGAGTGCCTGGCTACATCCAAGTTTTTAACTGACTTTTTGCAGTGAGCACCACAGCCCAGTGCGAGTTTTCTTGTGTTATGAAACAAATAAACATCTACTCTGGGGATCATAGTGGGAGTCTGTGCATTCAAAAGGTATAGCTGAGGGTATTAAAACTGCCACTCCCAGTCTCCTTCCATTTTTATATGTTCAGGCCTGGACTGTATAGGCACTTCCCTTTGCCAGTTTACAACGTTCCAGTATGGAAAGGTGCATCTCCCGTAAATAAATGAGATCCAGTTTTTCCTTGTAGAGTTGCTGGTACATTTTACTACATTTAATGGGATTACTGAGACCATTATTTTCCAGGAAAGTATTTGTGACGAAGTTACCTCCATGGAGAGAGACAGGGTGATAGTATCTCTACTACACAATTAGCTGACGGTGCCTGAACTCTACCCCCTGCAGTCAAGGTAAACTCTCTAAACCCCCAGGTACAGCAGATGTGAGGGCTACAAAAGACAACTCAATCGTCTGGGGGGTGGGGTAAAAAAACAAACAAAAAAAAAACAGTTACTCACCTGTAATAGTAGTTCTAGGAGTGGTATGTGTTGTTCATCCACACTTATTGGCATTGTCCCTTTCCCCTTTAAATCTGCCGGAAGATCTTCAAGCTGGCTCCTCCCACCAACCCCGGTGATATAACCCTCGGCTCCGCCCGATGATGCCAGATCTTAGCCCGCTGGAAGTCGGGTGGGTGCGTGTGGATGAACAACATATACCGCTCCTAGAACTACTGTTACAGGTGAGTAACCTGTTTTTCTAGGGACATGGATATGCTGTTTATCCACACTTATTGGCAGACTCCTATCAGTTCTCCAGGAGGAGGGAGGCAAGGCACACACCCCCTACTTAGAGAACAGAGACTGGAGAACTGAGGCCCCAAAACCAGCATCCTGGCATGACTCAAGGTCGATGTGGTAATGGGTGATGAAGGTGTTTGCTGACTTACAGGTAGCAGCCCGACAGATTTCCTGGATAGGGATGTTCCTGGAAGCAGCCACCGATGCAGCAGTATGGTGGGTAGAATGAGCTCTTATCCCTCTGGGAGGCTTCTTGCCTGCCAACTCATAGCACAGACCTATGCATGATGTAATCCACCTTGCTATGGTCCATTTGGCTGCAGGTCTGCCAGAAGCGGCTTCAGTGTAGGTGACAAACAGCTGGCGAACCTCTCCACGAATTTCCACCATCCTCTCCTTGTAGCAGGAGAGAGCAAGTCTCAGGTCCAAAGTATGGAGCCTGTACTCTGCCTCCGAAGTGTAACTGGGGTAGTACACCGACAGAGTCAACACTTGGTTAAGTGAAACTCTGACACCACCTTCGGAAGCAATTTTGGGTGCGGGCACAGGACAACCTTGTCCCTGTGGAAGACCAGATAAGGGGAGTCCACCGAGAGCACCTGGAGCTCCCCTGTCTTTCTGGCAGACTGACAGCCACCAAGAAGGCCGTCTTCCACGACAAGTGTGACAACTCACACTTGTGCACTGGTTTGAATGGCTTGCCCATGAGCTGTGCCAAGACCAGCAGTAGATCCCACGGAGATGGAGGTTCATGCACCGGAGGGGATATGTGATCCAGGCCTTTGAAAAAGCTCCCAACCACTGTCTCCTGCGCCAATGTCTCCTGATTGGCTCATGCCCGGTAAGCAGAGATGGCTGCCAGGTGCACCCTAAGGGTCGATGACTGAAGACCTCTTTTGGAGAGCAACCAAAGGTAGTCTAGAATGTTAGCCACTGGGCAGGACAGAGGGTCCAAGCCCTTGCCCTGACACCAAATGGAAAGCCTTTTCCATTTGAAGGCATAACACTTCCTGGTTGACTCCTTCCTGGATGCTTCCACTACCATGAGTACATCCTCGGAGAGACCCAAAGCCTGGAACTCTAGCTGCTCAGGAATCAGGCTGTCAGGTGCAGGGACTGAAGGTCCAGGTGGAGAACCTTCCACTGACTGAGATCAGGTCCGGGCATGCTGGAAGCCACCTCAGCAGCCTGTTGCTGAGGCTGAGGAGATCTGGATACCAGAACTGGTGTGGCCAGTCTGGGGCTACCAGGGTCACCTGTGCCTTGTCCCTCCTCACCTTGAGGAGCACCCTGTGAATCAAGGGAAATGGATGGAAGGCATAGAAGAGGCCTGGGGTCCACAGCCTGGAGAAGGCATCCCCCTGCAGCGAGCCCAGCTGAGGGGGCAGGCATGACATAGCCTCAGCTTGGTGTTTTCCCTGGAGGCAAACAGATCCAATCATTGGTTTGTCCCAGTGGGAGAACAGGCTGTAAGCTACCTCTGGATGGAGAGACCACTCGTGGGATGCCTCGCCTATGCGGCTGAGAGCATCCGCCAGTTGATTCGAGGCTACTGCAATATGGATGGCTAGGAGATCCGGTCTCCAGTCGGCTCACAAGTGTCCAGATGCGGAGCGCTTCCCTGCACAACAGCCGGGAGTGCGTGCCGCCTTGTTTGTTGAGGTAGTACATGGCCATGGTGTTGTCCGTCTGGATTTGAACCAGTTGACCCCGGAGCTGTGGAGCGAATTCTGACAGCACCAGTCTGACCACTTTGAGCTCCAACAGGCTGATGTAGTAATGGGACTCCTCAGGGGTTCAGAACCCGTGGGCCCTGTTGTCCCCCATGTGGGCTCCCCCACCCATGAGAGAGGCATCAGCTGTGAGGACGACCGTCGGCTCGGGGTGAACAAACTGGATCCCTTCCTGCAACTGGTCTAGGGCGGTCCACCACTGGAAAGTGTCCCACATCTTCTGGGTCACAGTGATCAGCTGGTCGAAATGACCTAGGTGCTGAGTCCACTGGGTGGCCAGCTCCCACTGAAGGGGGCGCATATGCCACTGGGCCCATCGGACCATGGAGGTGCAGGCCGCCATGCAACCCAGAAGGTGCAGAAAGTCTCAGGCAGGGCGCAATTGCCCAACCAGAAATGATCGAGCAAAGGAGGAGAGAACCTCCGCCATGTCCACCGGGAGCCAGACTCTGGCTCAGCAAGAGTCCAGCTTTGTTCCGATGAAACACATTACCTGAGAAGGCATGAGTTCCGACTTGGCCGAGTTGATTAGGAGGCCGAGTTGGAAGCAGGTCTGGGGGACAGGTCCCTGGACCTCTCCACCTCCTGGTGGGTGGAACCTGCTAAGAGAAAATCATCGAGGTAGGGGTATATTCTGACCCCTCAACGCCTGAGATGGGTGCCACCACTGCAATGCATTTGGTGAAGACCCGTGGGGCCAATGAGAGGCCAAATGGCAAGGCTCGAAACTCATATAGGGTTCCCTCTGCCCTGAAGCGGAGGAACCACTGGTGGGACGGACAGATTGGGATGTGAAAGAACGCATCCTGGAGATCCAGTGAGCAGAACCACGTGTTTTGCTCTAGGGATGATATGATCTGGGACAGAGTTACCATCTGGAAGGTGCATGGCCTGAGATACCGATTCAGGTCGTACAGATCTAGAATGGGGCATCAGCCCCCCTAGTCCGCTTCAGTACCAGGAAGTACCTGGATATGAACCCTGGGTCTGGTGGAGGATCCGCCACTCGAGCTACTACCTCCTTGAGGAGGAGATCAGCAAGGTCATCTCAAAGAGCCGACTGAGTGTGGGTGGAAAAACTCTCCTCCCGTGAGGTGCGGGCTCGGCTTGGAGGGTACTGCTCAAACTCCAGAAGCAGACCTTGGCTGACAACTTCTAAGACCCACCTGTCTGTGGTAACAGTGGACTAGGCAGAAAGGAAGTGGTGGAGCCTGCCCCCCATGGGAGGACCCAGAGCTGCAACCCCTATCCCGTCATTGGGCATGCTTGGAGGAAGAGGGTCCAGGGCCTGAACCCCAGTCTCCTTTACGGGCCTGTAAAGGTCTGGGCTTGGGGCGGGGGGCGCCAAGCTTGAGCCTGGTGCTGCTGCTGCTGGGCAACAGGGGAAGAATGCCGAAAAGGCTTCTTTTTCTTCTGCTGCTTCTTAGGACCAGAAGAACACTGAGCAGAAGTGGCGTCCAAGGTGGCACTGAACTGCACGATGTGCTGAAGGTGACCGGCCACACCTGGACCGAAGAGATTGGTGCCCAGGAAAGGCACATCAGCCAGTTTGTGCTAAGTATCCACCGGGAAGGAGGAGAGCCTCAGCCAAGCCCTGCGGTGGGAGGCAACTGCGGCTGCCAATGAATGGGCACACGAGTCCCCAATGTCCAGGGCCATCTGGAGCTGCTGCTTAGCAACGGCATGACTTTAGCCTCGGACCTGCTTGACTGTGGTCTGCAAGTCCGCGGGGAGGTGTGGGAGGACTTTGTCCAAGGACCCCAAAAGGGCATGGGAGAAGTGTGCCATGACGACGGCCGAGCTTGCCTGACAGGAGGCCTAAGGAAAAGGCAGCATAGACCTTCCGGGCAGAGTGATCCAATTTCTTGGACTCTTTCTCCAGAGGTCTATCGGTATCAACAGAACTGCCCGTACATCTGAACACAGAGGTGGTCACAAGGCTCTCGGCTGAAGGGTGCTCTGTGAACCCCGCTAGCGACCCCATGGGCACTGCATACTTGCGGGCCATCCGGGCAGACTGAGCTGGACAGGAGGCAGGGTGCTGCCAAAGTTCAAGGGCTGGGCCAACAATTGCTTTAGCCACAGGAAAGGCTTCCGTCGGGGTATCCCCTTTCTTCAGGATATCAGTGAGAGGGTACTGCACCTTTTTCTGGATGGGTTCCAGGGGCATCCTTGTGCACTCAGAGATGAGGCGGAGAATGCCCTGAAAGGACGAAGGGCCTTCCTCTGTTGCAAGATCACCAGCCGACTCGTCATCCTGTGGATGAGAATGGAGGCCAGCATCATCCGAATCCAAAGTATCTGGATACAGCTGTCGACCGCCTAGATCACCCTCGACTCACCTAGGGCGGTCGGGGGTGAGAGTGACTGAAAGACATCGAGGGAGCCCGGTGCCCACCTGAGTTTCCCTAGAAAGAGCCCCTCCCATGGGCTGCTTAGGTGGTGGTTCCACTAGAATTGGTGGAGAGATCAGTTTAGGCCCAAGTGGAAGAGGTTTTGCTGGCTCCGCGGCCGGGGGAAACATATTTACATATTTTATCGTTTCTTGGGGAGTCGGCTTCAGCCTGGGAGGCGAAAGCCAAGTAATGGCTGGGGTAGGAGCTGAGGTCGGCTTAAGCCTGGACAAAATCAGCTGCTGCCATATGAGGTCCTTGAAGCGTCGAATGAGTTTCCTTCGAACCCTCTCCTCATCCGAGGAGGATGACCAATAAGCGTAGTCTCTTTTTTGGTGCGCTTGTCACTTCCCTCGACCTAGTCGGGTCGGGGGGCAGAGATCTCGCCCGAGATCGGGCAGACCGACTGGGTCGCTCAGGAGACGCTGGTAAAACCGGAGACCTCCGAGGGTCGGGGACCACTTCCTCGGTGGGTTTCCCAGCTGGCTGGGTCTCCTCGGTGGGGAAGGAAAGGACCGGAGTCAGACAGAGAGTCGGCGTCTGGAGTCAGCGACAAAGGGTCGATCGGGTCAAGAATAATCTCAACTTCGTTGGTCGAAACTTCGGTCGACTGGCCCGACGGCAAAGCCGAGAAGCCAGCAGCCAAAGAGGTAATCTCAACAGAGGTCGAAATGGCCTGCTCCTGGGACTGAGATCTCTCCCGATCCCAAGAGCATCTCCGTTGAGATGAAGACGGCCCCGGGTCTCTCTCCCGCTTACGGGACCGAGAGGAGTGCGTGCCCACAGGACTCTCACCCTTAGTCGGAGAGTGTGGCACAACTCTCGGAAGGAACCCGAGAAAGTGGAGCCCAAGTTGAGTGAAATGAAAAAGCCCAGAGAGAAAGATTCCTCGGAGTGAGCCGCTTCCTCCTCAAAGGCCTGCATGCGCTCCAACTGCTCGGTGGATCCCACAGCCACGGAAACCGCCCACCGGGCCTGCTTAGATTTCACTGGCGGGTTCTGTTTTTTGGGTCTGCCCAATTTAAGGCATGCGAGATGGTCGAGAACGTTAGGCTGAAAAGCGAGGCAGAACTCGCAGGTCGTGGTGTCATGGCCAAGACAGTAGATGCACGTGGTGCACGGGTCCGTACACGACATCTTCTGGCTGCACGGGCACCGGCGAAATCCGGGGAAGACTTGTCTTCCATAATTGAGAAGCAAAAGTCACAAATGCTAACGCGAGTAAGTTTAATTTCTGGAATAACCGAAGGCTGAGAAACCAGGGCCTACAGAATGCGAGAGCACGATGGAGGCAACCTGAATCTTCCAGCGGAAAGGAAGATCTGGCATCATGGTGCGGAGCTGAGGGTTATACCACCTGGGTGGGTGGAAGGAGCCAGCCTGAAGACCTTCCGGCAGATTTAAAGGGGAAAGGGACAATGCAAATAAGTGTGGATGAACATATCATCCACGTCCCTAGAACTACTGCACAGAAACCTAATACTTGCCTTGTCTTATCAAAGCCCGAGCCCAAGTCCCTCGGTGCCCCCACATGGGAGATTACACTGTACTGTAACTTTTAGCTGCAGTGCACATCTTGGCAAACTATGTACAGCCTTAAACCACTATCATAAAAGACAATACCAATATGGAACTAAAGAAATGGGCCTGCCAATTAGGCATTAACTTCATAATAAATATGCAAAGGTCTGATGCCAACTGGTTAGAGGCATGGAAATATCTTCAAGGCTGGAGGTCGGAAAAAAATCCTACCCCTTTGGACATGATGGGTTTTCTCCGGTGGGGGCAAGTCACTAAGTGGGCACTTACTGCAGAAATACACGGAAACCTGCTAAATATGTTAAAATGGAATCGGAGTGCGGAGTCATTAAAATCTGTCATCGGGTGGAAGCCCTGCCGTATACTTCAAATAAGTCTTGACTGACTGGGGATGAAAATCAAACTTATGAAAGCCTCGCTCCTAGGCCTCCATCTTGAAAGCACCTGAAAGAGAAGTAAGTTATTGGCCAACTGTGTACTTCTCACTAAAATAAAGTTTAAGCCCAATAAAGGGAAGTCCAATCTCAATGTAGCATGGTTTCTAATGTAAGGGATATCAGTTAAGTACAATTCTCCCTTGCTAGAACGAATGAAATTGGAGCCATTGCACCAGTTCGTTATAGCCTGCCATTCATTACAGTGAGGAGCACCGTTTTCTACCCACATACACAAGCACAAAGTTAACACTAGTAAATATGCTACAAATCAAACTTTTTATTTTTTTTATTTTTTATAATTCAAGTTTATTGGCATTCAAGGGTACATCTTGTTATACTTTTCCATTTCGTTAATCATCCATACAGTTACATAGCAATATTGTAATTCATGCAGGTGACATTTCATTCAGCAAACATATTTTCAACTTTTCCAGATCGTAGTATCCTCCTCAAGAAAAATATCTGTCATTCTGACTATCCTAGTTATCATTCTTACTGTTTAACCTTTTCTTTTCCTTTAACCACTCTAACCTAGTTATTGTCTTCCCCTCTGGTTTCCTTCCACAACTCCCATCTAGCCCATCGGCGCACAAATCCCAGGACTCTAGAGGTGATCTTATGGGTCAGCTCCTCCATTTCCATTATAACCTGGACCACCCCCTGCCATTGTGCTAAGGTTGGAGGGTCCACTGTTAGCCAGTGTTTTGTGATGGCCTTATGTGCCGCTGTCAAAAGTATATTCCAGAGGTACAAGGCCTCCCCTCCCCTAATTTCTGGTGGTGGCAGTCCCAAAATCAGGTGTGGCAGGGTCAACTCAGACGTGATGAAGAACATCTCTCCCAAAGCCTCTTTAATTTGCCTCCAGAACATTTGCAGAATCGGGCATTCCCAAAATATGTGTGTGCGGTGGGCAACAGGTTCCCCACATCCTCTCCAACATCTCTTGAACTTAGCTCTTCCCTACCTGCCCTAGATTTTTGGGGTGTAGAAGAATCGTGTCCCGATTTTCCGGGCAAATTCTTGCCATAGTGGCGAATAGGTTGTGTTACTAGAGGAGTTGTATATTTTACACCATTCTGTTTCTGTTAGCTGAAAGCCTGCCTCCTCCTCCCATCTACATCTGAGGTGTTGGACACAGGGGCGTTGCAACTCTCTAAGGGCTCTGTACAGTCCGGGAATATGTCCCTTCATCAATGTCTGCTTTTGTATTGCTTGGATCACCTCTACCAATCCCCCCCACCTGTCGACCCGCCTTATCCACTTGTTGGGCTTCAACTATGTGCCGTCTTGGCTGCAAAATTCTAAAAAATCTGTATTTTGTAACTGGAACTTCTGTTTTACTGAGTTAAATGGCAGAACGACACTCTGGTCAATTAACTGTGCAAATGTGACAAGTCCCTTCCTTGTCCATTGTCTGAACATGTGGTCCAGTTTGGCTGGGGTAAAGGTGTTACTCCATGCAAACCACTGTAATGACCATAGAGCTTTTGAAATTTGGTACTTGGTCCAGGCCCTATATACTGCTTGCAAGGTGTTTCTAGTTGCCATAAGTGGTAGTTCCTTAATAGATGGTCTAAAGGACAAATCCACCATCCTTGCCTTCAGTGGTGCCACCCTTACAGAGCTCACCTCCATATTTCTCCAGTGCGCCTCATACCCTTCCGCCGACCACAGGGCCGCAGTTCTCAGTTCTGCTGACAAATAATAATCTTCCAAGTTAGGAAGGGCTCTGCCCCCACCATATTGCTAGAATGCATAATCGAAGCTTTTATTCTAACTTTCCCAGGGGACCATATGTATTTGGTAATAATTCCCTGCCAATTTTTAAATCGGGTCTGCAGGATCCACAACGACAGGCACTGAAATAAGTACAGGAATCTGGGCAGAACGTTCCTAGTTATAGATTGTATACATGAGTACATAGGGAGCCTCAGCAGTAACCATTTGCCGATGTCCTGCTTCATCTGTTGGGCCAGAGGTTCGTAATTTACTTCAAATAATTTACCCAGATTTCTGGGGATATGTCCCCAAGTATCTGATTTTGGACGTGTCCCACTACAGCGGCACCATTGACTTAATGTCGTCCGAGGGATTGTAATGTAACCAGAGAACCTCAGTTTTGGCTCTGTTTAAGCTGTATCCAGCATGGTACCCGAACTCCTCAAGACGCCACCACGTCTGTGGTATGGAGGTATCTGGCTGTGTGAGATATAGCAGGACATCGTCTGCGTACAATGATATCTTATGTTCCGAGTACACCATCTCCACTCCGCGTATGCATTGGTCATTTCTTATAATTTTTGCAAGGGGCTCAATATACAGAGTGAACAACATAGGGGACAGGGGGCACCCCTGCCTTGTACCTCTTCCCAGGTTAAATCTATCCGACACCCCCCAAATTAACCCTAACGCACACCTGCGGGCCCGCATACAGAGCCCTGAGACTTATGATGAATTGTCCCAGAAAGCCCATCTGCCCCAATACCTGGAAGAGAAAGCTCCAGGACACTTTATCAAAGGCTTTCTCTGTGTCCAGACTCATCAGGCACGAAGGCGTGCGCACACGGTTTATCTGGTTAATAATGTTCACAGTCCTCCTGATGCTGTCTGAGGTCTGCCAGCCACAAAGCCTGTTTGGTCCATGTGTATTATTTGTGGGATGAGTGATTTGATTCTATCAGCTATTATAGCAGTAAACAGCTTATAGTCTGCATTAAGCAGAGAAATAGGTCTGTATGACCCGCACTCTGCTGGGTCCTTCCCTGCTTTGTGGATTACTGTGATAGTGGCATAGTTCCACAATGGGGATGCCACTTTCCCTTCTCTCCAAATTTCACTGAACACTCCTCCCAGTAGGGGGGTTACTTCCTTAGAGAATGTTTTATAGAATTCCCCTCCAAACCCATCTGGTCTTGGGCATTTACCCGATTTTATGTTTTGTATTGCCTTGATAATCTCAAGGTGAGAGATATTTGTTACCAGTTCCTCCCCCTGCTCCCTGGTCAGTGTGGACAGGCCCAACTTTTGGAGAAAGCATTTTTTCTCCTCTACTGTAGATTCCTGTTGGGGTCTGTAAAGCGTTTTGTAGTAAGAGACAAATGCATTTGCCACTTGTGCTCTGTGTTGGGATGCTTAATTTTAGTGATATATGATTTAGCAGCCTGTTGTCGCAGACGGTAGGCTAAGAATTTTGTCGCCCTCAGTCCCCCCTCATAGTACTTCTGCTTCAGGTAACATAATGCCTTTTCTGTTTCCACATTCATTACGTTTTTAATCTTATCTTTTGTTTCCTTAAGTTTTCCCCATGTCTTTGTTCCATTTTTGCTTTAACTGTCCCTCCAGTTCTTTCAACTGATCTGTGAAAGAAGTCATTTGGCGCTGTCTTTCTCATTTCCTATGCACCAACATAGAAATCAGCCTTCCCCTAACCATTGCCTTTATCGTGTCCTATAGAATTTGGGGTGAGATATCCTTTCCTGCATTGGTGTCTATCGTGTGTTCAATAATATCCTGTATCTCCGAAATTGTTCCCTTGTCTCGTAGGAGGGATACATTAAGCCTCCAATGTGTTTTTTCCATGGCAATGCCAACTCAGTCTCTACATACACTGGTTGGTGATCTGAGTGTATGGCCGATCCCACCCACACCGACCGGTATACATAGGCACTTCTTTATTATATGTGAAAAACATATCTAATCTGGAGTGTATTTTAAATCTGGGGGAGAAATATGTCAAGTCCTTGGCAGTTGAGTATTTCTCTTGCCACATATCCACAATCCCCACATCCCTTAGTAACTTCTCAAATTGTTTAGCTGTCTTATTCCGGCCACTTGGGATCTTTGATGTAGTGTCTAGATTTCTATTTAGAGTCAGGTTCCAGTCTCCCCCCATTACTACCAGTCCCCTTGCTTTTTTCCACCATGAGATGCATCAGGTCAGAGTAAAACTGGATTGATGAGCCCGGGGGTGCACAGACATTGATGAAGGTGACCCAGGCATCTTGCACTCTCCCCCTTACCACAATGCATCTCACCCCCTCATCTATTATAAGTTCATCCTCCTCAAAGGGTAGATCTGATGCCATCATGATGGCCACCCCCGCTTCTTCCCCTTATCCAGAGATGCGTGGTACAACGTGGGGTATGCCCTAGACTTGAGTTTTAGTGCCTCCTCTGGAGAGAGGTGCATCTCCTGTAGGAAACAGACAGAGCAGTTTTGCTGTTTAAGAAATTGTTGGATCTGCCACCTTTTCCGGGGGTTGTTGATCCCATTTATATTGTAAGTAACAGTTGCCAATCTAGGACTAACCATTAGAGACATATCATCGTTAACCAGAGGAACCCCTGCGGCCCCCCTTTGTTTCTTTACCACCCGCTTAGCTGTAAATGCACCCCACATGAAACCAAACAATTTTAGAACATACAACTTTCTCAACATGTTCAACAACAAACATCTATGAGGTGTAAGTATATTACCCCATTTTCCTAATGTACAATAATATAACTTTTAAGAAATCTTGGTGTGTCAAGTCCCCTTTCCCAATAATAGTTCTACTCCAAACACTAGGCAAAGTATGCCCCCGCTCAATGTTCCGGGTGTCTGTTATCTTCCTAGGTCGAGCTGGGAGCCCCCTGCTCAGGCGGTACCTCCCTAGTGGGCACCCTGATCTCTCAACTATAGCGTGAGAGGAACTGGAATTGGCAGGAGAATTCCCACCGTCCATGCAGTATAGGCCTACGTCCGCAAGGATGTGGCAGATGTCTTTCTCTTTACCTTTCTTAGGCCCCCCAATCCATTATTATGTCATCATTTAACTATTATTGCCTCATCTTTAACTTGTTGTATAGAATACCTTCCAGAGTCTCACCTATCACGGAGAGTCTACATAGCGGGACCAGCGTGCATCTATTCCAATGTTTTACAATCTTCTTTCTTGGCCCCTCTTAAATGCAAGATACATGAAAGTCCTTCTCTGGTAAGTATATTATCCCCTTTTGTTCCTACCCATGCAAAGTTTTCCCCTTACATTTTTATGCCTTCTGACCATTTAGATTTGGTGACCCCCTCCTCCCTTAATCAGCGTTCCCCCTCGACACACTCATTATGTGCAGATGTCTCCATGTCTGAGGTCGAACCCCCCCCCCCATTACCCATCAACACTGCACCCCCTTTCCCAAAATTAAAATTTGTACTTGCAGTTGTAATGGGATATGCCCCCAGTCGGGAGTCTGGCGTTCCCATAAGTGGATACAGCTTGGGAGTAACAGGGGGCATCAAGTCTCAGCCCATCTCGGGGCAAGGGAGCGCTTGGCTTCAGAAGTGTGTCCCGTCTCTAAAGACCTGCCAGGTATTAATTTCAAGTGTCCTTTCTGCTGCTTCTGCTGTGGGTGCCACTCTGTACTCCTTGCTGTGTGCTGCCTGTTGCAGGAGGCCCTCAATGTGTGCCCATGCTCCGTAGGTCGTCAGCAAGGCTCCCAGGTCTGATCGCAGTGTCGCAAGGTTGGATCCTATAGGATCGCTCATCTTTTCACCTTTACGTGCCACAGCCCAGGCCAATCGAAGGAGTTCTTTCTCGAGCTGCTCCTTAACTAATGCTGGGGTTTCAATTCCGGTCTCCTGCAGGTAGGGAGTCGCTGCAAGAAGATCCTGGTATGTGCGGGTTCCCTGCTCTGCCTCCACACAGAGTCTAGCTAGATACAGAATTTGTGCTTTTATGTGCCTGGCCCGGAGCTGTTTCAGTATGGGCCACATGGCACGGCGGCTCTCCTGGACTGCCATCGTGTAGTCATTGTCCGGGCTTAATCCGTGTTGCTTGAACTTGATCTCTCTCTGTTTCCATGCGTGCTGTAACAGGTCTTCCTTCATGGTATTCGATGACATCCTGAAGACGAAGGATCTTGGTCTGGCTCCTGCATTGGGTCGCGGGCCCAGGGATCTGTGGGCCCAATCTATGGCTATTTCGTAGTCATCCGGCAGCTGCAAGGTCATTCTAAGTAGGTCCTGAATGAAGGCAATGGTGCTGGTCGCTCCCTCCTCTGCACCCTCAGGCACCCCATATAATCGAAGGTTTTGTCTTCGGCTGCAGCCCTCCAAGTCGTCTAGCCGGTAAGTCAGCTCCCGCTCTCTGGCCATCAGATAGAGGATTAACGGTCGTGCCGATCAGACTGTTCTGTAATTGTATTCAGCCCCAATTCCAGTTGGTCTGTTCGATTTTCTATATGCTCCATGTTTACTTTTAGGTCTGTTAGTGTGTGGTCAATTCTGTTGACTGTTGCCGCGGTTTGTTTTATAGTTGTTATCAAGTCAGACCATTCATCGGAGCCTGTGGCGCCATGTCCGTCGCCCCATCTAGGCTGTCCCCCGGTATGCGCTGTCTGTCCGACTGCTGCATCTCTTTCAGTCGTTGTACCAGAGTATTTAAGGTCCTGGAGGTTAAGACCTTTGAACCAGTTGTTTTCGTCGGGGAATCCGTTCTGCTAGAGGCAGATGTGGCTTGATTTGGATCAGGGGTTAGGCAGAGCTCGAAAGTCAAGCCTCCATTACCTTTCTGACGTCACCGGAAGTCCAAATCAAACGTTATTGATACTATTTTCAACACTGCAAACTTTAATTCAGTAAAATAAATCAAAGTAATTTCATTTCCAAACGTCATTAACTGCAGTACCTTCAATGAATCTACTTCGTCCTGACATTCCATCCAGGAGAGGCATGTCTTAAGTCCTTTAATTGCTTCAGTGGCACTAAGTTTGTCTTTAGCCCCCCCCTTCCAAGATCACTCACTCTCCCCACTGTCCTCATGACAGCAGTTAGAGACTGTGGCCATGACTGCCTCATCACTCAGCTGTTCCGTGGTTGCTAGCGTATGGTCACTTAGCAACCAGATCTTAATCAGCTCTCTTGCATCTTCGGGACGTTCGATGATGTGGAGATCAGTGGCAATTTTTGCAATTTCATCGCTGCCATCTAGGTCATCCTCAGCATGCTCTGTGGCAATGTCAGGGGGGTTGAGTACAGGACTGAGCGTCGGATCCCAGCAATGCCAAACAGTGCCCTCTGAAACAGCAGCCCAGTCTTCACCAGATAGGTGCACTACATCTTTCAATGTGAGGGATTTCAGAAAGGCAGTCACTGAATCCCCTTGAGCAGTCTTTTTCTGTAGTGTTTTCTGAACATTGCAATTATGCCTCCGTCTAATGGTTGGAGCCAGGCAGCTGTGTTTTTGGGTAGAACAGTTTTTACTCTACCATCCCGGGACTTTAGTGAAGCTTCAGGAGTGGGTGGGCAGGGCACCGATCCATAAGAAGTAGGGCTTTCTGGGGCAGATGAAGTGATCTTGGGTGGGTTCTTACTGATGGCACAAGAGAGTTACCAAATCATTGTAGAAACAGCTCAGATGTCATCCAAGCATTTCAAGAGCTCTGGTATTCCACTGGGAGGGCAATCATGTTCAGATGGCGGAAACAACATGGAGACCAAAACTTGCCAATGCAGAGTGGTTTCAATTTATGAGAGCCAGTAGCATTAGCACACGACAAATAGTTCACCCTGTCTTTGCTCACTCTGAAACCCTTGGATGTATTGTTCTCACTTTCGGCAGCCACGGTTTGACATCTGGCAAAACACCACCTAAACAGGCCAGTCTCACCACAACTGTAGATCTGCTTGTGTGTGTAACCATCATCCTTGATTCTGGCAAAAGTTCAGCAGCTGCAACATCATTGCTCCCCGGTGTTACACACACGATGAATGCCATGTCAGAGCAGAAAACGTTAAAGCTAGCCAGCTGACGACTTGAAGGTGTTGCTTTCACCATACAGCTCGGCTGCAAACTGGTTAGCCTTTTCTTGGACCAATGAGCCAGACACAGGGACTCAATTTAACCTCTGTTGGCTAAACCATATCTGGGTAGCCTTATCAATGTCAGTCTCGTCTGCCATTCACAGCTTGTTTTGGTTTAGACTCTCTCACTCAGAGCACTCAAAAACAAAACTCCCTGAGCGAGTCCTCTTGCTTTCTCCAAGTGCAAACAGTGGACTTGGGAGTACCCAGTTTCAGCAGACAGTTTTTTTAGGCTCTCTCCACTGTTGAGCCTGTCTAGGATCGCAAGATTCATCTTCAGTGAATATCCTGATCTCTTCATTGTGGAATTAAGATCCAGGGCATGGTATAGCTGGCTTTTTGAACAAGATTATTTTAATTACAGGTAACTGATTTGCAATTATTCATCTTTGAATTGGCTTTCCCCTAAATCTAAATTTTTGTATTCTATGGGAAGCCTGGTGCACCAGGCTATTCAAAGAACCTGCCTCCTTTGTCCAATTTTAGTTGAATTAAGGGAGTCTCAAGTCAATCTGCAGTCAAACCAAGGGGTCCTTTTAAATTTTATTCAAGTAAAAAATAATCATGGTTCCCGGTCCTTCTCTTCATTGGCTCCATGTTTTTGGAATGATTTACCGCTTTCCCTGAGATCTATCAAATCATTGCCTGGATTTAAACGCAAGCTCAAATAGTATTTAATGTCTCATGAAGTCTGTGTTTTCTAAATGTGACTTTTGTCAAAGTATTGTAACTTATGTTTATTGTCCGGGTCGGACCGGAAGAAGGGCTTCTGCCCAGTAACCTTACCCGGTTAACAAAATTTAAATAAATTTTTTTAAATAATTACTGTACGAGATTAACAACACGCTCATACAGTACTTATTACGAAGGTACTTGATCGCTGACAGCTTGGTGCGGTACTCAGCAGGCAGCTAAATCAGCATTTTTTTTTAATTTTTTTTTTAAATTTAGTATCCTTTTTGCGCCTCCAGTCTTGCCCTTAATGCCCCTAATGAAGCTTCTGCTCCTCCCCGCACGTTGACCCACCATGCCCAGGTTTACCCCCCTGAGCGGGGCCACCGGGTGCTCCCTCCCCATGGTCAATGTAGACTAGTTCCGGCTTAATCCCCAGGGAGGGACCACGGGAGTGGGACCCCCTCCAGCAGACACTGGCGGCAGCAGGAGCAGCGGTGGAGCAGGGGCATCATGGCCATAGGACAGGTGATTTTGTTAACTGTGCGGCAGTACCTGGAGGCAGGGATGTGCAATGATGTCCCATGTCTGCCCTGCCCCCCGCAGGTAACGGCGCCAACACAGTGGGTCCCCCCCAGCCTCCGCAGGGTGTGTTGAACACTCTATCCCCCTGCCCCCGGAGAAGGAGAACAGTCTCTAGGATGCTCAGTCCTTCTCCCCCCGGCCAGCCCTTCTACATCCTGAGTCCATTTCTGAACCCAGGTCTTAGTATCGCTGACGGACACTCTGCCTCTGTGCCGGCATCAGCATTCTTTTTGACAGGGAGCCAAACGAACCATTCGCTATAGTGAGGTTTGTTGTAGCAAGGGAGCACTGTACTAGTCCATTGCAATTCAAGTACATTACAGCTTAATACCAGGGCAGGGCACCTCCTTCAGCTCAGCACAACCACACTCGTATACCAAGTATACATGTGATTCGTAGCCAGTGTCCCAGTGGTGGTAGCTCAATATTCCATCTGAAACTGTGATTTGGAGTGATGAGGTGGGAGGGGGAGAACTGAGGTGCAGATACCTTCTGGTTATTTTGGGGGGGGAGGGGCTGCTCAACAGCGAGTTGCCTATGGGGTTGGATCCTCTGTGCATCCCTGTGCTGGAATTAGCACCCTCCTACAGCACGAATCTGGCCCAATATGCTGGTCACCTTGATCCTTGCAGCAGCTTACTCAAAGTGGTGCGCACCCTCTGATCAATCAAACCGGCTTTGTGCACTATGAGGGGAAGGTGGTATCACTGACCACCCCTGCTGAGGGCCCTGGCGAAAAGCTCCTCACTCCCAAGCCATCATATGCTTTTACAATTTAACCCAAGAGAGTAATGGGCCTCAGATGCTGTCCTCATAATGTCATGGAACAAGTATTCGGCAAGGCTAGCTTGGCATGGAGCCCCCCCATCCCCCGTGGCACACTCCAACAGCAGCTTTCACTCACAGTCCGGTAGTGTAGCTAGTAAAGAAGGAGAACGTTCCTAACCAAGCAGTGGAACTATAAAAGGCGACTACTGAGGGACTTGAGTTGGAGACCCACTATATCACCCCCCACAGAGCCCCTTACTAATCATTCCTGACTCCCTACCTGATTATCCCAGGCTTAGGGCATGAAAAAGTGTCCATGGTCAGCAATCTCTGTTCCGTAGTCCGATAATTGTGTGTCCACTAGCAGTCATCAGAAAGTAGCAGTACTGAGTTCATTTGGTATGTCCTTCAAATTGCTTGAGTAAGTTCTTAGACTGCATTGCCTCCTCCGATTGCCAAGCTCTAGTTACTCGGGATTGCTGAGCAGTGTCTTTCTCCTGGGACAACTGGGAATTTCCAAATGTTGTGGCCTGGAGAAGCCAGAGCGTTAAGGCCGTCTAGGTGAAGAAGGTATAGCTATGCGCAAAATCTTCTTTGGCTTTGGAGGGAGTGTGATACAGGATATCTCCCTCCCGGAACTTAACTCTGAGTTTGGCTGGATAAGGAGCTTGAAAATGAACTCCCGCTTGCTTCTGCGCATGAAGAAAAAGGGAATGTAGGCCATGTCTCTGCTGCTGAACTGCAAGAGTGAAATCATAGTCAAAGTAAATCTGGTTCTCCATGTATCTGACCACCCTGAGATGCCAGGCTGTCAAGGGCACCATCTCTTTTACCTGGATCCTCAGACATTTTAAGGACTGAAGCCTCTCTTCTGGACCGGGCCTTGGCCCCAAGGCCCTGTGCACCCTCTCTAGGTCAAAGTCATAGAAGCACAGAATCTGTCAGCAGATAAGAACCATACGGCTCACCTAGTCTGCCCATTTCCCTACTCACTGCTACAGCCCCAGATCCTACTTGATCTGTGGCTCTCCTACTCAGCACATGTCTGCTGGTAGTTGCACGGAACCCAGAAGGAGCTGCTCCATAAATGCTGGTACCCAACTGCCCTCCTCTCCCCCCGGGTCTTAAATTCTTATGGCAGCGGCACTCTTTGAGATCTTACTATTTGAAGATAGAACCTGACAGCAGATAAGGACCACGTGGCCCACCCAGTCTGCCCATTTCTTTGTCCATACTGTCACCACACACACTACATGGTCTCTGGCTACCCCCCCCCGTGCCAAATTTGTGTGCGTTTGTGGTCTCACTGAACCACACGATAAAGCAGCTGCAGTAGGAGATGCGCTGTAGTAGCTTTTGTTTAGCTAGTGCCCCAGCAGTTTCCTTCAGGTCCTTGGTTTCCTGCCTGATGCTCTTGATTTCTCATTTCATGCCTGCAAGCGCATCTCGTACCTCAGTTCTGAAGGCCAGAAGCTCAGAAAGTAGTCAATCATTAGTAAACTCTAACTGTGATGAACCAGTATGAGAGCACGGGGAGGAGGCTGCACACTCGGATATTGAGCGCAGTGAGTTCTGAGCTCCCGATGATGAGTTTGAAGGAGCCTGTGCAGTTGTTCTGAATTGTTTTGTTTCCCCCATCACAAGTCCACACTGCTGCGAGGTTTGACACTGAGTGAGAGTGGATTAGCGGGTTTAAGCATGTGTCTTAGTGGCTGGGGCTCCAAAGCGTGATCCCTACGCAGCCATCAAGGAGGACAATGTTCTACTTGGCCACCTTCCAGTCTTCCACCCAGCACCAACCCTGTACAGACTCAGATGATTACTACAAGCAGCACCACTGTCATCTGCTGGCATGTATTCTATAGAGCATGTCAACTGGAAAAATACCATCGGGTTTCTAGGGAAAACTTAAAAAGTCACTCAATGGCAGACTGCGTTCTCAATCACATACATGTCTGGAAATCTTTCTGAGTCAAGTAGAAAAGTGCAGTGATCAACTACATTTTACTGCACACAGGTTCGCAATGAAACATTAAGTCAGAACTCTAAGAGGATTTATTGGTACTTAAATTGATGGGCTGCTTGTATATGGATAAGACAGTTGCTGTCCTATATGCCATTGAATATTCATTCCTATATACCAGCTGTCGCATGCAAAGTCCATCTGTACTTATTTTACTTTATTTATTTAGTTTTTGTTGACCAGGTAGGTGCCCTAGACAACATGGCTGCCTATTTTCAGGTACGACCTGGGAGAATACAGCAGAGGGCAGGTATACAACAGTATATACAGATAGTCATGTGATCATGGTACACAGGAACAGGCGCAGTACATCTATACAAAATATTCAGCAAATGACAGTAAAGTCGCAAGAACAATATATAGTAACAGAACTCTTGATATAAGTGCAGAGACTAACAGTTTTTGTTATCAACATGTAGTAAGTCCAAGAGAGGGTAGCAAAGTAAACCAGGCAGGTAAGTGGGTAGAGGAGGTAGGTGACATAAGGCAGCTAGGAGGTGTGGATGGGTTCAAAGCATAAAAGACCCTTACGGAGGCCCTGTTTGAAACTGCTTAGACAAGGGGAGTTTATGAGATTAAGTGGAAAGGTATTCCACAGTTTGGGGGCAGAAACCGAGACAGCATTTTCACCCATTTTGGTTTTGCATCTAGGTTGGACAAGCAGGGATTTATCAACTGATCTCAGGGGGTAGGCAGAGGTCGCAGCCTTGAGCAGAGAGGCCAGTTTGACAAAGATTTGGGAAGTGATTATATTTTTTATGAAATAGGAGGTGATAAACAGATGGAAAACAAGGGGGGGTGAGCAATCCCAGGCTGGAATATGGTGAGCAACAGTGAGTTTGTTTCGGTAGCAACAGCCCAAAGCAGCAGATATTACTGTAGCAGACAACCCACTTTCAGAGGAGCCGACCAGTAGTAGCTGGAAGGGCTATTAACCCATGTGCCAATTTGGGTCTCAGGATCCCCTGTGCAATGGTCAACCTAGCCACAGATGTAAGGCGGTGTCTAACCTTGTATGCCAGACCCATCTGAATATTTACGGATTTGAGGACTGTGGTTAGGTGCAGGTCAAAGTCTAAGGCAGGCTCAAGGGTGACTCCTAGGTATTTAAAGGAGGTAACTGAATTGATGGGAGTGCCATCAAGTGATGAGATTCATAAAGACTGGGTATCTGACAATCTTTGAACCCAAGCCGAAGAGCACAGTTACAGTTTTACTTTTATTCAGGACAAGTTTATTCTGCAATAGCCAGAGCTGAAAGGTATTGAAATTATGACAGATTCTGGTTGCTGTCTGATAGGTTTGGAGAGGAAGAGTAGAGAACTAGATACTCTGCATAGCAGGGCTGAGCAGGGGCCAGTGGGTGCTGGGAGATCATTTATGAAGATCATGAACAGGAGAGGACCAAGAATCAAACCTTGGGGCACACCGATACGGGTAGGAGCGAGGGAGGACTTGGCACCTCCGATCTGGACATATTGCTAACGCCCCGAGACGTAATTTTGGAACCAGGCAGTGGTAGAAGTGGAGAAGCCAAGAGAAGACAACTTTGATAGGAGCAGCGGGTGATCTACTAAGTCAAAAGCTTTCATAAGATCTACACAAGTAGCCCCTGTGAGACAGCCGATGTCCATTGCTAGTCTGACATCATTTGTAAACTGTACGAGTGCAGTGGATGTACTGTGTCCTTGTTGAAACCCATGTTGATCCGAGGTGAGGAGGTTGAATGACTGGAGGTGTTCCGAGATCTGTGTGGATACAATTTCTTCAAGCATTTTAGAGAGTGTAGTGAGGATGGCAATAGGACAGTAGTTACCCAAATTGGTGATGTCCCCCTTTTTGTGAACAGGGACTACTCAAGCAGTTTTCCAGAGGGAGGGGACATGCCCTGTAAGTAGGGACAGGTTGAAGAGTCGAGTAACTGGAGAGACTATAGAGTGGCAATGGTTTTTAGGAATTTCGGTAAGAGTCCATCTCCCCCCAGCTGACCAGACAGGAGATATGGACTTGAGTAAGTTCAGGACTTCAGGCTCGGAGACTGGGTGAAGACAGAAGGGAGGGTTTGAAGGTTTAGAGGTACTCTTCGGAGACGCCAGTACGAGCCCTGGAGATGTAGAGTAGGAGGACAGGTCAGTGAAACTGGAGTTTAGAGCCTCGGCAATAGTGAGCACGTTACTGCAGCTACCGCCATCTACAACCATATCCGAGATGGTATTTCTATAATTTTTTCCTAGAGAGGTGTTAATATCACACTAGAAACCACAAGAGTCGTTAACAGAAGTACTAAGTACCTGATGGTGGTACCTGCCCCTTAGCAGTTCCGATGGAGACCTTACATAGGTTCTGGAGCCTCTTATATTCAGTCCAGTCAGCTGGGGACTATGGAAGTTTTGCTTTGTTCCAGGCTTTATCTCTCAGTTTGAGAAAGGTCAGGAGTGATGAGTTTAGCCACCGGGTAGCAGTACCCCGGATACGCCGTATTTCTTTAGTGGGACATATTTATCTTCTAAATTCAAAAGTGTGGTAAGGAGGTATTGAGCAGCGTGTTCCGTGTCACAGGTATCGTACATAGGTGCCCAGTCCGTGTTCCGTAGCTCTAGATCAAGGCTTCTGTGTCCATTTTCGAGAAATCTCTGAAGAGAATTTCTCTGGGGAGGGGTTTAGGGACCCTTGCTCTCCAAACACAGTAGACGAGGGAATGGTCACTGATTTAGTCCAGTAAAACTCCTACGGCGCTGATCCATTCAGGCCTATCTGAGATGACCAAGTCCAGAAGAGATTGGAGACTGCTGTAACTAGACTGTCTGGTCGGGGAAGTGACCAGCTGAGACAGGTGAAGCCGGCTAAGTTCTGTGGCATATAGATCACAGTTCTTCCCCAGCCAATCCAGGTTAAGGTCACCCATTATAATGAGCTTGTCTGCCTTTCAGCGAGGTGATATGATCGAAACATTCAAACACCTTAAGGGCATTAAAGTGAAAGAGTCTAACATGTTTCAATACAAGAAAAATAGCAGGACAAGAGGACACAGCATTAAATCAGAGGGAGGCCGATTAAGGGGTAATGTGAAGAAGTTCTTTTTCACAGAAAGGGTGATGGATGCATGGAACGGCCTACCTCAGGAAGTGGTGGATATGGATACAGTGCAGGGCTTCAAACAGGCATGGGATAGGCATAAGGGAGCAATACAGATGAGTATGAATAGATAGGCCACTGACAGAGCAAAGGCCGATGGCACATTCATAAGGTAGAGAAAAAAAATGGGCAGACTGGATGGGCCTTGCGGTCCTTATCTGTCATCAGCTTCTAAGTTTCTATGAGAGGTAGTCTATAACCTTGGTCAGGCCTGTTAGTCCATTTTAGGAGGGTTATAGGTACACACATCATTTAATTTCTTAGTGAGACCAAGGGTAATAACTATGTTAATTGCTTCACCTAGACAGCTAGCACTGACTGGGTAAACTGTAACATCAAGATCCTCTCTGGTATAGAACAAGACTCCACCTCCCCTTTTTGCCCTCTGGCGATCACACCTACGGAGATTATATCCACTGAACTTACAAAAGGAATCAGGTGTGTAGAGTTTTAACCCGGTCTCAGACAGACCTAGGATGTCAGGGGAGTTGTGGACTATCCAAGCTTCAAGTTGTGCACAATTAGCAGTCAGGCTTCTAATATTCGTATGTGCCAGTCTTGGACCCTTTTTTGTGTACCAGTGGGATGAGTCCATGGGAGTGTTGCTAGCCGGAGGGCCCGGGTTGGGTTTAATGTCCTCTGAGAGAGCGAGACGGCAAAGGGGTATCCAGGTTTCAAGAAGAGAGGTTAGGAGCAACCCCCCAGCCCAGTGGGACATGAAAAGGGGAGCAACTGATGTAGCCAGCAATACTAACAAATGGGATGAGCTTTAGGAGCCAGGTTTCAGGGATGGTGTTATCTCCCCTGACAACTAGGTTGGAGTAACAAAAGCTCCAGTCCTCGGAGTTATGCAAGTAGCCAGAGTCAGTGGCTGGCTGACATGGGAGATCTGCTGAGAAGTGGAGGACAATCACCAGGGAAATAAATCCTACAAATAAGCTATGTAGCCCAGTGACCCCCACAATGCACTCTGGTAGAGAGATAGTATGCCAGGCATCACAGAGGAGCAGTGATTCAAGATCGGAGGGGAGACTACTGAGTGGATGTGCTTTAAACCACCAAAAAGTGAGGGAGCCAGAGATGGAGGACAAGTACTTTCCAGACAGGCTGGGTTAGATATAAGCTAGGCTTGAGCCAACAGTGGCGACAGTAACAGCTCTTATTTAGGAGTAGAGACAGAACCAGCTCAGGAAGACAAGGCAAAGCAATGACAGAGTTTATGTTGCCCTAGCTCCACCCTCTGGGGATGGACCAATCACAGAGGGACAAAGAATAACCACCCCCCCAATGTGCGAGCATTTAATAAGCCATGGGGATGGGGCAGAGCAGGTGGGAGAAAATTTCCAGTCACTCTCCCAGTTGGAGCCTAAACTAAGCAAGCAGTAAAATGACTGTTGACTGCAAAACACAGCAGACCGCTGGTAATTAAATGCAGGCTGGCCGTGAAAAAAAGACCAAGGGGCATCAGTTCAAAGTACAGACTTTTTTTCCTGCTCAGTTCAGCTTAAGTGGATAATGGCTCCGCGGCAGAGAGGATCAGGGAACAACTGAAAAGGTGCCAGAAACTCAAAAACTGGACAGCCTAGGACTCGACTGGTACCCTTCAGACTAGGTACCTTGTGGCTTCGGGGAGGGCTGGCAGGGTCTCATTAAGGTCCAGGAGCTGCGTGCTGCAGCATGGTGGCCCAAATTCAGGGGCACCCAGGAGCCTTGTGGCTTCAGGGAGGGCTGGCAGGGTCTCAGCGAGGTCCGGGAGCTGTGTGGCCCAAATTCAGGGGTGCCCAGGAGCCTTGTGGCTTTGGGGAGGGCTGGCAGGGTCTCGGTGTGGTCCGGGAGCTGAGTGGCACAGCACGGTGGCCTGAATTCAGGAGGTGCCCAGGAGCCTTGTGGCTTCAGGGAGGGCTGGCAGGGTCTCAGCGAGGTCCGGGAGCTGTGTGGCGCAGCACGGTGGCCCAAATTCAGAGGTGCCCAGGAGCCTTGTGGCTTTGGGGAGGGCTCGCAGGGTCTTGGCAAGGTCCAGGAGCTGTGTGGCGCAGCACGGTGGCCTGAATTCAGGAGGTGCCCAGGAGCCTTGTGGCTTCGGGAAGGGTTGGCAGGGTCTTGGCAAGGTCCGGGAGCTGTGTGGCGCAGCATGGTGGCCTAAATTCAGGAGGTGCCCAGGAGCCTTGTGGCTTCAGGGAGGGCTGGCAGGGACTCAGCGAAGTCCGGGAGCTGTGTGGCACAGCACGGTGGCCCAAACTCAGGGGTGCCCAGGAGCCTTGTGGCTTTGGGGAGGGCTCGCAGTGTCTTGGCAAGGTCCGGGAGCTGTGTGGCACAGCACGGTGGCCTGAATTCAGGAGGTGCCCAGGAGCCTTGTGGCTTCCAGGAGGGCTGGCAGGGTCTTGGCAAGGTCAGAGAGCTGCATGGCGTAGCACAGTGGCCCGAATTCAGGTGTGCCCGGGAAACTTGTGGCTTCAGGGAGGGCTGACAGGGTCTGGGAACTGTGTGGCGCAGCACAGTGACTCAAATTCAAGGGTGCCCAAGAGCCTTGTGGCTTCGGGAAGGGCTGGCAGTGTCTCGGCGAGGTCCGGGAGCTGCGTGGCGCAGCACGGTGGCCCGACTTCAGGGGTGCCCAGGAGCCTGACACCATATGCCTTTTGAATGTAAGCTTTTTACAGATATATTTAACCTTTAGTCATTAAAAAAAGGAAAGCAAACTGCAAACAGGCTGCTCCAACAAGAACCTTAAACATTTCAAGGAACTCTTGTACTACTCCTTAAAATTACAGTCCATATGCAGGGATGGCCTCGTTCAAACAGCTTCCTCCCTCATAGTTCACCTGCTCCTCCTGCTAGAGCATGCAGCGACATAATTATATAATCCTATATTAGCAACATCACCGGCATGCACACAGTGACAGATGATGTCACAAATGCAGGACTATATGCTCCTTTTAGGAACAGGTAAATTAGGAGAAGAAAGCTCTTGCTTAAATATGGATATCTTTATTTAGCAACAGTGGGAACTGAAAGGCAAAGAAAACATATAAGGTAAATTGGGTTTCAGTAAGATTTCGATCAAGTCTGTCAAAGAGTGTGAAAGACCCTTTCTAAAGGTGGTCAGTTTGCAAAGATTGGGTATATATGCCAAGTACCTATGACGCATTCTACTTTGGTATAACAAGTTGGATGATCAAAAAAAAAACAAAAAGAGTATTCAAGAGAAACAGAGCTGAAATTGTAAAGCTTGTAAAAATGGACAAGAAGGCATCATCACTACCTGCTAGATTTCAAACAGTGGAAGACATGCTGATGCTAGCTTGCTTTCAGCGTGATGCAGACCGCAAACAGGAAGTTTTTTTTTTGTAGTCCATGGGAAATCAATGTACTTTCTTCCTGATTAGCATCTTTGCTTCCTATCAGTGTTTTGCCTTCAGATAGCTGAGTCATCAGTAATGCCAAGTGCTGAAAAGTTACTCTAACCACATACATTCTTTCCAACAGTACATCACCCAGTCACGTGGAACTGAACAAGAAAACACAGCTGGTTTACAAAACTGTATTACTGTACTAAGCCCCCACCCCCCAAAAAAAAAACAACAAACCAAAAAAAAATACACCAGTCCATTCAGGCGCTAACAAATAACTATTTCAGCTTTAATTACAATCATCCAGGAAAGACAATACAACCAAACCAATGTATATACTAAGTTATGCAATGCACAGGAACAATTATATTTACAAAAGTTTCACTGGACACCATCCCGTTGTTTCAGCGGTATAGCTACTGTTCGTGACACCATCAAACTGAGTTAACGTGATAGGGCTATTAAAGGAAAACTGTGCTTTCTCACGCGGCAAAGTAGTTTAATTTAATTATCAAAAGTCTGCTACCCGGAAGTATGGTGGACGCTCGAGCGGCTCCATTAACTGTAAAGGTGCGGCACCATACCATGCACTTCAGTGCACTGCGTCTACCATACTTCCAGGTAGCTGACTTTTGATAATGATAGGGGTGGGAGCCCCTGCAAAGCACAGTTTTCCTTTAAAGGAAATGTCCACATAAAAGTAGACCCACCTCAGTGTGGGCAGGGCCCACTTAGAACTTTCAGTGAAAGTACTCTTTATCTTCGCCATTGTATAGTATTAGTATTTTATTCTGTTGATTCTTGGCCTCCTTCTGCAGTCGGCATTTCGCAATTCAGCACCATGAGCGGTGTGTGCCTACAAATCACCTGTGGCTGTCCCGAGAAGGATGTGTCATGCAGGAAGCAGCCGTGGGTCTGTCCTATATATCTATATACGCCTGTAGTGTCCCAATAGCTCTGGTTTGGAGCATACATGTCTTGGTGCTATACCAAGACCAGGTACTGTGAGCGTGCCGCTCGTGGTGCTGAACTGTGAAATGCCGGCACTGAGGGAGGCAGGATCAACCAGATAAATTACTAATATATAACAATGGCGGAGGTTAAAAAAAAAAAAAAAAAGGTACTTTTTCTGAAACTTTTAATCAGGCCCTACCTCACACTGAGGTGGGGTCCGTTTTTACGTGAGCATTTCCCTTTAAGGGCCATCTGTGGGGGGGGAGGGGAAGATAGAGCACCCCAGAAGATGCTCTCTTCCTCCAACAAGGGAAGGCTGCTGCTACAACACTGCCAACCATGCGACTACAGGTGACATTACAGCGGTATCACAGTAGGAAGCGGGGACGTCGGCAGGACTCCACTCAGGCACACTCTGTGTGGTGTGCGAGCATGGAGACCCTAGACTGCCAGCATCCTAGTGGGCAGAGACAACAAGGAAATGCCGGACTCTCACAGGATGATCCTAGGTACACACTCATCACCTGACCCTAGTCATCACCCTCTCTTCATGGCAGCTCAGCAACTTCTGCCTCCATTTGCTGGTGCAAGCAGGAGGTGGGATATGGCAAAGCCAGACCCTGCCATGGGGCTTGGCAGAATCCCCTGAAGTTGAAAAATACACAACTATTAGGGACACGGGTGGGGCTGAACCCATTATGGGGAAAGGGGGCCCAAGTCAAGGGGTGAAGCATGAAAAATAAATTAAAAAACAAGTTTCATTTGGAAAAGTCTGCTGAACTGAGGACGCCTCATTTGCAGAGGTCTCTGGGGTGTACAGAGAGGATCTACTTAACAGAAAGAACAGGTTACTCACCTTTAACAGTAGTTCTAGGAGTGGTAGTGTTCATCCACATTCTCTGGCATGTCCCTTTCCCCTTTAAATCTTGCTGGAAGTCTTCAAGCTGGCTTCTCCCACCCACCCAGGTAGTAAATACCTCTGCTCCGCCCCACGACGCTAGATCTTAGCCAGCTGGAAGCAAGGCTGCGCGCCTAAAGCCGGGGAGGTCGGATGGGTGTGTGTGGATGAACAACATATACCACTCCTAGAACTACTGTTACAGGTGAGTAACCTGTTCTTCTACGAGTGTGGATATGTTGTTCATCCACACTCTCTGGCAGACTCCAAGCAGTTCTCTGGGAGGAGGGAGGCAAGGTGCACACCCCCTACTTGGGAAATAGAGATTGGAGAACCGAGGCCCTAAAACCAGCATCCCGGCGTGACTCACGGTCGATGTGGTAGTGGGTAATAAAAGTGTTTGCTGACTTCCAGGTAACAGCCCGACAGATGTCCTGGATAGGGATGTCCCTGGAAGCAGCCACCGATGCAGCAGTATGGCAGGTAGAATGAGCTCTTATCCCTCTGGGAGGCTCCTTGCCCACCAACTCATAGCACAGACCTATGCATGATGTAATCCACCTTGCAATGGTCTGTTTGACTGCAGGTCTGCCAGAAGCGGCTTTAGCGTAGGTGACAAACAGCTGGCGAACCTCTCCACGAATTTCCGCCATTCTCTCCTTATAATAGGAGAGAGCACGTCTCAGGTCCAAAGTATGGAGCCTGTACTCACCGTCCAAGGTGTAATCAGGATAGTACACTGGCAGAGTTAACACCTGGTTAGGGTTAAACTCTGACACCACCTTCGGAAGGAATTTCGGATGGCGGCGCAGGACAACTTTGTCCCTGTGGAAGACCAGATAAGGGGAGTCCACCGAAAGCGCCTGGAGCTCTCCTGTCCTTCTGGCTGACGTGATAGCCACCAGGAAGGCAGTCTTCCATGGCAAGTGTGAAAGCTCACACTTGTATATGGGTTCGAATGGCTTGCCCATGAGCTTTGCCAAAACCAGCAAAAGATCCCACGGAGGTGGAGTTTCACGCACTGAAGGGGATATGTGATCCAGGCCTTGAAAAACGCCTCGACCACTGTCTCCGCGCCAATGTCGACAGACCCAGCCCGCTCGTAAACAGAAATGCTGCCAGGTGCATCCTAAGGGTCGATGATCAGAGACCCTTTGGAGAGAGACCAAAGGTAGTCGTGAGTTAGGCTACAGAACAGGATATGGGGTCCAGACTTATCCTGACACCAAATGGAAAATCTTTTCCATTTGAAGGCATAACATTTCCTGGTCGATTCCTTCTGAGATGCCTCCACTACGGTGTAGACAGCCTCAGAAAGATCCAAAGCCTGGAACGCTAGCCGTTCAGGTACCAGGCTGTCAGGTGCAACGACTGAAGGTCTGGATGGAAAACCTTCCAAAGGTTCAGAGATATCAGGTCTGGGTGTGTACACAGCTGCTCCGGGGACCTGCAGCTGAGACTGAGGAGATCTGGGTACCAGAACTGGCACAGCCAGTCTGGGGCTACCAGGATCACCTTTGCCTTGTACCTCCTCACCTTGAGTAACACCTTGCGGATCAAGGGAAATGGAGGGAAGACGAGAGGAGGCCTGGGGTCCACAGCCTCAAGAAGGCATCCCCTGCAGCGAGCCCTGCTGAGGGAGGCGGGCATGATACAGCTCAGCTTGGTGTTTTCCCTGGAGGCAAACAGGTCCACCATTGGTTTGCCCCAACGGGAGAACAAGCTAGTTACCCTGGATGGAGTGACCCCTCATGGGATGTCTGGCCTATGCGGCTGAGAGCATCCGCCAGCTGGTTCGAGACTCCTGCCACATGAATGGCTAGGAGATCCGCCTCCAACTGGCTGACGAGGGTCCAGATTCAGAGCACCTCCTTGCATAGCAGACGGGAGTGCACGCCGCCCTGTTTGTTGAGGTAGTACATGATCGTGATATTGTCCATCTGGACTTGAACCACTTGACCCCGGAGCTGAGGAGCGAAGGCTGACAGCACCATTCTGACCGCTCTGAGCTCCAACAGGTTGATGTGGCATCAGGACTCCTCGGGGGTCCAGAACCCGTGGGCTCTGCTGTCCCCCATGTGGGCTCCCCAGCCCATAAGAGAGGCATCGGTTGTAAGAACGACCGTCAGCTCGGGGCAGACAAATGGGATCCCTTCCTGCAACCGTTCTGGGTCGGTCCACCATTGGAGAGCGTCCCACATCTTCTGGGTCACAGTGATCAGCTGGTCGAAATGACCATGGCGCTGAGTCCACTGAGCGGCCAGCTCCCATTGGAGCGGGCGCATGTGCCATCTGGCCCAACGGACCACTGAGGTGCACGCCGCCATGTAACCCAGAAGGCGCAGAACGTCTCGGGCAGGGCGCAAGTGCCCAACCAGAAATGATTGGGTGAAAGAGGAAAGAACCTCTGCCCTGTCCGCTGGAAGCCGAGATCTGGCTTGACGAGAGTCTAGCTCTGCCCCGATGAAGCCCATCACCTGAGAGGGCACGAGTTCAGACTTGGCCTCGCTGATCAGGAGGCCTAGCTGGGAGCAGGTTCAGAGAGCCAGATCCCTGGATCTCTCCACTTCCTGAAGGGAGGAACCTGCTAAGAGCCGGTCGTTGAGATAAGAGCAGATTCGGACTCGTCGACGCCGGAGATGGGCTGCCACCACTGCAATGCACTTGGTGAAGACCCTTGGGGCCGATGACAGGCCGAACGACATGGCTCAGAACTCGTACAGGGTCCCCTCAACCCTGAAGCGGAGGAACCGCTGATGAGACAGATGGATTGGGACGTGAAAGACTGCATCCTGCAGATCCAGTGAACAGAACCACGTTTTGCTCCAGGGATGGTATGATCTGGTTCAGAGTTACCATCCGGAAGGTGCGAGACCTGAGATATTGATTCAGGTCGTGGAGATCTAGGATCGAGCTCCAACCCCCGCCTGCTTGGGCACCAGGAAGTACCTGGACACGAAGCCTGGGTCTGTAGGAGGATCTGGCACTGGAGCTACCGCCTCCCTGCGGAGGAGTTGAGCAATGTTGTCTCAAGAGCCAACTGAGTGCAAGCTGAGATCCTTTCCTCCCGAGGGGTGCGGGCTTGGCTGGGAGGGTACTGCTCGAATTCCAGAGGCAGTCCTGGCCGACCACTACTAGAACCCACCTGTCCGGGGTGATATCGGACCAGGAGTCGGCCCCCCCACGGGAGGACCCAGAGCTGGCGTGACGGGTGTAGGGGTGGCAACCCCCAACCAGTCACTGAGCAGGCTTAAAAGAGGAGGCGGCTCCTGGACCAACACCTCTGCCTCCTTTACGGGGCTGTTGAGGACCCTGCTTGGGCCTGGGGCGCCAAGCTTGAGCCTGCTGTTGCTGCTGTCCTCCTTGATAGGAGGGCTGCCTAACCACAGGGGAAGAGTGCCGAAAAGGCTTCTTCTTGCACTTCTGCAGGTTCTTGCCCGAAGAACCCTTCACAGAGGTAGCATCCAAGGTGGCACTGGGCTGCTCTATGCGCTGGAGGTGACCAGCCACTCATGGACCGAAGAGGTCAGTGCCTAGGAAGGGCATGTCAGCTAACTTGTGCTGGGTATCCGCCGGGAAGGAGGATAGCCTCAGCCAAGCCCTGTAGCGAGTGGCCACTGCGGCTGCTAAGGAGCGGGCACAGGAATCTCCAATGTCCAGGGCCATCTGGAGCTGCTGTTTTGCAACAGCACGGCCCTGATGACGGACCTGCTTCACTGTGGTCTGCATATCCGCTGGGAGATGAGGGAGGACTTCATCTAATGACCCCAGGAGGGCATGAGATAACTGTGCCATGATAACAGCTGAGCTGGCCTGATGAAGGCCTAAAGAGGAGGCCGCATAGACCTTACGGGCAGAATGATCCATATTCTTGGACTCCTAATCCGGGGGTCGGTCAGTGTCTGCTTAACTACCAGTACGTCTAAACACAGAAGCAGTCACTAGGCTCTCGGCTGAAGGATTTTCTGTGAATCCTGCCAGGGACCCCATAGGCACCGTGTTCTTGCGGGCCATATGGGCAGACGGAACTGGGCAGGAAGCAGGACGCTGCCAAAGCTCAAGGGCCGAGCCAACAATGGCTTCAGTCACTGGAAAGGCCTCCATCGGGGTATCCCCCTCTTTGAGGATATCCGTAAGGGGGTACTTCACCTTTTTCTGGACGGACTCCAGGGGCATTCCGGTGGATTCAGAGATCAGGCGGAGGATGCCCTGAAAGGAGGAACGGACTTCCTCCAATCCTGCCACAGATGATTTGTGATCCCCAGGATGAGAATGTTATCCAGTGTCATCAGAGTCCGAAGAGTCAGGATACAACGGTCTTCCACCTGGGTCTCCCTCGATACGCCGAGGGTGATCTGGGATGACCGTGATCGACAGAAGTCGGGGAAGCCCGGTGTCTAGTTGGTCCTCTTTCAAGAGAGCCCCTCCCTGAGGCTGTTTGGCGGTGGCTCCACCAAAATTGGTGGAGAGACCGAAACAGGCGAGTCGGAGACTGGCCGCCCCTGGGGGCCTTCAGTCGGAGGGGTCTGGAGGCGGAAGCTAAGTGATGGCTGCAGAGCCAGCTTCTGTCCGGTCAAAAGCAGCTGTTGCCACATCCTCATAGCGTCAGAGTTTCCGCCGAAGCCTCTTCTCGTCCGAGGAGGATGAAAATCTATGGTGGCGCCTCTTCTTAGAGTGTTTGTGGCCCTTTTCCGGCCGTTCGACCAAAATGGTCCTGGTCCTCGATCGAGACCGACTGGGTCGGTTTGGTCGATCAGGAGTTACCGGAGTAGGTGAAAACAGAGGTTCCGGTACAGTTTCCTCGATCAGGACACCCGAGGGCAGTGTCTCCTCATCGGGAAAGGAAAGGAAAGGAAAGGACCGGAGTCTTTTCTAAACATTCGTCGACCGGAGTTGGCGATAAAGGCTTGATCGGGTCAAGCGTAATCTCGGCCGGTTCAGCTGTTTCCTCGGTCTCGGTCCCTTGGCCAGAAGGAAGGTCCGTAAAGCCGGCGGCCAAGGAAGCGATCCCGACCAAAGTTGAGACCACAAGTTCCTGGGACTCTGACCTCTCTCGGTCCCAGGAGCATCTTGGTTTAGTCGAAGACTTAGGGTCCTTATCCCTCTTCCGAGGGCGCCTTACCTCTGGTGGGGAGAGACTGGCACAACTCCCTGAAGCAGCCTGTAAAAGTAGAGCCAAGGTTGAGTGGAACAAAAAAGCTTTGACTGGCTAAAGCTTGAGTCGCTTCCTCCTCGAATGCCTTCATCTGCTCAGCGGATCCTGCTCCTGCGGAAACCGCCCACCTCTTTCGATTTCACCAGCGGGTTCCTTTTCTCCGGTCTCCCCAATTTTAGGTGCGCCTTGTGGTCGTCCAGAACGTTGGGATGGAAGGCCAGGCAAAGAGTACAAGACGTGGTGTCATGTCTGACACCTAGGCACTAGACACACAAAAGGTGGGGATCGGTGCGCGACATCTTCTGGCCGCAGGTACCACCTAAATCTGACGAGTTTTAGAGTGATTTATGTAAAAACAGACGCTATGTAATCCAGGGCCTACGAATTGCTAAAGTAGCACGAGGGAACCTCAATCTTCCAGCGGAAAGGAAGATCTGGAGTCCTGGGGTGAAGCCGAAGTATTTACCACCCGAGTGGGTGGGAAGAGCCAGCTTGAAGACTTCCGGCAAGATTTAAAGGGGAAAGGGACATGCCAGAGAGTGTGGATGAACAACATATCCACGCTCCTAGAAATAGGGTTATACCCTATAAATGACAGTTTTCTGCTAATGGATATGACGGAGAGTGAAACTACTTCAGAACAACTTGCTTCACCCTGCACAACTGTCCTAATAAGAATGGATTTGCCTCTGTCTATTGTTTCCGAAGGATCACTATCCTATTGATTGCTTTTAACTGGCTCTGCCTTAGCTTGCACAATTGTGAAAATACTCTTAATCGCTTGCTTGTAATGGTATTGCCGCACTTCTCTAATTCACTATTTCTATCATATGTTTGCCACCGGGATCACATCCCATACTCCGTATTTCTTTTTGTTCTGTTCTTTGCTTCTTGACGTGGAATCTCTGTTAAAGAGTCCGACTTAAAGGTTGTAATCCAAGACAATAAATAAACTAGTCCATGCCCATGCGATGCCCCAGAATCAGAGATGCATTCAAATGATGCCCAGTGCACTGTGCTGGTGACAAGCTCCCCTGCCTCCTAGCGTCACGTTACATCTAGGAATCCAGGGCATCATACAGTCGTGGACTAGATGCAACCTCATCCATTAAATTCATTTTGATAGAATAAAAAATAACAAAAAAGTCTTGCAATACAGTATCAGTGATCCTTACCTTCCACTGGGCTTATAACACTGAAAATGTTAAATTATATAGGTTCCCTACTCAGACCAAGAACGTCACAGAGGAGAGACATCCGGGAAGGGATGACAAGAGTCACCTGGTGTGGTCAAGTGGTTAAGCGACAGGCTTAGAAAGAGTTTCAGGTTAAAATCCCAACAAAGGCAATGAAAAACTGTACAGAAGCATGACCCCACAGCAAATGGGATGCTGCATCCCAGCTGGGCTATCTTTAGTAAACAAAACTTGTACGATATCTGTACTCAGAGCTGCTTGACCAGCTTCTCAGTCAGAGCACAGGGAGTGGGCTGCAGCAGGTAGGGGTATTTAGCCCACCATAAAAAAAAAAAAAAAAAAAAAAATTGACATCAGGCTTTCTTACCTAAATATCGACCACCAGGTTTGATAACTATTGCACTTCGGCTCCGTGTCTCCTCTTCTGCTTGCGCCATGCTCTGTCTGGCTTTCTGGTAGGAGTCATCGGTGGCACATACAGTGATTTTATCCTGTATGCTGCCCAGGCAGTCCAACTGGACATCTCCATTGCTGTGGAGGGGAAAACACTTCCATGAGTTATGAAAAACTGAAGTGCTTCTACCACTGAATTAGAATGCAAGGTTAAGCCTGATCCATACAAATTTAGAGAGCTAGTAGCACCTCAGAGAATTTTTTTTTTTTTTTAAACAAAAGTGGCCAATTCTTACTTTTTAATCCTTAAGTATTTTTTTCTTCCTTTCACTTAATAGAAAGTTCTCTCTCTGATAGTATTAGGTGTGATGTGAAGAGCTGTGCTTTACCTGGCAGACAGCATATCTAATTCAATTCCTCTTCATACATCAGCAGCACTGTGACCTCCCTCACAATGACCATACGTGACTGATCTGGCAACACGCGAGCAGCTCTTCTTGACCAGTCGTGATGTCGCAGTCAGTGAAGTCTCAGTGCTAACAGGTATGTGTTGTAGAGGCATAGGTCAGGAAGCACAGGCAAACCATGAGCAGTTACAAAATGTGCAAGTAGTGTTTTATTATCAATAACAATAAAATAAGAAAATAAAATTGTATAACATGGCTTTTAATATAGGCAGTTCAAGCAAAAGTCCTTCATCTGAGTCTCTCAATCTAAAACCTGGAAAACTGTAACACTGTTCTCTTTATAATGACGTCTGTCTGGCAGTTTTTTAACTCCGCATCCTGTCCTGGTTAAGATATAGAAAGAACATTCTGAGTCTGGTCTACTGTTCTCAATTTTGCAAACAAGCTTGAGGAGGTCAAAAGCTTTCTCAAGGTCAAACCCCTTGTGTTTTAGCTCGCTACCTTTTTCTAATAAACTCAAATAGCTATCTGCAATATTTCAACAATATAATTACATATATTTCAAACAACATGAAGTCTTGCTATATTATGACAATTGCAGTTTGTCCCACCATTAGAACTGCCCCGGAGGTGAAAGAGTTAACTCCCATTCTAAGGATGGAACTTGGAGCACGAGCTCGGTTAGAGAAGCTCTGTCTGGGTTATTTCAAACCCAAACTGTCAGATTCTTTACTCCGCCTCACTGAACAGTCGCTCCGGAGATTTCTCCTACTGCTCGGTTCATTTCTCGGTTTAAACAGTGTTTTCTCGGTTCAAATCAACCGAGAATATTATTATTTTAACCGCAAAACCGATCGGTTCAAGCTCTGTCTGTGGTATCGTAAGTAATTACAGTTTATTTTCTGTGTGGAACTTGTAAATGTTATCGGTTCGGTTTTGAACCGATCAGCTTGTTTTAAAACTTGAAATTGAAGGTTTTAGAGTGCGGTTCCCGGTTCTTATTGGTTCTAAAAAAAACGGATTTCATTACGGTTTTTTCCAAGACCCGTGACACGGTTAGGAACCGATAAGGGTGTCTTGCCTGGCACTGCCGTTTAAAAGGGCAAGTTTTTGGTTAGGCTGGCATTATGTCTGAGAAACCCAAAAGAAAAACCGGGCCCACTGGGTTTCAACACTGTGATGTCTGTGGGGAAGTCTTTGCCAAGGCTGACCCACACACCACATGTGTATATTGTCTGGGGTTTGACCACCTCAATTCAGACTGCCAGATTTGTAAAAATTTCCTGCAGCCACCCTGGATAAGAGAGTTGGCAGGCTCAGGGAACGAGAGGTCAAAAAGTCCGCTGACCCGATGGACAGCCCGGTTCGGTGCCAACCGAACCGGAGGAGTGCCTCTGACCAGGGTGAGACTTCCTCAGGCAAACGTAAAGCTGGCTCGAGAGGGCCAGTTCCAGTAAAGAAAACAAGAAAATCAGCAGGTGTGGAGCCCAAAATTCCTTCTCCTACTGCTGCAGAGATAGCAAGACCTATTCAGATTGTCCAGTCATTTTCTCCAGTTCCTCCAACCGCCACTGTCTGGTAAAGGTCGGTTCGGTTGGTTCCACCGGTTCAGGAATATGATGTTGAGGAGTTTTATGAACCAGAGGAGGGGGAGGATGATTATGAACAGTATGAATGTGACTTGGAGGGTCTGGGTGTCCCATTGAACCGGACATCTCCCCAGACAGACCTTTGAATCCTCTTCACTTTCTGAGCTCCCTCTCACTTTATGTTTTACAAAAAGTTGTTGAAACCCTCCAGCTCCACTGGAGGAAGCTGTGGATGAGCAAGAGGAGCCTGATTTTGTAGAAATGATGGATATTCCAGAGTCTAGGAGGTTGTCTATTCCTTGCATAAATCATTTAGAAACAAACAATAAAAATTTAAAAACTCCAATTCTGTGCCTCCTGTGGACAAAAAGATGGACAGGAGGTACACTCTGTCAGGTCCTGATACAGAATTCCTTTCACAGCAATGCAGTCACGTTGGTGTGGTTCAGGCTGCAGCCTGTGATAAAGCTAATATTCCTTGGCTTCACATCCTCCTGACAAGGATTCCAGGAAGATTGATGTCATGGCTAAAAACAATACATGGCAGCATCCTTGGGACTCAGGCAAGCAAATTACATGGCTTATGTAGCAAGGTATCAAAAATCTAGATGGGACACTGTCATGGCTTTGGCCAAACAGGCCTCTGCCAGCTTGCTAATGAGCTGGAACAGGTGGCTGCTGATGGCATTGAGGCATCTAAGGTGCAGTTTCATGCTGCTGTGGATTTTAATGATGTATCCTCTAGAGTCATGGCTCACGCTGCAGCTGTGAGGTTGGCCTGGCTCAGGTGTACTAACTTGTCACAGGATACCCAGACTAAGGCTATGGATTTTCCTAGGTTGGAAATTCTCTGTTTGGGGAGCAGACAGAGAATTATATGAAGAAAATGGATGAATACAGGACTACCTATAAGAGTGTCGCAGCTAAGGAGCTGCAAGTCACTCCTCAGAGGCAGACCTCAGGGGTAGAGGTAGGCCTTTTCACAGGCCTTTTACCAAACCCAGGCCTCTCTCTGCTTATGCTCAGAGGGGTTCTTCAGAGAGAGGCAGACGGGTGTGGGCAGGCCTGCTCCCACCCTCAGCCTAAAGCACCTGCCAAACAGACACCCTGATGGGGTGCCCAGGGCCGATTCTCCTTTACCTGTAGGGGGCAGGTTGGCTTACTTCGTTCAGAACTGGGTGTCTCTAACTTCAAACAAGTGGGTCCTGGAAGTAGTAAGCCAGGGTCTGGTTCTCAGCTTCAAAAAGTTCCCAAAGATGAGAATCAGATCTTTCCCACCTGCAAACTCTTTAGACACCTTTACTTTAGAAACAGAAGTCTCAACCCTCCTGGCTCTCAGAGCTGTAGAAAGGGTTTCTCCCCTACACCAGGGCAAGGGTCTGTACTCCAGATATTTCCTTACCCCAAAAAAGACAGGAGAATGGCGGCCCATTTTAGACCTGAGATATCTGAACAAACACCTTTTGAAACCAAAGTTCAGAATGGTAACTCTGGCAATGATTTTACCCTCTCTAAGGCCAGGGGACTGGCTAGCCTCCCTGGACCTCAAGGATGCCTATTTTCACGTCCTAATCAGAAGCTCCCACCGAAAGTACCTCAGATTCGAACTGCCTCAGGTCACTACCAGTTCAGAGCAATGCCTTCACCTCACCTCTGCCCCAAGGGTATTCACAAAATGTCTGGCAGTAGCAGTTGCTCATTTAAGAAGGCAAAGGATTGCTGTCTTTCCTATCTGGACGACTGGCTCATTGTAGGCCAGTCCCCAGAACAGGTAAAATCTCACCTGCAGTTACACCAGCAGCTGCTCACCTCCCTGGGCTTCTTGCTCAATCTTCCAAAGTCAGTTCTGGAACCAGTTCAGGTCACGCACCTTCATAGGTGCAGAATTGACACAAAGCAGGCCAGAGCCTTCCTACCCTTAGAGAGGATAAGGAACTTGGTGGCTCTGGCCTCCTCCTTCACTCTGCAGGTCTCCGACCAGCAAGACACTTTTGCAGCTCCTGGAGCACATGGCTGCGTCCACAGCTGTAGTGCAAGGAGCAAGATTTCAGATGAGGGACATTCAGTTTACTTGAGAGCCTTTTGGTCTCAGAGAAGAGACCCCTTTCCAAGTTGGTCCCAGTGACCGAACCCTGATCCAGGGCCTCCAGTGGTGGCAAGATCAGAGCAATTTAAGACTGGGGTCCCCTTCATTCCTCTGTCTCACTCCTGACCCTCACTCACGGATGCTTCCTCCTGGGGTGGGGAGCCCATATGGGCGACCTCTCCACTCAGGGAGTGTGGTCCCCTCAGGAATCTCTACTCCACATCAATTTGCTGGAACTCAGAGCTGTCTTTTTTGCACTTCAAGTGTTTTCTGCATCTGTTCAGAACAAAGTGGTACAAGTCAGAACAGACAACACCACAACAATGTGGTACATCAATCAAGCAGGGGGCACTCGGTCTTCGGCCTTGTGCACCGAGGCAATGAAGTTGTGGTCTCTGGCCTATTCCCTGAACACTTCCTCATAGCAGTTCACCTTCCAGGAAAGGACAATGTCTCAGCAGATGCTCTCAGCAGGATTTCCCAGGGCCATCACGATGGTCTCTGGATCCTCAAGTACTGGGGATAGTTTTTGCCAGATGGGCACCCCTCAGATAGATCTTTGCAGCCCCAGACAATCACCAACTCACTGTTCTGTTGCAGGCCCCCAGTGTTGGGCTCAGTCCCCTGGATGCCTTTCTCCTAGATTGGGAAGGAAGTTTCTTTATGCCTTTCCCCTTCCCTCTCCTATTCAAGGTGTAGTCAAAATCAGATCCCAGCCTTGCAGGGTGATTCTGATTGCCCCAGATTGGGCCAGGCAGCCCTGGTACCCACTCCTTCTGTCCCTAGCAGTCCATCTTCCCCTGTGTATCCCCAGGAATCACAACCTGTTAACCTGTGCCCAGGGGAGAGTTTGGTATCCGAACCTCAAATCCTCAACCTCAAGGCCTGGCTCTTGAGGAGTTAGAATTTGCTGACCTACACCTTTCTCAGGGTGTTCTTGAAATCCTAAAGGCTTCTAGGAAGCCTTCCAATTAGGCTACTTATAATTCTAAGTGGAAAAGGTTTTCCATTTGGTGTTCTGGGAAACATATTTCCCGAATCTGCTGATTTGCCCATTGTTTTGGACTATATGGTCCATCTTAATTTTTGGGCCTGAGACCAGCTACCCTGAAAGTACACTTGGCAGCTGTCTCTGCTTTTGTGTCAGCAGGAAAGCCCTCCTCTTTCCGCTCACCCTGTATTTTCCAAGTTTTTAAAGGATTACTTCATACTAATCCACCTTTTAGGGATCCGGCCCTGCCTGGGACCTTAATGTTTGCATTGCCCAGTTAATGCAACCCCTTGAACTCCTCTGTCTTCTGCAGAGCTTAAGTACTTAACTTTAGAAACTGTTTTCCTAGTGGCTATCACTTCTGCCAGGCGTATAAGTGAGTTGCAAGCCTTGTCAGTAGAAACTGACTATTTCTTTCCACAGGGATAAGGTAGTCCTCAGGACTAACAGGAAGTTTTTGCCTAAGGTGGTTTCAGATTTCCATCTTAATCAATCTATCTCCCTTCCAGTGTTTTTCACTGAACATTCCTCCTCTGGCGAGAGGAGATTGCACAGTTTAGATGTTAAGAGGGCCTTAAGTTACTATATAGAATGTACCAAGGGGCACAGGTTCGAATCCCTCCAACTTTTTCTCACTTATGGTGAGGTCGGAAAAGGGAGACCTGCCACTAAGAGATCAATTGCCAGGTGGATTGTCTCTTGTATCCAATTTTGTTATCAGAAACTGGGGAAAGTTCCCCCTCTGGCTTGAGGGCTCATTCTACCAGAGGTACAGCGCGTCTCTAGCTGCTGCCAGAGACATCCCTATCTTAGAGATATGTCAAGCAGCTACCTGGAAAATGGTACACTTCACCAAGCATTACTCCCTGGATGTCAGGCCAGAAGAGATGCTCGGTTTGGCACAGCTGTGCTTCAGAGCTCATTCCCTAAGTAGGTTCTGTCCCTCCTTCATGGAGGTACTGCTGTGTAGTCTGCAATTGTCATAATATAGCAAGACTTCATGTTGTCTGAAGAAAAGTTACTCACCTTAGTAATGTTGTTTCTTCTAATGGAGTCTTACTATATTATGACCTCCCCCCCAGCCTGCCCCTCTCAGAACTTCTACTTGGGCATGGGGTGGGCAGCCTAGTGTGGGCGCTAGTTATGCCCATTATATGTTTTCCACCCTTTCTTGGGGTTTTGGGGTGTGGTGTTTTTATTTTATCTTATATTATTGCTTATTATATTATTACTTCTGGTCCCTGACTTGAGTCTTTGTGTTGGAGACCAGAGATGTGTGTTAACAGTCAGGTAGCCAGTTGGCTAGTATAGAGCACTTCCACACAGACCTTAGTGAGTTTTGCTTGTAAAGATCGGACAGTTTGGGCTTGAAATAACCCAGACAGAGCTTTCTAATCCCGAGCTGCTGCTCCAAGTTCCATTCTTAGAATGGGAGTTAACTCTTTCACCTCCGGAGCAGTTCTAATGGTGGGACAAATTGCAATTGTCATAATATAGCAAGACTCCATTAGAAGAAACAACATTACTAAGGTGAGTAATTTTTTCTTACAAAACAAGGGATCCCAGTTTCACATAATCCACAGATATTTTTAACTACAGAGAAGCAAAGGGGAGGGCCAGCCCAGTGGCACTGGAGGGTGAGGCACGGGTCGCTACACCTCGAAGACACCGGCGACCTGGGTTCAGGAACTGAGCCCGGGCCGCTGGGGGTCGCAGGGAGAGAAGGGAGACTTGTCGCCCACCCATTGACTGCCTCTGGCGGTGGCTGGAGGCATGTACCAAAGTCCTCACTGTAGGGGAAGAGAGGACAGGAGAAAGGGAGAAAAATGGCGGAAAAGAGCCTGGCAGGCTTTGTGATAGTCCGTCGCATCCTGAAGGCCATCCTGGCTTCTGGATTGGGTCCTGGGAGGGCCTCCCCTGGCCCCGCCCCGGGAATTTCCGGGGACCAGCAGGAGCAGCAGGACCGGAGAGAGTCCCTCCGTCAGGAGGGCAGCAGACGCCTGCCACGGCTCCAGGTGGCAAAAACACAGTAGTTAAAAATAAATAAATAAATAATAAAAGAAGCAAAGGGAAGGAAAGAACAGAACAGCAAGTGCAGGAAGGGAGATAGGAGGGGGAAACTGTGTGACCATCGGGGTACCAGTTCCTAGGTCCACAAGAAAAGCTGACTGCACAATCAGACAGACAAAAGATAGACAAGCAGCTAAAAAGGAGAGGGCAGAACAGATCCTCGCTTTTTACTCTCTGTATAACAAATGGGACAGGGCCTTATTCAACCCTGTAACAGAGATGGAGAGGAACAGAAAATACAGGTTACTCACCTGTAACAGGAGTTCTAGGAGTGGTATATGTTGTTCACCCACACTGTCTGGCAGGTTCCTTGCCACTTTAATTCTTGCCGGAGGTCTTCAAGCTGGCTCCTTCCACCTACCCGGTGGTAAAACCCTCGGCTCCGCCCCATGACGCCAGATCTAGCCCGCTGGAAGCCAGGTTGCGTGTCGGAGCTGGGGAAGTCGGGTGGGTCATGTGGATGAACATATACCACTCCTAGAACTCCTGTTACAGGTGAGTAACCTGTATTTCTAGGGATGTGGATATGTTGTTCAATCCACACTTACTGGCAGACTCCTAGCAGTTCTCCGGGAGCAGGGAGGCAAGGCGCGCACCCCTACTTAGGGAATAAGGACTGGAGAACCGAGGTCTCAAAACCAGCATCGCGGCGTGACTCTAGGTCAATGTGGTAATGGGAAATAAAGGTGTGTGCTGACTTCCAGGTAGCAGCCCTGCAGATTTCCTGGATAGGGACGTCCTTAGAAGCAGCCACCAAGCAGTGGTATGGCGGGTAGAATGAGCTCTTATCCCTTTGGGAGGCTCCATGCCCGCTAACCTATAGCAGAGATCTATGCAGGAGGTGACCCACCTGTTTATCGTCCGCTTGGCTGCAGGTCTGCCATGTGCGGCTTCAGCGTAGGTGACAAAACAGTTGGTGAACCTCTCCCTGAACTTCAGCCGTTTGCTCCTTATAATAAGCAAGCGCCCTTCTAGGGTCCAAAGTATTGAGCCTATATTCAGCCTCCGAGGTGTGATTGGGGTTGAACACCGGCAGAGTCAACACCTGGTTAAGGTGAAACTCATACCACCTTCGGAAGGAATTTCGGGTGAGGGCGAAGGACAACCTTGTCCCTGTGGAAGACCAGATAAGGAGACTCGATGGAAAGCACCTGGAGCTCTCCCATCCTTCTGGCTGATGTTATAGCCACCAAGAAGGCGGTCTTCCACGACAGGTGGGAGACATCGCACCTGTGCATCGGTTCAAATGGCTTGCCCATGAGCTTAGCCAATACCAGCAGTAGATCCCATAGAGGTGGAGGTTCTTGCACCAGAGGGGATATGTGATCAAAGCCTTTGAAAAAGCGCCCAACCACCTTCTCCTGCGCCACCGACTGCTTGCCGGCCCGCGCCCGGTAAGCAGAGATGGCTGCCAGGTGCACCTTGAGGGTCGTTGACCGAAGCCCTAGCTGAGAAAGGGACCACAGGTAGTCCAAGATACTAGCCAAGGGGCAGGAAGAGGGGTCCAACCCCTTGTCCTGACATCAAATGGAGAATCTCTTCCATTTGAAGGCGTAGCATTTTCTGGTCGACTCCTTACGGGACGCCTCAACAACACTGAGGACCTCATCGGAAAGACCCAAGGCCTGGAACTCTAGCCTTTCAGGAACTAGGCCAGGTGCAGGGATTGAAGGTCCGGATGGAGAACCTTCCCCTTGTCTACTGAGATCAGGTCCAGGCAGGCTGGAAGCCGCCTCGGGAGCCTGGAGCCGAGGCTGAGGAGATCTGGGTACCAGAACTGGCGAGGCCAGTCTGGGGCTAACAGAATCACCTGCGCCTTGTCCCGCTACGCCTTGAGAAGCACCTTGTGGATCAAGGGAAATGGAGGGAAGGCATAGAAGAGGCCTGGGGTCCACGGCCTCAGTAGGCATCCCCTGCAGCTAGCCTTGCTGAGGGGGCAGAGAACAGCCTCAGCTTCGCATTCTCCCTGGAGGCGAACAGGTCCACTTGAGGGGTGCCCCAATGGGAGAACAGTTATTGCACTACCTCCGGCAGGAGTGACCACTTGGTGAGATGCAGCGCCTATCCGGCTGAGGGCATCGGCCAGACTGTTGGAGGCTCCTGCCACATGGATGGCTATGAGATCCGCCTCCAGGCTGATCATGAGAGACCAGATACGGAGAGCCTCCTTGCACAGAGGCAAGGAGTGTCTCCCGCCCTGACTGCTGAGGTAGTACATTGTCGTGGTGTTGTCAATCTGGACCTGAACCACCTGACCCCGTACAAATGGAGGGAAGGCGGTGAGGGCTAGTCGAACCACCCGAAGCTCCAGCAGGTTGATGTGGTATCGAGACTCCTGAGGGGTCCAGAGGCCGTGGGCCCGGAGATCCCCCAGATGGGCACCCCAACCCATCAGAGAGGCATCGGTCGTTAGTGTGACCATCAGTTCAGGGCGGACAAACGGGATACCCTTCTGCAGATGAGCTAAGATGAGCCACCACTGCAGGCCTTCCCACATCTCCTGGGTCACTGTCACCGGCTGGTCCAGAGGACCAGAGCGCTATGACCACTGGCTGGCCAGCCCGCACTGCAGGGGGCACATATGCCAGCGGGCCCAATGGACCACACTGGTGCAGGCCACCATGAGGCCCAGAAGGTGCAGGAAGTCCTGGGCAGGGCGCAATTGCCCAACCAGAAATGATTGGGCAAAGGAGGAAAGGACCTCGGCCCTGTCTGCCGGGAGCCGAGCTCTGGCTCGCAGAGAGTCAAGCTCTGCTCCGATGAACTGAATCACCTGCGATGGCACGAGTTCCAATTTGGCCTATTGATGAGGAGGCCAATCTGAGAGCAGAACTGGAGGGGCCAGATCCCTGGACCGCTCCACCTCCAATCTGAAGGGGGCTGCAATCAGCCAGTCGTCCAGGTAAGGCTACACCCGGACCCCTTGGCACCGCAGGAATGCTGTCACCACTGCCATGCATTTGGTGAAGACCCTGGGAGCTGGAGAGACAGGCCGAAGGGCATGGCCCAGAACTTGTAAAGAGATCCCTCTGCTCTGAAGAGGAGGAATCTCTGATGAGACGGATGTACTGGGACGTGAAAGAACGCGTCCTGGAGATCCAGAGAGCAGAACCAAACGCCTAGTTCCAAGGATGGAATGATTTGAGCCACAGTAACCATCCTGAAGGTGCGTGGCCTTAGGAACTTTTTCAGGTCATGCAGGTCGAGAATGGGGTGCCAGGCCCCCCCCCTTTGGGACCAGGAAGTACCTGGACACAAACCCTGGGTCTGGAGAAGGATCCGCCACCTCGCTGATCACCTCCTTCTGGAGGAGCAAGGCAATGTCGTCTCGACGAGCCGACAGAGAGGCTGCAGATCTCGCTTGCTCCTTGTGGGCGACGGCTCGATAGGGAGGAACTGCTTGAACTCCAGAGGCAGATCCCTACCACCACTCTAGCACCCAGCGGTCCATGGTGATAGCGGACCAGGCGGAAAGGAAGTGGTGGAGCCATCCCCCCATGGGGGGAACCCGGGGAGGAGTGACGAGGCTGGGGGTGACACCCCTCAACCTGTCACTGGGCAGGCTTGGAGGAAGAGCCGGCCGAGGGACCTCCTGGACCCTTGCCTCCAGGCTTCCTACTGGAGGAAGTGGAAGACTTGGCCTTAGGGCACCAAGTGTGAGCCTGCTGGCCCTGTTGCTGGACCGGATGCACAGAGGAGCAGAAGGACAAAGGGCTTACGCTGCTGCTGGCGACCTTGTCCTTCTGGGCAGACGTGACCAAGTCCAAGGTGGCACTGGACTTCTCGATCCTCTGGAGATAGCCTTCCACCCCTGGCCCGAACAAGTCGGTGCCCAGGAAGGGAACGTCTGCCAGCTTGTGCTGGGTGTCCGCCGTGAAGGTGGAGATCCGCAGCCAAGCTCTGCGGCGCATGGCTACTGCAGCCGCTACTGACCAGGCACAAGAGTCACCTCTGTCCAAAGAACTCTGGAGCTGCTGTTTAGCCACCGCCCTTCCCTGATCCCCCACCTGCTTGACTGTTGTCTGAAGGTAGGCTGGGAGATGAGGAATCACCTCATCCAGGGAACCCGTAAGGGCGTGTGAGAAATGTGCCATTAGTACAGCCAAGCTAGCCTATTGAAGGCCTAGGGAGGAAGCAGCGAAACCTTCTGCCCTGAGTAATCCAGCTTTTTGGATTCTTTATCAGGCAATTTGTCCACGTCCCTAGCCTTCTCGGAACGCCGGAAAACACTGTCGGTCACCAGCCCCTCCGCAGAGGGGTGCTCCGAGAAACTGGAGAGTGAACCAGTGGGGACCGTGTACTTACAAGCCATCCTGGCCGAAGGCGTGGACAAGATGCAGGCCGTTGCCACAACTCCAGGGCCGGGCCAGCAATGGTTTTGGCCACAGGGAAGGCCTCCGTAGGGGAATCTCCTTGGTCCAGTATCTCCATGAGGGGATACCTGGCCCGTTTCTGAATGGGTTCGGGCTGCATCCCAGTGGACTCTGAGATGAGTCGAAGTATACCCAAGAACGAGGATGGGCTCTTGTCCACAGACTGACCCCCTGCAGATTCCAGGTCAATGGGCCTGGAATACAGGGAGGAGTCGTCGCCAGACTCCGAGGAGTCTGCAAACAGCTGCCGAGCGCCTGAGCCACCCTTCACCTGCCGAGGTCGATCGGGAGTGAGGGTGACCGACAATCTGTGGGGCAAGCCCTGACCCGACCAAGAATCCTTGGTCGGGGCCCCAGTCTTCGGTTGAGGAGGTGGTGGTTCCACCACAGTGGGCAGAGCAGCTGGGTTCGGCTGAACAACCGGCGCCGGGGTCGGCTCCTCGATAACCACGAGGGGTTGCTTCGGTCGCTCCGGTGACAGCCACTTAATTGCCGGAGAAGGCAACGGAGACGGCTTGTTACCGGTCAAAAAAAGTTGCTGCCACATCATGTCCTCGTAGCGCCGGCGTAACTTACGTCGAAGCCTATCCTCCGAAGAGGATGAGCGGCGACGCCGCTTTCCATGGTGCCGAGACAGAGACCACCGATGTCGGCGGGACCTACTCGACCTGGAAGAGGACAGAGACAGAGATCTTCAGGGTCGCCGAGGGTGGGTCAAAGAGGGGCGGGAACCTGCTCATCCCCTGGTTCAGGGTCCTTTACCGGGGACTTCGGCACAGGAGGCACGGGCAAGTCCTCGGTTACCACCGGGGGAACCGGTGAAGAAGGGCTGTCGGCTTCTCCAGTTGACAAACCGTCCAACGGATCAAGAAAAATCTCTACCACGTTGATGGATGTCTCGGCCGGCTGACCTGACGGGGACACCATGAAGCCAGCAGCCTTAGCCGCAACCTCGACCGAAGTCGAGAGCAGACAGTCCAGTGAAGGGGTTCTCTCCCGCTCCCACGAACGTCGACGGTGGGACTTACCTTTTGGTTCTTTTTTCTTCAACCTACTGGAATGTCCCGATGGCCCTTCTCCCTTGGTGGAGAGGGCCTGGAAAAGCTCCTTAAAGGAAGCAGTGTAGGAGGAGCCTAAGGAGAGCGGGATAAACGCCACAGCCGAGGAGGAAGATGAAGCGGCCTGGGCCGCCTCCTCCTCGAGGGTGATCAACCGCTCCAGCTGCTCCGCGGAGCCCGCAGCCGCAGGCGGACACCATCCAACGGACCTCCTTTGACTTCACCGGCAGGTAAGGTTTCTCGGGACGCCCAAGTTGTAGTCTGGCAGTGCGGTCCTCTAAGACCGAAGCCGAGAAGGACTTGCACAGATCGCAGGCCTGCAGATCGTGGGCAAAGCCCAGGCAGTAATAGCACGTGGAGTGCGGATCGGTCCGGGACATCTTCTGCCCGCAAGGGCACAGACGGAAGCCGGGAGTGGATTCGTCCACCGCAGCCGCAAGGGAAGATGAAGACCGTAGTCTAGAAAACTTTAAAATAATTTTCGGAAAACCCGAAGAGTTTGGATCCAGGCCTAAAACGCAGAGCGCTAAGGAGGGAACCTGAGTTTCCAAGCGGTAAGTAAGATCTGGCGTCATGGGGCGGAGCCAAGAGTTTTACCACCCGGGTGGGTGGGAGGAGCCAGCCTGAAGACCTTCCGGCAAGAATTAAAGCAGCAAGGAACCTGCAAGACAGTGTGGATTGAACAACATATCCACGTCCCTAGAATGACAATTATATACTTACCATAATTCTGGATCTTTTAGGAATATCGTCACTACTGATTCACATTAGGGAAGTCTTAACTGAAGGTGTTAGGACCCTGTGGGAGCCAGAACTTTTTAAGAGGGCTGGTGCAGTGGCAAGCTGCATGCATGTGCACCTCTGCAAGACTGAACTCGCAGGCACAGGCTTACCTCGGCACCAGCCCTCAACTGCCTCAGTACCATTTATTTTTTTCTTTAAATCATCGAGGAGATGCTGCATAACCTAACAAGCAGTGCCCAGTCAATGACAGCATATTAGAGTAACTTACCAGTATTGAAATATGGTGAGTAAAACAAAATCTGGATGCATACGAGTGCTTCACATATGAGGAAAAAAGTGCTCCTTTTGAATCACCAACTGTGTTATAAAGCACTAATTCATGGGGTGTGGAGCATTTCAGTGTTAGGATGAGTATCAGTACTCATTAAAAACATTTCTGAAGAGTATTTCTTAAAATACAAGGAGTAAAACAGGCCATTACTTGACTCATCTGGAACATGCTAACAAGTACTTGTGCACTTAAGGGTATAAGACAGCCTTGGTGGCCCTGTGTATGAAGGGCCATCAAACCAGTAACACAGAATCTTCACAGTCCAAACCAAGTACAAAGGGGTAAAGATCAGCAGAACACATGACCCCTCCCAGGGGTTTTATTCCCCTGTCACTATTAAGGAAAACCTACCTGCCCTTTCCTCACTCAACCTGTCCAAACCTGGACCTGATGGCCTGGCCCTTAACTTCATCTGTGACCTTCACCCCCCCCAACGTCTCCTTCACTCTCTGCACTGTCCCTCAGTCATGCAAGACTGCCAAAGTTCTCCCACTCCACAAACGGGGCAATCCTTCCGCCCTTATCAACTTCCGACCTATCTCCCTCCTCCCCTCTCTTGCAAGGATGCAAGAGAAACTTCTCTATTCTAGGCTTGCTGACTTCCCCCACTCTCATCTTCCTCTCCCCCTTCCAGTATGGTTTTTTGGAAGCACCATTCCACAGTCTCCTCCCTGCTACGTGTCACTGACTCCATCATCTCTGGGATGGATCAGGGACACATCCAGTGGGCCATTTTCACTGATCTGGCATAGCCTTTGATTTGGTGGCCCATCCACTCCTTCTGAACAAGCTGAACTCTGCCAGCCTCTTGGCCTCCACTGCTAACTGGTTCCAATCCTACCTATTGGACCAGCAACAGACAACAGAGTTAGGAGGCATCCTGTCCCTTCCCCCATCAGTCCAGGCTGGGATCCCACAGTGTGCCACCCTGACCAAGTTGCACCCCCAGGAGTCCAAGCTCTTCTACGTGCCGCCTACACCCTCTGCCCCACCAGGGGTTCTGAAAATCAAATACTGCACATCCCCTGGTGCCACACCACGCAGGGCCAAAGGTCCTTTGCTCACCGAGCACCCTCCTGGTTTCATGGACTCAACAACGACATCACCTCTCTACAAAAGCTTGGCCCATTCAAAACCAACCTCTGCCTCCAGCTTCTGTGACTGTCCCTTCTAAACTGCTCTCCCTCCTAGCACTTACCTCTCCCTCTCTTTCACATCCTCCCCCAAAGCTAGGCATTTTCTCGAAGCCTGACAATACGCACGGCTGCACCTCTCTTCTGTGTCCCTTCATTGCCTCAACTATTCCCTGTTAACCCTGCCCTGCCCTGATTCATTCCTTCCTTCCTTCCCTCAACTCTCTGTACTCATCTGCTTGAGACTGTTAGAATACCATGTTCTGCATAGTTTACTCAAATTTCTGTCCTGGTACCTACCTCCCCTCAAATGTATGTAGTATTCAACCACTTAGAATTGTGTGTATACCGTATTCTGCATTGCTTATTCACATTCACCGTTTATTATTTATTTATTTTATCTTTATTTTATTCAGTTTTTGTTAACCGGGTAGGTACACTAAACAGCACAGCTGCCTATTTTCAGGTACGACCCAGGAGATTACAACAAAGGGTATGTAGACAATAGTAGATACAAGAAAACATCATGGGAACAAGTAGAAGTCAGACATAGTTTCATTACCAACTGGCCATAATAATACATAAAATTGCTGGAAAAGATGCCACCCATTGATTAGAATGAAGCACGCCCCCGCGCTCTCATTGGTATCTCGTCATAACGTTAGTGAGCTCGGTGGTGGAGCGAGGGTGGCACTTATAACAGGGAAGTCCGTGGGACCGTTTCAAGACTTTTACGTGTGATGACATTTTTTTCATAATGGATTACAAGTGGAAATATTCACAATTCTTGACTCCTGTGGGGGTAAGGCATCTATATTTCAGGTGCAGGAGTCTTAATGTTTATGCTGGTGAATCTCTTTAAGCTGCCGTGCTACAAAATTAAAGCTGGAACAAAATTATTTTTGTATTTCTGTCCAAATATTTCTAGCAACTGTATTAAACTCAAAAATGAACCCGGAATCTCACTGAATAATTTATTTCTGTAGTCTCTGATGTTGCACTTTAGCCAACGCTCAGTGCTGTCAATTTATTCATCTGGCAGGTAGATATCAGCTGGAGATGTAATGAAGGTACTGTCAAACTGCCTCAAAACCTACACATTATTTTTAGTAGGTGAACAGGCTGGCTGCTAAATTTTCTAAGATGTGGTACGTATCTAATTTACATATTCACTCTACAAGAATCTACAACATTGTATTGCTTGGGATTCAGAATTTAAATTAAGGGTGCGGACTGACTTGCTAATTGCAATCAAAATTGTAAAAATAAATTATATCTCACTGAGGAATATTTCTTATTTTTATTTACCAGAACCAAGGTCAGGACAGCTGGAAAGCAAACTAGCCTGTCTTTAGACACCACTCCAGTCCCCCAGACGCCAGGCAGAGAAGGAAGGGACCAGGTGGCCGCTCAGACTTAGGGTTAACCAGCTCCACTCCAGCAACAGTGTGAGGCCTCTATAAAATCAGGAGGCACTAAGGTCAGGGGGCGGAACTTTCCGGAGACCTTGCATGAGCGGCCTTCTCAGTGCCACACAACGGGAGGGTGTTTGGCACTGGTGTCAGAATGGAATGTCTGCAGACCATTCTGCCCACTGTCCCTCTGCTCCTCTCCATGTAAGGTACTGTATATATGTCTGCTTACCTTAGCTCCAACATCCCTGTCTACAACTAACACGGTTACTCCCTCTACTGCTCTACTATAATTAGACAGTGTTTGTACTTTCTGGTTTGTCTGTTGACATTCACATTTTACTGGTTATTTTTTATCTTGTTTATGCAGAGCTTCCAATTATCTTCCTTCGGCCGTTAAAGGGAAAAATCAATGTCCTTATGCCCTACACCTTAGTATGGGACATCCCTGATTAGTAGTTTTGCCCAGTGTTAAAACCTTGACACTTACTCCCTTTTGTTGTGATTATATTTTATCTGGTTGATCCTGCCATCCCTCCCATCAGCATTTCCTCTGATCAGGCTCAAGCGGTATATCTCACAATCTCCTGTTGCTGAGATCAGAGCTGGGGAGCAGCTGCTGGAGCGTATACAGTGCAAGCCTATGGACAAAGCCATCAATAGCTCCAGTTTGCAACTTATAGGTCTTGGTGCCCCTCCATTCCCCAAGAAACTAAGGGGTGTCCATCTTCACAATAACCTGATTCCAAAGATTTATCAGCTCAAGTTGTGGAGAATGCACCTCACACCGGACCTCCTGGCTGTGTCCAAATCCTGGCTCTCCAAAAGTATATCTAACGTAGCCATCTCCCTACCCTGCTACGGTGTCTTCAGACAGGACAAAGGGAAGAGGAGGTGGCAGTATTGCTAAGTAAATCACATTCAACTTCTGCTTTGAGACTATACACAGCTCCCTAGTTCTCTCCGTTCCCTTCCCACTGATGGTGCCTACTGCTGCCCTGGCGAAAACCAGATTCCCTTCTCAACCTCTTATTCTACCTCCTTCCAAAACGCATCTGACAAACTCTTAGTGCTGGGGAATTTCAACAATAACTGGGCATTAGAGATGCAGCACACTAACTGCAGCGGCATAGCTGGTGCGAAGTGGGGAACTTCGTACTTCTTGCCGTAGGGCGAAGTTACCCAACTTCACCACAACTTTTCACAGCAAAGTTCTAATATAGGTTGTAAAATGCTTAACCCACCACTGTGACACAGTTCCCACCTCTTCCTACAATCCAGACACTTTTTTAAATTCAGTTTGCTTTCTTCCCCTCTCTTAGCCGGGACCTACATCATCTGCTTGACACCCTGGCTTACCCCCGGAGGGGCCACTGGGAGGACGCCCTACTCCCAACAAAGGCTAGGTAGCTGCTATGAAGTACAGAGCCCGGGTCAGGTGGGGTGGGGGTGGGGCCTGCGATGAGGGATCGATGTCCTCCTGCAGCATATGGCCATTTTCATGTTTTTTCTGATCCAGCCCATTGTGGGATGCCAAACGCACTCAATGTGCGTAGCATGCGAGAGCACATCGGCATCCCCCTTGGTTCCGTAGCTCTACTTGCACTGCTACTTGTGGTCATGGAGGTTGAAACAGCAGAGCCCTGGCTGGCCCTGCAATGACCCGGGCTCATTCATCAGCATCACAAGCAGCAGCGCTACCACTGTGCCAGTGGGCCAGTGCCATCCAGACTCTTTAAAACACAATAACCCCACTCTACCAGTCCCAGCAAAGTTTAAGTAATGTAGTCATATCACATACAGATCCCTTCCCTCCAACCCACACCACCTCTGTGTAATTTATGCAATACATCACCCCGTGGCTGCCTCCCCAAGTCATCACAATATCAACCAAACCCCCAACCCTACCGCCCTCTAGCACCCAACCTCCCTCCTCCCCAAATCCTCAAATTAGGCAAATGATAAAGAATACAGACAATCCAACCTGTAAAAACAGAAGACCATCCAGTGCTGGAGCAAGATGCCATCTTTGCTCGGTGTCCTGCTGGAGAATGAACGAACAATGATGTCCTCATCAACTAACAACGGACAGGCTGACAATATGGACAGAATCCGCCAATGTCTTTACACATCTTAAAAGTGTTAGGAAGAAGCCGGCTCATCGGTAGCATTACCACTCGAGACGACAGTGAGCCGGGATCGGGAATAAGCCTGGGTCACTGTGGCCAGCCAGGGGAAGAGGTTTAAATGTCCCAGATGATGCTGTCCTCCGGGAAGGGTGGGCTGCCGTCCTCACTGCAGTACTGCCACTTGGATGACCACAGGCAGCACTGCAATTGAGGGCGTCGTGGGAGGGACAGACGGAGGGCAGAGACCAGCACGACAGCATGCTCTGCATGCATACGCACCTTGGTCACCCCAGCATGCCTGCGTCTGTGGAGAATCAGGAGAAACACACAGAAAAAGACAGTCCCGCTGTCTGAGGATGATGGAACCCTGGTGCACCAAGACTGGACTGGACCGACACAGCACATCTCCTGCGTCCAGTCAAAACCACAACAGCAAATATGCGTGGTCAAAAACCACACGGTCATAACAGCGCCGTGTGGTTTCAGAGTTAGTATATCTAATTTAGCATGGTTTTGGAAAGCGCAGTTTTGTACTGACCCCACTGTTTTTAATTGCGTGGTCTTGACATACTGCCCACGTCTCCTGATGAAGACAATGCAGTTCAGGGGTAAATCTCACACACGCACATACACACACACACACACACACACACACACACACACACACACACACACACACACACACACACCGTCCCCGCCAGGGAGTGAGCCAAGGTAACGTGGAGCTAAGCAGCTGAAGTAGACAGGTCCAGCAGAGCCAGGCATCTGGCTTCCAGAGAGAGTTCAGACAGCAGAGTACGGAGGAATAAACAAAGAATTTAAAAAAAAAGTATTAAGAAGAGAGTAGTTAGGGTGAGAATTATATCTTGGCCAGAAGTGAGTTAGAAGACAGAAAACCCAAACAACCATAAAGGTGGGGGGGAACTATCAGTGCGCCAAGTTCCTCCCTTCCCACCAGCTCAGTGGGAAATACATCAGCCCAGAGGCACTGGAAAACTGCACCCACAATTTTATTGCAACAGCCGCAATTATCATTCTTCATACAAAATCTGCAATTTCTTGCAGTTTACTGAAATTCTGATGGAAACTGTATACATAGATACTGTCGGCAGATAAGGGCCACCAGGCTCATCCAGTCTGCCTGTTTATGCTACCTGACGAAGCGGCCAGTGACCCTATCTGGTCATTGGCTTTAGCTTTTTCTTCCCATCTCTAATATTCCTTCCTGTCCCATGCATATTTGAAGCCTGTTACCATATGGGTGGCCACCACTTCCTGGGGCAGGCTATTCCATGCATCCACCACCCTGTCCATAAAAAATAACTTCCTGATATTTCACCTTATGCAGCCACCCATCAGTCTCATGTCATGTCCTCTTGTTCTGGCACTATTTTTAAACTGGAATATGTAGCCGGCCTGGTGGCGTGGAGGGCTGAGGCAGCGATGCCTTACCTCCTGCCATGCTGGCGACCCGTGTTCGCGGTGCGAGCAAGTGGTCGGGGCCCGGCCGGGTTGGGAGAGGATTGAGCATCCAGAGGACTGCTCTCCTCTCCCAGGGAGGGTGGGGAACAGCAGCCGGTGTTTGCCTGACACCTAGCGGAGACTGGGTGTTGGCATGCCAGGCCAATACAGTGGGGCACAGAGGTGGAGCAGCCGGCAGGCGCAGTACGAGTGGACACACGCATGGCATGCCCACTGTCGGCATTGCACACTTGCCGCCATAAGGGAAAAAGGAAAGAGGCACCCAGGTCGAGCGGTTGATGGCCGTCCGCCTCATGCACCCCGTCTCCGAGGGCGCCACCTGCACTGGATCCAGTCCTGGTGGGGAGTTGAGGGCTCCCTGCCACGGGAGGCAAGCTGTGGGAGTAGATAGGTGGTGGCCCGAATGGGAGACAGGAGCAGATGGACGATGGCTGGAGAATGGAGGAGATACCTGGATGAAAAGGAGCTGACTGGGAGCCATGGGGAGATAAAGTAAAAAAAAATAAAATAAAAAACTGGAATATGTTGTCCCCTTTCACCTTGCTCATGCCCTTGAGGTATTTGAACGTTTCTATAAAAATATAAATATATATACACATAAATATAAAAATATTTAAATTCTCAAGCCAAGATGCTTAAACATGCTAACAATCTGGTATGCAGACTTGGACTTGGCCAAAACAATACAGCAGGAGGTAAAGAGGGGTCCAATGTGACAAGGTGCAAACTGCCCCATTCACCTAAATGGAGCCTGAACTACAATATTTATTTTTTCTTCATATATACTTTATTCATTTTTGTTTTTTTCTCCCACCCCACAGGGGTGTGCAAATCCTATTGCCCCCTGTCTGGGGCAAGTAAATTTCCTTGAAGAGCAAGTACAAAAAGAGAGCTAATTTCATTGTAATGAATAGGGGCAAGTAAAAATTCAACTGCAGTCATGGCTGGGCAAGTACTAAAAGTTTTGATTTGAACACCCTGCACCCACCCCCACCCGAAGCCATGGCGTACACATGCGTGGAGGCGCAGGCCAGGATCCGGTGGCCTCTTCCGCCCCTCCCTGACTTTCATCGCCGCAACGTGCCACCTACGCACCAACCGGACCTCCACCCGGTGGGAGAAGGACTATGGACGGATGGGCGTCCACCCCTTTAGAGGGGAAAGCTGCAGCTCAATCCCGCTCCAACTCAGCACCACCCCACCCCGAGCCAGCACCCCAAGGCCATTCCCGAATCCAGGTCGCTGGAGTAGCGTGAGGTAAGGTGCCAGCACCTCAGCCCTCTGTGCCACCGGCCCGGCTTAACTACAATATTTCTGAGAAGTTTGGATGGCACTGCTAATTATAAATTTGCATGTGCACCTGACAGCGCTGATGACAGTGACCCCTTACTTGATAATCTACCACACCTACATGGTCACTTTCAAAGCCTACAAAAAACTAACATTTCGAAAGCTCACTGAAAAAATAGGTGAAGTAGTTACATTTAAATAGACAAAAAAAGAATTTTCTGCAACCCGAGTGCAACGAAAGTGCCATGTATTACAAACTATTGTGTGATGTAGTGAAAAGCTATTGGCGTAATTTAATACTTTTACCATGTGATTTAAAAATGTTTGTACTGACAGTGCAATTAAGAACAAATTATTCTAACAAAATAGTTTATTTTGTTTGTTTTGCTACTAGAATTTGAGCTATTGAGTAGACACCCAGGTGATCTGCCTTTTTTTTCCTTGCAGCAAAAAGTAGTTAAAAAAGGCTTCATTATTTTACATCTGGAAACTGGCAAAATATGTTGTTTCAGGATGTAGTCAATGCTGACTAGCTTGTTAATTACTAAATAAAATCTTGTTAGCACTGCATGAGGTAGCGGTCTTTAAATTCTAGAAGATATGCTACTTAATGATTAATGTGCAATTAATTTCAAAAACATGGATATTTCTATGTACTGAAAGCATATACAAGTGGCAATGTATTTACATAATCTATGCGATCAATACATGCTGCAGCAAACGATAAAAGATTAGGGAACACTGGGGATGTATAGTGAACCCTGTAATTTCTGCAAATATTCTCAAAAAAATGTTGTAGGTGCCGTATTGGTCCTTTTAAGAACAGATTCTTTTTTCGGTTGTTTCTGGATCTGCAAATATTCTCCGCATTTTTTGGGTAACATTTTCTGCAGTTTTCCAGTGACCCTGTTCTTCATCCCCTTTCCAGTAAAAAACTTGTCGAGGACAGCCTTGAAGGTCAGTACCGTATCAGCTGATACCCAAGTTTCTGGCAATCTATTCCAAGTGTTCACCACTTATTCTGTGAAGTAGTTCTTCCTGATGTTTCTCCAGAATGTTCCTCCAGTCAATGACGCAGTGTCTCCCCGTCCTTTTATTTTTTTATTTTATTTATTTAAAATTGATGACTGGAAAAGGCACACTGAGCTGAGGCTCGTTTCCAGGTGCGACCCAGGTATAGAGTGTACACAGAAGTGAAAAGAGTTACAAAAAGTGTAGATTACAAACAATACGTACAAACATTTTTCATACAGTACAATATACATTTTATTTGTATGGTCTTTTGACCCTTACTGTTTCTAAGGAACAAACAATAGAGATTACTGGCTATCCTCGTGTATTTGGAAGAGCTGCACTTGTATGATGGTGTTATCCATTTTAAAGACTTAAAGAGCAGCCAACACCTTTATTCCCTGGGGCAAGCAACTCATGGCAAGCAGTTGCTGATCTGAGGACCTAAATCACACTTTTATTTTATTTTTAATTTTTTCATTCAGACACTAATTAGGTATCTAAACTACAATACCTGCAATCTCACTTCTGCATCAGTGAAAGCTACTAAGCGCCCGTCACAGCCCCACCCCTAAAAACAACATTTTGATGACGCTAAGTAGGGAAAGGACTGCAGGGCTACCAACAGCTATAGACACTTATCAGGAGCAGCAATGCCTTTTAAATGCATATAGCTTATTCTGTAGGCACTTTCCGTATTTCACCATTTAGAAGCTGTGGCTTCTATTGCATTTTTCTATTTTAAGCCGTGGCTTCTAAACGGGGGCAGCTATAATTCGAGGGCGGCTTTAATTGATAAACACCCTTGACTAGCTGCCATCAAAATTACCAAAATTGCCTTTGAACCCCATGCTGGGAAGGTAGAAACATTTATTTGTGTTCTGAGCTCCTCTTTTCAACACAATATAGTGACACTGGTTACTGAGTCTGACTGTTGCACAGCACGTATGGGTAAACTGGGGTCATGGTACCGAGACGTAAAGCAGAGCTGTTGATTACAAATATTAAGCAACAAGCAAGTTACAATTAAGGTAATGCTTGAAGGTTTAATTTAAACAAAAACTATCATAAATGCTGTTTACTTGCTTAGCTCCGACTGGCATGCCAATCCTCTATGGTGCCACACAGTTGCTGATCTGCTGAAGCTCTACTTGCTCTGCTCATTCTGCCTGCACTACATTGCCCACTTTCATCAAACCTTGATCTCTGGAGGGCTGAAGCTTATGCTCCATGTGGGTAGTGTTACGTCTACCGGGGAGAGACTGGAGGAATCATGTCAACTAGCCGATGTATTTAGTCATTTAAGCGACTACAATACGAATTGTGGCTTCTATTAACAAAGTTTTTCAGCATGCCTTCTATTCGGGGTGCCTTCAAAATGGTGAAATATGGTATACATGTTAAGGGGGTATATAAATGCAATACAGACTTTAATATGTTTGATAAAAGCGCAAATGAACTGAGAAACAAACCTTTATATGGGACTATGATATATAAAAAAAACTAACTGGAAAATTCTCTTACAAAGGCTAGGGAAAGGGCCAGCCCAGTAGCATTTAGGGTTGAGGCACTGGATGCCACACCTCGTGCCATGCCTGCAACATGTGCTCGGAAGCTAACTCGGCTTGCCAGGGGTCTGCAGGGGAGGGAGAGGATCGAGCATCCGACAGACTGCTCTCCTCTCCCAGGGAGGGAGAGATGGCCGTCCCGCTACTTTGCTGCCTCCTGGCGGAGGTTGGATGGCAGCACTAGGCTGGTAGGGAGGCACAAGAACGTGGCAATGTGGCATGCGCATGCTCACAGCCACGATAGGGAGGGACAAGGAGAACGGAAAAAGATGGCGTCCACAGGCTCCATAAGCCCTGCCTACCAACAGGCGTCTAGCTCTTTCGCCAGACCACCAGACACCCCGAACTGGATTATGTACTGGAAGAGGGGGGGCAGCCCTCCCCTTCCAGACCCCGCCATGAGGGCAAAATCCGTGGGGGCATTTGGGGGTTCGGTGGTGCAGTGGACAGACTTAGCCAGCAAGGTGGGGGGGGGGGTTAACTGCCTGTGGATGCCAGGGTGGAGATAAATAGAAGGGGAAAAAAAAGAAAAGACTATGGAAACAGAAAGAACTAATGTACTCTCTGTAAAGGTAAAGGTAAAGGACAACACACCTAACAGGAAACAACCTGTGTGTTCTGTAACAGAATGTAACAGCTTAAGTAGTAAGATCAGACAATACTGGCCAGTCCTACAAAATGATAGCTCTGTAGCCACTGCACTGGAACAACACCCCAGAATCTCACTCAAAAGAGGCACCAATATCAGAGACAGACTGGTACATAGTCAGTTCAGCAAGCCCAAACAACAAATGTCAGAATGCGCCCCCCCCCACACCGCAAGTTCAAATGTGGCAGATGCAATATACGCAACATCTGCAACTATTGCAACCAATCAAATCTATTTTCCCTGGGAAATATCAGAAGAAAGGTAATCGTTAGGGAGTTCCTAAACTGTTCCTCAAAATTTGCGATGTAGGGCTGGCCCGGTGGCACTGAGGTTCGAGGCACTGGACACCACACTTTGTGCCACACCGGCGACCCAGGTTCGAGAATGGGTTTGGGCCATCGGGTTGGCAGGGGAGGAGAGGACTAAGCATCCGGAGGACAGCTCTCCTCTCCTGGGGAGGGTGGGTGGTTGATTCCCCGGCACTAGCGACTCCCAGCGGAAGCTGGAGGTGCAACACCCGGGGGATCACGCTGACGTTGGGTGGGAGCATCGGCGGACATCCGTGGGAAGGGTGCAGGAGCACGCTCTGCCTGCACTGGACATCATTGCATGTCCGTGCTCAGCGTGGGGGGGCTCACGTTCACGAACAAGGAACCCACCTGTTGGCTGGGAGAAAGATGTCACCTGCCCCCAGCTCCAACTCTGGACCCTACCCACTGAATCTCGATCTGCCCTCCACCTCCGCCTGAGAAGCATCAGAAGAGGTAGCCCAGAGGAGCAGAAGGCAGCCCCGCTCCAGGGGGCATGGACTGGGGGACGCTCTAGAGGTGTGTCACGGGTGGAGAAGGGAGATAGAGTGTACAGCTCGGGAGGGTCTCAGAAGGAGGGGAACACGTAGGACGACCGATGGGGGCCCCAGCCAGCGGTGACAGGAGGGAAAAAATAGTTGGCAAAAAATAAATAAATTTGCGGTGTATGCCTCATGGTGCACCTGCTCCGAAATCTATGTGTGTTGGACCACAAGAACATTATGAGAAAGGATACAGGAGCATGTCAGGAGCATAAAAATCCCAGAGCCAATACAGCAGTTAGCAACCATTTCCAAGAAGTACATTTTGGCAACCCTGAACATTTAAAGTTCATGGCCCTGAATGCATTAGAGTTGACAGGAGGGGAGGATAATAGGCTACAGAGACTCCTACAAAGGGAAAAACACTGGATGTTTTGGTTGAATGCACTGAAACAAAACGGTCTCAATGATGAATAGGACTTGAAACCTTTCCTGTGATTTCAACTGTGTTTATGCTTTTGAATTTCTAGTCTGGATGCTTTTGAATTTCTCGTGTAGCATGTTACTTACTGTATTTCCCTTTTTTAATATATATTGATACAAGTCATGACAGGAACAGATCCCCTAATACATACAATGACCACCGGAGGCAGGGAGATCGCTAGCTTGGAGTCCTGGAGACACTTTCTACTGCGTGAAAACAGTGGTACCCTTTTTCTATCTTTTCTGGAGCTTTATTTTAATTCTGATATTCAATTTTCCTATCTTTATGGCTTTCTTCAGGCTTTAGAATTAGCATGAGATGATTAAGAATACAAAAATGATTTAGAATGCATTTTTAGGCAATGAATTTATACTTAGTGTACTTTTTATTACATTGTCATAGGGTTGGAGATAATTTTCTGAGAAATGCTGATCAGTCTAATTATTTTTGCACTTATTTCTTGGGATTTTGAGCAATTCGTAAAACTTTTTATGTATTATTTGTGCACAATGATCAGCCTTTGTAAAATCACTTTTGTGTTATTGCCGTGGCTTTGAGACCTGTCTTGCTTAATTAAGTCACTCTGCTTATCTCTGCAAAGTGTGTTTCACCTGTGATTATGATGTCAGCAGCCTATGTGCTGTTTAAGCAGGGGCAAAAGGGCTAGAATCTAACCCCCTGAGGAAGACCCCTGGGAGATGTGCTGGGGGTTCTAGCCTGAGCCCTGGTTCTGTAACTTGTGTCAGTTACAGTCAGTTTGGATAAATAAATTGTATATGCAGCAACTTTTGTGGTAACACTGTCTTGCCTTTGCGAGTGAGTGCACTGTACTTCCTTGTTCGACTGAACTCCTTTCCATGAGTTGTCTAACCAGAGGTGTCAGTAATTCTTTAAATACTGCAATCATGTCTCCCCTGAATCTTCTTTTCATGGAAAACAGTCACAGTCCCACCAGTCGGCTCTCATAGCTCCATGTTTTCCCAAGCTGTCAACCATTTTAATCACTCTTCTCCGGACTCCCTGCCAACATCCTTCATTGGGGTGGGGTGGGGTGGGAAGTGGAGCATGCCTACTGATAAGATGTGTCTGGAGAGAGATCTGCACAACTCAAGAGAATAAATATTAAAAAACAACTGTTTACTCCTTAACATTTGACATCTGAGTGCCCGGTGGCGCTAGAGGTTTAGGCGCTGGTCGCTATACCTTTTGCCACACCGGCGATCCGGGAACGAGCTCGGGTCACGGGGGATTGAATGTCAGAGGACTGCTCTCCCTCTCAGGGGGAGGAGACTAAGTCATCCAGCTCGCTGACTGCCCTTTAAGCGGTGGCTGGGCGCCAATCTGGTCGGGAGGCTAGAAGCCGACGTTTCTACGTCGGCAGGGAGGGTGGATGGGAGAAAATGGAACAATCAAGCCTGGCAGGCTCGATGATGGCCTGCTGCCCCCAGGAGTGGTCCCAGAGTAATTTCCAGGACCACCTAGTAAGGGAGCAGCAGAGCCGGAGAAAGTGTCCCTCCGTTCGGAAGGCCGAAGCCGCCTGCCAGGGCTCAGAGGGCACAAAAAAAAAATTGTAATCCAGAAAAAAATAAATAAATTTGACATCTGAAGGACAGCACTGTCATCCTCTCGTCAAGCTGCACAGCTACATATCTTTTATGAGGATGGGGCGATCTAACAAAGGCCCAGGGAGCAGACCTATAACTAAGCCACCAGCGGAGTTGCAATCTGCGGCTGTTGCACAATCTCTGCCAGGGACAGACCCACCATGGAGGGCCCTTCAACAATTCATGCAGACTATAGATGCAAAAGTGGAATCGATCCTAAAGACTGAGCAAGATGCTAAGAAAGAGACTGCCACTAAAACAGCTACATCAGCAGAGTCTACTGCAGCAAAGGCATTGGCAACTACGAGCAAACTAAACTAGGAAAATGCTCTGCTGAGGTATCATTTGTAGGTGCTTGAAAATTCACAAATTCACAGTGGGCCCCCAATCTCTGAATGGTGGGCATGCCAGAGAACTGTGACAGAGATAATCTTTTGATCTTTCTGCAAGGCTAGTTACCAGGAGCTTTAAATCTTGATCCGGCACATCTGCTTAATAACTTCGTTAAGGCTTACCAAATTTCCCCCAGGACCACTGCAAGGCACAGCAACTCGCCTCGGACTGTCCTCTTGGTGACTACAGGTCCTGCAACTCGTGATCATATTATACAGGCAGCAAGGGACACAGAATCCTTTAATTTTCAAGGCAACACAGTCCATATCTTTCCAGATCTTTCGTATGCCATAAGATCCAGGAGGAAAATATTTGATAAGGTCCAAATGAGGTTATGGAGTTTAGGAGTGGCCCATTCGCTGCTAATGCCCACCCGGCTGAGGATTCAATATAACGGACATACCGATCCAGTTGAAACCGTGAAGAAAGCGGAGGCTATTTCCAAGGAGTTTGAACGATCTAGAGTTCATGATTCGTCCAACTCAGAACACGACACATGAATCGGGTACTGCCTGGCCAGTACTCTCTCTGCCTGCTAGTGAGTTTTATGTTTAAACTTAAAGCAGCTGTGTGTGTTAAATTTCTATAGTTGTATGGCTCAAGGCCTTGTAAAGACGGGTCGCCTTTCAGACACTTTTTTCAACAGCTGTTTAATAACAATAAAAAAAAGAGAATTAGAGGTTCTGCAGCTGTTACTATTATAATGCTTCAATACTAACATGGCCTAGCTGACTGTGCTTTTGTAATGGTGGGCGCCATTTGGAGGAAAAGTGCGCAGTTAATCCTTATAAACATGAATCAGAGATTAATTATAACGGCAGTTTTTTCCTTTGTATTATTTTATTTAGTTTTTGTTGGCCGGGTGAGTGCACTAGACAAATCCTGCCTCTTTTCAGGCACTACCAAGGGGAGGGGGATACAGATGAATGCCAACCGACCTTGAAACAGATTAAGCTGTTTGTGGTATTTTTAGTGAATGAGGGAAATTTAGCCCGGACACCGGGGAAATTCCCCTACTCTGTGTGGGGGCGCTGTTAGAGAGTCAGCACGTGTTTTGGATTTCCAGATGGCTGCGAAGAGCAGCGGAGGTTGGACGGCTGCTTGTCCACACCTCAACCTTCCGTGCGGGGACAGTGGTACGGCTGGGATGCACCCATGTGGTGACCTGCATAGCGTGCGGAACCCCCCCCCCCCGGGCAGTAATTATGGTGCACAATGTGGAAGTCATCGGGAGTGTGGAATCGGGGAGAAGCCCAGCATTTTTGGCGGAGCCTGAAATCTCGGGAGAGATAGTGGGCGAAAAAGTTACAGTATTAAGTGAAGCCCAGGCCTTATTGCAGGGGTCTGACGCATTGAATGATTTATTGGAAAAAAAAAAAAAACGGCAGGTTATCGTAGAAGCCATGGCTGAGTTTAAAACTCTTCAACAACAGGCTGAGGAGGATTGGAAAAGGAAACGGCCCGCTTTGGATTTTCCTTCGGGCCTGCCAGGTACTGTGCCTAAGGTTTTAAAAGGTCCAAGTATCCCTGATCTACCGTATGACGTAAGCCTGCCCCAGGATTCTAACCTTGCGGTTAGCGAGTCCTGGTCCCCACAACAAGCTCTCCGGGGGGCGGGCTGGATCCAAACAGCCAAGGGAGACTGGATAGCCGACCGGGTAATTCCTCTGCCAGGAAAAAGCATGGAAGGTGGGGGTAAGGCTGAATCTGTTTTGGTGGATGCTGTATCTAGTTATGGACCGGACTGTTTTGAGACTTCCCCTGTGGTGACTGTACCCTCTTCTTTAGATTTGACCTCCCAACCTGGTATACACAATTTACAAGCTGATGTTTCTTTGTCCCCTGTGCACGTGATACTGCAGGTTGAATCTCCTGAGGTTCTGGGTAATGCAAGCATTTTGGAATTAGTTTTAAATACAGTATGGGACCAGCCTGTCCTTACTGAATCCCCTGCTACGTTTGCTAGCCTGTTTAAAAAACCGGTCACTCTGACAAAACGCAGGCATGCAGTCCATTTACGGTTTCTAGGCCCCATGGATGTTATGCCAGATCGTTTTTACACAGGGAAAGTTCTAATTAAACAAATGCTGGGTTTTTCTCCTAGCGAGGTGTATGCCCTTATACATACCCAAGGGGATAATACTTATGACATTAGCTTTTGCACTCCAGATCTGCTAAATAAGTTTTGGATGAGATATGCAATCTTGAAAACCAATCCGACTTGGTCACATTTTCAGGTTATCCCTCTCACCAAACAATCATTTAAAGTAATAACTGTACTTTTTTGGAATGAGGGAGTGAACGTAGAAGATATTACGTACTGGTTGGAAAGAAAATGTACTATTCAGGGGAATCCTGAACCTATATTGGACAATGAAGGGTTTTGGAATGGAGGGTGGAGATATAAGATTAATTTACTGCAAACAGATGAAGGACTACAGCACTTGCCTAGTTGCTTCTATTTGGGACGTGATAAGGAATTTATTTTTCACCCGGGGCAACCCAGGCTTGTTATAAGTGCGGATCTCCTAGACACCTGAGTAGAATGTGTGAGGTTGTTAAATGTTCACAATGTGGAGAATGGGGGCATGTTCTCTCTGACTGTCATCACCCTAGTAAGTGTTCGCTTTGTGAAGAAACGCATTCTTTTGTTGACTGCCCTTTGGCTGCTCACAATAAATCTGGAGACTATAGTATCCAAGATTTTTACATTAATACAGCGGTTAAAGCTGCTCAGAGGCATAGAATCCCTCCCCACCCCTAAGCGAGCTCAATTACACATTCCTGTTGCTCATGAATCTGCTCTGATCCAAAGGAGCTTTTGCCCCTGGTGGTTTCTGATGTTCCTGCACCTTTTCCAGTGACAGAAAACCTTGTTTCTCAGGTGGAGGTTTCTGGTGCCGCTATGGTTTCAATGCCTCCACCTCTTCCGCCTGAGGAAGTTTTTACTCTGGCAACTTCCAGAAGACGTAGCCTTCGATCTGGAAGCACCAGAATGGTGATTCCTGACCCTCCTATGACACCCACTCATAATCCCTTTCATGTATTACAAGATGATGCAGGTACTGAGTCCGACTCAGCCTCTGTACATTCCTCACAACATGATGGTACTTCTGATATGGATCAAAATTTGCCACAAGTCGATTCGGTTAAAAAGAAAAAGAATAAACTGGGAATGAGAAAAGGGACTAGAAAAAAATAGTATGCTGTGTTTGTAGTTTGTTTAGAATGTACTTTCGGATTTGGTTGGTTTTATATTTTTTTCTGATGTTAACAGTCTATAGGATTTCAGTGGCCTCTTTGAACGTAAATAGTATGCTATCTGATAAGTACGTGTGTTGATTCTATCCCTTTTTGAAAAAAGGATTATGATGTATTCTTGCAGGATACTAGACTGCATTCTAAACTTGATATTGAATTAGTATCTGCTGGCTGGAGATAGGAGATTATGCACTGGTCAGTGGGTGAAGACCTCTGCAGCGGTGTAGGTATTGCCCTTAATAATCCTATTGCACGGGTAATACAATTAGTAGATCTTTTTCCTGGTCGAGTGTTGCCGTTGGATGTAGTGATTAGTGGCCTACAGTGTCGTTTTATAAATGTTTATGCACCTCAGACTAAATTGGCACGAATTGAGATATTTCGCTTACTTCAACCATATTTACCTCTAAGTTATGTATTTTTGGGAGAGGATTTTAATTGTAGTAGATATAGGATGGATAGGGGATGTCGAACTACTAAAATGTATTGTGATACTACTTGCCTTAATAATTTACTAGTCCAAACAGGTCTTAGTGATGTTACGGCCCTTAAAGGAACTCCTGCAAAAACATTTTTTCAAGGCAATAAAGCTATACGTATAGATTTTTGGTTTCTTTCCTACTCCTTGCAGGTTATAGATACTAAAACTTTGCCTGTTACCTCATCTGACCATGCAATCATAGAAACTACAGTTGCAAGTCATATGCCTGTGCATCGAGGTCCAGGATACTGGAGGATGAATTTGGCCTTATTACTTCTTCCTACAATAGAAGAAGGCTTTCTAGCTATTCTAAAAGCCAGGAAATCTGTTGTATGTCTCTATGATACCTATCGGGAATGGTGGATGGATACAAAAACTGATATTAAGCGTTGTTTTCAAACTATAGGGAGACTATATGGTAAATATAAAACTGATACATATTTAAATTATAGAAATACATTTTTGGATTTACATTTTCGTGCAGCTAATGGCGAGGTTTCAGTTCTTCCCATGTTATACAAAATAAGAGAACATATGAATACGTTACAATATGATTGTTCCAAATCCTTGGATAATAAATGCCGTTTTGGTATCCAGGGTACAAAGGCTTTTTTGAATTTGTTTCAATTTAGTGCGGCTCAAAGGCATCAAAAACATATGAAAGGACTTACTGACCAGGCAGGGAATTGGTGTACTGATCCCAGAGATGTTATGCATATTGTTGATTCACATGTGCAGAATCTCTTTGGTATTACTGAACCGTTATGTCATACACATGAAAATTGGTTTGGACGGTGTAACTTGCCTCAAATATCAAATTCAGGGTCATCCTTATTAATAGCACATATTACATCACTAGAGGTCTTTGCAGTTCTTTCACAAACAAGAGTTGGCACGGCCCCGGGAAATGATGGCATCCCTTATGAAATTTACAAAATAATTTTTCAACAGTTATTGGAAGAATTTACTGCAGTTTTGAATGAAATACTTAAAACGGAATATTGCTCGACAGTATGAACGAGGGGCTAGTAATTTTTATGTATAAAAAAGGGCATAGAGGGGGTTTGTTAAACTGGAGACCTATAACTCTACTAAATACGGATTTTAAGTTGTTTACCAAAATATTAAACAATAGATTATTGGGTCAAGCACACTCCCTTTTACATCCTGCACAAACATGTTCCATTCCCAATAGGAACATAACAGATAGTTTAATACTTTTGCATGAAATTTTTCACAAGGGCTCTATAGGGGAACTTACAGGTTTGATTTAAAGTTTGGACCAGGCAAAAGCTTTTGGTAATATAAGACATGGGTATTTATGGGATTGTTTAGCTGGGTATGGTATACCTCATACCTTTATAGAATGGATTCAAACCTGTTACGCTAAAGCTACTGCTCAAGCATACTGTAATGGTTGGTTGGGGACCATATGTCCCATTTTACGGGGTGTGCGTCACTGATGTCCCTTTAGTGCACTTTTGTACTTGTTTACTATTGCTCCATTAAATAGGCGTGTGTATGGTCATACTAGCATAGTGGGACTTTATTTTTCAAGTACTGATCCCGAAGTTAAATATATTGCGTATGCAGATGATTTGTGTTTTTTGATCTGGGATTTGCCCTCTGCCCTTTTGTTTTTTTTTTTAGAGAGTTTTGCAGGTTTTTTTGTTATTTACTGGGGCAAAAATTAACTATGATAAATGTAACTGTATAACACTGGGGATAGGGCATTTTCCATTTACGAAGGTTATTGGCATACCAGTGATTAAAGATACTTGTAAAATGCTGGGTCTTTTATTTGGAACAGGAGATTCAGCATACTTAAATTGGAAATTTAAACTACAGGAAGCGCAAAATAAAGTAGATTTATGGAATACATGGAGGCTGGCTAAACTGAAACGGATTCAAATGGTTATAACTTTTTTATTGCCCGTATTTTTATATTTAAGTGCAGTGTTTAGTCTTCCTTTAGCTTTAGAAACACAATTATATGGCTGTTTTTTTTCTTGTATTAAATGGCTGTTTTTTTCTTGTATCTGGGACAGTAGACTGAACCCCATAAAGAGATGTTTGTTGTTTCGGGAAAAAAAAACATGGAGTCTAAAAATGTTACAACCTATAGTTTTCTTTTTTACTGTGTTTCTCTATACAAATTTAAAACCTTTATTTACAGATAGAGACACACAATGGAAACCATGGCTTCTGCATGTTTATTCGGGCCTGAATATGAGATCTTTCCAAGACAACGGTCCATAAATCATCTCCCTCAATCTCTTAAAGTATGTTTTGGGAAAATTAAATTATGGGGTATCTCAAGGCATTTTAGTAGAAAAGAATTGTATGCTTATATTTTACAAACATATTTTAAAAATTCGGCTCCTTTTGATTGTTATTCATCAAAAATAAAGCTTTCAATTGGTAATATGTTAACCTCCCCTCGGATTCCACCTCATATGTGGGATGTGCTATGGTTATCTTTATACGATAAATTAAATGTTCGTGCTAATTTAAAGCATAAGCAGATTACTGATCGGTATTGCCCTAGGGATACTTGTTTTGAGTTAGTTGAAACCATGGGACATTTATTTTTGGAATGTCCCTTTATAAAAGATTTCTGGAGTCTTGTTATACGTAATGGCCTACTTTTCCTTTATACCCCTTAACTTTAGAAATTCTGTGTATAGGGATTTTGCCAGTAGCCACAATCAAATATGATACAGTCACACTGTGGTTGATTTTGCTATGTTTTAAGTTTTATATATGGCATGTGAAATGCCTTTTTACCATTCAACAGCAATACTTTACACAAGAGGAATTATTTTGTATGGTTGCTAATGCTATATCTAGTTTAAAAATACAAGATTATTGCAACTTTTCTTTATCCATTTGCCAATCTAGATGGGACTCTATCAACTGGATACAGCTTGAATAGCTACCTTAGTATAGTCTATCAGATTATTGTATTTGTTTTTTTCCCTTCTCTTTTAGTTCTGTTCTAGAAATTTTGTAATGTAGGACTTTACTAAATGTTATGATTTGGAAAGAGTAAGTATTCCTTTATATATATTCTCAGAGGTTTATATTTGCTTTATTAATTTCTCCTTCATTTACTCTAATAAGCATTTGATGATTAGTCTTTATTCTGTTTTTTGAACTTATTACAATGTAATACTGATCATTTGATATGTTTTCGGTGGATAGGAATAAAAATCCCCATACCCATTTTGTGGGGGGGGAGAAGGAGGGTGACTGTGTTCGCATTATTCCTTTTCAATCGCTTTGGAATATATGAGTGTAATGCTTTTTTTTTTTAGTTGTGTGACTTAACACTGTTTGTATTCCTTTTGGTTTGCTGATTATGATAATAAAAATTCCCCTACTGTTTTGTGTGTTGAGGGGGGACTATTTTCACATTATTCTTTTTACATTGCTCTGATAATGTATGATTGTAATACTTTTTTTATTATCTTCTATATGATTTATGTATTATTTTGTGTGACTTAACACTGTTTGTATTCAATCTGGTTTGCTGAGTATGTTAATAAAAAATTCCCCTACTCTTTTCAATAAGTGCCATGGGATCTTTAACATCCACCTGAACTACCACCAATCCAAGCAGATGGGAACCTCAGTTTAATGTCTCATCCAAAAGACGGCACCTCAGACGTGCAGCACCCCTCTCATGCTACACTATGGTGTCAGTACTGAGATATTAACCCAAGTGCCAGATGTGGGAACTGAACCCACAGCCCTCTGATCTCCCGGCCTCAGAGGAGAGTGTGCTACCTACTGAGCCACTAACACTATTATCTCTGGTTGAGTAAGAATTGCTCTCTCTCTTGACTACTGCCAATAAGATGGTTTCAATATATTTGGAAAGGGGGTCACATCAACACTAGTTGTATGTTACTCTGTTCGGAATTACTTTTATATTTGAATTGACCGCACAAAGTCTTACAGGGTGCAGCATACCATGAATTATATGTGGATTTATTTTCGAACGGAATACCCCCATATCTGTAATCCAGACTGCATAGATTATTTACTGATACACTGGATGTATTTTTCTTTTACATAATGTGATGTCTTGCATGGGAAAGCTGTATGATGTTTTTACTGTAAAAGCAAAATGTAATTCAACAAAGAAAATCCTTCATGAGATACGGGAACCTAAACTGCGTTGTACTCGAGATGAGAACTGACCAAGGATTTGTGTAAGGGCATTACTGACCAGCTTACAAAGTTTCTCTTAAAGATCGTCTGAAATATTACTTGGTGTTACTTTCACCACCCTAAGGTGAATTTATAACAAAATATTCTTTATTATATTTAAAAAAAAAAAAAAAAAAGTATTTTCATTTATTAAACCAGAAACAATTTAACTGAGCAGAGGCTCATTTACAGTTAAGTTCTATGGCTGGATTTTTCAAAGCCGTGCTGGGGACTTGCGGCACGATTACTTGCAGCCACAAGTTAGGCCCCCTCAAAGGTGCTCTAACTTACGCGTACATCTGCCAAGGATTGCAGCAAATCAGAAGCCCATAATGACAAATGAATCAGCCTTTGACACACGTGATATTTTTGTGCTGTAAAGTGCCGTCAACTGCCATAAATGTGGCATAACATCTGAAAACAGCATTCAGACGTTTTGGCGCATTTGCCAAACTGTGGGTGCACCCCAAAGTCAGGACTGGGGCTATAGCAGTGGCTTGGAGGATCCAGCTCCTTGTGCACAACGCCAATATGTACATCAGTGCACAAAAGCATGAAAGTGGTACAGAGTGTTTAGTTATTAGAGAGTATGCACAAAGTACAGTATTTATTTATGCTTTGGTAACCGGGTAAGTAGGGATCATTTTCAGGCACAACCCAGGCTAGCTAGTGGCAGTTAACATACATAGGTATTACAGGTAATGAACACAATACAAGTGCAGTACAGGTAATGGTACATACAATAGTGCTACAGGTAGTAGTCACAAGTACCGTACAGTAGGTAATAGGTACATACAGTAGTGGTCACTATAATGGCACAAACAGGTAGTAATTGCAATGTACATTTAAGTATACAAGCCTATTTCATTTGCATATAGGCAAACAGTGCATACTTGTATAAAGTTGGAAAAGAGATATACGCTGTAAAAAGATGCCTCAATTTTAGGGAGATACAGGGGAGATAGGAAGAGAGAGAAAGAACTGCCGAAGATGCATTGCGGCAGGGTGTGTGCTAGCGAGAGGGGCAGTTACAGTTATATTTGTCCAGAAGCCAGGATTTGAGGTTGTGTTTGAAGATTTGGTGAGAATCAGATACTTTAAGAGGGGTGGGCAATCCGTTCCACAGGAAGGGGGCCACACTAGATAGAGCTCTCCCACCCGTACTGGTGAGGGTTTTGGGTACATGGAGGGTGGGCACTGTAGAGGAGCGTAGGTTCCTGGTGGGGGTTCTGAAGTTGAAGAGGGTGGTGAGGGGAAAGACGGTGCCGGTTCTGGTGGCGGTATCCACAAGGCAACCAAGTGTATTGTCATTATACAGACAAATGTACAGCAGTATGCAATAATTTACCATATACAAGCAATAGATTAGGTTTCATGGACAGATCTGACCTAGGGCTGAGGGCGTCGGCATTTTACCTTGTGTTCAAAAACTTGTTAGTTATTCCTGCTGGACACAAAACAGCATTGAACAGTGCCACTAAACTGTGTTTTTGTCACTGCTGCCTCTGTCCTGAGCTCTCAGAATTGCAACATTCCATGGGAGACACCTTGATGTCACTGAAGTTTCAGCAGAGCTTTGCTCCAGGTATAAGCAGGTATACGGAACACACTGGCATATCAAAATTAATCCCGTCTCTGTAAATATATTTTCCCATATTTTCTTCCCTTCACAGCCTTCGCCCCAGAATATACCCTGTTGAGGCAACGAAGTGCGACTATGTGGAGGAGTAAATTACCTGGCCCACTTGCAGGGGTCACTATGTCGAGAACCTGCCACAAACCCCTTCCCCTTTCGAGGCATGCTGCTCTCTAGCAGCTGCCTGTGGTAGAGCTCCCGACAACTGAAATCTACTCTTAAACTCCAGTTGTCCGCACAGCAGCACAACAAGCAAATTCTGGGTCATTCCGGCAGTCTAGATCCTTTTTTTGTTGTTGTTCTTGCTTTACTTTTCAAAAAACGACTGCGACAGAAATAATAAAGAGGCCAGAGAATCAAATCACATACATTCAAGTACCATGGGACTGAGAGATCAGGAAAAGAACAGCAATGAGAAAAACATGTTGTGAAAACCCCCCCGAGTGAAGTCTCAGGAACATTTTTCCTCTAACAATTTCTACTTCTAGTACATGTTACCAGTGAAGAAAAAAAAAAAAACCATCTGTGTTTTAAATGTCTGATGACCATGGTTTGGTTTGTATTTCAAGTGGCTGCCTCACACGTCTGCTCCCATTTCCAGTTCCTGTTTATCAGTACTTTCGGGTCTTTCTCCCGATTGGTTTCGGTACTCTTTTGTGCTATTTTGGTGGTACCATATTTTTTTCTTTTATTTTCCTTTTCCAAGACATTATCTTGCATTTCTTGCTGTTGAAGCTCATCTGCCATTTTGCCGCTCATTTCCGCAAATCTGCCCAGATCCCTCTGCATTTCATTCGTCTCTTCCTGTGTCGTGACTATGCTTCCCATCTTTGTGTCATTGGCAAACCTGGCAATCCAGCCGCTGGTACCACAGACAGGTCACTTCTAAATATACTGAACAAGACAGACTGTTACGGAACCCCACTAGTGAGTTGTTTCCATATTAATTGGTTACCATTTATCAGGACTCTTTCCTACCCCACAGGCAGTTTTGAGCCCATTTCTTCACACCCCCAGTGATACCCAGGTTCTCCTGTAAACTGCGTTAGGAAGACATTCTCAGGCTAGATGCTACAAAATATCAGAAAGATAAAGAACAGTCATTCACAGTCAAGCTTTCACGTTTGTGGGTAATCTGACCACCTGGTACAAAGACGGCTGAAAAACTGCCAGTGTTTAACTTTTGACATCTTTAAAGACGAGACATTGGTCCCTGGATATCTCAGACAGGATTAAAAGAGGGAGTAAGGGTTTATCACCTCACACCAACAGTTATCTCGAATATGGTTGTCACAGTACCACACTTTGACGATATAGCATGTTAATTCCCATCAACAATAATTTATCACTATAAAAAATATATATACAGTGGCGTCCCTCCAGGATGAAACCCACTTTTAAAGCACTCTGCAGTATGCTGCAGCAGACCTACAGAATAAAGCAATGTAATTTCAATGGCAATTAGTCACCTCTGTCATGAAGGAAACTGTGGCATTCACTTCATCCTGGCAGTGTCACATTTTCCTGAATGATAATAAGGACTAATTGCTCTACCCTCAATCAAGTTTTCATTCTTTTGCCTAAAATTAGGAATGTTACAAACTGTCATGAAAAGCAATAATTGTGTGTAACTTCAGGGAAAAAATGAAATGCAGTAAAGATAAAATAATATCAGCACATCAAATTCCACATCTACAGCAAGCAAGCGTGGGAAAAATGTATGTAATGGTTAAATATGATGAGTTTTAATGTATAGAAACTCCGTAGAACAATAATCAAATAAATTAATACCAGTATATGATTTGTTGTTTATTTGTTTAACCAGGGAAGAAATGCTCAATTGAGCAGTGCTCACTTGCAAGGAGGTTCTGGACAGGACAGATAAGAAAAAATTACTCATCTTAGTAATTATGTTTCTTCTAGTGGAGTCTTGCTGTATTCTGACTATTGCAGCTAGGTCCTGCCTTTCAATTGCCCTGGAGAACAAAGGGTTAACTTTTCAATGCCTTGCATAGAACGTTCATCACGAGCTCGGTTGAAGCCCCTGTCTGTTGTTCAAACTGCAACCGTCAGATCTTTATGAGCAAATACTCACTAGGTGTTCTGTGTGGAAACTGTAAAATTTTTACTAGCCAACTAACAAATATATAATGTTTTTGGTTCTCAAGGAAGACTCAAGTCAGGAAACCCAAAACCAAAAACACATCCAAAACACAACATTCCACCCAAAGAAAAAAAAGAGAGTGTAAAATGGATACCCCTAGGGTGCCAACACTGCTCCTGCCCACCCACATCCCAAAAACTAGGTTCTGAGAGGGGAGGCAGGGGGGAGGTCAGAATACAGCAAGACTCCACTAGAAGAAATATAATTAGTAAGGTGAATAATTTTTCTTTCAAACAACATGAAGTCTTGCTGTATTCTGACCATTGTAGACTACCAAGCAGTACCTCCATGAAGGAGGGACAGAACCTACTTTGGAAATAGGCTCTGAAGTACTGCTGTGCCAAACCGAGCATCACTCCTAGCCTGGATATCCAGAGAGTAATGCTTAGTGAAAGTATGGACTGTTTTCCAGGTGGCTGCTTGACAAATTTCTAAGAGAGGAATATCCTGCAGCAGCCAGGAAGCAGCTACACCTCTTGTGGAATGAGCCCTCAGGCCTGAGGGTGAGTTCTACCCAGTTTTTCATAGCAGAATTGTATACAAGAAACAATCCACCTGGCAATAGATCTCTTAGTGGCAGGTTTGCTTTTACCAACTTCTCCATAAGTGACTAACAACTGGAGGGATTCAAACCTGTGACCCTTGGTACGTTCTATGTAGTAGCTAAGGGATCTTTTAACATCCAAACTGTGTAGCCTCCTCTCTCCCGAGGAGGAATGGTCAGTGAAGAAAACAGGGAGAGATATAGACTGGTTGAGGAGGAAAGCTGAAACCACTTTAGTCAAGAACTTTCTGTTAGTTCTAAGGACCACTTTATCTCTGTGAAAAGAGATGAAATCAGATTCCACTGACAGGGCTTGCAATTCACTGATACGTCTGGCAGAAGTAATGGCTACCAAAAACACAGTTTTCCAAGTCAAGTACTTAAGCTCTGCTGAGGACAAAGGCTCAAAGGGGGGTTGCATAAGCTGAGCAATGCAAACATTAAGGTTCCAAGCAGGAGCAGGATCCCTAAAGGGGGGATTGGTGTGAAGCAATCCCTTGAAAAACTTACAGAATACAGGATGGGATGACAGAGACGAAGACTTGCCTACCAACAGGAAAGCAGAAACAGCTGCCAAGTGTACCTTGAGGGTAGCTGGTCTGAGACCTAGGCCATTAAGATGGACCATATACTCCAGAACCACAGGCAATTCAGCCGAGTCTGGAGAAATATTCTTCTTAGAACACCAAATGCTGAATCTTTTCCATTTGGAGTTGTAAGTCTTTCTGGTGGAAGGCTTTCGAGAAGCCTTAAGGATATCCAGAGCCCCTTGGGAAAGATGTAGATCTGCAAACTCTAGCTCTTCAAGAGCCAAGCCTTGAGATTGAGAGACTGAAGATTCGGGTACCAAATCCTCCCCTGAGAGGATGTTAACAGGTTGTAATTCCCGGGAAGAGACGGGAAGATGGACTGTTGGGGACAGCAACAGGGGATACCATGGCTGTCTGGCCCAGTCTGGAGCAATTAGAATCACTTTGCATGGTTGTGACCTTATCTTGACTAACACTCTGAACAGGAGAGGGAAGGGGGGAAAAGCATACAGAAATTTCCCTTCCCAGTTCAGAATCAGAGCATCCAGGGGGACTGAGCCCAAGACTGGGGGTCTGCAACAAAAGCGAGGAAGTTGGTGATTGTCTGGGGCTGCAAAAAGATCCATCTCTGGAGTGCCCCATCTTGAGAAAATCACTTTCAAAACCAGAGGATCTAGGGCCCATTCGTGATGGCCCTGGGATATTCTGCTCAGTGCATCTGCTAGGACATTGTCCTTCCCTGGGAGGTGAACTGCTATCAGAGAGGTTTGCATGGAATAGGCCAGGGACCACAACTTCATTTCTTCTGTGCACAAGGCCGTAGACAGAGTGCCTTCTTGTTTGTTGATGTACCACATGGTGGTGGTGTTGTCTGTTCTGACCTGAACCACCTTGTTCTGTACAGATTTGGAAAAAGCTTGCAGTGCCAGAAACACTGCTCTGAGTTCCAAGACATTGATGTGAAGCAGAGATTCCTGAGGTGACCACAGTCCCTGGGTGGTAAGATCCCCCAAATGGGCTCCCCAGCTCAGCAGGGAACCATCTGTGGTGAGTATCACTGAATGAGACTGAGTGACAAATGGAACCCCTTGTCTCAAATTGTCCTGATCCTGCCACCACTGCAAGGCTTGGATCAGGGTTCGAGTCACTGGGATTAGTTTGGTAAGGGAATCCTTTCTTTGGGACCAAAAGGCTCTTAAGTGGAACTGAATGTCCCTCATTTGGAATCTTGCTCCCTGGACCACTGCTGTGGAAGCTGCCATGTGACCCAGTAGCTGAAGGAAATGCCATGCTGGTCGAGACTCCTGAAGGGTGAATGAAGAGGCCAGTTCCATAAGGGTCCTTGCCCTTTCCAGGGGAAGGAAGACTCTTGCCTTTACCATATCCAGTTCTGTACCTATGAAGGTGAGGAGCTGCACAGGTTCGAGAACTGACTTTGGTAGGTTGAGAAGGAATCCTAAAGAAGTGAGCACTTGCTGGGTCACTTGCAGATGTGACTTGACTTGGTCTGGAGACTGACCTACTATGAGCCAGTCGTCCAAGTATGGGAAAATGGAAATCTTTTGTCTTCTTAGGAAGGCAACAACTACTGCCAAGCACTTTGTGAAAACCCTTGGGGCTGATGTTAGGCCAAAGGGCATTGCTCTGAATTGACAGTGGCCTGAGGGCAACTCGAACGTGAGGTACTTCCGGTGGGAGCACCTGATGGGAATGTGAAAGTAGGCATCTTTGAGGTCCAGGGAGGCTAGCCAGTCTCCTGGCCTTAGAGAGGGAAAGATAATTCCCAGAGTTACCATTTTGAATTTTGGCTTTAAAAGACGTTTGTTCAGATATCTTAGGTCCAGGATGGGTTGCCACTCTCCTGTCTTCTTGGGGGTTAGAAGTACCTGGAGTACAATCCTTTGCCCCTGTGTAGGGTGGGAACTCTCTCTATAGCTCAGAGCTAGGAGAGAAGAAACCTCTGCCTCTAGGGCAAGGGTCTCAGAGATTTGCAGGTGGAAAAGATCTGGCTCTCATCTTGGGACATTTTTGAAGATGAGAACCAGTCCCTGGCTTACTACTTCCAGGACTCACTTGTCTGATGTAAGAGACATCCAGTCCTGGACAAAGTAAGCCAGCCTGCCCCTTACTGGTATAGGAGAATCGACCCGGGCAGACCCATCAGGGTGTCTGCTTGGCAGAGACTTTAGGCGAGAGGTGGATGCAGTCCTGCTCATCCCCCTTCTGCCTCTCCTCTAAAGAACCCCCTCTGCGAAAACGAAAAAGAGGAGGCCTGAGCTTGGTAAAAAGGCCTTTGGAAAGGCCTGCCCCTGGACTGCTGCCTTTGAGGAGCTGCTTGCCTTTCTTTGGCCTGAGCACTCCTGTAAGTGGTCCTGTATCGTCCATTTTCTTCATGTAATTCTCTGTCTGCTCCCCAAACAGAATTACCAGCTACAGGAAAATCCATGGCCTTAGCCTGGGTATCCTGTGAGAGGCTAGTACACCTGAGCCAAGCCATTCTCCGAAGAGCCACAGATGTAGCCATGACTCTTCATGACACATCATTGGAGTCCACAGCAGCATGAAACTGAACTTTCGATGCCTCAATCCCATCTGCAGCCACCTGCTCCAGCTCCTTGGCAAGCTGGGCAGGAGCCTGTTTAGCCAGTGCCAGTACAGCATCCCACCTGGACTTCTGGTACCTGGCTGTATGGGCCATATAGTTCGCCTGCCTCAGTCCCAAAGATGCTGCCATGTATTGTTTCTTTGCCAAGGCATCAATCTTCCTGGAGTCCTTGTCTGGGGGGTGTGATGCCAAGGGAATGTTTGCCTTATCACAGGCAGCAGCCAGTACAACCTCAACATGGCTGCATTGCTGTAAAAGGAACTCCGTGTCTAAGCCTGAGAGAGTGTACCTCTTGTCCATTCTTCTGTCCACAGGAGGTATAGAATTACGAGACTTAAGAATTTTTTGTGTCTGTTTCCCAAAAGATTTGTGGAGGGGAATAGACAGTCTCCTGGACTCTGGCATATCCATCATCTCAACATAATCAGGCTCTTCCTGATCCTCTACTGCTTCCTCCACAGGAAGCTGGAGGATATCAGCCACCTTTCTGTAGAACATGTAGTGTGAAGGGGACTCAGAAAGCCTAGGAAGAGAAACACCTGAAGGTCTGTCTGGGGAGATGTCTGGGTCAATAGGCACATCCAGACTTTCACAATCACCATAATCATCCTCATACTCTCCCTCCTCCTCAAACTCCGGTTCATAAAATTCTTTCCAAGGTATACTCTGGAACCGGGGGAACCGACCGAACCGAGCCCTGCCAGATGGTGCCGGTTCGGTCGGAACCGAACTAAGCGATTGCACAATCCTAATCGCTTTGGCTATCTCATCGGCGGTCGGAGTATGAGATTCTGGGTCCGAACCGGTCGATTTGTCTTTTCTTTTTGTTGGAACCGATTCCTCGGAATCGGCTCTCCTCCTTTTGCCCGAAGAAGTATCGCCCTGGTCAGAGGGCACTCCTTCTGGTTCGGTCGGAACTGAACCGGGCTGGCCATCCGGGTCAGCAGACTTCTCGACCTCCCTTTCCCTCAGTCTACCTAATCTCTTTTCCAGGGTAGATTTGGGAAAATTCTTGCAAATTTGGCAGTCTGAATTGAGGTGGTCAAACCCCAGACAATAAACACAGGTGGTGTGGGGATCAGCCTTAGCAAAGACCTCCCCACACACACTGCAGTGTTGAAACCCAGTGGGCCCGGTTTTTTTCTTGGGTTTCTCAGACATGGCCAACCTAACCAAAACTTACCCTTTTTTCGGCAATCCGCCAGGCAAGACTCCCCTATCGGTTCCTGACCATGTCACGGGTCTTGGAAAAAAACGTACTTAAAACCCATTTTTTTTTAGAACGGTAACCACACACTAAAGTAAAGCACAAGTTTTTACCTCAACCGATCCACAGTTTACAAGTTCCACAAAGAAAACAGAACAAAAACCTATCTAGTACTCACGGTACCACAGACAGAGACTTGAACAGACTATGCGGAAACAACAATTCAGTGGAAACCGACCGAAAACTGACACTTCAACCGACTTTTGAACCGAGCAGCAGGAGAAATCTCCGGAGCGACTGTTCAGTGAGGTAGAGTAAAGAATCTGCCGGTTGCAGTTTGAACAACAACAGACAGGGGCTTCAACCGAGCTCGTGATGAACGTTCTATGCAAGGCATAGAAAAGTTAACCCTTTGTTCTCCGGGGCAGTTGAAAGGCAGGACCTAACTGCAATAGTCAGAATACAGCAAGACTTCATGTTGTTTGAAACAACACATTATCAGCAGTATAGCACAGTAAGCGATACAAGTCAGTACATGGAGATATTACAAGTAGCAGGCACATAAAATAGACAAGCTATAACTAGCTAAAGTACAATAAAACAAAAATACATCAGTCATGATACAAAATGAAAAGAGAAACTTGGCGACAAGTGCATTTAACACTGCAGTGGATTTCTAGTAACAGTTTGAAGAAATGTAGGCTAACAACCAAGCTTAGTTGAAGTAAGGACTGATATTTGTTCCAACACATAGGGACAAGCCAGCCGAAGGCCATCTTACAATATTTGTATGCACGTCTCAGTACCTCTAGGAGAATGACGTTACTAGTTCTCAGATTATAAAGACCAGAGGTCCTCTTGAAAAAGGCCAAGATATAAAAAGGTACATGATTTCTGAGAGCCTTGCAGGTCCCATGTGTACACATTTTTTTGCCTTCTGGTGTAGATAAATGTAAACCCGACTGAGATGCAGAGGTAGCAATCGTTGAGTTCTAGATGGGAGCCCAGTGATGAAACGTAATGCCCTATGGTATAGGAGATCTAATTTTGCAAGGCTCAAGACAGCAGCACTTCCTTATACCAGATCACCACAGTCTAAGAGTGGCATAAAAGTGGCATTAACGAGCCTCTTTTTGTGCATCTGTAGGGAAATTATATGCGTTTCTGAAATAAAAGCCTAGCCTGGGATTTTTTTTATATAGATACAATCAGTATGGATACTGAAGGAGAGCTTACTGTCAAGCCGCAGTCAGAGGTATTTGATGTCTCTATCATCTCTAAAATATCCCCAAGTAAAGTATGGATACTCAGGATACTGGGGTTGATGAGTCGCTTACTGTGTAAGCAAAAATCATGACTTTTGTTTTAGAGTCATTGAGGAGGAGTTTAGAGGTAATTTAAGTTGGAGGGTGTTGAATGTGGACTGCAGATCTTTTAGGGCATCAGATACAGTGGACCTGGCAACATATAATACTGTATCGTTAGCAAATCAGTGGAGCTGGACAACCCCCCTAGATCATTCCCCAAATCATTACTGTAAACAAAAGGGGACCAAGGTATGAGCTCTGAGGGACTCCGAGGACCGGATGATAGCAAGTCATCAACTTTTAGCTGTTGCTGCCACCAATTTGGTAGTTTCTAAACCAAGGCAGAGCACCAGGGCTAACTCCTATTGCAGAGAGTTTTTGCAGCAATATGTGGTGGTCTACCATGTCACAAGCCTTACTAAGATCAAAAAACATGGCTGCTGTTGTGAGCTTTCAGTCAAAGGCAGAGAACCAGCCATCAGTTACTCTGATTAGCACTGTAGCAGTACTGTGCAGCCCTGAAACCAGATTGGATTATAGTGATTAAACAAATAAATGAATACACACATCTAGGTTTCCAATGCATTCTAGTGTACCAAGTTGCTAAAACCAAAATACCTTTTAATGTAGAAGAATACCATTCACATGGCTATTAGCCCCAATTCATTGGTCTGTGTGGGTGGCTGTTTTGTCTGTCAGTAGTTTTTTTGGACCGTCATGTTTTTCTGCTTGGAGTAACTACGCCATTCTTTTTTTTTTTTTTTAAACTTTATACGAACACACAAAGTCAGCAGAGGAAGGATATTTGGTCCATCAAGTCTGCTCGCATTGCAGGGTCCACAGCTTGAGCTAATGTCCCTGCCCTCCCTGCCCACTCCTCCCATCCTCCCTACCCATGATCCTTACCTTCCCCCATGTTTTATCCCAGCCTCTCAAAGCTGCCTACTGTCTTCAACAAGATGACCTCTTCCGGCAACACATTCCAAGTGTCCACCACCCTCTCTGTGAAGAAGTGCGTCCTGATCTCCCTACTAAACCTCCCACCCTCCAGCTTAAGACTGTGCCCCCTCGTGTTATGGTTGCCATTCATCTTAAAGATACTCTCTTTATCAACCTTATTTATCCCTTTCAAGTACTTGAAGGTCCCAATCATGTGTTCTCCCTCTCCCTCTCTCTCTCTCCAGTCTTCCAGGTGTACACGTTCAGTGCCCTCAACCTCTCCTCGTATGCCTTACCCTGCTGACCTGCTATCATCTCTGTAGTCCTCTTCTGGACCTTCTCCAGCAGGTTAATGTCCTTTTTGAGGTGTGGGCACCAGTACTAAACTCCATACTCTAGATGTGGCCTTACCAGTGACCTGTACAAGGGCAATATAACCTCCTCTCTCCTACTACTGAACCTCCTAGATATGCATCCAAGCATCTTGTTTGCCTTTGCTGCTGCTTTCTTGCACTGCGTGGAGTGCTTCAGGTCACCAGTGATCATCACTCCCAGGTCCTTCTCCTCCTCTGATGCAGATACTCAAGACTCCACCCAGGTAGTACTCTATATCCTGGGATTCTTGGCTCCAATATGCATAACTTTGCATTTCTTGGCACTGAAGCCAAGCTGCCAGATTCTGGACTGCCTCCCCAGCTTTTCCAGATCTTCCTGCAAGTCCTGTATCCCTTCAGCTGTGCCCACTCTCCCGCAGAGCTTGGTGTCATCTGCGAATAGGCACATTTTGCCCTTAATGCCATCCCCAATGTCACTGATGAAGACACTGGACAACACCGGCCCCAGCACAGAATCCTGCGAGACCCCACTGGTTACCTCTCTGGTGCCAGATAACTCTTCCCCCCACAACCACCCTCTAGGTTCTGTCCCTCAGCCAGTTTTCCACCCATCTGGCCATTTTTTTCCACAACCCCGAGAGCCACTACTTCCTGATCAACCTTCTGTGGGGCACAGAGTCAAAGGCCTTGCTGAAATCAAGACAGAGAATGTCTACTGCTTGGCCTCTGTCTACTGTCTCAGAGACACAGTCAAAGTCGACAATCAGATTCGTTTGACACAATCTTCCCCCCAAAAACACTTGCTACCTCACATCCTGTAGACCATGCTCCTCTAAATATTCCACCAGCCTTTCCTTTAGTATGGTCTCCATGAGCTTGCCCACAATGGAGATCAGACTGACTGGTCTGTAATTCCTGGGGTCATCCTTGGAATTGTTTTTGTGGAGGGGCACTACATGTGCTGTTCTCCAGTCCTGCGGCACCATGCCTGACTGTAGTGAACTATTAAACAGGTCTGCCAGTGGCCCTGCCAGCTGCTCAGCCAGTTCCTTTGGTATTGGATGTACTCTGTCTGGGCCTGGTGATCTGTCCTCCTTCAGTGCCAGAAGTCATTCCCTCACTCAGTCTTCCTTTATCACTACATCTGTGTTCCCCTCCACCCTGCTCCTCTTTTCCCTCCTGAAGACATATGTTTATTGTTTGTATAAAACACACAGTTTATATCCAAGATCAGGACATTACATGCATTAAAAGAATCAATGAGGTTGCCGCTCCTCAATATACACACAAAAGTCCCATTCTTTTTGATACGTCATAGGAGGGTTACAAGAATTATCTTTAAGCAAAATAAACATCCATCTAAGCTAAATATAAGCCCATGAGCTGCATGGATAAGTAAAAACAGGAATGTTATTAGTAATTATCTCAATGTATGACCACCTACAATAGGTGGAAAAAATGTTTGCTATGCTATATCTTAGTTATGCACCTATAAGTGCAACCCCTCTTATAATGCTGCTAGCAATATCAGTATTGACAAACTGGTAGTTAATAAAGTATTAAGACCAAACATAGCCTTACTTGGAAACTTTCCTAATCAGTCTTGCCCTGTTAAATAAAACTAAGATCAAAATAGTTAGCCTCAATTACAGTTATAACTTGAATCAAAACTTTGTTAAACCTTTTTTAGTTTAATCTTCTCTAATAAAAATATTTGCCAAAAAAAAAAAATTTTTAGTTTAAGGCTACTTAAGTAAAAGGCAAGCCAGTGAAATATAAAACCTCTCAACACAAGTACTGCTCTTAATCCAGGGAGAGCCAAAATGCCAAATGAAAGTTCCTGTGCCTATGGAAGGTTACCATAGTGCCCAACATAAAGTTCCAAATCTGTATGTTGGAATTCTGGACAGACATCCTCCATCAAGCAGATAGAAAAGTCCTCACATACCCCTCAGGTCTCATCCTCTTCTGAGGAATCTTCTGCTTTCATCCGCCTAGTACAATCCGGTCAAGTATGTTTCTGACTCCACTTAGCGCTTCTTCCGGGTCCGAGAAAATACAGACCTTGCCTCTGTGTACTATCCTCAGTCTGGCGGGAAATAACACACCATGCAGGATACTGGCCTCCCGTAGTGCAGCACGCACCACATCAAATTATTTCCTTTTTGGCCGTGTGGCATAACTCAAATCCAGATATATTTGGATTGCTAGCCCATCATATACAGTAGCAAAGGCCCATTCTGTCTAGTCACGGACAATAAGTCGTCCCGAGTGCCCATACCATCCGTTACTAAGACTACAGCTCTAGGAGCCTCGGGATTCACCTGGCAGCCTCGTAGAGCAACCAGATATGCTTTTTGCGCTGCTTGGACCTTTGAGGTAATATCTTCACCAAGTTGTTGTGGGAGCCATTCTATAAGAAATAGCAGCAGATGGTTGTCCTCCACTCCTTCAGGCAGACCCAGAAAGCGGACATTAGCGGCACAAATTTGATTTTCAAAAGTCTCGAGTCTAGCTTTGAAATGGTTCGATTCTTTTACCATAGAAGAAACGGCTCCCATGACCACATCCGCATGTCGGGTCAAGTCAGCTGCAGCCGTCTGGAATGCCTCCACTGTGGATTCCAAAGTTGCTACACGGTTTGTGACGCCACCAAACTTGTCTGCCAGTCCTGCGACAGTGGAGATAAGCCTCGTTATTTTAACCCCAAGTGTCTGCAGGGTTTCTTCCCCAGAGTCTGTTAGGTTGTCTTCTCCGTGGCCTTGCACAGAGCACGTGGTAGGAGTTGTTAGATTCATTTTGCTTTTTCCTCCAGATCCGTGCGTTTGCTCTTTCCAAGGATTCCCCTTCTTTGTTACTGTGAATTACGATCCTCGAAACTGCCTTTTTTGTGGCTTTTACTTTTAGTAAAACTAGTTTTAACTACCAAAATTTGTGATGCTAGTTTGCAGCTCTTTTGCTAAGCCGCCATGTTGCTCAGGCTCTACAACGCCCCCCTCCCCGCCAACTACGCCTTTCTTGCACACATCTATGAAAGTCTCCTGGACTGAATTTCTGCAAACATCACCACCAGTTATCAGCATTTTAAATTTAAATCAGCTTTCTGGAAGTCATCCTGAGCAAAACCATAGGTGCATTTACACATAGCTGAGCACTGCGCTTTACTCTGCATCGTTTGGCAGCCCTTCCGTCTGCACCGTCACTTTCCATTTACATGATGACAGTTTACAACGCTGCCGGAGAAGTTCCTGCATTTTGACTGAACTTCTGGATTAGAGAGGGAAGGGGTTCCCTTATATCGCTAGGTCCTGCTGCTGTATCTGATGCCGAGAGAAACGAGATCACAGGCACAAGTATATATATTTATAAAAATAAAATAATGTGAGCCTGTGATCTTGTTTCCCTCAGAATCAGATACAGCCATCTCCATGGCACCAGGCAATAGGGGTTCACCTGGCACGCTGGCGACACAGGTTCACGTCCTGAACCCAGGGCGGCAGGAGCAGAGGCTGGCAGGGAGGGCTCAGAGTGTCCCTTGGATGCTCTCCTCCCGGGGAAGGGTGGGAACACACCGCCCTGGAGCGGCTCCTGGTGGCTAACCTCGGCACCATGTACTGTGCCGTGGGTGACCATATGGCGCATGCATGGATAACCCTGATGCTGCAGCAGGTACCCAATAGGGAAAGGGGCTGCAAACAGGGAAAATCGCCACTTCGTCACCAGCAGCCCCTATCCTCCCATCACTGTGATAGCCTGAATAGCCCCCGATGCTGAGCCCCTACGCTGCTCCAGCCCAGATGGCGAAAGGTGCGTTAGGGCACTGAAGTCTCCCCACCCGGTTGCCCCCATGGGTAGGGGGAGCCACCCATCAAAGGGATACGGCGGGAGAACTGGAGTAGCACAAAGAGGGGAACCAGATGGCAAGAATGGAGGATCTGGGTGGCAGTAAGGAGACTGACCACCCAAATGAGAGGTCGATGGGGATGACCACGGCGGAGGAGGTAAAACAGATAATGCAAAAAAAAAAAAATCAGATACAGCAGCATGCCCTAGCAATATGATATAAGGGCAACCCCTCCCCCAACCAACTGCAGCATCACCGTTGGAAGAGAACGGATGTTTAGTGGCAAAAGATGGTGTTCCTCTTATAAGTAAGAAAAAAAAAAATGATTTGCATGTCTTTTTTTCTCATACTCCCAGGAAACCTGTAGGAGTGGCGCAGTGTGTTGTAGGGCTACAATGGTGCAGGTGAAGCAGCGTGTTACATGCCTGCAAAAATGCCTGCACCAGGGTATAGATGCCACCTGGTTCCCCCTTAACCGCCAGCGCCCTCAACCAATACTTCACTGAAGGCCCAAGGACTCTTATCCCTATCCCCCGCTACCCAATCCATCAACCAGTGGCAACTTCCACCTACAGGCAGTCTCAGTGGCCGATGTTCACACATAGCTTTCACTATGTACCAGCTGGAAGCATGCGCTGGTAGTTCTGATCCACAAAGGTGGTCCAGCCACCTCACCGTCAGAACTACCAGTCAATCTCTGCTCTCCATCTTCTCCAAAACCCTTGAGAGTTTTATCAGCAGGCAGCTGTCAAACTACTATGCCCAACCTGGCTTCCTAACTCCCTACCTATCTGGCTTTCGCTCCAACCACTCAACCTCCTCATCCCTTCTTAGAGTCACCAACCACATACACACTAACTCAGACATGGGTCTGGGCACAGAAGCCATATTTACAGAACTAGCAAAAGCCCTTTGATACCATGGATCATCAACAGCTCCTACTCAAGACTAGCTGACTCCAACATTGCCTCTTTAGCCCTCGTATGATTCCAGTAATATCTGACCAACCGTACCCAATCTGTCAAACTTGGTCTATGCTCTTCTCCTGCCCTACCAGTCATCCTCAGGGGTCCCACAAGGCTCGGTCCTAGGGCTCCTGCTCTTTACTACCTACATTAACGACCTACCCAACTCACTCACTGCCAACAATATACACATGTATGCAGATGACACCATTATCTGTGTATCCGGCACCTCTGCTCTCTCCACTGAAGGTCACTTCCAACAGGACTTCGATGCAGTACAAAAATGGTTCCTGGATAACCTCTTCATCATGAACCTAAAGAAAAGTGTTCATGTTGTTCAGTACCAAGAACTGGCTCAGCTCTACCACCCTCACTCTGACTTTACACACCCAGATGAGTCCTGCCTAGACTCAGTTTCCTCCTACAAATACCTTGGTCTCCATCTGGACCAGCACCTTGACTACTCAATGCACAACTCTGAAGTAGTAACCAAGTCATACGTCAAGCCAGGATCCCTATACAGTGTAAAGGGATGCCTCCATCGAAACATGAGAAATACGGAACATTATACAATGGCAAGAAAGAATCCTGGCTGATTGGTCAGTTGGCCATCACAGCAGGGATGTTATCCTGGCATAACATCCCTGCTGATGACATCATAGAGCACCTTGAGCACTGCCTGCATCTTTTCTTAAAATATTTTAAAACACTAAATAAAATTCTTTAAAAAATTTTTTTTCTGTATAAAACAACGAGTCATTGTATAATAGGAATAATGCCCTCCAGGGTGGGTGTTATGCCGGGATAACATCCCTTCTCGGGTGTTGGATGCCCTCAGCCGGTGGCCTCGGGCCCAACCACCCGAGGTGGGATGTTATTCCAGCATAACACCCACCCTGTCAGGCATTATTCCTTTAATCAATCCTTCTCCCTTATAGACTATGGGGACATAATCTACTGAGGTGCTACCTCCACCTCCTTTGATAAAATCAATAACATGAGCAACACACTGTGCAGATTGGCCCTGGGTTGCCCCTCCCCCCATGCAGCATGTACAACGAGCTAGAGTGGTTCCCTCCCCCGACAAGACAAATGACGCATACTGCCCTCCTGGGTGTATCTGTCCAACCTCTTCACCCTTGCAGCAAACACCTCCTATCTGTTCAGATCCTAGGCAGGATGCCACCTCCACTTCACATGGGACAAGAGCAACCCAGGTGAAGACTCCATCAGCTACAGGTTCCCAAATACCTGGAAAAATCTCCCAGTCAATGCCACTGCCCCCACATCAAGCAAGGCTCTGATCAAATTCCCAATGTCATTACCCCAATGCCAAGTGCACCCCCCCCAGAGTTTATCTAACTCATATAGCTAATGCACATCAGTTAACCCAGTGATGTACACTGTACTGTCATGTTGCTATAATTTACTGCACCAAGACATGCTGCTTACCATGTACTTCTTTCAACTGTTTCTGGAATGTGCAATGTATATAATATATTAAAGATTCCACATGGTCCCGTTCCTCTCCTCCCCCCAGGTTGCAACTGGCAATGAGCCCTGGGCTCTGTGTGTTTATCTGGTAAAAACATGTTTAAAATAAATAAAATCAAACAAAAGTATGCCTTGGCAATATGAAGGCATTCTAATGCTCACCTGGTGACATACTGTTGGACACAGTCAAAGCTCCCTTGGGGGCTGTCCCTGCCAACATTAGAAAGGTAGAAGGAAAACATTCGCATTTCATTCTTGCCTTCCGGCCGAGGAATCATGATTTTCTGTTGGCAAAAATAAAGTGTTAGTCATCCTGGAAGTATGCAACTGCAGAATAATCCCCCTATGAGACTACACACTGTCATGATCGAATGTTTGACTAGTGGCATTATTTCACATTCATTGTGTCAACAGGCCGCAACAGACAATGCCAAAACATTTATCTGCAAAATACGCTTTAGAATCTGAAAACCAGAAAACATACAGTGCTGCACATAAAACATCTAAAGAGCTGCTGGCAACTCTGTAATACGCTGTCAAACGTGATACTCAGAAATCAATCAGCTTATATTCCGTATATATTTTATAGCCATCTCATCCTCTTATTTATTGCGAGGAACTCTGCACAAAAACAGGATCTTTAACCTTTGGAATTAATCTGTCCATGTAGCTTATTCCCCACTTGAAATCAGTCACGATCTTCTGCTGTGACATCAGTCTGCACCCATGGGAATGACCATGATGTCAGCAGCAGATTAATAAGACATCACATGGGGAATAAACAACAGGAGCTGGGTCCTGCCTGTTGGCACAGCGGTAGCGCTACTTCTTGTGACACCGGCAACCTGGGTTCAGGAACAAGTCTGGGTCGTCGGAAGCCGTTTGGGGGGGACTGAGCATCCCCATGGATGTTCTTTGGGGAGAGAGGGTCGCTGTAGTCACTGTTCTACTGCTGCCTAGGTGATCACAGGTGTCAGGGCAGCTGGGGGCACTGGGGGGGGGAAGACAGACTGGCGACGGCATCAATGTGCACGCTCAGCATGTGCATGCCCCTTGGCCTCCCTAGCGAGTTAGCCTCTTGGGCTGTGAAAAACAACAAAAGACTCCATGACTCACAACTTCAACTCGCAGGCCCCACACCACCGACTTTGGGAGCGCTCTTTTTACGGTGGCCTGAGTTACCTCCAGGGGATGAGGACCACCACCCCTTCCAAAGGACCCTAATGAAAGAGCCCTGCTGTTTTTTGTGTTTTTTTTTTGGGGGGGGGGTAATTCACAGGGGCGAGAAGTGAGCTGGGTAAGTCCCAGAGAAGGTGGGTGATGGGGATGAGGCTAGTGGAGGGACGAAGAAAACAGGCTAGTAGCATGGGGCCTGATAGACACACAAGGAAGAAAAGGCAATAGTAGTTGATGAACTCTAATGCAACAGAGATCCTGTTTTCATGCATATGACCTCAATAATAAATAATGGGGGAAGGAATACAAAGCTAATGTGAAAGATATGCTGAATTGTGTCTAAAGTGTATCAAAGTCCTCTATAAAGCACCAGCTGCTCTTTCTAGAATTCAAGGCAAAACAGTCAAACTACCAGAAAAATGGGACTGATCTTTGTTTCACTATTTTTCTCCCTATTCTCTCCACTTTAAAAAGAAAAAAAACTTTCTAATAGAACAATTTGACTGACTTGCTCAACATTTTATCGAAAAGGGGGCTGCTGATTTTGAATATTAGGTATATATGAACATTAGGTACATCGCTAGATCTTGTACTGTATAAGGTCATATGTGTTATACTCGACTGAGACAAAGGTGAAATGGGGGATTTAGTTTATTTTTTTCAATATACACATCCTATTACAGAGAAGCAGTGAGCTTTGTTATATCTCAAATAGAAAAATGAATACAAAAGTTAACAGTCCTAAAAACTGTCTAACACCTTGAAGAAAACAGCAAGCTAACGAGGGTGTCATTTCCAAATAGTAGACAGCAGCTAAAAATTAGCAAGGTTTTGCAGTTTCTAGCAAAAAATTTACAACTGGCATGAAAAGCACTCGGTTAAACAAAACTCCCCCAAAACCGAATTTTCGGACTTCCCATTTTTTCTTACTTAAAGGAGACAGGGAATGATTTCTACATATTTAATTGCTGTTGCATCTTCCTTTCCATGCCAGTTATGTATTATGATATGTTTTGACCAATTCTTGATAATTTAGCTTGCATCACCGCTGCCGGCAGGGTTCCCTAGGCTCCCCCCCCCCCACCGGTGGGGCCGCGGGGGTAAGCTATTTGACAGAGACTCTCTCAGCTGGTGGCAGAAGTCGTGGCGGGTGCAACAGGAGACGTCATCATTAACGGGGCCGTCAGTGATTTTTAGCATGCTAACCCCACTGGAGGCAAGACGTGCAATGATGTTCATAGGACAAGCCCAATGTCAGTCCCACCTCCACAGGGGTCCGCAGAGTGACAGACACACAACCACCCCCCCTCCTCCCGGTGAAAGAGAGCCGTCCCTATGATACTCAATCCTCCTCCCCACCCCCTCACCCGGCTGCCCCTCCAACACCCAAGTCCGTCCCCGAACTCAGGAAGTCAGCGCCACAGATGGACGTCTTGCCGCTGCACCAGTGAAACAGCCTATTTCTAAGCCTTTCTATGACATCAATAACTCCCATTCCATGCTATATTCATCAGAATGGCCTCGAATGGTGTTACTGATGTTATAGAATGTTCAGGCAGTATGAAAAGAGAGGGCAAAAACTGCTGAAGAAAAAGTGATTCAGGGTAGTTACAAAGGCAGCAAAATTAGATTACTGATTTAATAAAAAAAAAAAAAAAAAGGTCAAAACCTTATCAGAATATTGGATAGACACTAAAAGGATAACTGAAGGGCATCTAGATGTGTAAAAACTGTTTCCTATCACCTTTAAGACAATTATATTGAAAAGGGATGTCTTCCCATTAAACTTCATCTGTTCACATTGCTTATTCACTGTACTGAAATCATTATCCTCACAAACTGTTGCCACGGAAGTGGTTCTGATGTCACAAGCAGCAGGTGAGTACTTCAATGTAAAAAAAGTGCAAAATCATGCGCTTAGGGTACAGAAACCCAAAGGTGGAGTACAAAATGGGAGTTGTATTAGCGGTCACCGAACAGGAAAGGGACCTGGGGGCAATCATATCTGATGACCTCAAGGAGGCAAGACAGTATGATAAGGCAGTGGGATAGGGTCAGTAGGATGCTAAGGGAGGAGTATCACCCGCAGAAAGAGGGAGGTGGCATTGACACTGTGTAGATCACTGGTGTGACCCCACCTGGAACACAGAGTCCCATTTTGGAGACCACATTTCAGGAACGACATAGGCTGGAGGCTGTCCAGAGGACGGCAACTAAAATGGTGCAGGGGCTGCATCAGAAGTCCTACAAGGAAAGACTACAGAACCTGAACATGTATACCCTGGAAGAGAGAAGGGAGAGACTGACATTATAAGAGACTGATAAATACCTCACAGAGTTAAGGTACAGGAGGGAAGTATTTTTCAGAGAAAAAGATGCACGGAAACAAGGGCATATGCAATGAAGTTGGAAGGGGAAAAATTTAGGAGACATGTAAGGAAGAAAGTACAGTTACGTAAGAACTTACCTCAACAGTAGATCTTCAAGAGAAGCTCTTGCAGCAGATAACACTTGTAGGACTGACGTCAGCTGGTGGCAGATCTCGGCAATTCTTTTTCTCCAGCAGTACCTAATGGGACCGCCCTCCCGTCGGCTCCACTCCTGACGTCAGGCCAGTATAAAGGGAAGAGGCAGTCCCCACGTGCTCCAGTTCTTGCACGCCTAAGGCAGGCCCACATGAGGCGACATGCAGACAAAAACGTCCACTAAGGAAAAAAGGCTAAGCTTACCCTTGCAGCAAAGAAGGTCATGGCCCCACCAGGAGAGACCTGGTCCCGGGGGAAGGAGGCAGGGGGAAATCATACCTGCTGCAAGAGCTTCTCTCCAAGATCTACTGTTTTTCGGTAAGTTCTTGCATAACTGTGCTATCTTACTTCGAGAGTAAGCTTTTGCAGCAGGTAACACTTGTAGGACTGACTCCCAAGCAGTATAAACTAAAGACAACCCACGGGAGGGGGAAGGAAAGGTAGACACATTGGAAAATAGGAGCGATCCCTCAAGAGATCAGGCCCTGCAGGACTGCAAGGCCAAATCCTGCTCATCACCTGGAAATGAGTCCAGGCTGTAGTGCCTAACAAAGGTATGAACAGAGTGCCAAGTGGAGGCAGCGCAGATGGCTGCAGCCGACACCCTTCTTAAAGCTGCAAAGGAAGTGGCGACAGCCCTAGTGGAATGTGCCTTAACAGCACCCAGAAGGTGTTTACCAGACTTCTGGTAACAGAATGAAATGCAGTTCACCAGCCAACGCGAGAGCATCTGCTTGGTAACCGGGCCCCCCCAAGGACCTGTCCACAAAGGACACAGTTGATCGGATTGCCTGACCTCCTTCGTTCTGGACAGGTAGCAACGCAAAGCCCTGTGCACATCTAAAGTGTGCAGAAGAACTTCCCCTTTATTGGAATACTCCGGATAATAAACCGGAAGTTGAACCGACTGGTTGAGCGTGAGCTCCGAAACTACCTTCGGCAGAAATTTAGGATTGGTACGAAGGTCCAACCTATCTTTATGAAAAATCAAATAGGGTTCCTTGCACATCAAGGCTTGGCGCTCAGAGATGCGTCTTACCAAAGTCACCACTACCAAGAGAAGCGTTTTCCAAGAAAGGTAACGGAGATCACAACTCAAAGCCGGTTTGAAGGGAGGAAGCGTAAACTTCTCCAGAACGAAAAGCAGATCCCAAGGAGGAACAGGTTCCCAAATGGGGGTCGGATGTGCAAAATGCCCTGAAGGAAGGCTTTAGCTACCTCCAGCTGAGCCACAGTCCTGTTATGTACGAGCTGGTGATAGGCAGAAACAGCAGTCAGGTGTACTTTAATGGAGGAGCAACTTAAACCGGAGTCTGACAAGGATAGCAGGTATTCTAAGACGGTATTAACTGGACAAACCAGAGGATGCACTTTCCTGGCTGTAGCCCAGGGAGAAGTGTTTCCATTTCATGGCGTAAATGGCCCTGGTAGTGTGCTTATGCGCCTCAACCAGAACTTGTGCTACCTTATCTGAAACCCCAAATCTGAGTTTTGCTAGGTCCGGAGGAACCAAGCATGCAGGTGAAGGGAGTGCAGGTTGTGATGAACCAAGGCCCCGTTGTCCTGTGAAAGTAGCAGAGTTGAAACTGGAAGAGAAACAGGAGGCTCCACCGTCAAACATTGTAGTAAGGGTAACCAAATCTGTTTAGGCCACAGAGGGGCCATCAGGATCATGACTACCCTCTCTGATTGGGCTTTGAGGAGTACCCACTGGATGAGGGGGAAGGGTGGAAAGGCGTACAGGAACCTTCCCCTCCAAGATGGGGACAATGCATCTTGCCAGAAAGCTCCAGGCTCTGGATCAAGTGAGCAAAAACTGGGTAGTTTTGCATTGGATCGAGACGTAAACAGATCTAGTTCTAGTGTCCCCCACATGGCGAACAAGCTGTAGGCCATGCTTTGAAGCAAGGTTCAGTCGTGGGTTAGAGGTCTTGTTCGACAGAGCTTCCGCTATCACTTTCAGGGAACCTGGAACATGAACTTCTGGAAGACTGAACTGATGTTCAGTCACCCAATCCCGTACACTCAGCCTCCGGACAGAGAAGGTAAGAGTGAGTACCTCCCTGCTTGTTGACATAAAACACTACCAAGGTGTTGTCCATCTGCACTCGAAGGTGGCCCGGAAATAAAAAAGGAGCCAGGGCTTGCAGAGAGTATAGCACTGCTCTCAGTTCAAGCGCACTGATGTGCTGGTTCTCCTCAATGAAACCACAAACCTTGAATTCTGTGGCTCCTTAGATGCATGTCCCATCCCGTTCCCGATGAGTCTGTGGTAAGGGTCTGGTTGGGAGGATCGGGTCGAAATGGACGACCCTTCAGAAGGTTCTGAGGAGAACCCCACCAACGTAGTTCTCGGAGGATAGGCTCTGTGATCCCTATGGGCATTTCCAGATCATCCTGGGTCTGATCCCATTGGACATGGAGCATCCACTGGATAGTATGCATGCGCAACCAGGCGAAAGGAACTGAAACAATGGCTGTTGCCATGTGGCCCAGCAGCCGAAGTATGGTCCTGGCTGGGACAGTGGAGGCTGAACAGACCTGAGCGGCCAGAGATGTTCCGCTCTGTCGGAGGGAAGGAAGGCCCTTCCCAAGGAGGTATCCAAGAGAGCTCCTATGAACTGGAGCCTCTGTGAAGGAAAGAGCTGGGACTTCTCTGGATTCACAGTGATACCCAGGTGCTGACAAAGCGACCAAGTGTCGTGAATGGTCTCCAAGAGACGGGACCTTGAAGGAGCCAACAGAAGCCAATCGCCCAAGTATGGGAACAGGAAGTGACCCTCTCTGAGCAGGTCCACGGCCACTACCGCGAGACACTTCGTGAAGACCCTGGGGGCAGAAGAGAGACCGAAGGGAAGACCTTCCTTCAAACCTGAATCTCAGAAATTTCTGATGGTTTTTGGTGATGGGGATGTGCAGGTAAGCGTCCTGCATTTCCAGAGATGCCATCCAGTCTCCGACCGAAATGAGTGGAAGGAGATTGGGAAGGCAGACCATGCGGAATCTCTTGTAAGAGACCCACTGGTTCAGTTCGCAGAGATCCAGGATGGGCCTTAAGTCCCCCGTCTTCCTGGGGACCACGAAGATTTGGGAGTAAAACCTGGAATGCATCTCTGCCACAGGAATGCTTTCTATGGCTTTCTTGGCTAGAAGAGACTGAATCTCCTGCTGTATAGGAGCTCTGTGGTCTCTTGGGTAACAGGATGGGGCGGTGGTCTGTCTGGTGATATGGAGTTGAACTCGATGGAGTGCCCGAATATCACGAGGTTGAGGACCCACTGGTCAGAGGTCACTTTTCTCCAAGCCTCAGCATAGCAAGCGACGACCTCCCACTGGCTCTCCCAATGCTGGGTCGGGGGTCGCCTGGGTAGTCAAGCAGTAGGAGGGGAAGGGAGGGCGGTGGCGGTACGTCTACCCTGTTGAGGGGTGGAGGAAGAGGAACCTCTGGCTCCACCTCTACGACCAAAGCCTCCCCGCTGAGGGTAGGGCTGAAAGCGGGGTTGCTGAGGCTGATGACCCCCTCTGCCACAAAAATGGGACTTGTAAAAACGCTCCCGCTTCAGGCCTTACATGGACTGCATAGTACGGATGGCCTTACCGGAGTCCTGCAATCTGGAAATTACCTTCTCTGTGTCTTCACTGAAGAGCACAGAGCCCTTAAATGGGGCATCCAGAAGGTTTGTTTGAACATCTGGGTTGAACCCCGAGACCCGGAGCCAGGAATGGCGCTGAAGACAATACCAGTTGCGGCCACCCTCGCCAAGGTGTCCGCGGAGTCATAAGCTGCCCTCAAAACATGGGTACCAATGTCAGAGCCAGTTTGTAATTGCTTAGCAAGCTCTGCCTTTTGCGGGCAGTCAGGCATACCTTGCAGAATGTCCAGTCCTTGGTCCCAAAGGGCGTTCTGGAACTGGATCATGTGCATCAAAACACTGAGGCTATGAATACTGCAAGTGGCAGAAGAGTACACCTTGTGACCTAAGGAATCCAGTTGCTTCGACTCCCTGTCAGGCGGCTGGGTGCTCAGGTGTTTTGGCCTTTTCGAATGATCATGCACAGCCAAGATCACCATGGAGTCAGCAATGGGGTGTTCGGCTAAGAAGATATTGTCCTTGGGGGCCCGGTACAATCTATGTACCTTCTTGGGCACAGCAGAGGATGCATGTGGGTGCTTACAAGTGGCATAGGTGATATCTTGGAAGGTGTCCACCAAGGGAGGGATAACCACCGGCTTGGGATCCTTCCGGCGCAGGTATTTTGCCAGGTGCAAGCGTTTGGGGGTCCAGGGCTTCCGTATCCCAACCAATATTCTCCTGTATATGCCTCATGACCTCCATGAAACTGGGGTCATCTGGTGGAGATTTGGGCTGATCCTTTATATCCCCAGGAAGCGGATCGAGGTCGGAGTCAGGGGTGGAGAGATCTGACTCGACAGTCATCAGAAGGGGAAGAAGAGGAAGAGGTACAATGCCTCCTCCTCCTCTTGGGTCTTTAAGGGGAAGGTGAGCGGGAGGAACTCCTAGATCTAGTCCTCCTGCATTTGGATTTTTCCTTGCGCTTCCTAGGACTAGTGGGAGATTTACCCACATCTTCTCTGAATGGAACAGGGACCTCCTCCACGTCTGGGTCTGGAATGATGCGGGAAGGTTGAGAAGTGGGAGAAGGAGTGGGTGCCTGGCCCTGCTTCACTGTCTCCCACCAGTAACCAAAAAGCTCCTTTACTTGGGACATGCCCAATTTAGGAGACTCCAGTTTGGGAGGAGGTGTAGGTAGGCCTGCGCCCGTACCAGTGTCAGGCAGGTCTGGCGTCGGTCTGACCAAGGATGACAGTGGTAACTGTGGTACCGTCATCGGGTGGTCCAGCACTAGGTCTTTGGTAGGGGTGTCATCAGCCCAAGCCGGACGGGCTGACAGTGGAGGAGGATCAGCAGACGGCTTAGCCGGTGCCAGAGAAGTGACGGTTTGACGTTTGTCCGGTGCCAGGCCCCAGCCAGAGTCCAATGGATGTCCCTCATCAGCCGAAGGCTGAGGACGGTTGGAATGTTTGTGAGATTTTGAAGAGGATTTATCTGACTGGCGTCGGTCGGAAGCCAGAGGCCAACGCCAGTCAGACTTAGACTTATGTGGGAGAGACGAGGCCCTGCCGAAGAATGCCCGGAGGCCTTCTTAAATTCCCAGAGGTCGGCCAAGGAGAGCGAGGCCGAGTGGGAAGCAGTTTTATCTTGGAGCCCTGGGAACCAGAGTCCTGGGGCAGTTGGATCTTAATGGGCTGAAGACTGGAGCCCGAAGACAGAGAAGCAGAGGTGGGAGGCTTAAGGGAGGTTAGCCGGGCCTCATGCTCGATGAGCCGGAGCGTCCTGCGGAGTGCGAGCTGGAGGACCTGAGGCGGGACCTCTCCCGGTGCTGGTGCTTCTCCTTCCCCATGCTTCTTCTTAGTGGGGGAAGAATCACGAGATTCCCTCCTGAATGAAGACTCACGCTGCATTTGGGCTAACTGCTGCTGGGCAAGAAAAGACTGAAGGGACTTTTGAGGCCTGATCCGGGTCCTGCTGTTGAAGGCCTGGCAGTGGGAACAGGTGCCGGAGTCATGGTCTGGACCCAGGCAGTAAAGGCAAGCAGAGTGGCAGTCCTTCGAGGGGATCTGTCTCCCGCAAGAGCACTTATTAAGGTGCCCAGTCGATGAGGCTGACATACGTCGAAATTCGGTGAAACCGAGAGGAGAAGTTCTTCTAAGCGCGGATGGTACTAGCTAGAGAGCCAAGAGCTAACTAACACATGCTGTGGTGGGAAAGAACTGGAGCACATGGGGACTGCCTCCTCCCTTTATACTGGCTGATGTTGGGGTGGAGCCGACATCAGGAGGGTGGTCCCATTAGGTACTGCTGGAGAAAAAGAATTGCCGAGATCTGCCACCAGGAGGCATCAGTCCTACAAGTGTTACCTGCTGCAAGAGCTTACTCTCGAAGTAAGATCTTGACTAAAAGAGTGGTGGATGGGCCGGCCCACCGGTGCAGCGGTAGCAGTACCACTTGCAACGCTGATGACCCAGGTTCGGAAACAAGCCCGGGGAATTGGAGGACCGGCCAGGGGTAGAAGACTGAGCATCCCGAGGACTGCTCGTCTTCTCCGGGAAAGGGGGGGGGGCACTGGCTCAGCACTTGACTGGCTCTAGGCGGAGGCCCAGGGTACAGCAAGGCCAGAGTCGGATATGGGGGAAGACATGATGGATGTCAGCGGCCATGCCTTGACGTCTGAGCACACGTCATGCCTGCAGGAACAGGGGGAAAATACTCTCCAGGCTCCGGCAAGATGGAGCTCCAGAGCAGACCCTTCATGGCTTGCACCTGCCTGGCTGGTCCCAGATTCCAATGAAACCAGAAGTGTTCAGGGTGCAGAGGTCCCACCTTGTCCTAGCCTGGGGGGTAGAATTGTGGCTCCATGGCAGAACCTGGGAGGCTAAGGTAGGTGGCAGAAGTGGGGGCAGACTCCACTGGGGCTCCCGACAATGCAAAGAGGATCAAATACGATTGAAGGAAAAAAAAAAAAGAAAGAGTGGTGGGGATGCCTGGAACAGTCTTGCATTGGAGGTGCTAGGCTTCATGCATGCATGGGAAAGGCACAAAGGAATGTCGGCTGGGAAGCAAGGGGGTGGGAAGAAAAAACAGGTTACTCACCTGTAACAGCAGTTCAAGGAAACGGCACCACAATCCACATGGAGGTTGTGTACAGATCCCCATCTCAGGGGAGGAAATGGACAAGGAAATGATAGAAGGCATCCTTGAAATGGCAGAAAAAGGGGAAATATTGTTAATGGGGGACCTGAATATGCCAGATGTTAACTGGAGTACCATTGCTGCAGGCACATCCAAGAGCAGGGTCATTCTTGATGCCCTACAGGGGGCATGCCTCAGATAGCTAGTGTTGGAACCCACTCGGGAGGGAGCAATCAGACTGATACTCTCAAATGGGGAAGGAGAAAGGATCTCAGAATTAGAAGTGGGTAGCCATCTGGGAACAAGTGACCACCAAACAGTATGGTTCACAATAAACACAGCCACAGAGTCAAGCCATACAAAAACAAGAGTATTGGACCTTAGGAAGGCCGACTTTGGGAAAATGAGAGTGCGCCTCAGAAAAGCACTAGCAAATGGGCAAGAAGGAGGGGTGGAGGAATAATCAAAACAGCCATCGCAGAGGCAACAGGTCATTGTGTGAAGCAAATCAACAGAACTAAATGAAGGAAAAAAACACTATGGTTCTCAAAAGAGGTGGCAGGGATGGTTAAGGAGAAAAGGATAGCATTCAGGAAATAAGGAAACACAGAAGGAGCAGGACAGAGAACTTTATCAGTTAAAACAGAAGGAGGCAGGGAAGGCAGTCAGAATAGCAAAGGCACAAACTGAGGAACAGATAGCCAACTCTGTTAAGAAGGGGATAAAATCTTTTATAGGTACATAAGGGAGCGAAGAAAGACCAGGGAAGGGATACAGAGACTTAATAAAGGGGAGGGAATGTGGGCAGAGGGTGACAGTGAAAAAGCAGGGATACTGAACGAATATTTCTGCTCAGTATTCACAACGGAAGAGGAGGGGGAGGTACCTAAACCAAACAAGGGAGAAACTCTGAATAGGGGGGTCGATACCAGTCCATTCACAGAAGAAAGGGTTTTGAAAGAACTCTTGAAACTGAGGGTGGACAAAGCAATGGGGCCTGATGGGATTCACCCCAAGAATTCTAAAAGAACTAAGGGTAAAACTAGTAACACCACTGACTACTCTCTCTAACAAATCATGGGAGGATGGGGTGGTATCAGAGGACTGGAGGAGGGCAAATGTGATTCCACTTCACAAAAGTGGGAGCAGGGCAGAGGCAGGAAACTACAGACCAGTTAGTTTTACATCAGTGGTAGGGAAAATGACGGAATCACTTCTGAAGGAAAGAATTTGTTGAGTACCTAGAGGCCAGTGGGGCACAGGACCCAAGGCAGCATGGTTTCACAGCAGGAAGGTCATGTCAGATGAACCTAATAGATTTCTTTGACTGGATGACCAAAGTAGTAGACCAGGGAGGGGCTGTGGCTATGGCCTACCTAGATTTTAGCAAGGCATTTGACACAGTCTCACACAAAAGATTAATATACAAGTTAGCCAGCCTTGGAGTGGGTCCCAAGGTGGTAGCCTGGATAAAAAACTGGCTGGACAACAGGACGCAAAGGGTAACAGCAAACGGAGTCCATAGTGAAGAAAGGAAGGTAACTAGCGGGGGGTACCGCAGGGTTCGGTACTCGGAGCGGTCCTCTTTAATGTCTTTATAAGTGACATTGGAGAGCACCTGGAAGGAAAGGTATGTCTCTTTGCAGATGACACAAAGATCTGCCACAAGGTTGATAAACAAGGTGGGGTGGAAAGAATGAAAAGGGACTTGGCAAGGTTGGAGAAATGGTCAAATATGTGGCAGCTCAGATTCAATGCAAAGAAGTGCAAGGTAATGCATCTGGGAAACAAAAACCTAGGGGAAGAGTACACAGTCGGGGGTGAGTTAACAACAAAAATCGAAAGAGACTTAGGAGTAATTATATCAGATGATCTAAAGGTGGGCAAGCAATGTGAGAAGGCAGTAAGGAGGGCTGGGGGGATACTGGGATGCATAGGGAGAGGCATCAACAGTAGAAAACGGGAAGTTGTTATCCCTCTGTACAGACAGTTAGTGAGACCCACATCTGGAGTACTTCGTGCAATTCTGGAGACCCCATCTCCGCAAAGACAGAGTGGAGGCTGTTCAGAGGAGGGCAACCAAAATGGTGCAGGGTCTGCACCAGAAGACATACAAGGAGAGACTAAAGCAGCTTAATATGTATACCCTTGAGGAAAGGAGGGAGAGGGGGGACATGATAGAAACTTTCAAGTATCTCAAGGGAATTAAAGTACAAGAGGGTAGTATCTTTCACAAGAAGAGATGTGCAAGAACAAGGGGGCACAATTTGAAGATAGAGGGGGGACGGCTCAGAGGTAATGTTAGAAAGTATTTTTTCACAGAGAAGTCTGAATAGGGGGGTCGGTGTGGATGCATGGAACAGCCTTCCTAAGGAGGCTGTGGAGTCAGGAACAGTGGGAGAATTCAAGAATGCATTTTCTGGCATAAGGCAATTCTAGTGGGGGTAGGAGGAAGTAAGCTGTTGATTAACTAGAATCTGCAGCTTATCCATCAGGTAGGAAAACGGGCAGACTAGGTGGGCCAAGTGGTCCTTATCTGCCGTCAAATTCTATGTTTTTATATGTTGTTCATCCACACTAGTTGGCATGTCCCTTTCCCTTTAAATCTTGCCGGAAGCTTCAAAAGCTGGCTCCTCCCACCCACCTGGGTGGTATATACCTCAGCTCCGCCCCATGACACTAGATCTTGCCCGCTGGAAGCAGAGGTTGTGCATCGAAGCCGGGGAGGTCGGGTGGGTTTGTGTAGATGAACAACATATACTACTCCTAGAACTACTGTTACAGGTTAGTAACCTGTTTTTCTAGGATCGTGAATATGTTGTTCTATCCATACTTGTTGGCAGACTCCTAGCAGTTCTCCGGGAGGAGGGAGGGAGGCAAGGCGCACACCCCCTACTTAGGGAACAGAGATTGGAGAACTGAGGCCCCAAAACCAGCATCTGGGCATGACTCTAGGTCAATGTGGTAGTGAGTAATAACAGTGTTTGCTGACTTTTAGGTAGCAGCCCTGCAGATATCCTGGATAGGGACGTCCCTAGAAGCAGCCACTGACACAGCAGTATGGCAGGTGGAATGAGCTCTTATCCCTACGGGAGGCCCCTTGCCCGCCAACCAGTAGCAGAGATCAATGTAGGATGTAATCCATCTGCCAATCATCCACTTTACTGCAGGTCTGCCAGGTGTGGCTTCAGCATAGGTGACGAACCTCTCCCCAAACTTCAGCTGTTCACTCCTTATAGACTAGGTAGGGAGACTCGACAGAGAGCGCCTGTAGTTCCCCAGTCCTTCTGGCTGACGTGATAGCCACCAAGAAGGCGGTCGTCCATGACAGGTGTGACATTTCACACCTGTGCATCGGTTCGAATGGCTTGTCCATGAGCTTTGCCAGTATCAGAAGTAGATCCCACGGTGGTGGTGGTTCACGTACCGGAGGGGAAATGTGGTCGAGGCCTTTAAAGCACCGCCAGACCACCTTCTCCTGTGCCACAGTCTGCTGACCAGCTTGTGCTCGGTAAGCAGAGATAGCTGCCAGGTGGCACCTTAAGGGTAGAAGACTGAAGACCTCCTTTGGAGAGAGACCAAAGGTAGTCAAGGATGCTAGCCACTGGACAGGACAAGGGATCTAGGCCCTTACCCTGACACCAAATGGAGAATCTCTTCCAGTTGAAGGCATAGTACTTCCTTGTCGACTCCTTCCTAGATGCCTCAACTACGATGAATACATTGTTGGAGAGACCCAAAGCCTGGTGCTCTAGCCGCTCAGGAACCAGGCTGTCAGGTGCAGGGATTGAAGGTCCGAGTGAAGTATCTTCCCCTGATTGATCAAGGGCAAGTCCAAACATGCTGGAAGATGCCTCAGGAGCCTGGTGCTGAGGCTGAGGAGATCTGGATACCAGAACTAGCATGGCCAGTCTGGGGCTACCAGGATCAACTGTGCCTTGTCCCTCCTGACCTTGAGGAGCACCTTGTGGACCAAGGGAAGTGGAGGGAAGGCATACAAGAGGCCTGGGGTCCACGGCCTCAAGAAGACATCCCCCGGCAGCGAGTCCTGCTAAGGGGGGGGCATGGAACAGCCTCAGCTTTGTGTTCTTCCTGGAGGTGAACAGATCCACCTGAGGGGTGCCCCACTGGGAGCACAAACTGTGAACTACCTCTGGATGGAGAGACCATTCGTGGGACGCCTTGCCCATACGGCTGAGGGCGTCCGCCAACTGATTCGAGAATCCTGCTATATGGATGGCTAGGAGATCTGCCTCCAGTCGGCTCACGAGGGTCCAGATTCCCTGCACAGAGGCCAGGAGTGCGTGCCGCCCTGTTTGTTGAGGTAGTACATGGTTGTGGTGTTGTCCGTCTGGACTTGAACCACCTGACCCCGAAGGACCAGAGCGAAAGCAGTCAGTATCAGCCGAACTGCTTGGAGTTCCAGCAAGTTGATGTGACAATGAGACTCCTCGGGGGTCCAGAGCCCATGGACTCCAATTCCCCATGTGGGAACCCCAGCCCATGAGAGAGGAGTCAGTCGTAAGGACGGCCATCGGCTTGGGGCAGACAAACGGGATTCCTCCCTGCAAATGTTCCCGGACAGTCCACCACTGGAGTGCATCAGACATCTTCTGGGTCACAGTGACCAGCTGGTCAAAATGACCGTGTCGCTGAGACCACTGGCTGGCCAGCTCCCACTGAAGAGGGCGCATATGCCACCAGACCCATCGGACCACGGAGGTGCAGGCCACCATGTAACCCAGAAGTCGCAGAAGTCCCGGGCAGGGCACAACTACCCAACCAGAAATGATCAGGCAAAGGAAGAGAACACCTCCAGCCTGTCCGCCGGGAGCCTGGCTCGGTAAGAGTCAAGCTCTCCCCCAATGAAGCAGGGCTGAAGCAAGTCTGGAGGGCCAGATTCCTGGACCTCTCCACCTCTAGTCTGGAGGGACCCGCTATGGGCCAATCGTAGAAATAGGGGTACAATCTAACCCCTCGACACCGAAGATGGTCCGCCACCACTGCAATTCATTTGATGAAGACCCTGGGGACCGATGACAGGCCAAACAGCATGGATTGGAACTCGTAGAGAGTTCCCTCCACCCTGAAGCGGAGGAAACTTCAGTGGAACGGATGGATCAGGAAATGGAAGAACGCGTCCTGCAGATCCAGTGAGCAGAATCACATGTTCTGCTCAAGGGATGGTATGATCTGGGACAGAGTTACCATCTGAAAGGCGCAAGACCCGAGAAACTGATTCAGGCTGTGCAGATCTAGAATGGTGCGCCAGCCCCCCACATCCATTTCAGGACCAAGAAGTACCTGGAAACAAACCCTGGGTTGACAGGGGCTCCAGACTCTGACCACTACCTCCTTATGGAGGTTGGGCAATAATAGTCTCGGAGGCATTTGGTATAGACGGATACCTTTTTCCTCCATGGGTATGAGCTTGGTTTGGAGGACTGCTCGAATTCCAGAGGCGGGAGACAGATCCTGGCCGATCACTTCAAGACCACCTGTCCGTTGTGACAGCGGACCAAGCGGAAAAGGAAGGCTAGACAGACTCCCGGAGGACCGATGATTGTGATGGGTATGGGGTGGCTGCCCCCATCCCATCACTGTGCAGGCTTTGAGGATGACGGACCTGCCAGGGGGGGGCAGCCAGGAACTTTCCCTCCGGGCTTATGGTTCGCCAAAGACCCAGACTTGGGCCGAGGGCACCACGGTTGAGCCTGCTGCTGCCCAGTTTGATACTGGGGCTGCTTGGCCACAGGGGCAGAAGGCTGAAAGGGCTTCTTCTGCTGTTTCTTAGAACCCTGGGGTTCATTCTGGGAAGAGATAACGGAGTTCAAGGTGGCACCGGACTTCTCGCTACGCTGGAGGTGACCATCGACTCCTGGACCAAACAAGTTGGTGCACAGGAAAGGCACATCCACCAGTTTGTGCTGGGTGTCTGCCGTAAAGAGCGAGACCCTCAGCCAAGCCCTGCAGCGCATGGCGACCGTGACTGCCACTGAGCGGGCACAAGAATCCCTGACGTCCAAGGCCATCTGGAGTTGTTGTTTAGCAACAGCCTGACTCTGGTCATGGACCTGCTTGACCGTGGTCTGAAGGTCCACGGGGAGATGAGAAAGCACCTCATCCAGAGAGCCCAAGAGGACATGGGAGAAGTGTGCCATAATGACAGCCAAGCTCACCTGTCGGAGACCAAGCGATGAGACAGCAGACCTTTCTGGCGGAATGGTCCAATTTTTTAGGCTCTTTGTCCTGAGTTCTATCCATGTCTCCTGAGTTGCCCGATGTATTAGCTACTTCCCTTACATTATTATTTAATTATTCATTATGTCATAATGTCTATCCTCAGATATGGAAGTTAGCATTAATTAAACCCATTCACAAATCGGGTAGTAAGAGTGTAGTTTCTAATTATAGACCCATTTCTTTACTTTCACCATTATCTAAAATATTGGAAAGAATTGTGTTTGATCAGATGCAGGTTTTCTTATCAGAATATGATTTGTTGACTAATTGTCAACATGGCTTCAAGAAAAATCACAATACTGAAATGGCCTTGGTGGGTTTCACGAACAGCATTCGGAGTCCCCTTGATATAGGTCACACTGCTGCTGCAGTGTTCGTGGACCTCACCAAGGCCTTTGATTTAGCAGATCATACTTTGTTGTTGAGCACACTGAATGAAGTATTTTTTTCCAGGGATGTTATTTCATGGATAGGGGGTTATTTAAATAATAGGTAACATAAAATCTTTATTGGCCAAGTCTGTTCTGATTCCCACCCAATTTCTTGGGGGGGTACCACAAGGCTCAAATTTGGACCCTTTACTGTTTTCTCTTTTTCTGAATTCTGTTCCAACAATCTGTGATGGCTCTAAATTAATTCTGTATGCAGATGATGCAGTGATTGACTAATGCAAGGTCTGGATTTAAACCATCAAGAGACAAAGTCCAACAAGACTTTGACATATTTCAAAGGTGGCTCTTGTCTCTTAACCTTGTGCTGGATTCAGGGAAAACTAAATGTATGGTTTTCACAGGTACTAGGAAAGCCAGCGATATAAATGTATAGGTTACTGATTTGAAAGGGAATCCTATTGAGTTGGTGGAGAGCTTTAATTATTTTGGGGTCACTTTTGATCCTCAATTAACTTTTGATTCTCAAGTCACCATAGTAACTAGGAAACTACATCGGAGATTAGGAATGCTTTTTAGAATTAAACACTTTCTTATCCCAGAATCTAGGAAACTTCTGGGTCATAGTTTTCTTTTAATTTTGTTCGATTATGGCCTGTCAATTTATTCAGGAACTAGTGTTAAAACGATAAATAAATGACAACCAACCTATCATAGTGTTTTGCGATTCATGACTAGTCTTCTGACTAGAACTCATCATTGTCTACTGTTAAAAGTGGGCAACTGTCCTTCTTTCATAGATAGGATAAAAATAAAGCTGGGAGTCTTTGTGTTCAAAGGATCACAGGGTTTACTCCCTCAGGTTATTCAAGATCTCTTTCCCACTTATCAAGGCCCTTTTGAGACAAGGTCCCAGATTAGAGGTTCATTTAGAGTCCCCTCTGTAAAAAAAATTAGTAGGTCAGAGGTCAGTCACATTCAGGTCAATTACACTGTTCAATGGTCTTCCATCCACTGTTACTAATGCTGTTACTGTACGAAAGTTTAAGAACAATCTTGCTCAATGGCTGAACACATTATCTGATTGTAATTGCAACTGTTAATATTGTATTGTATCATAATGTATGGTATGTATGTCCTGTTGTATTTATAATGAGTATGTCTTAATGTTTTTATTGTTATATTTACGTATCGCTTATGAAAACGGACAATTCTGCTCATCTTGCTAACAAGTATAAAAAATAAAAATGAAATGAGCACCAGAACACAGACTCAGTCACCAATCCCTCAGCCGAGGGATGCTGTGTAAACCCCAAGGGGGAACCAATGGGAACAACATAATTGCAGACCATACGTGTGGAAGGCACAGGGGCAGGAGGCTGGGTGCTGCCAAAGCTCCAAGGCCGGGCCAATTATGGACTCGGCCACTGGGAAGGCCTCGGACAAAGAATCCCCTTTCCTGAGGATATTAGTCAGGGAGTAGTTACCCATTTTTCGACGGGCTCCAAAGGCATCCCTACTGATCAGGAGATGAGACGGAGTGCATGGACATGAATTCAGGTCTGAATCCTCAGAGTCTGGGTACAGCGGCTGACCATCAGTCACTCTCAACCTGCCGTGGATGGTCAGGAGTAAAGGTGACGTACACCTGCAGGAGAGACCCTGAACGAGCAGAGACTCCTTGGCAGGAGCCCGACGGAGGCTACTTAGGTGGTGGTTCCACTAGAATAGGTGGAGAAGCCAGCTTCGGCTGAGCCGAGAGGGTCTGCACTGGCTCCACGGGCGGAGGGATGGTGTTGACCGGTTCCGGAAGAGTCAGCATCAGCCTGGAGGGCGACAGCCAGGTGATGGCTGGAGTGGAAGATGGGGTCGACTTCAGTCCGGCAATCATGAGCTGTTGCCACGAGGTCCACATAGTGACAGCGCCTTTCGCGTCGAAGCCTCTCCTGAGGAGGACGTGGACGAATGACGGTGTCACCATTTCTTGAAGTGCCGTTTATGAGACTTCCTTGGCCTGCTCGGGCCAAAGGGTCCAGATCTCGACGATGACCATCGGGGACTCAACGGGCTTTCAGAAGGGGTTGGGGACCCACACGCATCTAGATCGTGTGGACGACTACAGGTGGAGCACCAGCAGTCTGGTTCTCGGTTGGTTGAACCGGAGTCCTAAATAAGGAATTGTCAGCCTCATCAGTTGACAACGGGTCGCTGGGGTCTATAATTTTTTCGACTTGATCGTCATCCTGCGTCTGAACTGGCTGGCCTGATCGGGGTACTGTGAAGACAGCAGCCGAGGTCGCAATTCAAGTAGAGACAGAAGACTCCTGGGACCAAGATCTCTCTCTGTCCCAAGAGCGTCAATGTTGTGAAGACTCTTCTCTTGATCCTTTGGCCTTCTTACAGGACCGGGAGGTGTGTGAACCCGATGGGCCCTCTCCTTTTATAGGGAGAAACTGGCATATCTCCTTGAAAGATCTGGAGAAGGAAGTGCCCAGTTTGAGCGGAACAAAAACTGACACCAAAGAGGATTGCTCGGCGGCACAAGCCGCCTCCTCCTCCTCCTCCTCCTCAAAGGCTTTCATCTGCTCCAGTTGATCAGCGGATCCCGCAGCCGCAGAGATCACCCAACGGGAATCTTTAGATTTGCCCGGCAGGTACCGTTTTTCCAATTGTCCAAGCTGCAAACATGCGAGACGATCTTCCAAAACTGCCGGATGAAAGACGCGACAGAAATCACAAGCCTGAAGGTCATGTGCATGGCCCAGGCAGTACACGCACATGGCATGCGGGTCAGTACGGGACATTTTCTGCCTGCAAGGACACTGGCGTAACCTGGGTGAGGACTTGTCCTCCATCGCGGTCACGATCATGAATTTATGTGGAGAAACTCTAACGAGTTTTATTTTCGGTAAACCAGCCGAAGTATTACACGCCAGGGCCTATCCAATGCAGAGCACTAAGGAGAGAACCTCAATCTTCCAAGCGGAAAGGAAGATCTGGCATCATGAGGTGGAGCCAAGGCATATACCACCCAGGTGGGTGGGAGGAGCCAGCTTTTAGATCTTCTGGCAAGATTTGAAGGGAAAGGGACATGCCAACTAGTGTGGATAGAGCATATCCATGATCCTAGAACCAGACATTAAATAGGGTCTGAGGTGACAGGATAGGATAAGCAGGAAAAAAGGGTAGGCTGCATGGGCCAAGCAGTCCTTATCTGCTGTCAAATTCTGTTTCTGAGCAAGAAAAGCAGCAGGGGCAGATAGAAGTCTAAGGCACTGCATACACTAGCGCATTTAAATGGTATTAATTGTTATAATGGTTTCAATAGTTTGCAAACTGTGCTACAATCTGTGTTCTAAAAATCATGCTCAAACCCTGCTCAGAGGTAGGCTTAAGCATGGTTTTAGACCAACACGGTTGCCTTATTCCATGTTAACAGCAGTGTGGATGTGCTCCATGCTGTAGCATGGGTTAAGGTAATCAACATGACCCAATTTTGTCTTTGGCTATTATGAACTTAAAAAAATAAAATTTATTAAACAAATCCATGAGTTCACAATGAGCTACTGACTGCAGTGGTTTTACTTTTCCCGAAAACTGCATCAACATCCGATCACGAGTATACCAGTGTGCACTTCAGTGCCCACAATGCTTTGCGTTGGTGCCGCAATCGTGCCTGGGAACTCACTCAGGCTCGCACTGTGTCAGAGCACAATCTGGACATGCTCTGGCAACCGTGACTAACACAGGAAACGTATTTATTTTTTTTTATGTTTCTGAACACACTACATAGTGTGCACTAGGCCTTAGGGTCAAAGAGCAGGCTTTAATAATAAAGAATGGAATGACATGGACAGGGAAACATAAGAGCAGCAATGCAGTATTTTACTACCATTTTTGCATAATTTACTGCTACTTTCTAATTTTAGGAAAGTGTTTCCCACCCTGTAAATTTACAGAATGTTGTACACGTGCACAAAATTGGCAGCACCATGTGATGCTAGCAGCCACTGCATCACACACTAACAGAGTGGAAGCAGTAGGAGTGGGGGCTAAAAAAAAACAAAGCACTGTGTACAGTGCAGGATACAGTTTCAGGAGTTATTCACTGGCTTACCAGAAGCACTGTAGCAACCTTGCAGAATGTTAATATATATATTTGGTTCAGAGGTGTGTGCGCATGCATGTGTTATTTTAGATGGGTCTATGGATGGCATTACTACCAGAGTGAAGAAGATAGCAGTAAATACTTCAAAGTCCTAAAAATGATTTGGCCTCCTGGTCCTGAAATTAAATTTCTAAGTACATGGCTATAATTCATTATTCACACACTGGGACAGGATTTCGTTTGGACGTCTTTAAGCTAAGCTCTTCCCACCACTCGTGTGGTACATCCCCCAACTCCGTCACATGATGTCACAGCCTTCTTTCTGCTGGAAGTACAGGTCACCTCCTTAGCAGCTCCTGCTTCAGTTATTGCATGCACAATTAGCAACTTTAGTACTTTTCAAAGTTTTTTCGAAGATTTCTTATTGTTTCTTGGGTTTTTGACTTGCCTCGTACAAAGATTACGGAGCCATGGAAGCCTGGGTTGAAATTCTGGCTTCAGTGCCAGCAGATTATGTCGGTCACCAACCCACACGACATGTGCCTATAATGCCTGGGTAAGCAGCACAATATGACCAGGTGCAGTTTTTGCCTCGCCATGCTTCCAGAATTCTTGGAAGATAGGAAGCACCAGCTTACCCTCAGTTGGCCTTTGAAACAGGATCCAAGCACCCAGCCTAACTGCTGCAAGCAGGCCTCTGTGGCTGCCAGGTTGGCGTCTCAGCTAGTGGCCTTTGAAGAGGAAGAGAGGCTGCTGCGGTGGGCACTTCCTCAGTCTCAGTGCCTTTCTAGTCTTGGTCCAGTGTCAGAGGGTCCTTCACAGAAGGATTCTGTGAGAGTGCATGACCCTCCAGACCTGGGGGCCCTGCCACCGCAACAAGAAACATAAAGCACTACCGGTGCCAGTCCTGGGACCAAGAGGGAGAGAGAGAGAGATCCTCCCGATCCCCTGACTCTCCTAACCATTCAACTGTGGTCAAGACTCCCTCGATCAAGAACTCCTCGGTACCCCAATTGAGCTTGCTGACCTTATCAGCAGTCAAGCAAGCCGTGGAGACATTCCTCAAGCCTGCTGACCAGCTGTCTGATGAGACTGAGGAGTCCATCTCCCAGACTCCAGTTCTCCTGGTCCTCATTCAAGAGGACGGGGTCCGGTCAGTCTTCCGGACTGGATCACCTTGGGAGCAGCCTCCACCTGCGGTTAAGCCTTCCAAGTCACTCTTACTAAATATAGCGATGCATTTAATCTACCATGACTTCTACAACTCCAGGGGCCAAGGCAACATGGACAAGCCTCTGAGCAAGAAGACCAAGAAGACTGACCACGCTACTAACAAGGTTTACGTTGAAGCGTCCTTGCATCTCCATCAGGAATGTTAGTCATGATGGCCAACTTCGGACACTCCTTGTTTGGGTTTGGAGTCCTCAATGAAATCCTCCCTCATCTCCATGCTGATCAGAAGTTGCTGGTGAAGCTGGTCTGGGACCAAGGACAGCTGGCTAAAACACCAGCTCCAGATGGCCTTCTCCATTCATTACAGGGCCTGGCTGCGCCTGTCCACCTTTGTAGTGGACACCCAGCATAAGCTGGCTGACAACCTTTCCTAGGCATCAACCTCTTTGGCTCCCTTGGGTTGAAGGACATCTCATGCACACAGAGAAGTCCAGCGCCACCCGTGATAATGTGGCATACTCCCAGAATGACTCAAAACAGAAGCCTAAGAAAAAGACTTTCCAATTTCAGTCCCTTCAGCCACAGCCTCCTCGGCAACATCCCCAGTGGATGTGACCTGTAGACCACTCCTATAACGATTACAGGTGAGTGACCCATCTTTCTGAAATGACATGAGATCTGAGTCCTGTTGATGTTGACCGTTTTGCAGGAAACTGGAACATCACTTTAATTAAAATAGCATGCCAGACCTTAATTCAGGCCAAAGGTTTATCCCACTGGCATATTTTCTCCTTTTTTTCCTTTAAAGAATTAAAGTACTGCCTGAAATTAATTTTAACTTTCGAAAGCAGTAAACCATCTGAAGTTTTTTGGTTTTTTTTTTTCTCTCTTTTCTCTTTTGCAAATAAGAAGATGTTCTACCTGGCAATACATGATTTGATGAGTGGAACGGCATTCTATCTGGAGGCTGACATAGTTGTTTTTCCACTTCATACCTCATCAGCATTGTGACCTCACTGTCTGACATCGCAACTGACCAAAAGCCAATCACTTGCTGCCAGATCGGTTACTTATGATTTCACAGTGAGTGAGATCATAATGTTAATGAGGTATCAAGGAGAATAGCACCATGTATATCAGTCTCCCAGTAAAGTACCACTCTTTACAACCCACTGAATATCAGGCAGACAACTTTCTAATGAGCAAATGGGAAAAGAAAAGTATTTCGGAAATGAAGTAGCCACTGGCCACTTCTAGTCAACCAGTTACATATTAGATTAATCCTAATAACTGGGTCTAGAGGCAAATAAACCAGTGTGTGGGACAGAGTGAGCCTAACTGACTAGTCCCTTCACATTAAAGGGGACACTGGACAACGCATGCTTACAATAACAAAAAAAAAATTAAAACAGTTCTGCAAAGTATTTTGGCAGAAATTGTGTCTTTAAAAAAAGGAAATGTTCTATTACTTGGAAGACTGATGAAGACCTGTTTTAATCATAATTTAAAAATACAGAACTGTATAATGCTTTTTGAGAAACAATACAGTGTTGTGCAAGATCAATACATTGCAACACAGAATATGCTGCAACAGCTTTTCCATTTTGTGTCTACGTTGCATCAACTGTGCCAGACTTCCTGAAATAGAAATCTGTGTGGCACACTGCTATCCAAACAGAAATCTGTTTAGCAATTTATCAGGGAACTCCTGTTACTGCATGCCCTGTTCTACTGAAACTCATTCTGCAAAAGAAGTGCTGCAGACACAGCAGACTATACAGTATATGTTATATTAATCAAGGGTAATGAGAGGAAATGGTATCATAAACACCCTAGTAGTTTAGACGACACACACACACACACACACACACACACACACGCTATAGTACATGAATGGGACTTCTCCCATAGGAAAAACTGTATTTCCCAATATCTGTCTGATAGTAATTAACTACTATGTACACTACTAATAAATTTACACCAGCTTATTACGTAAGGAGTAAGGCATAAGGGGGGGGGATTATGCTTAATTGTTGATCTAAGGAGTGGTGGGCTGGAACGGTGCAGGACTTCAAACACAAGGTACACTGACACAGAATAATCACCCCGCTGAAATCACCTTATTTCACTTACAAAATCTTTAGTAATGTTAGTTTCTAGCAGCGTAGTAGTGTTGTAATTCGATGCTGTATCTTTAAATGGCTGCCTTTAGGACATAAGCACAATTAGATACGTAGTAGGGGTTAGGCTGCAGGTAGCAAGCTGCACTAGTTGGGTGCAATTATGCTGTAAAGGGGAGAGTTATTCTGCTGCTTTAAATGGGTATTCCTGACTAAAATATACTTGTTTCATTGCTTCCACGGGGGCCTTAATGCCTAAAATAGTACCTACATCAACGGCCTGCCCAGGTGTTATTAAGCATTATTTTACGCATCAAGACTCCCATGGAAGCACTAAAATATGTATATTAAGTTCCAGCCACTGCTGTACATTCACAGCAATGGTGTTATTTATGTCACGAAATGGGTGGCATGCCCATCAGACCTTGTGCATGCTCGATCGGGACCCTGTGCAGTGCTTCTGGGTTCGGAGGACAGTTTTGGCAATGATTTAAAATATAACTATTGCTCCGATAATGTTAATCATAGTGGCCACTGACTACCGCAGCAGCATGGAAAGGTATGTGGGGATGGGAGCAGGCTGCAGTGTAACTTTGCAAGTCACCTTTAAAAAATTTTTTTTTTTTTAATACAGTGCCTCAACAAAGTTTTTCACACCTAGGCAGTGGCTATGGTAGTGCATTGGGGTGTTATGGTATTGCATAGGGTATCCATTATACCTCCCCTTGTATCAGACACCTAAAAATACTGTCTTTATATTTTTATAACATTTTTTTTCCACCCATTTCTCTCTTTCCCCTTCCCCCTATCCCTCCACCCCACCCCACAAGTTATTCTGTGCATAGTCCCAAATGTTATAGATTCTGACTGTCCTTGGGTGGTGGTGCACTATCATTAACATAAGAAGTAAAATAGCCGGCCCAGTGGTGCCAAAGGTTTTTATTTAGTTGTTTAACCAGGAGTAGCACACTAAGCTGAAAGCTTTTTTACAGGAGCGACCTGGGAGCAGAGGGAAGTTAAGTGACTTGCTCAGGGTCACACAGTGTGCAAGTGGAAGCTGTGGGATTCAAACCCAGGTCTGGTCTGCTGGATGTCACCAGAGATGCTCCGGGCCATCGGGTGATAGAGACAACAAAAAAAAAAAACACAACCAGTAAAATACTTCATTGTATGTAATCTGTCTGCACAATGCCGTATGTGACCTCTGGTACTGTGGGGCTAACACCATGACCTTGGCTACTAGCTATCCTGTCCCAAATGCTGCCATTTCACTTTGTGCACTTTACTGGCTTTTTAAATGTTTGTGCTGATATTTTTCACACACATATGTGTCTATATTTATGCATATGCAGTCATATATGTACTTAATTGTATAAATGCATTGTCACTTTAAGGTAATGAGTTTCTGTACTGGTGTAGCTGGGTTTATCATCACACTCCCTAATGATGCCTTAGCAAAACTGGTCATAGTTTCTTTGTAGTCGTCTCCATGAAGGGGTTTGACCACTACATACCAGGTTATTTTTTCAATAAGTTACTACAATTTATATGCCTTGCACTTGGTATCATTTTTTCCGTTTTTGGTATTATTTGGGTTTAGTCAGGGTGGCGCTCCTCTTTTTTATTGAAGTATTGTTCTGTGAACAAGTACACTCGGCAGTGGGGTAGACTTCCGTGTCTGTTAGGTTTACACAGTATCATGTGACGGGATCCTGACCAATGAGGAGTCACAGTTAACCAGATACAATTTATTCAAAAACCATTACGAGGAGGCCTTTTTTAAGTTCCTACATAGAATGTATTGGCCTCCGACAGTAGTGCACAGGGCACACCTTGCGATATCTTCGCAGTGTCGGAGGTGTAACAGAGGTGTAGGCACTTATATCCACTGCTTCTGGTCTTGCCCAGTATTGGTCAATTTTTGGGGTGAAGTAGTTAGAGGTGAATCGGATAGCTGGAGGACAACTGCCGCACGATCCCCTGATATGTTTATTTGGGGCTGAGGTAGTAGGAGGAGGGGAGGAGTGGGTGCCACTTCCTAGATGGATAAGGGTTCTGTTTGTATTGGCCCGTCACTGTATCCAAAACACCTGGGTCTCAGGGTCCAGGCCTACAGTGCTGGAGTGGCGGCGGATAAACCTTCGCTCCCTTGCACTGGAAAGGTTGACACAGGTAGTAAGGGACAGGAAGGAGGCATTTGTGAGAGAATGGTCCCCTTTTCTGGCATCCTTGAGTGTTTCTGAAAATATGATGCTCAGAGTAGGGCTGAATATATAAATTGAAATGGTACTTAGCATCTTGAATGGATTGGAAATATGATTTTTGTCTATCCTTAAATGTCTAATTGATTACACACACGATTGCATCTGTTTGTTTTGTATTTGTCTGTTATTCGTTACATGTGTATATTGTAACTGACCAAGTTTGTCTGTAAAGGAAAACTGTTACTAAACAGAATATTCACACAAAAAAAAAAAATATTACGAGTACAGACAAAATACATACACCTTATTATAATATTAAGATGTCTAATCTTACAACTGTAATACAAATTCTAAATCAATCTGGTGACCATCCTTATGTAATATATAAAACATTTGATAGCAAAGTCCTGTACATTTGAGAAACATTACCCTCTTGGGGCCCAACACTCTCATCAAACATGCCCTTGGGCAAGTGGGTGCTTTGGTGACCCTGGCAGGGCATCAAAGCTCAGGGATCCAAACATGCAGACTGGACCCAAGAAGCTGAGAACTGCTGCTGAGACGGCCCTCTTTGTGATGAAGAGATATAGAAAGACCCAAAGGGCCCAAAAGAGCAACAATGAGTTTGAGCCAAAGCAGAAAAATCAACAGAGGTCACTTGCTGTGAAGAATAGTGTCCCTGCAGAGCAAGGAGCCATCTACCAGTTAGGGCAGGTTCTCATAGACTAAGGGAGTTTGGGATTGGGGATGTCCTAAGACTTACTAAAGCTTTTACAACCTGTCCAAGCTAGCAGGAGAGGACAGCCTATACCATCTGACTGCCTTCAGGGGCCAACACATAAAGTGCTTTTCCTTCTGCCACCTGTAGTATTTGGCTGGTGTTCAGAAAGCCTTTCTGGCTTTTTATGTCTGCCACAGTGTTCCCGGCTGGGAGCCCTGTACTCTTCACTGGAAGATGGTTTAGCAGTTTTTTTTCTGTCACCTTGGGCACCAGAGATGACTACTCTTGCAAAGAAGTGCTTTGCAGCTTTCTCACCCTCCCTGGATGCCAGAGACTGCAGAGAAAAGAGCCATCTGAAGCATAATGTCAACCTTCAGTGGTTCTTTTCTCCATATTTTCATGTACAAGCTGTTCTACAAGGCAGTACTCATAAAGAGGTTTTGGAAGCGGGCACAAACAAAGACTGATGTTTAGCTGTCCTTTTTTCTTTGTTTATAGGACATTAAAGCTGGCAAGAGTTCATTTTGAAAATCGTGATCTGGACCCAAACAGTTAAAGCAAAGGTTGTGGCAGTCTGCTTTCATCAACCAATGCTTACAAGATATATACTGTTTTTGACAACGCTTTTCTCTCAGCTCTGTACTACATACTGCTTATGGTTTATACTGTTCCATGTACTGTATTACCTCTCATGTAACCTGCCTGTCCATACCTGACAATGGCATACTTGGTGTCATGTGTATTCACCTGGTCAATAAAAGTTAATAAAAAAACCTGTAGGCCTGGGTTTCCTTTTAGGCCTTCCTGTCATGTCAATTTTAAAGAAACAAAAGAAAAATGTGTTTTAAGGATTGTACTTATAACAACAGTACAACCACTTCAATAAAGTTCAACTTAAAATTATTTCTATTTGATTGTTTGACAGATCTCTTCAATGGAGAAATAAATCTGCCACTGGAATGTCAAGGGGAGCGTGACCGCACTGCAGAATTAGAACTAACATTCTGAAGTTCAATCTCCTGGGCAACACCTCTGGACTGAGATGCCGCAATTTGCTAGAACATGATGTATATCCTAGACCACCTTTTCCAGTAAACATTACTTTAACGAACAAGTGACTGATGGCCTATTTTCATGAAAATTTTTATAAGGTATGAGAGGAAATAACATTTTTTGCTTGTTCTATTTTCCAAAACTGTTCCTGTGGTGGCAGAGGTTCTTTAAAGCACTTGCCAGGAAAAGAACAGTTACGTGAGAACTTACCAGAACAGCAGATCTTCGAGGAGATCTCAGTCATCAGGTACTACCGCAGGAATGTCTCTGTCTGTTAATGGGGAATCCACACCAAAATTTTTTTTCAGCAGTACAACTGGGGCCACCCATGCCATCGACGCCACCAACCCCATATAGGGGCGAGGCGGCTCATCCTCCTCAGTTCTTTCCCTGGAGACTAAGGAGCAAGGCTCACACCCTGGGAACTGAGGAGAAATAGAGGGACCCAGCTCTGAAGAAAAAGATGGAAAAACAAACAGCCAGGTTCTCAACAGGAGCCCCAAGAAGGGGGACAGTGGGAGGGAAAGCATACCTGATAACAGAGATCTTCTCGAAGATCTACTGTTAAGGCAAGTTCTTACATAACTATTCTATCTTCTTCGGGGGTATCTCAGTCATCAGGTACAACCATAGGAATGAGTACCAAGCAGTGAAAGGTAGGAATAGGAACTCTGGGAGGCCAAATCCCCATTAACTTAAGACAGCAGACTCGAGGGAACCTATCCAGTCAAGGGGCCTCCTAAACTTAAAACAGAGACCCCTGAAAACTGACCTGTCAGAGGACTCCATAAACGTAAGCGAAAAGTCCCTGTAGAACAGCCCTGCCAAAACCTACATGGGCTCTCGAGGCAATGTCCAGACTGTAGTGCTTGGTGAAAGTGTGGACTGTACTCCAGGTAGCAGCAGTGCAAATATCAGCTGCTGAGATCCCTTTGAAACAAGCCACAGAGGTCTGGAATGAGCTTTGACAGCACCAGGCAATTCTTTGCTCTACTTGTTATAGCAGAACACAATGCAATCTGCCAACCAGTTGGATAAACACTGCTTAGCAACTGAAGAGCCCACTCTGCCAGGGGCGAACGAAAAACAACTTTTTAGACTTTCTGGATTCCTTAACCCTGATCAGGTAATACTTCAAAGTTCTGCGCACATCAAGTGCATGGAGCAGTGCTTCCCCTGGATTGGCATGCTCGGGAAAATAAACAGGAAGGTGAATAGACTGATTGAGTGTTAACTTGGAAACCACCTTAGGAAGAAACTTAGCATTTGTGCGCAAAGATACCCTGCCTTTGAGAAAAATCAAATAAGGCTCCTCGCACCAGAGGGCCTGAAGCTCTGAAATTCTTTGAGAGAAGTAATGGCAACTAAAAAGAGCACTTTCCAAGAGAGATAACGCAAATCACAAGTCGCGACTGGCTCAAAAGGAGACAGGGTCAACTTCTCCAAAATAAAATTCAAGTCCCAAGTCGGAAAACAGGAATGGATTGGTGGTTTCAGATGCAAGATGCCCCTAAGTAAGGTGCGGAAGACATCCAGCCAAGCTATAGTATAGTGACCGATGGGCTCATGGAAGGCCGAAATGGCCAAAAAGTGGACCTTAAGGGCAGGATACTGGAGACCAGAGTCGGAGAAGAAAATCAGGTAGTCCAGCAAGTGCTTCACATGACAGGTGAAAGGGTCTAGGGAATGCTTAGCAGCCTATATGGTAAACCACTTCCACTTCATGGCATAAGTGGTATGGGTGGAAGGCTTGCGGGCAGCCACTAGTCAATCCACTACCCTATTAGAGACGCCTAACCTAGCAATGGCTACGTCCTCAGGAGCCACTCATGCAGATGGAGGGGCCTGAGATTTGGATTGACCACAGTTCCCCGATCCTGGGTCAGTAGGTTCCTGTAGAGATGCAGGGGAACTGGAGGTTCCTCCGCCAGCTGCTGAAGTAGAGGGAACCATATCCGATGTGGCCAGAATGGGGCTACCAGGATCATACTGGCCCCGTCCATTTGTAGCTTGAGCAATACCCTCTGTATTAGTGGAAATGGAGGGAATGCATACAGAAACCTCCCGCTCCAAGAGAGGGACGTGTCTCGCCAGAAAACTCCGGGCCCTGGATCTATCAAGCATAAACTGGGCAGTTTTGCATTGCATGGGGATGCAATCTGGACAACCCCATCTGTCGAACAGATCTTCTGCTACGGATGAAAGAAGCTTCCACTCGTGCATGCTGGCCCCAGTACCGCTAAGACTGTTTGCTAGAGTGTTTAGCATGCCTGGCACATGGACTCCCGAGAGAGTCAGGCTGTGATCCAGCACCCAATACCACACTTGCATTGCCTCCCGGCAGAGGGGATACATAGCAAGTCCCGCCCTGCTGGTTGATGTAGTAGACTACAATCAGATTGTCCGACTGCACCAACAGCTGTCCTGGGGCCAGGTGCTCCTGTAAAGCTTGCATGGCACAGAGGACTTCACTCATCTCCAGGACACTGATATGCAGGGTGGCTTCCTACTGGGATCAGGAACCCTGGGGTTTGAAGAGACCCAGATGTGCCCCCCAGCCCAGACCAGAAGCATCAGAGTTCAGGATCTGATGTGAGGAGGAAAATTGGAAGGGAACTCCTTGAAGGAAGTTCAAGGGGTCCATCCACCATTGCAATGTTTTGCGCACTGGGGAGGAGACCAAAACTAGATGGTCCAGCTCGTCCAGACACTGATCCCACTGCACCCTGAGGGTCCACTGAAGGGTGTGCAAATGGAGCCTGGCCAGTGGAACAGTAGGACTGGCTGCAGTCATTAGGCCCAGCAGCCTGAGGAACAGGCTGGCAGCAACATACAGACTCTGAGCAACCTCCTGGGCTTGAGTAATAAGGCAATCCACCCTGTTTTGAGGAAGGAAGGCTTTCCCTTGCTCTGAATTCAGGACTGCCCCAATGTATTGTAGTCTCTGGGATGGTACCAGAACAGACTTGGGCAGGATGACCGTGACACCCAGCAACTGAAAGAGGTGGAGGGTACGCTCCAGAGTCACCAGCAGCTGCTCCCTGGACAGAGCCTTGAAAAGCCAGTCGTCTATGTAAGGAAAGACATACAGACCCTCCCTTCTGAGGGCTGCTGTTACTGCTGCGCAGAGGATAAACCAAAGGCAGTACCTTGAATTGGTAATGCTCTCCCTGAAAGGCAAAGCACAAAACCTCCTGTGAGGAGGAAAATCCTCAACGTGCAGGTAAGCATCCTGCATATCCAGGGAGCAGAACCAGTCCCCAGTTTTGAGGAGGGGCAAAAGGCCCGGCAAAGTTACCATCTGGAACTTTTTGTACTGTACAAAGAGACTGCAGTTCTTTAAATCCAAACTAGGCCTCAGATCTCTCGTCCTTTTGGGGATCAGGAAGAAAATGGAAAAGAACCCCCGATTCCTCTGTCGCTTTGGCACCAGTTCTATTGCCTGCTTGCGCAGTAGAGTCTGTATTTCCTCCCCGGGAACAGACAGATGTGCCAGGGGCAGTCTGCAGGTGACAGAGGGGTGTCTGGAGGTTGCTGAATGAGCTCCACTGTATGACTGCTCTCTATGATCTGCAGGATCCAGGCATCTGATGTTATGGTTCTCCACTGGTTCAAATGGAGGGAGAACTGACTTCCGACCACCACTTCCTGGGCCTGGGCCAGAGGAGGGGGTCTGACAAGGAGTCAAGTTGAGGCGGGACACTCAGTTCTGGGATGCTTAGCTGCCGCTCCAACTTGGGAGTGGGCAAGCAGGGAGGACCGGGCTCTGCACTTACCCTGGGGCGAGAGCCTGAGCCTGGTCTGTTGGTTTGTCTACAAAAAGAAGAGTGCCCCTACCACGATGCTGAGTATAGTAGAGGGAGTGAAAAAACCTGAGAGCTGTGCCTGATGTCTGCAGCTGGCTGATAAAGTCCTGGACATCCGGACCGAAATGTGTGGTGCCATTAAAGGGAGCATCAAGTGCACCTTGTTTTGCACGTCGGCTGCAATCCCAGATACCCTAAGCCAAGAGTGCCTACGGAGGCATGCCAGTGGTAGCCGCTCTGGCAACTGTATCCGACAGATCATAAATGGCTCTCAGGAGATGCTTCCCAACATCCTCAGCCGTCTGGAAGCACTGGAGCAGCTCCTGCTTCTGGGCACTATTAGGGAGGGTTTGGGCAGCAGCCTTGCCCTTCCTAAAGTTGGTGTTCTGGAATTTTACCATGTGAGACAGGTAGTTGGCTATCCTCAGGCCTAAGGTAGAGGAGGCATACATCCTTTTGCCCCAAAGATCAATCCTACGGGATGATGCCCGATTCTATTATTACAGAATATGTCTAAATGCCATGAGTATACCATGTATACACATGGCATTTAGGCATATTCTGTGAAAATAAAATTGGGCATCAGAGATAAAAACATTAGTAAAGTTCCGTACGTAGACGGACTAATGAGGAAGGGACAGTGGCGCATCATCCTTCCATGGTATCTGCAGCGAGGCCGCAGGAGGTGACCACCTCCATATTACAACATGCCGGCTGCACCAGAGTGGGACTGTTTTTTTTTTTGTTTTTTTTTTTACGAGCAAACTGGTACAAATACAACAAATTTATTTTGGGAACAATGGGGGGGTGGGGGGTAGAGATTTGGATTTTGAAGGTGAAGCCCCGATCCCTCCAGCAGTCAGGGCTTCAGTCTAGTCAGTAGAACTTCTGTAATAAACTAAGCGTAAAAAAAAATAAAAAGGACGGGAGAAAACCTCTTTGCCATCTCAGTAATGGCTGTTGGTATGTATATTTACATGTATTTTTACTACAGTATTTTTTTTTTTCCTGTCCCAGCCGTCTGTTCAGTTTATTTCGCCATCATTCAGATGGCAGGGATCCCTCCTCCAAGTTTTTGCCCTTGTTGCCTCCATCCTCCCTGTGGCGTGAGTTGTGCCCTTCAGCCTCAGATGTACAGCATGTCCCTGCAAAGGAGGAAGCTCCCAGGCCCATCTGCAAGGGTCGCTGTTCACCAGGACCCTCTCCCATCCCTCTCCAGCAGCTGCCTGCAGCCTGGCCTGCTTCCCAACACGGTGGCCAGAGTCTGTTCCAGAAATCCAGTCACCTGCTTGGCAGCGCTATGTGCTGCAGTGGCCATCCAGGTGGCCCTGCTGGTATCACTGGGTCCCACACTTCGTGGACCCCTGCTAAGAGTGGTAGTAGCCTGGGCATAGAGGTCACTGGCACTCAGTCCAAGCATTGGGTAGACTGGCAAAGACAGACAAAAGCTGTATGAAAAAATGGCATTATTGGAAGACAGCGGGCTGGCCATTTCTGGTCATTTTGCAAGTACTCCCTTCCCAAAAACATAACGAGGGGGGAGGGATCAGGCACATGAGCACTTTTTAGACTACTGCCACAAGCCCCCTCCAATATCAAGGTGAGCTGTGACCCAACACCCCCTTTGTTTTTATTCATCATGGGGGGTACCTGGGTGACCAGCTCATAAGTTCTGTCTCTGCCTTCACTATGGTTCAACCAATTTAGTATAAAATTATGGCCATCTGCTGGCCCAGCGGAAGTGCTACACATTTCCATGCTGGCGACTCAGATTCTGAAGCGAACTCTGGAAGCTGTCCAGAGGGCTGGGGTGGCTCCTAGTTAGCAGAGGGAAGTGCTCCGATTCTGGTGCTGCATGCAGTGGGCCGAGGGAGCTGGTCTCCCCCACACATTCAAGGGGCATGTGTGAGGACGCACATCCTGCAACGCCGGGGGGGGGGATTACAAAAAGAAAAATAATATCTATGCGCACCAGTCCCCTTGGTTCCCAACCCATGCCAATCCCTGCCAGCATGATGGTGGGGGAATGGCTGATGGGACTGGAATGCACCAAAAGCAGTCAGAGTGGTAATCAGGGGCCAAAAAGGTCTACTGTATTACAAACACAAAAAACCCCACAACATTTCTCACAGGCAGTTCAGAATATTCCACCACAAAACGGAAACTATACCTCTCTCATTACCAACACCACCCACCAACAACCTAAGCATATATTTCCTACAGCTGAAGTGACAGAGGTTGCATCCCGGTTCTATTATTATGCTATATTTAAAAAAATTAAAAAAATGCTGCTGAGCTCCTAACCACATCGGATGCATTGAACCCCAAATAACATTATGATGAAGCACACTGGACTCGAGCTGGCCCCTTAGCACAGAAATTGAACTACGGCTCGCAGTACTGGTAGCCTGGGCTCAGTAACAGCCCCGAGCTGTCGAGAGGAAGGATTGGGCATCCCACAGGAAGCTCTCCTTCCTCAGGGAGGGGAGGGAGGGTTGCAGTCGCCACCACCATACTGCCACCAAGTGACCACAGGTGGTAGTGCAGCTTGACTAAGAGGAGGCAGAGCCGACCAAGGGTCATGCAGCAGCATTTGCTTGGTGCTCCTAGTGTGCCAGCATCCATGTGAGCAGACAGGGCCAAAGAAGGGGAAAACACACCCCAGGACAGCAGGATGATGATGCATGCCTGGGCCCCAGTGACTAGTCTCTCCTCTGCTCCGGCAGTCCCTAAGCATACAAGGATCAACCACTCTCCTGGCCCCGGCGAGGTTAAGTGGGGGGCTGCCTTGGGGGATAAGTCAAGGGGTTGAAGGGGGAAGGTAAGTACTACAAGTAAAGGGCTGGGTGAACCCCTGGGGAGCCAAGCCTTGGTGATGAGGAAGCATAAAGATTAAATTAAGAAACACACATGAAAAAAAAAAAATGTTGGACTCACCAATTCATGGCTGCAGTGGCAAGTCCACAGTATCACCTCACCCAAGGATTCAGAGAAGACAAAACCATCTTATTTCATAATGTATTCTTTGTATTTTTTAATATCTTCTTTATTGGGTTTTCCAACATATATACATACATGTCATCAGGTTTCACATAGCTTATTTCATTTATACAGTTATTAAAGTCACAGCAAGAGTACATAAAACTGTAGCTTTATAAAAAAATGGAATAGATTTCTGATTATATTTATGCGGGCTGGGTTACCAGTGACCAAGACCCAGCTCAGTGGTAAATGAGAGTTCTTCCCCCGGTCCTAAGACCCTGTTAGACAAGATCTAAGGGAAAAGTCCATATTGTAGTTTGTATTGATTAGTAGTTCGGCCAGGATTTACCACTATCTAGGCCTTCATGACTTAGTTTGTTAAATGACAAATACTGGTATCTTGGTGTACTTACTCCTCAGGCAAACCTGTAAATAAGTTGTAACTGTTCACATTAAGTGAATTGTCGGTCAGCAGCTCCCATTTCGGGTTACAATCTACAGGTGACGGGACTGAGTATTTTTAGGCTATCTATAGCCCAGGATCTCCCTTCCCTCACTTTTTACATACCTCCATCAGCACCTTCCAGAAGGCATTATGTTAATTTTCCATTATCTAGAGGACAGAAGGGGGCCTGGTGAAAAGTCCCAGAGCAAGTGTTTCAGTTGTATCGGCCCAAGAGGGGATTCAGATGGTTTAAATTTCATTTCCTAGGGGTCGAAAGTGGTGTCTTTTAGCATGTAGTATATCTGCCATCTGGCCCATCTGGTGGTGAACTTCTCTTCTTGTTCATTTAAACTGTGTGTTATTTTTTTCCATGGTATAGATCTGTCTTGTGATGTTCCACCATTCTTGTATCGTAGGGATTCTAGAAGTCAGCCACAGTTTTGTGATTGCTTTCTTTGCTGCAGTGATGAGGAGGAGGAGGAGTAGATATCTGGTGTTAGGGCCCCTTAAGAGTTTTAGGAAAGAAAAGGAACAGGAACATCTCTAACGTCAGTTGAAGTTGTGGGTCTAATATTTCTTGTAGATGGGTCTGGAGAAGTGAGAGGAATGGTTTGAGGGTCGGACAGGTCCACATGATATGGGTGTGGTTCGCCTTGGGTTCTCCACATAAGCGCCAGCATATTGCTGAACTGGTTGGAGAATAGTGGCTCGTGACCGCAGGGGTTCTAAAGTACCCAACCAGGTTCTTCCAAGTGTATTCACGCCACTGGTGCGAACTGGTCACTCGGGCAGAATAGCTGCAGGCTCGATGCCAATCCTCGAACTATATTTGATAGCCCGATTCCTGAATCCACTGTATGTGTATATTCTTAGTGAAAGGGTCACTCTGTGTATTCAGTGCTTGATAGTATAGCGATACCAGGTGGTCTTGTTTCAATGTTTTGTTGAGATTGATTTGGCTGTGGATTAAGGATGGGTATTGTTCAGAGTTCCAGTGTGTCTGTGGGAGGCTTTCAACGTAGTGCCGGAGTTGTAAATACCGATAGAAATCTCGGTGCAGCAGATTGTGTTTTCTTTGGATATCTGCATATGACCACAGAACACCCTGAGTCATTATCTGCACCAGGTATTTTAGGCCATACTTCTCCCACTGCTGAAAGCTGTTGTCTATTTTATTCAGTGGGAAATCGCTTAGACTAGAAATTGGGCGTGTGAGTGGTAGAAAAGATGCCAATTGTTGTGTTCTTTTGATAGATTGCCAGTTCCTGAAATAATCTGCGAGCCATGGGTTTGTGTGCAGGTGCACTCCCCTAGTTTCCACCTGTTGGTACAGAACTCGGAAGTAATCGCAGTCATTCATCAGGGTTCTTTCTATATCCAGCCAGTGTGGATTGGAGGTTCTGGTTTGCTGGGACATTACATGCATCAGAGCCGTCGCCTGTTGGTAAAGTCTTCGGTCTGGGAGTGCTAGTCTTCCCTCTTGACGGGGAAGGGTGAGGATCTTGAGGCGAACTCGGGGCTTTTGTTTAGCCCATATGAATTTTGATATGAGAGAGTTTAATTCTCGAAAGGTCTTTAACAGAAAATATATGGGGATATTTTGAAATAAGTATAAGGCTCTCGGAAGAACAATCATTCTGATAAGGTCAATTCTCTTGGTTAGACCTAAAGGAAGTGCTGCCCATGAAATTTGGTCCGATTTCAAATATGTAATAAAGGGAGTATAATTATATTTGTAGTATGCTGTAGGTGTTTGGGGAATATATATGCCTAGATATTTCAATTTTTGTAGGCTCCATTTACCAGGGATGTTGTCCTGTATGTTTGGTGGGCGCGAATAATGAAAGGTGAGTAGTTCTGTTTTGGCAAAGGTCAGCTTACACCCAGATACGGAGCCAAAGGAATCTAGGATTCGTTTTACTATGGGAAGTGATTGATCAGGGTTTTGAAGGTATAGGAGAATATCATCTGCATACAGAGCAATACGGTGCTTGTAGTCGCCTATCCTTATTCCCTCGATTGCCTGAGACTCCCTGATCTGTTGTGCTAATGGTTCAACAAATGCTGCGAATAGTAAAGGGGATAATGGGCACCCCTGCCTGGTCCCTCTTTGTAGTGGAAAGTAGTTTGAGTGGTGTCCATTCATTCTTACACATGCTTAGGGAGCAGTGTATATGTTCTGGAGTACCTTGATAAGTGCAGGGGGTGATCCAAACTTATAAAGCGTTAAATATAGAAATGGCCAGGCCATTCTGTCGAACGCCTTTTCAGTGTCTAGGCTAACCAATATGGTTGGGGTTTTGCTTGTTTGCATGTGATGGACAACATAAAGGGTGCGTTTAATGCTGTCTGTAGTGGTACGAGATCTAACAAATTCAGTTTGGTCTTTATGTATTAGTAAGGGGAGTACCTGATCTATACGATGCATCAGTATACTCATAAATAGCTTATAGTCCTGGTTTAATACGGAAATGGGTCTGTATGGAACAGTGCATTCTTATCTGGTTTGGGGATTACGGAAATAGTTGCATATGACCAGGATGGTGGGGGAGAATTCCCCCCTAAGGCCGAGTTAAACACGTTTAGGAGATTGGGAGAGACCTGCGTCCTAGTGGCTTTATAAAACTCGGCTCCATAGCCGTCTGGTCCCGGCGATTTGAGAGACTTGGCATGGGCAATGGCGTTGGATACCTCCAGCTCCGTTACTGGGGTTATGAGGGATTCCCTGTGTGTCTCTGTAAGCCGTGGGAGGGCGATTGTTTGCAGATACTCCGTTATTTGTTGCAGGGATGCTGAATGTTCAGGAGTGTATAATGTCTTGTAATATGAGGTAAAAGCCTCAGCAATGTCGTGTGTTTTGGTGAGAGGTTGGCCTCCTATCGGGTGGCGGATGGATAGGATCGTGGCTGCCTTTTTTTGTTTACGGATTTGGTAGGCCAACAATCGTGTAGCTCTTGGGCCCACTTCGTAGATCCTCTGTCATAGAAAGGTCAAGGCTATCTCGATTTGTTGTTGGATCAGACGACCCAGTTCGAACCTGGCTTGTTGTAATTGGGGAAGTATTGACATGTCACCCTGTTTGTGGGCCATTTGCAGGAAATGGAGGGTACCCTCCAGCTTAACTCTTTGTTCTTTACACTGCCTTTCTAATTCTGCAGTGTGTTTTATTACGTGTCCTCGGAGCACAGTCTTAAGCGTGTCCCAATGAATCGTAGGGGTGACATCTGCAACCGGATTGTCAACTTTAATTTCGGAAATCTTTTCTGTGAGAAATTCACAAAATTGTTTAGAACGCAAATAGTATGGGTTTAGTCTCCATTGTGTCTTCTTGGGCTGAAGTCCAAAATCCCACGTGGAAACCAGGGGGAGCATGGTCTGAGATAGAAATATCTCCCGAGTATCTTGTAGGTATCCCAGATTTTCCATCTGGGTGTATGCATGGTCTATGCGTGAGTAGGTGTGGTGTACCGGGGAGTAATAGGTATAGTTCCTCGACTGAGGATGCAGCCTCCGCCAAATGTCACACCATCCTACCTCTGCCACAAATTTTTTTTAAAAACTTCTGGGTAGCTGTTTGCTTAGGAGGTCTCATGTTGGAGGTGTCAATCGAGGGATCTACTGTCAGATTAAAGTTGCCTGCCATCATGAGAACTCCCCTAGTCTTTTGTATTATCTTGTCTAACAAGGGCTTCATATGGGAGACCGAAATGCCTGGGGGAAGACACATGTTTGCCAGGGTGACCTGTTTGTCATTAAGCGTCCCCTATACAATAACCAGTCTACCCTCCGGGTCTGCCCAAGTGGATTCCATTTTAAATGGGGTATGCGGGGATATTATTATGGCCACACCTCTTCACCTACCTTGTTTAGCTGAGGAATAGTAGACCTGCCCCCTGCTTAGTTTGGCGAGCTTTGCATGCTCAGTGGCATTCATGTGCATTTCTTGAAGGTATACTAGGTCTGATTTTGAGCATCTAACGAAGGCTAGGGTCTTTGATCTTTTGATAGGTGAGGCTAGGCCATTGATACTCAGGGACAGTAGCTTCACTTTAGGAGTGTGCATTATTATGATTCAAGTATCCTGCTTCGTCCAGCCCTTCCCCACATATTTGAAATTTCATACTTATCCAGTTTAGGGTAAGCACATGCTGACATTTTTGCGTGAACCTGATGACACTTATACTACAACTACAACAACAACTACATAACAATGGACTCTGACATTCAAAATCATCAACAAACAGTTGGCACTATATGCCGATGACCTACTGGTATATCTTAGAGACTCCGAATATACGCTAGAACCCTTATGGGCTAGGTTATCGGAATTTAGTCTCCTGGCCAGCTACAAAATTAATATGAATAAAACGGAGGTCTTGAGATCACACTATGATCCCCCAGAGCGGATTCGAAGGAAGTTCCCTTTCAGATGGAACACTTCTCAGATCAAGTACCTGGGGGTCCAACTAAGTGGTCAGGTGAACCAGTTGTATCCCCTCAACTTTGTGGCAATGTTGGGGAAAATTAAGTTAGAGCTGGACAGATGGGCTCCTGTCGCTATGCCTCTGGTTCAGAGGGTGGAAGGGATAAAAATGATAATACTGCCTCAATTCTTATATCTGGTTCAGACTCTCCCTATCCTTGTCCCAGAGGCATTTTTTCATTCCTTAAATAGAACAGTGTCACGCTTCATTTGGGGCCCACAAAAACCTAGGGTTCGCCTCTCAGTACTCCAAATTCCAAAAGCGGAGGGGGGTTTAGCATTGCCAAATTTCAAATTATATCACTGTGCAGCCCAGCTGTGTACTGCCATCTACTGGTTGGACCAAGCGTACTCGGCCAAGTGGAAAGAGTTGCAACTGGGGAAGGCCGCCTCATTTAAAAATATGAATGACATGCTATTAAGGCAAAGAGGGAGATCAAATTTAAATCAGGAAGAAAACCCCTATACAGCCTCCACCCTGAGTGTGTGGCATGGTGTCCTAGGGGACAAAGGTGCTAAGAGCTGGAGCTGTTTGTTGACTTCGGTCCCTTACCTGAACTCTTTCCCACCTAACAGATGGGATGGAGGCTTTAAGAGATGGGAGGAGAGGGGTTTACACTTGATTTGGCATTTCTTGGATGGAAATAGGATCTTACCATTTGATTCACTGGTTAATAAATATGGAATTATTTGGAAAGATAGATTTAGATATTTTCAGATAAGAAATGATATTAGTAATCTCATGATACAATTTAAGCTGGGGGACTCTTCGCCTCAACAGATTGCATATTTTCTTAAAAAGGTAATAGAGAGGGACCCGATTAAGTCTCATATAATATCCAAGTTATACCAGGCACTTTTATCTTGGAAGGGGGACTCCTCCGCACATATAAAGAGGGCCTGGGAAAGGGACTTAGGAGTCCTGATTCCTGAGGACTTCTGGGTATGGACACAAAGGAGGGTTCACTGGGGTATCTCATCAGGGAGCTGGCAGGAGTTCTCATGGAAGATTCTTGTCCGTTACTTTCGATCCCCAGCAATTCAGACAAGATTTCATGCTTCTATTACTGCGGTGTGCTGGAGGAATTGCGGATACTCACCTGCATCTCTAGCTCATTTATCATGGGATTGCCCCGAGTTAACCCCCTTTAAACAAAGCCTTCAGCAGGCTCTAAGGGCAACCATAGACCCTGAATTGGAGGTGTCCCCCCCCTCTGTTATTTTTTCCTAGATCTACCTAAGGAACTCCGAGACCCCCTGATGGTTAAATTCCTGAAAATGTCTTTTCTTGTGGCCCAAAAAGTGATTACAAGTAATTGGCTATCCTCTAAGAGGATCACCCTAAACATGTGGCTAGACCGTATGATAGATGTGTATAGATTGGAATCAATAACAGCCAAGCTTAATAAAAGGGTTCCTGCCTTTGAGATTTTGTGGAGGCGGTGGGTTCTTTACATGGCAGTGGAGAGGCCTGAGTTCATTCCCTAAGCAGGGGCAAGTGAAGAACCAGGTTAGGGTTTAACAGGGCAGAATCTGACAAGGCACTGGGACTTTTAGTACACAATATGATTGGCCCCTGTGCTTCGCTCCCTCTCCTCCCGGCCGACCCCCCCTTATATTGAGAGGGGCATCCTATGAGATACAAGTTGGAAATGTATTCTGGGGATACTTATAGGATACATCTAAATGGATACTCTGGATATTTCATTTTGTTCAGCATAAATTAAACTGTATACTGTACATTCGCTTTGTCATAGGACTTGCTTGCCAGTGAAAGTAGTAGAAATGAATCAATTTGTATGAATGTTGTTTATTTGATGTCTGTGTATGTTACATGGGCCTGGGCCCAATAAATTACACTAAATAAAGAACGTTAAAAAAAAAAAAATCATCAACAAACAAATACGAATCAGTGAGAAGACCAACATGGTCTCTCTAATAAGAATTAACAAACTGGTATTTCCACCGATCAGGAAGAGTCCTGATCCAGCGGTAAGGTCAGGCCCTTACCTATGAAGCCCTAGGAAATCCTGGGCTTTTGGCACTTTTAGTGCCTAACAGGGAAAAGGAATAAGGGGTAGGTGGCACATGCTGCTGCCCTGCAAACAACCCTGAGATCCAAGGTGTTCTTAAAGAGAAGCTAGTAATCTGAGGAGTAAACTGCCCTCTTCCTGGTCAGGAGAGGCAATAGTCTGGGGATTTGGCATCACGCTCCCCACCACCCATCCCAACCAAGCACGAGGAGGTGGGAAGGGCAAGCACACAGGGCCCGTGTCCCAGGAGCGAGGCGAGGCCTCAAAACACTCGCCACTTAATTTAGTACCTTTGGACTGGGCAGGCTCCTTTAAGCATGTATGGGGGACCCGGCTCAGGTAGCGTCCCACCTGCCCCAGGCCCGACAAGGCAATGTCCTCCCGTCCTCCTCCTGCAGAACTTTTATTTGTATGTACATTGTATTAATTGTGGGCTCACTGTTGAGCACTAGGAGGTGAAGGCAACCAGTCTACATCTTAAGCCTTCTACTGTCTAGGGTATGAAATCCGTGCCCAACTCACCTGCGGTTCTTCTAGGCCTCTGCATATCCCGACCCCAGGCTGCCTGACTCTTCGGTGAGTTCTAGGAGCATTCCCCTCCCACCTCACCCCTGTTGGCCACTACTGGGGTGTCAGCCTAGTTAGCTAGTAGCTCTGTAGTTTACTTTGGTGCAATTCACCTCCCCCCTCCCATTTCTCCCTCCGGCTGGGGAGTCAGTTCAGGAGTTCATGCAGTGCCGGGTCTTAGTCTTCCATATCTGCTACTCAGGAAGTTTGAGGGTAGCAGATCTGACCTGACCCAGAGACCGTGCTCAACGGGCCCTCTGCCCATCCCAGTGGTAAACACTAATCTGGAGACAGCAGTTCTTAGAGAACCAGTCGAGCATGCAATCAATCAGAAGGGGGGCCATGGAGCACCTCACCCCCCAACCGCTCAAGAACTGGAGTCAGAACATAGTCGCCTAGAGTTGGGCTGCATTTGGGATAGTCCAGTTTGCAAGGGGCCATCTATTGGGTGTTCAACACCCTGGAGCCTCCCGGCCTCCCCCATCCCCTCTCATTCCTCTACCTCCCCCTTCTATCCCGACCCTCAGTTCTCCATCCCCCTTTCCCATAGTTATGTTAAGTTCTACTTGGGATGGGACCAAGTCAGGGGTCCAGGGGCCTCTGCACCAGTTAACATGCCGTCACAAATGCTCTCTTCCTCTCTCATGCCTGAGGCCCAATGACCCGGACCATCCCGACTAAGTTAGTACAGCGTTACTTCAAGTGGGGCTTCCAAACCTATCCATCCCTTCCTTAATCTTGTATTGGCTCCCTCTCTTTCCGGATCAGTGGCCTAAATAGCATCAGCCTAACCCCCTATTTGCAACAGTGACTGGGCGCAAGGCTCCGCCCCCCACTAAGACTGCGAAGCAAGTCTGAGGTCTCCTGGGGCCAGGATTCACACGAGCGTCCCTGCCTCCCCGAGTGACCCCTGGGACTGGCCCCGGCGGACTGGAGTATATCCCCGGTCATGCTAAGCTCTCAAGTCCCCTCTCCTCACCTCTTCCTCTTCCACTGCAAGGTAAACACTACCGAGGGGCCCACCGGTAAGTAAGTATAAATCGGCAACTGGAATAGATTTACTCCCTCTTCCTTAAAGTTTTAGGGACCTGGCCTTGATTTCAATAAGGATGGATCCTGCTCTTAGTTATTATACAGCTTCATCGACCATAAGGGAGAGAGGAGTCAACAAGTTCCTTCCAGTCTGCCTCCCTCCCCTTGAATGTACCCCTGCTGTTTCCTCAATCCTAACTTAGCTATTGTGCTACTAATCTAACAGGCACGACATTTTAGCTTATGTCCATAGGGTATACTTGCAGCTCTTCAGGTTTCAGACGCTGGGACTTCATTCTCTGTTCCACTCGAGGCAGGTTGATTAGCTTTCAATGCACCAACAATCTTCTGGATTGCTTCCATGCCTTGCCTATGCCTGGTATTTCTCTGGCTACTATTAGACCCTTTGGGCGAGTTTTGAGGCAATCGAGGGTTCTGAGTTGGTGCGCTGCTGGTTTACCTCAATTTTCCTCCTTTGCAGTTCATTGATCGCAGTCGCCGCAGTATCAAACGTGAACGGGCCGTCCATAAAGAAAACCGTCATCTTGGAGGGATGGGGGTCCGAGATCGTATACCTGCTGCTTTAAGAGCCCTCATTACTGGGATATATGCTCTTCTTCATGCCATAACTTCGGGGGCATAGTCGTTTTCGAAATACAGCTTCTGAGATTTAAAGAGGACCTTGCCGCATTTCCAGGCTGTGTGGAGCACCGTTTCTTTATCCTGGTGTCGCAGGAATTTTATTAAAATTGTACGGGGTCGTGCCTCCGGAGTTGGTTTGGGGCCTAGGGTGGGGTGGGGTGCGGTGCGGTGCGCTTGTTCAATCTCCAGAGATAAGGATTCCGGTAAGTTAAGCAGCTCTCTAAGGGTCTTCTGCACAAAGGCAATCATCTCCGTGCCCTCAGCACCCTCGGGTACGCCGGAGAGCCTGATGTTATTCCGGCGATTCCTACTCTCGGCATCCTCAGCTCGGTCTTGCAAAACTTTTATATCACTGTGTAACTGAACAATGGCACGCTCCGCTTCCTCCAACCGCCCTTCTGTCTCTTCTGCCTGAGCCTCACTGGAATCCTGGCGCCTCTCAAGCTTGCTGATGTCTGTTCGGAGTGCAGTCGCAGTAGATTTCATTTCCCTCCGAAAATCCCGGATCTCTGCAAGCATTTGGGTCATTTGTTTCTGCAGGATTGTATATGGTACTTGGTCGGCCGCCGCATTACTGTGCCGCAAGGCCCGGGAATCCCCACTCTCAGATTCTTCGTCTTGCGATCTTTTCCCATCCAGGTGATCCGGGGGTCTGTATTTTAAATCTCCTCGTTTCTTTGGCATGTTGCTGCCTCCTGTGGCTATCTGAGTAAGTATCTGTGGGCTAAGATCTTTACTTAGGAGGTGATTTAGGGGATCGAAGGGGGAGCCTCTTGTTCTAGGCTGTGGCACGATCCATGACATCACCGGAAGTCGTATTCTTTGTATTAATCTCAGTGTGAAACTATGTGTAGCAGCATTCTGGTAGCAGTTCATACCTATCACGTCTTGATACACCGCAACGCTTCGAGGCAGTCGTCTTGGTCACATGGCCATGATACCCGCTTTGAAACGTTGTGGTGCATCGGGAATGAGGACAGGGAGGGTGTACTACCAGCATGCTGCTATGCACTATGATGAATAAACAGAAAACACTGTAAAATTAGCTTCTGAGCTGAATTCCGGGTGAGATGCTACTGTGGACTTAAAGGTGATAGGAAACAGTTTTTACACCTCTAGATGCCTTCCTGTTGTTCTTTTAGTGTCTATCCAATATTCTGATATGTTTTTGATCTTTTTTTGTTAAATTAATAATCTAATTTTGTTGCCTTTTAACTACCCTGAATCTCTCTCTCATCAGCAGTTGCTGCTCTCTCTTTTCATACTGCTTGGACATTCTATTAATTCAAATTATAGATTGAGGGGGCGCTCCCAACCAATTCGGAGCACTCTTTTCCTCTGCGCGTGAGACTCATTCTGTGAAGAGTGTCTCACACGCAGATGCTCAGTAAATAGGCACGTTTCGGGACAGTGGTTTTAAAAAAAATATATATATATTATTGATCATGACTGATCAATACTATAATAATTGTCCCGTCGCCACTCGTTGCTGGATAAGAGTGGTTTCACTTGTGTTCTGCTCGAGCTAGAACAGCTCAGGTATGCTTTGCTGTTCTCTCCAGCAGAATGCATGTGAAACCACTCTTATCCAGCAACAAGTGGCTCCAGGGCACATAAGACTATATGAGGTTGCGGGGACAGTCTGGGAAAGGAGAAGGGCTTTCAGAAAATTTAAGAGCACACTCAGCGAGGAAGATAAGAGTATAGCGGGGAAGAAGATCAGAAGGGCAAAAGCAGATACTGAGGAGAAAATAGCAAAAATGGCCAAAAGGGGGGATAAAACCTTTTTCAGGTATGTGAAGGAGAGAAGAAGGGCAAGGCAGGGGATTACTAGGCTGAAGGGGGGAGGAGAAATACAACTGGAAAGGAACAGTGAAAAGGCAGAGTTATTAAATAAGTACTTTAGCTCAGGTCCCCCTACCGTCCTCCTCCTCCTCTGTGAATACTGAGCTAAAGTCGAATGGCAGGGAGGGCGAATGGGTGGATCTGAGCCCATTCACTGTGTATAGGGTTAGGGCAGAGCTAGATCGATTGAGGGTGGACAAGGCAATGGGGCCTGACGGGTTACACCCCAGGGTGATCAGGGAATTGAAGGAGGAGTTGGCCGCACCCTTGAGAAGGCTTTTCAACTTGTCCCTGGATATGAGGAGAGTGCTGGAGGACTGGAAGAGGGCAGACGTAGTGCCTTTGCACAACAGAGGTAGTAATGAGGTGAAGGGGAACTACCAACCTGTCAGCCTCACAACAGTGGTGGGAAAGGTAATGGAGGCATTATTCAACGAGAGGGTGGTGGATTACCTGAAGAAGAGTGGCTTGCAGGACAGCAGACAGCATGGCTTCACAAAGGGGAAGTCTTGCCAGACACACCTAATTCAGTTCTTTGATTGGGTGACCCAGGTGACTGACGGGGGGGGGCCGCGCAGTGGACATGGCCTATCTGGACTTCAGTAAGGCCTCTGACACCGTTCCCCCATAGGAAGCTGGTGGGCAACATAGAAAGCCTGGGGTTGGGTGGAGGACTGGCCTTCAGGAAGAACTCGGAGGGTGGTGCTCAACGGGGCGCTCTCCGGGACGGCGAGGGTAAAGAGTGGAGTGCCACAGGGGTTAGTTTTGGGTCCACTTCTCTTCAACATCTGCATCAGTGATATTGCTGAGGGTTTGGGGGGAGAGTGTGCCTATTTGCTGATGATACGAAAATATGCAATAGGGTGGACACCCTGGGGGGGGGTGGAGGGCATGAGGGAGGACTTAGACGCTTGAAAAATGCTCTGGGACGTGGCAACTGAAATTTAATGCCAAGAAGTGCACTGTGATACACTTGGGGAGTAGGAACAGAAGAGTAGGGTATACACCAGGTGGGGAGGAAATTAAAGTAACAGAACAGGAGAGGGATCTGGGGATCATAGTCACCTTGAACCTTAAGGCAGGAATCCAATGTAGCCGGGTGGTGGGAAAGGCCAACGGAATGTTGGCATGCATAGGAAGGGGCATTATTAGCAGAAAGAGGGAGGTAATACAGTAATGCCCCTTTACAAAGCCATGGTGAGGCTGCACCTGGAGTATGGGGTTCAGTTCTGGAAGCCTCATCTTTGCAAATATATAGATGTGTTGGAGAGTGTTCAGAGAAGGGCAACCAAGATGGTGCAGGGAAAGTCATATGAGCAGAGGTGTAAGGAGCTGGATCTGTACACGCTGGAGACAAGGAGGGAAAGGGGAGACATGATTGAAACTTAAATATGTAAAGGGCTCAATAAAGAGGGAGAAGAGTGTTTATTTAAGAGGAAGAAGGGGGTCAAAACTAGAGAGCACAGCCTCAGACTGCAAGGAAAAAGATACAGGGGCAATGTGAGAGGGCATTTCTTCACGGAAAGGGTGGTGGAGCCCTGGAACAGACTACCAGACAAAGTGGTGGAAGCTAAATCGGTGGAAGAATTCAAGAGGGCATGGGACAAGCATATGGGGCAGAGTATTGGGGGAGGGCAGGGGGCTGGCAGGGAGGGGGAGGTGTAAGGGGAAAAAGAAGGTAGACTAGATGGGCCGGAATGGTCCTTTTCTGCCACCAAACTTCTATGATTCTAGGATATATAGAGGATACATGATGGGCAGGAGTGTGATATGAAAAATATTCTCACTCCTGCAGAGTCAGCACTGGATACTCATGAGCACCGAAGACACGAGTGAGAGTACCCAGAGCTCACTCTGCAGGAGTGAAAATACTTTCCATAGCACACGATCTGCACATCATGTATGCTATTTATACAATGGGGGTGAGAGCACCAAGCATATTCTTATGTTTTCCTGTGTTCTTTTCCTGTTTCTATGTGTGGTCTGAGCGTGTGTGAATTTTTCTGAATAGGCTGGGAGTCTCAGAAACACAGAGACAGGTGATTGCCCTTTGCAATGCTAATTTATTTATTTAGTTTTTGTTGACCGGGTAAGTGCACTAGACAAATCCTGCCTATTTTCAGGCACGGCCCGGGGGAGGGGGATACAGATGAATGCCAACTGACCTTGAACCAGATTAAGCAGTTGGTGGTATTTTTAGTGAATGAGGGAAATTTGGCCAGGACACCGGGGAAATTCCCCTACTCTTTTTGATAAGTGCCATGGGATCTTTAACATCCACCTGAACTACCACCAATCCAGGCAGATGGGACCTCGGTTAAACTGTAGGTAGCACTGAGAAACAGAAATTGTTTTGTGAAGCAGTTCCATTTAGAATTCAGGCTGTAGGGAAGCGGACGTCAGCAGAGTGTGATAACCTCATCGAAGTTAAAATAAATGCAATTTATCAACATTTATCACACTGCAGGGAAAATAACTGAGGTTATCACATTGATATTGCTCTCACCCCCATTGTGTGTGTGTGTGTACACACACACACACTCACACATATGCACACATGTAATAGATAACCCACTCTTAGGTGTTCAGTCGTGCTCTGATATACGCACGCCTTGGTGTATGTTGTACGCACGAGGCCGCAGGCCGAGCGCATCAACCACCCAAGGTCTGCGTATATCATAGCGTGACTGCACATCCTAGAGTGGGTTATCTATCTTATAAAATGGCAAAATAGTTTTTAAGGGGGGGTAAAAGTGCAGGTGTGCAGTCACGCTCAAATACGCACGGTCATGTGATGTGTTTTATACAATCAGAAGATTGGATTTTTATATCCCTTTAACCATTATATATATATTATATATATATATGATATGCAATGGAAGCAAGTGAATAAATGATTTATCCGCACAAGAGCAGTTTGACCTCAGGTAACCTCACGAGTGGCGTAAGTCACGAGTGAGGTGTCTGAGGTCAAACTGCTAGAGTGCAGACAAATCATTTATTACACATGTTTTCCACTGCATATTCCATTTATGCAATTCTTTTGTTTTTACTTTTGGAAAGGGGCATTTGTTAGTCAACAAAGTGAATAGAAATTGAATTTTCTGCCATTTTTTGCTGATTATAGAAAATCTAAAAGGAATGTAGAAATGAAACATCTCTCATTTTGTAGGTATTTTTATGCTGAACTTTTGTGCTCAAAGTACCATAATATCAGTATGTTTTTAAGTTATTTGCATTTGATTGATGAAAAAATGAAAAAAATATGAATTTTCTGCTTTTTTTGTTAATTCTGAAAAAAACTAAAAAGTACCTATAAATGAAACACCACTCATTTTGTAGATATTTCTGTGCTGAATAAACTTTGTGTTCACAGTACCATGCTATCATTTTTTCATTTTAAAGTTATTTACATTTGTTAGCAGACAAAATGAAAAAAAAATTATATTTCTGCTGTGTTTTTGCTAATTATCAAAAAATCTAAAAGGTATCAAATAAAACACCACTCATTTTGTAGATATTTCTGTGCTGAGCAACTTTCATGCTCACAGTACCATGCTATCATTTTTCATTTTAAAGTTATTCGCATTTGAATATGGTTAATACTGCTACTGAAGCCGAACATTCTAAATGACATAAGCACTGTATAAATAGGCTCTTGACATAAGCACTGTGTGGATAAATGGCTGATGACATAAGCACTGTATGCATAAATGAAATTTATGTACACAGTTACTCAAATAAATGGATTTATCGCACTCTGTTTATCTCTACCCAAATTGCATAAATATATATTACCATAATAGCCAGGCCATTCAGATGTATAGCATGGAATGGTGTTACTGATGTCACAGAATGTCTTAGAAAGATGAAAGGAAAGAGCAGTAGCTGGTGAGGGGAGTGGAACTCTAATGTAGCTCTGAGGGCACCCTAGAGCTTGATTATTCATCAAAAATTGGTCAGTGCATATCAGAATACATAACTGGCATTGAAAGGAAAATGAAAGGTCAGTTAACTGTGTAAAAACAATTTCCTATCTCCTTTAACACTGTAGCCACGGATCAGTGTGTCCAAACTTTAATTATGCTATACTACAGGATGGTGGGGGGGTTATAACGGGGGTGGAGTTTTGGTTGTTTTGTAGCAAAAGTCCCTGAACTGGAGTGCTTTGTTCTATTTACAGTTTGGTCACATTATTTGATTAATAAAATATACATTTCCAATGTCCAGTTGTGGTTAACACCCTACCATGAACTTAATTTCATCTAACATGTATTTGTTTTTTCCCCATCAAATAGAGAGCTCTAGGAATCTTGGAAGAATCTTATTTATCCACAGTACATATCTAGCAGGAGATAAATGCATCACACATCTATTATTAAAGAAATTATATGCATTATGTAAATATCACTGAGGAGCAAAGAGGGAAATCCCTACCAGACCTGATACTCTGGAGGGGGGAATAAGTAACATTTTTAGAATATGTGTCTTTCACACTCATGACAAAACTACCATCTGAAATCCAGCATGTGAAAATTCAAAGGCAGATGGTTGCACAGCTGCCCATTTCTCTCACTTCCCCGTTAAAAAAATCTAAAACCAAAAAGCTCTTTCAGGCGGACTGTCTCCTTCCCTTCAAAGCAGGGCCTTCGATCTCTACTTGGCTATGTAATTAATTAAACAGGGCTACCAGAGGTCAGAACATCGTTGGCAACAGCCTTTCTTTTCCACCCACAATGCCGCAGTGCAGTTCACGCTGTGCAGGTCTTGGCTCACTCTTTAAATTGCAATTGTTGGATCTGATCACACTGCCTAATCCCCTTTTCATTCAGCTTGTCTATAATTACCCATGACAGTCATTTCTTTGGAAAATAAGTTTTCCAGGAGCAATTACGTTTTTTAGTTAACAGCTGAAAACCAAAAGGAATACCACTTTGTTTAAAAAAAAACAAAAGAAACAAAACAATGGATTTTAACTCTGTTTTACTTCCTTCTTGATAGAGTGTGCAGGCACCAACCAAGAAACTGAAAAAAGTGATGCACACAAAACGATCAGAAAAGTCCATTTAGTCTGTCCAAAGATTTCCTACTCCTCCCTATATATGCATGTCTCCCCCCCCCCCCACCTTGGTAGCTCGGATTGGGATGGGGAGCCATACAGGAAGAAATCTGCGGCCACAAGTTGCTGCCTAACATCAAAGCACGTCAGTCACCTAAGGCATGATGCAAATGAGTCATACGTGAGCTGGCCTGTCAGCTCAGCAGCAGCGCTCCTGATCGAGACACGAACGATCCAGGTTCAGGAACAAGCTCGGCAGGGGGCTGGGAGGAGAAGATGGAGCATCCCAAAGGATGCCTTCTTTCTCCATGGAGGAAGGGATCTCACTGCTACTGCTATACTGCCACCCGAGTGACCACAGGTGGCAGTACAGCAGGCAGCGAGTGTGGGAGGGGGATCATCAGTCAAGGCCTATGTGACGCACACATGCGGGCTTCTGACTGGGCCTTCTAGTATGCCAACATCCCAGGGGATGGGAACATAACGGATAAATAACCACCCTGAGAACAATGACCTAGGAGCACTTTGGCCCTGACCTCAATCACTGCCCACTCTGGGAGAACCTTCACCGCCATGGCCTGTATGTTTGGATCTAGCATAACTGGACCCTACCACGAGGGAGCAAGCTCAAGGGATTGTTAATCCCTGAAGGTAAGCGACAGGGACATGGTAACTGGTTAGAAAAGGGTTTCCAGAATAGCGCTGGTCAGAACAGCACTGCAACAGCAGCGTAAACTAGAACACCTACAGGGATAGAATAACGAAAGGTAATTAGAGCTACCCCTGTAGCTGTGACGTTAGGGGGAGGAAGGGGAGGAGATTTTCAAGTAAAGAGAAATCGTGGTAGCTGGCCAAGCTGCTCCCGTGGTAAAGAGGGCTAAGGCATGGAGCAGCTCGGCCAGTGCAGTACTGGAGACCACGGTTCTCTTCCGGTCTCCCGATTATCAACTTTTCATCTCTCGCCACCAAAGTAACCCCACCACCGCAAAATCCATTCACCCAGAGATCCCCCCAGTTTCATCCTTTCCCAAAGATCCAACCCCTAAAGTTGATTATAATAATTACAGGAGGTGCGGGAAGAGCCCCAAAAAAAAAAAAAAAAAAAGTACAGTGATTATTTTGAGCCATGGCAGCAGTCCTCTGTGTAATTCTGGACCACTGGAGATATTATGTCCTGCGATGTTTTACTTGGCGCTGCTGTTGTTGGCACTGTTCTTTACAGTGCTACTGTTGCAGTTGGCATTCTGACCTAGTGCCCAGGGACATCGGGGGAGAATGAGACGAGCAATGGGGAGCCACAGTGTGGTAAACTCTACATAAACAAAAAATGTCATGCATCCCAAGGCCGGTGTCAGCAGGGACACCACAGAAGAGAAAGGGAGCTACAGGCCCTATGCACACCAACAACCTATTTGCTTTCTCTGCCGCCTACTGACATTAGACATGGGGTTTTAGACTGTCACTAACAATGATCTCCATTGTCCCTTTCCTCTGATGTTTGCTTCACCCTCACTCCACCCCAAATATTACTCCGTTTTCAGACTTCTTTTGCCGCTATGCACGACCTTACACTTTTTGGCTTTATATTTGAGTGGACATATCTTGTACCAACTTTGCAATGTGTCCAGGCCCATATGTAATCCCCATACTCCCTCTGCTGTATTCACTCTACCTCCAATTTTGGTATCATCTGCAAAGAGACGGGCTGTAGTGTGGATTTCCTCCCTAACAGATGAATATACTGAAAAGGACCAGCCTCAGTGGTACCCCACTAGTGACCTCTCTACACCCGGAGTATTTCCTGTTGAGAACCATCTGCCTCCCCCACCCCGCCCCAGACGGTTACTAATCTGCCAAGTTAATCGGTCTCCCATCCCCAGATCTCTAAGCTTTTTCAAAATTCTCATGTAGTGCAGAGTCAGAGGCCTAGAATATCTACTGCTTGGCCATTATTATTATTTTTTTTTTTTTTTTAAATACGTTAATTGTGGTTTATTACATTTTCAGTGCAACACACAAGCAGTCAATAACACTAACATGTTCACCTGTCCATACATTCAGTATCCTGACTTTATAATCTGCCTCAGTTTCCAAATAAAACTTTAGTGGCTCCAGTGCCCACCCTGCAGCGCGGGGTTGGCAGCTAGTTAGTGATACCCGGGAAAAGAAAGGGCACAGAAAAGGCTGGGAAGTCCACATCTCTCCCAACAGACTGTTCCGTCTACTATGCTGTCAGATATAGCTATGCTTGTTAAAGTAAGGAACAAAAGAGGGGTCTCTCACCATAAAGTACAGTTACATAAGAACTTATCATAAAGTACAGTTATGTAAAAACGTACCATAACAGTAGATCTTCGAGAGAGGCTCTTGCAGTAGGTAATTACATATAGGACTGAAGCCGGCAGGCGTCAGGACCCCACAGAAATATTTCTAGCTAGCAGTCTCTGGCAGGGGACCGCCCCCACATCAGGTGACCGAGGTCAGTATAAAGGGGTGGTCCCCCATGCCCGCCTTCCAGTTCTTTCCTGCCAAGGGCAAAAAAAGCAAGACGAGAGAGAAGCGAATATTTCCCTTCCTGGAAAAGGAGCTGAAAAAGCTAAGGGGGATGGATGGATGGTGGGAAGGCATTACCTACTGCAAGAGCCTCTCTCGAAGATCTACTGTTACAGTAAGTTCTTACGTAACTGTACTATCTTAGTTCGAGAGGGCTCTTGCAGTAGGTAATTACATATAGGACTGAGTTCCAAGCAGTCTGGAACAAGGAAAAGCACTTGGGAGGAGGAAAACTACCAAACGAATAAACCTCTGGCAGTAAGGGTCTTAAGAAAGAAGACCTTGCAAAAACAGCCAACCCGAAGTCTGCTCTACGGTGAGAGGCACTTCCAAACTGTAGTGTTTCGTAAAGGTGTGGATGGAAGTCCAAGTTGCGGCTGCGCAGATGTCTGCCGCTGACCATTCTTTAAACAAGCTGCAGAGGTGGCTACCCCTCTGGTGGAGTGACCTCTGACTTGACCCAGTAGGGTCTTGTTGTACTTGTCGTAACAGAAAGTGATAAAATGAGCCAACCATTTCAACAGGCATTGCTTAGAAACACCATTGCTTTCCCTTTTGTGAGCAAAAGAGACAAAAAGCTGATCAGACTTCCTGAGATCCTTAGTTCAAGTGGTATAGTATTCTGTGAACATCCAAAGTATGCAAGAGATACTACCCTTGATTGGAGTGTTGCGTAAAGAAGGCAGGTAACTCGATGGATTGATTCAGTGTATATTCTGCCACTACCTTAGGGAGAAATTTAGGATTATTGCGCAGAGCCACTCGTTCCTTGTGGAAAATCAAATACGGGATTTTACACATCAAGGCCTGAAACTCGAAAATCCTTCGAGCTGAAATAATAACCACCAGGAAGAGAGTCTTCCACAAGAGGAACTTCAAGTCTGCTGAGGCTGCCGGCTCAAAGAGAGGCAGAGTAAGCTTCTCGAGAACAAAGTTCAGATCCCAAGGAGGGGCAGGAATGTGGGTAGGGGGCCTCAAATGGAGAAGCCCTCTAAGGAATGTCTTGGAGACTTCCAACTGCGCGAAAGTCCTGTCCCCAAAAGTGACATGATAGGCAGAGATAGCCGCCATGTGAACCTTCAAGGAGGAATGGCTAAGACCCAGGTCAAAGAGATGACACATGTAGTCCAGGATTCTCCCAACGGGGCAAGAGAACGGCTCGAACTCCTTGGAAGAGGCCCAAATCAAGAACCACTTCCATTTCATGGCTTGGGTGGATCTAGTGGAAGGCTTTCTAGCCTCCACCAGAATATCAGCCACAAGTGGAGAAACTCCAAATTGGGCCTGGGCCACATCTGTAGGAGCCACTCATGCAACTGAAGGGATTTGAGACCTGGATGAATCAGGGTCCCCTGATCCTGGGTCAGCATATGCTGTGAAAGAGAAGAGGAAGAGGAAGCAGAGGTTCTTCTGAAAATTGTTGCAGAAGAGAGAACCAAACTTGCCTGGGCCAGAATGGAGCGATGAGGATCATCCGAGCTCCTTCTAAGCTAAGTTTGTGGAAGACCCTCGGAATCAAGGGAATCGGCAGGAAGGCACAGACAAATCTACCCTTCCAGTCGAGAGACAGAGCGTCCCACCAAAAAATGCCTCGCCTGGAGCAAGCAAGCAGAAGGCAGGAAGCTTTGCGTTTTGAGGGGATGCGAACAGGTCTATCTGAGGGGTTCCCCAGCGCAGGAACATGTCGTCTGCCAACCCTTAATCCAGTTCCCATTCGTGAGCCTTTGCTGAGGCCTGGCTGAGGTGGTCTGCCAGTGTGTTTTTGACTCCCAGAACATGAACTGCTGTCAGGTGAAGGCTGTGCTGAACATCCCAGTTCCAAACTCTCATTGCTTCCCTGCACAGAGGGTAGGAATGCGTTCCTCCCTGCTTGTTGATGTACCAAACTACGCACATGTTGTCCGTCTGGTCAGATGACCGGGAAGGACGTAAGAGTTCAGAGCCTGGAGAGCATACAGAACGGCTCTGAGCTCGAGCATATTTATATGAACAGCCTGCTCAAGTCTGGACCAGGAGCCCCGAGTTCTGTGAGACCCTAGATGGGCTCCCCAGCCTTTCCCCGAGGCATCTGTTGTCAGTGTTTGGGATGGGAGTTCGAAGTAGAAGGGAACTCCCCAGCAAAAGTTCTCTTGCACCATCCACCACTGCAAGTCCCGGACCATGGGATCAGAGACCAGAACTTCCTGGTCTAGGCCGTCCAATGTCTGGTCCCACTGAGACCGAAGCGTCCACTGAGAGATCCTCATATGGATCTGAGCACGAGGGACTGTCTGAATAGCAGCCGCCATGAGCCCGAGAAGGTGAAGGACTGACCTGGTGTGACCCTTCTGCAACTGAACAACAGACTCGCATGAGCCTGGAGGGTGTCCACTCTGTCTGGAGGCAGAAAGGCCTTGCCAACGGTCGTGTCAAGGATTGCCCCTATAAAACTGGAGCCTTTGGCAAGGGACCAGATGGAACTTGGCCTGGTTGATGGTGATACCCAGGCTGGTGAAAACCTGCAGGGTAAGGGAAAGGGAGCGCAGAAGTTCCTGCCAGGAGTCAATCGTCCAGGTATGGGAATACCTACAACCCCTGGGTACGCAGGAGGACCGCCACCACAGACAGACATTTGGTGAACACTCGGGGAGCCGAGGAAAGACCAAATGGGAGGGCCCTGAATTGGCAGTGGTCCCCCTGGAACAAAAAATGAAGGAATTTGTGGTGGGAAGGGCAGATGGGGATATCCTGCATATCCAGCAAGCATAGCCACTGTCCCTGCCGAAGGAGCGGCAGTAGGTTCTGCAGGGAAAGCAGCCTGAAACGCTTGTACTCCGCAAACCTGTTCAGGGAGCTGAGGTCTAAAATAGGCCTCACATCTCCAGTTTTCTTTGGAACTAGGAAGAAATGGGAATAGTAACCTGTCCCCCCAAAGGTAGGTCGGGACAGACTCTATCGCCGCCTTCGAGAAAAGGGAGGAAATTTCTTCTAGGACCAGAGGAAGATGTTCTGGGGAATAAGACGACCTGGGGGGGGTTCTGGGTGGTTTCTGGAGAAAGTCGATTGAGTGTCCTGCTGCTATCAGTTGGAGTACCCAAGCATTTGATGTAATCCTCTCCCAATCCGGTAGATGGAAGGAGAACCTCCCTCCTACTAGTTCCTCTGGGAGGTCCAGAGGCTGTGGGAGACTAAAGGAGTCAGCAGGTGTGAGGCAACATCACGGCTGAAGCTCCCACCACTTTTTTGGGCGGGGGGTGGGGCTTGGCAGCCGGAGGGGCCCAACATTTGTTGGCCCGCTTGCCCTGAGGTTTCACTTTAGGCTGAGAATGTCTGCGAAAAGGGAGAAGCTGTCCCTGAGGGGGGGCCTGTACAAAGAGTCAACAGACTTAAGTGTAGTGCCCTTCTCTTGCAGATCGGTGATTATGTTCTTGACATCTCCACCGAACAGCACAGAACCCCTGAAGGGCACATCCTGGATAGCGGATTGCACCTCCGGGACCAATCCTGACACCAGGAGCCAGGCACGATGTCGAAGACCTATGGCAAAAGCCGAGCTCCGACCTGCTGTGTCCCTGTATCGTACGTGGCACGGAGCATGTGCCGACTGGCCGAACAAGCAGAACAGATGAGATCAGCCACCTCCTGCTTGGTCTGCGACTCAGGAAGGGAGTCCAATTTGGATTCCACCTGACTGAGGATAGTCTTCTGGTAGTCCCCCATATGTGCAACATAGTTCAGGACCCTAATCCCCAGACTGGAAGAAGCATACACCTTCTTCCTTTACTGGTCCAGAAGATGGGATTCCTTGTCAGGCAGAGAGGAGCTGAGATGTTTTGGGTTTGCCAAAGGCCGTGATCGGCGGTAATCACAACCGAGTCGGCCTTTGGGTGTGGGTTCAAAGAATCCACACCCTCAGGAGCCTGGTATAGCCTATCCGCCTTCCTCGGAAGAGGGGCTATCGCGGACGGTTGTTTCCAAATGTTGGAAACAAGGTCGGCGTGAGGCTCGACCCAGGGTGGGAGCAATATCAGAGCAGTTTCGGGCAGATCCAAATGGGCAGCGAGCTTCTTCCGCTGTGGATCTGGCTCCAGAGACTGCCACTGGTGGACTTCCTGGATTTTTCTCAGCAACTCCAGAAAGGAAAGATCTTCCGGAGGAGACTTCGGAGGAGTCCCGGGCCTGGGACAGTCTGGAGTGCGTGGCTCGTCATCAGGATCGGAGCACCCCTCAGTATCTGACTCAGAGGTCTCCGACGAAGAGGATGAAAACTCCTCTCAGCGAGGGGGAGGAACAGACCCCTTGGGCAACCCTCGGGGAAGCGTGTCCTTCCCAGCCCTGGCACCCGAGGGCTCACCTCTGGTGTCGGGTAAGGGGAAGGGAGTCTCATCTCTGGCGACAGGGATCCGGTACCAGGTCTGGCACTGGCAGATGGCTCTCCACCTCCCTGGTGAGCTGAGCCTTGGCCTCAGCCCACCAAGCAGCTAGAGTCTCCTTCAAGTCCACTGGTGGCTGGGGACAGTGGAGGAGGAGGGGGATATGGATACTGAGGGTTTCCACAGAGCGAGTATCCATAGCCTGACGGCGGGAAGCCTGGTGTCTGGTATTGAGGCATCGGGTACTGCAGCACAGGATACTGCAGTCCCGGATAGGACGGCGTCGGATACCCGAGAACCAGGGACTCTGTTGGAGCAGAAAGCTCTGGAAGAGGCCCAGTGGGCGGGCCAGGAACAGGTGGCCCCGTGGGCGTCGGGACGGTGCACAGTAATGGGACGTCGCCCAGCATCGGACCCGGCGTCAAAGGGTCCGGCGTCAGGGGATCCGGCACTACGGGAAGGAGACCTGACGGGAACGTACCGGCGTCCTCTGTGTCACCCGGGGAAGGAGGACTGAAATCCCCAGGGTCCAACAGGGGAGACGCTGGAGCCTCGGTTGTCAGCGACGAGCACTGCGGCAAGCCAGGGACGGCGGACCGGCTGACAAGGTCTGGCGTCGGCTCTAATGCCATGCGAGTGTCGGAGGGGCTGACATCCGCCTTACCGGCGGGATCCGGGCAGACGTCGGAGGGGCCGGCGTCCAACATGTGGGATCCGACGTCCGAAGAAGGCCACATGGAAGGAGCGGCCTTGGCAGGCATCTTTGGGACTGTGCGCTCCCCTGAAGGGGCGGGCATCTTACCAGCCCTGTACGGGCGGACGTCTGTGGCACCGACGTCCAACTTACCGGACCCACTCGGCCCATTGGACAGCACAGTGGTGGCCTTCTTGGGAGTGGTAGCCTCCTTTGTCTCAGGGGCTCCCAAGGGGCCCAAGAGCAAGCCCGACGGGAAGGACGACGACACCTTGGACACCGCCAAGACGGCCACCGAAGGTCGGTCCCCTGGGGGGGACGTTACCTGTAACACAGCAACTCTGGCCGGAGTCGCAGTGGCTGTGGAAGTGGAGTCCCAGTGCTTCTTCTTCTTGCGGTGACCCTTAGGGGAAGTTGAGGCCTGCCTGAGCTTCTTTAGCTCCTTTTCCATGGAGGACGTTTTTTTTTTTTTTTTTTTTTTAAACGTGGGCCTCCCAGGGACTGCTGCCTCCGTTTGCAGATGGCGGCGTTTAATTGTTGGCAGTGCTGGCACTTCTCCATGGGGTGATCTGGGCCTAGACAGAAGAGGCACAGAGAATGACCGTCCTTATGTGGGGCTGGGCGCCGCACGAGTTGCACTTGTTTTTATGCGAATCGGAGGGTGTAGGAGATGACATACACGGCAATCTTAAAGAAATGATCGAGAGATATGAAAAAATTCGATAAAACCGACGACAGATTGAGAAGCAATAAGAACTTAACAGTGAGGTGCTTTCACAAGCTAACAGTGGGAAAGAACTGGAAGGCGGGTGTGGGGGACTGCCCCTTTATACTGGCGTCACCTGACGCCGTCACCTGACGTGGGGGCGGTCCCTCAGAGACCTGTAAGCTACTTATTCCATGTCCTAACGCCTGCCGTGCCAGTCCCATACGATTACGTACTGCAAGAGCCCTCTCGAAGTAAGATTAGTAGATCTTCAAGAGAATCTCTTGCATCAGGCCACACCTATGGAACTATAGCCGCCAAGCACTAGGACCACACAGAAACTTTTTAGCTAGCAGTTTAGTAGAGGCTGCCCACCATGACGACATCAGCAGACAATATCCCTCCCATATAAATGTAGGTGGCCCAGCGCCCTCCTCAGTTCCCCCACCAAAGACCATATACAAAGGATCTCCTCCTGAGGAACCAAAGAAGAGCTAGAGGTTTCCTCTACTAAGCAAGGTGAAACAGAAGGTGAACTCTCCTGGACAGAGAGAGAGAGAGCGGGCGAGCCCAGGATGGAAAGAAGCTCCAAAGCCAAAGGGGACGGCATGGTCTGATGCAAGAGATTCTCTCCAAGATCTACTGTTACGGCAAATTCTTATGTAACTGCACTGTCTTCACAGAAGATATCTCTTGCATCAGGCCACACCTATGGAACGAGTCCCACGCAGTACTGACAGAGAGACAGTCTGGGTGGGTGGAGGTTGCAGGCCTAAGACATGAGGTCCTGAAGCACAGCCAGGCCAAAGTCTGCTCTTCTCCAAGAGGCAGTATCCAGACTGTAATGTTTAGTGAAAGTGTGGTCAGTACTCCAAGTGGCAGCAGCACAGATTTAAGCATTTGACACATTCCTGAAACAGGCAACAGAAGTGGCCATGCCTCTGGTGGAATGGCCACACACCATCCCAGGGAGTTCCTTACTGTACTTCCTGTAACAGAAAAGAATATGTCTGACCAACCATTAGGACAAGCACTGCTTAGAAACTAGTATGCCCTCTTTCCAAGGGGCAAAAGAAACAAACAGCTGTCAGGACTTCCTGCAGTCCTTCATATGATGAACAGAATATCTGAGTATTCTATGTACATCTTAAGTATGAAGCAATACTTCCCCTGAATTGGCATGCCCTGGAAAATAGACAGGCAGGTGGCTGGTTTGATTCAGAGTAAACTCAGACACCACCATTGGCAAGAATTTAGAACTGGTATGCAAAGTCTTTGTGGAAAACCAAATAAGGAGACTCGCATCAAAGCATGAAGCTCTGAAATCCTTCGAGCAGAAGTAATAGCAACTACAAATAACGCGTTCCATGACAGAAAGCATAGCTCGCATGTCGCAGCCGGATCAAGAGGAGCCAACGTAAGTTTCTCTAACACTAAGTCCCAAGGCAGGACTGGACTGCAGATGGGAGGCTTCAGATGAAGAATGCCTCTCAAAAATGTATGGGACACCTCCAACTGTGTCACCATACCGCCATCAGCGGGCACATGAAAGGTTGAAATAGCAGTCAGGTGCACCTTAATGGAAGAGTATTGCAGACCAGAATCTAAAAGGGACAGCAAATACTCCAGAATCCGATTCACTGGATAAGTGAAAGGATCCAAATGATGGGAAGCCACCCATAGAACAAAGCACTTCCACTTCATGGAATAAGTGGCCCTGGTGGAGTGTTTCCCTGCAGCCACCAGGACATCAGCTACCTTTTGGGATACCCCCAAATCTAGCCATGGCTGTGTCTTTAGAAGCCAGGCATGGAGGTGTAGAGACTTGAGGTCCGCGTGGACCAAGGCGCCCTGCTCCTGTGAGAGCAAGCTTTTGCACAGGGACAGGGACACTGGAGGTTCCACTGCCAACTGCTGCAGTAAGGGGAACCAGCTCTGGCAAGGCCAGAAGGAGCATCGCGCCTTCCATCTGAAGCTTGAACAGCACCTTCTGGATTAGCAGAAAGGGAGGAACGGCACAGAGGGACCTCCCTTTCTATAAGAGGGAACAGCTTGTCTCGCCAGAAAACTCCAGGCCCTGGAGTGAGCAAGCAGAAAAGCAGCAGTTTTGCATTGAGTGGGGACGCAAAAAGGTCCAACTCCAGATGACCCCACCTGTCAAACAGGTCTTCTACCACCAGGTCAGCAGCTCCCACTTGTGTATTCTGGACTGGGACCTGCTTAACTGGTCCGCCAGAACGTTTTGGACACCTGACACATGGACAGCTGAAGGTTTCAGGCCATGTTCTAGAGCCCAGTACCAAACTCGCATCATTTCCCAGCACAGGGGGTATGAATGGGTCCCCCCTTGTTTGCTGATGTAGTGCACTACACTGATACTGTCCATCTGCACCAACAGAGGCCCCGGAGACAGGTGGGCCTGTAAAATTTGCAGGCCATATAGAACAGCTCTCATCTCTAGAATGCTGATGTGGGAGGAACTCTCCACAGTGGTCCACGTCCCTTGAGTCTGATGAGACTCTAGGTGAGACTCCATAGTCCATTCCAGATGCATCCGTAGTGAGGATCTGGCAGAGAGAAGGGATGATGACAAGGACCCCTTTGAGCAAACTGGTGGGGTCCATCCACCAGTGAAGTACCTTCTTCACGGGATATGATACCAGGACCTTCTGGTCTAGATCGTCAGTACGTTAATCCCACTGGACTCTTGGTGTCCACTGGGGGATCCACATGTGCAGCCATGCCATGGGTATCATAACAATGGCTGCCGCCATTAGTCCCAGCAGTCTCAGGAATGTCCTGGCCATAACATACCTATTGCTGTAAAGCTCTCAGGCCTCTGCTATTAGGATCTCTGCCCTGATCTGAGGCAGAAAGGCTGAACCCTGGGTAGTGTCCAGTATGGCCCCTATATACTGGAGGCACTGACAAGGAGTTAGAACTGACTTGGGCAGACTAACCGCAATCCCTAGTGCTTGGAACAGTTGTCTGCTGCACACTAGGGTGTAATACAGTTGCTCCCAGGACTGAGCTTTGAGCAACCAGTCACCCAGGTGGGGAAGACGTACAGTCCCTCCCTCCTGAGGGCCGCTGCCACCACCACTAAGCATCTAATAAAGACCCATGGTGCAGAAGATCAACTTTGTCGCTCTACGATGTACCACTGTCCAATAATCTGACATCCTTCTTTAGATACAGGTGCCAGTACTACACGCAGTACTTCAAGTGTGGTCTGACCAGTGACCTGTAGAGGGGCAGGATCACCTCCCTGCTCCTTGAAGAGATTCCTCTCGCAATACATCTCAGCATCCTGCTGGCCTTTGCAGCTGCTTTCCTGCACTGCTCTGTTCATTTTCCCCACATTATAACCACCCCCAGATCTTTTTCCTCCTCAGTGGTACCTAGCTGCATTCCTCCCAGCTGGTAACCCCTCCTTGGGTGCTTTGCTCCGCAGTGCAGTACCTTGCACTTTTTAACACTGAACCCCAATTGCCACTTTTCCGACCACTCCTTCAGTCTGGTCAGGTCATCCTGCAGCCCCTGCCACCCTGCAAAGTCATCCACCACCGCCCCCAACTTGGTGTCATCAGCGAACAGACTGATGTCATATAAGATGTCCGCTATGAATATGTCAAACAGCACCAGCCCCAATACTGAACCCTATGGCACCCTGCTCGTCACAGCCCTTGGAGACGAGAGATCCACCACCACCTGCTGTCTCCCCTGCAGTCAGTTCTCAGTCTAGTTGGCCATCTTGGTCCCCACCCCCACGTATGTCAACTTTCCCCCCAGCCTCCTACGTGGCACTGAATCAAAGGCCTTGCTGAAGTCTAAATAGATAACATCCACAGCATGGCCCTTGTCCAATTCCCTCATTACCCAGTCATAATTTAATTAAAGCAGTGTCAGTGGCTCAGTAGGTAGCACACTCGCCTCTGAGGCAGGGAGATCAGAGGGCTGTGGGTTCAGTTCCCACATCTGGCACTTGGGTTAATATCCCAGTACTGACACTGTAGTGCAGCATGAGAAGGGTGCTGCACTTCTGAGGTGCCGTCTTTCGGATGAGACGTTAAACCGAGGTCCCATCTGCCTGGATTGGTGGTAGTTCAAGTGGATGTTAAAGATCCCATGGCACTTATCGAAAAGAGTATGGGGATTTCCCTGGTGTCCTGGCCAAATTTCCCTCATTTCACTAAAAATACCACCAACAGCTTAATCTGGTTCAAGGTCAGTTGGCATTCATCTGTATCCCCCTCCCCCGGGTCGTGCCTGAAAATAGGCAGGATTTGTCTAGTGCACTTACCCGGTCAACAAAAACTAAAAAAAAAAAAAGTACTACTCAGCTAGGCTGGTCTGACAGGATCTTCCTGAGACAAGCCCATGTTGATGAACGTCCTGGAGCCCACTGTCTTCCAGATAGGTCACCAGCCTCTCATTTAGTATTGTCTCCATTAGCTTCCCCACAATGGATGTTAGGCTTACTGGTCTGTAATTGCCTGGTTCATCCTTTGGGCCACTTTTATGGAGGGGCACCACATGGGCTATCCTCTAGTCCTGTGGTACGCACCCCGTGTCCAGAGAGGTACTGAACGGGTCTGCCAGTAGCTCAGCCAGGACCGCCGCCATTTCCTTCAGCACTCTGGGATGTATGCCATCAGGTCCTGGTGCCTTATCCACCCTTAGACCTTCCAGCACCCTGTCCTCGGTGATTACTCCATCCCCCCGCCAATCAGCAATGATTTCTATGCTGCAGAACAAACTTCACAGCCTTTTCCCAGTACATCTGGTACAGTTCTCTCAAAGCATTTTCAACTTCCTATCTGTAAAATTCAGATAAGGCGCTTGTACATTTTATAAGCAGAATAGTTTACAACAATCAAAGCGCTAACTCCTCATTTAAAGCATTTTGGTCAAAGGCTGCCTCATTTAAAGCATTTTGGTCAAAGGCTGTTAGATTTTAAACACCACCATGTAGGAGTAAACAAAAATCCTTGAACTTACCCCCTGATTCCCCTGGAAGCGGATTGCTGGCTGCAAACCCATGGAGCCCTGAGGGAGAGAAAAAAAAAAAAAAAAACACAAGATCAAAACAGAAGCCAAATTCAGAATAAGAATGATTCAGTGCTGTTCAATTCTGAAACAATCTTCTCTTATCAAACTGGGAAGAAATGTAAAAAAATTGGAAGCATTACACAATATGGGGTTTTGAGATAATTTTCATGTCTTAGATTTTATTTACGAGTATTGTTATCAGTATTAAGCTGCTCATTAAAAAAGGCAGAGAGACAGGAGTTGTTTTCCTTCCAGCATTCCCCAATTTAAATGAAACTTACTAAACTAGGCTGCCAATCAAAATAGTTAAGCCATCTCAAGAATGTTTTTTAGACTTATGACTTGTGGCAGGGCTAGAAATACTTTTTTTTTGGGGCGGATTGGAGATGCCTGCCCGAGGGACAGTTGGGATGTAAATTCTTCTGCCTGTCCCATGAAACTTTTACCTGTCCTCTTTCCCTCCCAGCAGCCTCAGGAATTTTGTAAATCCTTCTCACCCCCACCCCACATTTTATTTCTTCTTTTGTTAAACCAGCCTGAATAGGGCTTCTATTTACCCCAATGCTGCTGCCCCCAGTCCCATCTCCCGGCTTCTCCGGGGCCTATTTCCTCCTCCTTCTAACCCTCTGCCAAAACAGAGGTGCTTGATCGCCGATGTGGAGCCTGCGTTTTGTTTGTTTTTTGGGGGCTTGGCCATCATCCTGCAGTAGGGTTATTTTCCACTGTTTTTCACCCCAGGGGCCACCATGCGTGCCATGAACGCAATGTGCGACTCCACCTCCATTGAGATGCCCTCGGCATCCAGCCTGCGGTTCCTCCACCTGCTGTGCAAATTTCTCCAGGTGGAGAATTAGAGTAGCAGGATGTTGTTACCCCCTCCACCCCAAGAAAGAAAAAGCCCCCCCCCCGGATAGAGAGTGGTCCTGGGGATGCTGCATCCTCCCTTTCCCAGCTGGCCCCTGAGCGACTCATGTCTGTTTCTGAACCTGGGTCGCTGGTCTGGTAGGAGGGGAGGTGTCCAGTGGCTGCATGCTACTGGGAAAGGCTTCTAATAGATAATCTCTAATTCTCCACTCACCCTTCCCCCAGTGCCACGATAATCACAACATTCTTGCTCTCTACTCCAACTGTTTCATTCCTCCTCTCCGCCTTTTTTTTTTTTTTGGCTGGTTAAGAATTATCTGATCTCAGAGCCGGCCCGGTGGTGCTGAGGGCTGAGGTGCTGGATGCCACACCTCGCGCCATGCCAGCTACCTGGGTTCAGGGTGGACTCGGGCCGCAGGGGGAGGAGAGGACTGAGCATCAAGAGGACTGCTCTCCTCTCTTGGGGTGGGTACTGGGGATTTCCCCATCTGGTAGCAGCTTCTAGTGTTCGCCAGGGGCACCACACACCCAGATCTGGGACGGCCATTGGGAAATGGTGAGATGGGCATCTGTGGAAGGGGGCAGGAGCGTGCCCTCCACGCACTGCCACCACTGCATGACCGCACCATCAGGGGTGGAACCACAAAGAAAATCCAAGACTCCCAGTAGGCGTAAGCAGGACCAGTGGTTGGCCCCATGCCCAATGCCGGGATTTCCAGACCTTGCTTCCAATTCTCCTCTCCAAGTCCCTGGTCGCTCTACTGGATTACAGACAGAGGAGCTTGGCGGTTCTACCCTGGGGGACTCAGAGCTGGGGGAGGCTGCGCGGCCAGGAGAAGCGAAGAAGAGATCAGCCAGTCTGAGGAGCAAGGGAGCTGAAGGCTCTAAGCGGGCGGGAGCAAAGTCGTATTGAAACTCCATGCCGGAGAAAGTCCAGGTATGTCAGAGCAGAAAAAAAGTTTGTAAAACATAAATAAATACATCAATTATCTGATCTCGCCCTGTTATTAAACAAGCCCTAAAATGGCATCTAAAGATTATTTCCACTCACTTCCCCCCCTCAGTGAACCACAATGGCCTGCCTGCCTCTTACCTTTCCCCTTGAAAGGGACACTGCAAACCTGCAAGGGCTTTTATTTCCTTTTCAATCAGTGCACTCCTCATACTGAGTCTTTTCAGTTCATGAGCTGAAACGTGATGCGGAAGAGAGCAAGAGCACACCAGTCACACATGTGCAATGATGAACAGTACTTGCGTGGTTGAGCGTCCCACCTACATAGACAATCCAGGTTCCCACCTGCTGCCTCAAGTCACTGCAAACCACCTGACACACTTACTGATGAGCAAGTGAATCACGTGGGACAGCAGTGCACCATGATGTCACGGACATCTGTCCCTCCAGCCTCTCAACACAATCTTCACAACAGGTTTGTAGCTGGGTCCTAGCTCTCCCCACAGTAAACACTGCAGCAAAACTTGTCTGTCCAAGGGACAGGTAAAACACAGCAGATGTCCCACTTGGAAACCAGCTGTCTCAGTATAAAATGTATTTATTCAAAACCATAATATACTAGTAATGAAGAAGTCAACAATTATAAGAGCTAACAGAAATGTGAAGCCACAACAGGCAGGCAGATGGTTACTTCAAGCCTTGACTTCTGGTCGTACTATTTAATGGGAACTTCTGTAGACAGTATCAAAGTATCAAACTGTAATAAGAAAAAAAAAAACTGGTTAATTTGAGTCAAAGGAATGATATGGGGGCATTTAAGTTGGTTAAAACACAAAAATGGATACTGAGAATTCCTTGAAACCATACTTAACTCTGAAACTAAATCCAGTTAATAGGTTCCAAATTACAGTTACGTTTTGAAACATTTCCAAGCGATGTAGTTAAAAGGTTTGATAAGACCAGTATTGTATTGATGAATGCAATTGTCAAAATGGTCACACAGAATATAACGTGCGTGTTTTAATGATGTGTCCAAGGTATAATTTTGCAGTGCTGCACAGTCAGATGAAATGGAACTGTGCAGTGGCCGCCATTTTTGGGAATCGCAGACTTTACAAAAGTAAAATAAAGTAAGTTAAAACAATGGAAAAAATGTTTTTGCTATGCAAAAAGCCTGGGCAGACTGTTGCTGTAAGCAATATTTTAGGTATCAAGAACCCCATGGAAGCAATAAAATAAGTATAATGAACTACCGCCACTGCTACTACATTCAGAGCAGTATGCGTCACTAAATGGGTATAATACCGCAAGCACTTGCACCCTTTCGATCAGGACCACGCTCTCGCTTCTGCGTTTAATGAGTTGACTTTTAGTAAAATTTAACCCTGTCATTAAAAATAAAGATGACTGCAGCCCCGGACTCCTGCAGCAGTACTAGGAGGTATGGGGGAACAGGAGCGGGCTGCTCTGGTGCTTTGCAAGTCACCTTTAATCATATTTAAAGCAGCAGTGCAACGAAACTCGACAAAAAAATATTTTCAACATACTTTTTTTAAGAAAAAAAGTTATGTTTCAAAAAAACTGCAGAACAGTTAATATTTAGTTTTTGTTGACCGGGAAGGAAAACTAGACAATTTTTTGCCTATTTTCAGCCTCGTCCTGCCGGGGGGGTGGTGGGGGGGTGAGATATAGATGGATGCCAATTGAAACTGAACCAGATTTGAAGCTGTTGATGGCATTTTTAGTCAATTACTGAGGCAGTATAAGGAGATACAATACATAAAGCAGCGAAGGTACCACTCCTTACATACAACTAATTTGAGCCATGTCCAAAAGATACGTTTTGGACGTATAACTGTAATAGATATTTTCTATAACCGGCTCATTTAATATCAATTAAGGCTGTATATACTGAGTCCATGAGCAGCATGCAAGTACCGATTGGTAAAAATATCCAAAACTGCCCAGTGTCTCTGTTCCAATAGGGAGATGAGAAAAATGCATGTTATTGCAAATTATGCCATGGACCTCCAGCAACAACCAATCAGATCAGCAGGCTGGCTCCTTACCACCGTTGTAAATCTTACGATATACCCACGGCAAAGGTGCCAGCCAGCCGCATCCACCCCAAAAACGCTCCAACCCCTGAACATAAAACAAATCCGTCATGTTGGATTGCCATTAAACACCACTGTCTACGGTTCTCAATGTAACCAAAAGAAAGTGTTAGAAAACCATATCCCAACGTAAAGCACTCAGTATTAATTTTAAAATTCTTCACCACTAAACTATTGTGTACCGCTGCACCCATCTCATTTGTTGCTCGCTCCCTCTCTCGTCAGATGGCTCCTGCTTACTCTCCGGCTCCGCTCAGTCCCAGTCCAAGTCTTCTTTGCTGCTACCCCACTCACTCTCCGTAGTCCATAAGTTACAATTTAAAAAACAAAACAGCAGTTCAAAAGACATTGTCCCAAACACCACCGTGACTGCATTATACCGGCAAACTCATATCCGGAAGTACTTCTCGCCTGAATGCAAAACCTGGAAATGCAACCGAGAACTATTTTGTACCGCGCAACAATAAAATAAAGACAAATTATTTAAAATGGGGGAAATAAACGTTTTTCTCTATTTAAAAAAAAAAAACAAAAAAAGAATAAAGCCATGGTATAATCGTAATAAGCCACTCAGAGGATGTGGGTTATCGGGGGATTTACCATGGCTGGCAAGGATTTACTCACGAGGTGCACCACGCCAGCCAAGGTAAATCCCCCCCCCCACCCCCCCACGTGGGTTATTAAGTGTACAAATGTAATAAGTGAATACCATGAGATATTAATCTCTGCAAGATCATACTGCAAACTGAGCTTTGTGAAAGATCTAGGCACTCTAAAGGTTTAACAACAAACATGTAACATAGAACATGCTGAAACTCAACATTAACTGGGAAGAAACATGCAAGTCCAATAAAGTCCTCTTCAAAGACAGAGTCCAAGAGCCTCACAAGCCTGAGGCCCCCTTGCATGCACATAATACTGCAGAAGTCTGACCACCCTGTCAGTCCTGCCTGTAACCAGACCCCCTAAGTGTCTGAAAGTTAGATCACAGTTTCCAGGTAGAAGTAAAATGTTCCTCTTACGAGCAGGCAGAAATCAAGCAGTAAGGTAAACCTGGGAAACTGTGTGCTAGCAGTTTAAGTGTCCTCATCCTTGGCTTCTGATCCAGAATTCTGGGTGTCCTCGGTCCTACGGCAAGTGGGTGCATACCCTGGTACCCATTTTAGGGCGCCCACTGTGCAGAAGAACAAGAACATTTTCCCTTGATGGGCTATCCTTAGGTGAGCATTAAAGGCCATACCATCCAGGATTTCATCTTCCCGCACCCTGTCGAAACACTCATTTTTGTGACAGGTTCGCATAGTTCAAATCCAGGTACAGTCACACAGGCTGTCTGTCACGAGGAGGACTTTTTTTTTTCTTTTCTGGCAAGCTAAAGCAAGCAGCAAAAAGTCGAGACCCCACTCCATTCAGCACCATTACAATGGTTCTCTGGGATCCCCTACTTTATCTTCCTCGTCTCCCTAACAGCCCCATCAAATTGACCCCCCAAGTCCAGTCACCCAGCTCCTTCCAGATCTTACCTCAATGACGTCCTAACCACAGGACCTGGCTGCCTGGCCACCAGAGCAGAGCCCGTGGGGGAAGGGGGGGTGATCGTCATTTCGCCACCATGGGGCATTTTTCCATTTTCGCCCATCCATCCCCGTTGCTGGGACGCAACACGTCAGCTTGTGTACGTAGAAGCATACACATGCTGCAGAGTCCCGCAGTACCCAGCCTTCATTGGTGTCCCCATCCTGTTCTACCCTCAGGCCTCCACCTGGGCACAGTCATTTGGGAGGACTGCCAAGCCTCCCTCCCCAGGAAAGGAGAGCTGTCCTCCAGACGCTCGATACTCGCCTTCCCCGGCCGACCCCCAGGCAACCCGCAAACATGGGTCACAGGCATGGCAGGAGGTGAGGCATGATGCCTCAGCCCTCCATGCCACTGGGCCGGCCCCAGTTCTAAGGGCTTTTGAATTCTCTGGGCAGCCTCTCATTGCCACTCGGTAAACCTGTTGTATCTGCAGTGGCTGCTCCTTTAAGTGGGTCCTCAAGCTGTGTTTCAAGCTACTCCTGGAGAAATAAGAGCGATGGCCCCCCTTCACTGCCTTCCGAAATGTGGACCACCCTCACATTAGAAGACCAGGCTTTAGACATACGTTCTTCATGAGGTTGGCGGTGGCTCCCAAGACTGCTTCTGTTTGGCTTCAATTATTTCAGTTTTCACAAAACTGAGGCCCAATTCCAGAGCAACTAGTCCACTTGTCAGCATGTCAGATTTATCCGCCAACCTGGAGACTACAGCGATCAGTCTACTGATTTAGAGTACCACTCTGAAACGTCTCCTCTCCCTTGTCCTGATACTGCTGCAGCTCGACCTGGGCCAGACCGTGTGGCAAGGGCCCCGGATGCAAATTTACTTTTCATCCCTTCTGACCGAGGCTTTTCCTTCCTAGTATTACACATCTTGTGGAGCAGATCTTCCAACAGCTTACACAGGTTTTTAGTGGACTACCAAGCACCCAAAAGTAAGATATGCAAGTTGTTAAATGCAGTTGATTCTTTAAGCTTTATTCAAGAGTGACCATCTTGCTCGGGCTCCACGGCACACCCCCAACCCCAACTTTTTTCACTATAAAAGATTCCAGACAGCTTCCAGTTTTACATGGTGGCAAAATGTTTTAGTTCCACCAAAATATAAGTATTTCATAAATGGTTTAGTTTTTTTTTTTCCTCAAAAAAAAAAAACGGCCCCCATTTGGCTTAGAAATAACACTGTAGCCTAGCAAGGGTTAAGCTCTCGAACAAAACAAACAAAAATTAAAAAAAATAAACTTATGGTGTGCAGCGTAGGAAGTACCTCGAACAACAGATTTGACAGGTATGCTAGTGTTTTTATTCACAGAAGCTGAACCAAGCTTTTTGGAATTTTTCACTGCACTGTTGCTTCTTTTTTGCAGTAACTTATGTGCCACGTCTTATAATTAGATTTTTCCGGCGGGGATGACTTTGGTTGTTCCCACTGACTCTTCCCCATCTACTGATGTTTCTGTTTGTCATGCTTTGTAACAATTAAACAATGATAAATGCATATAAATAAATACTGCTTTAATTTTATGCATGTGCTATATACTTCCTTAGATACAACATGAGGTATAGTCAGGGAAAGGGCAACAAACTGTGCTATACAAATTTCCTTCTGCTTGCTACACCCACTGTGGAGCTGTGTGGTCAGTACTGGCAGAATCCAAGGAAGCTGCAACAAAACTTACAGCCCTTAACCCTGGAGGACACTGCTGCGAGGATAGCTGAGGACAGTAAGATGCTGCAAATGGAGGTGCAAACTGGGTGCGTTAATTTTTCCTCTGCCACCCATCCCCGGAGACCCATCACCTCTCCCACCTATCCCCCGAGCCTCACCACCTCTGCCTCCTATCCCCCCGAGCCCCACCACCTCTGAATCCCTCTGGAGAACCTTCAGTGATGGGAAGTTGGCAGGAGCAAGGAATGGCAGTGCAGTCTTCATCCTGTGTGGGCTCGGAGTTTTCTTTCACATTTTTCCTGTACCTGGACACTCCCAGTGTGTACACTGCCACAGAGTCATGTACTAACATACTTCATCCCAGCACATGCTATACGCTGCACTGCCACCTATGGTAAGCCTTGGCTCTGATCCCCACCTCCGAGCAAGTGTCCGCTGGAACACAAGAGCCAGCTCCCAGCAACCCAGGCTTGTTCCCAAACCTGGATTGCAGGCTTTGCAAGCAGTAGTACAGCTGCCTCTACACTGACTGTCCACATCCCCCCACCCCCAAAAAAACTTTTTTTTATTTGATCTTGCAGGTTTTTTAAAAATACGCCTACACCAAAGACTTCAGCAATTTAACTGGATTAGATACTTCCCTCCATTCCAAAAAAAGGTAAAAATTATAAGCTAGAAAAAAACTGTCTACTGTAGGAGGCCAAAAATGTAGGACTTAATTAGGTGCTGTCACTGCACAAAGTTCTGCTTGTTGTTCATAACGGTTCTTTAGAATTTTAATTATTTTAATGACAAGAAAGGAACACAGAAAGTACAGACGCCCTGACAAACAGGTTCTTTTTGTAAATTTAGTTACACACCCTCCTCCAAGAAAAAAAATAACCAAAAGTCTGGTGCCTTTTTGCCCTAACCAAGGAGAAAAGCTGGCAAATGCAACTTTATACGAATGGGAATCTTTAGTATATCCATCTACATTTTCAAACAACTGTCAGGCACCCACACTGTGAACAGGTGTTCCTGCTAGCCCAACTTCTCCGCACTGGAAATCCTGCCTGAACACAGTGCCTCATACTCAGAACACACCTGGAAGCCTATACTCCCTGTGTGCAACATGCAACTGCACTCAACTACCTGAATCTGAACTCTCTCAGTACTCTTAGTAAGCTATGTGACTTGTTGGGTATTTATTTCATTATACTGACATGCTACTTCATGCATATGTAAATCTTGGAGCTTCACCTTCTACTCATACACTGGGAAGGGGAGGGAAGAGTCCAGCCTGTGCAGTCTGGGTTCTGCATTCCGTGACCCCAGGGGAAGACCTTGGGAGCTTGTTCCCTCGGGGGAGGGGTCGTCAGCTGCATTTGTCTAAAACATGGATTAGCATGCACCACCAAGGACAGTGGATGGCAGCAGGGAGAAGGGATCAACAGGAGAAAAAACGTGTCCACCAGTGACACAACACTGGTACTCCTGAACCCCATGACCCTGCCCGTCCAATCCTGCTCCAGAACCACAGGGAGAAAGCCCTGAAGGATTCCAGAGACAGGTTAGTGATTACTTGGTTGTTGGTCACACAGTCCGATAAGATGCGCCCACCTGCAGGAAAACAACTGTTACTCAAAAAAAAAAAAATTTTCCAGCACTGTTTCAGATCCCCACAACAACAGTGGTTCAGAGTGACTATGGCCCCAACAGATCGACTCCAGGATGTGTTTATACACCACAGTAGCAATAGAGAAACCACTATGTACCACTCGCATGAGTGCCAGAATGTAAAAGCAAACACTGCAAAATTAGCACTGCTGACACCTATGGCCACTTTGGTGCAGTAGATGATTAAACCCAACAGCCATCCTGGTGCAGTAAAAACAGTTGACCCCTGACTATCTTGGTGCAGTAGACAGTTAACCCTTAAGGCAATCCTGGTGCAGTAAAGGGTTGACCCCTACGGCTATCCAGGTGCAGTATTAAAGGTTGACCCACACAGCCATCCTGGAGCAGTAAACGGTTGACCCCTATGGCCATCCTGGTGCAGTAAACTGTTGACCCCTATGTCCATCCTGGTGCAGTAAATTGTTGACCCCTATGGCCATCCGGGTGCAGTAAAATAGAAATTTAAATACCTGTAAAATTTTTTTCTCAGACTGCTGGTCTCTGGGCTCATAACCAGTGGGAGGTCCTTCCTGGCACCACGTGACAAGCAGGAAAAAGATCTCTGCAGGGGGACCAGAACCTCCCCTCTGCATCTTGTAGCCCTCAATTTTTTGCCAAAGTATGTGTCCCCTGAAGTAATACATCACTGGAAAATAAAAAGAAGAAATGTTAATCTGCACTTGCAGCCTGGAAGGGTCGACTTCCAACACTCTGGCCATATGGCCAACACCCTGGGAGGGGAGGAGCCTGGAGACCAGCAGTCGGAGAAAGAAAATTTACAGGTATTTAAATTTCTATTTCTCTCTCCTAAGCTGGTCTCCAGGCTCGTAACCAGTGGGATATATACAAAGGCAGCACATCCCCTCGCTTCCCGGGTGGGAAGAATGTTAGCAGACATTTATAGGTCCCCCACTAATTGAGGGACCCGTCAACCAAAGGATGCCTTAGCAGAGGCAGACACATCCAATCTGTAGAACTTTGCCAAGGAATGGATGGATGCCCAAGTAGCCACTCTGTGTAAGACCGCTGGAAAGGCTTCTCTGAATTCTGCCCATGAGGTAGCCACTGCTCGAGCTAAATGTGCCCTCAATGGGCACGGCAGAGAAACCCCTACCTTTTGGAAGGTGATGGAGAAGGGAACAAATCCATCTGGTCCAAGAGACTTTTAATGTTTTTTTGCCCAAACTCTGCCCCAAAGTGAGGACGAATAGTCTTGAAGACTCGTGTAGGGACTTTCGCTCTCCTGATCTAAAGCTCGAGTGCTCTTCTCTAGCCAAGAAGGAGAATTTCTCTCCTCTTCTCACTCTTAGGGCTAGAACATAGGGCAGGGAGATTCAATTTCTGGTTGCTGAGGAAGGGAGATAACACGTTCAACAGAAAAGATGGATAGATATGTTCGTGGAATCACCGAGTCCTGGGGGAACATGGTGTATGGTTCCTTGGAAAACAGAGCTCCTATCTTGCTGATACAGTGGGCCGAAGTGAGTGCTGCAAGAAAAACGACCTTCATCATGAGGAGAAGGACAGATGTTGCCTTAATAAGCTCCAATGGGGTCTTGGCGAGGGCTCTGAGGACCAGGTTGAGTTTCCAATGTGAGATGATGGACTTTATTGGAGGATGCTTCAGTGTTCTACTCAGGAATTGACTGATGCGAGGGTGAGCACCCAAGGGTTCCCCCAAGTCAGCCCTCAGGAGTGTACCCAGAGCGAAGAGGATGCAGGGACATCTGGATCCATTACGAGAACCATGGCTGGCGTGGCCAACGAGGACATATTAGGAATAGCTCCACCTGGCCGGCCTGGTGGCGTTGAGGGTTGAGGCACTGGACGCCACTCCGGTGACCCGGGTTCGGGAACGAGCCTGGGCCATCAGGGGTTGGCAGGGGAGGACTGGGATTGAGCATCCACAGACTGCTCTCCTGGTCCTGGGGTGGGTTGGGGAATCTCACCACACTATAGCGGCTCCTAGGGACGCTCGGGGGGGCACTACTAGGGCTGGTGATACTGGAGGGGGAATGCAGCGGACGTCAGCACGTTGCGCCTGGACATCATTGCATGTCCGCATTCCAAGGGACCAATCAGAGGAAAATGGCTGGGCGCGACCGTGCAGCTTGATGGCCACGCTCCGAGTCACCTGGAGGACTGTCCTGGTTGGCTGAGGCAGAGGGGGAGCCCTCCAGCGGGATGGCAAGATGGCTGTCCTGGATCTTCCTGGGTGCAGTCTGAGCTACCCATTCTCCGGGCGGGCAGAGCCAGCGGCTGGATGCCCCAAGCCGGAGTGTGCCGCAGCAGGTGAAAAAGTATTTCATGATAAAAAAGGAATAGCTCCACCTAATCTTGGGTGATCTTGTGCAAGATTCTTGGGATTAGTAGAACTGGATTCTTAAGATTAGCAGAATTGGAGGAAAGTCGTACAGGAGATTGCAGGGACCCCAGTCTACGGAGAAGGCATCCTGTGCTATGATCAGCTCGACCCTGATTAGACAGCAGGACTGGGAAGCTTTGTGGCGTCACCAACCGGTGAAGAACTACCAGAAAGAGCCCCTTCCCCCCCCCCATGCAGCAAGAAGGAGGAATGCACTGACCTTTAGATCCCATTCTCCTGGGAGGACATTCTGACTTAGCCAATCCTCCATGATGTTCTCCTGACCTGGTATGTATATGGCCATCATGCTCACCAGGTGATGCTCTGCCCAGTGGAAGAGCAATAGGGTTTTCTTGTACCATCCAAGAGCTCATGTAACTCCTTGGTGATAGGTGCAGGCTGTTGTGGTTCGATTGACTGAGGATGAGAACACCCTGGCTGGAGATCTGTGCTTCGAATCTTTGAAATGTCAGGAGGTATCTCCAGTATGTTGATGATGGAGCGGGTCTCTACCCTCGACCACTTGCCCTGTGTTGAGAGCTGATCCAGATGAGTTCTCCAGCCCCAAAGACTGGTATCGGAGTAATTCTCCCCTGGTGAGGATGCCCCCGCTTGAGACCGTTCATGAAGTTGGAGCAACGAGTCCCCCAATGCAGGGATGCTTCCACCTGGCAATAGCTCTGTTGGCTCAGACTGAGCCTTGGCTAGGACCCTGATGGAGTATGTTTGACTGGCCATATGTTTGAATCTGCTGGCCCAGACTGACCTTTGACTGGGACCCTTGATGTAGCAGGTTTGACTGTAGGGTACACATAAGAACCAGAGCCCAGGGAACGGAGACTCCCAGGGAGACCATCGTCCCTGTGAGCTGCGTGACGGTGCGGGCTGAAAAGCATTGGGCCACTTGGTCTTTGCTGAGAAGAACCCTGAGGTCCCTGAACTTAGAATCCGTAGGGAAACTCCTTAATTTGGGATGTTCTGAAGATTACACCTCAATGATTCAGACTCTGGGATGGCAGAAGATAGCTCTTTTGGTGATCAGGAATCCTACAGAGGAGAGGCACTGGGTGACCGCAGCCACTGCCCGAGTTGTTTGGTCGCACTGTGGGGCACTGATCAGAGTGACGCCCAGATAGGATATGCAAAAATGCACCTGCAAATCTACTGAGACCAACTACTCTCCCTGATGGAATTCCCCTGAAGATGGGACGCAAGGGTTTCCATCTTGAATGTCCTGTAGCGAACAAAGTCGATCAGACATTTTAGGACCCATATGGGCTGAAAACTCCAGAGCGATTTGGAACTATGAAGAATAGTCAGTAAATGTCCATGTTCCTTTCTGTGCTGGGCACTCACCCACATTCTGAAGCCTGTAGGTGGTGTGCGAGTGCTTGGAGAGTCGACATACTCTGTGCAGATAAGGGTGAGGGTACCACATGAAGTGGGAGCACCCTGCTTCAAACTCTAGGGGGTAACCCTTGCGCACTATGTCTGGCACCCCATTGATTGCGGTGGTGCAAACCCTTTCCTCGAGAAAGCTTGCCCCTACTTGAGGATGGGTCCGGAGCCTTTACTGTGACCTTTCCGGCATCTCAGATGCTGCTTCTTCCTCCACTGAATCCACGTTGGATGCTGGAGATGACCCAGGTTCATCTGCCTGAGGCATATTTAATTTGTCCTCTGAGTAGTTAGAGTCGAACATTGCCCCGGATTCTGATACTTAAGTTTTAGTTGTTTCCCTGGATTCTTTTACCACCTCTTTTAGAGCCGATCCGAACAAATTATCTCCCTCATGGGGGGCATTCTCCAAGTGTGCCCTTACAACCTGTCCACCTGCCATGCCTGCGGCCCTAGGTGTGTCAAGGCGAGGTAAGTTAAAGCATGGCTCTTGCTGTGCATCTGGCAGCCTCCTTCGAGATGTCAGCTGAGAATGCAGAGATTAGTCCCATGAGCTGTAGTTGCTGTGGGGTGGGCTTGTTTAGATCTGGCTCATCAGCAAGCTGGAATGCCAGGTCAGTGGCCCATGGTAGTGTGGCTCATGCTGAGAACAGACTGGCTGTAGCTGCCTTGAGGGAGGCTGCGGTGGACTAAAGCTCCTTTTTGGAGGGCTGCATCCACCTTCGTATCCCCTGGGTCCTGGAGAGAGGCCCCACGCCTGATGGGATATATCTTCTCTCTTCCCTATCTCCTTTCTCTCATCTGCTTGGCAGCCAATGCAAGTCTGAGCGCTGGGTTTGGGGGTTTAGGAACTGACAAGGGAGACCCCAAGTGAAACTCCTCAAATCATCTATTTAATGAAAAAATCGAGGACATCCAAGACCGAGTTCCTGAATGGAAAGACATCCGAGGCAGAATCTTCGTCTGGTAGCACCCCTTCTTCTGAGGGGAACTAACTGCCCTCTGACAGACTTGGGGACCTGTCCCGTTGAGATGTTTTCCCACTGTGGACATCTTTGAATCTGCTTCTAGTTCGTGATCTCTTCCTCTCCAATGGTGCAGAGAGGAGTGATGTCCCTCCGGTCCAAAGATGGGGAGGAGTGCATTGGGGTGGTCTTCCTGTGGGCCCTACGATCTGGGTAGGAAATCAAGGCATGATGGGTGGAGGGCGAAGGTCCCGTTAGGCTTTCCTATTACGTCTGGGGCCAAGTCTGATGAGAAAACAACAGTGCCTCTTGGAGAAGGAGAAGGCCTGATTAGGCTCCGCTGCCCGGGATTGGTGCTCCTGTGATACCATGGTGGATGTCTCCGTGACGACCTACCTTGTAGCTGTAGCAATTAGGCATAGTGAGCAGGAAAAGGTAACCCATGGGGGAATCTACATCTGCGGCACTTTCTGCCCCATGAGGATTTGTGCTATGCTCCCGAAAGGCCCTTGCAGCCCCTTTGCACAGGATTGTGGCATGAGTCTCTAATGCTGGAGTCCTGCTAGCACTGCCGCCTGGAGCCAGGACTTTTTGCACCAAATGCACTTAAAGAGTCGCTGATGAGCCAAAATTAGCAGGTGCTCATTGACGCGTTGTAAGCATCGCCCTTCTCCCACTCTCGAGCGCCCTTGGCAGGACTTGCAGGGGGCAGCAGCCAACAACGAGCTGGATCGACAGAGGAGCGCAATCACTCTGGCTGGCTTCCCCCATCGTTCAACGACCGTAGCGTCGACTGCCTGTGCACCAATGGCCATTGACAAGACAATAAAGCGCGGCTCTTCCGGAGCCGAAATAAAGTCCTGCTGCTGTGGAGTGCGACTGCTCAGAGAAAGCGCATCTCTCCCAGAAGCTTTCCCATTGCTTATCAACAAGCCTGAAGGAAAGGGGGCTCATTGACAGTGAGCAGCTTTGCCGGCCTGTGCAGCAGTGGCCGTCAATGAGGAGGATGAAGCACGGCTCTTCCGGAGCCGAAATAAACTTTTTGCGGCTAGCGGGTCCCAGATTCCTGCAGCCTGCCAGTCTAAGGAAGCCAACTACTGGTGGATTGTTTGTCGACGAGCCTGAAGACTAGGGGGCTCGATGACAGTGAGCAGTGTCAACGGCCTACGCAGCAGTGGCCATCGATGAGGAGGATGAAGCACGGCTCTTCCGGAGCCGAAATAAACCTCTGCAGTTAGAGGGCCCCCCTATTCCTGCATCCTGCCAGTCTAAGGAAGCTGACTACTGGCGGGGGGGGCAGCATAAGACATGGCTCATGCTGCACGGTTCTGCTCAAGGCACGGGGGAGGGCTGTGCTGAGTCGGGAGGACTGTGCCGAGTTGGGAGGAGAGAGAGGAGCCAGTCTGTACAGCACGCATAGCTGAGACTGGGATCCCCATGCTAGGACTGCGATTTCCTTGAGACGAGTCCTGTCGTGCCTCATGTGCCTCCCTCCTGATGAGATGACCACCACTGGGGGAGGGCCACTGTGTTGCCCCTCAAGCACGGGAAGGAGGAGAGATAGGGTGCCAGTCTGTTCAGCATGCATGGCTGAGACTGGGGTCCTTGTAAAATCAGAGAGGCAATGCTTGTCAAGCTTCCCCCATTGAAAAATCCTCTTCATTAAGAAAAAAGTAAACTGCACTTACAGTTTGATGGCTTCAGCTTTGTTACCGCAGTGACAGAGCCCCTGCAGAGAACCTGCCTCTTCACAGGCAGGAAGTAAACCAAGGGCTACAGGATGCAGAGAGAAGGTTCTGGTTCCCCTGCAGAGATTTTTTTCCTGCCTGTCACGTGGCACCAGGAAGGACCTTCCACTGGTTATGAGCTCAGAGACCAGCTTAGGAGAGACAGAACAGTTGACCCCTATGGCCATCCTGGTGCCGTAAACAGCTGACCCTATAGCCACCCTGGTGCAGTAAACAGTTGATCCCTATGGCCATCCTGCTACAGTAAAAAACAAATAGCTGAGCCCTATCCATCCTGGAGCAGTTAAAAATAGCTTACTGACTTGTAATCATAGTTCTAGGAGTGATATACAGTTCATATCCACACACTGGCAGTTCAGCCAGAATTGCTGATTTGTTGGATGTCTTGAAGCTAAGTTCCTCCCACCACAGAGACAATATATCCCCCAGCTCTTCCCCATGACATCAGATCTCTGAAAGCTGGAAGCAAGGATCCAGGTGTCACACTGCCACGGGAGGCCGGACGGGTGGTGTGAATGTGAACTATATACCACACTTAGAACTAAGGCTACGAATGAGAAACCCATTTTTCTAGGGGTGTGGATATAGTTCAACATCCACACATTGGCAGACTCCTAGCAGCTCTCCCGACTGGCTCTAGAGAGACATGCATGGACTCCAATATTAATCGGATATGCACCCCCAAACGACATCGGCCCATGGTCAGTAATCAATTCCTCAACAGAGCCTGGTTGAGGAGGCAAGTCCCAGAGGATGCCATGAACGAGAGGTCTGAGCAGTCAGAGGACTCCTCAAAAACGGCCTTCAGCTGTTTCTCTTCATAGGCTACCCTACTGTCTTCCACTTGGGTGATCTCCATCAGCAACTGACCTGGCATGCCAGTGGTCAAACAGGCCTTCTTGGTTAGAGTGTGTGGCTGTGGGGGTAGCGGCTCCACCATAAGGGGTGGAGAGGTAGGGAGCACCTGTGTTGCGTGAACTGGTGAGGACCTGACTGGCGGCTGCCAGGTGACCAAAGGTCCAGGGAATAGAGCCCTACCCTTCCCAGTAATGGCCCACTGTTGCCAGAGAAGCTCCTCACAGCACTGGCACACCTTGCCGCAGTGCCTCTCCTCACCCGAGGATGAGAAGCATCGACAGTGATGCCTCCGAGTCGAGCGGGATCGAGACCTTGACCAATCAGATGACTGACATAAAGGTAAGTCTCCCAGCTGGTTGTGATACACCACATGCCTGGCCATATTAACCAGAACAGGCTTGGAAAGCTTGACCACTGGTGGAGGCCACTCCCAAGGTGAACCAAATAAGGGACACTGACCGGTCCATGTCCTCCTGAGGACTGGAAGCACCAGGATCTTCAAGATAGACATCTCGATTTCTATCTATCTCTATCGACAACTAGTCAACATGCTTGAGGAGGATCTCCATGGCCTGCTCAACCAAGTTGAGGTCGATAAGCCCTACGGAGGTACAGAGGAGCTCTCGACCTTCCCATCAACCGAAGGGGTCTCGCCCAGAGTTAAGCTGTCAGGGGAGCAGACAGAGCTGGAGAAGTCAATCTCTCCTGTCCCCACGACCGGCACAGGCAGCGCTTGTGTTTCTTGACTCTCCCCCAACATCTGAAGAGCCATGCACATTTCAAAGAATCCTTCTGTGAATGACTCTCCAATGCTGACCCCAGCTGGGAGCAGAGCCAAGTCCAAGAAGGTTCCTGATGCAGCTGCCGCCGCTGCTTCCTCTTCAAGGGCAGCAAGCAGAAGCACAGACCCCGCAGTGGCAGAGGCTTTCTTACGACCCTTAGGGTGGTCTTTCAGATCCCCTTCCTAAGGCTGTCCGAGAGTGAGTCGATGCTTTCCATCTTCTAGAGATTTCAGTAGCACTGACAAACAGAGGCCACATCTAACCATGTTGTGCTGCCCACCCAGGCAGTACAGGCACATGTCATGTAGGTCAGTGGCCAACATTTTTTGCTGCCACCGGACACAAAATTTTAAAGCTCTGCTTCCGATGCTCCATCTTCAACCACACCAGGGACTAAGGAAAGGCAAGTAAAAAGTTCAAAAACTTCAAGTAAGGGGTTCTTCTATGGCACTAATTCCTAACTGAGAGCACAAAGGAGGTGACCTGTTCTTCCAACAGAAATAAAGATCTGACATCATGGGGCGGAGTCAGGGGATATACCACCTAGGTCATAGGACACGCTTAGCTTCAAAATGCCTGAAAAATCAGCAATTCTGGTGGAACTGCCAGTGTGTGGCTAATGAACTTCATCCACACCCCTAGGGAAAAAAAATCTGAGCTCTACTGGTCATCCTGGTACAGTAAATGGTTGACCCTATGGCATCCATGTGCAGCATAAAACAAACTGTTGACCCTTTGGCTATCCTGGTGCAGTTAAAAAAAAAAAAACTAATGAACAAGGGGAAAAAAAGAATTCTACAGATTACTTCTTTGGGCTGGTGCATCATACTGGCTTGACTGTGTGACAAGGTTTGGGAAACAACCAGGAATGCAAATGAACTGTGTTACAGCACTTTATAAACATTCTTGTATTTTGAGAACCAGTAGTGGAGTTTGTTAGCTAGCTGAGCTAATAAGTTTTCAGACAGGTCTATACACGTATACTCTTGAGCACAGAACTCAAACATTTCCAAATATATATTCCATTTCAAAGTACGTCACATTTACGACACATTGGCAGTGCATGTATTAAAAATATAAAGCAAACTTAAGTCTCTGCTCTTGCCAAAAAAGAGAATATCTTCCAAGTTGTTAAATATATAAAGAGAACTTCCGAACAAACGGCATAAGGTATTAGGCTTCATAGTCCAATATCTTATGCCAGCATGAGCTCATTTGATAAAAAATTATTTTTTTTACTCACTCTATTAAGTATACTAAGGGATCGTAGCTGGCTCCTTAGCCACCGCCAGCCAATTTCTTCCAGCTTCCTAGTGTGGCTGCTCCACCCCTGCACTCCGAGTTTTTGTGACATGTGAGCAGAGAGAGCGCAGGGGCGAGCCCTATACAAGTCTATGGGGTGTTTTTTAAAAACAGTTTTATAAAGCTTTAAGCAAGCTGAGAGGGCTTTGAAAGACACCACTCCACTAATAGAGTCCATCACTCCTCCAGTGAATACATATTCAGCTCTCCCAGCCTGTCCTCATACGGCTTGCTCTCTAATCCCTGGATCATCTTTGTGGCTCTTCGCTGCACCCCCTCCAACAATCTGATGTCCTTCATGGGCGCCAATACTGCTCGCGGTACTCCAGGTGGAGACTGACCAATGACATCTGCAGGGATAGGATAACTTCCCTCCTTCTGGAGGAGAACCCTCTTGCAATACACCCCAGCATTGTGTTGGCTTTTGCTGCTGCCTTCCTGCACCGAGCAGAGTTGTTCATGCTCCCCATAATGATCACTCGTAGGTCCTTCTCTTCTGTGGAGTTCCCCAACTGTACCCCATTCAAGTGATAAACCCTCCCCTGGTTCCTGGCTCCAAAGAGCAGAACCTTGCATTTCTTAGCATTGAACCCCAACTGCCAAGTTTCTGCCCACTGCTGCAACTTAGTCAGGTCTTCTTGCAACCTCTTCCACCCCTCCGCATTATAAACCACCGCTCCCATCTTGGTATGTCTGCGAACAGACTGATCTTACTCCGGATCCCGTGTGAGATATCTGCAATCAAAATCCCAAACAGCACCGGTCACAGTACCGATCCCTGTAGTACCCCGCTCATCACCGCTCTCTGTGACAAGAGGTTGCCCCCACCACCACCCTTTGCTGACTTTTCTTTGGCCAGTTTGTGATCCATTTCAACATTATTGGTCCTACCCCACATGTTCCAGTCCCCCCCCCCCACCTGCCATGCGGCACTGAATCAAAGGCCTTGCTGAAGTCTAAATACAGTACATCCACTGCATGGCCCTTGTCCAGTTCCCGCATCACCCAGACGTAGTACTCTACAAGGTTTGTCTGGCAGGATCTGCCCGCTACAAACCCATGCTGTTGACCATCCTGGAGACAGTTTTCCTCCAAGAAGCTCACTAGCCTCTCTTTTAGGATGGTCTCCATGAGCTTTCCCACAGTCGATGCGAGGCTCACTGGCCTATAGTTTCCAGGTTCATCCTTTGTGGATGAGCACCACATGGGCCATTCTGCAGTCCTGTGGTACACATCCAGTGTCCAGAGAGGTACTGAACAGGTCAGCCAGTGGTTCCACCAGGACCTCTGCCAACTCCATTAGTACCCTAGGGTGAATGCCATCAGGTCCAGGTGCTTTGTCCACCCTTAATGCCCTCAAACCATCTAGTACCCTGCTCTCTGTAATCCTGCATCTGTCATCTCCTCCCCCCTCACCCCCTTCCCTCGCCTGGGGTATCTGCCCCCTTCTCCTGCATGAATACAGAGAAGTATTTGCTCAGTGCCTCTGCCTGCTCTGCCCCTTTCTCCAACCACCCTCAGTCCTTCTTAATCCCCACCAGCTGATCCTTGCTTCTTCTCTCACCGATGTAGCGGAAACATAGACTTTGACAGCAGATAAGGACAGCTTGGCCCACCCAGTCTGCCCAGTTCCCTACCTAGTGGATAAGCTGCAGATTCTAGTTAACCAACAGCCTACTTCCTCCTACCCCCCACTATAACTGCCTCATATCTGTCCCATGCATGTCTGAATTTCTCCACTGTTTTAGACCCCACAACCTCCCCAGGAAGGCGGTTCCATGAGTTCACCACTCTCTTCGTGAAAAAAAAAAAAATGTCCTCACACTGCCCCTGAGCCGTCCCTTCTCTTTTTAAATTGTGCCCCCTTGTTCTTGCACATCTTTTTTTCCTAAAGATGCTACCCTCCTGGACTTTGTTGATCCCCGTGAGGTACTTGAAAGTTTCTATCATGTCCCCCCGTCCCTCCTTTCGTCAAGGGTATACATATTAAGCTCTCTCAGTCCCTCTTCATATGGTTTCTGATGCAGACCCTGCACCATTTTAGTTGCCCTCCTCTGGACTGCCTCCATCCTGTCTATGTCTTTGGAGATGGGGTCTCAAGACTGCATGCAGTACTCAGATGGGGTCTCACCAACTGTCTGTACAGAGGGATAACCACTTCCTTTTTTCTACTTGTGAGCCTCTTCCTATGCATCCCAGTATCCCCTGGCTCTCCTTACTGACCTCCCACATTACTTGCCCACCTTTAGGTCATCTGATATGACTACCCCCAGGTCCCTTTCCATTATTGTTGTTGTTAGTACCTCCCCTGCCATTGTGTACTCTTTTCCTGGGTTTTTGTTTCCCAGGTGCATTACTTTGCACTTCTTTGCATTAAATCTAAGTTGCCATATGTCTGACCATTCCTCCAGCCTTGCCAAGTCCCTTCTCATCCTTTCCACCCCCTCCTTGTGTATCAACTCTGTTACAGATCTTAGTGTCATCTGCAAAGAGGCATACCTTTCCTTCCAGGCCCTCTGCAATGTCACCTATAAAGGCATTAAAGAAGACTGAACCAAGTACTGAACCCTGAGGTACTCCACTAGTAATCCCCCTTTCTTCGGAGTGAGTTCCATTTACTATTACCTTCTGTGTCCTGTTGTGCAGCCAGTTTGCTACCCAGGCTACCACCCTGGCACCCACTCCCAGGCTGGTTAACTTGATTATTAATCTTTTGTGCAGGAAGAAGTCTTTTTCTCCACTTCTGATTCCCTGTGCCAGTCTCAGCTCCCTGGATGCCTTGGCCACCCTGATCAGTCTGGTAACCTCCCAGGACTTCTCCGTGTACGTATCCTTATCTTCACCCCTCCCCAATTTCCTGTACTTTCGAAATGCTGCCCTCTTGGCCCTCACCCCTTCCATAACCTCCTGTGTCAGCCAACTGGGTTTCTTTGCCCTCCTTCCCTTCTTGCTGTCCTTCCTACTGCAAGACTCTGTAGCCTCCACCAGCCCTTCCTTTATGATGTCCCATTTCTGGTCTGCATCCATGTGAGGTTGCATACCTGCTAGGTGCCTGCCCAAAATTTCCCCCATCTTCTTAAAGTCCGCTCCCCTAAACTCAATCATCCTTGTACCCATGCCCAGTTTCCCTCCCCATGTTGAGCATGAACCACACCAAATAGTGGTCACTCCCAAGGTCCTTGTTAGGTGACTGGTGCCCACATTTCATTATCAAGTGCCCACTATAATATTAGAAACTGATCAAAAAGGTACTGCCCATTGACTACAATGGGGTGCGCCCACGCGCTCTCCCTAGCATCTCATCATCATGTTAGAGAGCGTGGTGGCGGAGCATACACAGACGGAAAAAAAACAGGAAGTCCTCAGGACCCATTTTGATTAATTTTACAAGCGTTACAGTATTTTACTGCATGGGGCTGACACTGGTAGGGCTCTTTAAACATTTTCCTGAAGTAACAGATTGTAATGTACAGTAAGCAAAAACAGACAAAGGATTGCAACATCAAAAGCACTTGTATTACAGTATTAACTCCCAACTACCTGGGGTGCTTTCTGAAGTCCAAGCTTTCCACTGCTTAACCTTGATAAAAAAATGGCCACTTAGGCAAAACTGAGTTAGTCTGAGAACTGGACTGAGAAAGTCCAATGGTATTGTGAGGAAAAGTGCATCAGGAGAGCACAGGATACATAACCTCCAGCCAAGGAAAATGAAATACAGACATACAGGCGGCATTATACTGAAGCAGTCAAACAGACGCACACAAACCAGTAAAAACAGAAAATGAAGCCAAGTACCACCTGGCAGATGACATTTTGACCATTAATATTGAATATTTATGTGTCAACTTCAATGTTACTATGTTTGCTCAAGTCCAAAATGTTAAAGAGCAGGTTTCTACTCTTAAAATTCTGCAACCCCACCCCCCACCCCAAAAAAAAAAAAAACATATAAAGTGGCCTACCTGGCCCAAAGTTTAATGCAACAAAAATTTTAATTTACTGCTACCAGTATACAGGGAGGGTAGGGATCGTATTTTGGCTCTGTGGAGCCGAGAGCCCAATCCCTTTCACTTCCCTATTCAGAGACACACCCCTGCACTAGCACGTTGTATAATGTCAGTATAGGGAGACAGCGGGGACACATTCGATAGAGTGCAATAGGGACTTTTTTTTTTTTTTTTAAGTGTTATTTAGTATACTTTACGTTCCAATTATGACAAATCAAGGCCACCGCTCAGCTAACAAGGACCTATAGTTCCTATTCATAATGCTTCCTTGTACCTGTAATTGTGACTTTGAAAATATCTCATTAAAAAAAAATATTCCAATCACCATTAAGACTACCGCTGTTTTATTTATTTCTATCAGGTTTGCAATGTTATGAGTTTTCAATAATCAGGGCACAGAAATTGCAGTTACACAAGAACTTACCGTAACAGTAGATCTTCGAGAGAGGTTCCTGCAGTAGGTCTTCACATATAGGACTGCGCCCCCGGCATCAGGTTCCAACGGCAAACTTGGAGATAGCAATAATCAGCGGGGACCGCCCCGATGTCAGGTGATGTGTCATCAGCATGACTATAAAAGGGGCGATCCCGCGCCCACCCTCCAGTTCTTTTCCACTGGAGACCTACAAAAACGTAAGTAGAAAATAGAAGGAGTAAAGACTCCAAGGACCATGCCTCCTCTCTAGACCCAAGGGCTAGGTAGGATGGAAAAGAAGGAAACATTCCAGGAGTAGGGGGTAGGTGGGTGGGAAACTAGACCTACTGCAGGAACCTCTCTCGAAGATCTGTTACGATAAGTTCTTACGTAACTGCAATATCTTACTTCGAGAGGGTTCCTGCAGTAGGTCTTCACATATAGGACTGAATACCAAGCAGTCCCAAAATAAATCATACAGAGGTATGACCGGGAGGAGGAGACGTCACCAACAGGAACTTATGACAGGAGGCCTTGAAGAACTGCAAGGCCAAAGCCAGTTCTGCACCTAGAGGCAATGTCCAGACTGTAATGCTGGGTGAAGGTGTGAACAGACTACTACATGGCCGCTGCACAGATCTCTGCAGTTGACACATTCCTGAAAAAAGGCTGTGGAAGTTGCAACACTCCTAGTGGAGTGACCCTTAACTGCCCCCGGAAGGGACTTCCCATGTTTTTAGTAAGTGAAATGGACGCAGTTAGCTAACCATCGAGAGATGGTCTGCTTGGAAATAGCCTTGCCATGGCACTGGGGAGCAGAGGCTACAAAGAGCTGATTGCATTTACGAACCTCTTTAGTCCAGTTTGTGTAGTATCTGAGAACCCTATGCACAACCAGAGTGTGCAACAGGTATTCCACCTGTTAGAATGCTGGGGATAGTAGACAGGCAGTTCTACACTCTGATTAAGAGTGGTTTCTGAAACCACCTTAGGGAGAAAAGAAGGATTAGTCCGAAGAACTACTCTGTCCCTATGAAAAATTAAATAGGGCTCCTTGCAGACAAATGCCTGAAGCTCAGAAACCCTTCTGGCTGAAGTGACTGCGACTAGAAACAAAGTCTTCAGGAAAGGAAGCACATGTCACAGCTAGAGACTAGTTCGGAGGTAAGGTCAGCTTCTCCAGCATAAAATTCAGGTCCCAGGGGGGACAGGGGTTCTGGATCGGAGGTTTCAGGTGGAGGATGCCTTTTAGAAACGTTTTGGCAACCTCCAGTTGAGCCAAGGTTTTGCCCTCCACCGGGAGGTGGTAGGCTGACACCGCAGAGAGATGGACCTTAATGGAAGAGTAACTAAGGCCCGTCTCTGATAAATGTGTGAGGTACTCCAACACCTGGGCCACAGAGCACAAAAAGGGATCCCAGCGTCTTGCTAGGGCCCAGATAGAGAATCTCTTCCACTTCATGGCGTAAGTGGATCTGGTAGAGGGTTTTCTGGCTTCTACCAAGATATGTACAACCTGTGAGGAGACACCATAGCGAGAAACTGCTATGTCCACAGGTGCCACGCATGAAGGTGGAGAGACTGAAGGCTCGGGTGCACCAGGGTGCCCTGCTCTGGTGTCAGAAGGTCGTGGGATAATGGCAGGGGAACCGGAGGTTCTAGTGCCAGTTGTTGCAAGACAGGATACAAAATCTGGCGTGGCCAGAGAGGAGCAATTAGAATCACACGTGCTCCTTCCTGCTGGAGTTTCACCAGAACCTTCTGAATGAGAGAAAAGGGAGGAAAAGCGTAAAGAAACCTCCCTGTCCAAGAGAGAGACAGTGGGTCTCGCCAAAAAGCACTGTGCCCGGGAACGAGCAAGCAAAAGCTGGGAAGTTCTGTGTTGAATGGGGAGGTGAACAGATCTATCTCTGGTCGACCCCATCGAAGAAAGAGGTCCTCGACTACCTCTAGCTTTAGCTCCCACTCGTGAACCCTGGCTACTGATTGACAGACTGTCTGCCAGAACGTTGCTTACGCCTGGGACGTGGACTGCTGTCAAGAAAAGGCTGTGCTGAATCGCCCAGTACCAGACCCTCATTGCTTCTCTGTAGAGAGGGTATGAGCGAGTTTCTCCCTGTTTGTTGATGTACCAGACTGTGAACATGTTGTCCGTCTGGACAAGAAGTGGTCCCGGTACCAGAAGTGACTGGAACACCTGGATTGTCAGGGAAATATACCCACTCTAGCATAGCAGTCCCAAGGGGACAAAGTTTTCAAGTGCCAGTAATGTATAAGCACAAGATAAAACATGGTATACTGGTCAGGAATCAATTAAAAGTAGCAGGCTGATTTCAAAGTGAGTTGTTCTTTTAGAGATTTTTTTAAATTGTGCCATTTTGGGTGGTGGAGCAGGGTTTTAAATAATCTGCGAAAATTGATTAGCACTTTCTGCTAATCAATTGTGAAGATGCGTAGCATTTGCCCCAATTTGATTAGCAAAATTAAAAATACTAAAAATGTGTTTATACATACAGTTTAAAAAAAATATATGTTATCCTGAATAAATATTCTCATTAAAACTTACCACTGTCTTTGTGTAATCTGTTTCAATATACAGACACAAGCCTAATTGGCAGTACAGCCTAGGGTTAGAGTAATGAACTGTGAATTAGCTTGGTACATCCAGTAGACCTGGGTTTGATTCCCACAACCTCCACCTGCACACTGTGAGACTCTGAGCAACTCACTTAACTTTCCCAGAAAACAGGCATCTAGTGGGTCATACCTGGGTACCAAAGAATTAAGACACCCCCCTGACTCCAGCAGACCTAGGTTTGATTCCCCACAACCTCCAGTTGCATACTGTACTCTGAGCAAGTCACAAACTCCCCTGAAAACAGGCACTTGCATGTGTGGGCCATACCTCTACCAAATAATTAAGATACCAACTCACTCCAGCAGACCTAGGTTTGATTCCTCCCACAACCTTCACTTGCATACTGTGCAACTCTGAGCAAGTCACTAACCTCCCCTGAAAACAAGCACTTGCATGTGTGGGCCCCATACCTAGGTGCCAAAGCATTAAGACACCCCACTCACTAACAGACCTAGGTTTCATTCCTCCCACAACTTCCATCTGCATATTGTGTGATTCTGACAAAGTCACTCCCGTCCCCACCCCGTACTCAGGTCACCCCTGGAGGAACTTTTATTTATAAGTGTGCCATACCTGCAGCATGTTAGTCTGTTTGCTGGTCTGCTGTCTTCTCTGCTGTGCTGCCAGAAAACTGCTCCCATAGTCCCAGCAGCTGCGCATGGCGCCAAAACCCAGAACGAACAGGCGCCAATGGGCAGACTGGATATGCAGCAGTGGGGGAAGGGGGGATGGCACAGTCAGAGAGGAGGCATGACTACTCGAGAAGCCAGAGAGACTGGCCGTTTCCCCCTAGAGTTGCCTGGTGTTTTGGTGCTGCTGCCAGCAAAAGTATACTGTAATAGTCTCGCCGCATCCCGAATCTGCTGGCAATCGCTCCCAGTAGTGCTTTGCAATATTTGCAGCACTACTGGAAACAATAATAAACATTCGGGCGTGCGATAATGTTACAGTATGCTGGTGGCTGAGGAGAAGAAGGAGGCTCACAGAATGGATCGCATTTTAATGATCCAATGTAGAAATGGGTGCATGAGCAGCCGTTTAGCATCGCAAAGTTTGATGTGATACCGGCTATTTAAAACCCTGTGAAGTATGGAAAAAGCTCCAGGAGGGCGTGGTGGGGGCGAAACAAGCGTTAGAGTTCAAGATTGCATGGGACAGACACAAATGGCTGTGTGGAAGTGGAAAAGGGCTACCGGGGTGGGGGAATAAAGGGTGGGAAAAATGCAGACTAGACGAGCCTGAGAGTCCTTTTCTGCTGTCAAAATTCCATGTTTCTGTGATTTTGGAAAGTCCCACTAGGTATTCAGGGAGTTCGTTAAGCCATTGGCAAGCATGCTGATTATACTGTTAAAATGAATGCAGAAAACTATTTGGGTTTCTTTAAAAAAAGATGGCAATCTGTAATATAGAGGGTTAACCTTGAGCTGTATTTTGACCTCCACAAGCTTGTTTGCAGAATTATTAGGATTGTAATTCAGACATCTTACAAATAAATAAATAAATAAATAAAATATTAACAGGAAACTAGCTCTGGGACAGGAAATCTTATCTGGCTGCATCTGTTAAGGCTAATGTACTCTTCAGACTGACATGAAAGTCAGTGAAAAAAATCTTGTTGCATTTTGTGAAAAAACAGAAGATGAAACTTACAAGAACAGGATGCAGAGGTTAAACTGAGAGGCAAAGACATCTTATAGAGAGAGCAATGTTTTGTTTAGGACAAAGAGAGCCAATGCTTCCTGGCCTATGCCTCTACGACACCAATAAATAGCTACAATCTCTCTCTCGCTCTGTCCGTCTCTCTTTCAGCAGAGTCCCCAGGAACAGGAGCAGTGTCAGTGGCTCAGCAGGTAGCACAGACGCCTCTGAGGCCGGGAGAGCAGAAGGCTATGGGTTCTATCTTCACACCAGGCACGCACTTGGGTTGAATCCCAATATTGACACTGCAGTGCAGCATGAGGGAAGTGCTTCACTCCTGAGGTGCCGTCTTTTGGATGAGACGTTAAACAGAGGTCCCATCTGCCTGTTCTGGTGGTAGTTCAGGTGGATGTTAAAGATCCCATGGAACTTCTCGAAAAGTGTAGGAGAAAATTTTATTAAAGAAAGCTGAATAGTGTATTACACAAAGGAAACAAACAAAAATGAAAATACCTTAAACAATAATCAGTAAAATAATAACTATCAAAGTATTACTAAATTCATCCGATTTTGTCTTTCAAAAAAGGTACCTCCCTCCACCTATGCACCCAAACTGTAGAAAGCATATACTTTTGTTCATACAGACACTGTTTATAAATTTCAGTCTCGATAATGATAACCTGTTCAGGATCATGAAATAATTGTTGCAGTACAAATTTACATCTAATTTGCCAAAATATAAATTTTATAAAAGCAAGAATTAGACGGACCATCCCTTTTTGTATACCAATGTCCATCAAACTAAGGATTATTCCAAACCATAGCTATTCTATCCCACAATTGTCTAACAAATGGACACTCAATGAGAAAATGACACATTGATTCTTCTTGAGCGATACAACCTTCTCTTGGACACATTCGTTCTTCAATTTTTTTATGTTTGGCATTACCTTTAACAAACAGGCGACCATGGGCACGTAACCAACTAATGTCCTAAATCCTGGACGGAATACCAGGATCTGTAAGAGTTTCTAAAATAAAACTCCAGTGTTTGGACTCAACATTCTTAAATTGGACCACTGATGGACTAATAGTAGTATAAATTAATGTGTAATAGTTTTTAGGGGCAGGCAAAAAAAACCTGTGAAAAGTGTATATTCCAGTGCTTTAATTTCCTTAATGCAGGCCGAAAAAAACAACAGGCCGTCTTCACTTGTGCCTTCAAAACTCCCTGTTCCTCCTATGTTATATAAAGTGGTTGAAGCCAAGATCTAGCAAAAATAGACCATACAGCCAGAGTCGGCTTTGATAAATTTATCAAGTTAGAATAAAAAAAAAAATACTATATAAAAAAAAACTATAGGATTATGCAAATTTAAACCTCCTTTGTCTACTGATAAATAATCTCCCTTTTAATAGGATTTAGTCGGCTTCCCCATAGTAACTGAAAAACTAAACTTAAAAGGGAAGCTTCCAATGTCCAAGGTAAGGGGTAAACAAAACTAAGAAATAAAAATATTGAAAGTAAAAAGGTTTTAAATATTACCACTTTTTTCTTGTCTGATTCCATGTTTTCCATACCGCAACTTTAGCTGCCGTAAAATCTAGCTTCAGTTTCCAATTATAAATACTGTTATCCCCTCTCCCAAACCATATACCCAAACATTTAAATGGTGCAGTTGACACCTGAATCCCTTTCCAAGAAATATGCAAAATATTATCATCTTGCAAAGGGTAGACAATACTCTTTACTGTGTTAAGATGGGTCCCTGTTATGGTTGAATATTCAGTAATAAGGTCTAATGCTCGTATACCCGATTTATAATCTGCAACCATAACACATATGTCATCAGCATAGGCCATCACCTAGCTTCTATACCACCCTTTTGGTTGAATACCAGTAATACTGGAGTCCTGCTGCAGAAATCTCAGTAACAGTTCTAAACACATTACATACAACAGCGGACTAAGTATGGACAACCTTATGCCTCCCGAGAAATATTTATGTAATTACCCAAATGACCATTAACTAAGGGAATAGCTGTGGCAGTCTGCTATAATAAAGAAATCCATTGTACAAAAAGAGATGGTATACCATAGTGCGCTAATAAGTGAAATAAACTTATGAGGTACTTGATCGAAAGCTTTTTCCTGATCTAAAGACATAACATAACCCTTTACTTGACCCGCCTTACCTTGTTCAATAATTTCCCTAAGCAATAAATTGTATTTTATAGAACGCTCTGGAACAGTACAGGTTTGTGCTGTTGAAATAAGGACCGAAGCTGTATTTAATAAATCGGTTATATAGAATTTTCGTAAGTATTTTATAATCGGTGTTTAATAAACTCAAAGATCTCCAATTATCAAGAACAGTCCTATCACCCTTTTTGAATATTAGAATCTGAATAGCAATGCAAAAATGCATATCCACCTGTAAATCATCCACGGCCCTGTTAAACACGTTCTCCAATATTTCTATTAGTATATCACTAAAAGCTCCATAGAATTCTGATGGGAGTCCATCAATACCCGGAGCTGTAGATTTTTTAAGATGAGCAATAACTGTCCTAATTTCTGCCTTAGTAATAAGTTTAGTGAGCTCTTTTAAATGTATAGAAGATAAACTAGGAACTGAAATTTTATTCAAAAATTCGAATACTACTTTTTCATTAATAGGAAATAAGATATACATAGTGGATAAATATTGAGATACGGTCCTCAGAATTGCTGGCCCATCTGATGTTGCCGTGTCAGTGGCTCAGTAGGTAGCACACTCGCCTCTGAGGCCGGGAGATCAGAGGGCTGTGGGTTCAGTTCCCACATCTGGCACTTGGGTTAATATCCCAGTACTGACACTATAGTGCAGCATGAGAGGGGTGCTGCACTTCTGAGGTGCCGTCTTTCGGATGAGACGTTAAACCGAGGTCCCATCTGCCTGGATTGGTGGTAGTTCAGGTGGATGTTAAAGATCCCATGGCACTTATCGAAAAGAGTAGGGGAAGTTTTTATTGAGAAAAACATAACATCACACAAAAAAAGGCAAAGTAAAGAGCAATATGGTACATATCACAAAAGAAAAAACGTTTCATAACATAGGAAAATGTTTCCATAAAACAATCAGTTTGTCATTAGAATGATACTTTCTGTCAGTTGCATACAGAGAAAGTAAATCATTATGAACAGACTCAAGTATAACTGAATAAGAAATCTGTTGCTGTTGTAACACAAATTTACATCGGGCTTGCCATAGAAAATACTGTAATAAAGCAAAGAAAAGCGTGTAAGGTACTTTTATGATACATTTTCCAAATCCTGCATAATCTCCCAAAATGAGAGTATTATATGTTAATGTGAAAGATGTGGCATTTTCAATGAAGTGCTGCCTGTGACCAGAAAGCCTGACTATCTATACAATCTATAAAAATGCTGTTGACTCTCTTCTAGGTTAATACATTGTGGTTTCAAACAATACCTTTCATCTAGAGGTTTATATTTCAAATGTCCCTGACACCCAATCTTCCATGGGCTGACATCCAAATAACATCCCAGGTTTTAAGCGGGATTCTGTAATCCGTTAGTTTGTGTAATGCCAAGGTCATTTGGTAGGGATACACAGAGGAAAATCAGTGTAATTTTCTGGACTTCATATATAATACAAGTATAAAAAGTTTTCGAGATAAGGTAAGTAATTTCTGCAGTGGAATCTTCCACTGATAAAGTTTCTTAAGTGTGGCAATTCCATAATTAGGTAAGAAGTCAGATAAAATGATTCTTGGGGAAATACAGACCATTTAAAGAAATATTTATGCCAAATGGACTGGACCCAGAACTGCCAAGTTAAGGAGGGCTGAGTCCAAATGAAAGAAAAGGATGAGAACAAAAAAGTAGAATGAAAAAAAACAGGATTAATCATATTAAGGCCTCCATCCTTTTTAGGAAGGTATGTATATTCTCTCTTTATAGGATTAAGTCGATTTCCCCACAGCATCTGAAAAAAAATGCTATATAATCTAGTTTCTACAGAAATAGGGGGAGGAAAAACATGACTTATGTATGTAAACTGGGGTAATAAAAACTGTTTAATAATCGCTACTCTTTTTTGTTTACTAAAGGTCCAGCTTTTCAGAGATTTACCTTTGATTCTCAATCTCAATCTTTTTCCCAATTATATAAAAGCCATATCCTCAACTCAAACCACACCCCAATATTTTTTTGAGAATATGTGATACAGGTATATCAAAATAGGTAGAGACTACTGAAGGAGTAGTTGTAGGGGTATTATAAAGCTTTTCCTATATTCAAGGATGCACCTGAGAATTGTCAAAAAGGAAAAAATCTCTAATGCTCTCTGTAATGAGAAGACATTTGCTAATAACAAAGTAACATCATCAGCAAATGCTGTAATCTTTACTTTATCCAACCAAGTGGAAGGAAAGTCCCATGATCTGATGGTGAGAACAATACTCCTAATGACTGGGTCCAAAATAAAAGTATACAGTAAAGGGCTTAAAGGACAACCCTGCGCACACCTCTCTTAATTCTAATTTCAGAACCCATAAGTCCATTTACTAGTGGAATAGTGACTGCCTGGCTATATAGGTTAGTTATCCATTTAACAAATATTTCTGGAATGCCATAATGAGTTAAGACAAAATACAAATAGGAGTGACACACCGTGTAAGCTTTTGCTTGATCTAAAGCCACTATAATGCCAGAATCTGAAGGGTTTTGTGAGGACATAGAAAGAACTTCTCTTACTAAATACAGGTTTTGTTGTAGGGTTCTAGTGGGTATAGAACAAGTTTGAGCTGGATGGATTAAAATTTCTGCAGCCTTTAGTAATCTATTATGCAGATCTTAGTCAATATTTTATAGTCAGTGTTTAATAAACTGATGGGTCTCCAATTAGAGATCAAACTCTTATCACCCTTTTTATATAAAAAGGTCATAAGTGAAGTAGATAAGGTTTTAGCAGAAGGGATATTCAAAACTGAATTGAATACTAAAGGTAAACAAAATTCCATATATTTAGAACAGGCCTTATAGAACTCATTTGGTATGCCATCCAGACCTGGAGCAGTTCCAGACTTCAAATGTTGTATTACTTCTGCGACTTCATAAGAGGAGATAGGAAGTACTAATGATTGAAAAACATTGTCTGGAAGTTTAGGTATGGTGGGAAGTTTATTAAGTGGAAATGATTCTATAAAGTGCGTGGGTGAGTGAGAAATATTCTTGTACATATTGTTGAACAATAGACAATATCCCAATCTCAGTAGTAACTAAATTCCTTGAGAATTAATAAGTCCTGTCATTACAGTATTGGTAAGACCAGGTTTTACAGGCCTGAAAGGGGTCAGACATAGGACTATGTAATCCCATATTTGAATTCTAAATCTAGAGATTTTGCCCTATCATATTGAAATCCTTCATTAATTTTTTTATTTTTGTTATTTGGGAATGAAGTAAGGACCGTTCTTCAGTAGTAAGGACATTAATTTATATAGTTGATTTCTATGTATTAAATACTGAAGATATTCTGGTTTACTTTAAGTTTACCCCATTTAATAAACAGGATTTAATCTCAATTTTCAATCGTACCCACCAATCAAAAGATTATCAAATAAACCCATAGTAGAATTTAGCAGCAAAAAGCTTTCCAATTTAGAAAAGATTTTTCACCTTGCAAAAAAGTAGTGTTTAAACTCCATCTACAATGTAAGGAGGGAAATATGGGGGGAATATGGGTTAATGAAAGATTACTTAATAAGATGTTATGGTCCGAAAATTCAGTAGGTAAAACAGAACAATTTTTTGGAAAAAGATATCGGGAAACAAAAAACATATCAATGCGGGTTGAAAAAGTACATCTAAAATATGTGTTTCACCTCCCCATGGGTATAGGCTTCTAAAAACATCTGTAAGACCTGAATCTTTAATCAATTTAGAAAGAAAATTAGAATCACAATATATCTTTTTCCCAAGTAATTTATTCATACTATTATCGAGTGAGCAGTTAAAATCCCCGCCCCAAATAATATGTTTCCTAGTTAGTAAAAAGGGTTTAACATCTTCAAACATTTCTATTCGGGATAATTTTGTCTGAGGTGCATATAAATTGATCAAGCGAAAGGAATATTCACCAAAGAAAAAATCTAAAACTAACAACCTACCAGGTCTAAGGTCCATTACTAGAGATATTTTAAATAATGTATTTCCAAATAATATCCCAAACCCGTCCATAACATCTGAACAAATGTCCAGAAGGATGGACCCCAAATCCATTTTCTTTGCAATTGTGTTACTGCAAAGAGATTTTACCCTGGTTTCTTGCAAAAGAATTATGTCCAGTTTAGAGACCCCAAATACATCAAAATAGGTAAATGTCTTTGGAATGTTTTCATACCACAAACATTGTATGAGGCTAATTTTAACATGGACATAGGGAATCAAAAAAATGTTTAAGGACTATGTTTTTGACTGACCTTCCTTTTTTCCTTTTTTTCTTTCACTAGCTCTGTTGTTTACTCTCATCATCTTCTGTAATTAATTCTGATACATGAGAGGTATCAGATTCAAGGTCTGATTCCTAGGGTCATCTTGAAGAGGAAAAAAATTCTCTGTAGTCAAAGGGAGCTTGGGGATTGTTTTATAGAGGCCCTAGTAAGGCCTACTTTTGATGGTTTCAAATGGGGAGGCATAGACAGGCCAACAGATTGTTTACTAGAGGCAGGAGGTTTGGAAATCTGATTATCTGCAGAAATATGGGGTTCCTTAAAGACAGGCCCTGTGGTGTTAGGGAGTACCACATGGTCTGCTACTGAAAGGTTGAAGGCATAGAGGCAGTTTTATCTACAGGACCATGTTTTTTGCCTGAGCTTTCTTTAGTAGCTCGTCCTGATCCCAACCTGTAGTGCAATTTCTCGGGCCCAAGGGCACTGGTGAAAGGCATGGCCCTTTCAGTCACAGAGATTGCACTGAAAATGTTAGTACACATATCTAAGAGTGGCGAAACCTCACATAAGGGCATTTAGCATATCACAGACACTACTTAAATGGGTTTTAGCTCCACACTTATAGCAGGCCTGGGTTGTCCACTATAAAAACATACTCCCCTATCTTTACCTAAAAAGAAACTATTGGGAAGATGTACTATGTGAATTAACTAAAAAGTTTACTTTGAACTTCCAGCTCGGTCCAAATGCCCTCAGAATCTAGTAAAGCCTCTGGTGGGCTCAAATGTCACATTTAGACTGCAACCAATGATAAATATCATGACATTCACCCTTCGTTCGGAACATGATTGTAACATAAATCTAATTTGAGGTCTAGTGAGTGGTATAACAAAAAAGGGGTCCAAAGCAGGGTGGCCTTAGGGTAGAATACTTATCCCAAAATTTGTCTAGAAGGGTATTAGACTGAAAGCTAACATCAAAGGAGTCCTCACCTGAAATGTGAATTAAGGCATATATGTCTGAAGCAAAAATCCCATAGAAATTTTAACAGTTGTTTAAATACATAATACCGGTCTGGATGCTCTGGGAGACCACCTTTATAACGGATCCTAACAGCATTACGCCTCGGGGCCTGTTCTAATTTATTTTAAAGAGCTCCGACATGAGGAGGCCTGGTGTGGGAGTCGTCACCCCTGTCTGTGAGGATAATTCAACATTGTCCTTACAAACCCGGCAGCATCAGAAAAGGAGGTAGTTGGTTTCGGAGAACCAAATACTCTTCCACCCTCAGTGAATACAGCGCTTTTATGAGGTGTCAAGAATACCTGGGCCCAGTGATGCTGAATTGGTGGCATGCTCAGTGATAGAAGAGTCAGTGGAAAAGGAAGTCCAGTCCAGTCAGGAATCCAATGACGGGTCGGTTTTCACCATCCGCTCCTGGAGAGCCACATCTTCAGACCAGTCAATAGGAGAATCCTGTGGAGCCTGTTCCTGTAGTCCAAAGCGCCGTCGCATAACCTGTGACACTCGTTGTCCGGTTGTAAAATCAGTCCCAGTCGCATCATGTTCCTGCAAAGGTAGTTCCGACTGAACACTCGACTCTGTGCTAGTCCCTGGAATCGTGGGGAACATACAAAAGCTGTTTGCGATGCCGAACCCCACAAGCTCTTCAGCTGCGAACTCCCGCTTGCTGGAATATCTCCAGCCACCTCTGAAAGACTCGTTATTGCTTCGGTGCTGTTTCCAGTAAGGGGGTATCCACAGACAATATGGGTGAGTCTGAAAATGAAGTAGTTTCAGGAACCTTGTTGAACTCGTCCTCCATCCCCAAGAAAAGTGCTGTAATGCTGCCATCATGCAGCGTGGCGTCAGCAAACTCCCAACTAGCCACCAGACAGCAGCCAGTAGGGGAATTTCCCCGGTGTCCTGGCCAAATTTCCCTCATTCACTAAAAATACCACCAACAGCTTAGTCTGGTTCAAGGTCAGTTGGCATTCATCTGTATCCCCTTCCCCCGGGTCGTGCCTGAAAATAGGCAGGATTTGTCTAGTGCACTTACCCGGTCAACAAAAGCTAAATAAATAAATAAAAATGTTAGAATACCATTGGTATCTAAAATAGATCCCATAAATTTATCAGATGCTCTTTGAGAACAACTTTTAAAGGTGTCGCCAAATCCTGTTTTCCCTGGGGAACAAATTCTGTGCTCATTTAACAAAGCAGTAGCTCTAGAATATTGTGAACGACTCATTGCTGTTTTAAGATTAAGGACCTGGGAAGTTAAGCTAACATTCTGGGTATTAATAATGGAATATAACTTACTTAATTGCATTCTAAGTTTTAAATATTCCTTAAATTGACACTGACTAATTTTAGTAGAGTATGACTGAAACAAATACTTCAAACCTGTTTTTGTTATTTCCCACCAAGTACTAATGTTTCCCATCATACATGCCACTGACATTCTTGCCTTAAGGTACCCAACAACCTGTGCTCTGATCTGATTCTCCTGTAACACTGCTGTATTTAGTTTCTAATACCCACAGCCATATTGTGGCCCATTTTGGCCTCCTATGCTTATAGATAAAATGACGTGGTCAGAGTCTTCTATTGGGATAATGGCTGCTGTTATTATACTGACAGATTTTTTTGTAAATAGAAAAATCAATCTGAGTGGACAATGCTCCCCTATAGTAAGTGTGACCACCCTCCTTAAGCACAATTCTAAATGAGTCTAGCAAATTACCCTTCTCGATAATTCCCTTTAAACAATTAGAATCACAATACATCCTTGTCGTTGCTGCCCCTCTATCTTTTCTATTACACAATTAAAAGTACCCACCCCATAAAAGTTGTTTGGTAGTAATCAAATAAGGCCTAATTTTGTGATATAAACTGATCCTTTCTTTTTTTGTAAGGTGGGCATAAATATTTATTAATCTCCACCCTATCCCTTTAAATAAAAAATCTAATAATAATGCCCTACCCAGGTTTATTTCTACCAATCTAGACACGCGGAATCCATCCCCTTTAAACAGTATACCTACTCCTTCACAGACCCCTGTCCCAAAGGAAAAAAACAAAGGGCCCCAACACCATAATTGTTGTGCAGACCTAACCAAAGAGTTTGCATTTAACCTTGTGTCTTGTAATAAACATATATCAGAACGGAGATCTTTTAATACAGTAAATGTAATCAGTCTTCTTTTAGCATTCCTCATACTATTGACATTGATGGTTGCAATATTCAACCAGGAAGAAAACTGAGAAAAAGACATGATAAAACCTAAATCAAGGTGTCTTCCTTAACCTAAAGCTTCGTCTCACTCTAGCATTTTCTTTTCCCCTTCCCCAAGCATTATGTCTAATGAATCACCCTCAGATTCGGAGGAGTGCGGAGCTAGGGATGAAGTCTCTGAATCCCCACCTTGTTCTGAATCTACCGTAGTTTTAGCCAGAACAGTAAATTTATTGGATAACACAATCCCTTCTTCCCCTGGAGCACAGGCCTTGGCCACCTTAGACTTGGGTCTCGTTTGCTTTATGCTCCTCTTCTTAGCAACACTTTTGACCATGGGGGGGCATTTCACTGATTAAAACTTCCCTCTCCAAAGTTTGTGGAGTGTTTATACTAGGGACATCAAACTACTGGCTGATTGAGGGTCGTGGAGTGTTCAGAGGTTACCTCAATCCGATCTCCCACCTCTCCCAAGGGAGGAGAGGGGCGAAGGAGGGGTAGAGGGATGGTATGGGGGTGGTCTAGCAGAAGGCCCTTTCTTTTTATCATTTCTTTTTTTTGGGCTTCCTGTAGTATAAGATCTTGGTTAACACAGTCAGTGCGTTTGTGTATAGCCCAGGGAGAAGTTCTAAAAGTATGCCCCGTATCCTCACACAAATTACACCGAAGTTCTTCAGTACACTCGGAACTATGGTGACCAAAAGACAAACAAAGATTACACTTGATCCTGTCACAGGCAGAGCCCAAGTGAGTAAAAGAACCACACTTAAAGCAGGCCAAGGCTGTCCTGGATGAAACAATGCCCCTTTCACTACCAAAAAATAAGCTATTAGGAGATGTACAGGCCCTAAACTATTATTTCTGAGCCGAACCCGCAAGGTCCAACCCCCATTCCAAATACATTCCTCATCAAATATAGGTTTAGGACTATCCAAGACATCACATTTTTTCTCCAAACAACAAACATTGTGTATAGATACAGATTCATTACGAAATAACACAGTAACCTGCCTAATGGAGGGCTTTGTTAAAGGAATAGCCTTGAAAGGCAACCATAACTCAAGAGTATTTCAAAGTGTCATATTTGGACCAGAAACGGTCGAGACTTTGAGGGGAAGTAAAACTATCATCATAAATTACTGACCCTGACACATGAATCAGGGCATAAATTTCAGTCGAGAAAAAAACCAAAAGACCCTTTCAAAAGAGTATGCCCCACATAAAGTCTGTCAGGTGCCAACTCTAGTCCACCTAAATATTCCAAACGGACCGCATTATGTCTTTGCAAGGGGGGGGGCTGAAAAAGGATCCTTTTTCCTAAAGGACTCCCAAGCCTTTTTTGTGCGTTCCTGAAACTTGGCTCCAGTCACTGGTTGCTCAACTTCATTTATCTCCGAATCTCCCCAATTAGATAAATGTTTTGCAGTATTTTCAGACTCCGAGGCAGAGGAATCTACTTCCTGAACAGAACAGTCAGGTAATGTCTCTGCCACTCCAGGAGTAGAATAACAAACACTGGGCTCCGATTCAACATTTACAATTACTCCTTCAGAATTCTGAACCACAGGAGGGGGAGGCATTCCCGGAATTGGGCTGTGACTGGGATCGGGGACCCAGATGCCAGCCTCTCCCCGCATCCACCCCGCTGCGAAGCAGAGCGGCTCCAGCGAAGTCGGGGATTTCCCACAAGGTAAAGCTGCTACAAAGTCACTCTCTCTCCCCTTTCTTAAACCGAGGGGATTAGTGACCGTAGGAGGAGAATGATTGACAAAAATAGGGTTAGAACTCACAGTTTGCATTACTTCCATGTTTGGAACTGAAGACGTTGTTGCTGTCACAGGCCGCGGATCTACTGTCAAGACTCCCCGTTGCAATGGATGAGTCAGGCCACAGGTATACAGGTGAAATTAACATGTCATTAGCCTGAGGTCGTTGCTTCTGAACCTCAGCTGTAGCTACCGTGGTGTGCCTCAATTCTGCACACAATACTGTTGCTGCTGCTTGCAATTCACTCGGACTTAACAATTCCTCCTGAGACAATGGGGAAATCATAACTTTTTTTTTCCATATTCCTCAAATCGTTATCCTGCTTGTCACCAAATCGCAATGATTTATTTTTTTGTAATAAATGTTCCAGCCACACTTCATCCGTGGAAAAAAGCCCATGAGCTACGTCCACTATTTCCTTCTGGTCAGGCTCCTTCATTTGTAAAGCAATATTAATTTCCATCACAGCAGCTTCTACAGACATGGTCTCCTGAGCTGGACCTGTGGGCTGGGAGACCTGCTCACCCACAGGTACACCAGCAGAATGATCTTTTAACTCCTGTTTGTCACCTTTAACAGCTCCATTTGCAAGGCTTTCCTTTGCATTTTATATTTCTCCTCTGCCAATAATAACTCTCTGAGTTTCTCTTTCTTTTGCAACAGTTCTGAACCAGGTATTAAAGGGGACTGTACCTTAGCTAAGTTTGTAGCTTCTTCCACAGTTTGTGACCAATCCATGTCAGATTCTGGAAAGCAAACAGGAACATCATTTTCATTTTCCTTATCTGTAGCAAATTGCAAGTCCACATTGTCCACAAGAGATATTGGAACAGAAAGGGATTCCTTGTCTTCTGTCTCTCCTATGCAGTCCTCCTCCACCAGGATCCACAGGCGCCATTCTTGGTCCCACAGAAAATGGGTCCCCCTCACAAGAAGCAAGAGTAGGGAATTTCCCTGGTGTCCTGGCCAAATCCCCCCATTCACTAAAAATACCACCAACAGCTTAATCTGGTTCAAAGTCAGTTGCCATTCATCTGTATCCCCCTCCCCGTGCCTGAAAATAGGCAGAATTTGTCTAGTGCACTTACCCGGTCAACAAAAAATAAATAAATACAAATAAAATCAACAAGGAGGGTATCCTGGACTCTTCAAACCAATTTGCTAGCAGAAGCTCTACACACAGGTCATTAAGTAATCTATTACAAGACAGAGAAACTTGATCTAGCACAACGTGCAAAGCTCTCAGCAGTGGTCCACAGCTGGAGCGGAAAGCACACTCTGTTGTAAACTTTAACCTTCACACTTGTGGTCAGTGGCTCAGCTACTATCTCCTACATGTCTGTGGTCTCACATGGTAAATGATGCAAGCTGATGAGAAATGTTTCAAGCTCAGAAGTCTGCAATTTGGAATTAATGCATGGTTTGGGGGGTTATGGCACGAGGCCAAGACAGAGGGCCTACAACCACCCAACCATGCATTAATTCCAGAGTAGAACACTCCTTTTGGAGTGGCTTAATGTACTTGTGACATGGCAAGTGCTGTGGAACATCTGTACTATTGTTACAAATAAATAAAATACTGTTACTAGAAACAATAAGCAGAAAAAACGGTTGAAAAGGTTAAAAATCTTTACTGCATTTTAGCACACCACATAGTCACATAAGCAACATTTATTAATACAGTTATGGTGCAAAAACAAAGGCACACATTTTTATCAGTTCAATACTATAGTAATGGGTATTAATTGCTATTTTTACATTTAACGTGGTATATTTGTTTGTACACCCATCGTAACAGACCTGAGATTTATTTCAGCACTCGCTTCCTTACTGTCGCCTTGCATTGTGGTCGTTCAAAAAAAAAAAAAAAAAAACACAGATGTCACTGGAACAGCTACTTAGCTCACTTAACTTGATTCAATATCAGGGACACTGCTGAAAGACTCAACATAGTAAATAAAAGAACACAGCGGGCATTTACAAGTGAGATAGATGTATACAGATAACATATCTCTGTAGCCTGTTCTGGTTTTCTGCAGCACATTTGCTCTATTTGGGGATCTCCCTATCCATTCTGTTCAGGAAGAGTATTTAGTTATTTGAATTTAACTGGCTGGACTCACTGAGATTATATTTTTTCAGGGGTAACCCGTGTCTTAATGCTTACTTGTAATTTTGTACTCGATCACTGCGGTATCAGGGATAGAAATTAACTTTTTTCGGTACCTGCACCAAGGTGCATGTGGTGGCAAAAGTTACATGCACCTGAGTCAGGTTACTTGCACTAGTGGGCAAAATGATAAAAAAAATGATTTAACTGATTGTGGAATTGGTGCATACAAAATAAATTGATTACTATTCTAAAATAGCGCTTTCAAGCGAGGCAGGGACAGGTGGATGGTTCTCTGTCACAGAATTAGACAAGGGCATATGGTGTATGTACAGCATAGACGATTATAACAGTAGTGGTGGATGAGCAGTAGGCATAGACCAAGCACACACAGCAGCAAAAGCACTGCAGCAACAGATGGTAGACACACTGCCTGTAGCAAACCTCACACTGCTTTGGCTATTTTTTTTTTATTTTTGCATGGGATATTTATAACACAGCTGTATTTCTTTTTTAATATTTAAGGTGCAGGGTTTTTTCTCATTAATTTCAGACACAACTACTGTTGTTGGTGCTGCCCTGTTAACTGCAGACTGGGAGCAAGGTCACAGTAAGAATTCTGTGCTGCTAATATGAATTAAATTAGATTTTTACTACCCGCACCAAAATAAAAAGAAAAACAATTATAAGCAAGTTAGGGTATTTTGCTGCTGGAGTGCTGCTCTGTCAACTGCAGTCCGGGAGCAGGGTCACAGCAAGACGTCTGTGCTGCTAAGAATTAAAATAGATTTTAATACAAATTACCACCACCAAAAAAAAAAAAACAGTGGGCAGCAAGTTAGGGTATTATATTTTTTCCTTAAAACAATCAAGTGGGGAATCGAGGTTGTGGTAGGTTATGGTAAAAGTTTATAACCACTGTTCCTAAGAAAGATTTTCTATCTCTCTGTAATTCTTAAAACAAAGCCTTTACAGTATACCAAATCAGTTCTCAAAGCAACTGCCATTCAGTTGCCCTTCTATCTCTCTGGAGTAAAGTCTGCTCAAAATCTACTTAGGGAAGGGGTGAAAACCCCAAATTGATCAATTTGCCTTCTGCCAAGTAATCAGTTTGCTTTGCTGAAATGTATTTTTTTTTTTTTTTTACTTAAACAAAAGTATATCTTTCCGAAGAAAAGCCTGCTCAAAAAAAAAAAAAAAAAAGAAACTTGGGGAAGGGGTGAAATCCCAACTTTATCGAATTTGCTTTCTGCAAAATAATCTGTTTCTTTTGCTCAAAATGTTTTTTTTTTTTTTAAAACAAACAGAAGTCTGATGACCCTTCCTAAATATCTATAACTATTCAATGTATAACAAACTTCAACGTCGATCACAAATTCCACTCACGGAAGAGCTCTGCGCCAAATGACTGTTCACTTTAGCAGTTCAATCCAAAATGCATAGCTGACACAGACACGCATGCCTATGTGAACCTTACTGTACCACGAGGGTGACAGAAAGAAGCACACATGGTATAAGTAAGGGTAAGATAGTATGCCAGAGCCAGATATGCCAGCATTACCACCACGCCTCTTGCACTCCATACCCCCCTCCCGCGTTTCCAACACCCATCGCTGATTGGCAGTGACTACAGTGTCAGGCAACCTAGTGCCCACCTCAATCCCTTTATTACCAGTCACCACTGCAGCCTGTGACTTCAGCATGATTGACTTGCCTCTCGGAGACTGTAACCCCTCCCGATGTCCAGTCGTATGATCCCGACTCCTCTGAGACACTCTGAGCTCTTCCTTCGGCACTTCAGCTCTCTGTCCTGACTCCAACTCCAAACAGTGCTCGCTTTGTCACGCTGCTCACTACCGCGAATCCTCACTGTGGTGTGCATGCGTGCGTGCGACGTTACATCAGCCAGAAAAAAAAAGTATTCAGCCTGTCTCTTCAGCACTGTACCCCTTGTGGCAGCTTGTTGTAAATGCAGCCTAAAAGAACATGAATGATCTACCTGCACCACAGTGAATGCGGGAGAAAAAACTACATGCACCAGCCTGTTTCTACTTGCATAGGAAACAGGCTAGTATCGATAATTGACCCTGTGCGAAATCTCTGAGGTTTATTTACATTGCTCTGCTGCTGAACAGAACGGCTTTGCGGTGATTGTGACGATTCCCTAGGTGGGTGGGACAGGCAAAATACATTGACCAAAATGCCTACTGTTAAATAACTCACCTGCTGGCGATTTCTATGTGGCTCAAAGCACTACTTAACATTATTAATGCAGTCTCTAACTTGATTTGTAACACGGCAAAAATGTAAGTACTCAAAGGGAGCGTTTCTTGTGGGTTTGATTTTTTTTTTTAGTGGTTGTACACAGTACTACAAGACCAACTGTGCATTACTTAGGAATTAATGCATGGCTGGCTGCTATTAACTGACCAATAGAAACGCTCCATTTGAGCACTTTAATTTTTGTCATGTACAGATATAAATACACTCCGGTCTCCTAGCTGCCTTTCAGACAGACCCCCAACCATCACCGGGACTTACATTTGGCCTGCTCTCTCTGCCATAGTCATTTAAAGGAAGAGAGTGTAAGTCGGCTCAGAGTAGCCAGACGCCAGATCCATTCCTTTTGCTGGCTTGAGCACCCTGCCCCCACACTCTGACATTTTGTGCAGGTCACCCGCCATAGAATTTAAAAGGGGCACCTCATGTTTTTTTTTTTGTTTTTAAATATTTCAGAGGTTTCTTTTGATCAAATCAAAGGCAGCACGCAACTAATAAGGCTCCTATCAGCTGAGCAGCGATTTTGGTTTGGCCCAAACAGACCCAAAAATATATGTGTTTATTTATTTAGCTTTTGTTAACCAGGTAGGTGCACTGGACAAATTCCTACTGTCATGTACAACCTGAGAGAGTAAAAAAGATGTATACCACATTCACCAAACTATTCCAACACAAATTACTGAAGCACAAGGGGCAGGGTGTTCACAACAGGAAGGGAGGTATCAGATGAACGGATCCTCAGAGCCAAATTACAATCCCTTCGCCTTCTAAATGGATGCTGTACAACAGGAATGGAGGCCAGCAGAAAAGACAAAGGACTGCATACAAACAGAAGAGATAAAGTACTAAGTGCCCCAGCTGGGACTTGAACACAAGCCACCCACAACACCGTTCCGGCTGCGCTACCAGCTGCGCCACCAAGCAACTGGAAACTGGGCCGTCAGAAAGCACATTAATCTTTCTCCAAAGCACAGCCTGGTGCTGCACAGATGATTACATTTTCAATTATGAGAATGCAGTGTGCACATTTATGGAAGAGACAAAGAAGCAAGTGCCTTAGCAAGACAAATGCATGTCCGTCTAAAGTACTCCGTCCCAGGGGAGGGTACTATGGAGCACCTCTCGAACAGCGACACCTGATGAGGAATGGAACCATGCCTAGTGTTGGTGACTAACCACAGTTTTGACTCTAGGCAGTCATATAATACACTGATAATATTTGATGATAATATTTAACAGAGTTTATGAATCAGGTTTAAAAAGTTTAGCTTCCAGCAAAATGTGGTTAAAAATATGTTTAGTGGCACCTAAGAAAAAATTACTTACCACAGTAATCTTGCTTCTTCCAGGGGATACTCTAATATTCCTAACTCTTACACAGTATGCCTTTAAGCCAGATGATGGAACATTATGCTAATTATGGAATCACTGGTACGTGCCATTTTTTTAAATGCTGCCGCCTATCAACTGCCTACATTCTAACCCTCATATTTCGTGGACGCCTGACAAGACAGGGCCCAAGAGGAATTTAATAGTTATCTATAACAACAACAACAATAACAATAACAATAACAACAACAACAACAACAGCAGCACCCAGAAACAAAAACTCCAACTGGAGAGAAAAAACATTAACCAAACACCCCCCAGTGTCAGAATCACCTGAAGAGGGGAAAAACCACTGAAACACAGTTCCAATATAAAAGCCAGAGTGTGGCACACATACCCCTGGTATTACAGCATGGAGTGCAGAGGCCACTGGTTCTAGCAGGGGAGGCAGGGTGGGAGAGTTGTGAATACTGGGAGTATCCCCTGGAAGAAACAAGATTACTGTGGTAATTTTTTCTTCTCACCTCAGGAATACTGGGAGTATCCCCTGGAAGAAACAAGATTACTGTGGTATTTTTTCTTCTCACCTCAGGAATATTCCAATATTCCTAACTCTTATGCAGACTAAGAAGCAGTACCTTTGGAGGTAGGCACAGAACGTACTTTGGAAATGGGCTCTGCAGGACAGCTGTGCATCCAGGCTATGATGCTTGGTAAAGGCGTGCACTGTCCTCCATGTGGCTGCTTTGCAGCTGTCCACCAAAGGGACATCCCAAGAAGCTGCTGCAGTAGCAGCTGTTCCCCTTGTGGAATGGGCTCTCAGCCCTGCTGGGGCCTCCTTCCCAGCTTCTGAATAGCAAAATCCAGCGAGAAATGGACCTCTTAGATGCTGGATTTCCTTTTCCTGCATCCCCATATGTTAGGAACAGTCGTTTCCTCTCCTGTCTATGGGCTTTGGTGACTGTGATGTACTAGCTAAGAGCTCTCTTGACATCAAGACTGTGCAAGAAAATAGGTGAGGTGATGGACTGGTTCAATTGAAAGTCCGAGACCACCTTTGGAAGAAATTTTCTGTTAGTTTGCAGGACCACTTTGTCCCTGTGGAATGAAATGTAGTCAGAAAAATTAGGAGTCCTGGTGCTTGAGATGGTAGCCCAGTTAAAAATAGGAGAATTTTAAAAAACTGTAATAAAACTAAAGAAAAACACATTTCACATGAAATGTTTGTTTTGTTTTTAATTTCAAATGCTTTTCCTTGTTTTATTTTCTGTAAGCTGCCAGTTGTGTTCCCCCAAACCCCACAATCTGACAGTCCCCCCCCCCCCGAGTGACTTCAGACAATACTTTCCTATTTGTTGTTAATTTTATACGATTTTTCTTTTTTTTCCTTTTTATAGGCTGCCACCAGTTGTGTTCCCCAAGGGCCCCACAATCCGACCCCAACAAATGACTGACTTCAGACAGTGTGCTTTCCTTTTTGTTTTTAATTGCATGCTTTTCCTTTTGCTTTTCCTTTTTTCCCTGTAAGTTGCCACCAATTGCCTTGTTGGTTCCTAGAGATCCCCACAATCTGACAGCAGTCACTCCAAGGTTTGTAATTCCGATATGTTCAATAAATAAAATAAATAAGATTTCAGACAGTGTTTTCCCTTTTTTTTATATAAAAGAATTTTATTCAAACACAAATACACGCATACAATCACAGTCATATACAGATTCCATTAATACAACAGAATGGCAGTATATCCCACTATTAACCACTTTCTTACTACAGGTAGTTATTTTTGGCATTTCTCTTCGCAGCTATATACCTATAAACATGAAAGACACCCGGCTGGGGTGGTCAGGTGTTGCACTGTCATAACTCATTATCTTATAAATCTGTCCCCTCCCAAAGGAACACATTCTCCTGCTGGGTCAAATCTGCCAAAAAGGGAGCACATTCTCTAGTGAAACTGTCAAGCTCGTCTTTAACAAGAAGGGTCAGTCTTTCCAATGCTAGGGTGCGCAGTGCCAATATCCACCAGCCCTGCAGAGTGGGCGCGGCACCCGAAACCCAGGTATTTTGAATACAATGTCTTGCCAGAATTAAAAGAATCCTCACCCACCTCAGTAATGGTTCCCAGTCCCCTCCTGCTTCGTGTTCAACACCGAACAAACAGGTCAGTGGGTCCAATAATATTATCCTTCCCCACATTCTCCCAACCTCCAAGGCCACGCCCTCCAAAACTGCTGTAAGACCTGACAGGTCCAGAAACAGTGGATGTTATGTGCCCACTTCTCTCCCACATCTGTCACATTGAGGGGATATGGCCGGGTGGTACTTATGAACCTCAGCCGGGGGAGATATTGTATCCTCTGTGTATAAACTTGTAAAAAGCTTCTTTAAACTTATTACCGAGCAGAAGTCCCATATTCATGGAGCGTAACACCACCCAATCCTGTTCACGTATCTGAGTACCCAAGTCCCTCTCCCAGAGCACCCGGGTTTTCAGTGAGAGATCCGGCATACAATATCCAGTTTCCCTGACAGCCCTCCCCATGAAACCTTTCGTGTCCTGTTTTGATCCTTGAATAAGTAGCTCTATTTTTTTCATTTCCACCATACCTGGACCTTCTCTAGTTAACCCCCTATGTATGCCCCAACTTGAAAGTACCGGAACAGGTGTCCATCCCCCAAACTGAGTCGCTGACGCAGGTCTAAAAATGAAGAAAGTCCCCCCTGTTACACAAGTCTTCTAGATATTTTATTCAGTCTTTCCCATAACTTGAACCCCAGGTCCTCCCATCCTGGCAAGAAATATGGGTTACCAGCTACAGGTACCAGAAACATGTCCACTGCTACTGCCCCCCTCTGTCTTAGAGTCTACCCCAACTATTCAGCACTGCCAGAACCAGAGGATTCTTAAGTCTCCTGCCCCCATACGCCGTATCTCCAATTACGCTGAAAGTCTCGCTTTGCAGACACTTTGTTCGAGGTCCAACCACCGGGCCGCCTGGGGCATGTATATCCAGTAAATACATGTTACTCACCTGTAACAGGACTTCTAGGAGTGGTATATGTTGTTCATCCACACTGTCTGGCAGGTTCCTTGCCGCTTTAAACGTTGCAGGAAGGGCTTCAAGCTGGCTCCTCCCACCCACCTGGGTGGTAAAACTCTCGGCTCCGCCCCATGACGCCAGATCTGGCCTGCTGGAAGCCTCAGGTTGTAATGTCGGAGCTTGGGAGGTCGGGTGGGTTCGTGTGGATGAACAACATATACCATTCCTAGAACTCCTGTTACAGGTGAGTAACCTGTATTTCTAGGGACATGGATATGTTGTTCATCCACACTATCTGGCAGACTCCTAGCAGTTCTCCGGGAGGAGGGAGGCAAGGCGCACACCCCCTAATACTTACTTGGGGAACAAAGATTGGAGAACCGAGGCCCCAAAACCAGCATCCCGGCGTGACTCAAGGTCGATGTGGTAGTGGGAAATAAAGGTGTGTGCTGACTTCCAGGTAGCAGCCCTGCAGATCTCCTGGATAGGGACATCCCTGGAAGCAGCCACCGATGCAGCAGTATGGCGGGTAGAATGAGCTCTTATCCCTCTGGGAGGCTCCATGCCTGCCAACTCATAGCAGAGATTTATGCAGGAGGTGACCCATCTGCCCCTATCGTCCGCTTGGCTGCAGGTCTGCCAGATCTTGGCTTCAGCGTGAGTGACAAACAGCTGGCGAACCTCTCCCAATTTCAGCCATGCGCTCCTTATAATAGCGAGTGCCCTTCTAGGGTCCAGAGTATGGAGCCTATATTAAGCCTCCGAGTGTGATTGGGGTAGAACACGGCAGAGTCAATACCTGATTAAGGTGAAACTCCGACACCACCTTCGGAAGGAATTTCGGGTGGGGGCGTAGGACAACCTTATCCCTGTGGAAGACCAGGTAAGGAGACTCGATGCTCAGCGCCTGGAGTTCTCCCATCCTTCTGGCTGACGTGATAGCCACCAAGAAGGCGGTCTTCCACGACAGGTGGGGGAGACCACACCTGTGCATTGGTTCAAATGGCTTGCCCATGAGCTTTGCCAGTACCAGCAGTAAATCCCACGGAGGTGGGGGTTCCCACACTGGTGGGGAAATGTGATCAAGGCCTTTGAAAAAGCGCCCGACCACTTTTTCCTGCGCCACTGACTGCTGACCGGCCCGCGCCTGGTAAGCAGAAATGGCTGCCAGGTGCACCTTAAGGGTCGTCGACCTAAGCCCTTGACTAGATAGGGACCATAGATAGTCCAAAATGCTTGCACAGGACACGAGAAAGGGTCCAACCCTTTTCCCCCGACACAAATGGAGAACCTCTTCCATTTGAAGGCATAACATTTTCTGGTCGACTCATCGGGACGCCTCAGCGACGTTGAGGACCTCGTCGTGAAAGACCCAAGGCCTGGAACTCTAGCCGCTCAGGAACCAGGCCGTCAGGTGCAGGGATTGAAGGTCCGGATGGAACACCTTCCCCTGATTGACTGAGAGCAGGTCGGGCGAGCTGGAAGCTGCCGCGGAGTCCTGGAGCTGAGACTGAGGAGATCTGGGTACCAGAACTGGCAAGGCCAGTCTGGGGCTATCAGAATCACCTGCGCCTTGTCCCTCCTCGCTTTCAGCAGGACCCTGTGAATCAGGGGAACGGGGGGAAAGGCGTAAAAGGGCCGGGGTCCACGGCCTCGAGAGGCATCCTGCAGCGAGCCCTGCTGGAGGCGGGCATGAAACAGCCTCAGCTTCGCGTTCTCCCTGGAGGCAAACAGATCCACCAGAGGTGTGCCCCAGTGGGAGAACAGGTCTTGTACTATCTCCGGCAGGAGAGACCACTCGTGCGATGCAGCCCCTATCTGGCTCAGGGCATCGGCCAGGGTGTTGGAGGCTCCTGCCACATGAATGGCCAGGAGATCCGCCTCCAGGCTGCGCACTAGTGACCAGATGCGGAGAGCTTCCTTGCATAGAGGCAAGGAGCGCGTCCCGCCCTGGCGGTTTAGATAGTACATGGTCGTGGTATTGTCCGTCTGGACTCGGACCACTTGACCCGGAGAAGCGGAGCAAAGGCGGTGAGAGCTAGGCAGACCGCACGGAGCTCCAGCAGGTTGATATGGCATCGGGACTCCAGCGGGGACCAGAGGCCGTGCACTCGGTGTTCCCCAGATGGGCACCCCAACCCATCAAAGAGGCGTCGGTCGTTAGAGAGACCGTCGGCCGAAGCGGACAAGCAGGATACCCTCCTGCAGATGAGGCAGGAGCGGTCAACCACTGGAGGCGTTCCACATCTCCTGGGTCGCCCACACGCTGGTCAGAGGATCGCAGCGCTGTGACCACTGACTGGCCAGTCCCACTGGAGGCGCATGTGCCAGCGTGCCCAACGGACTACGCTGGTACAGGCCGCCATGAGACCCAGAAGTCGCAGGAAGTCCCGGGCAGGGCGCAATTGCCCAACCAGAAATGATTGGGCAAAGGAGGTAAGAACCTCGGCCCTGTCCGCCGGGAGCCGTGCTCTGGCTCGAAGAGAGTCGAGCTCTGCCCCGATGAAAGATATCACCTGCTTCGGCTCGAGTTCCGACTTGGCCTCGTTGACCAGGAGGCCCAGTTGAGAGCAAACCCGGAGGGCCAGATCTCTGGAGAGCTGCTGCTTGGCTACTGCTCTGCCCTGGTCCCGCACCTGCTTGACCGTGGTCTGCAGGTCGGCGGGAAGATGAGGGACAACCTCATCCAGGGAGCCCAACAGGGCATGGGAGAAGTGCGCCATGAGGACGGCCGAACTGGCCTGACGAAGACCAAGAGAGAAGGCAGCATACACTTTCCGCCCGGCATAGTCCAACTTCTTGGACTCTTTGTCGGGAGGTTTGTCCACGTCCCTGGCATTGCCGGCGCCAGAAAACGCTGTCCGTAACCAACCCTTCAGCCGAAGGGTGTTCGGAAAAGCCAGACAGAGAGCCCGTAGGGACCGCATACTTCCTGGCCATCCTGGCCGACAGGCGCAGGACAGGAAGCCGGATGCTGCCATAATTCCAGGGCCGGGCCGACAATGGCTTCGGCCACCGGAAAGGCCTCCGTAGGAGAATCCCCTCGGTCCAGAATCTCAGTGAGGGGATATCTAGCCCATTTGGATACGGGTTCAAGCTTCATCCCAGTGGATTCAGAGATGAGCCTAAGAAGTCCGAGGAAGGACGAAGGGCTATCAACCGCTGACTGCCCCCCAGAGGACTCCAAGTCAGGCGGCTTGGAGAATAGGGAGAGTCATCGAATCCGACCAATTGTCGAAGAGCTGCCTGGAGCCTGAGCCACTCTCCACTTGCCGAGGCTTGTCGGGCGTGAGTGACCGACAGCCTCGGGAAGGCCCTGGGCCGACCGTGAATCTTCGGCGGTGCCCCGACTGTCGGCTGAGGCGGAGGCGGTTCCACCAAAATTGGTGGAGCAGCTGGAATAGGTCGAACAACCGGCCTGGAAACAGGCTCCTCGACCACCACAAGGGGTTGATTCGACTGGTCCGGTGGCAACCATTTGATGGCCGGGGAAGAGGCCTGAGCCGGCTTGTTGCCAGCCAGTAAAAGTTGTTGCCACATGAGATCCTCATATTTTCGGCGCAACTTACGCCGAAGCCTCCCCTCCTCCGAGGAGGAGGAAGATGAGGAAGAGCGGCGATGCCGCTTACCGCGGTGCCGAGACCGAGACAGTCTTTGTCGACGGGAGCGGCTGGACCGCGAAGATGTCCGAGACCGAAAATCTCGGCCAGGCCGAGGTCGGTGAGGCGGGGAGCCGAGGATCGGCAATCCCTTCGGCTCGGTCGACAAGACCGGCGGCTCTGGGGCCAGAGGCACAGATGAGCCGACGGTATCCACAGTCCTTGCCGGGGGAACCGGGGAGGAGGGAATCTCGGCTTCTCCAGCCGACAACCCGTCTACGGGTGAGAAAATCTCGACCCGTCGGCGGTGTCTGTCACCTGGCCTGTGGCGGGGCACCGTGAAGCCAGTGGCGAAGCCGAAAAATGCGACCCAAGTGGGCTGACCGACAAGGGAGGAGATCTTCCCACTCCCAGGAGGCGTCGGCGATGGGACTTACCCTTACTTTCTTGACCGATGAAAGCGGTCCGAAGAAGTTGGACCCTCGCCCTTAGTTGAGAGGGTCAGGCAAAGCTCCTTAAACAAAGCTGAGTAGGAGGCCCCAAGAGAAAGCGGGACGAAAGCAGCAGAAGACGAAGTCGCAGCCTGAGCCGCCTCTTCCTTGAGGGCAACCAACTGTTCTAGTTGTTCAGCGGATCCCGCAGCCACGGAAACCGCCAGTCGAGCCTCCTTGGATTTAACCGGAGGAAATCTCCTTTCGGGGTGCCCTAGTTGGAGACGGGCAGCGCGGTCCTCGAGGACGTAGACCGAAAAGGAGGAACACAGATCGCAAGCCTGCGGGTCGTGCTCCTGGCCAAGGCAGTAAACGCACGTGGAGTGCGGGTCCGTCCGAGACATCTTCTGCCCACAGGGACATCTCCGAAATCCGGGAGTTGATTTGTCCATCGCATCCGCGAGAAGAAGACCGAAGAGGTAAAAGTTTTAATTTTTTTTTTGAAAATTTCAAACCGAAGATTTTTGGGCCCAAAGCTTAAACGCAGAGCGTTAAGGAGGGAACCTGAGCTTCCAAGCGGTAAGGAAGATCTGGCGTCATGGGGCGGAGCCGAGAGTTTTACCACCCGGATGGGTGGGAGGAGCTAGCTTGAAGACCTTCCGGCAAGATTTAAAGCGGCAAGGAACCTGCCAGATAGTGTCGATGAACAACATATCCATGTCCCTAGAACCTGTATTTCTAGGGACATGGACATGTTGTTCAATCCACACTGTCCAGCAGACTCCTAGCAGTTCTCCAGGAGGAGGGAGGCAAGACGCACACCCCCTACTTAGGAAATAAGGACTGGAGAACCGAGGACCCAAAACCAGCATCCCGGCAAGACTCAAGGTCAATGTGGTAATGGGTAATAAAGGTGTGTGCTGACTTCCAGGTAACAGCCTTGCAGATCTGCTGAATAGGGACGTCCCTAGAAGCACCTACCGAAGCAGCGGTATGCCGGGTAGAATGAAGTCTTATCCCTCTGGGAGGCTCCATGCCTGCCAACCTATAGTAGAGATCCATGCAGGAGGTGACCCACCTGCTTATCATCCGCATGGCTGCGGGTCTGCCAGGTGCGGCTTAAGCGAGAGGTGACAAACAGCTGGCGAACCTCTCCCTGAACTTCAGCCGTCCACTCCTTATAATAAGCAAGCGCTCTTCTAGGGTCCAGAGTATGGTGCCTATATTCGGCCTCTGAGGTGTGACTGGGGTAGAACACCGGCAGAGTCAACACCTGGTTAAGGTAAAACTCCGACACCACCTTCGGAAGGAATTTCAGGTGGGGGCGCAGGACAACCTTGTCCCTGTGGAAGCCCGGATAAGGAGACCCGATGGAAAGGCCTGGAGCTCTCCCATCCTTCTGGCTGACGTGATAACCACCAAGAAGGTGGTCTTCCATGACAGGTGAGAGATGTCACACCTGTACACCGGTTCAAATAGCATGCCCATGAGCTTAGCCAATACCAGCAGTAGATCCCACGGAAGTGGAGGTTCTCGCACCGGAGGGGATATGAGATCAGGGCCTTTGAAACAGCGCCCGACTACCTTTTCCTGCGCCACAGACTGCTTGCCAGCCCGCGCCCGGTAAGCAGAGATGGCTGCTAGGTGCACCTTAAGGGTCGTCGACCGTCGACCGAAGCCCTAGCTGAGAAACGGACCATAGGTAGTCCAGAATGCTAGCCAAGGAACAGGAAGAAGGGTCCAACCCCTTGTCCTGACACCAAATGGAGAATCTCTTCCATTTGAAGGCATAGCACTTCCTGGTCGACTCCTTACAGGACGCCTCAACGACTTTGAGGACCTCATCGGAAAAACCCAAGGCCTGGAACTCTAGAAGCTCAGGAACCAGGCCGTCAGGTGCAGGGATTGAAGGTCTGGATGGAGTACCTTCCCCTTGTTCACTGAGATCAGGTCCGGGTGGGCTGGAAGCCGCCTCGGGAGCCAGGAGCTGAGGCTGAGGAGATCTGGATACCAGAACTGGTGGGGCCGGGCTGAGACTCCCAGAATCACCTGTGCCTTGTCCCTCTTCACCTTGAGAAGCACCTTGTGGATCAAGGGAAATGGAGGGAAGGCGCAGAAGAGGCCCGGAGTCCACAGCCTCGAGAAGGCATCCCCCTGCAGCAAGGGGGGGGCAGGCGTGAAACAGCCTCAGCTTTGCATTCTCCCTGGAGGTGAACAGATCCACCTGAGGGGTGCCCCAGTGGGAGAACAGATCTTGTACTACCTCCGGTAGGGGAGACCACTCGTGAGATGCAGCGCCCATCCGGCTGAGGGTATCAGCCAGACTGTTGGAGGCTCCTGCCACATGAATGGCTAGGAGATCTGCCCCCAGGCTGATCACGAGAGACCAAGTGCAGAGAGCCTCCTTGCACAGGGGCAAGGAGTGCATCCCGCCCTGTCGGTTGAGGTAGTACATGGTTGTGTTGTCCGTCTGGACCTGGACCACTTGACCCAGTACAAATGGAGCAAAGGCGGCGAGGGCTAGTCGGACCGCTCGAAGCTCCAGCAGGTTGATGTGGCATCGAGACTCCTGAGGGGACCAGAGGCCATGGGCATTGAGCTCCCCCAGATGGGCACCCCAACCCATCAGAGAGGCATTGGTCGTCAGAGTGACCATCGGCTCAGGGCGGACAAACAGGATACCCTCCTGCAGATTAGCTGGAACGAGCCACCACTGTAGGCCATCCCACATCTCCTGGGTCACCGCCACTGGCTGGTCCAGAGGACGGGCGCTGTGACCATTGGCAGGCCAGCCCCCATTGTAGGGGACTCACATGCCAGCGGGCCCAATGGACCACGCTGGTGCAGGCTGCCAGGAGGTGCAGGAAGTCCCGGGCAGGGCGCAATTGCCCAACCAGAAATGATTGGGCAAAGGAGGAAAGGACCTCGGCACCGTCCACTGGGAGCCGGGCTCTGGCTTGAAGAGAGTTGAGCTCTGCCCCGATTAATTGAATTACCTGCGATGGCACGAGTTCCGACTTAGCCTCGTTGATGAGGAGGCCAATCTGAGAGCAGACCTGGAGGGCCAGATCCCTGGACCACTCCACCACCAACCTGGAGGGGGCTGCAATCAGCCAGTCGTCCAGGTAAGGGTACACCCGGACCCCTCAGCGCCACAAGAATGCTGTCACCACTGCCATGTATTTGGTGAAGACCCTGGGAGCTGGAGAGAGGCCGAAGGGCATGGCCCGGAACTCGCAAAGAGATCCCTCTGCTCGAAAGTGGAGGAATCACTGATGAGACGGACGGATTGGGACGTGAAGGAATGCGTCCTGAAGGTCCAGAGAACAAAGCCACATGCCTAGTTCCAAGGATGGAATGATCTGAGCCAGAGTGACCATCCTGAAGGTGCACTGCCTTAGGAACTTGTTCAGGTCGTGTAGGTCAAGAATGGGGCGCCAGCCCCCCCCATCCGTTTTGGGACCAGGAAGTACCTGGACACAAACCCTGGGTCTGGAGGAGGATCCGCCACCTCGCTGATCACCTCCTTCTGGAGAAGCAAAGCAATGTCAGCTCGACGAGCAGACAGAGAAGCTGCGGACCCCGTTGCCCCCCATGGGGCGACGGCTCGATAGGGAGGAAACTGCTCTAATTCCAGAGGCAGACCCCTGCCCACCACTTCTAGCACCTAGCGGTCCGTGGTGATAGCACATCCGTCCCGTGGGGGGGGGACGGGCAGGAGTGACGAGGTTGGGGGCGACACCCCTCAACCAGTCACTGAGCAGGCTTGGAGGAAGGACCCGCTGAGAGACCTCCTGGACCCCTGCCTCCAGACTTCCTACTGGAGGAAGCGGCAGACTTGGCCTTAGGGCGCCAAGTGTGTGCCTGCTGGCCCTGGTGCTGCTGGGCTGGACGTGCCACAGGGGCGGAAGGGAGAAAGGACTTACGCTGCTGCTGGTGGCCTTTGTCCTTCTGGGAAGACGTGACCAAGTCCAAGGTGGCACTGGACTTCTTGATCCTCTGGAGATGGCCTTCCACCCCCGGCCCGAACATGTCAGTGCCCAGGAAGGGAACATCTGCCAGCTTGTGCTGGGTGTCCGCCGTGAAGGTGGAGATCTGCAGCCAAGCTCTGCAGTGCATGGCCACTGCGGCCGCTACTGATCAGGCACAAAAATCACCTATGTCCAATGAAGTTTGGAGCTGCTGTTTAGCCACCGCCCTTCCCTGATCCCACACCTGCTTGACCGTCGTCTGAAGGTCAGCCACGAGATGAGGAATCACCTCATCCAGGGAACTCAAAAGGGCGTGTGAGAAATGTGCCATCAGAACGGCCGAGCAAGCCTGATGAAGGCCATGGGAGGAAGCAGCACAAACCTTCCGCCCTGCGTAATCCAGCTTCTTGGATTCCTTATCATGCGGTTAGTCCACGTCCAGAGCGTTCCCGGAGTGCCAGAAAACACTGTCGGTCACTAAACCCTCCACAGAGGGGTGCTCCGAGAAACCGGAGAGTGAGCCGGTGGGGACTGCGTACTTTCAGGCCATCCTGGCCGAAGGTGTGGGAAAAGATGCTGGCCGCTGCCACAACTCCAGGGCCGGGCCAACAATGGCTTTGGCCACAGGAAAGGCCTCCGTAGGGGAATCCCCTAGGTCCAGTATCTCCATGAGGGGATACTTGGCCCGTTCCAAAACGGGTTCGAGCTGCATCCCGGTGGACTCCGAGATGAGCCGAAGCAAACCTAAAGACGAGGATGGGCTCTCGTCCACCGACTGACCCCCAACCCCCCCGCAGACTCCAGGTCAAGCGGCCTGGAGAACAGGGAGTCGTCGTCATCAGACTCAGAGAAGTCTGCAAACAGCTGCCGGGAGCCTGAACCACCCTTCATCTGCCAAGGTCGATCGGGAGTGAAGGTGACCGACAACCTGTGGGGCAAGCCCTGACTCGACCGAGAATCCTTGGTCGGGGGCCCCAGTCTTCGGTTGTGGAGGCGGGGGTTCCACCACAATAGGCGGAGCAGCCAGCTTCGGCCGAACAACTGGTGCCGGAGTCGGCTCCTCGACCACTACGAGGGGTTGCCTCGGCCGCTCCGGTGACAGCCACTTACAGGCTGCAGAAGGCGACGGAGTCGGCTTATTCCCGGACAATAAGAGCTGCTGCCACATTAACTCCTCGTAGCGCCAACATAACCTGCACTGGAGCCTATCCTCCGAAGAGGACGACGAGGATGAGCGGCGACACCACTTTCCACGGTGCCGTGACAGAGACCGCCAACGTTGGCAGGACGGGCTGGACCTGGAAGAAGACCGAGACCTTCGGGGTTTCCGAGGGTGGGTCAGAAAGGGAACGAGAGAAACCCGCCCTTCCTTCGGTTCAGGGACCTTAACCGGGGACTCCAGCACAGGCGGCACAGGCAAGTCCTCGGTAATCACCAGGGGAACCAGTGAAGTAGGGTTGCCGGCATCACCAGTCGACAAACCGTCTGACGGGTCGAGAAAAATCTCGACCGCATCGACAGCTGTCTCGGCCTGCTGACCTGACGGGGACACCGTGAAGCCAGCGGCCTTAGCCACAACCTCGACCGAAGCTGAAAGTCGACGGTCCGGTGAAGGAGATCTCTCCCACTCCCACGAACGTCGATGGTGGGACTTATCTTTTGAGTCCTTCTTCTTTGACTGACTGGAATGTCCCGATGGCCCTTCTCCCTTGGTGGAGAGGGACTGGAAAAGCTCCTTAAACGAAGCCGTGTAGGAGGAGCCCAAAGAGAGTGGATAAATGCAGCAGCCGAGGAGGAACAAGAAGCGGCCTGGGCCGCCTCCTCCTCGAGGGCAATCATCTGCTCCAACTGTTCCGCGGAGCCCGCGGCCGGACACCGCCCAACGGGCCTCCTTTGACTTGACTGGCGGATACCATTTTTCAGGGTGCCCAAGAAGAAGTCGAGCAGCGTGGTCCTCCAAGACCGAAGCTGAGAAGGAGCTGCACAGTTCACAAGCCTGCGAATCATAACCAAGCCCCAGGCAGTAGACGCACATGGAGTGCTGATCGGTCCGGGACATCTTCTGCCCACAAGGGCACCGATGAAAGCTGGGAGTCTATTTGTCCATCCCAGCCGCGAGGGAAGACTAAGACCGAAGTCTTGTAAACTTTAGAATTAGTTTCGGGTTAACTGAAGAGTTTGGATCAAGGCCTAAAACGCAGAGCGCTAAGAAGGGAACCTGAGCTTCCAAGCAGTAAGGAAGATCTGGCGTCATGGGGCAGAGCTGAAGGTTTTACCATCCGGGTGGGTGGGAGGAGCCAGCTTGAAGACCTTCGAGCAACATTTAAAGCAGCAAGAAACCTGCCAGACAGTGTGGATTGAACATATCCACATCCCTAGAACCAATATATTTCTGCTGAGCAGCTAAATAATAACTACAGATATCTGGAAAGTTCAAGCCCCGCCCACCTGTGTCCGCTTTAAATCGTTGTAAGCTTACCCTCGGGCATTTCCCCTGCCAAATAAATGTTGAGAACATCCCCTCCAGTCTTTTGACATCCCTCCTGGAGATTCCCACATGCATCATATGTATAACGTACACCAGCCTAGGGAGGATGTTCATTTTGATTAGATTTATCCGCCCAAGCCAGAAGATCGGAAGTGACATCCACTGTCATAGATCAGTCTCTATGGTCTTGAGAATAGGGATATAATAAAGTTCACAGAAAGAGCCCAGGGACCATCCAGTCTTGATCCCCAAGTATGTAAAGTACCAACCTACCTTCTTAAACCCCCATCCCTGATCTTGTCCCGACCTCTCTGGGAGCCTCATAAGTTCAGACTTATCGAGATTAAGTTTGTATCCGGAAAATCGTGCAAACCTTTCCACCAGGTACAACAGGGTGGGCAAGGAGGTCTCTGGTTCTGCAAGAAAAAGCAACATATCATCCGCATACATTGAGAGTTTGTGCTGCTCACCTGACATCCCCTGCACCCCATGAATTCCCTCATCCTGCCCGACGCTATTGCCAATGGCTCCACTGCCAGGGCAAAGAGCAGAGGTGACAGCGGGCAACCCTGTCTTGTACCCCGACCCAATCTCAAACCCTCCGAGAGTGTGCCATTAACAGACACCTTTGCCCAGGTAGAGCTATAAAGCGCCCGTACCCAGCTTATGAATGTGTTCCCCAGACCAAACCGGGTTAATGCCTCAAATAAGTAACCCCATTCTACCCGATCAAAGGCTTTTTCGGCGTCCATGGATATGACGAAAGTGTCTTTTTCCTCCTGTCCAACCCCTCCAAACAACATTCAAAAACCGTCTCACATTATGATACAAGAATCATCCCTTAATGAACCCGGTCTGGTCTGGGTGAACAACATCGGGTAACACTATTTCCAATCGGCCCGCTATTATTTTTGCTAAGATCTTAGCAACGCAATTCAAAAGTGATATCTTTCAGTAAGAGGCACACTCTACTATATCCTTCCCTACTTTCGGGATCAAACATATTACTGCATCTGAAAATGTCTCTGGGAGTTTCAAGGTCTCCCCACCTTTTGTTGAAAAATGCTGCACAGCGGGTCGGCCAGCCGCCCTGCCAAACATTTATGATATTCTACCGGATAGCCATTCTGCCCACTCGCTTTCCCACTCTGCAATCTCTGAATGACCCTCAGCACTTCCTCCCTTGTAATAGGGCCATTTAATGTTTACTGTTGTTCCCTTGTCAGCTTGGGGGGGTTCAAAGCCTCCAAGAAAGTTTTCCCCAAATCCCCCTCTCCCTTTGTCGTATATAACTTTTCATAAAACCTCCGGAAACACTCCCTTATCTGCTATGCAGACAACCTCCCCTGGCTATCCTTTACTCCCGTGACATATACTGGACACCTCCCTCCAGGCATCAGTCTAACCATCAAAGGGCCTGGTTTGTTACCCCATTCGTATAACTTTTTCTTTCCAAATGTCCATGCCTTTCTTGCCTCCACACTGAGCAGAGCATTCAAGGTCTCCCTTGCTGCCTTCAATCTAAGTCTAACACCTTCCCCGTCTCCATCTCCAGTCTGTCTCTCCAGCTCTCGCACCTGCACTTCCAACTCCACCATTTCAGCTTGTTTGTCTCTTAACTTTAGCTACATATTTGACCATCCCCCCATAAATGCCTTCCCCGCATCCCATATTACCACTTTGCTTGTGGGGGAGTTCGCAATGGCAGCCCAATAGATTCCGCCATTGCTCTTCCAGGTATTCCTTAAAAGCTTTATCCCCCAATATGTAGGTCAGAAATTTCCAGGGGGAGGGCCCTCCCTCAGCTTATTCACAGTCAGGGATAAGATCACCATGGTGTGATCAGACACATGAATAGGGCTATGTCGGACGGTCTGCATCTGTTCATACCACCCCCATAGAAAAAAAACATGTAATAGATCCTAGACCAGGTGCCATGTGGATTAGAGTTCAAAGTGCACTCTGTCTGGCTCCAGGGTTCGCCTCCCACCATCCATCTAATCAGCCCCAATTCTATCAGTCCCCGACGCCACTGTCAGATGGCTTCATGCTTCCAGCTTCTGCCCTGAGAGTGGTCTAAACTGGAATCCAGGGTACAGTTCAGACCTGCCCCCAGAAACAGACCCGGGAATTGTTCTTTAATCAGGAGGGAGAGAACAGTACTGTATAATGAGGCTTCAAAGACAGCCAGGGCATATCTATACTGCCAAACGTTACCTCCTCTCCTCACAGTTCACCCATAACAAATATATACCTGCCCCCGTCTGATCTTTAACCACCCTCGTCACCTGGAAAGGGAGGTGCTTATGCAGAAGGATAGTGACCCCACGCTTATGGGCCTTGAATGATGCTGCAAAACATTTCCCCACCTACCCCCATGCCAACTTCACATACTCTGCTGCCGTGAGATGAGTCTCCTGTAACATGGTGACTTGTACCCCCTGCCTTCTCAAAGCCATGAGAAGACTGGTCCATTTCACTGGGGTCACTATCCTTCGTATGTTCCAAGAGAAGACAGTGAGGTCTTGTCTGTTAGCCATTTATAAAAAAAATACATTGTCACAATTCCCCCAACCTTGACAACAGAACATACCAATTCACCCTTGGTGTAATAAGTGGTTGCACCCTTCCCTTTCCCCTCATATACACCGTGCCTCTGATGCACCATAATCATCCAACTGCATGTATGAGTGTAAAAACAGTGAAACACTAAAACAACCCAACAGATAACTCAAAATCAGTTTCCCCTGCCCTCCCTCTTTTCCCTTACTTGTCATAATTAACCATATCTGCACATTTTCCCTCATTGTGGGATTCCAGTTCCCCATCCCACTTTCCCCAATACTCCGAATAGACACTATCTGCCACATATGCTGGAGTGTCAGAGATATCCCCATACTCATCCACGTCCCACCCTCTGCCTTCCCCCAGAGTATAATACACAATCGCCCCACCCTTCTCTTTTTTTCACCCTGTGTAAAAAATCGGCAGGCTCACCCCCAGGGTGAGTCACCCAACAGATGTGCCGATCCGCCAATTATGTCTGGGCCAGGATCCCCCACATCCTACAGTGCCAGGCCGCCTCCCAAGCCCCACATGAGAAGCATGTCTGCTTAAGCCTAGCTCCAACATTCTAACCACTCAAGGTACTGCTCAGGGAGCGTGGCAAGGCCCACCCCTCATCTCTGTGGTCACACACCGATTCCTGTATCCTCCCTGCCACCCCTCAAACCATGGTCTCTAAAGGTATAGACCGAAGAACAGCCAAGCTGTCTGCCCTTCTGAGCTCCCAAATTTCAGCCTTGACACAGATCAACCTCCCCGCAAATAAACATACGGGTCTCTCCACAGTCTGTTTCATAGCTGGGAGCAACTACCCATTATCTCCCCCCCCCTCCCAACAGCACCCCTCAAGTATCCCAGATGTACCAGAACTCCTCTCCCTCTCTTTATTTAACAGATGCCACATAATTATGTGGGTCAAACTGGAGATCCGGTAATCCAGTATAGAGTACAGAGTTCTCAAAAGTCCCACATAGCTCAAAACGAACCACGAACAAAACTCTGCACCTCTTATCATCAGAGCATGGGAAGAGGAAGTAAAAGTCTAAGACAGAAATAAAATGTTCCCAACGTGGAAGCACATACCTCCGGTATGGTCCTCTGCATTACTGTACTTTTAACTAAAGTAAATCCTGAGTTAACTTCACTCAATATCATAGCCCAGTCATGTGCCCTTCATGGTGACAAGAGCTCGAGAGTCATCAGATTTTCTTATTTAGTTCCTCCAGGAACTTCGCCGCTTTGTCAGCTTCCCAAAATGAATAAACCACTCCCTCATTCTTAATCTTAAGGGTTGCTGGATAGATCCAAGTAGTTCTCAACCTTAAAAGCCTTAAGTGCAGCCATAACCTCATTAAACATTTCCCCTTTTTCAGGATTCTCGCCGAGTAATCCTGAGATAGAAAGAGTCGGTGACCTTCACACACAAGCTGGCACTTTTCTCTGTATGCCCGGAGCACCGCCTCATGCTCCTGATAGTGATGGAACCGCATTATAACTTGTCGTGGAGGTTGCCCGATGTGCCCGTTCTAACTTCAGCCTCCCATTCTTGAGCTCCATGCCCAGCAACTTCGGTAACGATTCAGCACAAAAATCTAAGGCATTCCCTCCTTCCATCCCCTCTAGCAGACCCCTGGAGTCGGAGATAGAGTCTCGGATGATAATTCTCCTGGTAGTCCGCTGCTTCTTTCATGTCCTCGAGTTCTTTTTGCAGGGCTATTATCTGCCCCGGGTCCCCATGCAGCTCATCCTCCATCCTTGATATGCGATCCTCTGCCTCCGTCAAGCGTGTTGCCTGGGCTGCCTGCTGCGTTAAAACTTCTTGCAGGTGACCATCGATTCGGGTTTCCAGTTTGCATAAGTGCGGTTCCAACGCCGCGAGGACCTGGCTTGTTAACTATCACCCCAGGGTGCGCGCTTCGGCAGCAGAGAGAGACATGACTTGAGGGCTCTCAACCTGTGCACAGGCCACATTTTTCTTGGATGCTTTGCCCACTGCCCGTTGACTTTTCCCTGCTCCTGATGTCAAATACTCGTCCATCCTGTAAGTTTACACGGTCTTGATGTAAAATAAACCGTAAGCTGAGGCAATTTTATATTTTTAATACTTAAATTTAGTCTGGTGAAGAGAAGCGAGGTGTGGACAGGTATTGTTCAGTCAAGTGCTCATCAGAGCCCCCCCCTTTTTGTTTTTAATTAAATGCTGTTCCTTTTTTCCCCTTGTAGGTTGCCACCAGTTGTGTTTCCCCGAGATCCCCACTTTCTCACAGCCGTTACTCCCCCCAATTGAATGACTATTGACTTCAGTACTTTCTTTCCCTTTACTGCTGCAATTCTTCCTTCCTAGTTAATATGCTTTTCGTTTTTCTTTTAGGTTTGGCTATTGGGCAAGCTATCACTAAACTGTGTTCCTTCTTGCAACACACACAATCTCACTCCCTGAACTAACTGAAGTGCAGCAAGTTGTTTTTTTTTTTAGCCATTTCCCTTTCAACAGTTTATCCAAGTTCTTGTTTCTTTGCCTGCTGACAAAACAACTGTCTATCCCCACAGTGCCCGACCACCTTTATATTTGTTCCCCAAACCTTCCCCTGTCCCTGTGATCTCTCACCCCAGTTGTTTTCTTAAAAAAAACCTTCCTTCTTTTGGCTTTTAGTTTCTCAATTTTTTTGCTGTGAGAGCAAGAGGCTGGAGCAGTCTAATGGTTGGTGACTGCCCTCAGTTAGGTCTCAACAAAAACTGGAGCCAAGCAGCAGCCAAGCCAAGTACATCCATGTGCTCACTGTCACAATGTGAAAGGGCGCCTTTCAGTTTCCTTGGCACGATCTGCCTGTGACTCTCCACCGCCCCCACCACCACCACCTCCATCGTGGCCACTAGCCTGGACTGATACTCTCAGGCTCTACACACTATGGTCTGACTAACCTGTCAGTCCTGGGCTGCTGGCAATCGCCGCTGCTGCTGCGGTGGAGGGAGGGAGGTTGCCTTCTGCTCAGCACGTCTCTCCGTGCTCACTCCTGCTGGCAGGCGACGCTGCTGCTATGGTGGAGGGAGGAAGGTTGCCTTCTGCTCAGCATGTCTCTCCGGGCTCACTCCTGCTGACAAATGACGCTGCTGCTGCTACGGTGGAGTGAGGAAGGTTGCCTTCAGCTAAGCACATCTCTCTATGTTCGTTCCTGCTACTCCCCAGTGCACACAGCTGCTGTTTCCAACCTGAGCGCTTGTACCATGTGAGGCTAAGAAAATCTGACAGACTTGGCGGAATATAAAACAAGCGGCATCTAGTGGTCGGGACCCGGTAGTACACACTATTTCAGTGGGAAGGGGGGGGAGCTAAAAAACTTGGTTGTCCGTGGGACAGCTGAGAGAAGCAAAACTGCTTGTCCGGCTTTCAGGATTTGTAGCCCGGGACGTCAGGGTATGGGATTTGTCGATCCCTGCTGCTCAATGCAGAGAGCCTGGAGCTCACTGATCCTTCTGGCAGAAGTGACTGCCACTAGGAAAACTGTTTTTCATGTGACATATTTCAAAAGAGCTGAAGACATGGGTTCAAAAGGGGGACCCATGAGCTTGGCAATAGATATTTAGATCCCAGGCTGGCACTGGTTCCCTCGTAGGGGGGTGCAGGTATGCCAGACCTTCAAAGAACCTTTTCAAGACAGAATTTGATGCCACAGAGGCAGTCTTCCCAGCTGAAGTGTAAGCAGACACTGTGGCCAAATGAACTTTTAAAGTAGTGGGCTGCAGGCCCAATGAATGCAGATGAGTAAGATAGTCCAGCACAGCTGGAATCCCTGCCTGAGCTGGCACCATACTCCTGGTGGAGCACCAGATAGAAAACCTTTTCCATTTAGAGCCGTAGGTTTTCTTGGTGGAGGGTTTCCTGTAACCCCTCTTAAAATATCCAGAACACTTTCAGAGAGATGCAGGCCTGCATACTCTAGGTCCTCAAGAGCCATGCTTCGAGTCTGAGTGACTTCAGGTTCGGGTACAGGAGTCTCCCTTGGTTGGAGGTTAGCAAGTTGTGTCTCCGAGGAAGGTGTAATGGTTCGGCCACAGACATGGAGAGCAGCAGAGAGTACCATGGCTGCCTGGCCCAATCTGGGGCTATCAAGATCATTGTGTCGGACTAGGACCTGAGCTTGAGTAGCACCCTGTACACAAGAGGGAATGCATACAGATAACTCCCTGGCCAGTAAAGAACCACAGCATCCAGGGGAACTGTTCCTCGAGCTGGGGGTCTGCAACAATACTGTGGCAGGTGGTAACTTTCGTGGGATGTAGAGAGTCACATCTCTGGGGTGCCCCACCTTTTAAAAACTCATTTCCACCACCTCTCTATTCAAGGCCCATTCGTGGTGGGCCTGGCTGATCAAACTCAGGGCATCTGCTAGGGTATTGTCCTTGCCTGGCAGATGAATGGACTTAAGAGAAGCTCCTAGGGAGTAGATCAGAGTCCAAATTCACATAGCGTCTGTGCGGAGAGGATCTGACCTTGTTCCTCCCTGCTTGTTTATGTAATACATAGTGGTAGTATTGTCTGTTCTGACCTGCACCACCTTTCCCTGAACTAGTGGTGTGAAGGTTTGGAGTGCCCAGAACACCGCCCTGAGCTCCAGAAGGTTTATGTGCTGGAGCGACTCTGCACTGGACCAAGTGCCCTGGGTAGTGTGATCTCCTAGGTGGGCACCCTAGTAGTGATGCATCCATTGTGAGAATCACGGACAGAGGCTCATTTTGAAAGGGAACCCCCTCAATAAGGTTGGCTTCCTATTTTCACCACTGAAGGGCCAGGAGTAACGTTTCTGTTACTGGGACCAGCTTTGAGACAGAATCCCTTTTTTGACACCAATGACCTCTTAGGTGGAATTGGATGTCTCATCTGAAACCTGGAACCTAAAACTGTGCCAATGGCACCTGCCATGTGGTCCAGTAACTGTAGAAACTGTCTTGCAGTTTTTGGTTTGTTCAGGCTGAAAGAGCCTGCCATCTCTAGAATGCTGTTTACCCTGTCCAGAGGTAGGTAAGCCCTGCCCTCCTGGGTATTTAACTCTGCTCCTATAAACTGCAGCACTTGAGCAGGAAGAAAGACTGCCTTTTAGAGATTTACCAGGAAACACAGGGACTCCAAGAGTCCTTGGGTGAGCTGCAGATGTTCCTCTACCTGCTGTGGTGATTTTCCCACCACTAACCGGTCGTCCAGATAAAGGTACACTGTAACACCTTGCCCTCGGAGGTGTGCCACAACCACTGCCAGGCACTTTGTGAACACTCTTGGGGCTGAAGTGAAACCAAATGGCAGGGCTGAAAACTGGCAATGACCTGATGGGTGTCTGAACTGGAGGTACTGTCTGTGAGAATCCCTTACGAGGATGTGGAAATAAGCATCTTTTAGGTCCAGTGATGCCAGCCAATCTCCTTTTTGGAGGGCTGGCAGAATCAGTGACAAGACTGCGCAGGGTTGAGGGGACTGGAGAGAGGGGGAAAAGTTGGGGTGGAGGACAGTCCAGATCAACGCCAGGAGTATGAGCAATAAAATGCCCGAGCTCCAGGCTATGTTGATTGAGGGAACAGCGCATGTGGCAGCAATTACAGAGACATGGGCCACTCAGAGAAATGAGTGGGACCTCAACTTAGAGGGCTACAAGATATTAAGGAAAGATAGGGGAGTGGGAAGAGAGGGAGGGGTTGCGCTGATGGTCAGAAATGACATAATGGTTAGTGGAGTGGAGGAGGCTGGAGGGGGTGTGGAGGCAATTTGGGTAACGCTGCAAACGAGGGGAGGGAAGAAATTGAAGATAAGGGTGGTATACAGGCCCCCTGCAATAGAGGAGGCTCTGGAGGATAAGCTGATGGAGAACATCAAGGTTCAATGTGACCTTGGAAAGGGAAGGGTGGTTGTCATGGGTGATCTTAATATGCCGGGGGCGGACTGGGACACCATGACATCCTCTGTAGCCTGGGAACAGAGACTGATGGATGTCTTTCAGGATGCTTTCCTGGTCCAGCAGGTGGGGGAATCTACTAGAGAGAGGCGGATATTGGGTGTTGTGCTAGCGGACAGTGAACAAATTAGGGGACTGGATGTGTGCAGTCCGCTGGCGGGGGGAGACCATGCCACGATTTGGTTCCTGCTGTATTTGGGGGAAGAAACTGTACTCATTACAGTAGTGGTTGATTTCAAGGGAGCAGACTTTGTGGGCATGGGTAGGATTCTAAGGGAGAGGTTGGACATGGCTGGACCAGATATGGATGCTGGAAGATTGTGGGAGACCATTAAAGAAGGGGTACAGGAGGCTACTAGGTTCTGTACTAAAATAAGGCGTAAGCATGGTTGAACCAGCAAGCCACGTTGGTGGACCAGGGATGTGCAGGAGGCGATGAGGGATAAAAAGGCTGCCTACGTACATTTCAAACGTTCTAGGGGAGATAAGGAACGAGGGAAGTATGAACTATTGGCCAGGAAGGTCACCAGAGTGGTGAGGCTAAGGCAGGGATGGAAAAACCTGGCTGGAGTATGTCGGGGGTTCAATAGATACATAAGGGAGAAGAGAAAAGAGAGGACACAGATCAACAGGATTAAGATTGTGGGGGGATGGGCTCAGGAAGCAGGGGAACAGGCAGAGGTGCTAAACGAGTACTTTGCCTCAATCTTTGCAGTGGGTGACAAGGGATCCCTACAGCCTGCTGGGAGAGATGGAGTCAGTAAAAGCGAGAGGTCAGTCTCAGTCTGAGACCATAGGATGGCATGAGACTAGGGCACAGGCTAGACCAGACCAAGAAGATGTAGGAAGGTTGCATGAGGGAGTGGATTGGGGGGGGAGAAATCACAGTGGATAGGGTGAGGGAGGCCCTTCGGAAACTGAAAACTGATAAGGCGCCGGGGCCGGATGGAATACATCAGAGGGTTATGAAGGAACTGGCGGATGTGCTGGCAACCCCACTGGCTGCACTCTAACATCTCTCTGCAGATGGGATGGGTGCCACAGGACTGGAGGGTGGCTTATGTAGTGCCTATACATAAGGGGAGTCTAGGGAGGAGATGGGAAACTATAGGCGGTCAGTCTAACGTCTGTAGTGGGCAAAGTAATGGAGGGCTTTATCAAGGCGAGGCTTGGGAGGCAGTTGGAAAGGTTAGGGCACCAGAATGATAAACAGTACGGCATTGTCCCGGGGAGATCATGTCATACCAACCTTGTAGAGTTTTATGATTGGGTGTCGGAGGCCTTGGATAGACATAGGCCGGTGGATGTCATATACCTAGATTTCAGCAAGGCGTTTGATTCAATACCTCATAATGGACTGACAGCAAAAATGGGAAAGATGGGGGTGGGTGGACAGGAGCTAAACTGGGTTGAAAATTGGCTTTCGGTGCGTTTACAGAGGGTAATGGTGGGTGGGATAATATCCTCCCCCAGGAAGGTAATCAGTGGATTCCCTCAAGGTTCAGTATTGGGGCCACTTTTGTTCAATGCCTACGTCTCGGATATGGGGGGTTAGGAATAGGTTGAGTCTCTCTGCGGATGATTCAAAATTGGGAGCACTGGTGGATAGTGAGGAAGCAAGAAGACAGTCCAGGGGGATCTGGATACCCTGGAGGGTGGTCAGGAGGTGGGGACTGAAATTTAATGCCGGGAAATGTAAGGTACTTCATTTGAGGGTTAATAACCCAGGCCATGTATACACCCTGGGGGGAGGGGGGGCTCACACTGCAAGCAACATTGGGAGAAAGGGATTTAGGGGTGGTGGTAGACGTTAAAATTAATAATTCTGAAAATTGTAGAAAAACTGCAGCCAAAGCAAACAGGATATTGGGTTGCATAGCCAGGGGAATTACGTCCAGAAGCAGGGAAGTGATCCTCCCTCTATATAATGCCTTGGTCAGGCCACAGCTTGAGTATTGTGTACAGTTCTGGAGACCTCATCTGAAGAAGAACATGGCGCTGCTGAGAGGTCAGAGGAGGCGACCAGGATGATTCGGGGCATGGAGGGGCCTTATAAGGAGACTGTAGAGCTTGGGCTTTACTCACTCGAGGAGGAGGAGGATAGGGAGACATGATAGAGGTTTTCAAGCATGTAAAGGGAATAATTAGGGAGGGAACCAGGGAGTTATTTAGGCTGAAGAAGGGAGTGACCAGGGGCCATGGGTGGAAGTTAGAGGGGAAAATTACAGGGGGTGTAGAGGCATTCTTTCACTGAGAGGTGGTGGAGCCATGGAATGCACTTCCTGGGAGGCTGGTGGAGGAGGGCACAGTGGAGGGCTTCAAGAAAGGGTGGGATAGGTTCAAGGGGAAACTGAATCTAGAGAAGACACTCTTGGGGGCTGGGGGGTGTGGTGAGGTGGGCAACCATTAGGTTGCTGGCTTTCGAGCAGACAAGACAGCCCATTTGGCCTAGTCTGCTGGCTTTTTAGTATGTTAGCATGTTAAGATTACCATTTTGAACCTTGGCATTAGTAGGTGTCGATTTAGCACCCTTAAGTCCTGGAGAGGCTGCCACTGCCCATTCTTTTTTTGTTGTGAGGAAGTTTCTTGAATAAAACCCTTTTCCCTTTTGCTGTGGTGGAACAGGTTCCACTGCCTTTGACAGCAGTAGGTTTGAACCTCCTTTTCCAACAGCTTTCTTTCCACATTGGAAGCTGGTCTGAACACTCTTGTTCTTAGAGAGGGAAGGGATTTGAAGCTTAGGGACAAACCCCGACTCTCTACTTCCAGGACCCACTTGTCTGTGGTGATCTGTTTCCAAGTCTGGAAAAAGTGAGTCAGCCTGCCCCTTACTTTAAGTGGGGAGGTTACCTTGAAGGACAAGTCAGTGGTCCTGCTTTGCCTGGGGCCAAGACTGGGAACCACATCTGGAACCCCTTATGCCCCTGCCTTTGAAGTACTCTTGCTGAGGGTACTGCTGTACTTGGGGTACAGCCATGGCCAGATAAAAAGGCCTGGAATGGAACTGTCTGGCCCTGCCTCTCCCTTCCATATGGGCTTGTGGACAGGGAAGCCTTCTCTTTGGCAGAGTTACTTCTATATGTGGCCTTGTACTCGTCCACTTTTTTCATGTAGGCGTCTGTGTGAGTTCCGGAGGGAGTTACCCTCCACTGGGAAATCCAAAGCCTTGTTTTGAGTGTCTTGAGTAAGGTTTGTGGCTTTTAACCAGGCAAACCTCTTCTGTGTAACTGTATTTGCCATCCATGTAGCAGCAGTGTCACTGGCGTCTGCTGCCATCTGAAACTGATATTTGGCAGCTTCCAAGCCAAATCTGAGTTTCAGTAAAGTCTGCTGAAAGGTTGGAAGGAGCTTTGTCTGCCATAGCCATGACAGACTGCCAGAGGAATTTTTGGTACTGGGCCACATAGGCCTGGAAATTACCTTGTCTTACGGCCAAAGAATATGATAAATATCCCTTTCTGGCCATACTGTCTATTTTTCTCGAATCCTTGTCTGGAGGATGAGAAGCAAGAGGTGCTTTTGCCTCGTCATAGTAGGCTGCAGCTATACCACCCCCTGGTGGTCAGGGTGCAGAAAATAAAAATTCTGCCCCTTCCTTGTCAAGCCAGTACTTTTTGTCCAGCCTTTTATCTAAAGGTGGGACAGACCCAGGTGTCTGGAGGAGCTTTATTGCATCCCTTTTAAAAAAAACTTGTTTCTTGGGAGCAATAACTTTTTGGTGGATGTTAACCCCATCATTTCTAAATACTCTGCTGCATCCTCCATCGCCTCAGTGGCAGAGATATCCAGTGCATCTACCATTTTCCTGACAAAAGAACAAAAAATGAGATGAGTAATCTTTCGATGACCTTGGAGGAGAGCCAAACTCCTGCTCAGGGGAGACTTCAGGTTCTACATGCTTTCCTTCATCCTCACCATAATCTTCCCATGCCTCATGCCGAGAGGACTGGGTAGACTCAGCAGGGGCCTAAACTGTGGACTGCTGTCCAGCAGGCAACAGACCCTGCAAGGCTTGTAAAACCTTAAATGCCTGTGCAATTTCCAGAGGAGTAGGCATGGTTACAGACACAGCAGAAGTCCCCATAGGCTGACCAGCAGCGGGTTCAGTGTGTTTTGTTTTCTTAATTTTCTTCATGGGAACCGGAGAGCTAGCCAGTTAAGTAGGCCTTTTGGTACCCGTATCAAGGGTACAAAATGTGGCTTCTGTGGTTTCACCCACAGCCACACGGAGGGTATCGGCTGGTCAGAACCAGAGGGACTCTTAGGTGGAAGCAATTTCTAAGCCTTTCCAAACGTTTTTCATGTGTTTTTTCAGGAAAGGTCTTACAGATTTTACAATCAGTCTTCAAATGCTCATAACCAAGGCAAACAAAACAAGTGTGTTTATCTGCCTTGCAAACACATCTCCAACGCCAAGCAATTTCTGAAACCAGGTTACCAGTCTTTTTCTTAGGTTTTTCAGACATTTAATAAAAAAAAAAAAAAAAAAAAAAGAAACCGGAATTAAATTTAAACTTTTAAAACAAATCTATCGTTATGCAGTTCAGGAACCGATCGGGAACCGATCAGAACCGGAAGAGAAGGAACTGGGATTAGCGGTTCAGTAACAGATATTAGCGATTACAAAAATATCATTTAAACAAATTATTTTGTGAAAAAAACTCCACTAAGGCTAAGAAAGCCCGGATCACCAGTTATACCGAACCAGGAAGAAGAGAAAATAAACCATTAAGAGCAACTATTACGCTCTTTACATTCTCTCCCCACCGAGAGCACAAAAGCCTTACCTGCCCCAAATCCAAACCATGTAGAAGTTTATTTTTGGTGCCCTGTTCCAGGAAGGAAGGGATCGTATTTTTGCTCGAGGGCCCCATGGTCGGGATCCCTTCCACTCTTTATAGCTCTGCAAGTGCACTCCACCCCGTGCTACCACCGATGTCACAAAACATGGTAGCGCTGGGCTGGAGCGCACTTGTAGAGCTACAACGAAGTAGAAGGGATCCACGCCAGGCTCGAGCAAAATAATCCTTCTCTTCCTAAACTGGGGCACGAAAAATAAACTTCTACATGGTTTGGATTTGGAGGCAGGTAAGGGTTCTTTGTGCTTCTCGGGGTGGGGGGGGGACACATAACAGTTGCTCTTTAAACTAAAAAAAAAAAAAAAAGCTACCAGTTTTACTACAAACAAAAGATAAGGGCAGCAAATGAAAATAAAATACTATGCATGTATATTTTTATTAAAGTTTCACAGCGAGATGATGAGCAGATGATCTCCGGGCGTCTAGTCTTGACAGGCGGAGAGATAAATCTGAGGGTTAGAATGCAGGCAGTTGATAGGTGGCAGCATTTGAAAAAGTGGCACGTGCCAATGATTCCATCATTAGCATAATGTTCCATCTCTGGGCAGATCTGGCTTAAAGGCATTCTGCATAAGAATTAGGAATATTGGAGTATTCCTGGGGTGAGAAAATGTAATTCCTTAAGCTGTAGAACCCCCTGGCAATGAGGGAGAGCATGAATGCATTGGGGGGGGTGGGCTCCATGGTACTGAGTGATGGGGCGACCCGGGTTCACGCCCAGAGTCTGGATGTCAGGAGCAGAGACCAGCAGTGAGGGAGTTAAGAGCATCCTTTGGACACTTCCCTCCTAGGGAGGGAGCCGTACTGAACCACACGACAGGTGACTCCTGAAGGGGACTAGTGGAGGCGTTCCAGGTAGCACGGACCTCGACATGCTGCCGAATGTCTCCACCTCCAAGGATACAACCGAGGCTATATGACTGTGGGTGGGGCCCCAGAAAAGCGTAAAACTGTCCAGCCAGCTGACCGGATGACAGCCCCATGCTCCCCTCGCGCCATGTAGCCTCTCACAGTGCCCCCTTCAATACCCTTAGCCCTCCCCATGTTCCTGGACAAGGCAGCAGAACCCTCTCTCCCCCCTCCTCTGCCACCAGGTGGGGGGCCTTCCTTGGCAGGGATACACCAAGTCAGCAGAGGACAGCGGGAGTAGTGACTGATGAGGCTCCAAGTAGTCCGAAATAAACCCTGGCTCAAAGGCTGGGCAGACATCACCACCAGACAAAAACTATATTGGAGAGGGGGGGAAAAAAGTAACTTTGCTGCAGTTCTAATTATTACAACTCTTCCTTTCCCCCAACCCACCACTTTTGTGATAGCCTTTCATTTTGTAAGAAAAGGCATGACTGACAGTACTGTACGGCATTACATTCAAAGCCTGGAACTGCAAAGCATTTTTGCTGCCAAAACTAATGGATACAAAGATTTGGAGAGTTTGGAATTTGAATGCCAGCCCACAAACCTCAGTTGAAACACTATTAACAGACCTTCCGATTGTCACATCATTACTGTAACTCAAGTCACGTGCATCACTAATCAACCCTAGTGAATCAGAGCGCACAGTTATTAATAGGCTACAAACTCCTTAGAATCAGTGGAACATTCACTTTACATAGAAAAATGTTTAACAGGTTCTTGTACTTTTTTTTTTTTTTTTTAGTTTAGCAAGCAAGCAAACTTTATAAAAAGCGCCTTTCTAAAATCTAGGCGTTTGTACAACACAATACTTAAATAAAATACATCAATAAACACAGCAAATTAAAAACCAATACAGCAGTGGCATTAAAAATCAGGATGAGCTAGGCTAAATAAGAAGGTTTTCGAGCAACTTTAAAACTTTGGACGGTTAGGCAATCTTGCACCCAACGAGGTAGAGAATTCCATAGGATCAGGGCTATAAAGCTAAATGACCTAGCCCCAGATGTCTTTAAAAACGGACCCTGGGAATCTCTAGCAATTCCTCATCGGTGGATCAGAGACAACGGAGAAGACAGTAGGGGTGAAAGAGGTCTTGCAGGTAACTAGGTCCCTGGTCGTGTAGGGCCTTATAGAGCAGCAAACCGACCTTAAAGGTGATCAACCACTGAACTAACAGCCAGTGCAGTCCGTGGAGCACAGGCATTATATGACTGGTCCTAGAGGAAACAGTCAACAGCCTGGCGGCCGCATTCTGCACTAGCTGCAGGCGGCGGATATCAACCCTCGGTAGCCCTAGGTAAAGGGTGTTGCAGCAGTCAAGGCGGAAGGTAACGAAGGCATGGACCAAAGTTGGAAGATCATCGGAAAGAATCTGGTACTTCACCCGGGCGATATTCCTCAGATGGTAAAAACAGGTTTTGACAACTGCAGACACCTGAGATTTAAGGGTCAGGGAGTCATCAAAAATAAAGCCCAGGTTCCGCACCCGGTCCGAGGTAGTTAGCTGAACACCCCCAAGTCATAGTCCTGAAGGCAATCCCGCCAACAAACTCGCCTCCCGACAACCTGGGTCCATAACCAACACCTCAGTTTTTTCCAGGTTTAACCGCAGCCAGCTCACGCTCATCCAATCCTGGATCTCGGAGAAACAGTTGTTAAAGACCAAAACAGCATCATCCTGACCAAGCACAAAGAACATGTACAGCTGACCATAGCAGTGAAAATTCAAGCGGGACCGCCTAATAATTGCTCCTAATGGCAGCATGTATACCGCAAACAACATGGGCGCCAAGATGAATACCTGCAGCACCCCACAAGATAGGGGGAGTGGTGCCAAGGAAAAAGTCCCAGACACTACCATCTGAGTCCTACCCTCGAGGAATGATCAAAACCATCTGAGGACCGTACCAGATAGTCCACAGATGAACCACTGGCGCTCCAACAGCACACCATGGTCCACAGTGTCAAATGCCACAGAGAGATCTAGAAGGACCAAGATGGAATGGGTCTTTTGATCTCTCGCTATTAGGAGGTCATGTAGTACCCGGACAAGGGCTGTCTCGGTACTATGTCTCTTCCTAAATCTGGACTGGAGCGAATCATAGACATTGTGGCTGGCCAAATGATCATCCAGCTGCGACACAACCACCTTCTCAATAACCTTACCCACAAAGGGTAGGTTAGAGACAGGCCTGTAATTTGCCAGACAGTCCAGGTCTAAGTAGGGGTTTTTAAGGAGGGTTCGAACCACGGTCTCCTTCAGGGGATCAGGAAAGATCCACGTCGCCAAAGACATCCAGACTATCTTGGCAAGGACTGGGATGATTTTATCCACACAGCCTACTAAGAGGCGTGTAGGGCCTGGGTCCAGACTACAGTTGGTCGGTCACAACACCTGGATGACCATCACAATGTCATTGATTGTGGGCAGGCAGAAGTCACACTACACAAACTGGGCATCTGACGACATCTGCTGACCACCACAACTCCCATCAGAGAGGGTTGAGTGGACACTGGACCTGACTGAGGCAACTTTATCCGTGAAGAATCAAGCAAACTCCTCACACCGCTCTTGTGAAAGAGTACTTCCGAGCTGGAGACAGACTGGATTGCACAATCTGTCCACAGTCTGGAAGAGCTGGGCTGGTCAATTCTGTGCAGCAGCAATTTCCCTGGACAGGAATTCTACCTTCTTACAGGTAATTGCTGATTGATAGACCCCATAATGGTCCATCAATAAAAAAGTCTGTCACATGCCAAGCCCGACTTCCGCCAACACCTCTCTAGCCTTCGTCCCACTCTCTTCAACTCCCTCAAGGTCTCATCAAACCAGGGAGACCTGGGGCGAAGAGCGAGGGGACGAACAGGAGCAATGGAATCCAGGGCCCCTACCACCACCTTATTATAGGCAAGCACTAGGTCCCCAGGATCCATGCATTCACTTGGTAAACCCGATAGGTCCAGCACCGCCATCAGGGGAAGCACCCCATAAAGGGCAGTACCGGACTATCTCCATAGGGGCCGGCCTACTGGGGGGGGCGCCATGAAACTGAACCCAATGGTATGATGGTCAGACCACCCAACTGGTTCCACCACCAAGTCAGATATCTCCATCCCCAGGAGATACACCAAGTGCAATGAATGACCACCAATATGGGTCGAGGAGGAAATAACTTGTGTGAAGCCCAGCAAATTCATTAGCTGAAGGAAGTCTTGACCAAATTGTGAGTGTTCATCATCGACCCAGGCATTGAAATCCCCCAGGATCAGCCATCTGAGGGATCCCAACGTCAGGTCGACAATGAAGTCAGTGACTTCCCACAGGAAACATTCCCAACTCCTGGTGGACAGTAGTTGAGAAGAATCCTGCATCCCACACTCTCGCCCATGATACATTCAAAGGAGTTGGTGGTCTCCACTGGTACCTCCACCAGGCTCAGTTCTGATCTAAAGCAGATGGCAACTCCCCCGTCCCTACGATCCATCCTCGGGCAGTGTATCACCGAATCACTGAGTACCCGGCTGGAATTGCCAGCATCAAAATTGGACCAGCATTCTCACCCAGTCAGGTCTCGGTGATGCAAGCCAGGTCCAATGATCCAACAAGATCCGCTATTATAGTGGTCTTGTTCTTAATGGACCTGGCATTACATAACACCGCCTGAGTAGGATGAGTAACCGAGGGAGATCTTGTTACCTGAAACATAGAAACATAGACTTTGACAGCAGATAAGGACCACTTGCCCCCCAGACTGTCCATTTCCTTTCCTATTGGATAAGCTGCAGATTCTAGTTAACCAACAGCCTACTTCCTGCAACCCCCCACTACAATTGCCTTATGTCTGTCCCATGCATGTTTGAATTCCCCCACTGTTTTAGTCCCAACGACCTCCCCAGGAAGGCTGTTCCAGCCATCCACCACTCTCTCCGTGAAAATAAATTTCCTCACATTACCCCTGAGCCGTCCCCCCTCTATCTTTAAATTGTGCCCCCTTGTTCTTACACATCTCTTTTTCTGAAAGATGCTACCCTCCTGGACTTTGTTGATTCCCTTGAGGTACTTGAAAGTTTCTATCATGTCCCCCCCGTCCCTCCTTTCATCAAGGGTATACATATTATGCTCTCTCAGTTTCTCTTCATATGGTTTCTGATGCAGACCCTGCACCATTTTAGTTGCCCTCCTCTGGACTGCTTCCATCCTGTCTATGTCCTTGCATAGATGGGGTCTCCAAAACTGCACACAGTATTCCAGATGGGGTCTCACCAACTGTCTGTACAGAGGGATAACCATTTCCCTTTTTCTACTTGTGATGCCCCTTCCTATGCATCCCAGTATCCCCCTGGCTCTCCTTACTGACTTCTCACATTGCTTACCCACCTTTAAGTCATTTGATATGACTACCCCCAAGTCCCTTTCCATTTTTGTTGTTGTTAGTACCTCCCCTGCTATTGTGTACTCTTCTCCTGGGTTTTTGTTTCCCAGGCGCATTACTCTGCATTGAATCTAAGTTGCCATATGTCTGACCATTCCTCCAACCTTGACAAGTCCCTTCTCATCCTTTCTACCCCCCCCCCGTGTATCAACTCTGTTACAGATCTTTGTGTCATTTGCAAAGAGGCATACCTTTCCTTCCAGACCCTCTGCAATGTCACCTATAAAGATGTTAAAGAGTACTGGACGCAGTACTAAGCCCTGAGGTACTCCACTAGTAACTCCCCTTTCTGCAGAATGTGTTCCATTCACTATTACCTTCTGTGTCCTGTTGTGCAGCCAGTTTGCTACCCAGGCTGCCACCCTGGAACCCACTCCCAGGCTGGCGAACTTGATTATTAGTCTTTTGTGCGGGACTGTGTCAAATGCCTTGCTAAAGTCTAGGTAGGCCACATCCACAGCCCCTCCCTGGTCTATTACTTTGGTCACCCAGTCAAAAAAATCAATTAGATTAGTCTGACATGACCTTCCTGCTGTAAATCCATGCTGCTTTGGGTCCTGTGCCCTGTTGGCCTCTAGGTACTCAACAATTCTTTCTTTCAGAAGTGATTCCATCATCTTCCCTACCACTGAGGTCAAACTTACAGGTCTATAGTTTCCTGCTTCTGCCTTGGTCCCACTTTAGTGAAGGGGAATCACAGCTGCCCTCCTCCAGTCCTCAGGTACCACCCCATCCTCCCATGATTTGTTAAAAAGTGTGGTTAGTGGTGTCACTAGGTCCTCCCTTAGTCCTTTTAGGATTCTGGGGTGAATCCCATCAGGCCCCATTGCTTTTTCCACCTTGAGATTTAGGAGTTCTTTCAGGACTCTTTCTTCTGTAAATGTACTGGTGTCAACCCCCCTACCCAGAGTGCTCCTATTGTCTGGTTTTGGTAACTCCTCCTCATCTTCTTTTGTGAATACTGAGCAAAAGTATTCATTCAGTATCTCTGCCTTTTCACTGTCTCCCTCTGCCCACCTCCCCTCTCCTTTATTAATCTTCACTATTCCTCCCTTAACCTTTCTATGCTCCCTAATGTACCTATAAAAGGTTTTATCCCCCTTCTTAACTGAGTTGGCTATTTTTTTTCCTCGGTTTGGGCCTTTGCTATTCTGACTGCCTTCCCCACTTCTTTCTGCTTTAATTGATACAGTTCCCTGTCGTGCTCCTTCTGTGATTCCTTATACTTTCTGAATGCAGCCTTTTTCTCCTTAACCTTCCCTGCCACCTCTTTTGAGAACCATAGTGGTTTTTTACTCCGCTTTGTTTTCTTTATTTGTCCCACACAAAGGCTTGTTGCCTCTCTGATAGCAGTTTTGATTTTTTTTCCATTGTTCTTCCACACCTCCTTTTTGGCCATTTGGTAGTGCATTCCTCAGGTATTCACCCATTTTGCCAAAGTCAGCCCTTCTAAAGTCCAGTATCCTTGTTTTTGTATGGCTTGTCTCCATAGTTGTGCTTATTGTGAAGCACACTGTGCAGTGGTCACTTGTTCCCAGATGTCTACTGACTTCTAAATTTGTGATCCTCTCTCCATTTGAGAGTACCAGGTCTAGTACTGCTCCCTCCCAAGTGGGTTCCAACACTAGCTGTCTAAGGCCTGCCACCTGCAGGGCATCGAGAATGACCCTGTTCTTGGATATGACTGCAGTACATGTCGTCCAGTTAACATCTGGCATAGTCAGGTCCCCCATCAACAGTATCTCCCCTTTTTCAGCCATTTTGAGAATGTCCTCTATCATTTTCTTGTCCGTTTCCTCCCCTTGAGACAGGGGTCTGTATACAACCCCTGTGCGAATTGTGATGCCATTCCCTGTCTACAAGGTGACCCAGAGTGCCTCTTGTCCTTCCCCTTTACTTTTTAGTTCTGTAGCTTTGATCCCTTCCCTTATGTATAGAGCTACTCCACCTCTTCTTTTACCCTCCCTGTCCCTTCTGTAGACTGTGTACCGCAGTATGTTGACATCTGCCTGCTACAAGCAGAGCCACTTGGGTATGGGAACCAGACAGGGAGAACCCCTTTCCTGGACCCATTTCGCCCCAGGGCATCTCCTTGTCCCCACTATCCCAATCCGCCCACTCCTTTCCGTTCCCCCTCCAGGCCCAGCCCCCATCCTCCTCCTCCTCCTCCTCCTCCCAATCCCCAGAGCCCGGCAACTCTATAAACCTCTGGGGAGAACAGGGAACAGGAAAAAGGATGCAGGTCCCTAAGCCTGGAGGGAGAATAATGCCTGACCATCACTACACCTTCCCAGCACATCTCAACCATACTCTGCAGACACCCAAGATAAACAATCACAATAATTACAAATATAATCCCCACCACACTCAAACACTCACCACACACACACACACACACAGAACTACTCAACCTCTCAGACTCCCACACCACACACCCACAAATACTCAAACTTAATAAATAATGTCAGAAAATATATACAAATTAAAACCAAAACAAATCAACTGATGATATGAAATGAAATTGAGTTACAAACTAAAGAGCAGCCACAACTCTCTCCAAAAGAACTGATTGTAGTCTCCGGGAGCTCTCACCTCACCAGAGGAAAAAAAAAAAAAAAAAATAGTGACTCCCCAACCTATCTCCCACCTAGGTCAGGGTACAGTAAACAGAATTATCATAAAATGTCCAAATCACGATAGGGAACTCTCACTGCCAACCAGGTTCAGGGAATAAATAAAAGAAAAAAGTCAGACCGTCTATGTGGCGCAGTCCCTGTTGGGTTCTCAGAAAATCCTCCGGCTTCAGTTCAAATAGGCCTCCTTGACTAGGTTTTCAGGGACTCCTCTGGCTTTAGGCAAACAGGCCTCCCACTACCTTGCACTGCCCAACCATTCCCCCAAGGAGGCACTGCCAGGAGGGTAGGCTGCAACTAGGTCTGAACGCAGGACAGGCTCTACAGTCCGTCCCCACGAAAACCAAGGAGAGACGGGCACCACGACGTGCGTCCTCCGACAATACCGGACCCAGCCTCCCGTGTGGTCGACAATCCCGTCGGATTCCACCCCAGGTTCAGACAGGGCCCACTTGGCAAGCACGGGGCCCAAACACCTAAGTCCACAGTCTCCCAATCCCTGGAAAGAAATGGCCACCACAAACACCGTGGCAGCAATCAGAACCTGAGTCCAAGGCAATAGTCTGTTCGAGGTGCTGAGAACACCCACGCAGCTCAACTCCAGCGGTCCGATGGTCCCCCGCTCCACTCCTACACTCCAGCAGCAACAACCACAACTACACCAGATCTCCCAGGCTCCTAAACAGAACTCCACTGCAGCTGGTAGGTCGACTTCAAATTTACTCCAGACTCCAAACCTGGCCCAGAAGCAGATCATCAGTGATTGTAGGGAGGTTCTCTCTCAATAAGAAAAAACAGCTTCAACCCAACAGCAAATGCAGGCCGTTCAGGGCACAAGGAAACCATGTGGCTAAAAATATGTAACAAATGAAAAAGCAACACCAGAAAAAAACGCTCCTACCACTACAAACTCACTACCTCTAAAAGCACAATTATTAATAAACAAATGAAACAAACAAAAAATGAAATAAAAGAATTTAAATCCCTGATGCTGCAGAGCTGTTGATAGCTAGCCCAGCGTGGCCGCCATCTTGCATCCCTATCTGGACGCCTTATACACCCCGATGATCAGAAAAACGGACCCAGTGTATGAAGTATCTTGGGATCTCAGACTCTGGACTGCTCAGAACTGGAACCCTCCACTAAAAAAGGACAATTAGGACCCGAGAATATGGGAGCACCTGCCTGTGTCATGGTTGGGTAGAATCAATATAATAAAAATGAATGTGCTGCCTAGGATCCTGTATCCCTTGCAAATGATACATTTGGGTCTGTCCAAAGAGGATGTGAATAGGTTGGACAAGGCCTTTACCGCTTTTATTTGGAAACGGAAATGTCCGAGGTTGAGTCTAGGGAAGCTAAAGGCAGATAAGGAAAAAGGGGGGTTACACTTTCCAGATTTGGAGAATTACTTTCTGGCCATACAACAAAGATATGTGGCAGACTGGGTACATAAACCGGAAGTAGCCAGATGGGTGGAATTGGAGCAGGGAGAGGCGCAGGGGAAACTAACAGCATATCTACATAGTAGAGGGTTAAGAGCGTATAAGATGGGAAAATAAGTGAACCCTATGGTGGTATAGGCACTGAGGGCCTGGAAAGTGTTGAAGAAGAAAGGATGGACACAAGGGAAAGCGACACTTTTGTTGCCGGTAGCAGGGAATCCCTACTTTTTGCCAGGAATGGAGGATATTGGATTTGGGAAGTGGGAGCGAAAGGGAACAGGTAGCTTGGGGCATTTATTGGTGAATGGGCGGTTCTGCTCGTTGCAGGAGTTGCAAGAAGTGGTAGGAAGAGACAAGAGGGATAGGTTCCGGTACTTCCAGATCAGGGCATATATGGGAAGTTTGAGAAAAGAAAATAAAGGGGTGTATGAGGTGGACCCGGTAGAGGGGATGATATATGCAGCTAAAAAGCAGGAAAAGGGGTTTATAGGTAGAGCTGCTAAGAGAGGGAAGGCTACATTACCAGACAGGACAATAAGGACTAGGAAATTATGGGAGAGAGACCTTGGGAGGGAGATATCGGATCAGAACTGGATATTATTGCTACAAATGCACTCTGAAATAATGATATGCAACAAATATAAGGAGGCCTACTTTAAATTTATACATAGAGTATACCTACCACCAGTAATAGTACATAAGGCGCATCCTGAAGTGTCGCCCTTATGTGGAAGGTGTGGCTCGGAAAGAGGAACGTATGTACACTGCTTCTGGGAATGCCCGATATTGCAGAGATATTGGAGGGAAATAGTGGACAGAGTGGGGGAAACAGCCGGAAGGGAGTTGCCAATGGACCCTCTAGGATGTTTATTTGGAGTGGAGAGTGAGGAGGAATGGGTACCGCCTCCCAGGTGGATTAGGGTACTGTTCATCTTGGCTCGACATGGGATCCAGAATACATGGGTTTCGCAGATAGCACCAACAGTGCAAGGGTGGTGGAGGACGGTGTTACAGACATTGGGACTTGAGAGGCTGACGTATGTGATGGAAGGAAAGGAAGAGGGATTTGAGAGGCACTGGGCCCCGTTCTTGGCCTCTCTGACGGAGGAAGAAAGTTGGATGTTATGGGAGGGTACAGGAGGATAGGAAAGGAAAAAAGAAAGTGAAGAAAGGTATGTGAAAGTAGCAAAGATGAAGTGGGAAAGGTGAGGGTAAATACTATGGGAAGGAAGGCTAAGGGAGTGGATAGAAGTGAATGACAGAAGTGGTGTGGATGGAGTTGAAGAGTGAAGGTAATAGGATGGAGAAGAATGGTTGCACTCCGTTTTGTTCTGTTTTGTATTGATTTGCTTTGATTTGTTTTGAGTTGATCTGATTGGATTTTATGTAATCCTATTTTATTTTATATTATTAGATATAATTTTAAACCAGTACAATCTAATATAATGCAACTCTGTAGAAATCAACTGTAAGATTGGGTGGAATGAAGTGAAGTGATTGATATCTGCGGGATATAATGGTGGTAACTGGTTGTAAAAGTTATGATGTGACTGTATGTAGTAGCTTATTGGAAAAACAAATAAAAATATTACACAAAAAAAAAAAAAAGGACAAGTATAGCCAAGAGTTGGTCAAGGGGAGTGGGACCAAACATCTGATGGGCAGCAGCAAAGGAGCTGTAAGGGAAAGACTGGCTGACCGCACACACTAAAAACTATTAACACAGTAGTTCAAATGGCCTCAGTGCTACTTTGTTTAGAATTATTTTTAATTATCTCTGTATGCTTTTACGTCTATGACCCGCTCCCTCTTGCTGACTCCTCCCAAGCACCATCACACACCTTTTCCAGGAACTTACCCTTGCCTGCTGGACTCCATGGCAGGGTCCTTTGAGCTCCCACACAGACCCAAGGCAGACATCATGATAGACAGTGTGGGGTCTACAGGTGGAGCACAGCGTCATCCTGCAGAGCTAGGGCATTTTCTGTTTGCAAACCCTGACCCTCAGGGACATCGTTAGCAATGAGCTGCTTCACTCGCACATACATGCAAATGCATGCCATGAATGTTGCAAAACCCCTTCCCTACCCCACATGGCTCCTACTTGCACAGCCACCTGCAGTCATCCAGGTGGAGGTAGCGTAGCAATGTACACTGCCCACCCTCCAAAGAGGACAGCATCTACTGGGATCTTCCCCTTCCCCCACCCTGGTCGGCCTCAGACAGTCCAGACTAGTTCCAAACCCGGGTTGCCAGTGTCACCATAGTAGCTCGACCACTGTACTGATGTGCTGGCATGATTTAAACTCATGTTTTATTTACTGGTTCGCTTTGCAGTACAATGAGACAAAAAATATATGTGAAATGCATTTAATAGTGTCCCACGGAGGAGCCAGTCATGTTGCACCTACATACTCCATAACAGCTTTAAGAGTCACCAACTCACGATGTTTCAATGCAATGTCATTTAGCCACTGTCAGTGTATTTATTACATGATAGAAAAACCTGGTAAGTAAGTAGAAAGCTTTCAAGTGAAGAGTCTCAACAGAACAAACTCTGTAGAATGATGTGCAGCACTGCGTGACATTTTCAGGTATATGCCCCAGTATGATGCTGTGGGTTTTGAGCAGGCCGCCAGCACAGTGGTAGGGCTTCTGATTGCGACACCCATGCCCCAAGTTTGGGAACAGACCCGAAGAGTTGGAGGGCCTGCCAGGAGAGAAGGATCGCGCATCCTATGAACTGCTCTCCTCCTTGAGGCGCATCTGTACGACAGACTTTGGGCGGCGGAGGCTGGGGGCAGCTGCTTGAGCCTGCGTTGCAGGGAGGTGTGCTGAACGTTGGTGCTTTGGCGCCCTATGGCACTGCATAGTGCACCTCTCGTGGGAGTAAAGAGCAAAAATGCAGGCCACAGAATGACACCCCACCTCACAGGTCCTGCACCCCATGGCACTCAGTTGGTGACAGTTGTAGTCATCAAGAACAGCTCAACCCAACAGCCCTGCCTGGGGGGGAGGGGGGCAAGCCAGGGAGGAACACCAGCAGAGGTATCTGCTGGAAACCCATTTTCTGCTCCATTGGGAGCTTGCCTACTCAGCAGCCCTGACCTAGGGGGCAAGCCAGGGAGGATAATCACCTGAGATAAGTCCTGGGAGGGTGAGTGCCGGGTTCAGTCGCGTGGTCCGGCACCAAAAAAAAAAAAAAAAGATACTATGGTTTTAGAGCTTCACCCCCCATCCCCTTGTCTCATGGAGCCTTTTCCTACACAACTCAAGCACCACCCCTCCCCCACCCAATAAGTCTATCTGCCAGGTACCCCATTTCTTTCACACCTTCGCATGCCTCTTCAGGGTCAGCCTCAGAGCTGCTGTTATCCGCTCCATTCTACATACTTCTGTCACCCTTTTTTTCCCAGGACCCTAGGCTAGGACCCGTGTCCAGTAACCAGCTGGCAATAATGATTTTCAGGGCTACTGTACATGGCCTGCGGCAAACCTTGTTGCTGCCTGTTCCCCATGCCTGGAACCCAGACTCCCAGCACTAAGTACCTGAAGTTAAACGGGATGGAGGCATCCCAATGTTCAGTCAGGGTACCATGTATCTGGGTCCAGTAGAATGCAATCTTTGGGTAGTCCCACAATACATGGCAGTATGCATGATACAGTTTTAAAAGACAAAACCACAAGCCGGTGACCCATGATTATATAGAGTCTGAGACTTTGGGGGGCAGCCACAGGAGGAGGTTCACACATCCCAACAGATGCTCTCCTCCAGGAAGGGAGGGCAATAGGCACCGCTGCAATACTGCCACCTGAAAGACCACAGGTGGTAGTGCGGTGGAAGCTACTCAGTGAGAGGACAATGGCAGGTGCCATGTGCGGGCCCCCTTCTGCATGCACACTTGGTGCTCTTGCTGCCAGTATCCCGTGGGGCTGGGAAGAAAAATCAAGGCATGCAAAATGAAGTCTGCACACTCAGTCAGGCCTGGTGAACAGACTAGCCGCCCCCCTTCCCACACATTACATGGAAAAGCGGGGAAAGCCATCTCCAACACCTGCCACTTTACTGCATGGTTTTGTTAAGCTCCTAGATGACTAGAGCTTTTATCTCATCCAATGCTCCCTTTCAGCATTATTGAGGGAGGAAACTAGGCTTTTTCTACCCGGTGGCATTACTGCTGTTGCTTCAAAAAGGAGACAGCAAAATCCAAGATATTGTTCTCTGGTTATAAATTTAAACATAATGTGTTGCCAACAGACTTGCTCTCTGATTTAATTTCAATCAAATCAATTTTTATTTTATACTGGAGGGTATGCGAGCAAAAATGCCTGTTTTCACAAACGTCGAGTTGAACAGATATTTACAGTTGAAAACAGGGTACATAACTGAATGCAGTTGCACATTAAACAGAGAATAAAGAATAAATATACTGGAGTATATACAGAGGCACATAACATTAATGTGTTACGGGAGTATACAACAGAAGAAAAGTATGTACGATAAGAACATTTACATTATATACAGAGGCAATTTAAAGGAAACAAGGCTTACATTTTCAACAGCATTCTGCTATCTTCATTTATCCAACAAATGAGAGTGACAGGTAATGTTCACCAGCGGTGGCACAAACAGCCAGAAGGGGAAAATGTCAACTCGCATTATAGATAACTAAAACTCTTTTCTTCAAGTAAAGATGTCAGTAAACAGGCCCTGGGATGCAGAAAGGCAAATGATAACTACAAAAAGGATAACAAACCAAAGGATAACTGTGAACTACCTTCAAAGCTCTGGTTTAATAATAAAAAAAAAAAAAGGACTAAAAGCCTACTCATACTGCTGCAGCGCGCTCGGGTTGCTGCAGTAGCAATCTGCCAACGTGAACACTTACCCAACTGCGGTACGTCACTCCTTACTTCACAGTCTCAGAAGAGTTGGGAACATGCAGCGTGGACTGGCAGCACTGTTCACATCGATGCAACGCATTCATTTCCCACAAAGTCCTGTTTCGAACCAAGCAGTATGACCTGTGGGTCACACCCCATGATCTAGGACTGGCCCCCGCATACTGTCACACCCACACACATTCACACACAATCCGCAAATGCCAGCTCCCCCATTCTGATTCCAGCATCTACTATCTACCTACCTACCTACCCAACTCAATTGTCAAAGGGCGAACAAAAAGCAGCAAAGGCAATCTCCAAAGTACAAATGCAAAGTGTAACTGGCTGATTAAGGGAACAGCACTAAATTCACCTCCCTTGCCCCTATGAGGTTCTGTGCAAGTTCAGCTTCATGCCTAGATGAAGTGGATGAAGTGCTGGCAATGGCAAGTTGAAAGTGTCAGCTATTTTGCAACTTGCCACTTCCAGCACTTCCTGCAGGCATGGCAAGTGATGTCCGCAAGTCACCAAATAGCCACCTGTCCTCAAACTTACGGCCCCCCCCTCAACACGACTTGCATCTGGCAAGAGAAGGGTCATGCAATGAACAGTCAGCATTAGTTAGAGACAGGAGCAGCAGCACTAGACTCAGAGATCGAAGGAGCGCTGCAGCCATGCAAACATGGTTTGTGTGTTCTTGTTCCAGATTTCTTAAAAGAAATCAGATTACTAAATCAGCTTAAAATTACCCTTCCAAACTCCACCGCCACAAACTCCAATTCACCAAACCAAATTACACAGCCCCATTTGGGGAGGTCTGAGGAAATATTACTCTGTTCTGGCCTAGTAATCCCGTGGTGAAAAGTAGGACAAGTAATGAGAGAAACAGGAGTCAGCAGCATGCATGCTCATGCACACACAACTGTGTTAGTACCGAAGTTCCAGGATGCCCCAAATAAACAGGCTTGCTCCCAGTACCCTGTACCCAGTTAAAGAATTAAACAAGGTATACTAATAAAAAAGGCTGCTCTTAGAGTGTGTAAATAAGACATCTCCGAGCATGTGCAAAGCAAACGGGCTTAGGTCATCGGGAGCAGCAATTCACTTTTCAAGCTAGCAGCTTTTGCTACATGACAGGAAAACCTATAGCAGCAAATTCAGGAACTGAGCAGCACTTTTTACTACATGAAAATAAAATCTAAAGCTGTCGTAGTTCAGTATGCGCTGTACTTTCTACTTTTTTTTTTTATCTCATCAATGGATCGTCAATCTCATTACTATCTTTGGAAGATAAGAGTAGATATGTTGGCTAGTCTACATGTGGAATGAACTGGGCACAGAGTAATCCAAGGTGGAATAAAAAGGTTCAATCTTTTCACCATAAAATGAACTTCTACTTTAAGGTGGATGTTCGTATTTAAAGGGCCTTCTTCATTAACCCCTTCCCCCAACACCTACTGCAGATTCTGGCTGCTTGGTGACACAGTCCCAAAGTGTAGACAGCTAGTACCCCCATAAACATTTATTATTTAATTCTTTCGTAATTGGGTAAGGCCAACTGGGCACAGGGCCCATATACAGGGGTGACCTGAAATAGTAGGGAAAGGGCACAAGTACAGTAAATAGACATGTACGATAATCAGGTTAAAATAAATATACTTCACACACAAAGTAGGTATTTTAGGGAATGTGCTAAAAGAGATGCATAGATTCAGATAAATAGAAGTTATCATCCTCCAGCTCCGCTCCCCAGAAAATGGAATGTGAGGGCCCACATGTTTTTTTGAACTAGAAACTGCCAGGTCCAAACCAGCAGCCATTTCCATTTAAACGTATTAATGCCCTCTGTACCTCTGTAGCCCCCCAACCATCACCACCATCACTATCCATCACCCACTGTAACCTGCCCTGGAGCCCAATCTAGTCTCAGGCCAACTGAGCATGTGCGCCTTCTTCCTCGATCTGCCGAATACTCTGTTAAAGAGACAGTCAAACCAGCTTGAACATAAATATCCAGTCCCTTTCGCTATCATGCGTTTATGCAAGCTTTGGGTATACGCGATCCTATATATTTAATACTAATACACACCACTACTCTCTATATAATGCCGTGGGATAAACATCTCTCACTTACAGGACAGAGAAACACCTCCCTCTGGACCTTCAGAGCTATCACCAAGAAGCTGCCTCAATATATCTTGGATTGTTTACCCCTAAGCGTGATAGGTACGTATACGCTGAGAAGTGCCTTCTATACCTATCACGCTTTGGCACGGCTTCCATGAGTCATGTTACCTGTGTGCTGGAACACGCTGCAAAAAAACGTGAAACTGGCTCACAGCATCAGCATATCAGCATTTAAACTCTCTATGCTCGTTCGTTTAGGGAAACCTGCAATTGTTCCTCCTGATCGCTCCCTCACTGCCTCAGTGTCTCACTGACCCCTTCCCCTCCCTCTTTAACCTTTTCATAACATTCCTTTTTTGCTTTTCCTTGCACAGCCTGCTCCCTTGCATAGGTTTCAGTCTTCTTAAAGTAGCATTACCTCTTGTTCACATGCCCCCTACCTCCCTGACCCTGGGGCACTCACCTTCCCTTCTGCCTCTCCTCACTTCCCTTATCTGGAGTCTATCCTTACCCATGGCCCTGGTATCACTATTTGCTGCTATGACACTTACGGGTTCCCCTGCCTACCCTCCCTCTTTAACCTTTACAACTCCCTTCCTTTTCTTATCAGCTTCCTAACTTCCCTTGTTGCCCCTTTCACTCGTGTTTGTTCTTCTGCCTTCACCACATCATAGTGTCCAATCTTGACTATAACCTGTATTTATCAATGTATACTGCATTCATGCACTACCACTGTCATTACCCTGTGTATTATATTTAGCCCTATATTAGTTACTAAATAATAACTAAAGTTATAATTAAAGTTATTGGGCTGGCACTATAGCCTAGAGGTTAGAGGAATGAGGTGTGAACGAGCTTGATACATCCAGCAGACCAGACCTAAGTTTGATTCTCACAACCTCCACTTGCATACTGTGTGACTCTGAGCAAGTCACTTAACCTCCCAGTGCTCCCAGGTCACCCCTGAAAACAGGCACTTGTGCCTAGTAGGCCTAACCCGGTTAACAAAGACTAAAATAAAAAAAAAAAATTAAAAAGATAAATATTGTGTGATTTTATTGTGTTCAGTGTGCTGTGTAATGTTCTTGCATCCTGTCCAGGTCTATCTCGCAAATCAGCTTTGCTCAATGATGTTTGCCTGGTTAAATAAAGATTTTGATTGACTGACTGTCAGCAAACACACAGCAATACAGATTGTGACAGCGCAAGTACTATCCATTTATTCAATTTATACCTGTTTTTGATAGCCCTGTGAGTTTTTTTTTTATTTTAGTTTATATTATTAACTTCTGGAGCACAGCAAAGGGGAGGGGCAGTGGTGGAAATCAGTTCACAGTATTTCCGGTATTTGGGTGTCTCCTGTACTCCTGGTCCACAAGCTCCCATTATCGATAAGAGTATTCAGCGCTGGGGGTTCCTATAGGGATTTTATTTAAAATAACCTCATCTGAACAGAACTCTTCACTTATAAATCTGGGTTTTTCACGGTATCCGCGTAGGAATAAGGGGTTTCAATTAAAAAGAGCTCATCAATTACTCAGTTTGCATGCAGGGTTAGAATCTATTACACATTAATGTATCGAGGCATAGGTCAGGAAGCCTAGGCAAACCAGGAGGAGTTATAAAGTCACAAGTAGTGTTTTTTTATGATAGCTATAAAATAAAAAATAAAACTGTGGAGGATAGCGCTTGATACAAGCAGTTCAGACAAACACAAGATAAATGAGCAGGAAGTGGATAATGAGGAATGAGTCGGAAACTGAAGTGCTGTAAACGTTAACAAAAAAACAGCTAAATAACCTGTAACATAAGGTAGCAGAATCCTAATTCATTAGCAGAAGCTGTGAAGAAGAGACCCATTCCTTCCAGTGTAAGAACAGATCAGAGTTCTTTGGGGGCAGAACCAGAAATAAAAGGCTGGAAGGAGGACTCAAGCTGGGAGACTGTTCCGGTGACTGGGCATGCTCAGTGTAAAACTGCCTAAATGTGGATAGGTTTCTTTGGTGACCACAGAACCCATTTGAAGGGCCGCCTGATGGCCCAGTGGGTAACATGACGTGCTCTCCCGCTGACAGCCCAAGTTTGGGAGCAGACTCGGGGGCTGGCTAGGCAGCCCGGGGGAGGTGCTGCAGTGCTCCCAGTCAGTCACAGGTGCCAGGTTCAGCCATCCCTTGTGGTGGGCCAGGGAGCTTGCTCCTCTCAAGGAATCGATATGTACATGCAGGGTCTGTGGGACACTGCCAGCATCAGGTGGGTGGGGAAGGGGCTGGGACTGGGGAAAACCAGAAAAAAATCAGCTGTGCACTGGTCACCATTCATGACTGTGCCAGTACCTTCAGATCTTACTCCCCGTGGCGCCCCGCTGGCATGGCAGCGGAGAGTGGCACATGGGCTTGAGGAAACCGAACACCTCAAGCAGGTACATGGTGGCGACCGGGTGTCAAAAAGCATTACAGCAAAAAATAAATAAAAAGAACCCACATGACAATAACAGCCTTGTGTCTTTTTCAACCCTTACAGAGCAGAATACAAGGATGGATGGTCCGGTAGCACAGGGAAGTGCCTAGAGTATTTTACATGCTGATTAGATATTGATTGCAAAACAGGAAAATAATCCAATATAAAAAGTAAGAACTTAAGAAATCTCTGTTAAGCCACCCTGATACACAAGTGGCAGCACGCAGAATTTGCTGGCAGGTAAGGATTGCTTGGCTTACCCAGACTGCCCATTTTTTCCTGCCTACTGTATCCCCACAGATCCTACTTGATCCCTGGCCCATTTATCCTCCCTCTTAAACGTCCCGCTGGCATGCAGGTTAACCCAGGTTTGGAAGCAGACTCAGGTAATCACGTTGGGAGGCAGACCAGGCTGAAGCAGCGTTGCACGCAGCCATACCCAGTAGCCAGGGAGGTGGCTTGGCCTAGCAAGGGTAAAAAAAACACTACATCCTGACCGTATGACAGCGCAAACAACCTGGTCACCTTAGAAACTGCAAAACCCCAATGACCCTCCCTGCTGTCTGTCACCTCTGGAGACACCCCAGGAGTCGGAAGCATTCACTGATCGTCGGGGCTCCCAAGTTTAGAGGTAAGCAAGAGAGCACCAGTGGAGGACAGTGAGCATCTGAACTAGTTGTTGCTCTGTGTAAACAGCGTGTGAAAAGAGCCGGAGACTGGAGTAATAAACCCTTATGGTATAAAAAATGTCCCTGTACTGCTTTCCAGTTTAACCTAATATTCTCATGTCAGGCTCAGACCCAAAAGGTATGAATAAGCAAGAAGCACAAGCTTATCAAACTTTCATTTTTTTTTCCCCTGCAGTGACATGAGCGTCCTGTTACAGCGATCTTAATTCAAATAAGAATCTACCAGCTTCTCGTCACACAGCTTGGGGTCCAATTAACAGAGTCTTGCACCACAGTCAGGCTGAGAAATTAAACTGAGTTAATGATTCTGAGACTCTGTTCATTTGGTTAAAGTGCAAGTCTGTTTAACTTTTTTTTTTTTTTAAATGTATAACGTGCTGAAATGTCATTGTAATCTCCACAGACTATCTTTTCAATCTTGTAGGTTCATTTTTTTATATTACAATTTACATTTTCATCATGAATCATTTCTGTGACAATTATGATGTTGAAAAGAACAGTTACACAAGAACTTACCGTAGCAGTAGATCTTCAAGAGAATCTCCTCCATTAGGCAACATCTTTGGAACTATAGCAGTCGCTGCTAGGACACATGAAAACCTTTGCTAGCCAGGGGCCACCCAAATGATGTGCCACATCTACGTGTATATAAGCGTGGGTGGCCCCATCAATCCTCAGTTCCCCGCTTAAAGAGCTGGTGACACACTCAAGTGAACTTTAACAAAACACAATATTTAGACACAGTCCAGCTTGTATTTCCCATTAGTTCTGCATTTCTCATCCCCATTATTTATTACCAAGGTCATCTGCATGAAAACAGGATTTCTGCTCCTGAAGAGTTAATCTATTCCGGCTGCTTTCTCCCTACCTGAAGTCATACAACGCTGTTTGTGACATCAGTTAATCCTCTGTTGTGACATCACAGTCTGTTGCCATGGGAGTAAGGTCTGAGTAGGAGTAAGCTATTGAGGCAGATGAACTCAAAATAAACTTTAAGGGACAACGGTCATATATTCATCTACATTTCCTTAGTAATAAATTATGGGGAGGAGAAATATATTAAATATAAATGGAATGCAAGCAGAATTGTACCCAATTATGATGTTTTTTAAAGTTTTCTCTGAGGCGTCAGTAGTTTTTTAAGATTAGGCTCGAAGGACCTCCAACCATGGGGAACCAAGAGACAAGACCAGCACTAGGCACACAAGTAGAGGCATGAGGCTGGATACAGGATGCATTAAGTCAAATTTAGATACAGCATGACAGAACCCTCACTGAAAGCAAAAGGAGGTGGGGATGGCATGGACTAATGGAGGAGATTCTCTTGAAGATCTACTGTTACGGTAAGTTGTTACGGCCACACCTTTGGAGCGATTCCCAAGCAGCACAAATTAAACTAGGAAGATGGTACAGTCTGATATATATAATCAGACAGAAGGCCTTGAAACACAGCAAGCCCAAAGCCAACAAGTCTATGAGAGACGACATCCAAACTATAATGCTTAGTGAAAGTGTAGACAGTGCTCCATTTGGCTGCAGCACATATGTCAGAAGCAGGGACATTTTTGAAACAGGCAACAGAAGTGGCCATATCCCTTGTACAGTGACCACAAACAGTACCAGGAAGTTACATACTGTACTTCCTATAACAGAATGTAATACAATGTACTAGCCATCTGGATAAGCACTGCTCAGACACAAGAGCACTCTCTCTTTCCTGAGGTGAACAAAACAAAAAAGCCAAGAGGACTTTCTGCAGCCCTTGATGCAAGTAATGTAGTACCGCAGTACTTTACTTTTTTTTTTTTTGACGCAGAAGTTTTTCTCCCTGATGGCCGATGTAGACAGGCTCTCGTCTCTGTCCCAGTCTCCTGCTCCCCTCCCGGCACCATACCCGAAATCCCCCAAGGGCACCCCTCCCCCGATGGCAGAGCAGGAAGGGGAAGATCGTCCTCCCTCCACCTGATGACACACATTCAGATGGGGTAGGCGACCGGCTAATGGTGCGGAGCGGAGGTAGGCAGGCAGGGGTTCAGTTAGCCCATACCAACCCTTTTCCACTTTTCTCCCTTTGCGCTCATTGCACATGGACGAGGAGGCACACACACCAACAGAACTGCGGCCCCTCCCTAAGTGTCACTCAGGCTGCCGGCACTACCCCCCAGGTCACCTGGGGGCAACCAAGAGCCGAGATGGCAAACCACGCTACCCCAGGAGAGGAGAACTGTCCTCTGAATGCTCAATCCTCTCTCCCTCCCCAGCCGACCATCGGCGACCTGAGCTCGTTCCCGAACCTGAGTCGCCACTGTGGGAAAAAGTAAGGCACAGAGCACCTCAGCCCTCTTCACCACCTGGTCAGCGTATCGCAGTATTCTATGTGCATCCAAAGTATGGAGCAGTGCCTCACCCTGGCTGGCATGTTCGGGATAACATACAGGAAGGTGTATTGTTTGATTCTGTGTAAACTCAGATATTACCTTTGGTAGAAACTTTTATTTGCACGCAATGAAACTCTGTCTTTGTGGAAAATCAAATAAGGAGCCTTACACAGAGCCTGAAGCTCGGAAATCTCTACAGAAGAAGTCACTGCAACTAAAAAAATGTTCCAGGACAGTAAACGCAAGTCACAACTCACGGCAGTCTCAAAAGGAGCCAACATCAACTTCTCAAGCACAAAATTCAAGTCCCAAGGTGGGACTAGATTATGGATGGGAGGTTTTATATACAGACTACCTCTCAGAAAAGTATGGGACTTCTGTAACTGGGCAACTGTACGACCACCAGTAGGGGCATGGAAAGCGGATACAGTGGCCAAAAAAAAGTAGCCCACAGCATGAACAGTTTCCATTTCAAGGAATAAGTATGTCTGATAGAAGGCTTTCTAGTCATAATAAGGATATCAGTCACCATAGGTTATACCCCAAAACATGCAATGGCTGTATGTCTTCAGAAGCTATGCATGCAGATGTAGGGACTTCGGGTCCAGATGGACCAGGGACCCCTTGTCCTTTGACAACAGACTTCGACACAGAGGTAGAGGGACAGGAAGCTCCACTGCCAGATGTTGAAGGAGTGCAAACCACAACTGGCAAGGCTGTAATGGAGTAATGAGAATGAGAGTGGCATTCTCCACCTGCAGTTTAAGCAGAACTCTCTGTATTAGAGGAATGGGGTGAAATATGAAAAGAAATTTCCCTTTCCAAGAGAGGATTTGGAGGCTGACGGTAGCCTGAAAGTTGGCTTTGAGTACTTAGGAGCTAATGAGGAGGGTACCAGGTGAATCTTCTCCATCACCTGTTCGATGAAAAAAAAGTTAGCTCATCCAAGTCAAGGTTTGTGGATGGCGAGGCGCCTGAATCGGAGTCATTGTCCGGAAGTCCCCCCTCTTCTAGGAAGAAGTAACTGGACTCTGATGGGTCAGGGGATCTGGGTCGTCAGCGTTTCCCCTTGTGGGCATCTTCGATCTGCTCCTGGATCTGGACCTCTTTCTCCTCCTGTCATGGGTGAGGAGGGGTACCCCTCCTCGTCTGAGGATGGGGAGGGGGTTCACCTTCGGGTGGCTTTCCTCTGTGTCCTGTGATCTGGGGATTGTGCAGGATATCAAAAGGAGACAGGATGACAGCAAAAGCCCTGTTTAGCTTTTTGATGAGGTCTGGATGAGGAATGCCGCCCATCTGAGGTGGAGGTCTGTTCAGACCCAGTCACCAGGGTTTGTTGGTTGCTCCTGCAACTCTGAAATGGATGCATCCATGACCGCCTCCAACCTTGGGGACACAGCATTTTCACACTTTAAGCAGAGCGAATCCACAAAGGTGGCCAGCAGGGGGAGGGATCTGCATTTGTGGCACTTTCTGCCCCTTGACAGTTTGTTCATTTTAGCGGAGGACATACCGATGCTTGTGGTGTCCCCTGGGCAAGGAATTTAAACTGCGACTCTGTTCCAGCTCTTACTGACTGACCCACGATAGCCCCTTTTACAGTCCCTCCTGATGACACTGACGCTTGGAGCCAGGGGCTTGTAAAGCCATCGACGAGCGAAGGCCAGTAGTGAAGCTTGGAGCCAGGAGCTTGTAAATCCATTGACAAGCAAAGGCCAGTAGATGCTCATTGACATGCTAGAAGCGTTGACCCCCCCCTCGCCTCGAGGCGGGCCTCTGCTGCTTGAAAATGCCGTTGACGTGGTTCATTGTGGGACCCCCGCTGGTGGAGCGCGATCACTCCGACAAACTTCCCTGCTGCTCTGAATGGAGCCTGCATGTGGTACAGTGCATCCTTCGACGAGCCGAAAGGGAAACATGGCTCTTCCGCTGCTGGGAATAATTGTTGCGGTTTCCCCCTGTTGCTCCTGAGAGCAATATAGTCGTCATTTTGTGCCTCTTGTAAGTCCTGCTGCACCCCCGAGAATGACTCTGGATGGGGGAGAGTGGGGAGGCAGCGCCACAGGAACCCCTCAGAGCGCAGGAAGGCGGAAGGGGGGGAAGGGGAGCCAGTCTGTATAGCATGCACGGCTAAGACTGGAGTCCCCAGTAAAGTAGAGAGGCATATCCCTTAAGCAGAATTTCTTAATGAAACTGCTGAACCTCTCTTGCCAATAAAAATAATCAGCACTTACAGTTTGATGTCTTCAGCTCTGTCAAGCCTTTGACAGAGCCCCTACAGAGAACCTGCCTCTTGTCCGGTAGGAAGTAAACTGATGGCTACAGGAAATGAAGTGGAGGATGTAGTCTCCCTACAGAGATCTGTATCCTGCCTGTCACATGGTACCAGGAAGGACCTCCCAGTAGTTCTGAGCCCAGAGACCAGCTTTAGGGGAGAGGGAGAGAGAAAGAGAAAGAGAAAGAGAGAGAGAGAGAGAGAGAGAGAGAGAGAGAGAGAGAGAGAAGACGTATTATCCAGGATGGGGAAAGCCAACATGACCTTTGGATGACTAGGAGGTATCTGGAAGAATATGTCTGAAGATCAAGATCGGGCTATATGACGCAACAGCACTTATAACTCTTTTATATGGATCAGATACATGACTTATGCCTGTGTTGAACATGAAGCATCTTGAGGCTGCCCATCACAGGTGGTTGAGGAAAATAAGCCATACATCATGGAAAGATAAGGTGACGAACAAGAATGTTCACAAGATAACATGACAAGAAGAGCTTGCAGTAATTATGAGGAGAATACGATCGAGATGGCTGGGGCATTTTCACCAAATGGATAATAACTGCAAAGCCAAGCAAGTCATGAACTGGATACCACATGTGAGGAAAAAGGAAGAGAGGCTGACCAAGGAAGAGCTGGAAGAAAACTGTCAGAAAGGATATTAACATCATAAGGCTGACATGGGAAGAGTTCCTTCATAAAGCCTTGAACAGAGAGAACTGGAGATGCTGGACTGCATGATGTGCAGACATGAACGGGACGGACTAAGGTAAGGTTCTTCCTTCAGATGAGACAAATGGCCTGGAGGATAAAAGAAAGGAGGCGGAGGTGATCTGGAGAAATTTTTTATAGCTCCGGAGTATGTCCCCTTGCAATTATCTCCACAACCCACTCATCCACAGTGATCTCCCACCAATGTTTCAGATGCAGTGAGATCCTGCCCACAGCGCTCACCCCTAGAGGTAACAGTTGAGGTGGAGATAGAGACAGAAGACAGAAGACAGAGAGGTGTGGTTCCAGTAGTGGCAGAGCCACCGGAACGGATTCCTTTGGGTGTTTTTATATGGTCACGGGGGGGCCCAGAAGGAGACCACCTCCTCTGCCACTGCCTTGCTGACTGCAAACACGGTTATCTCGGGCAGCAGACTGATGAAAGCAGCACTGACCACGACCTCTAGCCAGAATGGGATATTGGGATGTTACAAAGCTTTGAGTCGTTTCTGAAGTTTGAAGGCCACGTAGGGCCTCTTAACCTAACAAAACAGTTTTGTCACTTTAAAGGGGGCATTCAAAATGGCCTGTTGCACATCACTGCTGGAGCCAGCAACTCTAAGCCAAGAATATCTCCTCATGCAAATGCCAGAAGCAGCAGCCCTGGCAGAAGCACCAGAGACGTCAAAAGCTGAGCACAGCAAATGTTTGCCAACCTCAGCAACACAAGACAATGTCTTAAGTAAATCATTCTTGGCAGAGCCATCAGGCACGAGCACCTTCCCAGAGGCTGTCATATTTTATCATGTGGGCCTGGAAGTTTGCAGTCCTAAGGCCAAGGATGCACAGGCTTAAGTATGCCTGTTTATCACATCCAGACTCATAGATTCCTTATCAGGAGGCAATGCACTCATGTATCTACAGGCCCTAGACCTATCATAAGTAGCCATGATGACCACGGAGTAATTTTCTGGCTGGTTAGCATAATAAGGCTTAGCAGATAGTGCAGAATACTGCTTTTCAGCCTTTCTAGGAACTGCAGGCAGTGAGTTTGGTCTGCACCATGCAGCAAAGGTAGCATCCTCTAATGTAGGATACACAAGAGGAATTATAGAAAGGAACAGGACACCTCCAAAAATTCCATTAGATTCTTTTTTGTGGAATATTCCTCTTCCATGGCAAAACCCATGGTAGACTGCATTTGCTTCATTATGGCTTGGGACGTTGGATCCTCAGGAGGAGATTTGGAGGTATAAACCACAGAGTCCTCACCGCAGGATGAGAGGGCAGAACTACAGCATAGTGCCAGAAATCGTTTTGCCTCCTAATCCTCCTCTACTTCCTCCTCTAACTCATGAGGTAACAACTGCATTCCACTGCTTGACAATAGGGGCCACAGAATGAATCCGTGACACAACTGTCAGTTGAGAGGGAGGAATCTGCAGCATGCTAGTGAAATCTGTCAGCAAGGACTGAGCACCAGGAGGCCCCATCGGCAGAATAACTGCTTGCATTGGTAATCCAGGGAGAATGTCTCATTTCTGAAAATGACACCAGCACAACCAGACAGTCAACAGCGCCCTGTAAAGGCCAGACAACCATGCACAGTAGGTACAGCAGCACCCAAGCCAAGCTCAGACACTAGTGTCACATCAACGGTTGGGGAGGGGGGAAGCTGAAGTCACCGCTGAAGAAGGCGATGACTTAGGCTTACCTTGTCTTAATGGCAACTGGGACCTCGCTAGAGAAGCAGATTTTTTCCTTCTCTGTGTTTGTGCTTATGGCTGGGTGACAAGGAGGGTCATGACAACAACCATTCCTTGTCCCAATCCTTTGATTTTGGCAGCCACTTTTCGGCCAACAGTGAGGGAGACAGACCCTGGGCCCTGTTCCTTCTCCATGGCTTTCAATGCCTTGAGAAGAAAGAAGTTTTCTAGAGCTTTCTTACGGCGCTACCTTGTAACCTGGTTGAAGCAATGGCAAATCTCACAAGTCCTTACATTGTGAGACAAGCCCAGAGAGCACACACAAACTGGATGTGTCTTTTCCTGAATTTGATTTCCAACTTACAATACCGAAATAAAGGTTCACTCAAGTTTGGTACTATGCAGAGACGACAAAATAAACAAATAGTAAAATAAAAGAATAAACAGCAATGGGGGGGGGGCGTGCTGTGGGGCCCGAGCTGAGTGACAGCAAACTCAAACAGCTCTGCCTATAATGCCATTTAAACGTTTTAAAATTGCATAGCTGGAGTGAAAAATTAATGTTTTTTTGAACATTTCTGCAAAGGGGAATTGAAACTCTACCAGATGGGTAATCCCTTAAAAAAAAAAAAAAAAAAAAATTCTGTAGTGGAGGAACAGGAGGAAAATCGAGCGAGACCTCTCAGCCCTTGAGGTCGGACCAGAGTCAGGAGGCCATACTCCCTCTGGAAAATGAAAAGACTTTGTTAACTCTGGGCTTAAAACTGCAGAGATTAATCTTTTCTGTGTCGGATTTGAACACTAAAATGGAATCCTTTGGGGCTAGAGTAACAGCCGTTGAGTCAACAGTGGAGTATTTACAAACGGAGTTCCACGATGTTAGACAGCAAAACGAATCTGCCTCGGCCGCTACTGCTACGCTGATTAAGGAGAATGTGCACTTTAAGGCCCAGTTAGAAACTTTAGAGAATCAGACCGGGCCTCTCATATATGCATTCTCAGCTTGCCGGAGGGGATTGAGAGCAACCACTCCATTTTGTTTTTGCAGGATTGGCTCAACAAGAAAATAGTGCCTGAGGGACAGACCATGCAATTCGGAATACAGAAAGTTTATCGCATTACCCTCCAGGGCTATCAAGAGCAGACAGATATCCCCCAAACTTTACTGGTGGTCACAGATTGTGTAGGGACCCGTGATAGGATTCTCCGGATGGCCAGGCATGCAGGACCTCTCACTCAGGATGACCGCACAGTGTATTTGTTCCCGGACAGTAGCTACGTGACAAGGATGCATGGCAAGAAATTTGATGGCGTTCAACAAAAGTTGAGAGAAACCTCTATATCCCACACGATGATCTACCCGGACAGGCTCAGGACTGTGCACAAGGGTATGATCTGGCTGTTTTCAGACCCCATGGAAGCCAGTAACTGGGCCTCTTATTTCCAGCCAAAGACCAGGAATCAGAGTACACTGACTGGGACAGAGAGCATTGAACCTGAGGAAGATGGAGACGACTGAATGGAGTTAAGTGCAGCTCTGTCTTTTTTCTTTATCACAGTACTATTCATGACCAACTCTAGTTGCAAGCCAGCTATCTGAGACTTTATTTTGAACTATTATTGGTATACATACAGTTTGTACTAAGTAAACCTGCATAAAGTTCTCATTTAGAGCCGAAAGTGCAGCTCTGTCTTTTTTCTTTATCATAGTACTATTCATAACCAACTCTAGTTGCAAGCCAGCTATCTGAGACTTTATTTTGAACTATTACTGGTATACATAAAGTTTGTACTAAGTAAACCTGCATAAAGTTCTCATTTAGAGCAGAGAAAGTCATTACTGTTTTGATCGCTCTCCGTCTCTTAGCGAACTCATTCTGATGGTTCTGTCTACCCTTTTCTGTCATTCATATATATATATATATATATATATATATATATATATATATATATATATATTTATACAATAGGAGTGGCTGATAAGCGTTGCAGATAAAAACATGTATTCTCACTAGAGTGAGATAAATCTTAGTGATGTAGGAACATGGTAGATATTTAAATTTACACACACACTTCCTATGTCAGCAAGTGATATTCTCACAGTAGCTATGTCATCAGGAAAAGATGTGCAGGCATTACAGTATCCTAGCAACTGAAAGCAAATCACATTCACCTGTTATAGTTAAAATGTTAAAGCAGCTCGAGTTTCACATGCTACTGACTTCACTGCTGTTTCTAATTACACATTAACAGTAAAAAAGCATTGCATGGTGCTCAAGTTACAGAAATACAAATGTGAATGCGGACAGGTCTCATCGAACATGCAAACCATAGAAAACAACAGCCCTACTCACAAGAAAGCAAAGCAAATTTTCTCTGATAGCAATGCAAAATAATAACAAATACTTGAAATGCAGCAGCAGTGGCAAACTCTGAACTCGAAACGTGAACAAGTCCATTCACAAACTGAAAAAAACCACACAAGCACCCCATCTTGGAAAATAAAGTAACACAACACATACATAAGGTGTAAAATTAAATAAATAAACTTATTTACAGTCTCTTCTACGGCAAACCGGCGCCTCAAACACGGAAGTCTTCTTCAAAAGAAATACATGCCACTCTCACTCACAAACCAATCAAAACACAACTCCGCTATCAATCACTGCTCTGACCGATGGTATAAAACAAATAGCAACCAATACGATACATTTCTACACAAAATCTGCGCAGATACCAATGAAAACCACTACTATCCAACGATAGCCAATCCAACAACAGACTCATTCATAAAAACAGCACTCCCATTACCAATACAGCCTCCCATTGCAGCAACACTTAGAAATAAAATAACACACATTTTCGGACCTTGTACACACAAATAGCCAACAAATACCCTATGTACTCATCGAACACATGATGGGGCTGGTGGGATATGTAAAATATTGTCACCCTTGCCTACGTGAGGCATGGATATCTCACTTTACGTGCCTTCGGCACTGCCATGAGATATCCATGCCTCACTCCTGCAAAGTGACAATATTTATATCACTCAACCATCATGTATCCTATACACATATACATATATATATATATACATATACATATATACACATACATATACATATACATATACACACACACACACATACACACACACACACACACACACACACACCACTGCCTAGTTCAGAATTTTGGTTATGTTTGATCTGTTCTGATGTATATTACAGAGGGCTAAATTTAAAGCTTCTTGGGGCTATGTACCCTATTGTTTAGTGCACGGACTTCCTAAAAAGCTTTTCATACTCCTTAGATTGTTGGACTGTTTACCTTATCGTGAGGATAATTAGGCTGCTCCATTTTAGCTATATTTGGTTTGTGCTTTCTTGAGGAGAATGTCTGACACCATCAGCCCTATATTTAGGGCATGCAAATGTTGGGTATGTATTATGGTCTTAAGCGTTAAGAAATAGTTATACTGCTCTTGGGATCGTAACTACAGCATTTATTTTAGATAAGTTTCTTTTTTGAAGATAGTATATTTATACCCCCCAAATGTGGTATCACAATATCTCAGACACATCTCTCCTGTGATTAAGGAGGTTTAGACCTCTAGGAGCTGTATATCAGATGATGGACTGTCTAAGATATGGGAATGTCTCAATGTAAAAATGCTTGAAACTAATAAAAATAAAGTTTAAAATAAAATGAATAAACAGCAATGGGTAGGTTGACGGCTTTTCCTTCAGCAGGTTCAGAAAGGATGACTGATGACAGGAAAAGAACTGAGGAGTGATGGGGCCACTCGCACTTGTATACATGGAGACCTGGCACATCCCTGTGGCTGACCCCCCGGGTAGCAAACGTTTCCGTGTAGTCCTAGCCCTGATAGCTGCAGTTCCAAAAGTATGGCCTAATTAAAGAGATATCTTCTAAGATATGATAAGTGTAACAGAATATCTGTACTTCAATATTTATTCTAGTTTAACAAATATACTGCCTTGCTGTTTAATGGTTAATACTGCTACGATTTTATTCACTATCTAGTCAATCTACACAAATTAATTTGCTTTTAATTGTTCTTGCATTACTCTGTGTTTTGAGGCACTTGGATATGAAAGATATGATTTATAATAAAATTGTGTTGGTGTGTACAGATTGTTGCATGAAAAAAATAATTTACTTCTATGAGGAAATCTCACTGGATCAGCTCCACGAGTAGGTTATTGTTTCTCTCTTGTAAAGCACCAAAAGTGTACCAACAAGCAGTCTACTGATTCAACACAATTTGGTAGAATAAGCAAGAAGCTCGGCTCCATTTGCACTCAGTCTGTCTAATAAGCATTTTCAATACACCTTCCACAGCTTCACACACACGCACAGAAAATGTTCCTGAACAATGACAGAAACAAATGCAGCAAAGTTGCAGACTGGAAAAGTCACAGCAAGCCATAACAAATAAAAAAAAGACAACGTCAGCTGAACTAAAACATCCACGCCACTCTGTTGCTGCTGTCTACTCAAATTTCTAACCTACTTCACTAGTGGGTAGCTGGAGATTATGGTAGACAACTGTTTGGAAGAGTCAGAGGCCAATCTGTCAGATTTACAGGGGTCTGACTAGATTTTAGGAGTCCCTTTCCGACAAAATATCTTATTTATCTGGAAATGGATGGGAACATCAATATGAAAAGTTGAGGGTGCAAAATATGGTGCATTCAACTCTACCCACCTCAAACAAAAAATTAATGGGTCCTGAGAGTGTCCCATACTATGAAGTAACACTACTTTTTTTCTTGTTTGTTCAATTATCATCCCAGAGTCCTTGGCAAAGCTCATACACCACCATAATCAAAATCCATTGATTATGGTTGCCATACCGACAGCCGGAGCCAGCCGGCATAAAGTATGCAAACACACACATACAGAGGCAGTGCCAATACCAAATTACAAATGAGATTCAGACCTCCCTGCCTGAGGCAACAGTTCATTTGAGAATAGTAAACATTAAAAAAATTAGCAGAGCCCAGGAATGCGAAACACCATACATGCTTGGTTCTGTTTCAAGCAACTGTGTCATATGAAGTCATGCAAAACAGATGAAGAGTTACCCACCCCCTATAACCATATTACCGCCATTTATCCCACACATCTCAACTATCTCACATTACAAGGGACAGTCCTCATTTTAACCCTCAGAAACTACTGTCCCACATCGTAAAGGTGATGCCCACACAGAGAAGGTTCTGCGAACTCAGATTTTAAAGCAGAAATTGACAGAGACTAGGGTTCTAACGCAAATTCAACATTGCACAAATAAAGGTACTAGTTTCCACAATGCTCTGAGCTTGTGTTTCAATGTTTAATGATGAGTCAGACATTAAGAGTTCCAGAACACAACAAAAAGCCACGGCCCAGTAAGCATTTCCTGGTCAAGTTTAAGAATCAATCAGACAGCTGGTGCTCCACATTTTGAGTGCCAGTGTCACACATTTCAATGACAAAAGGTTGAGAGGTACAATTTAGGCAAACATAAAATAATCCACTGTTTAACGTCATAAGTTGTTTCTGAGAAAAGAACCATCATTGCCCAACTCCCAGACTGAAAATAAAAAGATCCGTGGAAAGGCAGGGGATGAGATGAAGCTCGAGACATAAATAACCTGTTTTTATGCAAGTTCTCAGTGATTAAGAACGAGGGCAGAGTAATACAGAAAAAGTATAATATTCTGGATAAATGAGAACTATTTATGAAAACATGGCAAACATTTTAAAAAGTTTACCAGCATGTCTCACTAAATGTATTGGTTACTTTTGGCAAATTCACTAGCGACCCAATATCAACTTTGTACTTCCTGGTTTACTTTACTAAGTTTGGAAGTGAGCCTGTGCATCATCAGGGGGAGGAGGATCGAGCATCCCAGAGGATGATCTCTTCCTCCAAGGGGGAAGGGCAACCAGGCTCTGGTGCACGACTGCAGGCACCTGGGTGATCACAGGTGGCAGTACACCCGGGAGCAGCTCAGTGGCAGGGAAAACACCAGCGGATGGCACATGCCATGCTTGTGTGTGTGTGTGTGTGTGTGTGTGTGTGTGTGTGTGTGTGCCTGTGTCTCTCCACAAGGCCACCGTCTCGAGGGAGATGGGGGGGGGACCAGTGTGGCAGGGCCCGAAGTTTGGTGAAGGGCTGACCCATCGCAGGTTCCACACTGCAGTAATGTGGCAAGCTTCCCCAGGAGCCAAATCTTATTCAACAGCAGTTGGGGGTCCTGCCACGCACCGCTACGAGGGGCAGGTTGTGGCGGCAGACAGGGGAGAGCAGAGAAGCCCATAAGAAGCAGAGTGATGGGAAGGGGGTGGTTGAGTTTTGGAGGGGGGGGCAGGAGTCACAGCCTACCAAGGAAGAGAAAAAAAAATTGCTACTTCTATATTAAGGTTTTTGAAGATATCCTACAATATCATTTACAAGACTGTAACCTTCCCTGTTCTTATCTTATTATGTTAGTTCACTATTAATTCTTACTGTTATTCTACATGAATTGTGACATATGTCTGTTTTCCTTTTCTTTAAAATTAATAAAAATATGTATTTTTTTTAATTATTTAAATGATAGCCACATTTTATCTGAAGATTACATTTCAAAACATTTTCCAGGATCCAGAGAAATTGCTTTAAAAGGAACAGGAAAAGACTTCTTATACCAGAAGAGCCTGCCCCTTCACAAGGTGGATTACCCAGCAATACCAACCCAAATATTCATCATATTTATCCCTACTTTTGGCAGAAATAATGCACCTAGCTTTCCATGTTCTGTTAAAACACCAATACAGTTCTTTAGACACTCATAAGCAAGCCAGCCCGGTGGTGCCGAGGCTTGAGGCGCTGGACGCCACACCTGGCATCATGCCGGTGACCCGGGTTCGGGAACGGACTCGTGTCGTCGTGGGTCGGCAGGGAGGAGTAGGATCGAGCGTCCAGAGGACTGCTCTGCTCTCCTGGGGAGGGGGAACTGTGGTTCCTGGCACTTTGCGAGCCCCAGCGGAGACTGGGGAGAGCAGCACGTTGGGAACACTCAGCAGGGGTTGGGGATGCAGCAGACATCCACAGATGTTTTTGCACACTTGTGTCCTCAAGGGCACATAAAGATAAAAACCTTATGCCCACATGCACGATGCCTCCGAAGGGGTACTGTCCATGGCTGATCCAAACTAAGCCCAACTCGAGGAGCAGGGGCTTAAGGGTGATGCAGTCTCCCTCCCGGGAGGACCCTCCATGGGCGCCACGTCCTCCCTCAAGCCATCCTGCTCACATGGAGGCTGGTAAAGCAGCTGAGGATGTTGAGACCCTTCACAGCAGGGCAGATTGGGGGAAGAATCCCGGTTGTGAGTGCAGAGTGCAAAAACAGAATGTACACCAAATAAAAAAAAAATAAATAAAAAAAACCTCAAAACATCTCAACATATATAAAGCCAGAGTACTCTACACAATTTTATATCCTACAAAAAAATCTGTCACCCACACGAGCAATCAAGTATGTGGTCTTATCTGTTACGCATAAAGAAAAAACTCTAGGTAGCACAACAGGAAAACTAAAATATCTGTTTACAAAAGGCAACAACAAGGGGCCATAGCCAATTAACTTCTACAGTATGATGGCCATCCTCTCGACTCCCACGGATTGTTCCCCATGGCAGGGTCGGGGACGGAGGAACACTCTCCCCACACCCGGGGACCCATATCCAGTTCTGGGTCCCTGGCCAGGCAGCAGTACAGAGTGGAGGGCAGCAGGTGGGACAAGTAAACCTTTTCTTCCCCCTTCCTGGCCGCACAGCAATATGGAGGGTGCATGCACTTGAAGACGCACGTGTACTCCAGAACCACGGAAACCTTCCACCATCCCTGACCAACATCTGCCTCCCTAAACTTGGCGCTACCACCAGATTTCCACCTGGTGGCAGCCAAGAGCCAGGATATCCCACCACCCCAGCCTGGCTGAGGAGCTGCCAGGCAAATGCTTAATCCTCTCACAGCCCCCCTTAACTGACCCTGTGGCAGCCCAAGCTCACTTCCGAACTCAGATCATCGGTGTGGTGAGAGGAATGGCGCATACATCGCCTCCACCCTCTGCGACAATGGGCTGGCTTAGTTTTTGAAGCTTTTGACTTTTGTTTTTACTATTTTACAGCCCCACCCCCACCCCAGTGTAAGCCCTTCCTGGTGCTCCAGGTAGCCCCAACCCTGTCACCACTGGCTGCTCCCAGGGCTTACCTGGACTCCAGAAGCGTGCCTCGTGGTATCCCCTCCTCATGGTGGAGAGCCTCAGGCTGGACCAGCCACATTCCCGAACCCAGGTCACTGGCAGGCCGGTCTGGTTTTGAAGTTTTTAGAACTTCCTGCTCCCTTGCACATACCTGCACCATCAAAAAAGGTTCACTAGTTACCAGTAACAGTAGATCTTCACAAAGATCTCCACAGAGCCAAAATACATTGAACTGTTTGCAGTCAAGTGTCAGAACTTCACAGAAAGCTTTTGCAAGATGGGACCATCCACATCAATGTGCCTACGTACATGCTGTTGGCACATGGTGTTGCCTATATAACATGAGTGGGCCCCAACCACTTTAGTTTTCCACTGTCTGTGAACAGGGTTCAAAAACATACATTAACAGCAGGTTACCCTAGCCAGTAATGCACGGACAGGCAAAGGGAGCAAAGCAAACTCGGCCCACCACATGACCAGTGACAGCACTGCTACAAAACGACAGAACATCTACTGTATGCAGTGCCACGCCAAGAAGCTCACAGTAAAAGGTCAGCCACACCAGAGAGATGGCAGGTGGAAAAAGGTATGATTCTACTCAGATCCTCTCAAACATTTACGGTTACTGGTGTGTAATAAGCCCGTCTTCTTTAAGGGTATCTCCAGAAAGCCATAATATACCAACCGGGTGGCTGGTAAAAACAGCAAGCTGATCCCTCACGAGAGCAGGTCTTGTAAAACAAGCAGGGATAAATCCTGCCCTTCTACAGGAGATCAGATCCAGACTGTAATGCTTCATAAAAATAAGGATCGTGCGTCAGGTAGCAGCCCTGCAAATCTCAGAGCCTGAAAGAAACCGAAAACAGGCCACCGAAGCCACCATGCTCTATGTGGTACACCCTACAGTGGCCTCCAGTAAGTCCTGCCCTGCCTGCCTGTCACAGAACAAGGTGCAGCAAGAGATCCATTTTGAGGGGCCCTGTTTTGAGAAAAGGTACCCTCTGGTGTCAGGGCAAAAGAAAACAAACAGCTGCAAAGACTGGGCACAGATACCGGCATGGTCTGGGTAACACCGACAGATGTGGCAGTCAAAAAATACAACAGCACTTTGCCCACATTCTGAAGGGAAGAATACTGGTGAATCAATCAACTGATTCAACCCGAAATCAGACACCACCTTAGGCAAGAATTTGGGCGAGTTTAATGCTACCCAATCCCTGAAAAACAAGAGGAAAGAAGGGTCACAAACCAACGCCTGGTCAGACTCATGCTGGCCAAGGTAACAGCCACAAGGAATAAAGTCTTTCACAACAAACACAGTTATGTTACAGGAAGAGAGGCTCACACGGGGCCTTCACCAGTGATTAGAGCACAAGGTCTCGTCTCAAACCAGAAGAGGTTGCAAGTGATTTGCAAGTTTACTTGCCAATACTGAAATTCATCAGTAACTAGTAACTACAGAACAACATGGTAGAAAAGCAGATGGAAGCCATGCTACCTGCAAGGTGTCTGAATCGGCTTCATTATCAAAAAAACAAACAAACCAAAAAAAAAAATAATTTCAAGGAAGTTTTTAATTTAAAAAGTAACTTTTTTCCTATTTCTACCTGTGATTGTTATTAATAAGTGTTGTATAGTTATGTACGTAAGCATTAATCACCGACAGAGGAGGGCTCTACCAGTGGATTAATGCCCGGCTTTTTTTGGGGGGGGCGGGCGGTTGGTGCATGAGGCCGAAGGCAGAGTGCTTCCAACCACCCAGCGGGCATTAATCCCCGGTAGAGTCCAACTCTGGAGGTGATTAATGCACTTGTAACATGGCAAGTACGACGGGAATATTGTGCCACCAGTATTTCAGATCGCAGTAGACAAACGTTACATGACAGTACTATTGCTAGATGCCAAGGTATGCACCACTTGTTTCCATATAGGATAGTGAGATGATGTGAGAACGTGCGCGTTCACGCGTCGCGAAAGACATTTACATAGTGTCCGGTATTTTACAGTTCCGAGCACAAGACTACTACCACCTGTGTGAGAAGAACTACGGTACAAATGAGTACTTGGTAGCGACCGTTTGAATGCTTATGCCTTCGCCGTGACATCCCGATGCTGTACAGCGGCAGTGCACTGTGGGTGATTTCTTTGCACAGATAGAGTGACAGCACTACATATTGACATACTCAGCTGTGACTGTGTTGCGGGGTTCTCTCTCCCAATTTTTCCAGACTTGTACATGACATACAGAAATAGATGTGGAGACAAAGGGGATGGTTTTAGTCACTGTGTTTGTTTTGCGGCGCTTGGTGTCGTGTTTAGATGTGTGTAGTGTCATTCGGGTTTTGGTAAGTGAGTTTCTCGTGGTCTTCGGGCTATTGCATTGGTTTACGATCCCCACCTACAGGCAGACACACTGTAATACTGAAAGACACATGACAGCACGTAGTAGTTGTTTCTGTTGTGCGTTTGCGCGATCCCGATGCCGAACGGGCTCTACCTTACGACTGCATCTCTAACCTCTTCATTGCCCTCCCAGTGCTGCACCGTGTGGCTACTTGTGGTAGGGCGCTAGCGGGCTCTACTGGTGGATTAATTACCGCTCGTTTTTGGTCAGATGATGCATTTAGACCAATCTCGTCTCTCCATTTCCGTGTCATTTTCTATGCCATGTTACAATGTATTTTATTGTTCTGTATATGTGTTTATACCTCTGGTCAACAATGCCAACGGGCTAGTCTTCTCATGTACTTAACAATGAGTAAGATAAATTCAAACTCAAATTATGTTGTAGGTTTGTGGTTGGTTTGTCTTTTTTCTTTTCTAAACCGAGGTTCCTACTCTGCTAAAAAGTGGACCCATTTCCACTCCCAACAGCAGCTGCCCTCTACATGTGCAGTATGTGAGCACATAATAGTAGACTGCAGAACTGGGCTGACAAGGCAGGCAGGGCCTGGAGTTCATACAGAACTGCCCTTATTTCTTGCACAGTTAAGTGAATGCCTTGTTGCAGTGGAGGCCGGAACCCCTGGTGAATAATGAGGACCCAAGTGAGCATCCCATCCAAGGTAGGAAACATTTGTGGTAAGGATCAGCCGTGGCTGTGGCGACAGAAAGGAAGAATCCACAAGCAGGTGATCCCTGTCCTGCTACCACAGCAAGACATCTGATCAGGTGGTCAAGTAAATGGGAAGCCTGAGACCACTATGCTTGCAGCAACCACTGAGGAGTTCCCCATAAGTGGGCAAGCCAGAGGAACCATGAATATGGAGGCTGTCATGAGATTTAGGAGGTGGGCAAAATGCAAGCCAAAACCCAGTCACTGTGTCCCACCAATGCTGCATGGCCCACAAACACCAAGGCCCTGTCTTTGGGGAGCAAGGTCAGGACCGGGACCATGTTCAGGGCTGCCCTTTAGTACTGGAGCCCTGCACAAGGAACAAGCACAGAGTTTTCCACGTTAACATTTGTGAAATCCTTTCCACAGTCTGAAGACAACTAGGTAGGCCTGCCAGTTCAGCAGCAGTGTTACCACTTGCAGCTCCAACAACCTGGGTCTGGCAGCGAACTTGGTTTGACAAAGGATTGGCCGGGGCAGGAGGACTGAGTGTCCGAGGGACTGCTCTCCCTCCTCTGGAAGGGGGATGGTGTGGAGCCCAGTGTTAGCCTGGCCCCTGGTGGTGGCTAAGAGTAGGACACTGTGACCAACTGGCAGGGATTGGAGCATCAGTAGGTCAACATATCACACACGGGAGCATACGTGGTGCAGTCACTGTCTGCACTGCATACTGCTCCTTAGGGAGGGAAGAAGGAAAAGGGAAAACTCTGAGCAAGAGATGACTCCTACTACTCGGAGGTGCCATACCAGTTGACTAGGCAGTGCCACAGCACTGGATCCAGTTCACAGCAGGGAAAGGGAAGCTCTGCAGCAGCTGCTGGGGGGGGCGGGCTAAGCCCTGGAGGAATATGAGGCAGGTAAATCCTAGGGAAGTTGGGGTGACAGGGTTGGGGTGGTAAGCATGAAGGGGGTCACCCAGCAATCGGGTGCTAAACAGCATTAAAAGGAAACATTCACATACAGTGGATGAAATCACTTGATAGCCCATGAAAAGCTCTTTTAAATGAGGTATTGGGCTCATAGGTAGCTGCAAGTATTTCTGAGATATAGCTGCCAGAGTTTGTTCAGTATTAATACTACACTGAAGCCATTGTTAGAACAGTGATGTCAACAAAGAACAAACTGAGCTTTACTCAGTGTAGTTGGGTACAGCTTCTTCATCAATGACATCACAATGTTCTAAAAATGGCTGCAATGTAGCACTAAAGTTGACCAGACTCAGTCTTCTATATCTCTGGAGTGCTTCCAGCTACAGATGAGCCCAATACTTCATTTGAAAGAACTCTTCATGGTCCTTCAAACTATGGTGGCCTCAGGGCATGAATTATGTTCCTTTAACTGCAAACAAACAGTTTGAAGACAACTCTCCAGTTGCTTGCTTTTGACAAAAGTAAACCTGAACTGTTCAAAACTAAGTTGGTCTGCCATACTAAATAATTCCATACAGCAATCCAACTTGAACACCAGCCAGGCTACTAAAAATAAAGCTACTGGAAAACCAGCCTTGAACTCAGCCTAATTTTCCCAGGGAAAGGACTTTTTTTTTTTTTTAAACCTATGAAGTGGGTTCTGATTAGTCAATTTACCAACCTCTTTTATTAACTAGTCAATACGTGCCACTGTCTGGCACTTGCTAATCTTAACATGCAGGTTTCTAAAATAATAAGCCTTTGTTTTTAAGAAAATCACCAGCTTGTAAACGTAACATTATCTTCAGAACACCCTTACAATTTGTAGAGAACACGGTAAAGGTGATGTGTTAATTTTTCAATGACAAATTACACAGTAGATAAAAACCATATACACTGATTGAAGGCCATGCCAATTTGGGGGTTCGAGTTTTGGCCCTGGCATGAGCCAGACAGCTTAACTGTATACACATTTTATGTTCTGTTTTTCCTCTTTATGCCCGATACTGTGGCCCTTTCTTGCAACAACACTTCTAACTATTTCAAGCAGCAGTGCAAGTTAGGGTAGGAAAATTCTGACCTCGAAACGTTTTCTACTGCAAAAGATATTAGACATCTTCCAATTTAATTTAGTTTCATGATCCTCCAATTCCAACAGCAAGCATTTAAAGGGACATTGTCAAGTTATTGATTTTTTTTTTGTTTGTTTGTTTAAATATCAAGTGCAGCCAGATCCTGTTGGTGTCATATTTGGGTACACTGTGTGCCCCCATGTTCCCTTATTCTTCTTTATTCAGTTATCCCTTTGAGTTACTTGAATATGATCATGTTTTCTCCCCAAGTTCTCTTTTCCTAAGAAAAGAGCATTAGTTCCGTCAGTCGGTCCTAATAGCGCATGTTCTCCAAGCTCTTTTTCTGTAAATTTTGTTTATTCACTTTGTAATTTACCCTTGTATCTACCTTTTCAGAGTACCCCCACCCACAACCAGCATTCCCCTGTCCCACCCATACAGGGAGACCCATGGCTTATCCCCCATGATAGAGCTCCAATGGGGGCAAGAGACCAAGAGCTCCCTGTGTTCCTCTGACAAGCTTAGGCCAGATGTCATTCGGACAGGACATGTCAGAGGACACAGCATGCTGCTTGATCTCAAAGGGCTTTTTTCCCCTTGCTGAAGCAAAACCCTAATGGAATGGATGCGCACTGATGTCAACGCACCTTGCAGACATCCATCACTCCACTAATCCCAGCATCAGCATTGATCCCCAGCGCACCCACCCCTACCTATTTTTAGGGGTTGGAATGTTGGCAGTCTCTAGATCTTTCCCTCCCTCAGACACTTTTCTTCCTCCTCCTCCTCCCGACCCTCCAATGCTCCAAGCACGCTCCTGAACCCGGGTCAGACACCACAAACAATAGCTCTACCGCTGTGCCAACAGGCTGGGTTATCCTAGCTCCTTACTATCCTGGACACTCTCCTCTGGACTTTTTCAATCACAGCACTATCTTTTCTCAGATATAGAGAACAGAAATTAACACTATCCCTGACTCGGCTGTTTTCACACCAGGCTACACACTATTCAGATCAGATAGATTGAATAGACGGGGTGGTGGTTGTGCGCTGTACCTTTAGGTCATCTGATATGACTACCCCCCAGGTCCCTTTCCATTTTTATTGCTTTCAGTATCTCACCCCCTATTGTGTACTCTTACTGAGTTTTTATTTCCCAGGTGCATTACTTTGCACTTTTGTGTTGAATCTAAGCTGCCATACATTCAACCATTCCTCCAACCATGCCAAGTCCCTTTTCATCCTTTCCACCGCACCTTGTGCATCAACACTGTTGCAGATCTTTGTATCACCTGTAAAGGGACATATTTTTCCTTCCAGTCCCTCTGCAATGCCACTTATAAAAACATTAAAAAGGAACAGCCCCAGTACTGAACCCTGTGGTACCCCACTAGTAACCCCCTTTCTTCACTGTGGACTCCATTTACTATTACCCTCTGTGTCTTGTTGTCCAGCCAGTGCTTTACCCAGGATACCACCATGGGACCCACTCCCAGGCTGCCCAATTTGTTTATTAATCTTTTGTGTGGGACTGTGTCAAATGCCTTGCTAAAGTCTAGGTAGGCCATGTCCACAGCCCCTCCGTGGTCTACTACTTTGGTCACCCAGTCAAAGAAGTCAATCAGATTTGTCTAACATGACCTTCCTGCTGTGAATCCATGCAGCCTTGGGTCCTGTGCCCCACTGGCCTCTAGGTACTCTACAAGTCTTTCCTTCAGAAGTGATTCCATCATTTTCCCTACCACTGAGTTCAAACTGACAGGTCTGTAGTTTCCTGCCTCTGTCTTGCTCCCACTTTTGTGAAGGGGAATCGCATCTGCCATCCTCCAGTCCTCGGGTACCACACCATCCTCCCATGATTTATTAAAAAGGGTAGTCAGTGGTGTTACTAGTTCTTCCCTTAGTTCTTTCAGAATTCTGGGGTGAATCCCATCAGGCCCCACTGCTTTGTCCACCTTCAGTTTTAGGAGTTCTTTCAAAACCCTTTCTTCTGTGAAAGGACTATCAACCCCCTATCCAGGGTGCTTCTATTGACTGGATTAGGCATCTCCCCCTGCTCTTCCATTGTGAATACTGAGCAGAAGTATTCGTTCAGTATCCCTGCTTTTTCACTGTAACTCTCTGCCCAACCACACTCCTCTTTATTTAGCCTCAGTATCCTTGCCTTCGTTTTTCTTGGCTCCCTAATGTACCTATAAAAGGTTTTAACCCACTTCTTAACAGAGTTGGCCATCTTTTCCTCGGTTTGAGCCTTTGCTATTCTGACTGCCTTCCCCGCTTCCTTCTGCTTTAACTGATACAGTTCTCTGTCCTGCTCCTTCTGTGTTTCCTTATACTTTCTGAATGCTATCTTTTTCTCCCTAACCTTCCCCACCACTTCTTTTGAGAACTATAGTGATTTTTTCTTTCGTTTTAATTTATTTGCTTCACACAAAGGCTTGTCGCCTCTGTGATGGCGGTTTTGATGTTTCCCCATTGTTGCTCCACCCCACATTCTTGCCTGTTTCCTAGTGCTTTTCTGAGGCACTCTCCCATTCTGACAAAATCAGCCCTCCTTAAGTCCACTACCTTCGCTTTTGTATGGCTTGACTCTACAGGCCAATTTATCATGAACCACACTGTTTGGTGGTCACTTGTTCCCAGATGGCTACCCACTTCTAGGTCTGAGATCCTCTCTCTGTCCCCATTTGAGAGTACCAGGTCTAAGACTGCTCCCTCCTGAGTGGGTTCCAAAACTAGCTGTCTGAGGCATGCCCCCTGTAGGGCATCGAGAAGGGCCCTGCTCTTGGATGTGGCTGCAGCAAAGGTGATCCAGTTAACATCTGGCATATACAGGTCTCCCATCAGCAATATCTCCCCTTTCTCTGCCATCCTAAGGATGCCTTCTATCCAGATTTAGATCTGGACTCTGACCTACTGTGCTCCTTGTCCCGCTGATGGTGCTTCCCTCCTGAGTGTTTCTCCTTTTGGGAAGTCTGCAATCGGGAGGCGGAGGAGTTGGCCTTCGACGGGTGTTGAAGAACGGAAAGCTGTTGTTCCATAATGTAGGCTTGGAGAGTCTTGTGGCGGCAGGTCTGGGTCCGTTCATTGAACTTGCCACAGTCCAGGCAGGCTTTGATGTTGTGGGTAGGCCCTAGATAAAAGAGGCACTGCAAATGGCCGTCTTTGGCAGGAATCTGCTGCCCACACGGACACTGACTTCCATCGCGATGCTGAGGAAGACTGAGATGACATTAACTTTCACTCAATACTAAACTTCTAAATAAAAGGAAAAAATGGGTACTTCTGACCGAAGTAAAATGGCGGTCGACAGATTCAACGAAGTGTCCGATGGAGCCAAAGTGCACATGTCAACAGTGGGAAAAGAGCTGAGGTGGGGTTGGGGACCGCCCCCTTTATACATTTGGTGACGGTGAGCGGACGGACGTAAGGAGTGGGCCCCAGCTGGGTACTGCTGGCCAGAAGTTTTCCATGGAGTCCTAGTGCCTGGCGGCATGGTCCTTATGGTGTAGCCTGCTGAAGGAGCTCTTACTCAAAGTAAGATAAGTTGTATGCCTTGGTTCCGGAGGCGGGCGATGACTGTTACCAATACCTCTGAAAATGTCCTTGGGGCTGAAGAAAGCCCAAATGGAAGTGTTTTGAATTAGAAATTATGGCTCCCCCCATTTTGAACAAGAGAGACAGGCAGTATGGCTCTTGACTTGGAATATGCAAGTAAGCATCTTGCAAGTCGACTGAAGCCAGAAAATCCCCTTGTTGTAATTCCCCGATGACAGAGGACAGGGTTTCCATCTTGAAGGGTCTGTTGCGGATGAAGCGATTCAGGAATTTGAGGTCTAGGACTGGTCTGAATCCTCCTGTGCGTTTTGGAACCACGAAGAAGAGGAAATGAACGCCCCAGCTGATGTGTGTGGAGGGAGGGGGGGGACTTGTTCGATAGCCCCTGCCTGGATAAGATCGGTGATGGCCTGAAACACCGCCTGTCTTCTGGTGTAGTTGCCCAAAATAGGGGAGGGCACAACGTGTGGCAGTGGGGGGTTTTGATTAGAATTCTATTAGTTAACCTTTTGCCGACAATGTCCAGGACGCATCTGTCTGTTGTGATTTGAGAACATTCCTCAAGAAAGATTGAAAGACTGCACCCTACCCAAGGATGGGCTCAGACAGCTTCATTGTGACTTTTTATTGCTGTTCCCAGTGTCTCTGGCACCACCTCCTCCACCAGAGCCTCCTCCTCTAAAGTTATGCTGGTTACGAGAGGAGAACCATGTTCTTTTGCCTGAGAAATGTTTTTGCTGACCCCTGTTGTAACCTTGGTCACGAAAATTGTGTCTTGGGCCAGAGGACCATGATTTGCCCATTTCTTAATTGAGGCATGTGCACCTCAGTCATCTCCCCAATTCCTTTATGGCCTCCTTAAGAGTGGTGCCAAAAAGGAGACTGCCTTCATATGGGCGTTAACCAAATGGCTTTTAGGAGGGGTGTCCGCTTGCAGGCCCCAAAGCCAGAGGTTGCTTGAACGAAGGTTGCTAATACACAGTTCTAATTAGACACCCAACTGCCTCCTCAGAGATGTCTGCAGCATAGGCAGATGCCGAACCCATGAGCTGAAGCTGATGAAGTGTAGCCTTGTTCTTCCTTGGCGAATTGGAAGGCTAAATCAGAGGCGCAGGACAGCACAGCCCTGGTGGAGAAAAGATTGGCAGTTGCAGCCTGAGAGAAGCTGCTGAAGCTTGGAAGACCTTCTTCAGTGAGGTGTACACTTTTCTGCCCACTGAGTCTCTAAGAGATGCCCCTCCTTCTGCCAGAATGACAGTCTTTTTGGTGAGATTTGAAATCAAAGGGTCAATTGTGGGGCAGTCAAGCCACTTTTCTGATTGCTTTTTGTAGAATTTTAGCAGTTTAGTGATACAGCAAGCGACCGGGTAGGTACGCTCAGGACCTTGCCATTCTTCTTTTAGCAAGTCCTCGATGGTTGGAAGAATAGGGAAAGCGGTTTCCAGTTTGGTGGTAGAAACCAGGTGAAAAGCTTGCTTTGGCTGTGTTGGGGTCACTAGGGAAGAACCAAGGTGGATTTCAGCAATAACCTTTTTGATAAAAAAGTATAGGTCATCCAGATCAAAGTTCCTCGAAGGTGAGTTGTCAGAATCCAAGGAGGAGTCCACAAGCTCCTCTTCTTCTGGTGAAGAATAACTGAAGTCTGAAGGAGTCAGTGAGCGCTGTCTGCAATACTTCTTGTGGGCGCCCTGGGATCTACTCAGAGAGTGAGACCTTCTCTTGGTCTTGTGTCTCAAGGAATGCTGATCCTCCTCGTCAAGAGGATCTGTCCCTGTACCTGGATTTCTTCTTCTTTTTGCCATAGTGACAAGAGGATGACTGCCTTTTTTCGGATGAAGACAAGGATGGGGCTCCAACATTCTAAATGCCAGCAGAATAGGCCGAATGGTCTGTTTTGTCTTCTCGAAAGCCAGCAACCTAGTGGCTGCTCGCCTCACCACCCACCCTAGCACCGAAGAGGGTCTTCTCTAGATTCAGTTTCCTGTTGTACCTATCCCACCCCTTCTTGAAGCCCTCCACTGTGCCCTCCTCCACCAGCCTCCAAGGCAGCACATTCTATGGCTCCACCACCCTCTCAGTGAAAAAATGCTTCCTACGCTCCCCCCTGTAATTTTCCCCCTCAAGCTTCCACTCATGTCCCCAGGTTGTTCCTCCCTTCTTCAGCCTAAACAGCTCCTTGGTTCCACTCCTGGTTATTCCCTTTACATACCTGAAAACTATTATGTCTTCCCTATCCCTCCTCTCCTCCAGTGAGTAAAGCTCAAGCTCTTCCAGTCTCTCCTCATAAGGCCTCCCCCTCCATGCCCTGAATCATCCTGGTCGCTCTCCTCTTGACCCTCTCCAGCAGTGCTATGTCCTTCAGATGAGGTCTCCAGAACTGTACACAGTATTCGAGCTGCGGTCTGACCAAGGCATTATACAGAGGGAGAATCACTTCCCTCCTTCTGGATGTAATTCCCCTGGTTATGCAACCCAGTATCTTGTTTGCTTTGGCTGCAGCTCTTCTACAATTTTCAGAGTTATTCATTTTGACATCTACCACCACCCCTAAATCCCTTTCTCCCAATGTGGCATGCAGTGTGAACCCCCGGAAGTATACATGGCCCGTGTTTTTGACTCCCCAAATGAAGTAGCTTACACTTCCCGGCATTAAATTTTAGTCCCCACCTCCTTGACCACCCCTCCAGGGTATCCGGATCCCCCTGGACTGTCTCCCTCACTTCTTCACAATCCACCAGTGCTCCCAGTTTTGAATCATCCGCAAAGAGACTCAATCTATTCCTAACCCCCTTCCCTACATCTGAGATATAAGCACTGAACAAGAGTGACCCCAATACTGAACCTTGAGGGACCCACTGATTACCTTCCTGGGGGAGGATAGTATCCCACCCACCATTACCCTCTGTAAACGCCACGAAAGCCAATTTTCAACCCAATTTAGCTCCTGTCTTCCCAACCCCATCTCCCCATTTTTGCTATCAGTCCATTATGGGGCACTAAGTCAAATGCCTTGCTGAAATCTAGGTATAGGACATCCACCGGCCTATGTCTATCCAAGGCCCCCCGTCACCAAACCATAAAACTCTACGAGGCTGGTCTGACACGATATCCCCGGGATGAAGCCATACCATTTATCATACTGGTGTCCTAACCTTTCCAACTGCCTCCCAAGCCTCTCCTTGATAAAGCCCTCCATTACCTTGCCTACCACAGACATCAGACCGACAGGCCTATAATTCCCCATCTCCTCCTTAGACCCCCCCCTTTACATATAGGCACTACATATGCCACCCTCCAGTCCTGTGGCACCCATCCTGTCTTGCAGAGAGGTGTTAAAGAGTGCAGCCAGTGGAGCTGCCAGCACCTCCTCCAGTTCCTTCATAACCCTCGGATGTAGTCCATCCGGCCCCTTATCAGTTTTTAGTTTCCGAAGGGCTTCCCTCACCCTATCCACTGTGATTTCTTCCCCCCCCCCCAATCTACTCCCTCATGCAATCTTCCTACTCCTTCTTGGTCTGGCCCAGCCTGTACCCTAGTCTCTTTCCATCCTCTGGTCTCAGACTGAGACTGACCTCTCGCTTTTGCTGGTGCCTCATCTCTCCCATCAGGCTGTAGGAATCCCTTGTCACTCTCTGCAAAGACTGAGGCAAAGAACTCATTTAGCACTTCTGCTTGTTCCCCTGCTTCCTGAGCCCATCCCCCCACAATCTTAATCCTGTTGATCTGTGTCCTCTCTTTTCTCTCTTCTGTATCTATAGAATCCCTCCCCCCACCCCGGATATCCCTAGCCAGGTTATTCTCCATCCCCGCCCTGGAGCCCCTCACCACTCTGGTGACCTTCCTGGCCAATAGTTCATACTCCCCTCGCTCCTTATCCCCCCCCTGCTGTCTCATGCCAGTTGATCTGCTCAGCATGTGAAACCAATTGTGTAAGACCTATTTCAATTGCCTGTACCCTGTAACTCAAATGTATGTTGTTTGACCACAGTGTGACGTGGCGTCTCTAACAAACGCCTACTTGAAGAAAACCTGTACTATGTAATCTAAAATGCTATGTATGTCTCAATGTGACGAGGTACCTTCGGAAACGAGCCTCTGGCTCAAAGGTTGTAAACTGATTCTCACAAATAAATAAATAGATTGTTTGAAACGCTCGTATGCAGCCTTTTTATCCCTCACCGCCTCCTGCACCTCCCTGGTCCACCAACATGGCTTGCTGGTTCCACCATGCTTACGCCTTACTTTAGTACAGAACCTAGTAGCCTCCTGCACCCCATCTTTAATGATCTCCCACAAGCTTCCAGCATCCATATCTGGCCTAATCATGTCCAACCTCTCCTTTAGTATCCTACCCACACCCACGTAAATCTACGCCCCTGAAATTAACCACTACTGTATGAGTGTGGTTTTCCGTCCCCCCTAGATACAGCAGGAACCAAACCATGGCATGGTCTCCACCCACCAGTAGACTGCACACCTTCAGGCTCCTTATTTGTTCACCGTCCACTAAGACAATATCCAATATCCGCCCTCTCTAGCAGGTTGCCCCACCTGTTGGACTAGGAAGGAATCCTGAAAGACATCCATCAGTTTCTGTTCCCTGCTTACAGAGGATGTCATGGTGTCCCAGTCCGTCCCCGGCATACTGAGATCACCCATGACCACCATCCTACCCTTTCCAAGGTCACAGTGACCCTTGATGTTCTCAACCAACTTATCCTCCAGAGCCTCCTCTATTGCAGGGGGCCTGTATACCACCCCTATCTTCAATTTCTTCCCTCCCCTCATTTGCAGGGTTACCCAAATCGCCTCCACACCCCCAGCCTCCTCCACTAACCATTACGTCATTTCTGACTATCAGCGCAACCCCCCCTTCCCACTCCCCTATCTTTCCTGAATATCTTGTAGCCTTCTAAGTTTAGGTCCCAATCATTTCTCTGAGTGGCCCATGTCTCTGTAACTGCTGCCACATTCACTGTTCCCTCAATCAACATAGCCTGGAGCTCGGGCATTTTATTGCTCATACTCCTGGCATTGATCAGGACTGTCCTCCACCCCGACTTCTCCCCTCTCTCCAGTCCCCCCAACCCTGCGCAGTCCCTTTTCTGCCCAGTTTTCCCAGAATTTTCAACGCAGTCCCTCCCACTCCTCACGTGCCCTAGACCTGGACCCTCAAACAGCACCCCCGGGGTCTTCTATTTGACCCCCCCCTTTACAAGTTTAAACCTCACCTCTCGCTTATAAATCCAGTGAGTTTTAATTTCAAGATCTCCTTCCCCTTCATGTTGAGGTGTAACCTATCCCTGGCATATAGCCCCTTATCCTCCCAAGTATCCCCCCTAGTCACCTACCAGCCCATACCCCTCTGCCCTACACCAGTCCCTGAGCCACTTGTTCACCTCTCTAAGTTTTAGCTTGGTCTCATTGGTTGCCCTTGGTACCGTATAGGTGGAATTTGGCCTTGTGTACGGATAGACCAACTATACATTTAGCCTTGACAAGGCTGCTTTTATTCTCCCCCTCCCAATGAATACCCCTGGTCATGGAATCCCCCAGCAATATCACTGTCAACCCACCCCCCCACTCTATCAGCCCTCTTTATTCCTTCCAGACTCCTCCTCCTCCTTCTATCATCGAACCCTTGCTTGCTTCTACCTCTCCCATCAGCCTGAGGGTCCTTATTAGCTCATTTAGTACCAGCCAAGCTCCTCCTTCTGTCAACGACCCCCTGCTTGTTCCTCCCCCCCCAATCATCCGGGGGACCACCCTCATATGCGAGCCCTACCATACTCCTCCTACCTGCATCTGCCAGTTTACTCCTCACCCCCCAATCTCCTGGGTGGCCAGCTCGCCCCCCCAGTTCCATCCCCATCTCCCTTTTTGAGCTACAATCCTCCAGTCCCCCACCCGAGTAACCTCCCACTGCTTTCCCCTCCCCTTTGGACCTGCACCTCCCACCCCATCTGCTGTATTTCCCACTGCCCTATTCTTCATCTCACCTAGTGATGCATGTCTGGAACCTGACCCAATTAGAGAACTCTCTACCGCCTCTCCTCATTGATTGAATTCCCCAATCTGGTCACCGGCCGGTTCTCTTTTAACCTGCGCTTTTCTCTCATCTCTCTTGACCTAGGGTTGGCAGCTGAGCATGAGGGGTCCGGGCAAAGGCCATGTTGAGTTTGACAATGAGGTCTGGAGCCAGCGAGGGGGAAGCGTATTGCTGGGACACCCTGGTGGCTGTCAGTTGACTACCTGACAGTCGGGGCATTAGAGGCCTCCCTCAGGTCCTCCTCATTCACAGCCGCTGCTTTTTCATATTTCAAGCAAAGCGAGCCAGTGAAGTAACCAGCGGGGCCGGGGGGGGTGAGAACCTGCATTGCTGGCATTTTCTGCCCCTGCCCTGGAGGGCTTGTCTGAGGCCATGATGGAAAATGCTGCCCCTTTAAGAGCACTAATGAATATAAACACAGCTGCTTTAACGCTGCTGCTGTCCCTTTCAGTAACAGGCTGCTGACTGAGCTGAAGCGAGGACCAATGTTGCAGTGTTCAAAATTGCAACCTGATGGCTTAACGGCAGCTCGTAGCACCCTGAAGGACTCAGTCAACGAGCTGGTATGCCTGGAGTGCTCGTTGATGGCTCTGGTGAGAGGATGGAGCTGTATTGCCATGGGTTATCCTCTGTCGACAAGCAGTGCTATTCAGTGAACTCATCGACGATCCCCAAGTTATGCCAGAAAGCTTGAGAGATCTCAGTCAATGAGCTGTGGTTTTCGGAGTGCTCATCGACGGGCGGGCCTTCCTTGATTCCTCAGTCAATGAGCTAAGGCTTGGAGTGCTCACTGACTGCCCCATGGGGCCTCAGAAAAAACACGGTCAACGAGCTGATGTTTGATGTGCTCGCCGAGGGACCTCTCGTAACACTGCCCGCTCAGAGTCTTCCGTTGAGGGGATGAAGAACACGACTCTTAGTTGCCCTCTTGAAAGTACCCTGATAGTGCTGTGTAACAGCTGCTCTGCTTAGCCCTCAAAAGCACAGGAAGTAGCGGAGCCACGGAGCCAGTCTGTCCAGCGTGCACGGCTGAGACTGGGTCCAAGGCAAAGAAGAGAGCTGTCTTAGATCTTACTCTCACGTGTATTGCCAGAAAAAATTACTTCGTTATAAAACTTACAGTTTGACGTTTTTGGCCCTGCGTGACTTAGATAAGCTGCTGAATACCTACCACTAAGGAGGCAAGAAGTAAACTGAAGATGACAGGAAGTGGAGGGATGGTTATCCAGGCTGTCAGAGTTTGGTTCCCGCCTGCATGTGCATCAGGAGGTATAGCCCATATGTAGAAGCCCGGAGATCAGCTTAGGAGAGAGAAAAGGCCTTCTTTCATTATATCAAAAGAGGAAAATGAAAGCAGAAATAAACAGTCAGATTAAAAAGTGGAGAGGAATGGGTGAAGCAAAAAAATAAGGGATATCCTGAATGAATATTTTTAAGTTTTATAGTAGAAGAAAGTGGGTCGCAGAACCTCAGACAGAAGAAGAAAAGGCTGGAGGTGGGGTTGGCTTGAAAGGACAGGGTGTTCAAAGACCTCAAGATCTTTAAAGTCAGCCGGCCCGGTGGCGCTGAGGGTTGAGGTGCTGGACGCCACACCTCACGTCACGCCGGCAACCCGGGTTCGGGAGCGAGCCGGACTGCCGAGGTCAGCAGGGAAAGAGGATCGAGCGTCAGGAGGACTGCTCTCCTCTCTCTCGAGGAGGGATCCAGGGGTAGCCTGGCACAGCAGCAGCCCCTGGTGGAGACTTGCAGCACTGCGGCGCACAGGGGCTCACAATCGAGGAAGACGGTGGGCGGCTGCCTTCCAGACGTGAGTGGGAGCACCCACATCGCGGACTGACAGCACTGCACGTTCCACGTCTGGGGCGTAAAACCTACGTACAAAAGCCCCACCAGCCCGGATAGGCAACAGCCATCCCAGTGCCGAACCACCACATGCCCAACACTGGAGCCCTGCCACTGCCCTTTCAGACTCCTCAGGCCCTTCATCCTCCTCGGGGAGAACACAATGCCCTTGAAGATGACAGGGCTCACAGTGGGCGGTAGAGTGGCACAGGCGAGCGGACAGACCCGGCGCCCGAGAGAGTTCCGGTGCCTGGGGAAGACAAACAGGATGAAAAAAAAAAAGATCTTGAAAGTGAATAAAAGGCCTCAAGATCTTGAAAGTGGAGGGAGTGCTGCTGAGCAGCAACATTCTGAAGGAGCTCCATCAGCCAAAGGGTAGAAACGCTGCATATTGCCAAAAAAAACTTGAACTACTGACTCTCTTTCGGTGTTGGGGTGTGCCAGAATACTCCCACATCAAGATGAGCCCCAAGAGAGATGTTAAGCGCTCATCCCAGAATTTAGATGTCTACCCGACTTCCTAAGTGGTGACGGGCAGCGTTGGGCCTAATCCATCCAAACAGCAATCCTCATTGAAGCTACCAACCTCACAAATTCTGACTATGCTGACCAAAATCCAAGCCACAGGCGACAAAACGAATAAACACCTGGCTGTGGTTGAGGCTAAACTATCAGAAAATGACAGTCGGATTCAAGAGAATGCTGCAGCTATCTCCGAGCTGAAGGCGGAAGGTAAGTGCCAGCTGCAGTACAACTCAACCTGTATAAGGGACATTAATTTAATGTGGGCAAAGATGGAAAACTTGGAGAACTCACAATGAATGGCTAATGTTCGTATCGTAGGATTCCCTAGAAAATATTCTCGATCGGAGGAGCTAGTACCTGCAATTATTGCCAACAGATACAGGAATCACTGTCCTGAGAGCCTCCTCGATCCCCCAGCATCAGAAGCCAAGAGACTGGGTGCAGCAACACCGCACTGGAATTGCCATGCACTCAGACGCCAGGATCTCCCTTCTGCAGGCCGCTCGCTCCAGAGGTGAGACACACTGGGAAGGACACCATTTCTCCTTTTTTCTGGATCAGCTCAAACTCAACCTCACAAAAAAGAATTGCAGGTGATTAAAATGGACCTACTACTAAACAGTATTGTTGCTCAGCTTAATTTTCCGGTGAGACTGTTGGGAAAACATGCCTCTAAAACACATGCCTTTGTCGACCCTGCTGCAGCTTCTATTTTTGCAGAGAATAGAATTCAGAGCCTTAAACCAACTGAAGAGAGTTCATATGAGGAGGGTTGAGGACTATGTAAATATTTTTAGGAGCACTTCACTTTATTATACTTTCTGTAAGTACCTAAAGTGGGACGTATGGGCACATGTTGCTGGAAAGTTAAAATTTTAGTTGATGTTCCTCATGTTGCTGTATATTAAAGTCCCTACATTAAGAATTATACAGGCCTATGCTGTAACGTGCTGTAACAATATATCAGTTGGGGGGTGAGGATATAGCATGCACCAAGCAGGAAAGGGATCTTGGGGTTATCATCTCTGATGACCTCAAGGTAGGGAAACAGTGTGACAAGGCAGCAGGTAAAGCAAATAGGATGCTGGGATGTATAGGCAGGGGCATCACCAGCAGGAAAAGGGAGGTCATAATTCCGCTTTACAAGACACTAGTGAGGCCCCACCTGGAGTACAGTGTACAGTTCTGGAGACCATACCTACGTAAGGACATAGACAGGGTAGAGAAGGTTCAGAGGAGGGCAACAAAGATGGTGCATGGATTGCATCACAAGTCCTATGAAGACAGGTTGAAGGAACTGAACATGTACTCCCTGGAGGAGGAGGAGGGAGAGAGGGGATATGATAGAGACATACAAGTATCTTACAGGGAGGAACAGGGTGCAGGAAAACACTATTTTTAAGCGAAAAAGATGTTCCAGGACTAGAGGGCATGGGATGAAGTTGGAGGGAGGACGATTCAGAGGAAACATGAGAAAGAATTTCTTCACAGAACGGGTGGTGGACAAGTGGAACACCCTGCCAAAGGAAGTGGTGGGGGCTGAAACAATCACGGGATTTAAGAATGCATGGGATAGACATAAAGGAATTCTGGAGGTCAGGGGTAAGGGGCAACAGACTTCTAGGAAAACAAACTGAACTTACAAGCTCAAATGGGCAGACTGGGTGGGCCATAGGCCCTTATCTGCCAACACTGTCTATGTAACGTATAGATGGATGCAAAAGCATCATTCAATTTGTGAACTTGTTTAACAGCCTGATTTGATATGTTCCTCCCCTGGAGTGGGTTGCCATGCATACGTGGATCCAGTGGAGGGTAATTTAACTTGGTTGAGCCCAGGCAGTCTGAAAATGTCCTTGCAGTGTTTAGGCCTTTTGTCCCCCTTCCCCCCACCTATATGTTCTACAAGGGTGTCCGCTTCTTGGACATTCTGTTTTTTCTCAGATGGCCAATTCTAGGTGAGAGGATCAACACTCTACAAGTATGACCTGAACTTTACTCCTGTTTTAAAGTTAAAGGGACTTCCTTGATTCATGGACTGAAATATCTGGTCATATCCTACTGTTATAACAACTGTACATGACTTGAGGGGGTCTGCGTACCTCGCTAAATGATATTTCATTTTTGAGATACAGCTGGCTGTAAATCAGAAATTCCATAAATAAAACTAAAAAAAAAAAAAAAAAGGATCTTGACAGTGAATAAATCATCAGACCCTGACAGCATGCATCTTAGGGTGGTGGTGTTTTTTGTGTGTTGGGGGTTGGGGGAGCTAAACTCTGGAGACGCCATTGGCTGATCTAACTAATTCTTCCCTAAACTCTGGAGACACCACTGGTTAATATATTTTATTGCTCCCTAGCAACAGGAGTAATGCCAGCAGACTTGAGGCCGGCTAATGATAGTGCCACTTCACAAAAGTGGAAAAAAAAGAGACAATTACAGTAACTACAGGCCAATCAATCGGTCACAGAATCACAGACTTTGTCGGCAGATAAACACCGCTTGGCCCACTCAGTCTGCCCAATCTGTCCATGTCTATACAGTCACCGCAGATTCTACCTAACCTTCAGCTACTCCGCACCCCCAGATCACTTTGTGTCTATCCCATGCATGATTGAAGCACACAGTTTGCACCACCACCACCACCTCCGCTAGAAGAGTGTTCAGGCATCCACCACTTTCAGTGAAGGACTTCCTGACATCCCTCCTAAATCCCCCCCCCCCACAGCTTTACTGTATGCCCCCTTCTCATGCACTTCAATTGTAGAGCGGTTGCTAGAGACCACCATAACAGGAGCACCTAGAGTACCTGGAGGCAAACGAGTTACAGGACAAGGATATGTGGCAGGCAGATTGTGCCAGACTAACATGGTCGATGTTTTGACTGGATGCAGTAGAAGTGCCAAATCTGTACTTCAGCAAGGACTTTGATTCTGTACCACACATTAGGCTGGTTAAAAAGATGGAATACTCAAGTGGGGCAGACAAACTCGCCAGATAGAACTGGTAGGAGGCTGGACTCAGAGGGTGGTAATTAATGGCAAATTCTCTCTTGTCAGGGCAGTTCAAATGGGGCACTGCAGGATCTGTCCTGGCACCCGTCTTATTCAATTTTTTCATCTGTGACATAGGGGAGAGTATCCATAGAAACGCAAGTCTCCTTGCAAACACCACCAAAATCTGTTTCACCCTAAATGCCCCTCTCCTTACCCAATCACTGCCGTCTTTATCTTAACCTTTCTTCCATCTCTTCCACCACTTTTTTCACTGCTCTTCTTTCTTGGCTACATACTGGCCTGCTAGCATCCCCCTCATACTTTTCCTCTCTCCTCACCCCCCTCTATCCATACAAAATATCATACCACAAAAAGAAATAATGAGGGGGAGGTGTTAAGAAAAAGGGAAGGGAAGTGGTGGGGAGTAGGAGACTGGGTGTCCACCCCACTCAATTATTTCTTTTTATGGTCTGGTATTTGCGTACGAGTTTGAGGCTGGTGCATTTTTGTCCACTTCAAGAGTAAGATTTTTGCACAGCACATGGCATCTGACAGTGGGCAGTGCTGGGTTTGCTTCTATTACTTTTAGCTGTATCCCTTGGAACATCCAACAGCGGAGCAGCCTTGTTCTAGTTGAATTTCCCCAGTGTCCTGGCCTAATTTCCCCCATTCACTAAAACACAACAGCTTACTCTAGTTCAGTTTCACTTGGCTAATAGCAGTGCTTCCTTTTGGCAGGTCATCTACCAGTAACATTTTTCATCACTAGCCTTGCTGGCTTATACTGGAGCAGAAAACCTTAATACACTAGATGGGCCAGCGGACTATCCTACTCTGTTGACTAGTGGCTGCTTAACATCAATTTCGACCCCTGTACTACCTTTTTTTTTTTTCCTGGCAGCAATGCTGTCAAGCATCACACCTGAAGTTTTAAGAACCGCACAAAAGAATTTTATTGCACCATGCCTGTTAGTATTGTTCCTGGCAATCTGCACTTGACTGCCAGTTAAACTGTGGACGTCATTTACTGCCAGCAGCGAAATCAACCTGCAAAGAATCAGGATGTGTTATTCACAGCACTGAAGAAATGACTAACTTTTTAGTGCAGTTTAAACTATTATTTTTGGCAATGTACCTGTTTAGACCTTACTCTTTCCAGATGTGAGCTTTAGTATGTTTTAACCTTTTTGTCGAAGACTAACACTTCAGGCAATATAGTGACATACCAAAGTTCCCTTTCTGTGACCATGGAAACAGATCAAGTGTTCCAACTGGAGAAATTCCACACTACAATGTGATAAAATGGGCATAGTTACATATGTTAAAACGCAATGCTTGCAAATTCAAAGCAAATTCAAACAGCAGTGGAATATCATAGCTTTAGAGGGCAATTTGCACACTGTGCCTACTGTACCATTTGCCAAAACTAACTATATAACAAGTTTCACAAATCTGTTGAATACACTGAAAGCCTGATCAATAATGACAGAAAATGCCAGCCTGTCAGCACCATGGTAGCGCTACCGTGAGCGACACTTGTGATCCGTGCTTGGGAACGAGCACAAGTCACCAAGAGCCGGACGAGGAGTAGGAATGAATGTCCCAAGGCCAGCTCTCCCTCCCGGGGGGGGGGGGATGCGGCTCCCACAGCGTGACTGCTACCTAGTGGAGACCAGTCGCAAGCACAGCTAGAAGCACCGTATGCGGGTGGGGTCACTACTGGACACCCACCACACATGCATGGCCGCACCCCAAAGTGTGAACCAAGAGATCAGGAAGAAAACTCCGGATGTCCAAGCTGACCCCCCCAAAAAGGCTCTTGCACAACCAACACGGCTGGTGCTGGTGGGTGACCAAACAATGGTCCTGGGCAAGTCGTGCTTAACCTGTAAGTTTGCGAGAAGGTCAGTGACAGGGCTGTTGGGATGCCACTAGACATGACCAGAACAAGAAACCGCTCTATATGGAAAAAAGAAAATTACCACTTGCTTCTACCATTTTTTTTTTTTTTGCTTGTTTTTTGTTAAATAAATAAAACTGGGATGATGAGGAAATGATTCCTAATGCAGGTGAGGTTCTGCTACATTCTGTGCGCACTTTCATTTTAATACTGTGCTTCTCGGGAGTGGCTGGTCAATTGTAGAACAGAATGTTACACTGCCCAAGGCTCTCAGGAACATGCAGCCAGCAGTTCAGGACACGGAAGCTTTCCTGGCGAGTGTCCCAGGTATGCAAATATGGTACCAAAAACAACAGGTTACTCACCTGTAACAGTAGTTCTAGGAGAGGTACATGTTGTTCATCCACACTTCTTGGCATGTCCCTTTCACCTTTAAGGATCACCGGAAGGTCTTCAAGCTGGCTCCCCCCACCCACCCAGGTGGTATAGCCCTCGACTCCGCCCCATGACGCCAGATCTTAGCCCGCTGGAAGTCAGGTTTGTGCGTCGCAGCCGGGAGGTCGGATGGGTCAATGTGGATGAACAACATATACCACTCCTGGAACTACTGTTACAGGTATGTAACCTGTTTTTCTAGGGAAGTGGATATGTTGTTCATCCACAGTTCTTGGCAGACTCCTAGCAGTTCTCTGGGAAAAGGGAGGCAAGGCGCACACACCCTACTTTGGGAACAGAGACTGGAGAACTGAGGCTTCAAAACCAGCATCCCGGTGTGACTCAAGGTCGATATGGTAATGCGTGATGAAGGTGTTTGCTGTCTTCCAAGTGGCAGCCCGACAGATTTCCTGGATAGGGATGTCCCTGGAAGCAGCCACTGATGCAGCGGTATGGCAGGTGAGACGAGCTCTTATCCCTGTGAGAGACTCCTTGCCCGCCAACAGATAGCAGAGATCAATACAAGATGTAATCCATCTTGTAATCGTCCACTCTGCTGCAGGTCTGCCAGAAGCAGCTTCAGCGTAGGTGACAAACAGCTGGCGAACCTCGCCTCGAATTTCCACCGTCCTCTCCTTATAACAGGAGACAGCTCATCTCAGGTCCAGAGTATGGAGCCCGTACTCAGTATCTGAGGTGTAGTTCGGGTAGAACACAGGCAGAGTCAACACCTGGTTAAGGTGAAACTCTGACACCACCTTCGGGAGGAATTTAAGGTGGGGGCGCAGGAAAACCTTGTCCCTGTGGAAGACCAGATAAGGGGAGTCCACCGAGAATGCCTGGAGCTCCTCTGTCCTTCTGGCAGACGTGATAGCCACCAGGAAGGCAGTCTTCCACAACAAGTGTGACATCTCACACTTGTGCATCGGTTCGAATGGCTTGCCCATGAGCTTTGCCAAGACCATCAGTAAATCCCATGGAGGTGGAGGTTCACGCACCGAAGGGGATATGTGATCAAGACTTCTGAAAAAGCGCCATACCACCTTCTCCTGTGCCACTGTCTGCTGACCGGCCCACACCTGGTAAGCGGAGAATGCTGCCAGGTGCACCTTAAGGGTCGAAGACCGAAGATCTCCTTAGACAGAGACCAAAGGTAGTCTAAAATGCTAGCCACAGTACAGGACAGAGGGTCCAGGGCCTTGCCCTGACACCAAATGGAAAATCTTTTCCATTTAAAGACACAGCACTTTCTGGTCGACTCGTTCCTGGATGCTTCCACTACTGTGAGTACATCCTCGGAGAGACCCAAAGCCTGGAACTCTAGCCACTCAGGTACCAGGCTGTCAGGTGCAGAAATTGAAGGTCCGGATGGAGGACCTTCCCCTGACTGACAAGAGATCAGGCCCGGGTGTGCTCTAAGATGCCTCAGGAGCCTGTTGCTGAGGCTGAGGAGATCTGGATACCAGAACTGGCATGGCCAGTCTGGGGCTACCAGGATCACCTGCGCTTTGTCCCTCGTCACCTTGAGGAGCACCCTGTGAATCAAGGGACACAGAGAGAAGGCATAGAAGAGCCCTGGGGTCCACGGCCTCGAGAAGGCATCCCCCTGCAGCAATCCCCGCGGACGGGGGCGGGCATGAAATAGATTCAGCTTGGTTGTTTCCCTGGAGGCAAACAGGTCCACCATCAGTTTGCCCCAGTGGGAGAACAGGCTGTAAGCTACCTCTGGATGGAGAGACCACTTGTGGGATGTCTCACCTATGCTACTGAGGGCATCCGCCAGTTGACTGAGAGGCTCCTGCCACATGGATGGCTAGGAGATCTGCCTCCAGTCTGCTCATGAGTGTCCAGATGCAGAGGGCTTCCTTGCACAGCAGGCGGGCGTGCGTGCCACCCTGCTTGTTGAAGTAGTACATGGTCGTGGTATTGTCCATCTGGACTTGAACCACTTGACCCTGAAGCTGCTGAGCGAATGCTGTCAATGCCAGTCTAACCGCTCTGAGCTCCAACAGGCTGATGTGGTAATGAGATTCCTCGGGGGTCCAGAACCCGTGGGCCCTGTTGTCCCCCATGTGGGCTCCCCAGCCCATGAGAGGCGAATCGGTCGTGAGGACGACCGTCGGCTCGGGGCGGACAAACAAGATCCCTTCCTGCAACTGGTCTAGGATGGTCCGCCACTGGAGAGTCTCCCACATCTTCTGGGTCACAGTGATCAGCTGGTTGAAATGACCTAGGCGCCCAGCTCCCACTGAAGGGGGTGCATATGCCACCTGGCCCAATGGACCACAATGGTGCAGGACACCATGTAACCCATAAGGTGCAGAAAGTCCCGGGCAGGGTGCATTTGCCTAACCAGAAATGACTGGGCAAAGGAAGAGAGAACCTCCGCCCTGTCCACCGGGAGCTGAGCTCTGGCTCGGCAGGAGTTCAGCTCTGCCCCGATGAGGCACATCACCTGAGAAGGCACAAGCTCCGACTTGGTCTTGTTGATCAGGAGGCCAAGCTGAAAGCACATCTGGAGGGCCAGGTCCCTGGGCCTCCCACCTCTTACTGGGTGGAACCTGCTAAGAGCCAATCATCAAGGTAAGGGTATACTCTGACCCCTCGATGCCCGAGATGGGCTGCCACCACTGCCAAGCATTTGGTGAAGACCTGTGGGGCCGATGAGAGGCCAAATGGCATGGCTCAGAACTCGTAAAGGGTTCCCTCTGTTCTGAAGCGGAGGAACCTCTGGTGAGATGGACAAATTGTGACATGAAAGAACGCATCCGGAAGATCCAGTGAGCAGAACCACATGTTTTGCTCCAGGGACGGTATGATCTCGGACAGAGTTACCATCCGAAAGGTGCGCAGCCTGAAATACTGATTCAGGTCATGCAGCTCTAGAATGGGGCACCAGCACCCCCCTCCCCGTCCACTTTAAGACCAGGAAGTACCTGGAAACAAACTCTGGGTTGACTGGCGGATCTGCCACTCTGACCACTGCATCCTTGAGGAGGAGCTGGGCTATGTCGTCTCTCAGAGCCAACTGAGTGTTGGCTGATACTCTCTCTTCCCATGAGGCGCAGGCTCTGCTGGGTGGGTACTGCTCAAATTTTAGAGGCAGACCCTGGCTGACCACTTCTAAGACCCACCTGTCCGTGGTAACAGCGGACCAGGAGGAAAGGAAGTGGCGGAGCCGACCCCCCACAGGAGGACTCAGAGCTGGTGTGACGGGAAGAGGGGTGGCCACCACTATCCCGTCACTGGGCAGGCCTGGAGGAAGAGGGTCCAGGGCCTGAACCCCGACCTCCTCTGCGGGCCTGGGGAGGTCCAGGCTTGGGCCTGCTGATGCTGTGCTCCCTGAAAGGAGGACTGCTGGGCTGCAGGAGCAGAGTGCAGAAAAGGCTTCTTCTGCTGCTGCTGCTTGTTAGGGCCAGAAGCACTTTGAGCAGAAGTAGCAGAGTCCAATGTGGCACTGGACTACTCGATTCGCTGAACGTGACCATCCATACCTGGACCGAAGAGATCGGTGCCCAGGAAAGGAACATCAGCAAGTTTGTGCTGGGTATCCGCCGTGAAGGTGGAAAGCCTCAGCCAAGCCCTGCGGCGTCAGGCAACCACGGCTGCCACCGAACGGGTGCACGAGTCCCCAATGTCCAGAGCCGTCTGAAGCTGCTGTTTGGCAATCGCACGGCCTTGGTCCAGGACCTACTTGACTGTAGACTGAAGGTCCGCGGGGAGATGTGGAAGAAATTCATCCAAGGACCCTAGAAGGGCATGGGAGAAGTGTGCCATAATGACGGCCGAGCTTGCCTCATGGAGGCCTAAAGAGGAGGCCGCATAGACCTTCCTGGCAGAATGGTCCAGTTTCTTAGACTCCTTGTCCAGAGGTCTGTCAGTGTTGGCAGAACTGCCTGTATGTCTGAACACAGAGGCGGTCACAAGGCTCTCGGCCGAGGGATGTTCTGTGGACCCCGAGAGGGACTCCATGGACACTGCATACTTGCAGGCCATCCGGGAAGATGGCGCTGGGCAGAAAGCAGGATGCTGCCAAAGCTCCAAGGCCAGGCCAACAATGGCTTTGGCCACAGGAAAGGCTTCCATCGGGGTGTCCCCTCTCTTGAGAATGTCAGTGAGAGGGTACTCCGCCTGTTTCTGGACTGGTTCCAGGGGCATCCCCGTGGATTCGGAGATAAGGTGAAGAATCCCTTGAAAGGACGAAGGGCCTTCCTCTGTCAACAGATCACCGTCCAACTCATCATCCCGCGGATGAGAGCGAAGGTCGGTGTCGTCTGAATCCGAGGTATCCGGATACAACGGTTGGCCGCCAATGTCGCCCTCTAAATGCCTGGGGCGATCAAGCGTGAGGGTGACTGAGATCATGTGAGGAAGACCCAGGGTAGACCGAGCTTCCTTCGTAGGAGCCCCCCCCAAAGGCTGTTTAGGTGTCGGCTCCATCACAAATTGGTGGAGACCCCAATATCGGCCAAACCGGAGCAGGTTTAGCCGGCTTCCGTGGACGGGGGAAGCAATTTCACTGGTTCTAGAGGAGTCTGCTTTGGCCTAGGAGGCGAAAGCCAAATAATGGCCGGAGTAGAGACCGTAGCTGGCTTCTGCCTGAACAGAATCAGCTGCTGCCACATCAGATCCTCGTAGTGTCGGTGGAGCTTCCGCCAAAGCCTCTCCTCATCCGAGGATGAACGATGGCGTTGCCTCTTTTGAAGCACTTGTGTGCCTTCCTCTGCCTCTCGGTCAAGGGGGTCAGAGACCAAGATCGGACTGACAGTCGGTCGCTCGGAGACACCAGTGGGACCAATGACTTCCCGGGATCAGGGACCGGTTCCTCGACGGGATCCCCATCTGGTTGGGTCTCATCGGGAAAAGATAGGACCGGGAGTCCTATTAAGAGAGTTGTCGACCGGAAGGCAACAACGGATTGATGGGATTGAGAACAATCTCAACCTCGTCGAGCGAGACCTCAGTCAACTGGCCAGATGGCAAGACAAGAAGCCAGCAGCCGAGGAGGCAATTTCGACCGAAGTCGATACTGCCGGCTGCTGGGATCGAGATCACTCATGATCCCAAGAGCGTCTTTACCGAGACGAAGACTGATTCAGATCCTTATCCCTCTTACAGGATCGAGAGGAGGTAGAGCCCGCAGGTCCCTCGCCCTTAGTGGGGAGAGAGTGGCACAATTCTCTGAAGGAATCCGAAAAGGTTGAGCCCAAGTTGAGAGGAAGACTCTGCGGCCCACGCCGCTTCTTCTTCGAAGGCCTGCATTCGCTCCAGCTGTTCGGCGGATACTGCAGCCGCAGAGACCACCCACTGGGCCTCTTTAGATCTCACCAGAGGATTCAGTTTCTCAGGACTGCCCAATTTGAGGCGTGCAAGACGATCGTCGAGGACGTTCAGGTGAAACGCGAGACATCTCGCAAGTCTTGGTGTCATGGCCGACACCCAGACAATAAACGCACACGGCACGCGGATCAGTGTGTGCAAAAATTTTACACAGGCACCAGCGCTAACCAGGGGAAGATTTATCTTCCATGATGGAACGATGAGAATCACCATCACTAACTCGAACGAGCTGAAGTTTCGGAATAACCAATGGTTTTGAAGACAGGGCCTGCAAAAAGCGAGAGCAAAGAGAAGGCAACCCGAATCTTCCAGTGGAAAGGAAGCTCTGGTGTCCTGGGGCGCAGCTGAGGGCTATACCACCCGGGTGGGTGGGAGAAGCCAACTTGAAGACCTTCCAGCGATCTTTAAAGGGGAAAGGGACATGCCAAGAAGTGTGTACGAACAACATATCCACGTCCCTAGAATGCTAAAATTGTAGTAAAATATATATTATATATACTGTATATATATTTTTTGTTTGTTTGTTTATTTGCACACAGTCAAGACAATTCTTCCTGCAACTGAGACAAGAAAGGATTAATTACAGTACATCTTCACACTTTTTAACCACACATACACACTCCAGGACTCCTAGTTTTCTCTACTGGTAGTCCAGGACCCTCAAAACCAAAAGCCCTGCAGTCACAAGCCCTGGGTTTGGGAGAGGGAATGCCATTCTTGGATCAGGCCAACAGGAGATCAGAAATGTTTCTGGTGATGGTTGCAATCTCAGGGTAAATGCCATGATCCCAATGAACACACTGTGTTGGCTGATCAAACAGCGAGAGCTTCTGGTAAATCATTTTTCTCAAGAGTCAAGGACCCCACCCTCACCACCCCTTGCAGATTACATAGGGTCCCACACAAACGTCTAAAAGTTTCATCCTGAAATAATATCTTATTCGTGTGGAAGCAACGGTTAGGGAAGGTTTACATCATTCTATTTACCCCTTTGCTGCTCTTCTATTTGCTCAGTCCAACGTTCTATCCCTCTGGCTCAAGTACCTGGAGCTGCAGTCTACCAGCCAGAATCTCCTAGTGCCCTAAAGCCCAAAAGTGGCTATGTATTCTACTGGGGTGAGAACTGAAGAGAAATCCAGATGTGGAGGGAGGAGAGAATGCTTCCTGGCACTGAGGTGGCTGGGAAGATGGCAGATGTTGTGCACAAAGGACAGACTTTTGTCCTTGTGCAGAGTCCTTTCCATCAGCCACTGGCCATAACCGAGGCACCCACCATGTGCTCCTACTAGTGGGGGATGATGGATGTCACTGTTACCCAGGACACTGATGCAACACTTCAGTACCAAGGGCTGAAGACACCCAGCCTGCAGCCTCATACCTTGCTACATCCCTGAGCGTGTGGTTGTGGCAGCACAAACAACACCTCATCGTGTCTTATTTCTTACACCAGTCTTTTCCATTGACCATGCCATGTCCAGTACGACTGCTCAATCCCCCGACCACCACCACCACCGACAGCTCAGCTATCGCCAGTTAAAATAGTTTACATCATATTTTCTTTAGTTATTGCTTCAGTAAGGCTCCATCCACTGACCAGCAATTAAAAAAAAAAGAAAACACTTAGCATAAGGCTGCTGTTAACCTCAAAAAAAGGTCCCAGGACCCCCTGAACTCGGCTTGTGGCTCATGCTCAGAGGGGCAAGGGGGTCCAAAGTTGTGACATTCTTCCACACTAAATCAACTTTTCAAGCCATTCATTTTCATGCAAATAATTTATGCTTTTACAATAGAACTCCAAAGCACCTGTTTGGGACTCTGACTATTTACAGGGATGGTTGAGGGGTCCTGGACTTTCCCATCAAAAAATAAAAACACACCACCACCAGAAATTCCCACAGAAAATAAATGACAAGATTAAATAAACTTTTTCTTTTTGGGGGCTATCTAACGAGCATAGCTTCAATCAGTTATACTAGATGAGTCCTGACCATCCATGATGGCTACCAGTCTTTCTACACTGGTAAGGACAGTGAAAAAATACTTGGCAATGATACATGGTAGTGATACATCCCCTGTAACGCTTGATCCACCTACCCCTGGCTGCCCCCTCCCCAATGACCAGAGCTTGCTTCCGAATCCCGGTCGCCAGTGTCGTGAGTGGTAGTGCTACCACTGCAATGACGGGCCAGCCAGGTGGATGTGGTTTACAATGTCTCCAAATCTATCCTGGCAAGACTGGATATCCTTTTCTGTTCTTTCGTTTCACCCTAAATGCCCGGCCCCTTACTCATCACTGCTCCCTTCATCTTAAAGTCTCTCTATCTTCCCTTGACACCAAACTTCTCTCCCACTGCTCCTCTTTCCTGGCTAGATAATGACTCACTACCACCCCCCAATAGCGTGTGATCTTACTCTCTTCACTCCTGTTCCAACACACTTTCTTTTGATATCTTTGTTGCAAAACTTCTGCTGGTCTGTCCTTTTCCGTTTGCTTTACTACTCTCCGATTCTGAATGATCTTCTCCCTATTCATTTCTCATCCTCTCTTAATCCATACCTGTTAGCTCATCTCTCCCTACCTTGCTCCTGCAGCTAGCCACTCACACCGTTTGTTTTTGGCACACTGCCACCACTGCATGCACCCACATGCACACACTTCCACTCCTTTACTGCTTCCACTACTACGAACACACGCAATGTGTAAGCAGATAAAGGCCTAGAGGTCTATCAAGTCTGTTCAAATGTGCAGCTAGCACTCCTTATTCTACATCTGCCCCTCCTTCCCATCCCTTGACCCTCCCCCTTGCCCTGTTCCAGCCCCTTTTGAAGCAGTCCACTGTTCTACTGGATACCACTTCTGCCAGTAACACATTCCACCCAGCTACCACCCTCTCCGTAAAAAAGCTTCTCCTCATCTCCCTCCTGAACCTTCCTCCCTCCAGTCTCATATCATGGCCCTGGGTGTCACTCTCCTCCCTTACTTTCAACAGCCTCTCCGTACCAGTCTTTTTTATTCCTTTCATGCACTTGAAGATTTCAATCATATCCCCCCACTCTCCTCTCCTCCAGCAAGTACATGTTCAACTCCCTCAGCCTCCTCTCGTATGGGAAGTCCCCCCCAGTCCCTTGCTCATCTTTGTCGCCCTGCACTGCACCCCCTCCAATAACAATGTCACTTTTCAGATACGGGCGCCAGTACTGCATGCAGCACTCCAGGTGCAGTCTAACTAATGACCTATACAGTGGCAGAATCACCTCCTCCCTCCTCGAGGATATACCCCTTGCAATGCAACCCAGCATTTTGCTGGCCTTTGTGGCTGTCTTTCTACATTGTGCCGAGTTGTTCACTGCCCCCGTAATGAGCACCCCAGATCCTTCTCCTTCTCCTCTGTCTCGGCTAGTTGCACTCCACCTAGCTGGTAACTCCTCCTTGAGCTTTTCACCCCAAAATGCAGCACCCTGCACTTTTTGCCACTGAACCCCAGTTGCCAGGTGTCCGACCAGGTTTCCAGCTTTGCCACATCATCCTGCGACCCTTGCTATCCCCCTAGGTCATCCACCACTGCTCCCATCTTGGTGTCATCAGCAAACAGACTGGTCTTGCTCTTGATGCCCAGTGATATGTCTGCAATGAATATCCCAAACAACATTGGCCCCAACACTGAGCCCTGCGGAACACTGCTCATCACTACCCATGGAGATGAGAGCTCCCCACCCACCACCACCCTTTGTTGCCTTCCCAGAAGCCAGTTCCCTACCAATCTCGCCAGCTTTGCTCCCACCTCTGTGCCTTCTAACTTACTTCCCAGCCTCCCATGTGGCACCGAGTCGAATGCCTTACTGAAATCCAGGTACAGGACATCCACTGCATGGCCCACGTCCAACTGCCTAGTTACCCAGTCATAGAACTCCACCAGGCTGGTTTGGCAGGATCTGCCACTTATGAAGCCATGCTATCTACTGTCCTGTAGTCCTTTTGCCTTCAAGAGGGTCACCAGCCTCTCCTTCAGGATAGTCGCCATCAGCTTACCCATGATGGATGTGAGGCTCACCAGTCTGTAGTTCCACGGTTCATCCTTGGGGCTGCTCTTGGGGAAGAGCACCACATAAGCCATCCTCCAATCCTGAGGCACACATCCTGCATGTAGTGAGGCATTAAATAGGTCTGCCAAAGGTCCTGCCAGGACCTCTGCCAGCTCCTTCAGTATCCTGGTGTGGATGCTATCTGGGCTTGGCGCCTTGTCCACCCTCTGTGCTCTCAAACCCTCCGGAACCCTTCCCTCCATGATTTCCCTGTCCATCACCCCCTCCCCTCTGTTTCTGCTCTCTCCCCCCCTTGGGTATCAGCCCCCTCTTCTTACTAAATATCGAGCAGAAGTAATCATTTAGTGCATCTGCCTTATCACTCCACTTCAACCCAACCCCCCCTTCCTAATCCTTACTATATGATCCTTACAGTTCCTTTTCTCCCTGATGTACCTAAAGAAGTCCTTCTCCCCCTTCTTAATGCCCTGCACCAGTCTGAGCTCCACAGACACCTTGGCTGCCCTTACTGCCCTTGCCACCTCCTTCGATTCCTTCAGGTACTCCTCCCTGTCCTCCCCCCTCCCTGTTTTTTTGTACCTTCTAAAGGCAGTTCTTTTCCTCCTTACCTTTTCCATGACCTCCTTGCTCACCCAGCTAGGTTTCTTTGCCCTAGCCTTCTTGTTCTGGGCCTTGCTGCAAGTTCTGGTTGCCTCCACTATGCCCAGCTTTATGAGCTCCCACCTCTGGTTAATGCCCATACTAAGTTGAACTCTGGCAAGGTACCTTTTATTACTTCCCCCATCCTCCAGAAGTCGGCCCTCCTGAAGTCCAGCACCTTTGTGCCAGATTCCACTCCTTCCTTACCCATATCCAATGTGAACCATACTGAGTGGTGGTCACTCCCCGCCAGCGGTTCTTCCACCCCAAGTTCCCTCACAAACTCCCCATTTGCCAGCACGAGGTCAAGGGTATTCCCTAACCTGGTTGGTTCGCTGACCATTTGCATCAGGAAGCTGTCCTGGAAGGCATCTGGCAGTACCTGCTACCTTCCATTTCTGGTTGCTGAGGTACTCCAATCCACTCCTGGCATGCTGAAGTCCCCCACAATCACACTACCCTTCTCACAGGTCCTCCTGATCTGTCCTGCTAGTTCTCTGTCTAACTCCTCTGTCTGAGAGGGTGGCCTGTACACTACTCCCATCCTGCGAGTCCTATTCCTGGAATCCTGGATTTGCATCCATAGTGGCTCCATACTACCCTTCCTCCCATACACATTTCAGTCCTTCCCTCATATATAGTGCCACCCTCCCCTTTCCCAATCACTCTATCCCTATGACATATCCAGTACCCTGGTATCGACAGGTCCCAGTCCTTGTATTGGGTGGCGAATTTGGTGATGGCTACAATGTCCACCCCCCCATTTGCCATGAGAGTCTGTAGCTCTGCAGCTGTCTTCCCAAGGCTCCTAGCATTCATGGTGACCCCTTTCCACCCCTTCTCCTTCCCCCCATCCTGCCCTCCTTTACTAGCATCACCACTAGTACTTGCCCTTTGTCAGTGTCATGGGCGGCAAGCTCATGTGACTACCCAACCTGTGGTCTCTGCATGTCCCTTTCCCACTTGCCACCCCTCGTTCCCAGTTTAAATTCCCCAACTTCCTCTATGTATTCCTCCATCCTCTGTTTCACTTTCTTTCCCTTTACTACTTAAAAAAAAAAAAAAAAAGAAGTACAATTTTCAGTGCTCTCATCAAGCACACCCACTGGTGCCTAACCCTACCTGGACTTACACAGTCCATATCTTTAAATTTTCCGAGCTGTAGAATATACTAACATACTACTAACATACTAAAAAGCCAGCAGAATAGGCCAAATGGTCTGTCTTGTCTGCTTGAAAGCCAGCAACCTAATGGCTGCCCGCCTCACCAGCCCCCAAGAGTGTCTTCTCTAGATTCAGTTTTCCCTTGAACCTATCCCCCTCCTTCTTGAAGCCCTCCACCAGCCTCCCGGGAAGTGCATTCCACGGCTCCACCACCTTCTCAGTGAAATAATGCCTCCTATGTTTCCCCCTGTAATTTCCCCCCTCCAACTTCCACCCATGGCCCCTGGTCACTCCCTCCTTCTTCAGCCTAAACAACTCCCTGGTTCCACTCCTAATTATTCCCTTTACATACCTGAAAACCTCTATCATGTCTCCCCTATCCCTCCAGTGAGTAAAGCCCTGCTCTTCCAGTCTCCTCATAAGGTCTCCCCTCCATGCCCCGAATCATCCTAGTCGCTCTCCTCTGGACCCTCTCCAGCAACGCTATGTCCTTCTTCAGATGAGGTCTCCAGAACTGTACACAATGCACAAGCTGCGGCCTGACCAAGGCATTATATAGAGGGAGGATCACTTCCCTGCTTCTGGACGTAATTCCCCTGGCTATGCAACCAAATATCCTGTTTGCCTTGGCTGTAACTTTTCTACTATTTTCAGAATTATTCATTTTAACATCTACCACCACCCCTAAATCCCTTTCTCCCAATGTTGTTTGCAGTGTGACCCCCACCACAGGGTGTATACATGGCCTGGGTTATTGACCCCCAAATGAAGTACCTTACACTTCCCGGCATTAAATTTCAGTCCCCACCTCCTTGACCACCCCTCCAGGGTATCCAGATCCCCCTGGACTGTCTTCCTTGCTTCCTCACTATCCACCAGTGCTCCCAATTTTGAATCATCCCCAAAGAGACTCAACCTATTCCTACCCCCCCCAAAAAATACTAGATGTAGGCACTGAACAAAAGTGGCCCCAATACTAAACCTTGAGGGACTCCACTGATTACCCTCCTGAGGGAGGATATTATTCCATCCACCATTACCCTCCGTAAACTCCCCGAAAGCCAATTTTCAACCCAGGTTAGCTCCTGTCCACCCACCCCCATCTCCACAATTTTTGCTATCAGTCCGTTATGAGGTACTGAATCAAACGCCTTGCTGAAATCTAGGTATAGTAAATCCACCGGCCTATGTCTATCCAAGGCCCCCATCACCCAATCATAAAACTCTACAAGGTTGGTCTGACACAATCTCCCCGGGACAAAGCCATACTGTTTATCATCCTGGTGCCCTAACCTTTCCAACTGCCTCCCAAGCCTCTCCTTGATAAAGCCCTCCATTACTTTGCCCACTACAGGCGTTAGACTGACCGGCCTATAGTTCCCCATCTCCTCCCTAGACCCCCCTTATGTATAAGCACTTCATAAGCCACCCTCCAGTCCTGTGGCACCCATCCCGTCTGCAAAGAGATGTTAAAGAGTGCAGTCAGTGGGGTTGCCAGCACATCCGCCAATTCCTTCATAACCCTCGGATGTATTCCATTCAGCCCCAGCGCCTTATCAGTTTTAAGATTCCGAAGGGCCTCCCTCACCCTATACACTGCGATTTCTCCCCTCCAATCCACTCCCTCTTGCAACCTTCCTACACCTTCTTGGAAGAGAAGAGAACAGGAAGAGAATGTAATTCTCAGCTCGTCAGAGTTGGCTGCCAGATCCCTTCCCCTTCCTAGTACTGCTATCGAAACCTCTGCCCCCGTGCCACCGAAGCACTCCTGACATTTTGTGACGTATCTGTAGAGCGCAGGGACACGCTACATTAAAATGAACAGAAACAAGTTTCAAAATCCTTTTTTGCCATATTTTAGAACTCCACTGGGGTTAATTCAAAGCCATCGCTCAGCTAACAAGGTTCTTGTTAGTTGAATGGTGGCTTTGAATTGATCCCAGTGGACTTCTAAAATATGGCAAAAAAGCATTTTACAACTCATCCTAATGTCAGCCCAGTGGTGCTGAGGGTTGAGGTGCTGGACGCCACACCGGCAAACTGTGTTCAGGAGCGAGTGCAGGCCACTGGAGGTCGGCAGCGGAGGAGAAGGATCAAGCATCCCAGGAACAGCTCTCCATCTCCAGGGAGGGGGGATAACCAGACATCTGTGCATGTCTGGCCCCTAGTGGTGGCTGCCACACAGATGCAGTACCAAGTGGGCAAGAGGCAGGAAAGACGCCTGACTGGGTGTGCACAAGGAAGCATGTGCGGTGCCATCGCTGGTGTTCCTGCATGCTCCGCCTCTGGGGACAAGAACAGTGGAATAAACAGGGCTCCTGGTCAGGCAGCATGAACTCCTGTCCTCCATCTGGATCCGCTGAGGTGAGTCCATCTGGGGGGGGGGGGGCTCCTCACCACCCTACCATGGAGGAAAACCTGTGGGGAATACTGGGGGAGGCTGGCCTGATGTCGGGGTACAGACTGGGAGAATGGTTGGAATGTACAGCCGACCAGGGGTGAAAAATAGCCAAAAAAAGAAAAAACTAATCTTCATTCATTTCAATGTAGCACACCCCTGCGCCCTTCAAACAACTACATCACAAAATGAAGTGCGATGGCGGAACTGGGGCAGACTCTCCAGCTAGTGGTACCAGGAAAGGGAAGGGATCTGGCGACAGAGTCCTTCAATCCAGGAATTTCGATTCTTTCCCTTTCATCTTCTACAGCTCAAAGAATTTAAAGATATGGACTGCGCAAGTCCAGCTGGAGTAAGGCACCAGCGGGGGGGCTTGGGGAATTATTTTAAAAAAATGAGTACAATCGCTACTCTTTAAATAATGATTACCACCAACATGGTAAATTTTTGTACTTTTGAAAATTCTGGTACCTTCCACCATCAGATATTCTGCATCATTAACTACTGTAAATTCTTGCATGTTTGTGAATGTTGTACCCTGTGCTGTGTGATATTGGTATTCTGTACTGTACACTGTAGCTGTTGCTTTATTCGATACTGCATTTTACATTTATCTCAGTTTACATTTCTTACCACCTTGCCACCAGCCCACCCTACCCCAGTTGCACCGGGAAACTTGCTCCGGCACAATGTGCCCCTCCCGGTCAACGTATTTTAAATATAATAAAATATCACATTTCAACATGATAAATAAACATATAAAATGACTGTTACGCTTCTCTAGTTACAGCTTGGGCAACTAAAACAATGAAAACTGACAGCAAATCGAGTACAAAGCTGAGTGCATAATTTAGCAGAACATCTTTACCAATCTGCACCAATTCACAGTGATCCTAATGCTTTTGAATAAGTTTACCTGTGTTGTAGGAAAGTGAATTGTGTACCAGAACAATTTAAGACAAATTACCTAAAAATTCTTACCATAAATAGTATGTTCTTTTTCTCCTACAACTGTGGAAAATGACAAGCTTAATATAAGGACTTTGAAAAAAATGAAATTTAAAGAGAAACAGCACAAAGGATCCCACACCCAAGTGTGGGGCTGCTCCTAGTGTGCACTTTGTGGGCAAAAACATTTTGGTTTGCTGTAGTGTAGTATATTATATCATATCAGACTAATGCTGCATAGTTGCAGGCTGGTATCTTTTACTGCAAATTCCAGAATCCCCTGCAGCTGACAGAGCAGTAGGCAGCAGGGGGAGATTCAACAGCTGTAGAGGTTTTATATTTTCTGACCAGATGTTTTCTGGGACCGCTTTTCTCCAGGGGCAAATTACAGTCCTCTGTGACTGTACACAGCCCATGGAGGACAGTAGGTCCTGCAAACAGATCAGAGCTTATACAAACTGTAACATGCACTGTGAAATAACCTATCCAAAATGCGTGAGGCGTACATGTGTTTTTATCTGTGGGCAGTGAATAAATCTTTTGCACTGAATATGCAGAGTGGCATCCATCACCACCACTTCAGAGGCCAAGTGCTCGATATCTATTGTTCCATGCTGGACTTCTGTATCGTGAGCACCTCAGCCGGCGTGCGACTCCCATTTGGGAATTAGTTTTGCATTGTAAAACGGATCATGGAGAATTAAACAAAAAAAAAAAGGTGAGTCGGCCTGCCGGTGCAGTGGTTGGATTTCCACTTGCAACACCAACAACCTGGGGTCAGGAATGGACCCGGGAGCCGGAGGACCAGTGGAGAAGGATCATGCATCCTGGGGACTGCTCTCCTTCTCGGGGAGAAGAGTGTCCGGCGCTTTACAGACCCCTGGCGGAGGTGGAGGTACCACAACGACTGGGCGCCATCACATTGGGGTGGGCCAGGCTGGGCGTCACTGCATGTCCCCGCTCCAGGAAGCAAGCATGGAAAATCCTGGCCCTCCCGGCAGGGCGACACCACCCCACTGCCGCTCCACTGCCTCTCGACATCCACCGGGGCCCACCTCAGGTGTAAGTCAGGAGCTTGCTAACAATGTCCGCTGGAGCGACAGCAACACCCAAGGAGGCAAGCCTGGGCATGGGGGTGGTGGGCAGAGGGTCCGAGGATGGGGAACCAGACCAAAAAAAAAAAAAAAAAAAGGCTTTTTTATGTAGGCTTTTCTTTAGAAAAATGTTACACCATAATACCATACTGAGATAATATCATGGCTGGAACTGCCACTGAATCAGCTTTTTTTTTTTTTTTTTGTTAATTCTCCTCTGTCCTGGCTGCCCCCCCCAGCCCTGACACCCAATTTCTGCCCCAGCCTACCCAGCCCGACTCTCCCCCAACCAACGGTGGGGAGTATTCCACAACCCCACTGGTCAAGGATCAAGTTTCGGGCTGTACCTGGGTCACTGGTCTGGGGCCTGTGGAGGGTCAGTGGCTGGCCAGCCAGCCAGGATGCTTTCCACTGTTCTGTTCCCCCTCTCTCAGGAGCATGCACGCAATGATGCCTAGGGTGACGCCACGTGCACTTACACAGGCTACATACCCAATGCCCAACACTCCTCTGTGCTCCTCTGCCAGGGACAGCGCCAACATGCACCAAAATGGCAAAAGTTGCAGTCTACTCAGAAATTACCCCTCTTCCCCCAGACAGTGGGTCCAGATCGCTGCAGCTACTCCATAACAATATCTAAACAAACTATACAAAATCTGCTACCAGTTATGTTTTAACCCAGAAGGTTCCTTTTTTGACCCACATTTTTTACACCAGTGGATCCAGTTTAGCCCATATTTTAAACCCCGAAGGCTTGTGGAGCTCGGGCAAGATGGTTGCTAATTGATCCCACAATGCAGCTATTTACTGGCAAATTAAAGAGAAACATTAATTTCTCTTGGTCTTTTAAAATACAGAGAGACTGCAAATGTATCGGAAGATCCACCGACCATAATGTGCAGCCCTCGAAAAGATCAACATCACGGTTTGCAAGCTAAATCTAAACACGCTCCTCCAGCTCCAGTAATAACATCTGCACATGGCCGGCCCGAGGATAATACGGAAGAAGCACCAAAGAAGACCATACAAACAATCGTGTCTAAGCTTTCCAAACTCATCAAATCGGTGACTGCTCTATTGGATAAATTCGACGGTCTGAGCAATCGAGTCACAACTTTAGAAACCACAATGAAGGAAGTCCAAACAACTGCTACCGATGCCTCCAAGTGGGAGGACGCTGCCATGGGAGCGGTTCCATCAGTCATAAAAAAAAAAAAAAAGAGCAGGCACTGGAAAGGAAGACTGAAAACACTGGAAAACCAAATTCGGGCCCCGAACATCCGAGTCCTGGGGATGCCAGAGGGTAGTTAGGGGGAAATCACCTCTTATTTCTGAGGGATTGGCTTGGCCAGAAGCTGGGAGATGAGGTGCTTAACAGATCACAGCAGGTCCAGAGGGCCTACCGTGTCATGCCACGAGGTCATTCCGATGACCTAGAGGTACCCAGAACGATGATCGTCACAGACTAGCAGGGACCAGGGATTATATTATGGCATTGGCACGTCAAAAGGGAACTTTGCTACATGATGGCCATCAGATCAGGCTGTGTCCTGATATCAGCTACGCAACACGCCAGAAGCGGAAAAGGTCTGACAGGGAGCGAGTCATGCTGAGGGAGGCCTCTATCCCTCATGGCATGATTTTTCCTGCTCGCTTGCGAATTGCTCACCGTGGGAAAGTATACTTATTTTCTGACCCCACAGAAGCACTGAAGTGGAGTCAGAAATATGCAACTCCACCGCTGTGTTCTCCAGCTTCAGAACCTCTGTCACCAGATGAGGAGAATATTTTAATTTTTGTGCTGTGGTTCCTTTGCCGAGGTGGGTGTAGTTCATGCTCCCAGGTAAGACTGCTCTGAAATACAATGTTTGGGAACTGCAATGGTTCTTATGTTAAGGCCTGGTCCTGGGACAACCCACCACCTCCTTTGAACTTACCGGACAGCGTTTCATGTTATTTCTAAGACTGCTGGGGCAAGGTTTAATCCCCACATTAAATTTGTTTCGTGAGACTTTAAAGTTTTCAATCGTTGTCTAACCCTCATGGAGTACAAAGATCAAGTTTTATATTGGTGTTCTCTTGCTTCTAATGTTTGCCAGTTAATGCGGCAATGTATTTCTACAAGCTGTTGGTTGAGATCATTTATATGTTGCACAATTAATGTGCCCAGACAGGTTAAGCATGGTATACCAAGAACCTTGGACATTTTTATTTGGACAAGATTGTTTTAATCATGCAGTTCATGGGCTCTTATATAGTATCCTAAATAGCTTTACTGTGTTTTATAAAATTTTGACTGTACCCCCCAAAGATGCATCTTTAAAGCAGTAGACGGTCACAATAAAATTAATAAGAGGAGTGGCGCCCTCACAGGGAGAATAAAAAAAAAAAAAAAAAAGCGCTACCTCTGTTCTCGCCTTGCAGACCCACATCCTGCCTGCCAGTCACTAGGGGCCAGGCAAATGCCAGAGGCCACGACACAACCTCCCCGGAGAGCAGTCCCCTGAATGCTCAATCCTCCTCCCCCCCCCCAGCCAACCCACCAACCCTCCACGTTTGCTCCCGAAGCCAGGTTGCCTGCACCACGAGTGGCAACGCTACCGCCCCACCCGGAGGTCGGCTGTATCTATCCATTTTATTAAAGAGCACCAGCTTCGGTGCAATCTACAAGCCCCCCCGTTAGCTTTTTTCATTTACTCACTTATCACATTTGTTGACCAGGTAGACCCACTGGGACACAGCTGTCTCTTTTTCAGGGGTGACCTGGAATTAATTACAAATTGACAAACAGAAAAATAAACAGATACACTGTCAGGCCAAGTCAGATATGACAAGGTCACAGTACGCTAAATGTGTGACACTGTAACTGGCCAACCATGGTGTTCAACATATGACTGATAGTTAATAATAATCTTGGACTACACAATGCAGGGAGGGGAAACAATCAATAGTGCAGTGAAATGATCCGAAAGTATCCCAGATGGCGGAGCACCTTCAACTGTAGTGCAGGGCAGAGCCACCTATTACAGGTAACAGAGGCTCTGTTCAAGTAGAAGCAGCAGTATTTATTGGTCGTCGAAAAAATTCATAGTTTTTTTAAGCAAAAATGTATTTCTGATAACATACAATTCATGCTCAGCGTATTTTTTTATAACTTTTTCTACAGCTAATGTTGTAATTAATGATGCATGTCATTAAAGATGTCCACCATTCGCCAAGTTTAAAAATCTCTTCCCTTGGTGTTACTTGTTGAATGTACATGCTAGACTCATGCTGTAGTTGTCTGGAAGTTCTATTTTTGCATTGGTGGAACCAGGGCATCTCTTCGAAGTACCCACACAACCACTGCCTCTACTCCCGGCCTGAAACCACCCTCCTACTGGTCTCCTTCCCGGTCCCACGGACACGTCCAGACCCCCCCCGCATCACCCCCTTGGGGAAGAGCCCGCCTCACCTACCTGGCGGCCTTTCTGGAAATTAGAGGGACAGTCCTGGGCCAGGTAGAGAGAATGGAAGATCTGGTGAAGGGCTGGTCTGGCAGCGTGATGTGGGCAATGGTCCCCAGCCCCCGGGGTCTCCTTCACCTCCACTGGTCCATCAGGGTTTTTTCCTTGGCGTTGCTCCCCTCAGAGAGCAGACGTGCAATGACGTCTGACCACCTACATGCTGACAACCACCGCCACTACTCCCTTTAGTAGTAGCACCACTCGTGTAGGGCTCCTGATCTCCATCGGGGCCCGCTGGTGAGCAATGTGAGCCCCAGTGCCCACCCCGGGAGGAGAGAGCAGTCCTCCGGATACTCAATCCCTCCTCCCTGCCGACCCCCGACGGACCAAGCTCATCCCCAAACCCGGGTTGCCGGTATGGCACGAGGTGTGGCATCCAGCGCCTCAACCCACAGTGCCACTGGGCCGGCTCATGCTGTAGTTGTATTCAGATGGTTCTTCTGCATGTTTCTGACAGTAAACAGCACAAAATATTTAATTTTTTCCTGGTGGGTGTGGCATGGGCGTGGGATCTTTTAAAACTTCAAGACCTTATATCTTGGTTCAGGAATGAAAGAAAATGAAAAGAACTGACAAACAAACCTCATTACTGAAAAACGTGTATGGTTACTAACAAATACTGCTACTTTAAGCCCTTTTTAAAAAAACCCAAGGGTAGGGCAGTCTTGGAAGGCAGAAAGCAGGTAGTTTCAGAGAGTTGGTGCAGAGGTGGCAAAAGACCTCTTTCCACACAGGTTTTAAGTTTAGGTATCTCCAGCAGAAGATTGCTTGTGGACCACAGGACCCTCCATGAGGGCTTTATTTTTTAGTATGTCACGCAGGCTGGGTGGCGGGGAGGGACCTTAAGTTTAAAGGCCAGGCAAAGGAGAAGGTACTCAAAATGACCCTCAAGTGAAGGCCGGTTCAGTGAGTGCAGTACAATGTAATGGTGCTCTCTGGGTGGAGCATCTGTGGCAAAGCACCCAATTTTACTGTACAATACTTTGAGCTTACTGAGCTAAGAGTACCTATGGGGCTGCAAAACGGGTGCAATATTGCAGGAGGGGGAGCAGAGTACCAGTAGCAATTATAAGTTGCGATTCTTTTGCAATAAGATTGGCTAGGCGGTAGAGCAAGCAGATTTTTTTGTCGAGGGTCAGCGTTATATGGTCGATGTGAATTCTGTACGAAAGTTCCTGGTCCAAATGGACCCCTAGATTATCTGCTGGATTCAACCACTTCTATGAGCGTTCCAGCAGAGGTAGCGAGAGCAAACAGGAGTTGCCTAGACAGGCCCAATTTCCTAGGACCAAAACAATATAGCCTTTTTCTTTTTTGACATTAAGGACCAGTTTACTGGCTTTAAACCAATTTCATAGCTGAAGGAGGTCAGCTGGGGTCCCCGGAGTTTCTATGAAGCACAGCATCGTCTGCATGCAGCAGAAGGCTTGCCTCCCCGCAGTTCCTTGGCATATCATTAACAAATAACGAAAATAGCAGGGGGCCTAAAATAGTACCCTGTGGGACACTGTCCAGGATTGGTTTAGAGAGAGAGAAAGAAAGAGAGAGAGAGAGACGACCCCCCCCCCCGGCCAACCAGCTGGGACCTACCAGTGAGACAGTGGAAGAACCAGCTGAGGAAAAGTATATCAAGACCAAATTGCTTTAATTTTGGTAGAAGAAGGCTACGATTAACCAAATCTACCACCAACAGCTTAATCTGGTTCAAGGTCAGTTGGCATTCATCTGTATCCCCCCCCTTCCCCCCCGGGTCGTGCCTGAAAATAGGCAGGATTTGTCTAGTGCACTTACCCGGTCAACAAAAACTAAATAATAAAATCAAAAGCTTTGGCAAAGTTAATGAAGACTGCACCAGGAAACAACCCTTTATGCAGGGTCAGTTTGACAAGGGCAGTGTCAGTTCCATGATGCCGCCTGAAGCCATGCTGCCCATCAGTCAGCAAGTGCATCTGCTCCAAGAAGTCAAGGACCTGGTTATAGACCACACATTCCTGTATTTTAGCAAGGGAGCAGAAGAGGGAGACAGACCGGTAGTGCTCAACAGGTTCTACTGAGCCACCTTTCTGTACTAGCACAACTACAGCAGTCTTCCAGCATTCTGGGTTATGTCCTGCACTTAGGGATTTGTTGATGTGCATGGCAACTTGGGAGGCAATAACAGGGGTAGCAATTTTCAAAAGTTTAGGCTCAAGTTTATCAAAACCTGCAGATCCTTCTGCTTTCAGCCTCTTTAAGACAGCTAGTACCTCCCTCCGAGTAACCAACTGAAAGTGGAACTCTGAGGAAGTTATCTTTGGTTCAGGAGGGCTGATGTAGAGGAAGGTGAGACCACTGGAGGGAGGTTTGAATCTCTCCAGGTGAATGAAACAGTCATTAAAAGCACTGACTGCAGCAAAGGGTCACTGACAGACAGACCCATCCACTACTATATCATATTCAGTGGCTCTGGAGCAGCCTTTCAGTGGGAGCAGCCTTTCGGTAGGGAGTTGACCTGTGCCCAGAATGCTTTACGACTGGATAGGTTTTGGTTTCGAGATAGGTTCTCTTGGCACTTCTTAGCTCTTTCTTGCAAGTATTTCAGAGCCAGCCCGGTGGCACTGAGGGCTGAGGTGCTGGACACCACACCTTGCACCACGCCAGCGACACGGGTTCGGGAGCCAGCTCGGGTTGCCAGGGAAGGAGAGGATTGAGCGCCTGAAGATGGCCTCCTTCCAGGGGGTGGGTGGGTTGTGGATCCCTGGTGTCAGTGACGCCCAGCGGAGGCTGGATGCTGCAGCCCAGGGACCACGCCAAGACAGGGGAGGTGTTGGCAAACATCCGTACGGTGCGGAGCACGAGCACACCCATTCAAGGCTGGATGTCACTGCATGTCCATGCCTCTGGGTGGGGAGGGGTCACGCTCACAAACAAGGCAACATCCTGCACCACTGAGTAGATTATGATGCCCAGCCTACATGCCCACTGCCGGATCCCACTCACCTGACCTCCTGATTCTCTCCACCCCTTGCCTTGCCCGCAGCTAACTGGATTTCAAAGAGCACCAAAGTAGAGTGGTGGCCCCTCCTTGGGCGGGTACAAGCCAGGGGGTGGTTGCAAGGTAAGTGCGAGGGTCCAGAGTACTGCAGGGGAGACTCGGGATGGGGTGGGGTTTCAGGCGGGCAGGAACAAGCCGACACGTCTGAGGGAGTCTTGGTGGAGCAGCGACCAGAGAGAAAAATAAGCTGAAAGAGGAAAAAAAAAAGTATTCCTGAGCTCCCTGTTCTTCACCCAACCCAATTAGGCCAGTGGACTTAAACAGCCCCAACACCTTATCCCCGAGTTTTAAACATTTTCTTAGCTCAGGCATAAACCATTTGAAGTGCTGACCTTAGACCTTGATCTGTTTTAGGTGGGACATGAAGATTTGCTGCTGACCGGGAGTTACGAATAAAGAAATCTAGGGCAGATTCAATATTGGGTAGGTATTTTATTGTGGTCAAGGTAACGCCAGACAAGGAAGCCACGAAGGAGAAAGGATCAAGTTTAGAATAATCACGATCCAAATAGCTGGGTGGGTGGGGGGGCATTGTTCTTCTAAATGCAGAAAATAGGAGAATAGTCACTAAGAGAATCTGCAAAAGTCCCAGCAGCTCTGATTCTTAGTGGATTAGAGGCAAGGGCCCTGTCCAGCACTGTGGTTACCAGACTTACTGTTAAATCTAGTGGGTTCACTGATAACCTGGGTGAGTTGCGCACCAAGCACGGCTTAGGCCCAAAACCCATAGTGGGAGCCCAGTTGATATAAAATCTCCCAGTAGAACATATTCCCCTAAAGAGAGTCGCATGTAATAGTTTGGCAAAGAACATCAAGTGCGGAGGTGGCTGTCCAGGGAAGGTTATAGATGCAACCAACAAAGAGGGTCATCATTCCCCAAGCAGTATTTTTACCACGATGGCCTCGCAGTCAGACCCATCTAAGGTCGGAAGGTTTACTAGGGTAGCATTAAATGAGGATTTTGTGAATATGAGTACTCCTTCCCCCTCCCTCCTTACCTATTCTATCCTTCCTAAATACGTTGTAGCCAGGAAGCTCAACCTCATGAGGGAGTCCCAAGGGTTTTAACCAGGTCTCAGATATCGCTACTAGGTCTAGGGTATACATGTCCACCCAACTTTCCAGTTCCTGGAGCTTAGGCCAGGGGCTACTGATGTTCCTATGTGCAAGCCGAAGGCCACGAGTTCTGGACCACCCTACATCTGAAGGGAAGGATATCTTACAGTTAGGAGGGCAGGGACCAGGATTTAGTTCAATATCCCCAGCTAAAAGTAACAGAAGGCCTATCAAAACTCTTACACACCCGGCCCAGAGGCACCAAACCTCGCGCCACAATGGCGACCCAGATTCGGAAACGGACTCTGGCTGTCATGGGTCGGAGGAGGATCAAGCATCCCAACGGATGCTCTCCTCCTCCAGGAGTGGGTTCCTGGGGTGCCTTGAGCACCCGTCACACTGGTGCCTGTGGAAGCACAGGTATCAGGGCACAGGCGGTTCTTTGGAACCGGGGAGGGGAGGACGTTGTGGGCACTTAGCAATGAAGTGCGTCAGCACGTTGTTTGCCTGGACGTCAGTCCTGAGTGCAGACGTCCTCAGGGTAGTGGGACCTAAGTGGGAGAAAATGCGGAAAAAAAACCCACTCTACCCCAAGATGACGACTGACCTAATCCTGGACTAACTACCATGGGCAGACCCCAATGTGTGCAGGTGCTTCAGAAGGAGGAAGGTAAGGGGGAGGAAGACCGACACTCAAGGGGCAGACTCTGTGGTAGAATAACCGGGGGTGATCAAGTCTGAAAGAGTGGGGGTGAGTGGGTAGTAAATTGGGATAAAAAGAAAGTGTGCAAAAAAAAAAACCTTACACAGTTATTTCCGTTAGGCCCGATTTCTACGGACCGTAGTTGGCTAATGAGTTTATAACAGGTACCTTTGTTGTAGAGCCTATGCATTGCTTAAAATAAGAAGTCAGGACCACGGGGAGACGCATCCAAAGTTGTTGGTGGTGGAGCCTCCTTATGGGAATGCTCATACAGGGAAGAGGCAGCTGGAATGAGAACATAGTCCAGCCATGGGACTAAAAGAATATACAAGGGAGCACTGAGCAAGCCTTTCTTGGCCATGGTCAGAATGAGGTGTCAGGAGGTAAGGGAGAAGGAATAGAAAACTAATTATTAAACACCAATCTCAAAGCCAGTAGGTTGGAGGCAGGACAGTAGGGGAAAAGTTCAAAGACTTTGTTCGCTGTGGTACATAAGCTGACCTGTTCCTAGGCAGTGCATGAAACAGCTGAAACAAGGCAAACTATTGAGAAACAGGTTTTTGGCTCTAACCCTGATAGCAATTCACTCAGTTTATTGTAATAAGCGACTATAATCCCTGGCATTAGCTTCAGTGGACCCCAGCAAGATACAGGTCGCTATAAATAGACTGCACAAGCAAGCAAACTACTGAGGAACAGGTTTGCAGCTATAACCCTGTTGGCAATTCTTATATTACTAGGCATTAGCTTCAATGCACCTCCAACATGAAACACTGAGCTATAAACAGACTCTAGAGGTAAGCAAACAGAGAAACAGGTATGCAGCTATAATAACCCCAATGGCAATTGACCCAGCTTACTGTAATTAGCAACTATGTTACTAGGCATTATAAAATGGGCATGAAAAAAGAAGCTCAGTGATTGGCTAGAAAACCAGTTTAATATCTGTAGTACACATAGAGTAAAAAAAAGTACAGGCAAAGAAATCAGTGCCCCTAAATGGAATGTTCAGAGCTGGGCACGGAACGTTCATTTTTTTTTAAAGGCCACCATTGTTTTAGCACCATGGCAGATCACCGAAGCTTTGGAGCCACTCGCTCTTGAATTTAAATTGCAGCCTTTTTTTTAATAATCATTGTACCATTCAGGTATGTAAACCAGAAGCAGTTCCTGATGCAGTGTAGCTGCGGACAGACGTGACAGTTTCAATCTGTTTGTTCGTCCATCAACAACGCTCGCTATATCACGGAAAGAAGGGAGCGCGCGGTCCTGCAGTCCTGTGCGAGAAGCTCACCAGTAATTTGCAAAAACTCCACCGAACAACAAGCACTTCCGGCTCGCTCTGCAACAGCGCTCAGGAAAGACACTGCTCAGTCCTGCATCATTTAAAAGAAAACCACTTCACAGTCCAGTATAGTCACAAAAAATATACCAGGTTCTCCCCAAACCAGAGTGTGTGTGTGTGTGTGTGTGTGTGTGTGTGTGTGTGTGTGTGTGTGTGTGGTGGTGGTGGTGGGGTTCCTGCCTGGCAAAACCATGACGTCATTTTCTTTCTGGCAGAAGAACTATTTTATCAGAAGTTCTAATAAAAATTGCCTTTTGTTGCTTACAGATGTGCTATTTTGTAGGAGCAAAAAGTTTTTAAAAAGATTCCTATTTTATAAGTGCAATAAAACACTCCAGGGTGTGTGTTGAACAGATATTACTGCACTTCCAGGGGCAGAAGGCACTCGGCTACGCCTCTGGGCGTGTGGTAGTATCTGTTCAACACACCCTGTTGTGTCTTATTGCTTACTCAGCTTCAGTGAACACCCAGCAAGAGGCAAGAAGCTATAAAATACAAATTAGCAAAGGGAAGCAGCTTAAGGACTTTAATAGTACAAGTTTCCTAATTTCAACCTATATATTTTTTGCAGGGAAAGGATTATGAATTCTTGTATCAAGGAGCTGGTTGCCATATCCGTTCCCCATACTTTCAAGGAAGTAAATACAAGGAAAACTTTATCACCATACTAATCTAGTACAAGATGACAAAAACAAGTAAATAAAAAATCCAGTTTCACCAAATACTGATCTGCAGCCTGCGAAACTGCAACAGCAACTTGGGTTACCTGAAACCAGTCATTTGTAGTTAAATACAGAAATGCTAACCAAAAGGCTATTTAGCTAGCGGCAGCTTTTACCCCAATTCAGGATAGCTTTCTCTTCTTTCCTATACTGTCCAACTAGAGAGAGAGCGCAAGTTCCCATGCCTGACCCAGTACTAAATAGCAATGCATGGGAAACCTCACGGCTCCAAGCACTCAACCGTCAATGTCACAGCAACTTGCTCTCACCCGCTGGTCACCACTGTAACCAAGGTATGAACTTTATCTACAGTATAGTGAATGCTGGTTGTGTAGGAAGCATTCAAACTTGAATATTACATCTAGGAACATCCTGTAAACCTCTAATCTTTCTAATGCATACCGCATTTGCACAGGTTTCAGAGTCAGCCAAAACTGGGTTGAAAAGCAACACACTTTCTAGGTCAATTGCCTGAAACTGGCTCAGATCAGCAGTGGCTGAAAGTAGTAATCAAACAATTTATCAGTGGCATATGTGAAAGAAGTCCACGTGGGTCCAGTCCACTCTAGTGGAAGGGTTTCCACATCTCAAAATAAGAAAAAGAAAAAAAAAACATTCAACTCCCATCACATCTGGCACTAGCTGACAACTTTGTGGGCAACATCAGAGAGAGTCAGGGCTACTGCAAAGCAGTGGGGGCTCATCACGCTGTTGACCCAAGTTCAAGTCCAGAGCCCAGGTAATAATGCATATGGTGGCAGAAGCAGTGCCGAGTGCCCATCTTGGATGCCTCCTGCTTTGGGGAAGATGAAAGGCTCCTGCTGCTACTAGACAGCCCCCTAGGACCGGCCCGCCAGTGCAGCATTAGTGCCACCGCTTGTGACACAGACAACTTGAGTCCAGGAATGAGCCCAAGATGTCGGAGGGCTGGCCTGGAAAGGATGGCTGAGCGTCCCATGGACACTCACCTCCTTGGGTGGAAGGGAGTTTGGTCTCTGCTGCAACACCACCACCTGGGTGACCACAAGTGGAGGTGCACCCGGAGCCAAGAATTGAGGGTAGGGGATGTCAGCAACACAATGCTAAGCATTGGCCAAGGCCTTTCCGTCGTCAGGGGTGGGACTGAAAAACGAGAAGAACTCCCGACCGACACAGGATGCCATTCACCGCAGGCCATGCACCGCCAACTAGGTTCCCCACTTTGCCAACCAACACTTTGACTCTGTCAGTGGGCAATAAGGGCCCAGCCCCCTGGCAGCACTTCCCAAACTGCGTGGAGGTTAAGGCTCAGATGTCAGGTGACCGAGCTGGGTGGAGCAGCAGGACAGATGGGGGCCAGTATGGTTGCAGGGGGATAAAGTAAAGTTATAAAAAAAAAAAAAAAGGCAGCCCCCTAGTGACCCGGGGTGGGGTACAGTTCTGTGGACAAGAATATACAGCATCACACTGGAAGATGAAATTATTCACAAGCATGATGCAAAATGAGAACATATGAAACAGCAGTACTGGTATACATCCAGCCACGTACTAGTGATCTGTAATGTGTGGGTCTGCCTCCCATCTCAGACCAATGAACCAGTGGGGTTGGACATGGAGAAATTAAAACAATGGTGATGGCACAGATTAATGACCCAGCCAGTGGCCACGAAACCCCTACTTCAACAGCCACATGTGGGTCCCCTGCTCCTCCCCCTCTATCACCCTGCCACCAGCTGCCCCTACCCCTACACTGGTTCAAAAAGTTCTGGCCATTATAACCAGGGTTCTGAAATCACAGATATTAACTGCTTCCATGCATACTCCCACCAGACATGGGAGGAGGTTCCTCCTCCTCCCCCCCCCTCTCTCATATATCTATACACCTTCCCCAATTCTTCCTCCCATTTCCCTGCTATGTAGAGGGTATTGTGGTGTTGTGAATCTTGTATTGCTCAGTATATAGTGGAAATAAGGTATCAAACAGCCTTAGAGTCTAGGGAGTTTAGCTGGGTCTTGGACTGCTAGGCGCTGTACCTGAAGGTACCTGTCGAAATTCTTCCACACAAAACCTCACTGATGTTGGAGGTCATCAAAAGATTTAATCTGCTAACCTACACAAACTTGCACTAACTAGGTCAGGTGTAGTCTGCGCCTGCTACGAAACGCCAGGTCCAGTGCTGCAGAAATAAAATCCTTCTGCGAGGCTAGAGGACACACCCAGATAAGAGCAGGAGTCAGCTCCAAGGATGCCAACATACCTCTCAAAGTTGTCGCTATACACTGAACCCAGGGGTTCTGGAGCTCCTGCTTAAGTTCCTGTGGATCAGGTCCATAGAGGAATCTAGCTCTCTCCCAGAAGGGGAGCAAATCCCTCTCCATTTGGAGCCACTGTGGACCTGAGCCTGTTGTATTCCACTGGACCATGATGCACAACCGAGCTGCACATGGTAGGTCCTGAGATCTGGCAGAGCCAGGCCTCCCTGGCTTTTTGGTAGAAGCAGGGTTTGGAAATGGATTCTTAGACCATATTAACCGTGAAATGGCCTTATGCCATTTTTCTCTAGTCCTTTTCCGGGAGTATAAGGGGAATATTCTGAAATACATAGACACTAGGGCAAAACTACCATTCAGATGGTATCAATTCGGCACAAACTTTATGACAAATGATGCCATTGTTGGAGGTCAGCAGCACGGCACGCCGACAGGGACCAGATACTCGCCTCAAAGTCTGTCCGGGTCAAGTGGGAGCCTAATACCTAAACACCAGAGTTCATGGAGGTCCCACCAGAACGGGACTCTGAGCCTCAGGGTCTCATCAGGCATCCAGTATTTACGGCAAGACTTCGGTCTTCAAGGTGTTCAACTTATAGCCTGATAACATATTAAACTCTTCCAGAACACAGACAATCTCTGGCAGGGTGGTGTCTGAATCTAACAAATACAAACAGTACATCGTCCAGGTATAGAGCCACACAATGTTAAAGTCCCTCAACAGTAATCCCGGTGAGGATACAGTTCTCCCTAATGGCCTGTGCCAACGGTCCCATGTACACGGCAAACAACATGGGACACAAGGGGCAAACTTAACAGGCCCCTCTGCCCAGTGGAAAAGACTGGGAAACATGGCCACTGACTTTCACAAAAGCCTGCAGGGAGGCATAGATGTTATGCAGCATATCAACAAATACTACGGGAAATCCAAACTTATGGAGAGTAGCAAACAGACAGGGACAAGACATCTTATCGAATGCTTTTTCAGCATCGAGACTGGCCAGTTAAAAGGGGATGGCTGTCCCGAGGATGTGCAGCATGTGGTGTTTGTTATCCCCGGTCTGATGGGCTTGCACAAAGCCAGACTGACAGGGGTGAATCAGGGTTGGTAGGAGAGGATCCATTCGATGAACAAGAAATGAAAATTACATACCTACTGTAATTCTTGATCTTCTTCTACAAAGTCTCCACCATTTATTCACACTAATGAGACTACGCCAGAGGCGCAAGGACCGAGCGTGAGCCAAAAATCTTCAGGAGGGCCGGCACCAAGATAGGGCCACGAGGAAGCAGCACCGCAAGTCCAGCTCGCGCCGTATAGGCTACATCAGCGTCGACCCTACAACCGCCTCAGTACCTTTACCATGGAGGTGCAGTGTAAACCAAACTAACCTAGTGAAACTAACCTATGCCAGACATAAGATAGTCCGAATGACCCATATAAGAAGGGTCAACACAATAGAGTCTTCACAGCCTAGCCATTGAGGGAGTGAAGATCAGAAACGAGATACATGAGCTCGAGAGACTGAGGGTGGGCGTGTGAACGAATGAATGAATCAATCAAAATCTTTATTTATCCAGGCGGACACCATTGAGCAAGCTCATTTGCAAGGTGGACCTGTGTCGCACAAGTCATAAACAATTATACATAGTCAAACAGATATACAGGCATTGTAACAGTATGAGAAACAAAACAAAAAAAGAAGGTAACAATATCAACAGTGAAAAACAGTAGGGTCAGGGAAATAAGGAGAGACATTATATACAAAAAAAAATGCATAGAAGTGCAGGCAGTATTGGAGTACATATTGCTAGACCAGAAGAAAGTAAGCTGATAGGGGCAGAAGAGACTGGGATACAGTGTGTGCTTGACGGTATAACCGGTTTGTTTGTTTTTATTTTTATACTTGTCAGGTGGTGGGGTAGGTAAGAGAAGCGAAAGTTACAGAGTTTCAAGAAATAGGGCACGGGAGTGGCTACAGATCTTGGGGCATCTTCCCATGGAGATCTAGGGGGCAGTTTTGCATAGTGGGTAGTGGCGAGAGGAGGAAGTGAGGAATGGGGTAGATGGAGTAAGAATCCAGATTGGTTGTACACGGCAGATGCTAGTGCTGTGATGGGTTTATGGCTTTACCGCGATTCAAGGTGGCCTGAGTTCAGGCTTGTGGTCTCGAGCTTCGGCTTGTGGGGCGCTGCTGCTCGGTGACTGTTTGAGGAACGATGACAGGGCAGAGTTCTTGGAGGGTGGTGAAGTCTTAGTATGGTATAGTGGGGAGGAGGGTAGTGGCATGAGGAGGAAAAAAAAGGGAATGGGTGGGTGGAGTGAGAAGCTAGTTTGGGTGTCGATGGCAAAAGTGCTCATGCTACAAAGAGTTTACGGCTTTACCGCAATTCAAGGTGACTTGAGTCCGGGCTTGCGGTTTCAAGCGCCAGCTTCTGGGGCGCCGCTGCCCAGGGACTGTTGAAAGAGCGGTGGTAGGGCAGAGAATTCTTGGAGGGTTAGAAAGACTTAGATCAAGGTTGGTGGAAGCAGTGGCATATCTCTCTGATCGCTTTTGCGTACAAATTCTTGAATACTGCGACGCTTACTGGAGTACTTAGTTTTACTGATTTTTGTATTTCATTCCAAAGAGTTGGCAGCAAGAGGCTTATGGCCGCTCTTCCAAGGCAAGTGCAGGCCCTGGGAATCTTAAGAGAGATTAGTGAGCAGCTTCTTAGGGTGTAGTTTCGGAGCTCGCTTAGGGGCAGTAATTCGGATATACAGTGTGGTAGTTTGCAAGTAATAGCTTTCAATGTCCATATTGCGGCGTTTTTGCTACTTCTGTATTGCAGGGAGGACCACTCCACAGCAGTGTATAAGGAGCAATGGTGGGTAGATGATGGAAGGCCGGTGACGAAGCACAATGCTCTGTGGTATAAGACGTCCAGCTTGTGTAGGTAAGAGGCATTACAGTGACTGTAAATGAAGTCGGCATAGTCTAGTAAGGAGATGAACGTGGTCTGAACAAGCGTTTTTTTTTGCTTCAGGAGACGGTTTATCCGTTAAAAAAGACCTAGCCTCTGTTTTAGTTTTTTTATCATGTCCTCCAGGTGTTCCCCAAAGGAGAGTCTGTGATCAAGCCAAACTCCCAAGTATTTAAATTTGGGGACGAACTCCAGATTTTCCCCCAATAGGGTGGTGATGGGGGGTATAGCGCCACTAGTCAGGGTAGACTGTAGGTTGCCAGGGGAAAGGATCATTGCCTTGGCTTTTTTAGCGTTCAGGAGTAGCTTCTTGTTAAGTAGCTGATGCTGAAGGATTGAAGTCATGTTGTAAATCTGCACAAGCAGCTTCAGGTGTTAAGCCAGCTAGGTAAAGTACTGTGTCGTCTGCGAACAGGTGGATACTGGCTTTTTTTATGCCACGATCTAGGCTGTTGATGTATATGGAGAAGAGTATTGGGCCCAGGATGGAACCTTGAGGGACACCTCTTAATAATGGTTTAAAAGGTGATAGCTCCCCTTCTGCTTTTACCTGCTGTTGTCTGCTCGTCAGGTAGTCCTGGAACCATCCGTAGGAGGTGAAATCTAGGCCCAAGGCTTTCAGAGAGGAAAGAAGTATGGAGTGATTGACAGTGTCGAAGGCCTTGCTTAGGTCAAGGAAGACAGCACAGACAAATTTTTTGCTTTCCAGGTCAGTTTGCCAATAGTTTGTTACCTTGGCCAGAGCCGTAACCGTACTGTGTTTCGTTCGGAAGCCTGATTGTAAAGGGTTTAGAAAGTTTGTATTTTCCAGGAAGATTTGTAGCTGGGCATTCACTATTTTCTCTAGCAGTTTAGATAATATGGGAAGAAGTGAGATTGGCCTATAATTCTTTAGGTTACTACGATCCCCTGATTTGAAGAGTGGAATAATGTGTGCAGTTTTCCAAACGGCAGGGACAGTTCCCTGAAAAAATTACAAGTTGAACAAATGGGTGATGGGCACAGCCAGCTCAGGCCAGGCCACCTTTATGAAGTAGGGGTCTAGCAGGTCCACCCCTGCGCTTTTCTTGGTGTCCAAATGAAGGAGTAGCTCTTCAACTTCTTTTACAGTAACAGGAGAGAATGAGAAGGTAGCATTTGTTAGGTTGGGCTCTAGGGAAAGTGTATCCATTTGAGAGCGCAGGTTGCAGGCAGGCGAGTTATAGAAGGCTAGTCCAGCTGAGGTGAAGTGGTTATTGAATGCTTGTAGGATTTCCTTTTTATCGTTGAGAAGGACATTGTTACAGGAGATTTTATTTTTTTTTTTAACTTTATGTTTATTGTCTTAAAATACAAACATACAATTTGAATTCCTATCACCAATATTGCAATATATTAAATTATATTCATTGAGGACGCCACTCCTCTTAATATACTCAAAACACTAGCATCAGTGATAAAAGATACATCTTTGGGAGGTATTCAGCTAATCTGACAAAATTAAAAAACAAAACACTTCTGTGTAAATAGCCCATGAGCTACATGGCACCAGCATCACTAGGTATAAAGTTCAATGTTCACATAAACACCCCGATTAAAGAGGCAATAAAAGAGAAAGGCACCACGCAATATCATAATTGTGCACATTATGTGTAAATCAGAGTGGGAGATGGAGAAATCTGCTACAAAAATAAAAAATTATCAAGGTCAATCTGAACTATTAAACAAAGCTGGCACAAGGCATTATTACAGTTACAGTGTCCTTAATTACAATAGTTCTCTTAAAGTAGAAGTTAAACATTTTAGAATACTTCTCATAATAAAACCTAATATTAAAAAAGGCCAAAATACAGTATTAAACTTCTGCGAAGCCCACAGATAACTATTTAACTGTTTAATAACACGAGTTTGGGACTTGGAGGACACTACAACTAAGTGATTCTACCGCTAACATTAGAGCAGATTGTCCAGAGTCCAACTTTATGATGGGCATTAGTCAAGAGCTAGTAGATCTCAAGAAAGACTAGATTTTCAAAGTCAATGAGAAGTCCTACCTGACCAATACTGCCCACCCTGAACATTACTACCACACTGTTCTAGTCCTATTCAGGAGTCTTCTTCATCTGAAGATTGTTCTACTGAAGTGGTTGTACGACTTCTAGGCACCACGTATTTCTGGCTCCACTTCAAAGCATCGGTCGGATCGGAGAAAGGGAAAATCTTACCCCTGTATGCTATTCGGAGGCGGGCTGGGAACACCATGCCATTGGAGATAGATGCCTCACGTAAGATAGCTCGAACCCCATCAAATTTCTTCCTTTTCTGCCGGGTAGCATAACTTATGTCAGGATAAAAGGCACTACGTTGTCCGTCCTGTAAGAGGGTTCCCTTTTGCCAAGCTAGTGCCAGTAGTGTGTCGCGGGTGCCTGTTCCATCCGTTACTAGTACGATGGCAAGTGGCGCTTCGGGATTCTCAGGTCGACCACACTGTGTCACTCTATAGGCCCTCTGAAACTGTTGGGCTTTCTCCACGGCTTCTTCTCCCAACTGGAGCTCAAACCATTCCCACAGAAAAAGGAGCATGTGGTCCCCCTCAGCACCTTCAGGCATTCCCAAGATCCTCAAGTTAGGGGAACGCACTTGATTTTCAAGTGTTTCTAATCTATTTTTTAGATGGGCACTTTCTTTGACAATATTGGAGGTAGCCCCCATTGCTGCATCAGCACGCTTCGATATTTCTACTGCCATTGTCTGAATGTGCTCTATGGTACTCTCCAGCATAGCCACTCTTGTAGTAAGACCATCAAATTTGTCTGAAAGTATGGAGACAGATTTGATAAGACAAGAGAGTTTCAGCCCTATTATTTGTAAAGTTTCGTCTCCGGATTCCTCCAGCTGTTCCTCGTTTCGGGCCCGAGTTAACCTCGTGGCGGGAGTCATGGGAGTCTGTTTAGATTTTGCTCCTGACCCCGACTGCTGGTCTCTACGAGGGTTTCCCATTTTGGTACTCGAAAGTTCAGCTGTAATAAGCTTTACTTTGTGCCTTGAATAATCCTCGAATTTCAGCATTTTATAGCTTAATCTGTCATTCAGAATACAGAGCTCCATCTCCAAGCAGCCATTATGCTCGGGCTCCAGAGAGCCCCCGTTACAGGAGATTTTTGAGGGAAGGGATGTTCCTGGTGTGTGGCCAGAGAGGTCTTTTATTGTGGACCAGAATTTGGTTGGGCAAGTTGAGGCAGCATCTAGCTCTGTGCGGCAGAATTTGGACTTAGTCTCTCTGATTAACCTTGTGCAAGAGTTCCTGGCAGATCTGAAGAGACACCAGTCTTTGGGAAGTTGAGTCTTGCGAGCGTTTTTCCAAAGCTTATCCCTTTTTAATAGTGCGGCTTTAAGATCTGAGTTAAACCAGCGATGGGTTCTAGGTTTTACACAAGAATTTACCAGTGGTGCGTGGGTATTGAGGGCACGTGATAGTATTTCTTGGAACACGGCGTATGCGTTATTCACTAATTTGGCAAGGTAAAAACTCTGCCAAAGTGGGGAACCCTTGAGATCGATGATATAGGCACATGGGTTGAAGTTCTTTTTTGATCTCTTAGTAGAGAATTTTGAGTTAGTTTTGGGTATTTGATTTGTTCTTACACCAGCAATAAGGCAATGGTCGATGACGTCGGCATGAAAGGTACCAGCATGTCAGAAGAGGTGTGATTTGTTTACCAATAGGACATCTAGGAGGGTGCTGTTTGCTGGGTTCTTCTTGTTAATGCGCGTTGGTTCACTGATAAGTTGTAAGAGTCCATGAGAGTCACATAAGGGTCTGAGGAGTAATGAGGCACTGGACAGCCAGTCATAGTTGAGGTGTCCCAGTATTATAGTTTCTAGGTTGCTAGAGTCCAGCATAGAAGATAGGTAGGACAGAAGCCGAGATCCAGCTGAGGGTGGTCTGTAGCAGCCGATGATTCGGATGGTGGATGTAGGAGTGAATTCAATTTTAAGGGATAAGCATTCATATGCATTTGCACGCGAGGAGGAATCAATTATAGAGACTAAAAATGTATCCTTGATATATATGGCAACTCCGCCGACCCTGGTTTGTCCATCGGCTCTGAATAGTAGGTAATTAGGTATTCCGATTTCTTTATCAAGGGTGGCTGGCCGTAGCCAGGTCTCTGTGATAACAAACATGTCTGGGTCAGTATGGGAGAACCATACCTGGACGGAGGCAAATTTTTTTTTTTTTATAAGGCAACAAGCATTAACATGCATGAAGCTAATTCCTTTTATCTTAGGAAGCTCTGATGGTGAGGTGATGTCAAACATGGGTCCAGGATTGAGCTCGACGTTGCCCAAGCATAGTAATAATAAGAGTAGAAATTTTTTCAAGGCCACAAGGGAAGTTTTGAGGACTTTTGACCTTTTCCTAGTAGATGTACTATCCAAATAAGTTTGAGTGTGCATATTAGTAGGCTTATGATGACCTACCATTACATGGTTTAGCACACTTGCCGTAAAGTACCAAGGTGAGATGTCATTGTAGGAGAGTAGTTGGTACCTTTCGAATAATATTTGACTGCTTGAAGCACATCGGATATGCCACCCAAGTTGGTGAGGGTGTAGTGGTGCAGAGGTGTTGCAAGAGCTAGGTATGCACCTAATATGTGCACACTGAATGGATTCAGGGTGGATTTCAACACTAAGGTAGGTCCAGTCTAGGGGGTTCCCTACCATGGGCACTATACACAGAATACTGAAGAACTGAAGGCAAAGCGCCATGGTGGCTATTGTAGGTATTCAGGTAATGATCCTTAGGAAGGAAGAGGACTCCTTGGGATTGCTATAGATGACTGAGCTAAGGGACTAGCAGGCGTCTTGGCAGGGCTCACTAGGGAGTAGATCCGTAGAATTAGTTAAAAAAGAAAGGGGAAGGATTGACAGTAAGGGACCAATGGCAGTGATGGGCGGAGCTAGACGGCCTATATAGAAATGTGCTGGGGAGGGGGGATGGGTGAGTGGGCGTAAAGTTTGCAGCTTTCCCGTACCTCTCAGCGGTCTGTGTCCAGCACTGTGGTCTCGGGCATCTGCTTCTGCAGCGCCGACCGCCCGGTGGCCGCAGTTCGAGCAGCGAAGAGCTGGGAGCCCTAGGAGAGTCTCGGCTGAAGAGGGAAGGAGAGAGGAGTCCAATTAGTACTGGAGGAGGACAAAAGGGTCTCACAAGCCAGTGAATAAAATTTGCACTTGAAAAGGGGCGATTTCCTTGGTGCCTGGGAGTCTGGCTGCAGTTACCAAGTCAAAGAAGGGCTGTAATCACTCTCACAAATTAGGTAGCTCTAACAAAGTAAAAACAGCTTTTCTATGCAGGTTTAACAATTCTAGGCAGGTTTAGGCAGTAATAAACATTGTAAATATTAGCTTTCAGTCTGTTTTGTAAGTAAAAAGAGCGCCTTTTCGCTCAGCTAGATAGGACCGAATGGAGGAGTAAAAGGGACCAATCGGAGCAAGCCTGGAAAAAGGCGCTCGCGCTCCGATTGGTTTGCGGCTTTCCCGTACCTCTCAGCAGTCTGTGTCCGGCCCTGTGGTCTCGGGTGTCGGCTTCTGCAGCACCTACCGCCCGGTGGCCACGGTTCGAGCGGCGAAGAGCTGGGAGCCCTAGGAGGGTCTCGGCTGAAGAGGGAAGGAGAGAGGAGTCCAATTAGTACTGGAGGAGGACAAAAGGGTCTCACAAGCCAGTGAATAAAATTTGCACTTGAAAAACGCGCAATTTTCTTGGCGCCTGGGAGTCTGGCTGCAGTTACCAAGTCAAAGAAGGGTAGTATTGGTAGAGATTTCGTCCAAAAAGATCAAGAATTATGGTAGGTACATAATTTTCATATCTTCCTGGACAAAGTCTCCACCACTCATTCACGCTAATGGGAGAGTACCAAACTAAAATAATCCCCTGAGAAGCGCGTCAGGAGACAGGAGCTCACTTAGGACAGGAGTCCATTAAGGATTGTCCTGCCAAAGGATTGATGCTGTCTGGCATGGACATCCAAAGCATAGTGCTTCACAAAAGTGTGCATGGAACTCCAAGTAGCTGCATTGCAGATGTCTGCAATGGGCACTTTTCGAATTTCTGCCAGAGATGCCACGACTGCCCTGGTAGAATGAGCGTATACTCTGCCTTCCAGTTTAACTTGTGCCATGCAGTAGCACTGGCAGAAACATGCCACTAGCCACGCTGAAATACATCTGATAGCAACAGGCTGACCCAGCCAGTCCATGCTGAAAGAGAAATAGTTGTTTAGATTTGCGGATCTCTTTAGTTCCAAGTAGAACCGCAAAACCCTTTTAACATCCAGAGAATGTAGGGTACGCTCTCCCTCATTCTGGAAGTTCACAAAGTAGGTCGGAAGAACCAAGGGCTGGTTCAGATGGAATTCTGAGACTACTTTAGGGAGAAACTTGGGGTGAGTTCTAAGAGCCATCCTGTCTTTGTGAAATACAGTATACAAGGGGTCTGTGACCAATGCATGTATTTCGGACACTCTGCGAGCGGAGGTAATGGCTACAAGGAAGGCAGTCTTCCAGGTCAGGAACTTCAGTTCACAAGTTGCTAGGGGCTCGAAAGGTTTACAGGTGAGCATGTCTAGCACAAGGTTAATGTCCCAGGCGGCTACTGGTCGTCTAACTGGTGGCCTAGTGTGAAGTATACCTTTAAGGAAACTCTTCACCAAAGGCAACTGAGCCAGGGACATGGAGTGTACAGGCTCATGGTATGCTGAGATCGCGCACAGGTGAACTTCACGGTTGAGTATTGCAGTCCTGTGTTTGACAGGTCCAGAAGATACTCCAGGACTTTCTTAGGTGGGCAGGAGAAGGGGTCCAGGGAGGACTTCTCACACCAGATGGATAACCGCTTCTAATTTGCCCTGTAAGAGTTCCTAGTAGCTGGCTTGCGTGCCGCTAGAAGATTGTCAGACTCTATGTGAAACGTCAAATCTACTCACTTCCATCTCCTCAGGAGCCAAGCGTGGAGATGAAGGGCTCTCAGGTTAGGATGGACCACCAGGCCCTGGGTCAGCAGGTCCATCTGAAGTGGAAGCTGTCTCGGTAATCTGTCGATTAATGGAAACCAAATCTGACAAGGCCAGAATGGGGCAATGAGGATCATTCTGCCCCCTTGTGCCTCCAGCTTGAGCAGTAAGTACCCTCTGAACTAAGGGAAGAGAAGGAAATGCATACAGAAAGCATCTTGTCCACCGCAGTCTGAATGCATCCCAACTGAAAGCGCCACGTTCTGGATTTCTGGAGTAGAACAGAGGCAGTTTTGTATTGGGTGGGGACCCAAAAAGGTCCAGGTCTGGAGTTCCCCACTCTTCAAAGAGCGATTGCACAACGCTTGTGTCGAGAGACCACTCATGAGGATCCATTTCTGTTCTGCTAAGATGATCCCTGCTAGATTGTTCTGCACTCCCGGAAGATAAACCGCTTGGATCAGGGTTGTGTGCTCCCGGCACCACTCCCACACTCTCACTGCTTCCCTGCACAGGGGGTTAGAGTGCACTCCACCCTGTCTGTTGATGTAGTACATCACATCACTGCTTTGTTGTCCATTTGAAGGAGAATGATCTTATGATAGAGAATGTCCTTCAGAGCTCGGACTGCGTACAGGACAGCTCTCATTTCTAGGACATTTATGTGGAGTTGAGAATCATCCTGATTCCATTGACCTTGGGTGTGGAGATCTAGATAGTGAGCTCCCCATCCAAGCAGGAATGCATCCGTGGTGATGGGAGATCTGAGAATCCAGTGGGGCAAAGGGAAACCCTTTCAAAATGCTATCCTCGAGTCCACCAGGTGAGTGACCGTTTTAGAGGATCAGTCACCTTGATGTGAAAGGACTGAGGATATTTGGTCGGGGACCACTGAGTACTGAGCATCCAGGGAGCTCTCCTCATGTGAAGACAAGCCAGAGGCACAGTGAACACTGAGGATGCCAGGAGACCCAGCATCCACTGCATCGAGAGGGCTCGAACTGAGTCGTTTTCTCTGATAAAGAGGGTCATCTGAAGGATGTCGTTCCTCCTATCCAATAGAAGAAAGGCTTTTGCGCTGGAGGTATCCAGAAGGGCTCCTATGAAGAGGAGTTGTTGGGAGGTTTGTAGTTGTGATTTTTCCAAATTCAATAGAACTCCCATGGACGTGAGGAAGTTGGAAGCCGTAGCAATGGCTTCCTGCATCTCTTGTCTGGAGGGGCTTGCTAGTAGCCAGTCATCCAGATACGGGAACACTTGAGTTCAAGTTTCCCAAGATGCGCTGCGAGAACTGCAAAGCACTTTATAAAGACTTGAGGCACCGAGGATAGCCCAGAGGACAGGACCCTGAATTGGCAGTGCTAACCCAATGCCACAAACTGGAGATACTTGTGGTGGTTTGGGTGTATAAGAACATGTTGGTAGGTATCCTGCATGTCCAAGGAGGCCAGCCAATTGTTTTGATGAATCAGAGGTAGAACAGTGCCAAGTGATATCATCCTGAATTTCTCCTTGTAAAGGAATTTGTTTAATTTCCTTAGATCGAGAATAGGGCTCATGCCGCCTGTTTTCTTTAGAACTAGGAAGTAATGAGAGTAGAAACCTGTGTTCCGTTGATCCAACGGAACTACTTCTACTGCCCTGTTGTTCAGAAGGCTTTGAATCTCAGAAGCAAGAAGGTCTGACTGAGGGACAGCCAGCTTGGGCTGTCATTTGGGTGGATGATCCGGAGGGGGTTCCAAAAGATTTAGAGTGTAACCCTCGTGGATTATTCTGAGCACCCATTTATCTGATGTGACCAACTTCCACTGGTTGTAAAACTGAGTCAGACACCCTCCTACTGCCAAGGAAGAGTCCCCCTCGGACAGCTCAGGTGGGACTTGGGCCGGAATCTCAGAGTGTGGCACTAGGCGATTTTGGGCCCTGTGTCTTCTGCTGTGTTTTTTTGTGGCTGGAGGGCTTGATTTTTGTTGCAGCCCCCTCTGCCTGTGCCATGAAAGGAAAGACGGTTATGAAACTGCCGCCCCATCGAGGGCAGCAGAGGGCAGCCTGGCCGTTCTAACAGCCATTCTAGTTTTCCGTGTGGCCTCTACTGCTTGCTCGACATGAGGGCCAAAGAGACAAGTTCCATCAAATGGGAAACTCACAACTCTCTGTTGGGCATCATTTGTGAATCCCAATGTTCGTAACCACGAGTGGCATCGGATGCAAATTCCAGCTGCTGCTGCCCTGGAAGCAGTGTCAAAGGCATCCACAGCAGCTTTTAGTTGCCGATTGTTGGACTCAATGCCTCTAGTAATGGTCTGGAGAAGCTCTCAACTAACGTCAGACTCCGGAAGAGCTTCCACAGTGGCTCTGAACGAATGCCAGAGGGTATACTCATACTAAGAGAAATAAACCTTGTAGCTAGCAATGCACATAACCAGGGTAGAAGCAGCAAAAATACAGGTTACTCACCTGTAACAGGAGTTCTAGGAATGGTATATGTTGTTCATCCACACTTATTGGCAGGTTCCTTGCCGCTTTAAATCTTGCCGGAAGGTCTTCAAGTTGGCTCCTCCCACCCACCCGGTGGTAAAACCTCGCTCCACCCCATGACACCAGATCTAGCCTGGAAGCCAAGTTAAGTAGTCGGTTGGAATAGGATGAACAACATATACCATTCCTAGAACTCCTGTTACAGGTGAGTAACCTGTATTTTAGGGACATGGATATGTTGTTCATCCACAATTACTGGCAGACTCCTAGCAGTTCTCTGGGAGGAGGGAGGCAAGGTGCACACCCCCTACTTAGGGAATAAAGACTGGAGAACCGAGGCCCCAAAACCAGCATCCCGGTGTGACTCAAGGTCGATGTGGTAGTGGGTAATGAAGGTATGTGCAGACTTCCAGGTAGCAGCTCTGCAGATATACTAGATAGGAACATCCTTGGAAGCAGCCACCGATACAGTGGTATGGCGGGTAGAATGAGCTCTTATCCCTCTGGGAGGCTCCATGCCCACCAACCTATAGCAGAGATCTATGCAGGAGGTGACCCACCTGCTTATCATCCGCTTGGCTGCAGGTCTGCCAGGTGCGTCTTCAGCATAGGTGACAAACAGCTGGCGAACCTCTCCACGAACTTCAGCCGTCCGCTCCTTATAATAAGCGAGCGCTCTTCTAGGGTCCAAAGTATGGAGCCTATATTCGGCCTCCGAGGTGTGATTGGGGTAGAACACTGGCAGAGTCAACACCTGGTTAAGGTGAAACTCCGACACCACCTTCGGAAGGTGCAGGACAACTTTGTCCCTGTGGAAGACCAGATAAGGAGACTCAATGGAAAGCGCCTGGAGCTCTCCCATCCTTCTGGCTGACGTGATAGCCACCAAGAAGGCGGTCTTCCACGACAGGTGGGAGATATCACACCTGTGCATTGGTTCAATGGCTTGCCCATGAGCTTGGCCAATACCAGCAGTAGATCCCATGGAGGTGGAGTTCTCTAACGAGGGGAAATGTGATCAAGGCCCTTGAAAAAGCGCCCGACCACCTTCCTCTCACAGATCGACTGCTTCCGCCCGCGCCTGCAAGCAGAGATGGCTGCCAGGTGCACCTTAAGGGTCGCCGATCAAGCCCTTGCTGAGAAACGGACCACAGGTAGTCCAGAATGCTTGCCAAGGAACAGGAGGAAGGGTCCAGGCCCTTTCCCTGACACCAAATGGAGAATCTCTTCCATTTGAAGGCATAGCATTTTCTGGTCGACTCCTTACGGGACGCCTCAACGATGCTGAGGACCTTGTCGGAAAGACCCAAGGCCTGGAACTCTAGCCGCTCAGGAACCAGGCTGTCAGGTGCAGGGATTGAAGGTCCAGATTTAATACCTTCCCCTGACTGACTGAGATCAGGTCCGGGCGAGCTGGAAGCCGCCTCAGGAGCCTGGAGCCGAGACTGAGGAGATCTGGATACCAGAACTGGCGGGGCCAGTCTGGCACTACCAGAATCACCTGTGCCTTGTCCCTCCTCGCCTTGAGTAGCACCTTGTGGATCAAGGGAAATGGGGGAAAGGCGCAGAAGGGGCCCGGGGTCCACGGCCCCGAGAAGGCATCCCCCTGCAGCGAGCCCTGCTGAGGGGCGGCATGAAACAGTCTGAGCTTCGTGATTCTCCCTGAGGCAAACAGGTCCGCCTGAGGCGCTCCCCAATGGGAGAAGAGATCTTGTACTACCTCCGCAGGAGAGGCCACTGTGAGATGCAGCCCCTATCCGCTTAGGCATCGCCAGGTGTTGGAGGCCCCTGCCACGTGAATGGCTAGCTCCAGGCCGGCGCAGACGAGACCATATGCGGAGAGCTTCCTTGCATAACAGCATGGAGCGCGCCCCGCCCTGGCGGTTTAGGTAGTACATGGTCGTGGTGTTGTCCGTCTGGACCTGAACCACTTGACCCCGTAGAAACGGAGCGAAGGCGGTGAGGGCTAGGCGGACTGCTCGGAGCTTCAGCAGCCTGATATGGCATCGGGACTTCCGAGGGGACCAGAGGCCATGCGCTCTGTGCTCCCCCAGATGGGCACCCCAACCCATCAGAGATGCGGTCGATAGAGAGACCGTCGGCTCGGGGCAGACGAACGGGATGCCCTCCTGCAGATGTGCCAGAATGGTCCACCACTGGAGAGCGTTCCACATTTCCTGGGTCACTGTCACCAACCGATCCAACAGATCGTAGCATTGTGACCACTGGTTGGCCAGTCCCCACTGAACGGGACGCATGTACCAACGGGCCCAACGGACCACGCTGGTGCAGGTCGCCATGAGGCCCAGGAGGCGCAGGAAGTCCCGGGCAGGGTGTGATTGCCCAACCAGAAATGATTGGGCAAAGGAGAAAAGAACCTCGGCCCTGTCTGCAGGGAGCCGAGCTCTGGCTCAAAGAGAGTTGAGCTCTGCCCCAATGAAGTGCATCACCTGCTTCGGCACGAGTTCTGACTTGGCCTCGTTGATGAGGAGGCTAATCTGAGAGCAAACCTGGAGGGCCAGATCTCTGGACCGCTCCACCTCCGCTCTGGAGGGGGCTGCAATCAGCCAGTCATCCAGGTAGGGGTACACCCGGACTCTTCGGCCGCAGGAATGCTGTCACCACTGCCATGCATTTGGTGAAGACCCTGGGAGCTAGAGAGAGGCCGAAGGGCATGGCCCGGAACTCGTAAAGAGATCCCTCCGCTCTGAAGCGGAGGAATCTCTGATGGGACGGACGGATCGGGACGTGAAAGAACGCGTCCTGGAGGTCCAGGGAACAGAACCACACGCCTCGTTCCAAGGATGGGATTATCTGAGCCAGAGTGACCATCCTGAAGGTCCGAGACCTTAGGAATCTGTTCAGGTTGTGCAGGTCGAGAATAGGGCGCCAGCCCCCCGTCCGTTTTGGGACCAGGAAATACCTGGACACAAACCCCGGGTCTGGAGGAGGATCCGCCACCTTCCTGATCACCTCTTTCTCGAGGAGCAGGGCAATATCAGCTCGGCGGGCCGACAGAGAGGTTTCGACCCTGTTCGTCCTGTGCGATGGCTCAAAGGGAGGGGTCTGCTCGAATTCCAGGGCAGGTCTTTCCCTACCACCTCCAACACCAACGTCCGTGGTGATAGCGGACCAGGCGGAAAGGAAGTGGCGGAGACGCCCCCTAACGGGGAACCTAGGGAAGAGGGATGACGAGGTTGGGGTGACACCCCTCAACCCGCTACTGGGTAGGCTTGGAGGAGGGACCGCCGAGGACCTCCTGCCTTACCTCCTTGCTTCCTGTTGGAGGAAGCCGCTGGCTTGGGTTTGGGATGCTGCCGCGAGCCTGCTGGCCCTGTTGCTGGTGCTGCTGCCGGGTCGTGCTGCAGGGGCCGGGGACTAAAGGGCTTATGCTGTTGCTGACGGCGGCCTTTGTCCCTCTGGGCGGAGGTGACCGAGTCCAGAGTGGCGTTGGACTTTTCGATCCGCTGGAGGTGTCCCTCCACTCCAGGGCCGAAGAGGTCAGTCTCCAAGAAGGAGACGTCCGCCAACTTGTGCTGAGTATCCACCATGAAGGTGGATATCTTTAGCCACGCCCTGCGGCGCATGGCCACCGCGGCCGCTACTGACCTGGCACAGGAATCACCTATGTCCAGAGCAGTCTGAAGCTGCTGCTTCGCCACCGCCCTACCCTGGTCCCACACCTGATGGACCGTGGTCTGCAGGTCGGCCGGGAGATGAGGGAGGACCTCATCCAGGGAGCCCATGAGGGCGTGGGAGAAATGTGCCATCAGCACGGCCGAGCTGGCCTGTCGGAGGCCGAGGGAGGACGCAGCGTACACCTTGCACCCGGCATAGTCCAGCTTCTTGGACTCTTTGTCGGGGAGGCTTATCCATGTCCCGAGAGTTTCCGGAACGCCAGAAGACGCTATCGGTGACTAACCCATCGGCAAAGGGGTGCTCCGAGAAACCGGGCAAAGAGCCCGTAGGGACCGCATACTTCCTGGCCATCCTGGCCGAGGGCGAGGACAGGAAGCAGGCCCATTCCAAAGCTCCAAGGTGGGCCGACACTGGCCTCAGCCACAGGAATGCCTCTGTGGTGAATCTCCTCGGTCCAGCATTCCGTTAGGGATACTTGGTCTGCTTGGACACGTGGCCGAGCTGCATCCCGTAGACCTTAGATGAGCCAAGCAGACCCATGAAGGACGCGGGCTATCGCCCAATGACTGGCCTCGGAGGACTCCAGGTCAACCTGCCTGGAGAACAGGGAGGAGTCGCCATCGGACTCAAGAGTCTGCGGTAAGAGCTGCCTGGCCTGAGCCACCCTCCACCTGCCGAGTACGGTCGGGAGTGAGGGTGACCGACAACCTGTGGGGCAGGCGGTGACCCGACCGAGAATCTTTGGTCGGTGCCCCAGACTTCGGTTGTGGAGGCAGAGGTTCCACCACAATCGGTGGGGCAGCTGGTTTCAGCCAAACAACCGGCCCAGAAATGGGCATCTCGACTGCAGCGAGCGGTTACTTCAGCCGTTCGGGCAACAGCCACTTGATGGCCGGGGGATGAATCTGAGTAGATTTACTCCCGGACAACAGTAACTGCTGCCACATAAGCTCCTCGTAACGCCGACGCAATTTGCGTCGAAGCCTCTCCTCATCCGAGGAGGAGGACGAGGAGGAACGGTGTCGCCGCTTACTTCGGTGCCGAGACCGCTGATGTCGGCGGGAACGGCTTGACCGAGATGAAGTCCGAGACCCTCGGTGTAACCGAGGGCGGGCCTGGGAAGGGACGGGGACACCTGCTCTTCCCTCGGCTCAGACACTTTAACCGGGGACTGCCGCCCCGAAGGCGTGGGCAGATCCTCGGTCTCCACCGGGGAACCGGCAAAGAGGGGTTGTCTGCTTCACCAGTCGACAACCCATCCAACAGGTAAAGGAATCTCTCGACTGCGTCGACGGTAGTCTCAGCAGGCTGGCCTGACGGGGACACCGCGAAGCCAGCGGCCTGAGCCGCAACCTCGACCGAAGTCGATGGTCGGCTGTCTGGGGAAGGAGACCTCTCCCGCTCCCACGAATGCCGATGGTGGGACTTACCCTTCAACTCCCTCTTCTTGGGCCGAGAGGAATGTCTCGATGGCCCCTCTCCCTTCGTGGAAAGGGACTGGCACAGCTCCTTGAACGAAGCTGAGTAAGAGGAACTCAGAGAGAACGGGATAAATGCCGCGGCTGAGGAGGAGGAAGATGGGCCGCCTCCTCCTTGAGGGCGATCATATGCTCGAGCTGCTCAGCCGAGCCAGCCGCTGCAGATACCGCCCAACGAGCCTCTTTTGATTTTACCGCCGGGTAATGTTTCTCGGGGCGCCCGAGCTCCAATCGGGCAGCGCGATTCTCCAGGACGGTGGCCGAAAAACAGCGGCACAACTCGCAGGCCTGCAGGTCATGGTCTAGGCCAAGGCAGTAGATGCACGTGGAGTGCGGATCCATCCTGGACATCTTCTGCCCAAAAGGGCACCTCCGAAAGCCGGGGATCGATTTGTCCACAGCAGCCGCGAGGGATACTGAAGACCGAAGTTTAGAAAACTTCAAAACTAGTTTCAGACGAACCGAAGAGTTAGGATCCAGTCTAAAACACAGAGCGCTAAGGAGGGAACCTGAGCTTCCAAGCGGTAAGGAAGATCTGACAACATGGGGCGGAGCCGAGAGTTTTACCACCCAGGTGGGTGGGAGGAGCCAGCTTGAAGACCTTCCAGCAAGATTTAAAGCGGCAAGGAACCTGCCAATAAGTGTGGATGAACAACATATCTATGTCCCTAGAAACTCACTTCCCCAAGGTGTCAATCTTATGAGATTCCTTGTTTACTGGGCGTGCCATAGATTCCTGAGGAAGGATGGCTTTGTCATTCTCTGCCAAGACAACTATGGCATCAGCAAAGGCTTGCGAGGCCAAGACAGGTCGATCCTTGGGGGGGGGGGGGCATACTTCCCTTCTATGGATTTAGCCACAGAAGTAATAAGTGCCAGATTATCGCACACCATTTGTGAGAGAGTCTCAAAAGAAGGCTGCACCGGAGGAGTCAATTCCACAGGAATATCCGGAACGTGCAGATCCTGCAGACACAGTAATTTCCCCTGATCAAACTCTGAAGTCTGGAGAGAGAGATAGAGGGGAATTCATGTTCTTTAGTAGAGACTTAAAGGAAAGGTCCTCGACCAGAGGCTGTACTGAAGGAGAGGGTTTATTTGCCATTCCGAGAGAGGAATAGTCATCAAAGTAGTCTCCTAATCGAAGATCAAGATCAGGTTCAATATCGTCTCCTACTAGCCCCGGAAGGATATTATAAATAGGAAAAGGAGGAAAAAGAGGAGGAGGCACCCCGCAAATCGAAGTCGAAAACCCCGGTGCCCTAGATGGTGCCGACTGCACAGATGGTACCAGCACAGGGTGCAGCACCAGAAGAGAAGATGGCGCCAGCCCAGGATGTGGCACCACCAAGACTGAAGTTGGCACCGTCCTAGGTGCCGCAGCAACACCAGAGGGTCCCAACCCAATTTTTGGAGACAGGGAGGTAGATCTAAGAAAATTGGCAGGAGAAAATGGCACCTGTGCTGGCCCCTGTGCTACAGCCATATGAGGGGGAAGCACCAGAGCGTGGCGTCGATGGCACCGCATGACTAGGAAGTCCCAACTCAAAGGCCCTGGAGATGGACCCACAGGCTCGGACAGGCGGGACAACCGCCGAACCCACTGCTCCATCAGAGTGGCCCAATGATGAAACTGCTCACTGGAAGACCCCCCCCGGGCGGGGAAGGACTCCAGAGTTTAGCGGTCACCAGGAACAGAGGTTATAGGGGACCCGGAGGAGTCAGGAGTCAAATCTCTGCCCCTCGCCACCGACGATCAACGCGCAGACATACCAGAGGGTGACCTCGAGCGGTACCGTTTCTTCTTCTTCCACCGGGGGGTTGAAGAAGAACTCAAGGTCGAGCGGTGCCAAGTCCTCAAAGAAGACAGAGAATGGGACCGCTTTTTGTGCGTTCGGGAGGACCACCCCCCAGCACCGGACTGCCTGCAGTCAGACTCCCCTCCGTAGAGGGCGGCAGATCAGACCAGACCTGCTGAAAATACAGTTTTCAAGCGATGTCGCCCTACCATCACTGGCTTTCATTCATGCCCCACTCTGTCAAGGTGGGCTGAAGCAGACTTCGTTAATAAAAAATTTTTTTTTAAATAAACTGAAATGCTAAAATAAATAAAAACTAAACAATACTGAACGACTAAAGCTGCTGTCATATAGACGTGAAGATTTGACTCCTGGTGGGCGGGCAATCGATATCGTCACTGAAGCGCACTTGACGGCAGGGAAAAAAAAGGAACGGAGGCGGTTAGAGGGTCGAGGCCAAGGTAGCTTATACGGCATGAGCCGGGCTCGCGGCACCACTTCTTCATGACCCTACCTTGGCACCGCCCTCCTGAAGATTTTTGGCTCCCACTCAGTCCTAGTGCCTCCGGCATAGTCTCATTAGTGTGAATGAGTGGTGGAGACTATGTCCAGGAAGATCTGCCATAAAAATAAATTTATAATGGCATTCAACACTGATATCAGCCAATAAGCCTGGCATTCAGTGGGGGATCTTTCCCTGGTTTGGGGATTATGGAGACTGTGGTGTACTGCCACATGTTCAGGATACCCCCCACCAGCAATGACCTTATTACAGATTCTAGTGAGCTATGATACCAGCATCTCCCTTTGACTCTACAGAACTCGAGAGTATATCCATTTGGGCCTGGGGCCTTTCGAGGCCACGATTTGCAAACAGCCTGTTCAAGCTCTGCAGCCTGAATCGGTCACACCAGGACTGCTGCCTGCTCTCGTGTAAGCACTGGCAGCCGAAAGCAGGCAAGAAAGTCTGTCACCTCTGCATTATGAGGTCCCTCAGAGGAGTGCAGTGTAGTGTCATAATGGTGTAAGCAACTTGTAATCTTGTCTGGGTCCATCCATCAGTTCCTGTTCTAAAATGTGTGATAAAAGATCAACGGCACTTGAACTAAATGTAACCAAGATATTCACAGACACTGAGAAAATTATGCTTTCTTTCTTCGTGGCAGGGACACTAAAACCTCTCTGTGGATTTTACTTACTAGGGGAAATGTAATAGGCCAACTCAAAATATGCAATTTATCTCCACGTGTGAGGGGGCAGGATGATAGCTCCCAGGTAGCACAGCCAGGAGTGAGTTACTGAAAGTCTTGCTTCCTCTTAAGTGATCATCAGGGGTTTCTTTTCTCTGTGGCACTGCAGACATAATTCTGAACTTCTGTGGAACCGTTCGTTAGGTCAAGTTCTGCAGCACATTAATAAATAATAGAGAGCCAGCATTACAGTTTTAGGGGAACCCAGCAAGGATGGCCAGAGAGGAGGATTCTTAACTCCCAAAACATAAATAGGTTACAGAGATTCCCTTAAACATCCAGTTTTATGCTTTTCAGTAGCTGGTCTGGTTCTCTGTATGCATCTAAATCTATTTAGGTCTTAGTGTCACTGTATGCAACATTAACGGCTACTGGCAGACACACACACACACACACACACACACACACACCCCCCACTGCCAGCAAACACACAGTTGAATAGCAGTTCCCCAAAGGAGAGCCTGAAGTAGTCTAGCTATGGAGTACCCAAGACTCCCCTCCTCTGTGAACTTCTGTCAGGAGCCCCATACACAGTTGCAGCTGGGGGTGGCGGGCTTTAAGTGGACATGGAGTTTCCTTGTACTGCCACTCCCAAAAACTGTCATACATAAAAAAAATATAAAATATTAAGCATCTGCAGTGTCACTGTTTTTTTCTCTCTCGGTTTCATACTTTGGTCGTCCTATTTTGTATGAATTTTCAGCTTGGTTGTCATCTTTCTTAACTTAGCTTCATCTTTTCTTCATTTCCTTTCACATGCCCCTCCACGCCCTAGCCTGAAAGCCGTGGCATCTGCTGCACCCCTGACCACATTCTGTTGTACAGCAGGCAGGGTGATCCCAGCATCCCACCTGTACATGGGTTGCCAACATGGATTCTCCCCCCCCCACCCTTCTATATGGGTATTTTTCTTCCTTGTAAAGACAGGTGCTGCATCATTCCCTGTTTCCGTCTGCCACAGCAGTCTCCATCTGCCTCTGAAGTTGGGGGCTGAATCCCCACAGGTTACCCCATCCCACCTAAGCAAAGCCAGGAGCAGACCCCGTAGCTCATCCAGGCGTGCAGACTCAGACCAGTGAAGCAGGGTTGTGGCCAGACAGACAGGGCTTCACAAGCCCATCCACCACTTTTTCCCTCCATTTCTCCCCCACCAACCATAACGCAATGATCGGCAGTATAGCTCCCCCTCATAGAGATGCCCTGGTGCTCTGGATGTGGGCCTTCCGCTTAATGTAATCTGCTTGTGCCTTCAAACTGACCTCCAGATGGCGGTAGGGGCGATGGGTCACAGAACCACCCTTCTCTAGGGAGGAGAGCTGTCCTCCAGACACTTGATCCTCCCTCCCCAGCCAAACCCCGGCAATCCGTGTCCGTTCCCGAACATGGGTTGCTGGTGTGGCAGGAGGTAAGGATCTTACAGTGCCTGAGCTCTCCATACCGCTGGGCCATTTTTAATCATGGATTCTTGATCTGCCACCACTGGCCTATCATGGTGGATCAGGTTGTTGTTGTTTTATTGCCGTTGGTTTTTGTCTTCTTTCTCTTTACCCTTTTCTTGTCTCTGTAGCCGCACTGCCTATGTATCTGTCAGGCAAAGCTCCCCTTCCCCCAGAAGACATAATGGCAGCAAAGCTCCCCACCCACCCCACCCCAACCAAAAGGCTGCAATGCTCTCTTCTACCCCTCCCCACCCAATCCTGTAAAAGGAAAGCTTTCTCCTCTCCCATCCTCCTCCTACCTAATGGCAGCAATGCTCTCTCCTCCTCCCAGACCAAAAGGCTACAATGCTCTCTTCTCCCCTTCCCCCAACTCAGTAAAAGAAAAGCTTTGTCCTCCCCCATCTCCACCTACCTAATATGGCAGCAATGCTTTCTCCTCCCCTAACCACGTAATGGCAGCGATGTTCTCTCCTTTCCTCTCATCTCCCAGAGCCAAAGGCATTAATGCTCTCTCTCCTCCACCTCCCTGCACTCTACCCCGGACCTAATGGCAGTAAGACTCACTCTCCTCTCCCTTACGTGATTCTGCACCCCCAACTGCTTTGCATGATCCCCGTTTTTAAAATCCAGTGTAGCCCACCCCTGCCCACCACAGTCCCTCCACCCACCCAAGGAAGGAAAGGGATGGTATTTGCAATTCTCACCAAACAATTTCATCACAGAACACTGACACAATGGAGCGGATTGTCAAGACTAGGAAAGTGCAAGAGACTGGGCTGTCAGTTACAGCAGGGGTCGAAATTGGCAATGGCCCACTAGCCAAATGCTGGTAGATTTGGTATTGGGCTAAGATTTTCTCTCAACTAGCCCTGTGAGCTCATGCTGGAGAAGGTACAATTTCAATAAGTACACCAGCAGGGCCAGTGGAAAAAGGTAGTAGGGCTAGTGGATTTTCCCCAGTCACTAGGCCTGCTGGCTAGTGGTTGCAAAACTCAGTTTCGATTCACACCCATCTTCAAATAATTACTGGATTACTTTGACTACTGTACTGAAAAGTCACACTAAATAGGTTTTAAAAAAAAAAAAAAACACTTGCCGGCCCGCCACTGCAGCAACAAGGTGTCCACTTGCGGCGCAGTCATCCCAGGTTCGCAGGCAAACTTGGGAGTCAGAGGGTCGGCTGGAGGAGAAGGACTGAGCATCCCAGGGACTGCTCTCCTTCTCCAGGGGGGAGAGGGGGAAGTGTCCGGCACATTGCGGACCTCTGGCAGAGGCTGGGGGATACCACTGCCGTAATGCAAGGGAAGGGGGCAAGGCGGATGCTGGTTATCATTGCACAGTCCCACCCCTAGACTGCCGCAGAAAGTTTACAAAAAATTCCGGTCCCCAAGCGTAGAGTCCTGTTCCGTCAGCCATTCCTGCGGCCACCAGTGTCCGCTGGAGGGGGTCCACTGTGGGCTCCCACCCTGGGGTGTTTCACCAGTGACCGTGTTGAGTGGCCCAGCCCAGGGTGGGTTAGCCTGGGCATGGGGACGGCGGCTGGCATGGGTTGAGCTCCCTTTGGGGGGGGGGGGGAACAGGACAAAAAAGAAAACATTTAATGCTGCACTGGTGCTCCTGGGTAAAAATCGACCTGTCTTTCAACAACATTTTTAGTCAAGATGCAGTGAACTTAAAACCTGTCTTTCCCACACATTCCTCATCCACCCTTCCATTTTCTACCAATACCAACATAATGCTGTCCAAAGCAACATGTAAACACTGAAAAATGTATCATCTGCAGAGTCGCTGTGATTTTTTCTACATACAAACATACAAAGAAGCCAGCAGAAGGCGGCCATTTGGTCCATCAAGTCTGCTCGTATTACACGGTCCACAGCTTGAGCTACTGTCCCTGCCCTCCCTCCCCACTCCTCCCATCCCCCTTTACTACTTCTACTTCTCTGTCTGTTTCTCCCTTCCCTTATTTAGCTTCTACATTCTTCCAAAATAATCTTTAGCCTTGGCTTTTCACTTTTCTTACCTTAGCTTCCTCTTTTTAAATTTCTCCAGTAGTCTCATTATTTTCCTGCCCCCTTTGCTTTCTTCTTCTATATTCACACTATTTTTCCCTAGGCACCAGAACTGATCCATCAGGTTGCCAACCTCTGAGCTCTACCCACAGCAACTTCTCAACCCAACCCACAGCTTCCTCGTGTACTTCTTTTTTTTTTTTGTCAGTCATTGTAATTCCTTTGGGGTTAAGCAGTTACCAATCAGCTATCTGCCCCAGCAAGCACTTCCCCTCAGACTGTTTTAAAACAGATAAAACCCACCCAATTCATTTCAGCTCCACCACTTTCCAAAACAGCCTTCAGAGTGCATTGAGTGGTCCTGTTTAAATTTGTCATTATCCAGTCCAACACTGTACAATGATCACCCGCCTCTTCATCCCTCCAAACTTGAAAGGTATCCTCTTAGACATTATGCTGCCCCCACATCAAACAACAAAAACATACCCTGCATATCTCAGCCGAAAAAAAAAAGGAAAAAAAAAAAAACTCACCCCACCCAGAGCCTCCTCAAGTCCCTCTGTTTTTAATGTACACTTTTTTGGTCCAACATTGCAGGATGATCCTCTACTTCTTCCTAGAACTGCTGGGCTCAAATGCAGGATTTGTGCCCAATACAGCTTTGTGTGGGCCCCAGAAAGCACCACTGGGATGAGTAGCAAGCATTTTGACCCATTAGCAGTGACATAAAAAGGCAGTGCATCAAGCTAAATTTAAGACGACAATGGTACCATTATACATATAAAAAAAAAAAATTTTTTAGGGCAACCCAAGCTTTCAGGGCTGGGTGGGGAAGGTTTGAGAGGCTGAAATGGTTAGCTGTGAATATTAGTTCTTATAAAGCTACATGAAAGCAGAGTAATGGGCAGAAAGGAGTGGGGGCAGTCTCTGTCTAACTTACTGGAGTAGTTTCTGTGTCATTTCTGCAGCCAGCCCAAAATTCTGCAGCTGGCCTGGATTTCTGCGGCAATTTCCACGTGCCACAGAACCGCAGAAAACAAGGGGCCTTGGTGCTAGTAAACTCTACATTTGTAGTCTGACCAATGTAAATTTGATTTACACAACATTCTACCAGTTACAACTTTAACAAATCTGCTGCTTGCATGAAGATTTATTTAACTGTTATCTTTGATTTCTACTGCTGGCTTCAGTGCTGCACATGGCTACTATGATGTCATCAGTATTGCAAAAGCTGCTGTCTGACTGGTTCAGTATGCATTCTGATGTACCCAACAGGGCAAGGTTTTAATCTGTGACATACCCAACTCATAAGCTAACATGCTATCTTGTGAGTTGGGTACAGGATATCACTTTTTATCTTGTCGTCATTTTTATGTCCACTTGTTTTCCATAAATGTATTTAGTCATAATTTTCCTCCTGTGGTCCTTCCAGATCACCAGCCCTGTGGCACTCTGTGGTGAGGGACCATTACGCAAGCTAAACACTTGGGCCACCAAGACAGGGTAACAGAGTGTGCCTTGGATGTTCCCCTCCCAGGTTGGTGGGTCAAACTGCTGCACTCTGTCATCAGCCCCTGGCAGAGGCATGGTGCTGCCCTCAGTAACACGGATAACCACATGCTGCAAACCCTATGGTGCCACTGTATGCATGAAGAGTGGGATAAGCATCAACCTAGAATACAGGGGAATTCCATACAGCACCCCAGGCTCCTTCAACATCATCTGACCCCACAGTGAGCCAGCTTACCCCACCGGCAAGCCACAGCACACTGCTTCCTCCATGGTGGCAGCACAAAGACCCCCTGCCAGGGACAAGCCAGACTCAGAAGTTCTGCCCAAGATTTCAGAGATCTGCTGGTGGAAGTCCAGTGGTGCACTGTAGGCTGCATGGTAGTGGGAGTCCCTTGGGAGCCTGAATGAGTGGAGTGCCAGGGAGAAAGAGAAACACAGAAACATGGTATTTGATGGCAGATAAGGACCACTTTGCCCACCCAGTCTGCCCATTTCCTTACCTAATGGATAAGCTGCAGATCCTAGCTAACCAACAGCTTACTTCTTCCGACCTCCGCCCCCTAGAATTGCCTTATGACTGTCCCATGCATTCTTGAATTCCACCACTGTTTTTTACTCCACAACCTCATCAGGAAGGCTGTTCCATGCATCCACAACCCCCTCTGTGAAAAAATACTTCCTCACATTACCTCTGAGCCATCCCCCTCTAGCTTCAAATTGTGCCCCCTTGTTCTTGCACACCTCTTTTTCTGAAAAATGCTACCCTCTTGGACTTTGTTGATTCCCTTGAGGTACTTGAAAGTTTCTATCATGTCCCCCCTCTCCTGGAGGCTATACATATTAAGCTCCTTTAGTCTCTCTTGATAAGTCTTCTGGTGCAGACCCTGCACCATTTTGGTTGCCCTTCTCTGGACTGCCTCCATCCTGTCTATGTCTTTGCAGAGACTGGATCTCCAGAACTGCACGCAGTATCTCCATTTGAGAGTACCAGGTCTAAGACTGCTCCCTCTCGAGTGGGTTCCGATACTAGTTGTCTAAGACATGCCCCCTGTAGGGCTGTTAGAATGACCCCACTCTTAGAAGTGGTTGCTGCAAATGCACTCCAGTTAACATCTGACATATTCAGATACCCCATCAGCAATATCTCCCCTTTTCCTGCCATTCTAAAGATAATTTGTATCATTTCCTTGTCCATTTTCTCCCCCTGAGATGGGGGTCTGTATACAACCCCTGTACGGATTGTGGTGCCATTGCCCGTCTCCAAATTGACCCACAGTGCTTCTTCTCCTCCCAGTTTACCCTTCTGTTCTGTTGCTTTGATTCCCTAGAGAGCTACTCCTCCTCCTCCTCTTTTACCTTTCCTGTCCCTCCTATAGATAGTGTATCCTGGTATGTTTACATCCCAGTCATGGTCCTGTTTGTACCATGTTTCTGTGACTGCCACAATATCCAGATGTTCCTCTTCCATCAAAGCCACTAATTCAGGAAGCTTGTTACCCAGACTACAGGCATTGGTACTCACTGTTCTCCATTTTTTGCTGGCTTTACCTCTTGAAGCACCATCCCTGTCCTCACTGACTTTGCTTTCTCCATTTACCCCTGTCTTGCTCCCTACTGACCTTTCTACCTTGGTCTTTACCTCATATAGTACGCTGTTTTGTAGGGGGAGGCTGGGAATTCCCTGCTGCTCATCAGTGCCCCCCCCCGACTAGTTTAAAAGCTTGCCAATGAAGCATTTAAACCAGTCGCCCAGAAGACTTGTTCCCTTCCTAGACAGATGCAGACCATCCTGCCAGTATAGGCTGGTATCCCTCCAGGTGGAACCCCAGTCCCCAATGAAGCCAAACCCCTGTGCTTTGCACCATTTTTTTCAACCATTCATTGAATCGCATGGTGCGAAGTACCTTCACTTCACCCTTGCCATAGACAGGCAACACCTCTGAGAAGTATACCGTGTGTGCTACTTGCCTTAGGCTCCTCCCCAACTCCACAAACTCCTCATGCACTGCTCTAATCTCATGCTGAGCCAAGTCATTCATCCCTAGGTGGACAATGACGTCCAGCTCAGTCTCCTGTGCAGCTGTTCTCGTGATCCTGAGGATGCACTTCCTGTCCCTCCAAGCCATGGTGCCAGGCAGGCACCTTACTTCAGCTTTCCCTGCTCCCCCCATTTCTATCCCGGTAATAATGGAGTCCCCCACCAGGAGCTGCTTCCTGTCCCTGTGGTGTCCTCGTCCTCTGCCTCCTTCCTGTGAGGCTCCCTTGTGACAGCTGTCCGCAACCTCCTTAGTCTCCTCTGCAGGTGCATCCATAGGTGAACTCTACTCCATCAGAATGGTGTATGGACTGTGGAGTGGTACAACTGACTGGGTGTGCCTCTGTTCCACCACCCTCACCCTCCCCGAGCCCACTGTGGTCCAACTGCTTCGCTTTCTTGGCAATCTCTGAGGTAGTGGTGGTGGCCCTGGTGCTCCCTGGGTGGGGGAGGTTCCCTTACTACTGTCCAGTGTGGCCTGAAGATGGGCAACCTCCTCCCTCAGGGCAGAGAATTGCCAGCAAATAGGGCAGAATCTCAGCCTCCAAAAAGACTCCCGGAAGACTGCTGCCCCACAGCCAGTACATTGCACTACTCCCCACATGTCTGTCTAGCTTCCGGTTTGTCCTGTTTGTTTTTTTTTCTCCAGTTATTGTTTTTTTTTTTAATTATACATTATAATATAATGACTATACTTATATTGTCAGTGCAGTATGCTGGAAAGGATACGACAGTGGTATGCACCTTGCCCTCTTGAGGAAATGATGTCAGAACCCCTGGTATAAAGGAAATGGTAGCAGGGGTTGTTGGGGTGAGGGGAAGGGGGTTTTGGGCCCAAACTGTGCCCTCTCGAAACAATCAGCTAAAAGCTCTGACCCACCACTACGATGAGTGTTGACCTTCCTGTCAGCAAGATGACCTACACAACAATTTAACAGAGAAAATACCCTGCTAAACAAACAAACAAAAAAAAATTCTGACTTGGTCCTTACTGATCAAGACCGCCTTCAGAACCTTGTTAGTGCCTCTGCTCATAGGCTGCCTGGTCATACTAGGGCAGCACCTAACCTGCCAATTGCTACATTAACAAACCCCACCACTGTAGAAGTCCAGCAGTGAGGACATGCATCCAGATGCAGGGCCCCAGGTCCCAGAGAACCTTGGGTTTGAAAAGCAGAAGATCAAAGGTTCAAACTCCACTGAAGTAAATACTCACTGTGAAAACCTTGGGCAAGTCATTTAATCTCCCAGTACTCTAGTACACTCAGCTATTGAAATGAGTAGAAGTAATAACGTACTGAAAACAAGATGTCTCTCAGCTGGACTAGCGTGATTAAAATAAAACTGTAAAATGAAAGTAAAAATGAGAGAAACAAAAAAAAACAAAAAACTACACAACCATTCTTTAGAGACATCAATACTAAACTAGTGTCCCATTACAAAAAGCCATTTTAAAAATACAATTTTTTGGTTCAAATTATTGTTCCACAGCCCACAGCTAGCAAACCAGTGATTTACTGTGACGCAGGTTTTTTCCTGTTTACACTTTTGATCCCTGACCAGTAGGATAAGAACTGGCAGCCGCCCAATCAAAGCAAAGCGTTCACCATGTCAGTTTCATACCGTATTACTATGAAGCATTTTAAAGCTCATGCATTTTTCCCCAGGTATCTGTGTGCCGCTGCATGGAACAAAATATAGCAAGCAAGTCTTTTCCACACTAGTAAATACATTCACAAATGCATCCTGAATTTAAATATTTGCTGCTGTCCAGCAGAAATATGTAGAGGTGCTGGCCCTGCTGGAGCAGGAGCAACAAAGAAACATGGAATCTGATGGCAGATAAGGACAGCCTGGCCCACCTAGTCTGCCCATTTCCCTACCGACTGTATAAATTTCAGATCCTACTTGATCTGCAACCTACCTGCTCCTTCCCACCCCTAGTGTTGCCTTCTGCCTGTCCCATGTATTCTTGAATGTGCCTACTGGTGGGGATGGATGATAGGGGTTTCTAGAGAACAAGGGATGGGAGGGTCTCGGCACCCAATTAACGATCTAGGTTCGAGCAGACTCGATAGACCATAAGGCCTAATCTGCTGGCAAATAGTATGTTATGTTAGTACTGTTGTTGCCCCAACCTCCTCAGGGAGGCTGTTCCAGTAGGGATACAGTTTGCCAGCAAGATGACCCATGTTCGTGCTCAAAGTCTGGGACTCCCCCCCACCCTTAACTCTGCACCCGATCTCCTCCAGTCTCCAAGGCAAACCATTTGTCTCCCTTACTTGAACCAACTTGAGGTGCCATCCCCCGCAGAGCCCTGGCTTCCCCCCCAAGGCAGGGACGAAATGAGAGGGATATACACCCAAACAATTCTTGTTTCGTAAGGAGGCAGTCTTGAGTTTTAGGCAGGGAGTTCTAGTGGTAACAGGAGATTTTTGTTCTCCGCTACAGAGCTCTACCATTTTCACATTTTCTCCGACAGCCCTCAGGAGCCGCACGTGCAAGGGCTACAACAGTGAATGTACACGCAACATCTCCCCGCAGCCAGTGTGGTTCCTCCCACCCACTGCATGCAGGGAGTAAAAGCAAGCAGAAGACCCCACCTCCCACCCACCCCCGCCAGCCACCAACAACCCAGGCTTGTTCCTGAGCCCTGGTCAGTGTCATCACGAGCTACAGTGTTACTGCTGCACCGATGAGCCTGCCCAAGTCTGGGACTTCTGGTGCCAACATGCAAGATGAGGTTCTTACATCCATGCTGAATGTCTCCTGCCTTGAGGCGGGAGGGTAGGGCACCTTCTTCTGATACACGACTCCCCCCCGAAGGCCTACGTGGCAGAAGGGGTGTTATGATGGAAGGGAACAGGATGTCCCTTACTGAGTGGCTTTCCTTTAGCACGCACCCTTTCAACTGGCATGTGAGGTGGAGATATTGCACACCCAGAGCAAGGCCAAGAGTATGTTCAAAAGGGGTCTTGGGCATACCCACCACTCGGATGTTCCATCAGGCAGAATGCTGGGTCGCTCAAAAGGATCGTGCCCTGTGAGATGGATAAGGGGTGGGGTTAACAGTCAAAAAAAATAAATAAATAAAATGACAGAGAGTAGACCCGAGACAGACGAAGTCCCCTAACCCCACTCTCCCATCTGGGCTACATGACCTGCCTTCTCCTCCTTGCTGCCTGCCTTCTCTGGTCACCCATTCAGTCGAGAGGTAATATGTCCTTTGGGGGATAAGCCTAAGGTCACTAGTTCAGGGACCGGAGTCAGCAATGAGCGAAGGCAAAAAAGGAGCGTCAGTCACCAGGGGTGGTTCCAAGGGCAGGAAAGGGATGCTGAGGGAGACAGAGGGTACTTTAGTTCAAGTCAGGCCCAAAACTGTGGCACTGCTGGGCATTTTCTATTGTACTTTTACACACAGCACTCCGTCATAAAGAGAGAGAGATATCATAGACAGTCTATTTAATAACACGGTATTATTAAGAATTAATTAAATAAGCCACTCTCCAAACTCTTGTGCTGGGGAAGCAGACACTTTAGGTACATCCCGCCCCCCCCAAAAAAAAATTTCTACTGCGATTTTGCACCTCCTTCAAATTAAGAACCCCAGGGCTCATCTGTCAGTATCAGAATCTGATACAGGGACCTGGACAGGTCACAGAGGTGAGGCATACACATCCAAATCCTGTCAAGCTAATCATGGTGTGGCTCTGTCAGCTTGCCCATCCTTCTGGCTGCAAGGCGGTTGCTGCTGTGGTCACCCTGAGAACGGGGGAGTGAGAGCAGAGGAACAAGTAGGCAAAAACAGTAACGCTAAAGTGATTAAGATAAAAAAATAAATAATTGTGGCGACAGAGGGTTGAGTCGCTGGCACCTTACCTTACACCACAACGGCGACCCGGGTTCAGGAATGGACTCTGGTCATCGGGGGGGGGGGTCGGCAGGGGAAAGAGAGGATTGAGGATCCACAGGACTGCTCTGCTCTCCTGGGATGGGTTCCAGGGTCACTTCGCTCTGCAGCAGCCCCCAGTGGAGACCGGGAGCACTGTACAAAAGTATTGCAATGTGGAAAGTACCACAACATGGAAAAAATGCTCTGGATTGGCCAGATGATGGTATCTGGTCTACCAGCACACCCGGAAGACTTCCTGTGGGCCGGCCATCTCAGCAGCACCCGAGGCAGAGGAAAAATATAGCATACTGGGCTGCCCCAACCAGTGCCTTCCCCCGAGGAGAGGGACCCACTCGGTGAAGGGCAATGCTGAGCTACCTCGAGGTAGGCTGCAATGTGAGGCAAATGGGCTCGGAGGGGGGTTAGAAGGGGTGCTGGTGACCTTGGATGCCCAAAGGAGAGGCGGATTCAGGGCACGGAGGAGAGAAAAACAGATCACTCAAAAAAAAAAAAAGTTAAGCAGGAGCACTCGATAAGGTGTGGCAATTTAGACTATACTGTGGCATCAAGTACATTCACCAACTTCCTTCAACTAAGAGAAGTGCATAAAATCTGCATGCTCGTACAACCTGAAGGTTGTTACAGAGCTTATAAAACAGGTTTTGAACCTCAAAATTACAACATGAATGGGAGGCAACAATGGTTAGGCATGCAAAACACCCAGTCTGTATGTGACCTGAACTGACTAATCCCACTGTTTGCTCGTGTGTGTGTGTGTGTTTTCCAGATATTATATATTTTCTGTTTAGGTACGTTTCTCAGAAAGTGATGCATCAGGTCTACATCGTCTCCACTATTCTATTTAGCAATTTTTTTGGGGGGGGTGGGGCTGACCTGGCTATTTTTCTTGTTCAGTCTATACTTAACCAAGCTGGGCCAGTCTCAATAAATGAAGTAAATAGGGTCACTTTGGGTCTTTGAGTTGTATTCATAGTTTGAATCCACTCTCTCTGAAGTTAGACAAGCATGGGTTAACCTTCAACCTATGCAAATGAGACTTACAGAAAGCGAGAAAAACACACAACACAACACCACAACACCACAACACCACAACACCACAACACCACAACACAGCTTTAGATTCCATTCTTGGAAAATGTTATTTATTTATTGATTGACCGATCTGAAAATTGGTGACCAGGAAAGGCACACTGAGCCGAGGCTCGTTTCCAGGTGCAGCCCCGTGGAAGGGAGCAGGGATACAAAATACATAGCACAGACAATTCATATTTACAATAACATGCAATCAGAAAAAACATGATGAATACAGGTGTAAGTGCAGAACGAATAGGCAAAGCCAAAAACAATTAAGCACTTCAGCCACACCTATGCTGTGGTAGTACAGCACAGCATGAAAAGTGAATCATGTACCAGATTATGGGCCTCGTTGGAGCCCTCTTATGGATGCGAGTGTTGCAGCAGTTCAGGCGTCACAATGGATTCGAGGCGCGACACTTATCTGTAGGGGGCCCTAAATTTATTATAGAGAACGCATTTTTTTTTTTTAATTACCTTCTATTCTTTGAAATGTCAAGAGTGCAAAACGGCCAGCAAGAAGCCTGTTAACTGCAGCACAGCCCGAGACACTCTAAAGTGTTTCACGTGCAACTAATGAAAATGCAGTAATTGGCCGAGAGCATCACATGATAGTCCCATGATCTATTATTTCCTTGCCAGTAATTCTGTTTATGTATAGGCTCTGTCCATAGACAGTCAGATGGTATGAGCTGTCCTCCCCTGCTAGCTGGGACAGGATGAAACATTCTGAGAGACGACTTAGGACACGCCCCTTCCTAAACTCTCTCAGTCAAACCTTATGTTCAAGTCTAATATAGAACATTAAACAACTATATACACATTAACACCACAAGAAAAGGGAATTATGGTATTTGCAATATAGGACAGACGACACAGTGGAATAAAGCACAACACTGCAAACAGGGACAGCCCGACTGCCTATGGAAGGAGCCTACACATGACCAGAATTACCGGGTAAGGAAATAGAATTCCTCTTTGTGAGTCAGCTCATATATGCGGTCAGATGGTGTGACTCCCGTGAGCCCCTAACTGGGAGGTTCGGTGCTGTAAAGACCAAGCTCAGTATTCCTGACTGCGAAATGCAGCATTGGTGGAACCGAGAACATCTAAGTGGTAATGCCTGGAGAATATGAACTGCGGCCCAAGTAGCTGCCCTACAAATATGCCGAGTGTGCCTCAGTATCTATGGAAGACAAGAGGCAGCCACAGTTCTCGCAGAATGAGCTCTGATCCCGAATGGAGTAGCCAAACCCCCAGAAAATTTAAGCCAGTCTAATACTGGTACATTGCACTTTTTCAGGGTACGTTTGGCTGGGGCACACCCTTTTTCTTTTTCCCCCCAGACATAGGAGTATAGCGAGTCAGTATTGTGGAGCAGCTTGGTGGACTTGAGCTAAACTGTAAGGGACCTCTGAACATCTAGAGAATGCATGCATTCTTTTTTCATCTTTCCTAGGCTTTGGGCAAAGGGAGGACTAAGCTAGTTCCTGGTTTCTGTGGAAGCTGGAGATTACCTTAGGCAGGAAGGAGGACACAGTTCTAAGAAAGACTTACTCGGAGTCATACTCGGAATCACAGACAGGTAGAAGGCTATAGGCCCATAAAAACCAGCCTCCCAGTCAGGGGTGCATTTACCTACTCTTGACAAAGCAGAAATCTATCAAGTTTTCCCTTCGATCCTTGTGAAAAATCAGCTAATAATGCTCTCCATGTGTGACAGAGCTTGAAGCTCACTAAACCTCCTAGTCAAGCAAATGGCCACGGGCAAAAGAACCTTAAGGGATAGGAGCCACCGGGACACCTCATGAAATGAGTCCAAGGGAGGGTCCATTAGGGCTTTGAGGACAACGTTAAGCTTCCAGGAAGGAGGAGGAATGTGTGTGTGTCTGTGCCGCATCTTATGACAGGTTTTTAGAAATCAAACATCTGGATAAGATCCTAGGCAGTGCAACCTCATATAGCGATGGACAGTCGAGTGGGCTGCCACCTGCACCCTGAGGGAGCTAATGGACAAACCTTTTTGTGTAGGTCCTGCTGCAGAAACTCCAAAACACTAGACAGACAGGTGGTTGAGGGCTTGATCCATGGAGTAGTACACCACGTACAGAATTATCCCCGACCATTCAGAGTGTTTCTGGGATTGTATCAATGTGTGCATGAGTCTTGCCAAATATCCTGCCTACATGAAACGTCTGTTCTCAGGAGCCAAGCCTAACTACACAACTTCCTAGGCTCTGGATGTAAAATCTGTTCCTGATGCCGACCAAACGGCGCAGCTGCAGCACTACTTCTCATGATGCCAACGACCCGGCTTCGGGAACAAGTTAAGCATGAGTTAGAAGGTCGATCAGCAAAGAAGGATTAAGCATCCACAAGGAGGTACTCCTCCTCAGGGTGGGTGGGTTACAGCTCTCACTGCATAACCACCACCTAAGTAACCACCTGTGGCAGTGCAGCTGGGGCTGGGTCTACGGGAGGGAGCGACAGTGGCCGGTTCTTATGCTGTGCAGCCAAGCATTGGAGCTCTGCCACCTGAGGGATGGAGAGCACTGAAAAATGCCCTTCTGGCATGCGAGATAAAGCAACCGGTACTCTCTGACCCTAGATGCACCAACTGACCAGCGTTTTCCACAACTTTGTAGTTCAGGAGAGGAAAATCAAGCCACCACCCCAACCCCAAAGGGAGAGGTCCAGAGTAAAAGGAAGTATTTAAGTGCCAGAGAAGTTGTAAAAGGGGGCTTGGAGGTCACCCGAGTGAGTGGATGGGGACTGCAAACAGTGAGAAGGGGAGCATAAAGCATACACAGAAGGTTACACACACAAAATGGTCCCTCATGAAGAAGGTCTGGTCTGTTCAGCAGGGCAAGAGGTTTGTTCAGCACTACCTGGGTCAGCTCTGAGTACCTGGCTCTTTGGGACTACAGTGGTACAATGAGAATCTGAGTTGATGGTTTCTTTGCAGTTTTCGTAGCACCTTCGGTATCACTGACCATGGAAGAAGTTTGTACAGCAGGGATTCCAGACAAGCCAGGAAGATGCAGTCAATTCCCAATGAATGCCATCCTGATATCTTGTGTTGGTCCCAGTTACCATGAGGTGCAGAATCAGAGTTCCCCACCACTTGCAAATCCAGTTGGAAACTTCCTGACTGAGCTCCAACTCCCTTGGATGGCGTGTCTGATGACTTACTCAGTCGGCCTGAAAGTAGAGAGTACCCACCAGTGAATAGAGGACAGAGAGAGCAGGGTCTTCTCTGCCCAGTGGAGTAGCTTAGCTTGTATGTCTCCACTATCATCCATCTGCTTTTTATTTCTTCTTGACATCTGACGTATGCTACAGGCACTGCACTGTCCAATCAGATTAGAACATGACAATTCTTTAAAAAAAAAAAAAAATAATAATAATAATTCGGTCTGTGAATGTAAGCAGTGCCACTAACTTTGTTTTTTTTCTCTTTTAGATATTTCCTGAAGATCTAAGGTCTTTTAACTCCATTTTCAGCGTGCATTTAATATAACCATTTTGTTTTGCTTTTAGACCACATGCTGACGCAGAGCCTTGTTTTTGTTTCATACATTTTGTATGCCCTGAATACAGTCTGCATCTCGAGAACACTGATGGGAAGTTCCATCTCTCTACGGGGCTCCAAGTCTCTAGAGACTTATCTTGCTCCCTCGCCCAACAGGCTAGCACCCATCATGAGGGTGAGCCAGTGTACATCACTTCTAAACACTTCCCAAGTCAGGTATGAGTGTACACAGAAACAGACAATGACAGCAGAAAAAGACCACTGGTCCATCCAGTCTGCCCATAAACCCTAACAAACCCATGGTCTACTGTTCATACAGGGTTCTAACCCACACTATCCACCCCCATGCTCCCGGCCCTACCACTATCATCACCCTGAGCAACCATTAAGCCATTCACTCTGTCCCAGCCACATTTGAACACAGCATGGCCCTTATGCACTACACTCGTTACACAGTCAAAAAAATACTAACAGGTTAGTCTGCCAAGATCTTCTTGCCATGAACCTGTGCCACAGAGTCCACTACTCTCCAGGTAGTTTACGAGGTCCTCGACTACCGTCTCCGTCAGTTTACCCAAAACAGAGGTAGGACTGACAGGTCTGCAGTTACCTAGCTACTCCTCGTCCCCTCCCCACCTTTATGGAGCAGTACTATAACTAATACCCTCCTGTCTTTTAGAACTACCTAGCCCCACCAGCAGTTCAGTTAGTTCTGCTACCAATTCTTAGCGCACCCTCAGGTGCATTCCATTTGGCCCTGTGGCCTTATCTAGCTTTAGAGCCATCTTTAGAGCTGCTAGCCCTTTCCAAACCCTTTCTCTGGTAAATACCTGCTGCCTCATCTCAGGGATCCCCCTTACAGCTGCCTTAAAATCACCTGGCAGATGCCCTCTGTCGTCCCTTGTGAATACACAGCGAAAGTTCCCCACAATTGTTCGTAGATGTCCCCCCCCAGACTGTTGTAAATTGTGTATTATATCAGATCTTCTTGTAATTACATAATACTGCACTTCTAATATTGCGCTTTACCCAAGTTTTGTTGCATTTTTCGCTCAACTTCATCTTTTGTACTTTCTGCATTACTGTAATATCAGGGTTTCATTTAAGTCCAAAAATTGATTAGCGTTTTGCTCATAAAAGTGCTAAAACATTGTGAAAATGCATAGCACTTGTCTCATTGTGTTTAACAAACATAACACTTCTAGAAAACCTATATAAATACTTTCTGTACAGTTAGCATTGTTCCAAGAAAAAAAACTGCTAATCAATTATTTAAAACCCTGAATATCATCTGTAACTCTCCCAGGTTGTGCCTGAAGATAGGCAATACTTGTCTAGTGACCTACCCGGCTAATAAAAACTAAAATAAATATATAAAATAAAGAACGGCTGCTTTCTGCCCATCCCTCTCAATTACCCAACCTCCCTCTGTCAGCCTAACAATTCCTCCTCCCCTTCTTTTCCCCCCAAATATAACTAGAGAATATTTTTTTCCCCCACCCTTGATCTCTTCCGCAATACACAGCTCTGTGTCTGACTTTGCTTCTCTGACCCCCCTTTTTGGTTTCCCTTGTTCTCATTGGGTACTCTCCCCGGTCTTCCTTGCCTTGTTTTTACTTGTACCTGGTGAAGTTTGTTTGTTGAATTTTGTTGACCCGGTAACCACTGGGCCTAGAAGTCCCTTTCAGGCGACCGGGGCCATAGATGGTAAGCAACTGAAACTGAACCAGATTAAGCTGTTGGTATTTTTTTTAGTGAATGAGGGAAATTTGGCCAGGACACCGGTAAATTTCTACTCTTTCGATAAGTGCCATGGGATCTTTAACATCCACCTGAACTACCACCAATCCAGGCAGATGGACCTCGGTTTAATGTCTCATCTGAAAGACGCACCTCAGAAGTGCAGCACCCCTCTCATGCTGCACTACAGTGTCAGTACTGGGATATTAACCCAAGTGCCAGATGTGGGAACTGAACCCACAGCCCTCTTCCTTCTTTTTTGGCTCTCACTACTTCCCTGACCTTTCCAGAGAACCACACTGGCCTCTGTACCTTTTTCTTTTGATTACCATTCTCATGCAAGACTCCGTTGCCTTGAGAATTGCCCCCCCACCCCTCACCTTTCCTCCACATCCCTGATGCCCACTCCAACCAACTTATCCTGGACCAGCTCCCTCATCCAGTTGACGTCTACCTTTCTGAAATCTTGGACTTCAGCTTTTGACGAGGGCTTAGCTGTCCCAAGGGCCAAGTCACACTATACAGAATTATGGTCATTGGACTATAGTGGCTACCCTACCCCAACTTGTCCTACTACTTCCAAGCTGGTTAAACACTACATCAAGAATGGTAGCCTGCCTAGTGGGTTCCTTAACCAGCTACACCAGTTGGCAGTCTTGCAATGTATCCAGTACAGCCCGACTCTTCAGCTCCTGGCTGATGGAATTACCCAATCAATATCTGGCAGGTTTCGATCTACCACCATCACCCACCACCACCACCTCCCTCGGGTTCTGCCCCTAGCTCATCTCTCTTTTCCCCCATCCTGGAGGTCTCTGGATCACCCCCATTTGTAGTTTCTTGCTTGTGGATGTCGTGAGCCAAACCCAACCTCCCCAGATGCTTCCATCCTCCACTGCCTCTGTGCCCTCTCTGACATATAGGGCTACACCTCCTCTTTCACCTTTTCCTCTACCCCATCTAAAATGGTGTAGCCTGGGACTGTCAGGTTCCAATCATTATTCTCTGTGGCCCAAGTTGTTTATTTTAAAACTCATCTTTGTTAAGGAAAAAAAAAATGCAGATATTCAACAGCAGACAATATAAAATCTTCACAATATAAGTTACAGGTAACAATTATCTTACTGTGCAGAAACATACTACTGTATTTATGAGGTACGTCACATGTAATCAGTCTGAGGCTTATCTATTAAACAGTTCTTCGCCTGCGCTCTCTAACTTTGTGAGGTCTTCCATTTTAATCTCTCTGTTTCTGTTTCTGTTTGTTCATATAACCAAGTTATACATTTGTTTAAAGTGAGTAATTAAAACCAGAAATTTATAACTAGTAACCCTGTAAAATAACCAAACTTTGTACACTGCCTGGCATAAAGTGCCAATTAATTTTGTCAGTACGGTATTAACTGTTCTTCACCTAAAGCTTTTGTCCTGGTCTGTGGAAGAAGCCAAGAGACGAGGCAGAGTCTTCAGTGTCTTCTGGTCACTACACCTTATTTTTAACCCCACCTCAAGAAGGTATTCCACTCCTAGATTCCCATCTAACCCAAAGGTCGTCGTGTTTTTCTAGTGCGTGTCTTAATTTTGCCATGATCTCTTGCATTCTTTGGATGATGTTGACCCTTGTAACCCATGAATCAAAGGAGGGAGGAAATCACTGGTTTGAGCCAACTGGATGCGATTTTTGTTTGGGCTGCTGTAGACAGCATCCGAATTAGGCATTGTTGCGTGTTATTCCCAATTTCGTCTAGCTTCATCCCTACTATGAGGTATTTAAACTCGTATGGGATGTCGACACCCCAAATCTTAGACAATTCTTGATGTACCCTGGACCAGAAGGTGGCAACCCTGAAGCATGCCCAGAAAATATGTATGGTGTGTGCCGATTTGCCCACATCCCTTCCAACATAAATTCGACAGGCCTGGCTGGAAATGACAAATAATTGCCGGGGTGTAGAAGTATCAGGTAAGGCACCTCCACCTGAACTCCCTCCAATTAAGTGATGCATTACTTTCCAGCCCCTTTTCCAAAGTGTTTCACATTCTTTTCCTGAATATCGATTCCAGCTTCCGTTTCCCATTTTTGCTTTAATGTTGTAAACTCTGGGAATTCTTTTCCTAACAGTATCTTTTACGCTTGTGATACTATACCTGTTCTCCCCTTCAACATGGCTGCCCAGTACAAAAACATTTCCAGTGGGGAAAGATTCCCATTTTTGAGATTCATTCCTCAAGACCGTATATATATGTCTCACTTGTAAGTATCCATGAAAATCACTAGAGGGTAAACTATATTTTTCTTTTGATTCTTTAAAAGACATCACATTATGGACTCTAATTAGGGATTGGTATCTAGTCAATTTTAATCTGTTCCATCTTGTATATCCCAAATCCGTATAAGGGGAGATGAAGTTAGGATCCCCCACTATTACCGATAGGGGTCCAACCTCATTAGGGGTCCCCAGGATCTCCCTGGCCTGCACCAGCATATATGGAGCATATGTCTGGTCCATGTATTGGGCATTATCTTCCAAATTTGTCTGGACAAGGTTTCATAGGGCAGTGCAAACAGTGGAACAGATGTTAGCTGTTGGTCCTCTATCTCACGCCATCTTGTGTCCATTTGCTATTTTATCCATGAAACAACCGGGGCTAGTTGTGCAGCCATGTTAATTCAGCTTGAGATCTGGCATCGAGAGGTCTCTTGAGAGTGACAGCATTCTCTTGTTCACTCTGTGCCAGCCCTTTGTCCAGATAAAGGATATTACGTAGTTCTGGGCTGGTTTCCCAGAATGCATTGGGAATTCTGATGGGTAATGACTGAAATAAAAACAGAAAGGATGGGAGAATGTTCATTTTAAGCGTGGCTATTCTACCACCCAATAAGAGAGGCAGCACTGACCATCAGTTACTATTTTCCCCGATTTCAGCAAATAATCCGCCATAGTTTAGTTTAAATAGGGTATTTAAGTTAGAAGATATTCATATCCCCAGCTATCTCACCATATTCTACAGGGCCCATCTGAAGGGGAATTTAGCCAGAAATTCCCTGGAGCAACTCCCACTTACTTTTATTGCTTCTGATTTTTCTAAATTAATTTTATATCCCAAGATTTCTCCAACTAGCTCCAGTTCTTGTAGCAGTGTGGGAATGGAGGTTTGTGGTGAGGTAATGAAGAAAAGGGAATCATCTGCGTAAAGAGAGAATTTACGATTTTTATCTCCCACCATGATCCCTTTAATGCTGTCATTATTTCGGGCCGCTATTACTAATGGTTCTATACAGAGGGCAAATAGAAGGTGGGAGAGCGGACATCCCTGCCTGGTGCCTCTGGATAGATGGAATCTCTTCGTTATTACCCAGTTTACCTTGATGGTTGCTTATGCGGCTGCATACAGATTTTTTTTTTTTTTTTTTTTTTTTTTATATACTCTCCCACTCCCTGGGCATCCTTCCGAGGTGTACCCTCGACGGCAGCCTCTACTCCCTTGCTTGAACCCCTTCTGATCGGAGTAACTTCCCCATTACCCAGGCAGACCTAGCTCCCCCGGATCACCCTCTGGGGCGGGCCCATCCTCCCGCGACAGCCTTTCTGTGGTTAGAGAGGTCCTACCTCAAGTGGTGGGTCGACAGTGGAGTCCTCTGGTTGCAGGGTCGACAGATGGGATGTGGGCCACGTCCCTCATACCTCCATCAAATCCACAGCGTATGGTAGGGATTTTTCTGCTTTTTTTCCTGTCTGTTCCCTTTCGGAGCCCGGCCAACAAGGCAACGTAATGCCGTAGCTCCACCTCCAGCATCTGCCACATCTACATTTGGCGCCCCCCCCAGCCACCACCAGAGGTCACTCAATGAGCGGACGCATCCCCGAACCCTCCCCAGAAGAGAGAGCAGTCCACCAGATATGCAATCTCTTCCTTCCCCTGCCGACCCCCAGCCACCCGGGCACGCTTCTGAACCTGGGTCACCGGCGTGGCGCGAGGTGTGGCATCCAGCGCCTCAACCCTCAGCGCCACCGAGCCGGTGCATAAGGATTTTTAATGTCATCGCTGTAACTTGAACCAATTCTCACCTCCTCTAGGGTTCTGTGCAGGAATCTCCAGTCCACCCAATCGAACGCCTTCTCCGCATCCATAAAAACTGCAACTGCTAGATCTGGCATGTTCGTCTGCCAGGCCAGTAAGTTCAACAGTCAGTGTATGTTGTCATGTATGAGCCTGTCTGATCTGGGTGGATTAGAGTCCCCACGCAGCCCTGCAGTCTCTTGACTAAGACTGTCATGTATATTTTTTTGGTTGACATTCAACAAAGCGAAAGGTCTATATGAGCAACAAAGTGGATCTTTGCCTTTTTTATTCAATACAGAGATTTGGGCGCAACACCAGGAGGGAGGGATCTGCTCATTGTCTGGATGTGCTGCAGCAGGTTTTCCCTAAATGTCTTGTAAAATTCAAGTGCCATTCTGTCCAGCCCTGGTGCCTGTGGCCCAAGTTTCTAAGATGACTACTAGATCCATCTCAGTGTCGGCCACCACTGCCTGGAGCCCAGTAATTTTATTTCCCAGACTCCCGACATTGCTAAAGTAGACACCCTTCATCCTTGTCCTGATCCACTCTTGCTTTTTCATATTCCTTCTCCCTTATTCTTCCCTAGTCTCTCTAATGTTTTATTTTTAATGCTAAACATAGGCTCTGTCAGCCCTCCCTCATTGCCCTCTTTCCCTAACCTAATTTGAACCTCAACCTTACCGTCACCCCCCTCCCCCCTTGCTACTGCAAGTCCCCTGTTCAGGGGCGGCCCAAACTAGGGTCCCCACAAACTCTGCCTTCTCAGTGGTTCCCCTAGCCTCCATCTCCCCCACAGTCAGTTTTACCGTCCAATGTAAATGTCAAACTTCTGCCCCAGAGCACTGGCCCCCCTCCCTCGTCAGGTGAAGGCCATCACCCGTGAACAGCTTCCTGTGCCAGAAGCTCCCCCAGTCCCCGACAAAGTGTTCCCCTTCTTCTGACATATCCCTTCAACCACACATTAAACCCCTCAGTCTCTATCCTCCACACTCTTGCATACCCATTCCCCTTATTCCACTCAAGAAGGACCAGGGAAACCAAGTGCACCTTCAACCTGTCCCCCAGCTTCAAAGTTCCACTTCACTGCCCCACAGGCTGGTTCACCAGATCACTGGTACCCAAGTGTACCAGCATCCCTGGATCCCCCTCCCCTTCTCAACCATCCTCCCTATCCTATCTATATCCCTGACGGCTAACGCACCAGGAAAGCATCTGACCACTTCACTCCCCTCCCAGCCCACAACTCTCTCTACTCTCCTAATTACAGAGTCCCCGCTCACCAAGATTCTTATTGCTGACTTCCTCCTCCTCACCCCCTTGGGTGAAACCAAGTCGTCCTGCCCTTTTCCCCAAAAGACTTAAGAGTATACACACACACCTGTATGTATGTGTATATAATATATAGATATATATATATATATAGATATATATATATATATATATATATATATATATATATATATATATACACATATATACACACACACACACACACACACACACACACACACACACACACACACACACACACAGAGTCCATCACTTCACAGACAGGCTCATAGAGGGTGCCAGTGGGATCTTGGTCAGCAGGCGAAGTTAAAGAGGTGGATGAAGCCTGGCCCATTCTGAAAAGTCGGCACTCGCCACCATCAGACCCAGCATATGCAGAATTTGTCCTTGTGGCTGCTGCAAGCTTGTGTCGGAGCCATTTACGTGCCTGCGAGAGGGATAACCAAGCAGCTACACTCAACTGAAACTTGCCTCATGAAATCCTCATCAGTTTTCTCTGTTAAGTATCGCCGAAGGTCTTAACAAAAAAAAAAAAAAAAAAAAGGTCACTCATTTATACAAAAGATGATGTACAACATCAAGGATCTGATGGGCACAAACTTCCAGTGGCAGCAAAATTACCACCTGTTACATTGTCACTTAAATGCCTGCACTGATGCTCTGCATACCTTTGAAATAAATTAAGTAAAACACCCACTAGGTTTAACCAACTGCTGTGACTGCTAATAAGGAAATTAATGGTGCAAGGAAATATACTGCCCTGTATAAAACTTGACCCAGAAGGCACACAACTTTGTTTTCTAAACTACTGTATTATGTTAAGTAGCTATAGATCAAGCAGAATCTGCGGTGATAGGTATGGAAACATGGGAAGACTTGGTGAGCCAAACGGTCCTTATCTGCTGAAAAATTCTGTGTTTCTAAGTACTCTTCATTTCCATTAGCAATAAATAATATGATACACATTTTCAAATTAACATTATATAGAAGAGTCTCTCCCTACCTAATCCAAAGGAAAGGCTTTCCTGAGAAAATGTAGTTAAGAAATTAACTGCTGGAGGTGGGGGGGGGGAGACAATCTTCCCAGTAGCTGCTATGTACTGAGTATATCACTGCTTGAAATTAACAACAGTTCTGTGGTACAGACTACCAGCTGTGGTATGATGTCTGACTTCATTACCTAACTGTCTGCTTTAGTACGCACACGGACATGCATGCCAGTAAGCAGAGTTCATGTACTTCAGGAGGAGGATAACCATGTATGCTTAAACACGATTTATTATTAAAAAACACAGAGAGACTGAATTTAAAGCCACAGTACTGGTTTTAACAGGCAGGACAAACAAAACATCCAGATATTCACTTTTCTATCTTTATTTCTGAAGGAAAGAGGAGTGGTTTTTGATTTTGTTGATGCTGATGTCCACAAATGTTTCCCAGGCCAGCAGTGGTCCAACTTTCCATTAACCCCAAGTCTGTCTCCCACCCCAGATTCAAAAGGACCCCTACAAATGTACTTAACAACTTAGCAGTAACCCATCTGCAACCCATGTGGTCCCACCCCCTTGTGTGGGAGCCCAGGGACAACTACGAATAAACTTATGGAACCGAGAGGAAGACTGCTGGGGAGGGGTGCCCGATGAACCCCCTTCTATGCATGCGTGGCGGGTTGCTTTCATCACACCACGACTGCAAACAGAGGTTTTGTATTTTACATTTTTAAAAGCTCCAATGCCCTTCCAAGTACATCTGGGTGGTATGAGCATGTGTGGTTGGTTGGTCATGAGAAACATCTGCATGTAACACCCTGACCTATCTGCATTTATAGAAACATAGACGTTGACGGCAGATAAGGACCGCAAGGCCCATTCAGTCTGCCCATTTCTTTTTCTACCTTATAAATGTGCCATCGGCCTTTGCTCTGTCAGTGGCCTATCTATTCATACTTATCTGTATTGCTCCCTTATGCCTATCTCATGCCTGTTTGAAGCCCTGCACTGTATTCATAGCCACCACTTCCTGAGGTAGGCCGCTCCATGCATCCACCACCCTTTCTGTGAAAAGAATTTCTCACATTCCCTCAAACGGCCTCCTCTAATCTCATCGTATCCTCTTGTCCTGCTATTTTCTTATATTTAAACATGTTAGACTCTTTTACCTTGTTAATGCCCTTGAGGTGTTTGAATGTCTTGATCACATCACCTCTCTCCCTCCTTTGCTCAAGGATATACATATTGAGCCTGTTAATCTGCCTCATATGTTTATGATGCAGTCCCTGCACCATTTTGGTTGCCTTCTCTGACTGCCTCAATTTGGTTAATGTCCTTGTGAAGGTGTGGCTCTCCAGTACTGCACGCAGTACTCCAGATGGGGCCTAACCAGTGTCTTGCAAAGAGGATTATTACCACCTCTCACGACTTGTGATACTCCTACTAATACACCCCAACATCTCCTAGCCTTACCTACTGCTTTAGAGGTCTGCTTGATGATTTCAGGTCATCAGTGATGATGATGCCCAAGTCTCTTTCTTCCTTTGTGACTGCCAGAAACTCCCCTCCCAGCCTATAGGTGGCTTCAGGGTTTCTCTTCCCTATGTGCATGATCTTGCACTTCTTTGCATTAAATCCCAGTTGCCACTCTTCTGACCATTTTGCTAGTTTATCCAGATCTCTTCTCATTCTGCCCACCCCATCTGGATCATCTACTCTGTTGCAGATCTTGGTGTCATCTGCAAAAAGACAAGCCTTACCCTCTAGTCCATCTGCAAGGTCACTAATGAAGATGTTGAAGAGGACTGGCCCCAGGACTGATCCTTGAGGTACCCCACTTGTGACTTGCATCTCTTCTGACTGTATACCATTTACCACCACTCTGTTTTCTGCCAGTCAACCAGTTTGACACCCAGTTGACCAACTTCTGATCCACCCCGAGCCTATCCAGCTTATCAATCTTCTATGTGGAACAGTGTCGAAAGCTTTGCTGAAGTTAAGGTAGGTGACATCAACTGCTCCCCCTTGGTCCACCACTCTGGTTACCCAGTCAAAGAAATCTAAGATCAGTTTGGCAGGGCCTTCCTTTTGTAAACCTATGCTGTCTTGGATCCTGTGCCCCTATGGATTCCAGGTGTTGCACTATCCTTTCCTTAAGGAGTGCCTCCATAATCTTGTCCACTGCTGAGGTAAGACTGACTCATCTGTAGTTCCCTGCCTCCTCCCTGCTACCAGTCTTGTGGAGCGGGATCACATGAGCCCTTCTCCAGTCTTCTGGGACCTCTCCTGTGCTCAGAGACTAACTAAACAGTTCTGCTAATGGATCTGCTAGTTCCACCCTTAACCCCCTTAAAGTACCCTGGGATGTATGTCATCAGGTCCCATTGCCTTGTCCACCCTGAGCTTAGCGAGCTCTTGTAGGACCCTTCTTTTGTAAAGGGAGTAGTGCTCACCTCCCTCCCCCCTGTGTCCATGGTGCTCAGCTGTGGGCCCTGCCCTACCTTCTCTTCAGTAAATACTGAGCAAAAGTATCTATTTAGGATAGATGCTTTTACAGGGTCCTCCTCCTCCTCACATGCCCCCTCTTCACCTTTGAACTTAGCAATACCCCCTCTGGACTTTCTCCTTTCACTAATTTATCTACAGAAAGTCTTGTCACCTTCTTTTTACTGTTCGTGCTAGTGTTTCCTCAGTTTGGGACTTTGCCTGCCTTACTGCCTTCCCTGCTTCCCTTAGGGCAGTTTGGTATGCCTCCCTATCTTCATCCCGCTGTGTTCCCTTTTATTTCCTGAAGGTCAGCCTTTTGGCTCTGACCTTTTCTGCTACTGCATTTGAGAACCAAAGTGGTTTCCTTCTTCTTTTGCACTTCCTTTTCTGTCCAACACAATGGGATGTTGCTTCAAGTATTAAATCCTTAATGCTTGCCCACTCTGCCTGTACCCCTTCACCTGTGTTTCTTTTTGCCAGGGCTAGCTTAACTCTGTTGGCCATCTTATCAAAGTCAGCTCCTCTGAAGTCCCATATTTTTGCCTTGGAATGGGATGATTTAGATGTAGTGGCCAAGTTAAACCATACCACGTGATGGTCACTGGCCCCCAGGTGACCTTCTACCTGGAGATGTGATCCCTTCCCTGTTAGTCAGTACTAGATCTAGGATAGCCCTGTCTCTTGTGGGTTGTTGTACCAGTTGTTTGAGGCCTTCCCCCTGCAGGGAATCCACCATGTGTCTAGTTCTGGCAGATGTTCCTACTGGTATCGACCAATCTGTATCCGGCATGTCGAAGTCTCCCATTATCAGAACCTCCCCTTTAGCTGTCATGTTTTGTATATCTTCTAACAGTAATGTGTCTAAGTCCACCCCCTGGTCTTGGGGCCTGTAGACAACCCCAGTTCTTATGGCTGTCCCATTTCCTGTTTCCAGGGTGACCCACCGTTCTTCTGGCTCCTTATGTGTATTCTGAATTTCTGTAGCTTTGACATTTTCATTGACAAACAGGGCCACTCCACCCCCCTCCCCTTTTTTGCACCTCGGTCTCTTCTGAACAGTACACAGCCAGGTACTGAAGTCTCCCAAGTGTGGTTACTGGTAAACCATGTCTCACTAATTGCTACTATGTCCAGTTTAGCCTCTTGACATTATTGCCTGCAGGTCTGGGATCTTATTTCCCAGGCTGTGAGCATTTGTGTACATGATTTTCCAATGACAAGATTGCGGTGTGTTAGTTGTTGGGTGAGGTTTGGCATTTCCTCTATGTGTCGTATGGGGAGACTGACCTTTTTTCTTACCTGGTGATGCAAATGAACTGCAAACATGCTGAATCCCTGTTTGACCACTAGTAAACGTACATGAGCTGCCAGAGTTGGCTGCAGATTGCACAGCTGAAGGGGTAGGGACTGGTAAAAACTGCTGGGGCTTGCCATCTATACTGTGGATCAACATTACATATAAAAAAAACTAATAATAAATAGTTTTAAGCATGCAGAAACTGAGTTAAAGATACCACAAAGTAGGCCCCCAAATGGCCCAGCAGCAAAAACTGTGCAGCCGTGCGACTATCTGGGTTTGGAAGCCAGCACAAGTCATCACATCGGGAGGAAGGCCAAAGCTATGACAGCTGCCGCTCAGCTGTGTGTCTTAGTGTGGGAGGGTTAGCAGCAAGTTCTGCCACCACAGCGACCCCTGCAGCTGGAGCAGGGAGCTTGCACCTGCCACAGGGGAAGCTGTGGCTGTGTGAGGCTGACAGAGGCACCGCTCCCACCAATAGAGATGGGAGGAAAGAAATTGTTGGAGAAAAACCCAGTATCTGTCTGAATGACAGTTGGGTTCAACCTAATCAGGGTATATCCCCGAGAAATGAGTTGCCAGCCGAGGGGGGAATCAATATTAAAAACAAACCAAAAAAAAAAAAAAAAAAACACAGTGAAGAATCAGAGGAGTCAGGACAACTGCTTGATTTGTTGCCATGACTTAGGGTGTTTAGGCAGGCCAGGGAAGAGTCGTGTCTCAGCCTGGGAAGGGTGGTGCCATGTTCCAGTGTGCATGTAAGGCTGTACACTGCACTAGAGTGGCACTGGCAGGAGGGTCAAGGGACAACCCAGAGGACAAAATGCAGGAGGCAAATGAAGATCCTGGCACTCTCAGGCCCCATACCCACACAGGTTTCCTCAAGACGTGTGTAAACGTACATGAGTTGCCAGAGCTGGCCAAATAGCCAGAGGGGTGCACCAGCCATGAGTATTAGCAACATTGTAAAAAATATAAGTAAAAGACCGGCCCAGTGGCATGGAGGTCTGAGGCTAGGTGGCGCAGCAGCAGTCACCCACCAGGTTGACTGGCCGTGGACACTGTGGCTTCCCTGCATCTTTACGTAGGTGCACACTGATCCAGGTGTGTGGGGGGGCGCCTTGGAGGGGAAAAAACCTTCCATCGACTGGAGGACAGCAGCAGGTCCCCGCAGGCACTGCACCACCTCCCAAGGCACCCACCCTACCATGGTGGTACAAGAGGTGAAGGTACGTCACAAGACTGGGGGTAGACACCAGAAAGGAGCCAACAGAGTGGAAGGTGGCAGAAACATAAGATGGAAAAATATGCATATAATTAAATGCCAGGAAAATCTTGCTGTTCTAGGGTACACAAGGCTGGCTCCATGGCACAAAGTGGTGTGCGATCTACTTAGCACTATCAACTCGGGTTTGTGCCTTCAGCCCAGGACAGCAGGTGCGGAGGCTAGCAGGGACGGAAACAAAGTATTCGTGGGGACACACTGTTCCTCACTAGCCATCAGCCACATAGACAAAAGCTAACAGTTTTCCTAAGGGGCTAGAGAAATTCCTATCTCAGTTGTTCGTCACAGTGGTGAAATCTCTAAAGGTAGTAGACGTATCATTTTTCTACAAAAATATACATTCTCTGTAGGAGGAATGCGGCTACCATTTAAATATTTCAGTGGCATTAGCATTTTTTAGAGTTTCTTTAGACTCTGTGTTTAACAAAAGAAAGGTTCTAGTGGGAACACATGGGAGGGTCGAAAATAACATTGTTCAGAGAGAAACTCCTGGTGGTGGATGTTCAGAAAGCAACGCCCAGTGATGGATGTTCAGAGAGCAGCTCCTGGTGGTGGTGCTTGGGACAGCGTGGGTAACCATGTGCGTTTTGGCAATCCCCCACCTTGGACACTAATGGGTGTACACTCTGGTGGGTGGTGGGAGAAGGCAGGAAACAGAACAAGGAAACACTGGCTCAGCACACAAGAGGATGCCCTTGCGGCACCCTCAAGCCACCCACCACTCAGTGCTCCACAGCAGTCCCTCAGCCACTGTCCCAATAAAAATGCAGCTTCCCAAGTTTGAGAGTGAACCAGGACTGCAGGAGGGCTGGCCAGGTGGGGGGTGGGAGTATCCAGACAGCTCGCCTTCTCCAGGGAGGAAGGGAAACCGGCACCAACCACACACTGACCTCTAGCGACTGCTAGGGGGTAGGCCAGCCAGGGACTAGTATTGATGGCCGACTGGCAAAGGCGGCAGATGTCTGCACATCATGGGCAGGAACACGCCCAGACGTGCACTGTGGTCACTGCATGTCCACCTCCACACGGGCCGGGGGGTCAGGGAGAACCACACCGACAAGAAAAAAAAAAAAAAAAAAACTTGATGACAAGGAGTATGATGCCAGAGATCCTTGCAGCCCAATGTGGGGTATGTCTCCTAGCCAACAACACAGTGAATGAGCTAATACAAAAAATAAATAAATAAAAATTATATACACACACATACATATAAATAAATCTTCCTCCCCCAGCAGTCACAGGGTCAAGGGTCCAGAAGGGATACTGCACAAACAGATGGTGAAGAACCAGATGATGCTGGAGACTACCTTCGGCAGTAAAGGGAATATGATGGGCAGCGAGGCCTCCGAGAGTAAAATTAAATAAAAATTAAAAAAAAAGTATGGATGGCTATCTAACCTAGCAGCAGCATTTCCGTTTGCCATCTAGACAACCCAGCTTCCATCTCCTTCCACTGCCCTCTGGTGGCCTGAAGTGGGGGAAGGCATGACACAAGGGACGGTGCAAGCTGTCCAACTGCAGCGGCCTTACGTCAACACGCACCCATTTGCCTGGCAAGTGATGCAGAAGTGTCATGCAACCAGAGTGTGGATAGGCAGGGCTGTTCTGAAGGTAGGATGGGGCTCACCCACCCCTCCAATGTCCCTGACAGACATTCTACTGGGTCACACCTCTAGGCCATACCCCAGGAAGGGATAAGGGAGGGCTTAATGGGAAAAATACCCAAGCAGTTCCAGGCACATGAAGTTTCCCCACCTCCATTCCACAGCAGGGCCCTACTGACTCCTTCCACACCTCGTCTGCTCCTCCTTCCAGACTTCAACCATCGCATGAAGTATCCTCCTCACGGCTTGGAACTAACCACAGCATCGGCACCAACATCCACCAGATCCCACTTCCAGAAGATTCTTGGGGAGTGGGGAGCCCCAAAGACCCCACAATGGGGGACAAACCATGGAGATGAAGGACAGGGTAAGCACCCAGAGAAAGTGAGTGACAGGGCTGGAAGGGGCAGACCAGACGGAAACCAGTTGGAGGAGCATAAACACGAATAAAAAAGGAAAGCTGCAGAGGTATGCAGGCGAACAAAGCTATGTCAGCTAAGCCCTAGAACAGTACTGCCTGGTGAACTGCATCATTATTAGCAAAAGGAAAAAAAATTATTCACATATGTACTGTATTTTGTTTGTGTTGAACGGAAAAGGAGAGCTAGACAATACTGCCCATTTTCAGCCTTGTCAGGGGGAATTCAGATGCAAAGCAAATGAAACTGAACTAGGTTAAAGCAGCAGTGCAACAAAAATGGGCACACATACAAAAAAAAAAAAAAAAGAAGATTATTCCAGGCATCTACCAGCTTTATTTGGTGGTAAAATGTTTATAGTTTCACAAAGATCTGAGTCTCTTATAACCTTAACCTCACCTGAAGAATTCACCCCCACAGTTTGGGATACACTCAGCCACTTTGGTGCAGTATCGAGCAACAAGTTAAACGCACCAAAAACAGAGATCTTATATGTCTCCCCCTCGGCTGCCTTAAAGGGAAGCAGTAGTTTGCAGTAGTTAGCTTTGCTGAGAAAAGCGCCTTTTTTCTTGTGGCGCAGAGTAATTTAATTACGAAAAGTCCACTACCCAAAGTATGGCAGACGCTGGGGCAGCTCCATTAACTGTAAAGGTGTGGCACCGCACCATGCGTTTCTATACAAATGCACTGAAGCGCATGGTGTGGCGCCGCACCTTTACAGTTAATGGAGCCGCTCCAGCATCCGCCATATTTCCAGGTAACTGACTTTTCGTAATTAAATTACTTTGCGCCACAAGAAAAAAGGCGCTTTTCTCAGCAAAGCTAAACCGGAGGGTAAAGTTTGCAGGGGAGGGGGGAGCCCCTGCAAACAACTGCTTCCCTTTAAAGGGCAGATATCCCCTTCGATGCAACAAAGGTGCCATTCTGTTACCTTGGGATCAAACTCACCAAAAATCTCACACACTCAAGAGTTCCTTAATACTGAACCTTTAAGTCAGCAAATTACCATGGATATAAGTGGTCCCAACTACATTTGGGCTTCTTCCACAGAATAGAGGTCATTTGACAGAATGTTCTCCCTGGGCTCCTCTACTACCTTCAAAAACACTGCTACTGATGCAGTCTCTTTTACTTTAAATCTTGTAATGGGGACTTCCGGTGCAGCGCTCAGGAGAATGGCGGCTTAGCTAACCAGCTCCACACTCCCCCCAGCTAAATTTGCTCGTCTAGCCCTCGGAAAGCTTCTAAAAATTAGACTGACAGTATAATAATGGCTAGCAAGAGATCTAAAGGGGGTAACAATCGCTTCCACTTACTTGCACCAGAATCGGAGCCTTCTGATCACGAGCTGTCTGAAGGGGAAGCCTCTCATAGTGCGGCCCAGAAACCCTGCGCACAAGGTAAAACCTCAAGCCACGAAACTAGAAAGCAACCCAGCATGGACCAGAAGCTTGATAAAATATTGGTTGAAATCCTGGACTTGAAAACAGATTTCTCCACATTTAAACAAGAAGAAGAGACTGTGCAAAAAGAAATATCGGATAACTGTTCACGGGTGTCAGAGCTTGAGCAAACCGTTCAGGAGGAAGGCGAGACGGTGACCCACATGCACACCATGCTGCAGCAAATTACCACTCTCTGCCATCTTACAATGGGGAGGCAAGAAGACACTGAGAATCGCCATCATCGTCGTAACCCAAGGATATATGGTATTCCGGAGAATAGCGAAGGCCAGGATTTGGAGGGGTTTATTACCACAGTGTTCCACTCTTCTCTTACTTTGGACCCAAATTTAGATCTAGAAATTGAACGTACGCACAGAGCGCTAGGCCCGAAGCCCTCCCATCCTAATACCCGACCACACTCTATCATCATTAGGTTTCTTCATTACAGTACTAAGGAACTTATTTTGAAAAAGGCTTGGGCTATGGGAAAAAAGTGACTTATGGCACAGAGCAAATTTTTCTGGACAACGACTATGTGCCCGCAACAATGCAGAGGAGGGCCTATATTCCCCTGTTCCCCATACTCCACCAAAAACAGCTAAAATTCAGGACTCCTTACCCCAGCAGGCTGGTTGTATAATATCCCACAGGACAGGTGGCCTATGATACGGCAGATGAGGCGATCCAGGACTTTTCTTCTAGAGGACTCCCACTACCAACTAATACCACTAATCCGCGGCGGCCTCAGCGGGAAGACAGACTATCCAGAGCAGGCCAGCAAGAGGCTCTCGTCGCCATTAAGCAACTCTTAGCCCAGTTTGTGAGACAGAATAACTGAAATACCCTGTAAGATGATCTGGTGCGGTGTGGTGAGTGATTTCTGACTTCCTAACCTCTGCGCTCTCCCCTGTGGGGGTATACGAGGATCAAGAGGGGGCTGTGAACACCGGGGCCAGACTGGGATCTCCAGAGGAGGCAATAAAATAAGAACAGCTCATACCTCTCACAATAGCGAGGGAGTAGGGAAGAGGGGGGCCCGGGCCTGGGGTATTCCAGAGACTCCAAGAAGAAAAGGGGGGGGACCCAAGACCGCAGACTGCTGAGCTCGGCCCAGAGATCAAGGCAACACAGACTACCAGTTAACACCGACCCTTAACCTGGCTAGTGCATTTAATTCACAGTGGCAGCAAGGGAGGTCGCATAGGGGAAACAAACTGGTTCGGGGAGCTGTTGGGCACTAGATCGCTGGATAACATTTAAATTACTTAGTCCCCATGGGTTGACTTGGAGGCTAACGCCCCTGAGCCCCCAGGGAACACAAAATTTGGCCAAGGATAACCAGCAGATTTGGAAGGTGCTAGGTTCTCAAACACATTGCTCACTAAATCCCCTTCATAAAAGAGGGTGACCTCCTGGGTCCTGACTGCTTATGGCTCTGATGGTATGGCATAATTGAGAGCTGGGCCAGAGAAGAGGCATAGGGAGCTAGGGCTGGTTTGAACACTGGGGCCTGGGGCAAGGTGGGGCAGTTGGGGTTGCCACCCCACACCAGAAACATACTAAGAAATAACTTAGCTGAAAGGTGATAAACGGAGTCTTGGGGGTTCCCGTGGAGGGCCCTGCTTCCACAAAATACGAGAGCCCATGTGGCTCTTTCTTAAGGCCTCTAGGACTGACCTGGGGGTCTCCCCCTTACCTGGGGGCCAGTCACTCTATATCCGGTCTAACTTCCTCAGTCGGGGAAGAGGAGAGAGAGGGAGGTCGGGTATATTTTCAAGCTTGGTGTGGTGTATTCCTATATTAGGGTCCTTTACTGCTGTGATGGTGGACATTTTACGTTGTTGGCGTAGACGGTATGCCAGGAGGCGGGAGGCCCAGGGGCCAATCTTGCCATCTCTCTGATGCAGATATGCCAATGCCACTTCCATCCGGGATATACTGCCTACGGCAATGCATTACCTTGGGGGCATAATCATTTTCAAAGAGCCTGCTTGTGTGGTAAATAACTGTACCTTGTTTCCAGGCAGAGTGAAGTACAGACTCCTTTTCTTGAAATTTTATTAAAAAAAAAAAAAAAAAAAAAAAAACCACACATCGAACGAGGATCATTCGGGGGCACGCTCCTGCGGCCAGTCTTGGGCCTGAAGTACGGTGGGCCCTCTCTAATTCCAGTGTGAGGTTCTCTGGCATAGTAATTACTTCCTTCAGGAGCTGTCTGATGAACTGCAGCATATCTGAGCCCTCCGATCCCTCCGGGACACCAAAGATACGTATATTACGTCTGTTTTGGCTTTCAGCGTCCTCTGCCCTTGCCTGCAGGCTCTGGATGTTCTGGTGGAGGTGTGCTATTGCTTGCTCAGCACTATCGACCCGCCGATCCACGCTGGTTGCTTGTAATTCGAGAGATTCCTGCTGTTTCTCCAATTTTGAGATATCCGGTGTAGCGCCGCAGCATTGGATCTCATCTCTTTTCTGAAATCCCTCAGCTCGTTTAAAACTAGGGTCATCTGTCTTTGGATCGTGGATAATGGAAGACGCTGTGTCCGGGATCTGCCTTGGCACGAGGAGGTAGAGGCCTGCGAGCCCTCACTACCCGAGTCCCCCTCCGATAATCCCCCATCATCTCCTTCCACAGGCGGCTTTCGTGCAGGTTGGTCACCCTTCCTTGGCATTATTGCAATCCTCTGTGTGTAGATTAGTAAATCGATTGGCTGAAATGTTTGAATTACAAGGATTTTTTAAGGGCTAGGTGGGAGCTCGTTGAATTAAGCAGCCATTAGGCGTGAGACGTCCAGGAGACTCATCTTGATACCACTGAACATCAAAAACTATTAACATTTGGATTTTCCCCAAGTGATACAATTCTCGTACAGGAGGGGTAAGAGACAGGGGCAATCATATTTATTCCTAAGTCCTCTCCTTTTATCCTGACGGATCAATACACTGATCTGGAAGGAAGATTAGCTGTAGGCACAGTCCAGGGCCAAATATTCACTATTTGTAAAATATAAATATATATATAAATAAATAAATATAAATATATATATCCACACACATACAGTGCCTTCAGAAAGTATTCACCCCCCTTGGATTTTGTCACATTTTGTGATGTTGCAAACTCAAATTAAAATACATTTATATAGGATTTTTTTGTCACATATCTACACAAATTACTCTATAATGTCAAAGTGGAATGAAACTTCTGGAATTTTTTGTACACGTAATTTAAAATAAAAACCTGAAATGTCTTGATTTGATAAGTATTCACCCCCTTTGCTATGACACTCTAAATTGAGCTCAGGTGCATCCAATTTCCTTGTGAGATCACTCTAAAACTTGAATGGAGTCCACCTGTGGTCAGTTCAAATGGTTGACATGATTTCAGAGGAAATACACCTGTCTATATAGGGTCCCATTGTTGACAGTGCATGTCAGAGCAGAAACTCTACCATGAAGACCAAGGAGCTGTCCGTAGAACTCCGTGATAGAATTGTGAGGAGGCATAGATCTGGGGAGGGGTATAAAACATTTCTAGGGTGTTGAAAGTTCCCAGGAGCACAGTCAAGTCCATCATTAGGAAATGGAAAGATTACGGAACCACCCAGACTCTTCCTAGAGCAGGCCGTCCTCCCAAACTGAGCAACCGGGCAAGAAGGACCTTGGTCAGGGAAGTGACCAAGAACCCAATGACCACCCTGACAGAACTACAGAGTTCCATGGCTGAGATGGGAGAACCTGTCCAGAGGACAACAATCTCTGCAGCACTTCACAGATGTAGCCTCTATGGGAGAGTGACTAGACAGAAGCCACTCCTGAGAAAAGGCCACATAATAGCATGCCTGGACTTTGCAAGAAGGTACGTGGCAGACTCCAAGACCATGTGGCAAAAGATTCTCTGGTCTGATGAAACAAAAATTGAACTCTTTGGCCTGAATGCAAAGCACTATGCCTGACACAAACCGAACACAGCTCATCACCCGTGTAACACCAACCCTACCATGAAGCATGGCGGTGGCAGCATCATGTTATGGGGATGCTTTTCAGCGGCAGGGACTGGGGCACTTGTCAGGATAGAGGGAACAATGAATGGAGCCAAATACAGGCACATCCTTGAGGAGAACCTGCATCAGTCTGCAATAGACCTTGGACTGGGGCGAAGATTTACGTTCCAACAGGACAACAACCCCAAGCATACAGCCAAAGCAACACTGGAGAGGCTTCAGAACAAGAAGGTGAATGTTGTTGAGTGGCCCAGCCAAAGCCCAGACTTGAATCCCATTGAGAATCTGTGGAAAGACAAAGATTGCGGTTCACCGACGCTCCCCATCCAACTTGACAGAGCTTGAGCAAATCTGCAAGGAAGAATGGGCGAAAATCCCCAAATCCAGATGTACAAAGCTGATACAGACATACCCAAGAAAACTCAAAGCTGTAATTGCTGCCAAAGGCTGCTCTCAAAGTATTAACTCAGGGGTGAATACTTAAGTAAACAAGATTTCAGTTTTTAATGTTTCATACATTTGTGTTACACAATAAAAATATTTTTGCCCCTTTAAATTGTTGAGTATGCTGTGTGAATCAAGGGGGAAAAAAAATCATTTCAATGCATTACAAATTCTGGTAGTAACACAACAAAGTGTGACAAAATCCAAGGGGGTGAATACTTTCTGAAGGCACCGTATGTATACTACATGTATAATATATATATATATATATATATATATATATATATATATATATATATATATATATATATATATATATATATATGTGTGTGTGTGTGTGTGTGTGTATGCATGTGTATCCCACCTCAAACTGATGCATCTACAGTACACAGATTAATAGACCACATTATCACTAGGAAGCAGGGGTTTTAGTGGTTTTTTTGGGGACTTAAATTGCCTTATGAATCCTTCTCTGGATTCATCGGCGGCTCGCCCATCAAAACAAACCACGGGACAGAGACATCTCAGACGCTTGCTGAAAGATGTAGGCTCGATTGACACTTGGCACCAGCTTAACCCCTCTAAGAGGAAATTTACATTTTACTCAGCTGCCCACAGCTATTACTCACGACTTGACTAGACCACTTACACATCAACCAGGAACATAAATCCTTAATTTAATGGGGCGGATACAAGTAATCTCCACTTATCGGATCATGCCCCAGTGGAGCTCGAGCTTAACATTATCCAAGAGAGGAAATCCACACAGTGGAGATTTAACCCCTCATTATTAAGAGATCCCGAATTTAAAGAATTACTGCAGAATAAAATCCCAGGCTCTCCAGTGGCATTGCCAAAAATATTATAAAGGAGAGGCCAAGGCCTCACGGCTATTGGCCTACAGATTGCGAAGGCAAACTAATCAGTTTATGATTAATAAAATAAAAGATCCCAGAACCAATCAACTAAAATACAGTTCCCAACAAATTCTAGGGGTATTCCAGGATTATCATCAATCTTTATACTCTAACCACTCCCCACCAGATGCCCCGCAAATTACCCAGTTTTTGACACCAATTAGACTCCCCTCCTTTAACCAAACTCAAAGAAAATATATTATATCCCCAATAACATCAGCAGAATTACAGCATACTCTTAAAAATTTGAAAAATGGGAAAAGCCCAGGCCCAGACGGTTACTGAGCCAAATTTTATAAAGCTCCGTGGGACCTACGTCAGGCCCCATTATTAGAAACCTTTCAAGCAAGCCATAACACTACCTCAACCCTCCCCTCATGGCGACAAGCAACAATATCAGCAATTATGAAACCCTGTAAACCCCCTTATTTATGTGACTCATACTGTCCAATATCTGTCCTAAATCAAGACTATAAAATGTATACCAGCATTTTGGCCCATTGATTAGATGATACACTTTCCGCTATTATACACCCCAATCAATCTGGTTTTATTAAAAACAGACAGACTACAGATATTAAACGAACCCTTTATCTTATTAGTACACACACAATCTCCACTCTGTTACTAAGTCTTGACGCCCAAAAAGTGTTGATCGTGTCTCCTGGGAGTTTTTACTCTCCACTCTGGATAAATCTGAATTCCTACAGGGATTCCTAGATACAACTGGAGGAATTTATACCTCCTCAGAGGCTGTAGTTAAAATAAATAGCTCCTATTCCGAAAGATTTCCTCTACAACGAGGGACCAGACAGGGTTGCACATTATCACTGTACTTGTTTGTCTCATATGTAGAACCTATAGCCCAGTTCCTCAGACAGCAGGCAAATCTATCTGGCTGTAACATTGAGGGCACCCACCATAAGGTGGCATATTATGCAGATGATCTGCTTCTATGTATCACCAACCCCGAACCCTCTTTGGACACATTAACTAAAATCTTACCGGCTATTGAGCATCTTACAGGCTATAAAATTAACTAGGATAAGTCAGAAGTGCTAGCTATAAATTATATTCCTACTCCAGATATCATGCAGAAATTCCCCTTAAAATGAAACAGACCATATAATAACATATCTTGGCATCCGGATCACATCTTGCCCCTCTTCATTACTAAAAATCAAACTACGACCAGGTCTTTCAGGAGATCCAGACAGACCTTAACAGGTGGTCTCGGTTACCTCTGTCAATATTACCTAGGGTACAATCCATACAGATAAACGTCTTACCTCGCCTCCTATACATAATGCAAAATATTCCACTACCCCCACCCACCATAAGGATATACTCAAATGAATAAAAGCCATAAATAAATTCCTCCAGAATAATAATAAAAACACAGAAGTGGCACTGTCCAGGCTCTATTTATCGAAGGGGGGGGGGGGTCTGGCACGCCCAGACCTAAATAAATATCTAACGGCCACAAGTCTTATCCCATGTGATCAAATGGCTCCTCCCTATAATTCAATCCCCAGTATGGACAATGCTGAAAAGAAATCGGACAGACATACCTTTAAGTAATGACCAAGTCTACCATCCCATCCCCCTCCCCCGGGTGCGGATACGGCATCCATATTCACTAAAGCTATTCTCCAATATTGGAAAGGACTCCTTGCGACTAGGGAACACCAACCCCTGGCTAAATGGATGGCGATCCCATCTAGAGACCCTAAATTTTTAACGGGCAGCCTACATCAAAGCTTTCACTCGTGGCAAGAGAGAGGTTTGGCCCATTCCTTCCAATTCTACCAAAATGGTGTCTTCAAAACATTTCAACTACAGGGGGAATATTTACTACCTCATCAAGACTTCTTCAGATATTTACAGATTCGGCATTATTTGACAACTGAACTAGGCTCTTTCACCACAGACACCTCAACTGACCACTCTCAAAGCCCAGCAACACCTTATTTCTTGCTTTTATAAAGCATTACAACAGATCTCAAATCCAACCATCAAACTTACACAAACACAATGGGAATCTGAGATAAGCACTGGTCTGGATAAGACGGACTGGTTGAGAATACAGACATAACAGACCATTGGGCCTATTCTGCTAGCCTTTAGTATGTTAGAATATGGCAAATCCAACATAAAACCACATGTTCATACACTTGGCAGGAATTCTCTTGGAAAATAGCAGCCCGTTTTTTTCCGAGCGCCACAGATTACTGCAAAGTTTGTAAGAGGGGGAGACCCCTCCTGCAGGAGAAGCTATGGAGTGAGCCCGGCCACCCACACACATGTGCTATGGTCATGTGTGGTTCTCTCTGACTACTGGAATTCAATTAACCAACAGGTGAAGGAACTGTGCCCCTCTTTAGGGGACATTACCCCACAGATGTCCATTCTACTCCATTATCCAAGAAGTTTTCGGGACAAACATTCAATTTGCTTATTAAATATTTTGCTCCGAGCAGCCCAAAAAGTAATAACTAGATTGTGGCTGACCCCTGACCCTCCCTTATCTCTAAATGGGAAGATCTTATCTTTGAAATACATAAAATGGAAAACATGACAGCCTGTCTACAAAATACCAAACCACAATTATTAGACAGATGGTCCCAATGGTTTCTACAAACAAGTAGAGAAATAGAATGGAAATGGTGGGTTTAGAGTCCAAGATAATGCACAGAAACTCTTTTTTCTTTCAGGAGAGGAGAGGGGAAGGAAAATTTCATAAGGGTTTTAACTGAAGGGTCTGCACATGTGAGCACCAGGGTGGACCCCTGGTTGCACTAGAGCCTCCTCCCTGCTTCCAATGGAGCAATACGTTTAATCAGTATGACAGCCCATTACTGATAAATTTGACAAACGAAAATTACATGTATTGAATCTAAACTAATAAATTGTAAAGCAATAACAAGTATTTATTATGCACAATGACTAATGTAATTTATGAATGTCCTGATGTCTCACATTTTAATAAAAAAAATGTTAAAAAAAATAAATAAATCTTGTAACAGAATTTTCTCTTGTTTTATATGGCAAGGCGTACCACCTTGAATGCACTTCTCCCTGCTGTATCTGTCATGTGGCAGACGAGATAAACTTCCCAATACAAGATGATATGCCCAAGCTGCTTTCATACATACGCTGTGTATCTGGCTGACAGACACACAGCAATCATACTGGAAACTACATATTTTCAACTTAGATTACCATCTATTTAGCCACGCACCTCAATATAAACCCATTTCAAAATTCACATGATTTATAGTAGAGATTTTCAAACAAACAATGGTCCATCCTACCATCAAGGCTCATAGTGCCAGAACAGCTGCTTCAATTACAGGCACCAGCGTACAATCAGACATCCACCAGATCTCGCGGACTCAGCCATGCAGCGAAGTCAACTGGGCCTTTGATGTTTTTATCAGCTCATCGCCTCAAAGGGAGATGCACCTTATGCAACAATACAAACAACTTACCATCTCCCTCAGACACCATTACCTGTATCTAAAGCTTCACACATATATCCAACGCCAGGGTAGATCATTCTCTAGCATCCCGGAGAGGCGGCTTCTTCTGGTGTAGCTCTTGCAGCTGCACCTGGAAGGCAACTCCACCGATCACCTCATCGGTCAACTAATTAAAGCACTACAAGAAGCCCACCTGAACGCCACAGATCATATTTTACAGAGGTGGAACAATGAACTTCAAGTGCAGTATACACTGGAGGTACGGCACAAATACTCGCTTCAGGCCTACAGGGCGACCTCGGCAACCACCTGGCCTGAATTTCCCTGGAAGTGCAGGTACAGATTTTTCTGAACACCCGATATTGTACCTAAATATGCAGGTCCGCACAGGGCTTCCTGCTGGAGGAACTGTGGGGTCACCACAGCTAACCACACTAGAATTTTTTTTTTTTTTTTTTTTTTAATATATAAATAGCTGCACCCTGCTGCTCCCCTATTGGCATGCTGTAATCAGAGAGCTAGAGGACATGTTCAACAGCCATGGGCAATCATCCTTCCATAATCCTTCAGGCCATCCCTCCCCCAAAGGGGCCCTAACCTGCTCCTGACCCCAATACTGTCAGCTAAAAAAGCCATTACACGACAATGGCTCACTACTAAACTTCCTACAATGGAAGGCTGGAGGAAAATTGTTCTGGAAATTTACTACTTAGGAAGAATAACGTACTCGTTTCACAATACACTCCCCATTTTTTGAAAGCAGACGGAGAAGATGGATCACGTCCCAAGCATTAAACTACCCTGATTTTCTACCATGAAGCATACCCTTCCCCCCTCACTTGCTTCTTTCTCTCTCTCTCTCTCCCCCACCCCCGTTCTTCATTTCTTTAGTTCACTATCTTAGACGCTCTCATTAAAACTAGAGGAGTACCATGACTATTAGAATACTTTTTCTGTAGTACAATATCGCTTGTTCAGGCTATAGACCAGCAGATCAACTCACTGTGTCATAGCTCTGCATCTCAAACTGGTTAAAATTTAGGTCTACCTTCTCTGTGCAATGTACTGCCCTCTTGTACTCCTACCGGTCTTTATTATTGAAAGCTAATAAAAATTTCAAATAAAAAAAAAATATTTTATAAAATGTTCTAATTTCCAATCAAACCCTCCAGTCTTTTTTTTCATTTTTCTCTGTACTTCGCCATAGTGTTAGCTATCCACCTTAGCCCACTAAAATCCATGCACTCACCACCCTCCTATTGCTCGCCAATTTCCACTGCCTAGCCCACACTACTCGCCTCTCCTGCCTCGCTTAAAATTGCTTTGGCTTAGTCCCCACCACCTGTTCCTGCTCACCTCACCCTCCTTTTCCCTTATGCCAACCCTCCGCCTACCCTACCCCTCCACCTACTCTCACCTTTCTATACTACTACCCAAAACATTGTACTATGGCTTTTACTCTGGAAGTCTTAAACAAACATCACCCAATTAATACCTAGAAAGAGCCATATTTCCTAATTGGAAACTGCCACATCATTATAACTCACTAACGATCACCCTCTACTGGGACTCCAGAAGACAATCCAAGCATCTTAAAAGTACAAGCAGAAACTCACCCAACCTATTATGAACTACGAATGGCATCGCTGAAACTCCTGCTCCTCCTACTTTAATATCTGTGGGATACACCCAAACCCTGGTCCTGTTGCACTGAAGCGACAAAACAGGGAAAGTTGGTAGGTGTCTCTCCATTATCACTCTAAATATCTGCAGCCTCCTTCCCAAATTGGCATCTCTTCAAAATCTCACTGGACAAAAAAAACCCTGATATACTAGCCATTGTGGAAACCTGGCCATCTCCCAGCACCCCGGATCATGCGGTCTCGCTTGAAGGCTACAATCTTTTCAGACTCGACCGGGCAAGCAAGAACGGTGGGGGCTGTGCTATCTACATAAAGGACAACCTCTCCTGTCAACGCGGCAGCTTCACCCCCACAAATACGCAGATGCAACTCCTCCCTATCAAACTGCTTCTTGGTGCACAAAACAAAGTTCTCACAGTGGCCGCAGTCTATATCCTCCAAAAGACCACCATGCCAGTATTAAGTCTACTTGATTTTGTTAGTCTGCAGCCCTCTGAAAATGAGCTCCTCCTCCTCGGGATTTCAATATAAACTGGCTCCTCTGACACTGGCTCTTACAAAGATGACATGCTAGCAGCAAACCTGACTCAGATGGTAACCTCCCCACCCAGAAAATTACAAAACTGGTACAAGCACCTTTACTGACTGGGTTCTCACAAATCACCCTGACCGGATAAAAACATTAAAGTCCTCCCTGACTCCCTCAGTGACCACTCCCAGTGTCCTGTACCTGGTCTAATAAATTTCTCAAGCCACCCCCAAAGTTATAACAAGCAGAGTATTGCCTTATGGGAATCTTATCAAGTTGAAAACCCATCTCCTACAACAGGACGGACGCCAATCCTTGAATCAACTGATATTAATACCGCACTAGAATACTTCATTAAATCTTTCAACTCTGCATGCGACTTATATACCCAGTAAAAACGAAATCAAAGCGCCATCAAATCCGGGTGGATTACTGCCAAACCACTTGCCGAGCTCAAGGTTCGGGACCACCTCTGGGCAGTTGCCAGAGACACAGGTTCACCTCATGATACCCTAAAATACAAGCAGGCACAAAATAGATGTACCTCACAAATTAGGCAAATGAAGAGCGACTATTTCAAAATGCCTTTGAATCCACCTGGGTGATGGAAGAGCTTTTGGGACAACATCCGAAACATAATGGGTAAACAATCAAAATCCACCTATCATTATGAAAGTTGATGGATCCACCACTCTTGACCCAAAGTCTATTGCAGATGCGCTTAATAAGACATTCACAGACCTTAGTGGGTCCTCCCCAGATTTCTTCTCGGACTTACCTGTGCTTAGCCTAGTATCACAAAACACCCTCGAGACAAACCACAATTTTACTTCAAGAAAATCAAAGTGCACGTACACACAAGTACATAAGAAAGGCCTGCTCCAAATCCAGAACAAGTAGTGACACGCTAGATCTAAAATCCTGTCTCACCCTGGATGAAGTAATTCACCCCTTGCAAAAATTCTTAATCTGTCACTTTGCCAAAGTCAATTTCCCAACAAATGGAAATCTGCCATAGTTACGCCAGTGCACAAAGGGGGGGACAAAACCTCAACAGGAAACTATCGACCAATATCAATACTCCCTCCCCTCTCCAAAGCACTTGAACGAATAGTGGCAGACCAACTCTCTGATTACAGAGTAGATTGTATTTGTCCAGGTAATCAACAGCACGGCTTTAGGAAAGGACATAGTACAACAACAGCCTTACTTGATTTCTCTGGAGAAGTCCACTCAGCCCTGGACAAAGGGTGCCAAGCAGGTGCAGTCTTTATCGATCTTACAAAAGCTTTCGACACAGTCCATCATGGCCTACTTACCTCCGTACTTTCTAGCCTAGGCCTGGCCGAAGGTCCTTGTACTTGGGTAAAAAGTTACCCAATCGGTCACAGGCTGTAAAAATCTCTAATGAACTCTCCGACTTCAAACCAGTTCTCTCGGGTGTACCACAGGGATCAATTCTTGGACCGCTCCTCTTTAGCCTGTTCCTTAACTCCCTCCCAGATATCTGCCAGGAGAAAATAATCTTATACGCCAATGATGCTGTAATTCTCTCTCCCACAAGGATCCAAACTCCTACTGAAAAGCCTGCAACTTGCTTTCTCTAGTGTTGAAAGGTGGTTCCTGGATAGTAAACTTGTGCTAAACCACAATAAAACAAAAGCCATGCTCTCTCCGATCACCAAAACGAAAATAGGCATACTCCATTCACCATACAAACCTCTCAGGAATTACACTGGACCAAGTAAATACTTTCAAATACCTTGGCATCACTTTTGACCAAGGGCTCACCTTTGCAACCCACATTGACAACACTGCGAAAACAGTGAACCAACGCTTTGGAATACTATTTCAGAATCAATTTCTAAATCAAGCGGCATTGAGAATAGCTATACAGAGTTCCATAATCTCAATCATTGACCATGGCCTTATTTTTATGACTCGCTACCTCCACTGCTCTAAGGCGTATCTCAATCACTCTAAATAAGGCCTGCTGCTCCTCACGGGGCTCAAAGACTGACTCACACGTGGTGATCTGTACTATGAATCAGGCTGGCTGAACCTATCAAATCGTCTTATTTATCTCACCTGCACAATGGCAAAAAATCTATCTTGGGACTGACTCCATTATGTATTCAAAACCCACTCCGACTGAATCCTGGCTCACGACCCTCCACCAGATCTTGAACGCCAACCTTTCCTGGTTCCGAGATGCCGAACTGCACAGGGACAAAGATCTTTCAGACACAGGGCCCGGACATGGTTCAATGCCTTAGTCCACCTACTCTATCCCCAAACTCGCTTGAAGCTTTCAACCATGCTCTATGCCCACCTCACTACCACTAGCAACTGTGATTGCGCTTAGATAAAGACTACTACCTCATGTCCATCCTCACATCTGAGGCCTCTTCCTCCTGACTAATGAACCCTCTGGTACCTCTACTACTTCCTATCTCCCACCCAAACTCACTCCCCTTTTTCCTGTCCCTCTCACTTACTCTCCCGCTCACCACCTTCCCTCCTCTCTAGCCTCCTTTGGCGCCATGATCACCCTCTCCCTGAAGTTTCCTTTAACCTCGAATTGTCTACCGCTTGAACCTGTTATAGCTTGTTTTCTATGAAACTTAAAACGCTACTGCCTTAAACTGTTAATAGCAAATTTATGATGTAACTTTCCTGTCTGGTTTTACCTGTAATGTGTATCGTGCTTTGTTAAATGTTCTTTGTGACGTGGAACCTTTGTAAAAGAGCCCTGGCTCAAAGGTATTAATTCCTAGACTAATAAACTAAACTAATTTGTCGGCCACCACATTTGGCTTACAAGTAGCACTGTAGACCTGGCAAGGGTTAGGATCGAGAAAACTAAAAAACACCTCACAGCGTACAGCCAGGGAGCACCAACAAACAGGTATGCTAATTTTTTTTTTATTATTATTATTAACTATAGCTGAAACTAGATTTTTGCAAAAACATTTTTCATTGCACTGCTGCTTTAATCGGTTGGTGCTATTTAAAAACACAGAAACATAGAATCTGTCAGCAGATAAGGACCTCCTGACCCACCCAGTCTGCCCTATTTACCCTACCTATAGTGAGGCAGAGACCCTATTCTGTCTTGAGGCTTTCTCCCTCCTTACCTCCAAGATCCCTCTGTGTTTATACCCATGCATTCTTGAATCCTGTAACCATTTCACCCCACCACCGCTTCCGCTTGGAGTCTGTTACATGCATCCACCACTCTCTGTGAAGAAATACTTCCTCACATTACCTGTGAGCCTCCCCCCTTCTGTCTTCATAGTGTGGCCCCTTGTCCACAAGCATCTTTTTCTGTGGAAGATGTTTCCTTCTTGTACCTTATTTTTACCTTTGCAGCATTTGAATGTTGCTATCATAACCCCCCCCCCTTCTCTTCTCTCTCTTCCAGGGAGGACTTATTTAATTCCTCCCCATAGGGCTTTTTAATGCAGGCCATGCACCATTTTGGTTGTTTTCTTTGTAACGCTCCACCCTCTCTAGGTCCTTTTGGAGGTGGGGCCTCCAGTACTGTAAGTACTCGAGGTGTGGTCTCACCGGCAATCTGTACAGGGGTATTATTACCTCCCTCTTCCTACTGGTGATTCCCCTTCCTATGCAACCCACCCTCTCTAGGTCATTTTGGAGGTTGGGCCACCAGTACTGTAAGTACTCGAGGTGTGGTCTCACCAGCAATCTGTATGGGGTATTATTACCTCCCTCTTCCTGTTGGTGATTCCCCTTCCTATGCAAGCTAGCATCCCGCCAGCCTTCCCCGCTGTCTTGTCACACTGCTTTGGTACTTCAAGCCATCAGAAATGATCACCCCCAGGTCCCTTTCCTGCTATGTCACCATTAATACCTCTCCTCCAATTGAGCACTCCCATGTAGAGAATGGTATCAAAAGTAGCAGCCAACAACTTTTAAAAATTATTAGTATTTTTTCACTCAGAGTGTGTACTAGCCCTGTACATCTTAAACTACAAGAACATGTTATTCTAGTAGACTCCATATACATCATTATTTTTAGCAACAGATACAAAGTACGCCATTCTGACTGACAGTATCAGTACACCCAAGCATAACACTGACAGTAGTACCCTTCTGGGCAGCAGTACCAGTACACCCAGACAGAAAAGGCAGTGATAGTTGGCACATTTCAGTGTTTTACCCATTTACGTACAAACTAGCTGTTCAGAAACATTTATAAAATTCTTCAGAGGACAAGAATTCTGCTGCAATCCTTAAACCGCAATGTCTACGGAAGGTGTGTGTGTGTGGGTGTGTTATAAGCAGTTGAAAAATATAACTTGATTCTGCACTGTCTACCTCCCAGCTTTAGAATTTCAGCAGTATTCCAAGGCCGATTACACAGACTGGTGGCCAATAATACAAACACTGTTCCAACTCAAATGTTCCTAGCTGTAGGATTTACAGCTGAAGAAAGAAAGCATATCCAAGAAGCTCAGGTAACCAAATGGCCTGACAGCTCAGCAGATCAAACACCTGGATGGGATCCAGAGGGTCCGTGTTCAATACCCAGTTAGGTCACATTATTTCTTGCTTAGTGAGGTGAGCTTATGATATTCTTATCATCCCCCCTCCCCCAGGGGCAGTACATAAAGAGTTAGTCCACTGCCTGAAATTAATATTATCTTTTCAAAGTACTCGCAGGTTACTTTTTATATCTGAAGCTTTTTTTTTTTCCACCACTGTTAAACATCTATGTTTCTATGCAATCAGAAGATTTACCAACTTACAGAATTAGAAGCAATGTGTGGAACAGCACTCTATGTGGAGTCTGACATGTTGAGTTCTATTACTGGCCTTTGCACTTCCTCAGCACTGTGACCCCACTCACTGCGACATCCCAACTAGCCAAATAAAGCCACTCATGATTTGCAAAACTGGCCACTTGTAATGTCACAGTGAACGAGACTGCAATAATGATATGGCATGAAGGGAAACAGAACAAGACATGACAGCCTACAGATAAAAATATTGTTCTTCACATCACACTAATTACTGTCAGGTAGACAACCATCTAATGAACAAAAGGAAAAATGCAAATACTTCCGAAATAAATAGTATGCCACCATCCATCACACAGAACTACAAAGACCTGGGTTCAGGAACAAGCCAGGACCAGAGGGCCTGCTGGACACTCTCCTCCAGGGAGGGGGAGATTCCATATCCTGTTGCTATACAGCCACCTATGTGATCACAGGTGGTAGTGAATAGGAACAGTGGATTGAGCATAGGAAGTTGGAGTGTGTTTCGGTCTTCCAGGTGTATCAGGCATGCTGGCACCAGGTAATTTTAAGTGACCTCTTAGAGGATGGGATGCACTAAGGGGAAAAACTGGCACAGGTTAGGCGAATGAAGGCCTGCCAGCTCCCCACATTCACATCAAATTCCAGCTGCCCAACTCCCGAGAGGACACTCCAGGTCTTCACCTCTACCAAGGGTTGCCTGATGACTGCAGGAGAGAAATGCTGAAGAAGGCATACCCAACCCCAGGGGGGAGGGAAGCAGCGCAGTGGTGAGTCACAGGTGGGTTGTGGTGTCCTGGGAACCTAGCCGACCGGAGCCTTGATGGACAGGAGCAAGCATGGGCAGAGGTGGTGGGAGGCCTTAACCAGTGGTCAGGGGGTGATGATTTTATTTAATTTAGCTTTTGTTAACCAGGTAAGTACACTAGACAAGATATTTGCCTATTTTCAGGTACGACCCGGGAGAGTACAGGAAATACAAGTTCAAATACATAGGACAACATAATACAGATTCAGTCAGTTTAGAGAGTCAGGGAAAGCATAAACATATTCAGTACTAGGTACACACAGTAAAACATATGCATAGAAATATGAGCAGTGCAATATATACAATTAGAGGTACAATAAATACTATTATATACAGCTTCAGTGCCCCAGAAAAGTGAAGCCGCAGTCAGAGCCATGCCCAAAACACAGGGTGGAGGCATTATATACAGAGCCAAACCCAAGCAGTTCGGCAACTCATGAAAAAAAAGTAGGGGGAACAGTGCCGGGGGCCAGGTGAGATTATGGAGGTTTGGGACAACCACACGTTGAGGAGAGCTTCAGGTGATTCCATAGGGAGGATCGAAGGTATGCATGTAGGAAGGAGGAGGAGCGGACCTGGACAGGAAGCGAGTTCCACAAGCTGGGTGCACACGAGGCAAAATCTCTAGTGCGAGTGGCAGGTATCTTAAGGACAGCAGGGTCCAGGGACCCAAGGGAATAGTAAGGAGACAGCCAGTATGAGGAGCTCCACCAGCCCCGGGGGGGGGGGGTGCCAAGGACCTTGCCCATGAAACACCCCAGGACAAAGTCTAAGTAATTGGATGGAGAGAGCCAGGTCAGCTTGCTATACAGGTCACAGTGATGGGTGAGATGAGGGCAGTAAGAGCATAACAGCAAATGTTATTGTAAGCAATGGTCCACCTAGAAAGGTGAGCTTTGGAGATGTGAGCAAACAGAAGGAGCCCGTAGCAGAGAGAGGGGAGGAACACACCTCTAGCCAGTGCAAACCGTGCAGCAGACGTAAGGTTGCTCATTGCTCTATAAGCCATACCCAATTTGCAGTTAACAGCTTTGCATACATTCTGGATATGACACCCAAGGTCAGGCTGTGGGTAGAGTGTCACTTCAAGGTATTTGAAGGTGTCAGCGGCAAGGACCGCAGCACCATCAAGACCAATGATATACAAAGGGGCAGGGGAGGCCTTAATCTTGGCCAGGGACCCCAAGAGCATGGCATGAGCTTTACCTTTTAAAAAAAAAAAAAAAAAAAAGAAAGAGAACCAGCTTGTGGGACGTAATCCAGGATTGGAAGCTCCTGAAATCCTCACTCAATTGGCGGTTAATGACCTCTATATCCCAGAGATTGTGGGAGGATGACCAGATTGTCTGCATACAGGATGGATCTGCAGTAGACAGAGGAAGAGGATAGGTTGTTGACAAAGATGGAGAAAAGCAGGGATGCCAGGACTGAACCCTGGGGGACTCCTGCAGATATGGTAGTGGTGCCCGAAAACACCTTACTGTATTTGACAAGCTGCTGTCTGCCTTGTAGGTAATTGGATAAACCAATGGAGCACAAGAGGGGACAGGCCAACAGACCTAAGCTGAGAACAAAGCAGGGTATGGTCAGCAAGGTCAAAGGCCTTGGATAGGTCTATGAAGATGGCACCAAAGAGTTTACCCTGGTCCATAGCTGTTCTGATCCCAGAGGAGACAGAGACGAGGGCAGAGGATGTACTGTGCCCTTTCCGAAAGCCATGCTGCGCATGATAAAAATTAGAAAGAAAAAATAAATAAAAAATACTATGTACCAGCTGGCTACTTTTAAAAATTAAAAACATTTTCTTCTTATATTTATGGCACTAATGGCTCTTTAAAATGTTTTATTTTTTGTACCATACATGAAATTCCTCAGAATCCAAAATGCATCCATGATTACCCAACATGTTTATTATTAAACTAGGCAGCAAATGTGGGTCTGCAAGTTCTTGCAAGTCAGGCAACTACAAAAAAGTATAAACTGTACAAGTTTGAAAAACGGAAGCCCAGCCGCCTCCATGGCTCGGACTGACGGGGAGGAGAAGAATTCATGGTCTGGCACGCTGGTGACCCGAGTTCATGCCCTGATCCTGGGATGTCAGAAGCAGACGTGAGCAGGGAGGGATTCAGAGCACCAATTTAGACACTTCCCTGTCGTGGGGTGGGTGGCTATGCTTCGCCTCAATAGCAGCTCCTTGTAGTAGCTTTGCAGCAGTGCTCTTGGCAGCGTGGGTGAACACACGCTGCTGAGAGTCCCTGCCCCAGGACACTGCTGGGGTAGCATGCACATGGGTGCTGGGTAGGGCTCCAAACATGGAGAAAGGGATGGGCACCCTAGCTGTCTCTCTGGCAGTGCAGAATGAAAACCCGACCCTCACAGGCCCCACACCTGTGGCAGGGTGCTCTCCCGGGCAAAACCCGATCCGTTTTACCAGCAGGTTGGGGGGGCCAAGCCCGTGAAGGAGCAAACCCCATGATATGGATGGTAAATACCGTAGTAGCTGGGGAAGGGGGGGTGGAAACTGAATTGCAAAATAGCCTGCATCAAAGCAGAAACAGCACTAATGAGAAAAAAACAAAATTTTAGCAAATTCCTTAAGATAGCAGCACATTTAACAGTTTTCCCACACTAACTCATATGCCTAGTATTTGACTTGTGACCCCTAACCCCAGTGACATCACTCATGGTTTCACCACTCGCTATGTTATGGGATCACAGACCACTCAAAAAAATAAATAAAAAAAAAAATCAGGCACATTTTTACTAGGCCCATTTCAGTTACCACATTTAAAACGGCTACTGTCTGTAGAATCTCAAGTAGTCAATATTAATAAGTTGCGTTTTGTTTTGATTTCATAGAATCATAGAAATTTGACAGCAGAAAAAGACCTCCTGGCCCATACAGGCTGCCTTTTCCTTCCCTCTGCAAGCCGCCATCCCCCACCCTGTAACCCCATGTGCCTGTCCCATGCTCTCTTAAAGTCAGACACTGTTTCGGACCCCATAACCTCCTCTGGAAGCTTGTTCCATGCCTCCACCACCTTCTCAGTGAAGAACCGTTCCCTCACATTGCCTCTGTAGTTTCCTCCCTGTAGTCTCAACCAATGCCCTTTCATTTTAGTGCGTTCCTTCCTGTGAAATAAATGTCCTGAACACACTCCGTTTATCCCTTTGACATATTTAAAAGGTCTCTATCATGTCCCCACTCTCCCTTCTAATCTCCAATGTGTACAGTCCCAATTCCCTACACCTCTTTATGTACAGTATGCCCTTCATCCCTTGAATCATCTCTGTCGCTCTTCTCTGTACCCTTTCAATCTCGAATCTTGCTAAGGTATGTTTAGAATGCACACTTTTCTATTAATTACCTCCATCTTTTATATGCTAATAGTGACTAACATGATATTTTTTTTTTCCTCTTCACTTCCGTATTTATGAAGTTCTCCTAAACATACATTAAGGAAGCTTTTTTTTTTTTTTTTTTCTTTTCCCCCTCTCACTGTGTGGCAGTCATAACTGTGTAAAGACTGTCTGCTGCTGATCTCTCTTTAGCAACCAACACCCAGAGCAATTCCACTTTCAATAACCTAGGGACTTTAGAAAACCAAACATATTTTTATCAAGCAGCTATAACCTAAAAGCCTAAGTGCCATTTTGGAGCACTGGTTTCAAACTCCCAAGGTTAACAGCTGACGAAATAAAACACTGATTGACCAAGTCTCTTCTAGCGTCTCAGCCGCAATGAGGTAGCACTTAATTTTGCTATGCTAGTATTATAAATGCTGTAAGTTAGAGGGTCTGAAATATGTTTTTGCCCAAGGAGACAGAAATAGTTTTAAACGTGCACAGATTTAAGACAGCTGTATAGTCTGTAACGCATGTGAACCTTAAAAAAAAGTGGCCAGCCTGCTGGTGCAAGCGGCAGCGCTACTGCTTGCAATTCTGACAACCAGGGTTCAGAGCAAGTCAGTAGGTTGGCTGGGGGTGGGTGGGATAGAGGATTGAGTGTCCAAGGGACAGCTCTCCTCCTCCAAAGGTGGGTGGCTGTGGAGTTTGGTAACAGTCAGACACCTAGCAGAGGCTGGGGGTCAGTGAGCCAGAGACTGCATACTGCAAGGGGACTGGAGGAGAGGCGGACTTGAGTGCGTCCAGCGTAGGAGCATGCCGGACGTCACCAATGCTTCATTACACGTCCTCTCCTCTGGGAACAGCACAGAAAACAAAAGCTCGCCAACCTGTGCAGCAGCATGACTTCCAAAGAGGCAGTTACAGACCTCCCTCCTGAAGGATGTCGACCAGCTCGTTATGAGACTTCAGGTTAATCTCGGACTCTCCCCTGCCCCAAGAGGAGCCCTGCTGTGAGGGTTAAGTCACAGGCCTCCTTGAGCAGGCAGAACTGGGGGATGCTGGGTGAGGGGCAGTGGTGGCTGAAGGGCAGGAGATGGGGTAAATCCCCACTATGAGGAAGGAGAGAAAGTTGAGGGGAAAAAAATGTAGGTAGGGTTCAGAGCCGCAGCTTCTCATGGTGGTGTGGTGGAGGTGCTATTGATGAAGTGGGTTACCTTGCACTCAAGCACCCCCCCTCCAAAGACAGCTGGGCAAGGAAAAAAATTGGCAGAAGTGTGGCAGCCAGTGCAGCAGTAGGGCTACCACTCGCAATGCCGACATCCCGGTGCAGGAGAGTCTTGCATGGTGGTGAGCCTGAAGTGAGGTAGTCAGTGAGTGTGGCAGGCCTGGCAGAGCTTTTCACCATCTCTCTGAGGACAGGGTGGGTTCCCCAAGACTGGAAGGTGGCGCATATAGTGCCTATCCACAAGTCGGGGATCAAGGGAGGTGGCAGGGAACTACAGGCCTGTCAGTCTGACATCGGTGGTGGGCAAGGTGATGGAGGGCATTGTCAAGGAGAGGCTAGGGGGGGACCTGGATAAGTCAGGGTGCCTGGACGATAGACAGCATGGATTCATCCCGAGAAATCGTGTCAGACAAACCTGGTGGAGTTCTATGACTGGGTGACAAGTGCCTTGGACCCAGACCAGTGGATGTCCCTTTCTAGACTTCAGCAAGGCATTTGACCTCTGTTCCTCACGTGGGCCTGTTGGATAAGCTGGGAGAAATGGGGTGGGGAACCAGATGATCAGATGGATAGGCAATTGGCTCCAGGACCAGACCCAGAGGGTCGAGTTGGTGGGATAGTCTCATCCCAAGGAGGGTCATTAGTGGGTCCCACAGGATCAGTCCTTGGGCCCTTCTGTTCAACACCTACGTATCTGACATAAGGACAGGAATCAGGAGGAGATGAGTCTCTTTGCAGATGACTCGAACTGGGGGGTGGTGGATGGGGAGGAGGGGAGGTGGCCTACAGGGGACCTGGAGGCTCTGGAAAGATGGTCTAGAAAGTGGAAGCTGAGGTTCAATGCAGGGAAATGCAAGGTACTCCACCTGGGGAGCCAGAAACCCAGGCCAAGTGTACACCCTGGGGGGAATGCTACAAGTCTCGATGGCTGAGAGGGACCTGGGGGTGGTGGTGGATGTCAAGATGAACAACTCTGAGACTTGTAGGAGGGCAGCAGCCAAGGTCAACAGGATGCTGGGATGCATCGCTAGGGGGATCACCTCCAGAAGGAGGGAAGGGATACTCCCTCTGTATAACTGCTTGGTGAGGCCACACCTTGAGTATTGCATGCAGTTTTGGAGGCCACACTTAAAGAGGGACATTAAACTCCTGGAGAGGGTCCAGAGGAGGGCAACCAAAATGATTTGGGGCTTGGGGACAGGACCTATGAGGAGAGGCTCAAGAGCCAAATATGTACACATTGGAAGAGAGAAGGGACTGGGGGACATGATAGAGGTCTTTAGGGTACATGAAGAGGGTAAATAGGTAAGGAACAGTCGGGTGCTTCAAGGAAGGAGGAAGGGGCCACTAGAGGCATGGGTGGAAGCTGGAGGGGGGAAGATTCAGGGGAGAAAGGAGGAGGTGCTACTTCACTGAGAGGGTGGTGGAGCCATGGAATGCACTGCCTAGGGGGCTGGTGGAGGCAGAGACAGTGGAGGGGTTCAAGAGGGGGTGGGACAGGTACAGGAGAAGGGTTCTGGAAGCAAAATCCAATGCAGCAAGAATATCCGGAACTGGGAAGGGAGAAGCCAGAGAAGGCGAGGGGGACAGCAAGGTCAGCACCCAGGTTGGGGGCTGACCAAACAAGCAGACACGAAAGACCGTTAGGCCTATTCTGCTGGCATTTTAGTATGTTAGTATGCTAGCCCCTGTTGATGTCACCACACTCCTGGGGGTGGGTGAGGTCAACTATGTGCGGGGGGGGAGAGGCAATGACCAAGAAGGATGCAACCACCACCCGTTCCACTATGTCCAAACTGAACCAACCCCACCAACACCCAGGAGATACTCCCAACCACACCTCTGCTACGCGGTGGCCGGAAAGGGAAGAATGACATGGAGCTGTGGGCGGCCCCAGCCACACGGGGTAAGTCAGGGAGGCAGCACAGTGCTGTATCACAGGTAGGGTAGCAGTTCTAGGTGTCTAGCTGGCAGGGTCTAGACAGACAAGTAGTGTGGGCATTGGTCTACAGTGGTAGGAGGGCCTGGTCAGGAGACCTAGGGGTGCAAACACCACCACACCAGAATGTTGATGACAGCCTTTAAAGTCCCACAACGCCAGCAGACATCCACCCGATGCACCACTGAAGACAACCCTCCAGCAAAATGTCCAAAGGTTTGCAAAGAGCCATTCCTCCTGAACAGGGAAGGCCCCTTGGCAGCTACAAGCTGGCCCCATGAGATGTCGGGGATCCTGAAGATAAGGTACGTTCTCCGGCTGCAACGAAGATGTGTCTGCCGAGCAGTAGTGCTGTTATGAAGCCCCAAGAAAAAGAAGAGTTCCAGTGGACAATGGAAGGAGATTAAAGAAAATATGAATACAGGCTAATGCAAAAAAAATAATTCTGTAGCTTGATGAGAAAAAGAGGAACAAGTAGCCTGGTGAGAACAAGAGGAAAAAGATCCACCAAAATGCTTGCCACTTGCAACCTTTTTTTTTTTTTTTAAATAAACCAGAGACACACACTAAGCTGAAAGCTTGTTTACAGGTGTGACCTGGGAGCACAAGGAAGTTAAGTGACTTGCTCAGGTTCACACAGTATGTATGTAAGTGGAGGCTGCGGGATTCAAACTCGGGTCTCCAGGTTTGCAGCTCGGAGCCTAACCACTGTGCTATACTGCCTCCTACAGAGAAGCAGGATAGGTGTAACAATCTACCCAGTAATGAAATTAATGCTAGATCTCAGGGTTCAAAACCTAAAGGGATACGTTCAAGGGGATATCAGAAGCAAAAGGGAGGGCAAGGGCTCTGTGAGCACCATCAGGTTTGAGGAATTCCAAGTAGGAACAACAGGGCAGACTTGAGAATTTTAGGGCCAGATCCACAAAAGGTTCCTAGCCCTTTGGCACATGGGAGGGCCAGGAGAAGTCAAAGTGCCCCCATCGCACAAGATACACACCTGAGGGGCATCCACAAGACAGGCTGCACCACCACTGCCGTATCTGATCATGAGTAACTTGTGTGTCTGGGTCAGAAACACCCATGTGCTGCATCTACAACATACATTATGCAATTCCGAAGGCAGCAGCAGTGGGTATGCACCCACTCTGCCCAGCCAGTGGACACTCTTTGGGGCCCCATCAGCCCGCCCCAGCCGTTGGAGCCTCCATGGAGGGCTGGGGGAGCCATACCAACACCAAATGAGGACATTTGTTGAGAAATATTTTTCTGATGGGGATATGGCAGTCCTTGAATTACTGCGACATCCCGCCATGCCCTGCTAAGGGATCTTGTGGCAAACTGTCCCAGGCATCTGGCTGGATGTCCAGGGTCCGGCACACCACCTCCTCCAGATCAGACCCCAGCCCCTCAGCAAAGCATTTCATACTCTGCTCCGGGGTGGGGGGACCAGAGTATCATGAATGCCGCTATGTACCCCAGCTCCTGAGGACGCAAGTTTACACACTCCAGATGGTCCCTGGGCCCTTTGAGGATCGGACCCTCAGTTTTTTTTCTGTCCTAAACATCTCTGGTATACCGTTATGTGAAGAAGAAAAAAAAACAGCAAAGCCTTTACAGCGACAGCTGTATAGCAAAGACAACTACACAGAGAGGAATGTAATGTCGACAAATGTAGGTGTCGACACTCAGGTATGTAGGTGGTGTGAGTGTGGGATTAGCATTCGCACATGTGTAAGGATGCCACCCGAGTATGTCCAAAGTGCAAAGGGGAAGAAGTTGCCTGTGGTAGATGGGAACATGTATCAGAGGGAGCCGAGTCAGACAGCTGTAATCTACTGGAAGAATACCATGCCGCCAGGTGCAAGGGGACAGCAGAAAGTCAGTGAAGTAGTAGTAAGTGTGTCAGGATGGCACAATCAAGTCCCCGACAGAGCCGGCATGGGTGTCAAAAGGGTCCGGGAAGCCATGAAAGAGAGAGCAGTGGAGTCAAACGAGATGACTCAGCAGGTGGTTGTTGCTTATTGTGCTGCTGCTTGTTGTGCCGGTGTCTCAGACCCCGTTGGCAGCAGTTTGCCCTGTACTCCACTGTATGTGCGACGTGGAGTTAGTTATCTTTAATACGGGGGTTGCCGTGGGCAGTGTTTGTCGGTGTGTTGCTCTACCGTTGTGATGCAGGGGGTGTCACTCCCCCCCCTTATTCTTTATGCGCCGCACCGGCCGTTGGCATTTTCAGCCCACGTCACAGCACCCTGAGCCTCCACCTTCTGTATTGCTGGTGACTCCCCCAGTCACCCCTGGCTTGCCCCCAGAGGGTGGAGTCGTGGCACTGTTCCCCAGCCGGCACCGCAAAACTGGGACTAGTCGGGGGAGCCCAGCTCAGGAGGCTAATCGAGGCCAGGGCAGCAATTTTTTGTGTGTTTCTGGGAGGCGGGGACGTACAATGACGTCCAGCGTCCGCCCCGCCTCCTGGATCAGACAGACGCCAGTTGCGATGGAACTCCCAGTCTCTGCCAAGGGTCCTCATGCACCGAGCATATGCCCCACCCTCCTCCCGGAGGAGGAGAGCTGTCCATGGGATGCTCCATCCCTCTTATCCCAGCCGGCCCTCTGACGACCTGGGTCTGTTCCCGAACCCGGGTTGCCGGCATCACAAGCGGAAATCCAACCACTGCACCGATGGACCGGGGGGGTGTCACTGTAAAGGATGTTGTTAAATTTCCTGTTGAACCGGCTTGGTGGAACCAACATCTCTCTGTATCTAAACTGTTTCTTAAACATAAATAAGTGTTACAACCATTAACAAATATAATCTGCTTTTTTTAATCTTCCTGCTTTAGCTCTCAACATACTTCAGTGGCCATCTTCATGTGCAATACCCGACTCAATACAGGGCCATGTCGGCAGAGCGCTAAGTCAGGTAGCGCCAGCCCGACATGGCTCCAGTAAGTTAGCCCCAAGAGTTGATAGCGCTGGAGTACTATCAGCAATTTTCAAAGAGACCCGTGCAAATGAACCCGCTGGGCATGCAAGGTGCTAAGGGGACATCTGCATGCCCACTTGCATGGGTAGTGGCAGTAGGTGATACGATGCCCCCCCTGCCATCCATGATACCTGTAGCTATCCCTGGTGCCTGTGGTTCCCCTTTGCCCTCTGATCAGCAGCCCCTCACTGAGAAAAAGCATCCCTGGTGCTAGAGATCCCTCCTCCCCCAACCGGGAAACAAAAAAAAAAAAAAAAAAAAAAACACAACACCAACACCAACACCAACACCACCAACACCAACACCAACACCAACACACAACACCAACACACAACACCAACACCAACATCATGATCGTGTCCACTCCCCCCCATCCTCCAATCACCAGCCTTGAAGTTCCATATACTATCCTTGATGCTAGTGATCCTCCCTTCCCCCCAATTGCAAGCCCAGAATTGAAACAAAAGAAAACAGAAAATCCTCCCTGGCGTCCAATGGTCACGGTCACACACTCACACACACACACACACACACACACACACACACACACACACACTGCATCTTTATCAGCAGTGCTGTGGGTACATACAGTGATCAGCACAGCCCTCCTCACACCTCCTTGGCTGGCTGCCATATGTACAGGCAGGAAGTGCACCTCTTATTTATAGGAATGGGCGACATGTCCTGCCCCATAAATAAGAGGCAGGCTCCCTGCCTGTACACATGGCGGACAGCCACGGAGGTGTGAGAGGGTACGTGTCACCATATGCACCACAGCACCACCGATAAGATACAGTGAGTGGGGAAGGGGAAAGAGAACCACTGGACGCCAGGAGAAGTTTTTTGTTTTAATTCTGGGCTGGTGATGGCGAGAGGGAATGACTAGCACCAGAGATGGTATACATAACTCCGGGGCTGGCAATCGGGGGCGGCACCAATAGACACCAGGAATTTTTTAATTCCTGGCTGATGGTTGGGAAAGGAGGGACCACTAGCACCAGGGATGCTCCCCCTCCACTGAGGGGCTGGTGACTGGAGGGGCGGGGGTGGGAGCACTAGCTCCAGGGCTTATGAATGATTATACATTTGGGACTGGCGATTGGGGAGAGAGACCACCAGTACCAGAGCTTATGATTATACAGTAGGGTGTGGTGATCAGAGGGTTGGGGGAACCAGTAGCACTATTTTTTTTTTTTTTTTTTTTTTTTTAAGTAGAGCCTGGTGAAGGAGGGGTGTTCTGCGGACCACAGGGGAGGGTATGCTTCCTCAGTGGCCAACCAGCTGGTTGGCTGCATTACCTCCAACAGACGCGGAGATTGCACAGCATAAGAGGAGGTTTTCATCTGCAGATTTTGTGCAGTGCAAAAGGACCGCAGCAACCCTCTTGCACCACACAAATCTTCTGCGCCAATATTCTTGTCCCTGTCCCACTATTTGCATGCACCCGTTTGGCTTGTGCATGTGCTACCCCTGTTCGCCAGTGCAACAGAGCCCTCTGAATATTGCGGCTGTAGCGCAATGCCCAGTTTGCGCAGGCAAACACCGGTTAGCACCCGCGCAAACTTCTGAACATTGGGCCCCTTATCTTAATCTGCTCTACAGCACCTCCCTCGGGGAATGATATCGGAGCATCAGTCCCTGCAGGCTCACTCCGGTGAACAGCCACCGCCTCCTACTGTTAAGAGGGGGTTGTTACAAAAATACACACCAGGCAGCAGAAAGCTTCTGCTAACAATCTCTTCTCATGATGTTCATCAAAACAATATCCACCCTCCTTCCAATATGTTCTCATTCCATGCAGCTTTTTGTGGCATTCATATCACACAGCACCCATATGTCAAACATAGGGATGTCACAATAACAGTGTTTTGTGATTACTGCAATAATGTTCACTGACAATATGCAGATGGTTCCAGTTCACTCCCACCCCAAGACAACTGGCTGTGAAGGTGCAGCACACAAATGCAACAGGTATAAGCACTACAAAGCCACTGCATCTCCCTCCCACTGCTGCCTCCAACTGGCTCTCACCTCTTGGGCACCCACAGGTGGCATTCATGTACTTGGGAATGGTCATCCACCCTCCCATAAGAGAGCATCCTGTGGGATACACTCCCATCCCCCGGCCCTCTACCATCCCAGGGTAATTCCCAAAGCCGAACTCCCAGTGTCACAAGCAGCAGCCGTGCTGCTGTGCAGACAGGCAGGCTTGCAGAATGATAACTGTGATTTCAGATCGTGGTACCCCTTGTCCAGATGCTTGACATGCCCCCAGGAATCTAAAAATCTCCATGCCAGGTCTGGCAAAAGGAGAAACCCTGGATATTGTTACCTGCTACGGAAACAAAGGAATGACTCAGCAATAAAACAAAAAGGGTAAAAAAAATACACATTTTTCACGTGAGATGTTAAGTACTGCTGTTCTAACCTGGTAAAATGCTATGTGCATACCACCATGAAGCCTCAGTTAAAATGTGCTTTTCTTCATTTTATATCGTTTCTAAACGTCCAAGCTTCTGGGCTGTCTCCCATAACTCTCGGTTTCACTGTAATTTTTTAAAAATGAGTAACCCTCTAAACATTCAAGGGCATTTTCAGGCAACCATTTTGATGACAAATCAAAACTCTTAACGGGCCAAAACCAAATTCCAAATAGTCAAAAATCAACATTTTATTAAAACAAATTGTGGGTATTTTCAAAATTTCACTACTAGATTTTCAATTGACCAGTCTGGGTGCTAACTGGGTTAAAAGGACAAATGGAAGTCTAACAGAGTTTGCCTACTACTTTGGTGGTCATGTAAGGTACGGCTCGCTTTCAAAGAGGCCATATCCAAATGCCAAGACCAGTGTATGGAAACAAGACAAAGCTTCATGGGAGTTATTTGGCCAGGGCACCAAGGTTAGCACTTCTGTTCCTTCTCAGAGAGGCACCATGGGATCTTCGGACAGTACTGACTAAGCAAATGGCACACCAGTTTCAGCCCCAGCACATATCATGAAAGATACTGGGGACTACTGGAAGTGAAGGGGGTTTCCCCTCCACTAAACTCGTAGTGACCTTTCAGCCCAGATGCAAGTCACCAATACACTAAACAGAGACCAAAAAAAAAAAAAAAAAAAGGCTACCGTACATTACATGCTGACAAAACCAAGTTTTTTTTCTCTTCTTTCGGACAGCTCAGGTATCATTATCAGCAGAGAGAGTTAACAAGTAGATTCAATTCTGATTTAACTCTGCATTTTTATTTAAAAAAAAAAAATAATAAAAAAATCTATCTAGGATACTAGAGACCATACTTTCAACTGCCCTTGATTACAACAGATGTACCTCATTTTACCCCTCAGACTTTCTTGTTCTCATCTGTCCCTCACAGTAAAAGGTGCTGCTCACACACAGAAGGTGCAGTAAACTCGAGACTTTAAAGCAAAAATTCATAACACTAGTCACACACACACACACACACACACACACACACACACACACACACACACGATACATATATTTTGTTTTTTTAATAATTCTTATTCTCATTGCAGCGGTCCCCTTCAATGACAGCGCTGGGGAGGTTAAAATGGGTCAAGGAACTTACGGGGTCAAAATATAATAAATAGAAGATTTTGGACAGTTCACGTTCCTTTCTTTTAGATATTGTTTTTGAGCAGGTGTGTCAGTTTGGACCCACTGGCAATGGAAAGATGGCTCATTCATGGGCAGGATGCAATCTTTGCCCTTTTGGTGCATGTTAATACTGCCTCTGTCTTCAACTAAGAGATTTCCCACTTTTTTCCACATCCATCCTTCCCTTGCCTGCCACTTACCCACCCTCTCTAACCCTAGACTTACACACCTGAGGAGGGATCTATGAGGAACCAGGCACAGAGCCCCCTTCCCAGTGAGAAGCACAGTTATCGGAGGCAGCGGGCAACTGGTTCCTCAGGAACCAAGAGTGCCTGCCTGCTTCATCCTATATGCCTTACAGGGTTGCCTCCTTGTCCCCCCAAGACAACATGGGCTCAAGGATGCACACAAAAATACATTAACCTACATCACAGCCAGCTGGCATATACCCTTCTGCTGCCAGCTCCAGCTGCACCATCAACTGTGGTCACACTGGTGATGGTACCACAGCAGTCTGCAGCCCTCCCTCAAGAAACAGTATCCCCATTGGGACACTCACTCCCATTCCCCCCAAACCTGCCCTCCAACGTCCCATGCTCACTCCCGAACGCCGGTCACCAGCGTCATGGGCAGCAGCTCTACCACTACGGAGAGAGACTGGTCCCATTCACGACACTATGATACTAAAGCAAAATTAAACTTGCAGAAGTAAGGATACTAGTTTCCACATTGTTTGGAGCTTGTATCTTCACTGATTATGTATTTGGAGGGCTAGTGTCACTCATTTTCCTCGTATTTCATGGGCAAGGGTCCCAAATTTTAGTGGCACTAGGTTGAGAGGTATGGCAGAGACCCTTTTTTTTTGGAAGTTTGAACCTACAGGCTAGTTACAATAACAACCACCCCATAACAACAATCTAATTACAGTTTATAACAGTTACATTTAGGTTGCAAGGGACTGCTGGTTATGATTTGAACAGTCACCAGCCACCACAGACATATTATGGGAAGTGCATCTTTTTGAAGCAGTAAAAAGCTGGACTGGACTGCATTCTCTCTCCCCCCAAACCCCAACCCACCATCTGCTGTAAAACCCATCACTGTGCCTTCTCTGCGTCTCAACATTTACAAATACATATAACTTTAACCTACGCCGTAATGTTGCAATTAGTCTGCAATTGTGCGATTTCCTAAAGCGAGGTGTAAACTAACGGCAGAGGTGGCACAGCCATACATATTTTTTTGACAGATTCTAGAGACAAACATCAACACGTTCAGCCGAGATCCATTTTGAGGAGAGGGGCAGCCCCCAGCCCCGCCGATGCCACTTGGGGCCAGCAGTTTCTAGTTTGCTCCCAATCCCCCCACCCTCCCTAGCTGTTGCACTCGCTCCCCAGCGAACTGCCCTCAATACCCCCGCTTGCCACACTCTCTGTACCTAACTGAATGACAGACCCCCTCCGAAAAAAAAAAAAACTTCCGCCTCACTCCTCACCTTGCGGTTCCAGTAGTCCTCGAGGGCTCGGAGCGCGCTGTCAGTGAGCTTGACGTGAAAGACCGACACATTACTACCGCGGCTCACTCTGCCACAGGACAGTCCATAGCTGTGCTCCTCCTTTAGCGTCGCCATCTTGCTACCATTTCCAGCAGCTGCACACTCGCTCAGCGCCCTCACGTAACATTCCGGCGCACTTCATCATTCCCTCGGCGCGTGGGGGGAAGGTTGAAGATGCGCACGCGGCACGGTGCAAACTGTTATCAATTATTCATGAAGCTGGGCGCGAGACTCGGGTGCTGACGTATTTGTCCAGACAGCCCTGGAGAGACCACGAGCACTGATGCCAGCTAGGGGTTGAGTGTCTCGGTGTGTGATCAGCTCCACAGGCACACACTAAATAATCCACCTGTAACCAACCTCCTCCCGTAGGGCAGGAGACAGGATTGTTACCATTGTGCCCACTGGAGATACTGGTGCCTTGGCATACTCCCCATCAGTCTTCTCGTGACTGAATTGGTATGACAGGGTAACCCGCACACCCAGTTACCCACGGATTGAGACACCTTGGGACTGCCTGGTACTGGTCTGTTGTTTCTTCTCGGGGCAGCACCCCTATTCAGCTTTGTATAGTATACTAGTTCTGTTGGACTGCACTTTCCATCCTGGACTTCCTGCACTGGGGTCTTAAGGGGTGCAGGCATTGCAAAGGAGCGACCATACACACCAGACCTGCCATTGTCAAACTTCATACCATTTGGTGCCCTACACACACACACACTAGCCCTGCCACTGTCAAACTTCACACCATTTGGTGCCTTACACACACACACACACCAGCCCAGCCACTGTCAGACTTCATACCATTTGGCACCCTGGAAGGTCAAGTAATCAGCTGACATTCTCCAAGCATGTCATGCCGAGACTTTCAGAACTGTACTTATATATGGGCTCTTCATTCAAGTGGCCTCCAGCCTAACAATCTGCATCATAAGGGGCAGTGTTTGTCCTGGGTGACTGCCACATCTTGTGACCAGTGGTAAGCCTGCTCTCTGTATTACCTATCTATAGTACTGCATCATAACACCATTGTATTTAGTAATCGATAATGTATGGTCAAACGTTGTTATCTGCAAAAATCTATCATTTAACAGGGTTGTTGTGCCATCGATGTGACGTCACGATGTTGTTAACCCATCAATGGGATAGTATAACAACCTGAAATGATCTGCGCATGCATGTTTCCCGAACCTCTGGCCTTACTGAACAGGCCACAGTGGTTACAGTGGAGAGCGGTGGTGAGAATTTAAAAGTGAGGATCCAGACCACAATTTTTTTTATTTTTTTAATTGATCGGACCGATGCCCATACACTATAAAATAAAAAATAATGTATGGGCATCGATCAACTACTCTATATTCGCTTCTCATGGTTGCTATAACAACTTAAGAACACCTCTCGAGCTGCACTCTGGAGGTTTATCTAAGTTGTCATGGCAACCACTCGAAGCAATTATAGAGTGGTCGTTCATCGATGCCCATGTATTAGTCACTATGTAATATCTGTCTACAGAGCGCTTTATAGTGTCACTGCCTTTAATAATGTCATAGCTATCATTAGAACTGACTCATAGCATCTCCGATTTAATCATTTGGATCATGTACTTACAGAACTGCCTCATAGTATCACTGCTGTTTAATTTGTATTATCTGTTTTTAAAGAGAACCAAGATTCATATTTTCACTGGCTGAGGCAGCTAAGCAGGGAGCTCCCTGACCTGAACTGGCGCTCCTATGGCCAGTTAAATCATTTTTTAATTCACCCTAAAGGAAGGGACAGGATCGTAATTTGCCCCCGAGGGGCTTGCAACACAATCCCTTTCCACTTCCTCATAGTCGTCTCTGCCCCTGTGTGCCAATATTTTATGACATCAGTATGGGGAGAGCATGGAGACATGCTCCAGTCACTTGACTAGACTGTCTTTTTACAACAAGTTAATGTCCCAATTTTAAACTGGGTTTTGGCACAGATTGATGTCAGGGTTCAGCTAAGAAGAACCATGTTAGTTACACCCTGGCATCGATCTGTGCCAAAACATAATTTAAAATCGGGAAATGAATTTGTAAAAAGACACTCCTTTCTGCCACGCTACAAACCACATACAATGGCACGCTACAAACCACATACAAACTGCCGAACACGGAGTTCGTCAATTTCCTAAGATTATTATTTATTTATTTGCCTTTGTTAACCAGGTAAGCACGCTAGACAACCAAGTGCCTATTTTCAGGTGCGACCCGGGAAAGTTACAGAGCATACAGGTAAGTCAAGGAAATAGAATACAAAGTAAAAGATTACAGTCAGGAGCCGCAGGCTCTATATAGGTGAGAGGTACAGGTCAGGTTCAAGCAAGGCTAGGCAAGCAGACAAGTTATAGTATACAACACAACGTAGGGAGTCAATGTATTCTAATATGTCCATAGACTGAACACAACTCAACGGCAGTACATGATAATTCATAGACAGAAAAAAATGACAATATATAATAAGCACACAACAAGGGGGGTAGTAAGTACTATACTGGCGGAGGATACAGATAGTTGTGCAGCAGCTCCCCTCCCCAGGGGCAGGAGGGGTAGAGGGTACGCCAGGCCTAGGCGGAGCATAGGCAGGCTGCAGAAGTCTTGAGAAAGCGCCAGAGGGATGTTTTAAAGCAGTGGTGGGAGGGCGAGGTATGCACTAGTGTGGGAAGGGAGTTCCACATTTTAGGCGCGTGGACTGAGAAAGCCCGGTCACCAGTGAGGGTGCGCGGTCCTTGGAACAAGTCAGGCCTGAGAAGCACAGGATCTGAGATGGTAGGCTGGGGGTGAGGGGGATTAGGGGGCGGGCAAGTACCGAGGGGGTGGCAGTCCGGACTATGTTGTCAACAAAGTTGCTTAGGACAAAAGTACGGTGCTTTTCAGGGAGGAGCCACTCCAGATGTGAGTAGAGCTCACATCGATGCGTTAGGCGGGGGGCAGAGAGAGCGAAGCGGCATATGTTGTTGTAGGCAGTGTCCCATTTTGTGAGATGAGCTTTGGAGACCGGGCCAAAGGCAACGAGCCCATAGCATAGTGTGGGGAGGAGTATCCCCCTAGCTATGGCTAGCCGGGCGGCAGGGGTGAGGCAGTCCTTGGCTCTGTAGGCAAGGCTGAGCTTGCCATTAGAGCCATTACACACGTTCCTGATGTGTGTAGTGAGATCGAGTTGGGGATCAAGGGTGACCCCGAGATATTTGGCCGAGTCAGAGACTGGAAGTCTGTCACCATTGGCTCCATGGATTTCTAGGGGAGTAGGGCAGGAAGAGGTGTGAGTCCCTGACCCAAATAGCATGGCATGGGTCTTCCTTAAATTGACGATGAGCTTGTGGCCCTTAAGCCAATTTTGAATATGCTCGAAGTCGGAGTTTAGCCAAGAGCTGATGGTGTTGATTTTGCGGGAACTGGCCAGGACTACGAGGTCATCCGCGTATAAGAGTGGAACACCATAGGTAATTGCGGAGGGCAATCCATTAATGTACAGAGAGAACAGTAGGGGACCCAGGACGGATCCCTGGGGGACCCCACAGTTAACTATGGATAAGACTGAGTTAGTGCAGTTGTAGCAGGTGAATTGCTGTCTACCCGCAAGGTAGTTTGAGAACCATTCGAGGGCATGGTAAGAGAGACCGAGGGAGTGCAACGGAGTGGAGGAGGGAGTGATCCACCCAGTCAAAGGCCTTGGAAAGATTGACGAAGATGGCCCCCGTCAGGAAACCTAGATCAGTTGCGGATCTGATCTCGGAGGTGACCACAGCAAGCGCCGTCGATGTGCTGTGCCCTTTTCTAAAGCCGTGTTGGGCCAGGGAGAAAATGGTGTATCCCTCAAGGTAGTGGGAAAGTTGGGAAGCAACAGCCTTTTCAAGGAGCTTGCTGGTGGCTGACAGTATAGCAATGGGGCGATAGTTGCTAATGTCTTTGGGGTCACCTTGCTTGTGGACAGGGACCACCTTGGCTATCTTCCATACCTCCGGGATGATCCCCAAGATGAGTGAGGAGTTAAAGATGTGCGTGACCAGTCTAGCGAGAAGGGGAGCTCCGAGGCTAAGGAGCTTGGGTTCAAGGCAGTCATAACCCACCCCCATGTGGTGGGAGAGCCCCGCCAGGAGTGCCTGGGTCTCGCCAACTGTGATCCTCTTGAGGTAGAAGGGCGGATGAGGGGGGGCCCCCGTGGTGGTTCGGGGGCAGGGAGACAGGAGGGAGGGGGGACTGGCAGATCGGAAAAGGCATGATTGAAGGCAGTGGCGATAGTATGGGGGTTGTTGCAGTGAGCCCCCCCAATATGCATATTGGGGGGGCTGTTCCTTGGCAGACCCTCCAACCAGGTTTCTGACATTTTTCCAGAATCAGCGGGGGTTGTTTGCCGAGGCGAGTAGGGCAGACTTGCAGTACTCGCTTTTGGCGGTACGTATTGCACGCTTGTAGGTGTTTCTAAGTCACCGATGCTCAACGAGGTTGTGGTCATTGTGGGAAATTTTGAATTTTACCCAGCATTTGTTCCTCTCCTTCATGAGGGAGTAAAGGCCACCGTGGAGCCATTTCATGACAGTGCCTCACACCCTCCTTTTGGTGAGGGGTGCGTGCCTATTTTGCAAGGGAATAAGAGCAGCAAGGAAGAGATCCAGAGCCGAGTCAGGGTCGTTTGTGGCCAGGATCCCGGACCAGTCAACCCCTCGCAGATCCTCGAGGTAATCGTAGGGGATCAATTTAGAATAGTCCCTCATTTGGATCACTCTGCTGGGGACTTTGGGTGAGTTGAAGCCACGGATGCAGTAAGTTGGGGAGTGATCAGTTATTGCGTCGGGGAGGATCCCAGAGTGGATGATAGTATCCAGTCTGTTGCTCATGACCCAGTCAATGAGCGACCCCACCCCCCCCGGGAGGAAGGACTAGTAGGTTGCGTGATCAGCTGACTAAGGGCAAGACCAGAGAGAAGCGGCTCAAACTGCTTGGCATTGGGCCCCAGCCAATTTAGGTTGAGGTCCCCCAGGATTATTAGCTCGTTTGAGCCCACCTTATCCTCTGATCTGGTCCAGTAGAGAGGAGAGCCCAGGAGTGCCTCTTTTAGGAGAGTTGTAGGCACAGACGAGATGCACCTTTCTTTGTGTTCCCAAGCAGTAGGAGGGAATGGAGGAACTCACAGACTGGGGGTGTGGGGGGGAGCATGTGCAACAGTCGTAATTTTGAGGTGAGCCTTAAAGTATATAAGCACATCCCCATCCTGCTTACTACCTGCCCTATCCTGCCGGACAAGGCCATAATCCGGGAGGGCACAGGCGAGGTCTGGGGTGCAAGGTTTAAGCCATGTTTCAGTAATGTCCAAAATATCAGGTTTGTAGTAGGCAGTCCAGGCCGTAAGTTCGGCTAGATTACGTAGGATGCTGCGGATATTTAGGTAGGCGATTTTAAGGCCCTTGGCGTTTTGCCAGGTCGGGGGGGGTTTGAAAGCAGGAGGTGATGGCAGGGGCCCTAGGCAGCTGGCTGAGAGGGGAGCCATGTCAGGTACTCTGTGGGAGGTCCGCGGGGGTACCTCGGGGAGAGATGCTCACGTCTGGAAGAGAGGAGAGAAGGAAATGATGGGTGGAGGGGGAGGAGAGCGAGGTGGCAGGGAGTTGAGAAGGGCAAGTCTTGCGTTGCAGTCTTAAAGGTATCACAACTATAACGTTCAATTTCAGTGCAAGGAGCTGAGAGCCAAGTTGTAGTACCAGCTCTGTATGAGGAGGACAGATTCTGCGTGTAATTAGGCAGTTACAGGTGACTGATGCCCCTGGTGGTGAGTCAGTATAACCTGCTTATGGGAAAGTAGGCTGATGGGTATTTTGGCCTCACGCAATCAGCACTATATAATGAGATGGCAACCACGGGTGGTGGTGGGGGCGGTGGGGCAGCCGGCGAAGCTGGCGGGGACAACCTCTGCGCAGCAGCTGAAAGCAGGCGCGACCAGTGAGACGAGCAGCAGGTCAGGAGTTTCAGCCCAATTTGCTCAGGTAAAATTTGGCTTTTTCACAGGAGATTGCAGTATAAGTTCAAACGTTAAGTAAAATTAGCTTTTATCTGAACCAAGCGTCTTTAAAGCATTCCGATGCAGTGCAAATTTACCTTCTGACTTCTGGTGCAGGCTTGGGGGTGGGGTGGGGGAGGAGGCAGGTGCAGTAAGCCCCTCGCGACCTCCGTTCGGGTCCCTGGCAGGCTTTCAATTGCCAGCAGCTTGCGCTTCTGGTGCAGGCTTCGGGGTGGGGGTGGGGGAGGGCAGGTGCTGTTGCCCTCGCGACCTCCGTTCCGGCTCAGGCTTCAATTGCCATCAGTTTGCGGCTTCTGGTGCAGGCTTCAGGGGTTGGGGGAGTGCAGGTGCCGTCGCCATCAGACCTCCGTTCCGGGTCCATGGCAGGCTTCAATTGCCAGCAGCTTGCAGCTATCGGTAAGATTGAAGGCCATTTTACATCCACATGAAGAAGCCTTAACTAAAGTAGTGGAAAACCCATCCCAGTTAGTGGCACTTGTGACCTCTTATCTAAATGGCCTTGTCCAGGACCATCTTACTAGTGTCATCTACAAAGCTTTGAGGGAGACACCCTCAATCAACATAGATCAGGTTCAGATATGCTGGTCAAAGACTTGAGAGAGGAAATTGACCCCGACTCCTGATGATGGCCACCCTGCCATCTTCAAGACTCTCAGCAACCATGTATTGGAAGGAGTACTCATGGAAAACCAGAATGCATTTCTTCCGGACTCCAGCCATTGTAGCTAAATACACAGATCATGAGCAGGGGAAGTGCTGGAGGAGCTGTGGATTTGTCCCAGCAGATGCAGCACATGTTATATGGTCTTGCGAACATCTTACTAAATACTGGAGTGAAGTATTAGAGGAAATAAATATAATATATGAATGTCCTGAACTATTAACAGCAATGTATGTGCTAACAGCTGTGGTGCCAAAGGGGATTAAGGTGAGTGACTATAACTACATATAGGCAGACGGCCCTACTCATCTTGATAGTCAAAAAAGTCATCACCAGGCTCTGATACACAAAGACACTCCCCACATTGGAAAAATGGAAGCAGCTCACATATGAGGTATACAGCCTGGAATGACTTTCAGCTAAGCTACAGACCCGGCTATCCCAATCTGAAACCAGATGGTGCAAATGGGTGCGGTGACAGCTGGACCAATGTTCGGAATCAGTCCCCTGAGCCTCAAGGTAAACTACTTGTGTGACATGAAGTAGAACATAGTCCATACCCGAACCTAGAACTCAGAACCATGGAATATGGATAAAGTTACCAACAGTCCCTATTTTCCCAGGACAGTCCCTATTTTAGGCAGCATGTCCCAGTGTCCCCACAAGTTTTGCAAAATGTCATTTTTGTCCTGGATTTTGCTTACATGTCCCAGATTTGTCCCTTTTTTTTTTTTGCTGACTGCTAATCCGTGAGCGACAGTTATTTCAGCACCACTGTGGTGCTACTTGGGCTGGACAGCAGTTTGCAACTTCAACCGTTGCGCCTGTGTTGCACCTCAAGCAGGTCAGTGGGAGCACAGTAAAGCATGTTCCTTCCTGTTAGATTAGACTGGGTTGTAGTGCAAACAACCACATGTGGACATCTGCCTGCCAGTAGCTGAGAGGTACTCCAGACAGAGAAGAGACCGGCAGCAGTGAACTAAGGTACCCAAACCTGATGAGCTGTAGGGAAGTGTATGAAAACAATCTGGTGTGGTGGTGGGAGTCACTGAAGTGAAGTTTGCTCAGCAAATGAGGTGAGTGTAAGCGGGTTGGATGGGACTGTCAGGAGAAGCAATACATGCAGCTCGAATGTCTGATCATAATTTAATGCAGGTTTGCTTCTAATGAACTTTCTGTACATCGTGATTTGGAACTTGCTACAGCAGAATGATGTATTGTTTTAATCTGGATGTTTGCTACTGGTGTTACTGTGGCGCAGCATGGCCAGAGCAAGCAGCAAAATGTAATTGATTGTCTGCAGCGGTGCCCATAGGAATGACACGGCGGGGGGTCTTGGTCAAGATGGACCATCCCAGTTTTAGGCCTTGGAAAGTTGGTAGCTTTATGGATAACGCTTTAGTTGCGAATGTGGCCCTTCCCTTTCCCCTCAGCATTAGTCCCCCTGTCCTGTCTTCCCATAAGCCTACTTTTGTTCTACACTTTCCTACTTACTGTCCCAGGCATTTCTTTTAACTACATTATACACTAAACTGGGTTAAATATATCGCTCAATTATTTTGTTGACATGTAAAGAATCTATTATTCTCAATATGATGAGAATGCTTGACATAATACATCTTAAAGTAAAAATTTCTCACTATACAATTCACAATACCTCTAAGTAGGCCAACGCTAGGAATTGAGCAAATTCCTTGCCTCAATAATTGTGAAATAAGAAGGTGAACAGGTTAGTCATGGTGGTAAGCAGTTACTCTGTGTCATCATGATATAAATGTATCATCTGATGACCCGCTTTACTTACTGACAGAATGGTTGTAAATGATGCACAGTTTCTTATTTGCGTCATATAATAAATACAAACTAAAAAAACAAAAACAAAAAAAACGTTCCTTTCAAGTTAATGGAGTGTGCCCCTGCACTCTCCCTGTAACGATGTCACAGAACATCAGAGTATGGGGGCGGAGCTGACTATGAGGAAGTGGAAAAAGATCATGCCATGAACCCCTCAGGGGCAAATTACAATCCCTCTCCTTCCTGTAGGGGGTGATTTAACAAATTATTGAGCTACCCATAAGAGCGCCTGTTCAGGTAGGGGAGCTCCCTGCTTAACCTTGTAAGCACCAAGTACGCTTTACTGTACCGCTGTTGTTTTATTTTATATTACCTCGCTATAGTGCTGGTTCATAGCTCTGCTGCTATTACATTGCCTTACCTCTCAGACGGCACTGCTTTGCTTATCAGTAGGAAATACATAGTTTCGCTGTTAACTAGTTGTTGCAGTGTTCCCTCATCTGTACTTGCTTCATCAGGGCAGCTGCTTCTCTTGCCCTCCATGATGCTACTTATACAGTAGCACTTGCTCTCACCTCTGTCTTATCTAGTCTCTCCTCCCTCCCCAATCTTCCTACCCTTGTCCTCTCCCTTCCTCCCTCCCCTCACCCCACTGTCCCTTGCTCTTGTCTTCCCTCCCTTTCCTATTCCCCTTGGTTCCTGAATGCAGCCTCCTCCTTTCCCCTTGGAATCACCTTGTAGCACTCAGGGGTCTCTATCCCCCTCTCCCTCCCTCACTCACCTCTCTCCTACCTCATCCCACCCCTCCTCTCATAATAAGCATCTCATAGGCTGCTTCAAGCTCTTTGTCTCCTTGTTGCTTATAGTAGAAGGTGACATTGAGCTGGTGGTTTCTGAGTTCAGTTGGTCAGGAGAGTAGCCAGTCTTGTTTCCTTGTCTGTGTATCGTTTTCAGACAGAGGATTTCGGTCATCCTCTGTTGATTGCCTCTATCAGTGTGTCTTTTTGTTGTTCTCTGTGGAGTTCCTGCATAAATCTGTGCAGTCCAGCATGTGCTCTGCCAAAGAGGGTGGTTAGTTGTTTGTGTCGTCAGAGTCGTCTTTTATCTGGCTGGCTGTTTGTCAGGCTTTTGTAATTGTCAGTATAGTGCATGCCAGGAGTCTGCAGTCAGGCATGTGTTTGTCGGGCAAGTGTAAGTGGAGTTCTCATAGTAGATCCATCCTCAATCCTGGTTTCGACTTTGCCACTGTTGCCTCATCTTTTAACTCCATTTTACCTCTTGTGCCCTTTACCTCCTTTCTTTGCCCTCCTCCACCCCTCCATCCCCCACCCTCCCGTTCTCCTTCTCCTCTACCACGCCTCTGCTTCACTCAAAGTGTTCTTTGCTCTAAACCCCACAGAGGTGGAAACCCTGATGGTCTTGACCCCAAACTCCTGTCTCTCTCCACTCCTGCCATTGCTTAACCTCTCACTTACCTCCTAAACCTCTCCTTCACTCTTGCCTTAGTTCCTGACACACAGAAGTAAGCTACAGTCACTTCTACACTGGTAACTACCACCCTGTCTCCTTCCTCCTTACTCTGGCTAAACTCCAGGAACACCTTGTTCTCTCCCAACTCTCTCCTTTCCTTAATTCCTCCTCTTTCTTCACCCCCTATCAATCTGGTTTTAGGAAGTCCTACTCCACCTCCACCTGCCTTCTGCATCTCACTGACACCATCCTATCTGTTATGGATCAGGGCCTGGTCACTGCAGCCATTTTTGCTGGCCTGGCCAAAGCCTTCAACACTGTTGCCCATACTATCCTTCTGGACAAGCTAAAGGCAGCGGGGCTGTCTGCTTACTCAGTTGCATGGTTCTGCGCTTACCTTGAGGGCAGGTCTCAAGCTGTCTTTACTAGCAATGCTTTATTCCTTCTTCTCCCTTTCTGCTCTGGCATACCCCAAGGATCCGCCCTAGGCCCTATTCTATTCTCCATATTCCTGAATGATTTTCCCTCTGCCTGTTCCTCTGTGTCTGTTCACATGTGAGTAAATGACACGGTCCTTTATGCCTCTGGATTCTCTGCCTCTGACCTCATGGCCCTGCTCTAACTGGACTTTACCAACATTCAGAACTGGTTCCAGACTAATCAGCTATCCCTCAATGCCAAGAAAATAATCTCCATGACTTTTTGCACAAGGCAGAGACTAGCTAGGCTAACCTTCCTCCCTTGTGTGCTGCCCCCAAATCCACCCTAGCCAGACTGGACCCATAATTTCATTCAGTCTGCTGTTTTGCCCTTGACTGCCCCCTAGAACCCACCACTGGCCTTTACCCCTTCTTCTTCCCCTCCCTTTATGCCAGATGCTTTGCTCATTGCACTACTTTCACCTGCAAATTCTGGGTTGGGTCCTTACCTCCTTACCTTTCCTCCGTCTCCTTATTCCACCCCTTCCATCTCCTACTCCCTTCACAGCTCTAGCCCCTGCTCTGTTGTGCTCCCATCTGTAACATCTACTGGCCAAGCTGCTTTCTCCTTCTGCTTTCCCAAAGTATGAGGCTCTCTTCCCATTACCATTTGTACTGCTTCTTCCTCCCAGTCACTCAGATATCTCCTCCTAGAATTTGCTACACATTCCTGTAGTTGTTTCTGATCCTGTGCTGTGTGTTGCTATCCTACACCCCCCACACTGCCCCTGCTCCTACCCTCATTAATTTCCCCTGAACCCTAGTTTACTACATCCTTCCTTGCTGAATGAAGCACCAACAGTGTTTCATTCACTCTTCCAACTTGCTGCCATCTGCACCATAGTACCGTACCTAGCAGTGCCTTGTTCATACTCCAGTTGGTTTCCAGTTTGCACCTATATCACTGGTTGCTCTTCAGATGCTCTGCCTAACTCAGTTTGCTCATTTTGTTGCTACTTAATTGTTTAACTTATGTTTCTGATTTGTGTATCCAGCTGTTGTAAATTATTGCTGTACTCTTGTTTCCTTCTCCCCCAGGACGCATCTGGAAACAAGCGATTTCAGCTCAGTATGTCTTTCCTGGGAATTAATTGGGGGGTAGACAGGATAGATATATAATCTATTGTTAGGAAGGGGGCAGGTTAGTGGAGTAAGGGCCCTCTGTGGCCAGAGTCAGGTGCAGGATCCCTTTGAGGCATCCTGTGTCCTGGAACTATTCGCTGGGTGCACGTGGTCACATTGGAGAGTCGACCAAGTACCCTTTGTTGGGTACAAATCAAGCAAGGTCCTGCAGGCACTGTTGCTGAGGTGTTAGGGTTCCAGATTGTACTGAGGGCTAAGCACATGAAATGTTGGCCAGGACATTGGTTCCTATTGCAGACCCCCACATGGGGACATGAGTTTGATGCCTCCCTATGCCAAGGTTGGACACCTTGCTTTCAAGGGGTCTCATTTACAGTATGGCCAGATCTCAGGGCATGGCTGCACCCTGGAGGTTGGGGAATGCAAACCGGCTTTGGTCCCAGTAGTTGAGGGGTTTCACCAGGAGGGGCAGGAAGTTTCAGGCTGCACTCCACCAAGGGGTGTTGCCTGATGGCCCATGCCTTGGGCCTGATTTGGACTTCCCTAAAGTGGGGTTGTTGGTACCCAAGAAATGGGGGACGGGGTTCATCAAGGGCCCTTGAATGCAAGGCTTGGAATGAGAGGATGAGCAGAGGAGAGCCACAGTTATGGGCTGGTAAGGTGGGAGGTCTCCAAGAAAGCATTGTAAAAGTAGCGTCCTGTTGAGGATGTTTTGAGCACCAGCAGCTGTCTAGTCCGGGAGGTCCCTCGGGGAGGTGGGCTATATGGTGCCACACAAGTAATAGCAAGCTCAGGATGATGCTACCCAGAGGGTATTTGGGGAATTAAGAGTTCCTGGGAACCAGGCTGCTGAGTTAGGAAGAACGTATTCCATTGGGCCCACATGTAATTTGCTGCCCTCCAGATGTTTAGTTCACGTTGCTGGTGTACTGATACTGTACTTTATGAAAGGGTCTTAGGAAATGGGACCATAGACCATTTCAGCAAGGAGACTGTGTTGGGGTTAGGAAAAATCCTGTAGGCTGAAGAAGCTTGAAGATGCCAGAGGAAGAGACATGTGCCAAGAAGGAGGGTGCCATTTTATCCGCTTTGTGGTGCCATCCTTAGACCCTGGTCTCGGAAATGGGATCTTTGCTTACTGTATCTTCCAATATAAAGGATGAATTTATTTGGGTCCCTGGACCCTCAGTATACATTGCTACATACCGTATCAATTTGACCCACCCTGCTGAGTAAAAAGATTTGAGTCTGTGGACCCTGTACCCAGAGTAATTTGCTGTCCACCATTGTGGCATGCCCCATGTCTGTGCGCCAAGGGAGAAGTAAAGTAACACTGTTTGCTGCAGTTTTTTGCAAGGGGCTCACTAGCAAGCATATCAACATATAACCCTAGACACGGGAGCACCTTGGGCTATAACCGCCACCATCAAGGCACATCACAGGTTGGTTCAGCTACACAGAAAGGCAAATAATGGGGTTGCACACTTATGTACAAAAGAATAAAAGGAACCCAGCACACACATTTGCTACAATAATTGCAGAGACAGAGTGCCTCAAAGTGCCCGGGCTAGCTGTTTCTGAGACCAGTACAATTCGTACTTGCCACTTGTTATTTTGTTTACGATTTTAAATAAAGCAAACATCTCATTTTTGCAGCAAACGTGTGCGCTGGTTTCCTTTTGTTGTTTTGTACTAATAAGCCCAACTCTGGCTGCACACTATTCTCAGAATGTTCCACTTTTTTTCTTTCATCATGCACACTTGTGTACTGGTGGTGTAAGTCAGACAAGCCCACTCTGGCTCATCCTTACTTGGGGTCCTGATGCAGATACTCATATTTGCCCTTTCTTTGAAGCGGTTACTTTTAAACTGAACTGATTATCTGGTGCCAACATGGGAAGCCTGCCAGCATTGCTGGAACAACAGAAGGAGAGTCAGTAGCATTTCAGAAACTGAAGGCCCCGTTATGGTGGGGAGGGTGGACTCCATGGCCTGCTATATGAGGCAGAATCAGTCAAACTTTTCAACCCAAATAAAGGACTGGGCCTTCAGACTACTGTCTAGTGACTCCAGTGAACAGCAACAGCACTGATCACAGAATACAAACACTACGTGATTATACACTCTGGTTGGTGCTGGTGAATGGCATTTTTGTTCATAAATCCTAATTCAATGTATGTAAGTTCCATTTGTCTGCCAAGCATGCTTGTGATCAGCCTTTGGCCCTATACGTTTGTGGAATGCAATGGTAGCAAGGTGGGGGGTGGATTGCACAGCTATAGCTTTTGGTGTCGGCACTGATGTGGTGCAGTTGGTCAGCTCTTTCCGAGAGCAGAGATTTTGGAAACTGATGGACCAAGAAAGGTTGGCGGAGAAGGGTTTTATGACCTGTGTCGAACATTTTAAATCCATAAGGCCCTTGGCTTTCAAGTCTGGCAAAGTCTGGTGACTCTCCTGTCTTGGGGCTATTTCCTGGCTCAAGGACATTGAAATGGCTGGTGTGATTAAAGAAGAACTAAGCCAGTAGCTTCAGTAGAAGCATAGCTTGAGATGCACTTGTTGTGTTGGCCATCAAACAAAAATAGAATGTCATAGTCTGTATGCAATTGAGCTGTAAACATTGATATTTCACAGCTTGGTGTGCATTTAAATTGTTTATCAAGTTTGGTAGTTTAACAGCTTGTAAACCAAAATAATAGTTGCTAATACTGTCCTAAGATGGAGGAGTTTGGGGTGTGCAAACACTCTGTATAGCAACATTAATTTTTAAAAGCAATAAAAGGAAAAAAAAATTGATGTTCTCTGCTGTTGCCTGCAGCCATCTGCTGTCCTTTGCCCAAAATCTCACAGACTTCTCTTCATATCATACAAGATTCTGGCATGGCACTGCTCTTTTAAGTGTCTTCTACAAAAACACTTTCAACTTTTCAGTGTTTTCCTAATAGACATTTCCTGTCTTGGGCAGGAAGCTGGGTCTCCTTCAGATGCATGGCTGCCCCTGATGACCAGGGAGGGCGGGAGGGAAGCCATGTGGAAAGGAAATGAGTGGTCCAGTAGGAGTGTTTTATGTTGGTACTGCTTGCTTCCCTGTCAAGTGACACAGAGGTGTCATACTCCATTGAGTGAGATCAGCAGAAGAGCTACGAAGGACAGTGCCCTACACTCCGACATCCACACTGGGTGCTCGCTGTGTGCTCCTCAGCAGCAGTGCCCCACAGCATAACTCTTCACTATTCCTGATTACGAGGGACATCCCTCATTTTACCCCTCAGAATTGCTCTGTCTCTCATCTGTCCCTCATGGAAAAGGTGCTGACCATACAGAAAATGTGATGTAATGTTAAGGCTTATTAATTCAGAAATTCATATTATTCTAAGATCAAAATCAAAATAAGCTTAAGTAAACAGGATGGTTCCCACAGTGTTCTGAACATGTATCTCTATGTTTGAGGATGTGTCCCTCATTATGAGGGTCAGTGTCCCTCACTGTCCCTAGGTTTGAGTGCCTGTGTCCCTCATTACAGTAACAAAATGTCGAGAGTTATGCCCCAAAGGGAGGGATAATGGGAGGGTTTTAGGGGAGAAAACTGTTAGGCAGCTCTAAGCAGATCAAGTTGTCCCCCTCACCCTGTTCTTAAGGCTCTATCTGACTGCACCTGTTAATTCCTTCCCAGCTCCTCACTCATCCAACATTCATTCATCCCGTACCAGCCGGCCATGAAGTAGCACTGCTGTTAACTGTAGCAGTCACTCATTCACCCTCGTGAAAGGATGTCAGGGTGGAGATAGTGACTCTAATATTGGGGTAGGGAGTCAGGGTGAAAAACAGGAAGAAGTTGCTTGGTCAACACACACAACAATTCTGAATGAGTGTTTACTCTAGCTGCTTAGCCCCATCACAGAATGACAGTGGGTCGAATGCCTCAATAACTGATTTTTGGGGAGGGGAAGCAGGACTAAATACCCATTTCCACCATGTTTTCCCTGCCACCCTGCTGTAACATTCACCACAGCCACAACAGGGCAAGAAGCCACCCTCATTGTCAAAGTTAGTGCTGCTTCGCACCACGCCGGCGACCAGGGTTCGGAAACGAGCCCTGGACGCTGGGAGTCGGCCGGGGAGGAGAAGGATGGAGCGCCTAATGGCTGCTCTCCTTCTCCGGTGGGTGGGTTCTCTGCGGGCTCCTGCCGCAATACTGCCATCTGGGGGAGCCCGGTGGTAGGTGCGGTGAGTTGAGTAGCAGTAAGGGCATTGCGTAGATGTTGGCAGGGGGGCGGAGCAGGAGGCACGTCTCAGCGCACCTCCTAGGTCATTGTCCCCATTGCATGCAGATGTCTATGGAGAACAGGGAAAACACCCTCGGTCTCTCCTAGGCGACAACACCACCCTGCGCGTCTCTCGGGCTTGTAACGGCAGACCCCGCTGTACAGGGATCCATGATTCAGTGTGCTAGTTCTGGTGAGGTAAGCAGGACAGGGCCCCTCCTCACCTCGCCTGGGGGGTTATCCAGGTACCTAGGCTAGTGGATCCACAGGTACTCTAGGGGCAGACCACTGTGAGATCAGAGGGGAGCGTAGCTAGTGGATGTCTGAGAGAGTGGAGAGAGGAGGTAGTAGGATAAATACAAGGTTAAAAAAAAAAAGTCAGTGCTGATGTGTTATCAACTGGACGGAGGTGTTCAGATACCATGTGGCCCATATACTCCCTTCTCTGGGAGCCGAGCACTTCATCCCACAACTTACCCTCCACCCCACCCCCACCCCACCCTTATGTTCCTCCTGCACTGCCTAACATCCCTGGGATTTCATGACACTACGGTAAGATGGTTCTGTAGTTACCTCTCAAAAAGGCTGCAAAGAATCAAGGCTGACAGAGCCATGTCGGACACAGTGTCCATCACAAGGGGAGTCCCTCAAGGATCCATTCTAGGGCCCCTCCTCTTCACTATTTACATCAACTCATTGGACAAAAACATTCAACAATCCAAGCTGCACTTTTTTACCAATGACACGGTCCTCTACATGTCTAGGTCTTCATTGCATGAATCCTGTGCCGAGTTACAATCTGATTTCAATCAGCTACAGTTCAACCTGGCCTGTTCAAAACTTCTCTTAAACGCAAAGAAGACAAAGGTGATTTTTTTTCATCAAACCATATGCCCTCTACTCTCAGTACTCAGAGTACCTCACCACCCATCACTACTATATTCGGGGACACCCTTGAAGTTGTGGATCAATTCAAGTATCTTGGAATATGGCTAGACAATAAACTTGCTGGAGGAGAGGAGAGACAGGGGAGACATGATAGGGGTCTTCAAATATGTGAAAGGGATAAACAGGGGCAGAGCAAAAGAGATGTTCAGACTAAAGAAAGGGGGCACAACCAGGGGGCATGAGTGGAAGCTGGAGGGGGGGAAATTACAGGGGAGAACGAAGAAGACATTACTTCACTGAAAGGGTGGTGGGGCCATGGAATGCACTGCCCGGGAGTCTGGTGGAGGAGGGCACAGTGGAGGGCTTCAAGAGGGGGTGGGACAGGTGCATGAGTAAACTGCGCCGGGCTGGGGGTGGGAGAGCAAACACCCAATAGGGACTGGCTACTGGGCAGACACGACAGACCATCAGGCCTATTCTGCTGGCTTTTAGTATGTTAGTATGTAAACTAACTTTTAGTGCCCTTATCAACTGCCTTGTCAACAAGCTAAAAGCCAGGCTGGGGTTCTTCTTCAGGAACAGATCCCTATTTACACTCAACTGCAGAAGAAGACTGGTCCAGGCCACATTCCTACCACTCCTTGACTATGGGGATATCATTTACAGTTGTAGTGCACCAACTCACACTAGCAAACTTGATGTTCTGTACCATCGTGCATTACGTTTCATACTAAATGCTCCAGCCAGGACACACCATTGTACCCACTACTCTTCTTTGAACTGGACCTCACTATCAACGAGGTGTATGTTCCATATTGGGCAGTGAATTCTAAAACTGCTGACTGGCAAGTTACCTCAGTATATATGCTCCCTAGTGCGCAAGTCTCACAATGTGTATGCACTGCACACCTCAGACTTTGTGCTCCTAGACGTTCCCAGGATACGTACTAATCAGGGCAGAGGTGCCATTAGTTTTGTCCTCCCATTTATATGGAACCAGCTGCAAAAAAACATGACGCTAACTGGGATAGTCAAATTAAATTGCTTTAAGTCCCTAGCCAAGAAAGCATTTGAAGTGGTCTGCCACTACTCTTCACACTAAGCTAATATATGAATCCTCACCGTCCCTTCTGCTTGTCACCCTATCCCTGTCTCCCCCACCAACCACCCAGACTATCCTCTCACCCATCTGCCACACCCACCCCTTATTCCTAACCCAATCCCCCTTTACCCATTCTGCCTCCGAGCACTTCTTCCCTTCCTCCATCTCCCTGTCTCCCTACCCCTCCTCCACTACCCCATATTACTTCCCCAACCTCCTTTACCTATTCTGCCTCCTAGCACTTATTCCCTTCCTCCACCCTCCTGTCTCCCTACCCCTCCTCCCCTACCTCAATCACCTCCTTCCCCTGTACCCCATCTCTGTGCACAATATTCCTGTCCTGCTGAACCTACCACTCCCTTCCCCACCACCCTGTCTCCCTACCCCTCCTACCCCTATCCCAGTCACCACCCTTCCCTAGACCCCCTTCCCTGTACTCCCATCTCGGTGCATAATATTCCTGTCCCTCTGAACCCACCATCCTCCTCTGCGATGTCATCTACAGCCCAATGTTTTCACTTTTTCCTTTTTTCCTTTTCCTTCTGCCCTCAGTGAAGACTTGTTTCACTCTCTGTGTGTATCATCTACGTGCACATTAGTGCAGTTAGTTTTTTTTGTATGTAATGTATCAGTTATTTGCAACAATCCAAGTTGTACCTTATCATTGCCATTGCTGTTTACTCGTGCTATCCAGATCTGTTTTGCATAAGATCATGTACGTCACTGTACTGTTTGAAATCTCCATGACCTCCTTGTGAATGAGCTTGCTCAGTGGAGTAATTCCTGTAATAATAAACAACTTGAACTAATGTTTCTGGGTGGAAAGACCAAATCCTGTTGTGTACCCTGGAGCTCCCGGTGCGGGTGGCAGCAGCAGCCACTGCCTCAGCTGCCTCAGTAACTAATCATGTTTCCGCTAAGCCTCTGACCCCGTGCACTCCTTCCACCTACAGTACTCACGCTATGTCAAAGTGCAGTAGTTGTACTCTCTGTTATTTGTTTTAACCTAAGCACTGACTGAAACTTTGACTTTGAAAACTATGAAGTTCAGTCTCAATTTTCAACAGAAAACATACTCTTGACACCTGTTTTTTTTTTATTCACACTTTTCCTGAGAAGAGACATTTGAGGAGTCTGCACCATGCAAATGTAGGGATGGTGTCAGAAGTTCCAGCTGTGCAGTAGTATTTAAGGACAGCCTGAACTATATGGTCTTCCTCCATTTACACAAACACCCAAATTAAACATCTATTTCTATGCCAAGGATCAACAATTTTAAGCCACTAGGGGGAGTGGCCAGCAGCCAAAAAGAGCAGACGCATCTCTATGGAGCTCCGTCTTTCAGAGAATAAATATACGGGGAAAAAACTAATTTAAAGTAGAATTGACAGCCTTTCTATTTTTTCACCAGTCAGAGAGACATTATTTTTACCTTTTGGAAGATTTCCATTTTTGAAAAGAAATGGGAAAGCCAAGGAATACGGCGACTACAGAGCCGGGAGGTAGAAACAAAGCCCAGAAGCCTGCAGAACCTGCAAACAGCATAGCAGTGGAAACCGCGGCATGTGGCCCCTTTGAACCTTCAAACAGTGCCTAACTGCAGGCTATTAGAGAACTTGATAAAAAGGTAGATACTTTGGGAACACGATTCACTGGCCTAGAAACAAGAATGGACCTGGTATCCTCAGAGGCTAAAACAGTGACTGATACAGCAAATAAATCTGCAGCAGCTGTAGCAGGAGTTATTGCTGAAAATAAGCTGCTCCGTCTCCGTTTAGAAAATTTGGAGAACGGAGTGAAAGTGGCCAATATTCGATTGCTGGGAGTTCCAGAAGACACAGAAGGAGCTGATCTTATGGGGTATGTTATCGCCCTACTCCAGAAGAGTCTGGACTTAGATATGCAGCTGAATGTACTTAATACATATAGGATTACCCCTCGGAGAGCCATTCCGGAGGATCTTCCTAGAACAATAATGATTGTGACCAGCGGTCCACACATCTGAGACTCAATTTTGGAGGCATCTAAATCAAGGGCACCATTGAAGCTGACTGGGGATGCCCAGATCCACTTTTTCTCCAACCTGAGCTACTCCACCAGACAATGCAGAAAGGCCTTTGATAGTGTTCGAGCAGGCCTGAAAGGGCTGGGGATAACTCACGTGTTGCAGCAACCGGCCTGACTGTGAATCTACTACACCGGTAAGACTTTTCTTTTCTCTGATCCAGTAGAAGCGGGGAAGAAATTGGAATTAATCAAAAAAGACTTTCATTGCTCCCGCTCTGCGAGCCCTTCTGATGAGGAGGATTGAACTCTGATAAAATGATCTCTCACACTTAAATAGCAAGTGCTATCTGCAAGTTTAGAAAAAGAACTGAGACTGCCACATTTTGATTGCAAAACACTGTATAAGTGACTCTTGCTTTTATGTGTTTGGTGTAAAAGAAATAATTGATTGTGGAATATGAATCTGTTCTTGGTTGCATAAGCCAAACCGTATTTTTCTGGTGATACACTGTGGCATATGTATTTTAGTTGTTACTAAAATCTGACTAGCCTCAGATAGTTTCTATTAATGTTTCAATTTTGTTTACCCTGACGTTTATAAAAGCTTTGCTGACAGGAAGTATGAAGCTGATATACCTTAGGCTAAATATTAGTATACAGGATATTTGAGAGCCTAGAATATTAAACATGTAACTACTGTATATCTATATTACTAATGGGGTATTCCCCAAATAGACGGGGCACTACAGCTGTGCCCCATTATATTTGAGCAGTTATAATTGTTATGTAGATTTATGGGCAATAAAGTGCCAGTTACTGGCATTATAGGGTGAGTTGCTTCACCTGGTAATGATTTCTTTACTAATTTTAGAAATTGTCCATAAGTACAGTGCAAAAGCCACATTTAGGACATCTTACTATTATACTATATTTGAAGACTTCATTTAATTGGTGGCTTCAGTATAAGGTATCCCCTATATGTAGTAACAGTGGATGACAAATAAGGTATCCTAACATTAAATTGCTGATTTTGATAAACATCTGCTTTATTTGTACCAAGGAAATGTATTTTACAATGTAAATTGCATTGCAAACTAATAAAAATAAAGTAAAAAAAAAAAAACATTTTTAAACCACTAGCCAGTAGGGCTAGAAGCTGGAAAATACACTGCTCTCCACAGACATTCCAATCTCCCACCTACTGCACTTACTGGAATGTTACCCTACCAATACAAGCAAGCAGGCCTAGTTAAAGGAAAATCTTACTTGCCCAATATGTAATCTTACCAGAATTTGGCCAGTGAGCTGGTACCAGCTTTGAACCCTCCAATGGCAAGGTGGACCGAATCTTGTGATGCTGGGATGACCCTTTCTGGAAGTTCCAAAGGTGGTAGGGCAGATGTCTTTCCTCGTGCACATACCTTCACTGCCTGCAGGCTTTACTTCGCACTTCTAGTCACAGACTTCTGGTCCCATTGTGTCCAGGTAGGCTCTAACCTAGATGCTGACATTAGCAGATACTAGGGAGTTGGAGTTTGAGGTCACTGTGTATTTAATTACAGGCCTCATGTGACTGCAACCCCCAACCTTGAACCATGACAGAAAGATTCTTCCAGGGGCCCATCAGCACAGTAGCAAGGAAGCCACTTGCAATGCCAGTGACCTGGGTTCATGAAGGAGCCTGGGTGGCCAGCCCATTCATGCAGAGGTAGCTCTACCGCTCATGACGTCAGAGACCTCAGTTGAAGAATGAGTCTGGGTCATCAGTGGCCAGCTGGTGGGGGTAGAGGATAGAGCATCCCAGGTGATGCTCTTCTTCTCCAGGGAAGGGAGGACATCATACCACTCTAACACTGCCACCTATGGATGCATGGGTGGCAGTGCAAGGTCAGTGGCGTATCAAGGGGGAGGACGCTGTTATGCACTTGGCTGAGACATGCCGGTGCCAGCCTGGGCATGAGTCCTTCATGCCAGCATCCTTGGGTGAAAGGGGGGACAGTGGGAAATAAAGGGGTAAATCTCCCAACCCCAGAAGCACAAAGACAGGCCCCATCCAAAGGGGGGGCCAGATGGGTCAGTATCTCCACCAGCAGTGCTGGTGAAAGGAGCAAAAAATGTATCTAAAAAGAATGAGCCTGGGTTATCGGAGGCCGGGGGTGGGGAGGAGGGCATAGTGTCCCAGAAGAGAATCTCCCCCTCTGGGGAGAGAGAGCAGCCAGCTCCACTGTGATACTGTCATCTGGGATATCCCAGGTAACAGTGCAGTCAGAGTGGCTTCGTGGGAGGGAGGACGTCAGCTGGTGCTGCGCCATGCATGCTTGTGTGCATGTCTATGCACGCTCTCTCCACCAATGTTCTTCGGGAGTGGAACTGCAGACTGGAAAACCCTGACTAAATCTGGATGAATTCTGGCATCCCTCAGGCCCCACACCAACAAACTGGGCACCTCCTCCGGAATCTGGACCTGTTCCATGGCAAGAGTTGGGGAGCCCCATTGCCCTCACCATGGGGGCTCCTTCAGAACCTGGACCCATTCTGTGACAAGAGTTGGGGAGCCCTGTTATCCCCCCATGATGGGGGTGCCTCCAGAATCTGGACCCACTCCGTGGCAAGAGTTAGGGAGCCCTGTTGCCCCATCATGGGGGCTTCTCCAGAATCTGGACCCATCTCATGGCAAGAGTTGGGGAGCCCCACTACCCCCATCATGGGGGGGCACAAGCCATGGGGAATATGACTGAGTACCAGGTAAGTCCAGGAGAAGCCAGGTAATGGGGCTGGGGAAGTTAGCAGAAAGGGCACTTGGTCAACATCAAGGGCCAAAAAACAGATGATAAAAAGAAAGATTTTTTTCAGCATTCAATCAAATTGAATTTTTTTTATACTTTGTTTATTGAGACTTGTACGTGTTATGCACCCACAGTTGAAACAGTAGAACCAAAATGAATGAAATATTTGATGTACACAAAACCAGAGAAATATATATTGTTCATCAACATACCAAAACTGGCAACAAAACTAGAACCAGTTTACAACTGCAGTGTAGTATTTCAGGAATAATGACATATCCATGCAACTGTGCCTATAGGGTCCACCACATGGTATGTTACTAAGAGAGGTACTCACCATTTCATATCCCCCCCTAGTTTAGAAATCACAAAGGAGGCCCAGTGGCGCTGAGGATTGAGGCACTGGATGCCACACCTCATGCCACGCCAGCGACCTAGGGTTGGAAGCGACCCCAGGTGCTGGAGGGTTGGCTGGGGGGAGGGAACTGCTCTCCTCTGGGGTGGGGAAGGAATACCGCAGTCACACTGGCTCCTGGTGGTGGCTGGGGTGTGGTGCATACTGCAATTAAGCTGTGGGGTAGCGCAGATGACATTGGATGTGCCATGTGTGGATGTGCGCATGGCAGCATCATTGGCATCATTGCACGCTTGCGCCGAGGGGGGGTCACATTAAAAAAATCCTCTGCATGCACTGTGATGGCTGATCCAGCTGCGCCATGCTGGACGCACCCCAGGTAGTTCCCCTGGTGTCTGCCCTCTGGCCTTCTGCGGTGAGCGGGGTAAGACCCCACTGTGATGTGGATGGGGAGGGGCAACGCAATAGGGGGAAAGAGCTCTGGGTGAAGCCAGGGTGGGGATGAGGTTACAGTTGGATGGTGGGGGGGGCCATAGGTACAACCCTCCCCAGCCAAGGAGAATAAAGAAATAAATTTAAAAAAAAAATGAAATCAGAAGGGGGCAGCTACAGGAATCTCATGGGCACCATTGTTAACCCCCCAATAAACTCTCCACTGTTATCTAAGCTCTATCACTAGCATCAACTCAAACTGAATTGTAAGGGGCGAGGAGGCATTTTTTCTATTTTATTCTTTGATTTCTGGTTACTTTGGACTTTGCAAACCCCAAGATTCTATTGAATTGATGCTACTGGGAAGCATTGCAGAAAACTGCTGCCATCATCATATATATATATATATATATATATATATATATATATATCCTTTAATAAACTGTCCAATTGGCTTTCTGTATGTGTCCCATGTATATCTGGTGTACTACTATTTCTTTTCACCATATTGTCACAATCGACTCTATGTATATAAAATGGTAAGATCAAGACATGTTCACAGTATCATGCAGTTAATAAATTATCATGTCGGCACCCTTTTTATGTTGCTACCACACTGGATACGCTATACATTATAATGCATACATTTCAACTAATAAACAAGATGCCAAAGTTTACCTAAGCTGTCTACACAGTTCCAGTAAGCCTCAGAAAAAGTCCCTGCCATATCACGGGAACAGCATCCAGGAAAAGCAAAGTCCACCATTTGATTCGCATATGCTGTCTTAACATGGTAATCACACAGCGTGAAGATGTATAACCTTTAAAGAAAACTGTAGGGTTTCCCCAGTGAAAATTGCATAACATTATCAACGGTCATAAATTATGACATACTTCTTAGCTGAACAAGATTGTTCATTTCTAAACATTACAGACACTATTTTAAGCATAAGAGGCCACAGATTAACTGCACATATAAACATATATAATGCATACTGCTTGATAATGGGCAACTGCAAAATACAGAACTGACACCATTTTTATAATGCAAACAGCAGCAATCTATAGTCCCCCTGTGTAATCAGAAAATGCTCTAGATGTTGATGACTTTCTTCGGGAAATTGTTTCTGCCTTACAGGTAGTATGGGGAAAAGACAAAACTGAATCACAGGATATCACCAACGCCATTTCCAGACCTATGTGAGGTAACTAAAAATATCCCATCTCTGCCCATCTCACCCCAGAGTTTTTTTAAAAGAGCTACCAACACCACAATGAAAACTTTAAAAAACATGATAATTAGGTACAATTCTACTTGCATTCCATTTATATTCTTTAGATTTCTCCTCCCCATTATTTATTACTAAGGAAATTTGCATGAATATATGATATTTATCCCTTAAAGTTTCTTAAGCGTTCATCTACCTCCATAACTTACTCCCTACTTGAATTCATAATCCTCTGTTGTGACATCACAGTCTGTCACCATGGGACTAACTGTGAGGTCACAAGCAGTGCATTATGACCTCAGGTAGGGAGAAAGCAACAGGAATAGATAAACTCTTCAAGAGTAAAGATCCTGTTTTCCTACAAGTGACCTCAGTAATAAATAATGGGGAAGAGAAATACAGACCTAATGTGAAAAACAAGCTTGTCTAAATATTGTGTTTTGTTCAAGTTCTCCTGAAGGTGTCAGCTGCTCTTTTAAAGTCTTGCTTGAAAAGAAAAATCAAAGCCCTTGTGTTGGTGGCAATTGTTAATCTGCAGCAAGTGTTAACAACACCTGAGCACCATCTCAAGAAAAGTTACTTTGGCAAATCCTCACAATTGCATAGCTGGCAGTAAGCATGGCAGTGAATCAAACATGCATTTTACGTAGCAGTAATAGTCTTTATTTATTTGTGGCACCCTTTCCTGGAAGCTCAGGGCACCATTACAAAGAGTAACATAAATATAAATACCTGATTATACAGACTTTACTCAATCCATAGAACAAGTACAAAGATCTTAAAATAACATATAAATAACTCATCAACTCTAATTAATCCCCAAATGCTTGCCTAAATAAAACAGTTTTCAGACCACATTTAAAAGCCTCTACACCGGGGGGGGGGTCTCTCTCAGAGTTCTTGGCAGTGAATTCCAAAAGACCGGGGCAGCCACTTCAAATGTCCGGACCCCAGACAATTTTAACCTTGCCCTTGGGACTGCCAGGAAGCCTTCCTCTGCAGAGCGGAGTGGATGTCTTGGGGTGTAAGGGTGCAGGAGCTAACAGGTAGCCTGGGCCCAGCCCTTGTAGGGACTTACAGGTTAATAGACCCACTTTAAAGGAGATGCACCACTTCACTGGCAGCCAGTGTAGTTCACGCAGTACTGGTGAAATATGACAGGATCTAGGAAGACCTGTCAGTAGCTGGGCTCCACATTCTGCAGCAGCTGAAGGTGCTGCAATGCACCTCCTATGACCGTCGGGTATATTTAAGCAGTCCACATCGTACTAGGCAAAAAAATAATCAATAAGGCACATTTTAATGAAATACGAGTAAAGATTTATTCTGGCAGGGTAAATGCTTGGGGTGGGGTGCTCTACTAACTAATCACTCTCTATCTGCCTCCTTCCTCAGTGCCCTGGTCCCCATCATAACAACTAGCTTAGCAAACAGTCAGTGTTTCCTCTGTGCCATTTCAAACCCAGCCAGCATATCGCTCCCTTAATATAGTTTTTTTCTTAAAAACAAATGTTAAGGAAAAATTCCAATGTTCTAGACCCAAGTATCAGGGGATGACCTTTTTTCCCTATGCTTCTCCTGTGCCCACTGGCATCTGACTTTTTCTGACCCATAGCACCCCCCCACCCACCAGATTCATACCTCACATCTCCATCAACCAGAATCCAGTCCAGACTTCTAGCCATCTCCTAGAGCTGGTGTATTCCTACTTGGGGCACTCTCTGGCCGTCGTAGTGGTTAATTTCCTGGATGCTCCTCGTCCCATCCCTTGTTACCAGCTTATCCCTGCCAGGGGCCACTCCACAACCCACAGGAGGCTCGCACACTCACCCAAGGCAGGCTGGAGGGGTCCTGCATTGGGTGCATGAGAGGGTTCATGGCTCAAAGAGGAGCAGAGAGACTGTCACCCAGCATACCGGTGTGGCATTTTCATCTGTTCTAGTCCCAGCAACTCCATGCATGCGGGCACGTACTGGATGGCCTGGGGAGGGTACCTAACAGCACATGGTCACCCATGTTGTCAACAACACTGCCACCAGCTGCAACCAGTAGTCGCTACAGAGCAGCATAGCAAGATCCCTCCCACCCCTGGGAGGAAAGCATCCAGTGGATGCTCTACAACCCTCCCTGCTGGTCTCTGCTCTGGTCATCCTGGCCTCAGAACGTGACCCCAGGTTGCCAGTGTGCCATAGTAATCCCCCATTGCTTTGTGCCAAGGAGCCAGACCCCTTTTTTTCATCGCTACCTTCTCCATACTGGTCCCACTCCCCATCTGCCCCAGGCAACCACCCAGTCCCATTGCCCCCAACTGTGGCTCTCACTTCTCAACCCCCCTGATTACCCCACAGGGTAGGGCCCCTGCCATCACCAGATCACCTACGGGTCATGAGGGGTACAGTGGCCTATTCAGGACCATACTGTCCCGAGTGTTATGCTACAGGCCAGGAAATGTTATTATTCTCTTTTGTCCCTTCCCTGTGGATGTCTGTGCACTAGGGCTCCAATGTGTGCAGTCACACAGCTGTCACCCCCACAGAGTTCTCAGACATCCCCTATTCATGCTAAAGGATGAAACCTTTGTACCCTAGAACCATTAAAACCATGCTGTTTGAATACCCAACCTCTGCCCGGTTCCTTCCCCCCCCTCCCCTTTTCCCTTTTCCTATTTCTCCCATCACCTCCCTCCCCAGTGGGAACCACCATTTCAGCTAAAGATGATGAGGGGCACTGCTGGGGGCCTAGCCCCCCCCGGGGCCCCACCCATAACAACCTACCTCATTCAGTGTCAGTGGCTCAGTAGGTAGCACAGTCGCCTCTGAGATCAGAGAGCTGTGGGTTCAGTTCCCACATCTGGCACTTGGGTTAATATCTCAGTACTGACACTGTAGTGCAGCATGAGAGGGGTGCTGCACTTCTGAGGTGCCGTCTTTTGGATGAGATGTTAAACCGAGGTCCCATCTGCCTGGATTGGTGGTAGTTCAGGTAGATGTTAAAGATCCCATGGCACTTATCGAAAAGAGCAGGGGAATTTTTGATTGAAGAGTAATATAATAAAACAAAAATAGTACAGGGAATATCGACACAAGACCTATACACCATATCCTAAAAGTTCAACACAACCATAATAATAAAGAAAAGAAAATAAACATATGAAATCAAATGGGAATCACTTATTGCTATCCAAAAAAATAATACAAAATAAGAAATATTTCAAACAGTCACATAGACTCATAGCAAAGACACTTCCCATGACATTCAAAGAAGGAGGCATTGATAAGAGAAACCTCAAGTAACCCCTTCAAAAAGTATCAAGGGAAGAGCTCTCCACCAAGAAGCTACTAAGGGGGAAGACAATGTTTGTTTTTCTTTAACAAATAGCTACTTCCCAATTAATTTTGTCTAGTAAACCTTCTAACAAGATATGCTTTTGTTGGAGTACAAAAAGACATCTGTGTTGCTATATGCGCCATTTTAATATGGCACAAACAACTCTAAGCGTTCCAGGATATAATATTCCCCAGGCAATGCTATACTTCCCATATACCAACTCAGTATAAGACATGGTAGAGAATATAGGCAAGGACCATTTGTGAGCTAACCGAGCCCACAATGGTGCAACATAGAACAATCAAAAAACAAGTGTTGCGTAGTTTCAACCTGACAAATACAAGATTCCCTAATACAAAACCTTTCCTCCAGTTTTTTATGTGCATGATTCCCTTTAACAGTCAGTTTCCCATGGCAGCACATCAATAGTGTATCCCACATCTTCTGTGGAATTCTACTGTCCAGCAACTGTTTCGTCAAATGATGTTCTTCTTTGGACGAAGGACATTTGAATCAGAGTTCCGTTAAAAATTGCTCATTAAGAACTGAAGAATAAAGAAGCTTTCTGTTTTGCAAAAATGGTATATGGGAAGATACATGCCATTATTTTATTCTTTTACAAACTTCAATGAGATACACAGAAGTCCCTTGAGGGATATTGGTAAAGGGCTTCCACTGTGCTGCCCTCCATTTATCAGTAAAATACTTAGTCCTGGTGGAAAAACTGAAAACCCAAGCATCTGAATGATCTGCCATACTAGGAAAAATGTTAGCATGAACAAACAAAAGAAAAATAAGACTGGGTTCAACACATTCAAACCCCCTTTTTTTAGTGACCAGTAAGTAGTTGATCTTTTAACTGGGTTTAAACGACTACCCCACAAAAGCTGGAAACATAAGTTATACATACGTGCTTCCAACCGGAGAGGGAGGTGAAAGACATAACAGACTGTTAAAAAAATAGGAATAATAAATGTTTTTAACATATGAACCCTTTTCGGCCTTGACATAGGATATGATTTCCACTTATTAACTTTTTCTTCTGCTATAGAGAGATATTCTGTCCAATTTGTCTTAGCAGCCTGTGAGTTACCAAAAGAAAGACCTAAAATCCGAATATTATTAAACTGAATTGTAATACCACCCATCTCTGTTGTCTCAAGATGTGTATGGGCATTAACAACTGTTCCTATACTTTTATTTGTATTTAAAACAGATCCGGAAAGCAGAGAAAAGGCCTGAACAATACGAAGAGCCTGTAACCCCGACTCATGATCTGCCACCAACAGACAAAGGTCATCTGCATACACCATAGCACTGGGGAACTCCCGATTAGCAGTATCAACCATGTGTCTAATGACAGAATCATAATTTAATCCCCGAAGAAGAGGGTCTATAGAAAAAACGTATAGAAGAGGGCTTAAAGGACAACCCTGTCTGACTCCTTGTCTAATCAAAATATGAGAACCCCTAATCCCATTAACCACAGGAGTCATAGAAGCATATTCATATAGATTCTTAATCCATGAGATAAATTCTTGTGGGAGACCATACTGCTGTAAGACTGCAAAAAGATAATTGTGAGGAACTCGATCAAAAGCTTTGGACTGGTCTAAGTTAATGACATACCCCCCAAAAAAAAAAATTATTGCCATCAAATACTTCTCTTATCAATTTTAAATTATTTAACGCGGATTTGTGTGGGATAGCACATGTTTGGGTAGAAAAAATTAGAGACTGAGCAACTCTCACCAGCGTATTATTTACTATTTTACAGAGAATCTTCCCGTCCGAATTAAGAAGACTAATAGGCCGCCAATTGTCCAAATTATCCTTTTCTTTGTTTTTATGTAAATAAATCAAGTTACTATCAGCAAGAGTAGCAGGCACTGGTAATGAACCTGAACTATAACATTAAATACAGCAGTTAGATGAGGAAGTAACATCATTTTGGCTTTCTTATAAAATTCATTGGGAATCCCATCAGGCCCTGGTTTGACATTATTATTTAGCTGATCAATGACAAAACCTACCTCTTCTGCAGTGATAGGTTGTACCAAAGCTGCTTTACTGTCACTCAATAACTCTGGAATATCCAAAGGTTGGAAAAAATTCCCCCATGCATGTGGACTAAAGTCCTGACCATATAAGGCTTCCGTATGGGTGGAAACTAATTTTAAAATACTAGGATTGTCTGAAACTCTGATTCCATCAGGTGATAGCAAAGAAGTCATATATTTTGAATTAACCTGCTGTCTACAACTATCAAATGGGTTAATCACTTTAGCTGACCCTTTCCTCCCATATTTTTGTTCAAGGAATAAAGAAGTGGATCTATTGTACTGACAGGCATACATTTCCTTTTTAACTGCCTAATCAGGGAGGAATAATCCAAGTTAAAGTCAGCGTTCCAGTAAAGTAATTTTTGTAACTGTCGTCTTTTATCTAAATAGTTTAAATATTGAGTTTTGGAACAGGATTTAGCCACCCTCCTACAATGTTTTTGTATTTCCAATTTTCTGTCCCGCCACCAAAAAGTAGAGTTATCAAACAGGTCATACACAGAGAGTTTGTTCTGCAGAACCGTTGATAATTCCTTCCGCCCAGAATCATCCTCCAGGACTGAAGTATTTAGTTTCCAATTGGGATGTGTTTCAGGCTTATTCAGAGAGTTCCCTAAATACAAAATCACCATACAATGATCTGAAGCCTCACAAGGATTTACCCTATGTTGTAAACCCGATAACCAATTAGAAATAAAAAAAATAATCAATCCTAGTAGAAAATCTTCCTCGATGGATGGTATGCCTGGGAGGTTGAGGCCCAAAATAACACTATCAATTAAGTGTGCTATTTTATACATGGAAGTAAGAAAATTAGAATCAGTATATAATTTCTGAGTCATACCAGTTTTGTCTGTAAGAGCTAGAATACAATTAAAGTCCCCCCCCAAAAAAACTATAGATTTAGGGGAATGGAGAAAGGGTTGAACAGCCTTCATGGTCTCAATTCTCTGAGATTTAACCTGAGGATTATAAACATTAATTAATCTCCATTCATGATTCCGTAATATAATATCCAGTATAAGTACCCGACCCTGTATCAAATCAATTAACCAAATGACCTGAATATCTAAATTATTAAAAAGGATGGCCACCCCAGCACATACTTCTTCCGAAAGGGACCACTACGACAGCCCTCCCCTCCAGTACTGCATTGCCTGACTAGTCTCCCTGAGGGAATAAAATCTGGTATCCTGCAAAAAAATTATATGAACATAAGTTTCTGCTCCTTTTAGTATTCCTTAAACTATTAGCATTTAAGTTACCAAAAGCCAAAACATCAGACATTTAGCAGCAAAAAAGTCAAGATTTCTTCTTCTTTTTCCCTGGAGATTTCCTTTTACATCTCTTTTTCCTAGTAGCCTGTGAATCACTGGACAATTGATCTGTGTCAGTAAAAAAATCAGGCTGTGAAGAAGCCACAGAAGAGGCATCAGATTCATCCTCTGTTTCAGTCACCTGTTTCCTCTTGTTCAAAGCTGCAAATTTATTCCTGGAAACAAATTCAGGCTCCAAGGGAACTGGAGAGGATTTGGAACCTTTAGCAGAACTGCTTCGTGTTCTCCTTTGAGTACCCACTTGTACTCAATCAGACTCCTCTGGAGGAGATATGATAACTTTTTTGACAGGACCCACCAGTCAGGGCAGAAGTACTAGGGATAGAATTACAGACATCATGGGATGTACCTTCCAAGGGATCAGTCAGGTCATCATGAGGAGGGATAATCCACTCCTGTACGAGAGGGATCAGTATGCTCCATGGGTTCTAACCGAGGGAGATCAGGGGCCAGAATTGGTATTTCAGATGTCACTAAACTTAAAGACTGGTAGGGTTGTTCACTAGGATGAGGTTGAAACTGAGGCCTGGCCTGGGCATTTTGTTGGGCTCTGGAGACTGTTCCCTCCTGATTGTCCTGTGGTGCACCTGGGTTATTAGGGAAGGCCCAGGGGCAATCACAATAGGAATGGGACGTTTCCTGACACAGGTTACAATAAACCGGTCTCGGGCAATTTATACTAGTATGCCCTGAACCAGAGCACAACGAGCATTTCAACTTGTCACAAACATTGCTCAAATGTGTCTGTGCATCACAACGAAAACAGGACTTGGGTTGACCAGGATAAAACACAAAACCCCTGTCTCTCCCCAAGTAAAAACAGCTAGGTAGATGTTGAATAGATCCATTGACCTTTGGAAGCCTCACTTGTAGTTTCCACCCTCCAGTCCATAATTGCTCAGAGTCTATAATAGGTTCTGGTAAACCCAAAACAGTGCATTTGGAAGATAACCAATGAACAATATCAGTCACAGCAACTCCTTCATTTTTAAACAATACCGTAATTGTTTTAATTGCAGGTTTTGTAAGGGGGATGGCAAGAAAGGGAGACCATAAAGGTGTATGCCTAACTTGCTGATAACGATGCCAAAAAGCCTCTAGGCCTGAAGATGTTTTAAAACTAAGGTCAAAATTACAGTCTCCTGAAGTATGGATAAGCACATATATCTCAGAAAGAGAAAACTGCAAGCGGTCTTTTACTAGTGTTTTCCCGACATAAAGTTTATCGGGAAAAATGTCAAGACCTCCCCTGTATCGCAACCTGACAGCATTTCGCCATCTGGCCTGTTCTGAAGGGGTATGAACAGGCCAGCATAGGTTCTGCCACCCTGTCGTCCACTCTGAGTTCCAGAAGGTTTACTGTCTTGGCCTTGCTGGTGGTTCTCTCCTGATGTGGGATTCTCTCCTAAATCTCGGTGCTCTCCTAAATGAGGAGCAGTAATGACAGGGTTAACAATAGAAAGGGCACCAGGAGTCTCACCTCTCTTCTCTTCAGAAGGTGATTCCTCCACCGTAACAGAATCGGGCCGAGTCAGGCCGGGCTCCTTCATGTCTCCCATAACATTACATACAGCAAGTTTAGAATCAACTGTAGGCCAAACAGGGTTTTGAGTCAGCCGCAGCTCTGGCAGAATGTCCAAAGGATCGGTAAGCTCTATCAAATGTCCCCGGGGCTCCACACCTTCATGCGCCGGAGAGGACCAAGATTTATCAGCAGTGGACTGTTCCCATCCAGCCCCCTTTAAAGCATCAGCAATAGTAAGTCCAGTAACAGAAATATTATTATCATAGCCTGGGAGGCAACAGCCTGACTCAGAAGCTGAAGAAACAGTAGCCCTAAGCGGTTCTTTAACAGTAGCAGACAATTGAGGGCATTTGAGGTCAGCACAAACGGTTGAAACACTAGAAACCTCAGTATGGCAAACAGTATGCTGCTGTAGAAAAGTCAAATCAGTGGTAAGAAAATCAGTACCTGTTGCAGAGCAGTTGACTCGAGGTAAAGAAACAATTCCAGGTTGCTCATCATGGGGCCGGGACTGTTGCGCCAAATCCTCCGTACAGGGAAGCACTTCAGGTAATTGCTCTGAAACAAGAAGCAGGTCTACAGGTGCAGGTTGTACCGTCAAACAGTGAAAACTTGTGGCAATGTCCCGAGACTCAAAGCACTCACTAGCTGTCGTGAACGAACTGCCAGTCCCAATGGAGACATCTGAAAGTGGAGCTGCAGAGGCAGTTGACTGGCCGCTGAAAGCTTTTGATGATACTACGTCATCTCGCAGCTGAGGCCTGTCAGGAGACGACTCCCCAACCCTGACAGGACAAACTGAAGTCTAAAAAGCTGGAAGCTGAGCTCCAAGAAGAACTTGCCTTTCACCGGGTTGCAAAACTGCAGATCGAAAACTGCCCGGGAGGTTGTCTGCAGAAGGAAAATGCATTGAGGTATCCATAGAAAGCTCTGTACACATGACGTTTCTCGAGGTAGGAAGAACTGAAGTTACTAAATCAACCAAGTGTCGTTCCGATACATCGGCCTCTAGGAAAGGAGAGATAGAGGAGGAGACCAACTCCCCCACCTCCAGCACGTCTGCACCGTCTGGTGCCGAACTCCAAGTGGCCATTACACTGAACAGCCAAGCCCCCTACAGGAAGAGTAGGGGAACTTCCCCCGGTGTCCTGGCCAAATTTCCCTCATTCACTAAAAATACCACCAACAGCTTAATCTGGTTCAGGGTCAGTTGGCATTCATCTGTATCCCCTTCCCCCGGGTTGTGCCTGAAAATAGGCAGGATTTGTCTAGTGCACTTCTCCAATCAACAAAAACTAAATAAATAAATGCCTGTCACAACCCACATGCCTATAAAATACTAGATTCATGGTACCAGAGGTTTGAACCCTACAGCCATAACTTGGGAGGTGGCAGGGAATCTGGGGAGGAATGGTTTGGTGTCTGTTCTCCTAAGTTAGATCAATGTTTTCACAGCAGGGAAAGAGGTACAGATCAGACATGCGGAAGGGAGGTCTTTATGTTCAATCTGACTTGTTCACTAATGAGTACTAGGTTGACTACCCCATGGTTACCCCATTCGAGGTTTGGCAATACAAACTGAACAGAAAAACCACATAGTCTGAGATGCATTTCACCCAGATCAGTTGCCTTTTAAAAATCCTCAATATGCTGTAGGGGGGGTTAACAAAAAAACATTTGGATGCTACTCTTTTTCTCCCTGACATGGATCTGATCCAGGTACATATAATTACAACTGCACGCTGTAAGAGTCAGTTGCTATAAGGTTACCACGCTGTATGTTTTTTCCATACTTACTGTCTAGTACTGATCATAAAATGACAACATCTATACTCTGTGCATTTTCAAGCTCTTGTCATAGCACCAATAAAAAGAAAGTTTAAAAAAATATATTCCAGCTGGTCCAGTGGTGTGGAGGGTTGAGGCATTGTGCCTTATCTCCTGCCATGCCGGCAACCTGTGTTCGGTGGCAAATGCAGGTCGCTGTAGGTCGCCCGGGGAGGGAAAAGATTGAGCATCCAGAGGACTGCTCTCCTCCCCTGGGGAGGGAGGCTTGGTGTTCCCGCCGAATGACTGCCAACAGGTGGAGGCCCAAGAGTAATGTGAGATTGAGGGCACCAACGAAGGGAGGGTGCTGCAGGACTTCTGCAGCATGCATGTGCCTCCACGTGCATATGCTGATGTGTGCACCCCAGCGACAGGGAAATGGAGAAAATGGAAAACAGGGGACACTGTCTGGCTACATGATGCCCAGGAGAAAGACATGCCAAGCAAACACACACAGCCTGCCACAACCACAACTACCACCACCACCACCGTTGCTCGGTGCAGGGGCTATAAATCACTTAACTCATTACCTCCTGGGTGGCCATTTTGTGTCAGGTAAACAATGGATAGTTTGGACTTCGTATGGAGCTATTGGAGGTAAGTTCTTTTCTAGTTTCTTCCACCATAATATGGTGACTCTTTGTAAGCCAGATCCTACTATATGAACCAGAAACTGAAGCAGCAAATTAAAATAACAGAGTAGGACCTGGCCTATGTGGAGTCACCATGTCATGGAGGTCAGGCTTATTCACATTTTAGCTGAAGTACAGTATGGAAACTAGGAACTCCTTTGTAAATCACGATGGGGGAGATGTGTGCACTGAATTCTGTTTCTTAAAGCATAATCAGCTAAATTCATAACATGGAAAAAAAATCCATACCTTCACTTAAGACTGCGCGACCCAGTATTAAGCAACAGGTTCCTAAGATGGATTGCATTCTCCTTGTGCACAAACAGAGACTTTGTCCCTCCGAGGGAGGGTACATTCAACTACAGGATACTGAACAAGGCAAGAGGAAGCTGCCTTCAAAGTGGGCCAGAAGGGAGACTTGCAATGAACAGGACTGTTTCATTGTGAAAAATTAGTTTTCTCTCTCCTATCAGAAATATATATATATATATATATATATATATATATATATATATGAATATATAAATTGTAACTCGGACTCTTATTTATGTTTGAAAGAGTTCTGCTATGTCATTCTGCAACTGTATTGATGGCTGTACCTGTAATAGGAGGTGAATCCTCCAGAGGACCTTACATGGTAAACAAATTCTTAAATTAATAAACAGTAGGAGTCGGACCGTTGGTGCAGTCATAGCACTGTCACTCGCAACACCGGTGACCCAGGTTCAGGAACAAGCCCAGGTTGTTGGATGCCGGTCAGGGAGAGAAGGATCAAGCATCCCAGCGAACAATCTCCTTCTCTGAAGAGGGTGAGTTCCATCCTTCCTCACAATACTGCCAGCTGGTTGACCACAAGTGGCAGTGTGGCTGGAGGGCTGGCGGGAAGGTAGAATGTTGCTGATGTTGAGGCATTGCCACATATTGTGTGTGCAAGCCCCTTGATGTCCTAGTCACGGCCTCCTAGTAGAGTGTGAAAAATAATTATAAAAAGGGTCTGAGAAATAAAGCTTTCTGATTGGCTGTAAGCATTTTGTCAGTCTTAGGTTAAATCTTGTATTAATATGCATGTAGAGCCTAAGCATATGCTGAACAAGGTTTGATGTTCTCTTATTTAATTGTAATAGCAATAAGGCGCTCCCAGGGGTTATGTTAATGGTCTGTTAATCACCCTCTTGGGGCATGTGGCACTCGGCTATGCCTCATGCAACATTACACCCCTAGAGGGTGATTAGCAGACCATTAACATTACCTGTGGTCATGCCTTATTGCTTGAAAATGGCACAGATGCCTGCAATGAAGGACCCCAGTATATATGGGTCCAGCCCTGCCCACTCGGTATCACCTCCTGACGAATGCATGATCTCAAGGTATATCCCCTCCACTCTGTCCCTGCCCGGGGGTACAACTGCGGCTCTATGGAGGATGGCAGCCTAAGGCGGTAAATGGCTAGAATGGACAGTGCCACGGGAGCTCCGTAGAGAGTTGTGCACTAGAGAAAGGCAGTGGGACAAAAAAGCATAAGTAAAAATAAATACATAATAAATAAACAAACAGTAAGCAGTTATTGCATGAATTCTTTTATTGTTATAAATAACAAATAGCACTGTTTGTAAAAAAGAGAGAGTGGGTGACTGCTGGAGTAATAAAAAAGAGGAAAAGGGGGGGGCGGAGCCAGCAGCTGAAGAGAACAGATGCACTCCAGACAACTCTCTTCAGCGAGGCAGAAAAACCTAAAAAAGGACATGCAGGAGTGCTAGAGAGATAATCTCCAGACAGTAAGCTTCTCTTACAAGCTCTACACTTCAGCTCAATATATTTATTGAATAAAACAATATAAACTAAACAAATTTGAATAGTTCCACCAGAAATGAGTTCCTGAGGATACCAGCTTTCTGGCAATCTGAAATTCATCATGGGGAAACCAAAGAATCAGGTTCTAGTGACTTCCAAACCTGATGCACAAAAAACTGGGAAGGCTGGAGAGACCTCAAGCCATGAGGTAGATAGCACGCCTGAGCCATCATCGAACCCACCCTGGCACCAAATGATAGCCATGATGCAGTCAGTGGACACTAAACTAGAGAAAACTTTGACAAAGCTGGAGTGATACAATGCAGCCATTAAAGAACTGACCAGTACAGTTGCTGAAGTGATAAGAAATATATTTCTGCTCAGGCTGTGGTCGCTACCCTAACACAGAAAAACACTCTGCTCAGAGGCAAGCTTGAAGCCTTAGAAAATGAAGTTCAGGCAGGGAGTCTCAGGTTAGTTGGTGTACCTGAGGGAGTGGAAGGATTGAATTTACTGGACTTTCTTAAAGACTGGATGAAATCCTCTATCACCCTGCTTGGGGACTTCGATTGAAGCACACTGCGAACAGCCTACAGTGTGAACCCTAGGGTGTGACCTGCCAACACAAACCAGCCCCACGCTGTGTTGGTGGCATCTGGAGCAAAGATTTGAGACGTGCTTCTATCAGCAGTGCGGGCAGCATACTTGCTCTCCATCAATGAGCTGGATGTAACATTTTTTCCTGGTCTGTCTTTCCAAACATGGGATAGATACAAGAGGTTTGATAGGGTAAGGCAGAGGCTTCAGGCCCTTGGAGTGGTCCACTCGTTCTTTCTGCCAGCTCAATTGCGGACTGCCTGTGGTGACAAATCCTGGCAGTTAACTGACCCCGAGCACACGGGTCACTGGCTTGAAAACTCAAAAAGGAATTTGCAAGAAAAGCAGTCACTGAAGCGGAGGAGGAACAAGTCAGAAACAAACTAGGAGATGCATAAACCTGCTTATTTGGGTCCCCGTACAGTGAACAGACACATCAGTTGGGACAATCTGTGACAGTGAGCCTCTCTGTGCTCTTATAGAGGGGGTTACTTAATTTTTTCTGCAGCAATGTGTATCTTTGATGGCATCTTCCCTCCTTGTAGGATTAGGAGAGACTGTTGGACGCCAGGAGGGCAAGAAAGGCCCGCACAGAATGCAGGCAGTGCAAAGTACAGTCCCAGCCAGGGGTAAAGTATGAAATGGATGAGGTACGATGGAGGAGGGAGCACTGGACGAGGAAGGAGAGAGGCAATGGTCGAGGGAGCGAAATGACCTCCAAGGGATGTACCCCATGGGGACCCGACCGACCATACTTCCCAACCACATGGCAGGAAAATCATAGCACTGGACTGCAAAAAATCACAGCAGATGGCCAGAATGTGGAGCACTACGTATTGTAAACAAGAAAAGGACTACAGATAGTGGGCCCCATGTAGTCAGAAGGAATGAGTCCAGCAACTGAGTTCAACGATTGAAGAGATTGGGAGTCCAGAAATAGCTATAGCATGATGAGGAACAACAGGAAACCTAAGCAGAGAAGGAGAAATGTTAGCGTGAGAATCATATCGCCATGTGAAAGTCAGAGCAGTGGAAGGGTATGCAACTTATCGCCCCAGGCCAACACTCATGCACCTAGGAGGAAAAGCCATGTGGGGACATTGATAGGAAGCCACAGAGACAGTGAAGGCAAGTGCTACAATTGGAAGGTGAGAGAACAAGATAAGCCAGCAAGAAAAGAAGGACTGCATCTGATAGATGGGGGCAAACAACAGGAGCAGACCAAGAGAGTGCAAGGGAGGAAAGGACATTAATGGGAGTAGCAACAGCAGGAGCAGACAGGCTGAAAGAGCATTGAGTAGGGATGAGGGAAATAATACCAGCTAGGGAGAGTAGCGAGTGGAGACCCTCCAAATGGGCCCAGAAGCACAGAGCTGGGTGCCCGCGGGTGATGTCATGCTGGAAGCGCCGGAGGAAATGGAGCTGAGGCAGGTGAGGCAGTAGAAAAGTGCAGCTGAAGAGGAGCAAAGGCGAAATGCCGATGCAAGGCAGGAGACCAGACAGAGCCCGCTACCCGAGACCACTGGAGAGGGAGGCGAAATGCAGATGAACTGAAAGCGAGCAACGGGGAGCCAGACACCCATGAGACAGACGGGTAGAATGAAGGCAGCGACTGACAACCAAAGCAATCCAAAGCTGAGTGGTCAGAGCGGAGCAGAGGAAGAGAGAAAGATCTCCAGGTAGGTAGGTAGGGGGAGGAGGAAAGAATGGATCCGCAAGCAGCCGACAGGAGGGAGGGGGATGGAACAGGAGGAGGAGAAGGGAGACAAAACAGCAAAGTGTGGATGCAAGAATAAAGTGAGTGCAAATGAGGAAATGGGAGGGCAGCACAGAGGACCCAGCCTCCAGCTGCAACGAAGAAACGAATCCTGAACAGTCCAGGAGGAGTGGCCTTTTACAGCCTGATGGGGAGTGACGTTGTTGCTCTGCCTATTGAACCTCAGGCATAGCCTTCCCAATATCTTTGAACGTTGGGTACCCCCTATTCCTTTTGTATCAGATTACAGGGGATGGTTGTGTATATCAACATTCTATGAGCAGGGACGCTGGTTTACCGGGATTGAGAAAGGGCATATTCCATTTTGCACATTGTAAAAAATGGTATTGTCACCGGTGTCTGTTAAGTCAAAATCCGGTTTTACCGGTGTTTGGTTTTGTGTACTTTATTTAACAATTTTTAACTCTGCTAATATGCATTTTAGCAATTTTGACCTCCACTTTTACACATCCTTCCATCCTTGTACCAGTTTAAAGTTATTTTAGGTACAAGATGTGATGGCAGCAGCAACACTACAGCCCCCATCCCTAATGTGTGATGGAAGCAGCACTATGGCCCCCATACCTCTAGTGTGATGGCAGCAGCAACAGCACTACAACCTCCATCCTTCAGGTGTGGCAGAGCAGCAGTACTATGTTCTCCATTCCTCATGTGTGATGGCAGTATCAGCACTATGGCCCCATCCCTCAGATGGGATGGCAGCAGTACTACATTCCCCATCCACCAGTGGTGATGGCAGAACACTACAGCCCCAACCCTTCGGTGTGATGGCAGTAGCAGCAATGCAGTCCACATCCCTCAGGGGTGATTGCAGTAGTGACAGCACTATGATCCTCTTTCTTCAACACCCACACCCCACATGCACAAGTTACAAATGACTTGGTCTCTTTGCTTGTTAGAACTCAGAAGTGAATTAATCTGAACTATCACTGCTAAGGTGGACTACCTTTGTTTTTTCCCATCTATAATTTAACTACCTGAATTGTATTTCTGCCTGTGACACAGCTGACCAGGGTTAGGGAACAGACTTGGGTGTTGGAGGGCCAGCTGATGGATGAAGGCTTGAGTGTCCAACAACCACTCACCTTCTCCTGGGAGGGAGGGTGGGTTCATGGCTCAGCATTTGGTGGCCCCTGGTGGAGGCCAGAGGCATGACAACATGTCAGCCCTCACTGCAGGAGGGAGCATGACGGACGCTGGCTTGTGCCTTGACATCATGTGGCCTGTCAAGCTCCCAAGAAAATGGGAAAACACCTGCTGACCAACCGAAGGATGGCTGTTGGTCCCTCCATAAGCCAGAAGCCCCAGACATGTGTCTGCTCTGACCCCATCCATGCCCAGGATACACAGGAAGCTCTTTGGGGCAATTCTCTTCCCAGGCAGCCCCCACAGGGGTGGGGGCCCACCAATGAAGGGTTACTTTGGGTTACCTGGCAGCACAGCAGTAAGGGTCAGTGGATGGTGGTTGGGGCTCAGCAGGTGGTAGTGGGCCTTGGCAGGCCTGAAGGAGTGGATGGCCAGGGGGTAGGAGGAGCAAAAAAAAAACTGCTTGAATTTGCTTCTTTGAAATGGAGTGTCTTCACCTAAAAAATCCACAAGTGATTAGTGGAGGACCTTCAAATGGATTCATGCATTCATGCATCTCCCAGACATGTGGATGCTTTTTTTTTTTACTTGGTGTCCATGAAAAGGCATCTCCAGTTTTCATGTCTTTGTTCAGATGTGAATTGAACACTACTCTGCCCACCAGCATCATACAGCCCTGGGGTCTTACCTTTGTATGTCATTGACTGTGCTTTTAAAATCCACTGGCCAAACATAAGTACTCTTAAATACTTAACATTTGCTTTTTGTTGAAGCAGTCTATCAGAAAACTTTTTGTTGTCACAGAGACTGAAACAGCAGGTGGCGAAAAAGGTATAAATGATCCAATTCGCCTAAATGGGGTGCTAACTTTGAAGTCTTTTCATAAGTAGTAAGGCAGTTTCTTCTTTGTGAACATACTTTCATTCAGACTAGTTTTCATTCAAACAACTGAGGATTTTGGATGGCCCTACTGATTATAAATTTGAATAAGTTAGTTGGTAACAGTGATCCTGCATTTAGCAATCTACAACCTAGATGCTTATATGCAAAGAATACAATAAAAACCTGACTAAAATCTAGAAACAAGCTTATAAAACACATAAAATGTATCCGAACATTTATCTTTACCTATACAAAATCATTGCAGCCCAAGTAAAACTTGGGTAAATTACATGGTACCCTGACTACTATTCTATGATGTAGTAAACATATATTGGTATTTTTTTTTATATTCTTTGTAAAGCAGGTAATGTCCACTAGGTAGAACTGTCTGTTTTAAGGAGTGACCTAAAAGCACTGGGAAGGTTAAGTGACTTGCTTGGAGTCGCACAGTATGCAAGTGGAGGTTGTGGGACTCAAACCAAAGTCTGCTGGATGTACCCAGTTCAATCACCATTTGTTACTCTAACCACTAGGCATGGGTGGTTAAACTGAATAGCTGATTACAACAAAGCAGTGCGTGTCATTTCCTTATTGACTCTATATGCAGCAAAGCAGAAAGAATGCAAAGCACAGCAGCATTCATTTTAAGATGCTGAAATCTGGGTCAGCCCATTGGTGCTGCGGTAGCACTATTGCTTGCCTTGCAATGCCAGCGACCCAGGGTCAGATGCAAACTCAGGCTGCTGGAGGTCTGGCCAGGGAGTAGTATTGAGAACCAGGGGACTGCCTCCTCCAGGGAGGGTGGGCTGCAGGTCCTCAGCTTTACCACCACCTGTGTGACCATGGGTGGTGGTGCAAAGGTGCTGCAGAGTGATCAAGAGGGGAGGACACTAGCCAGGATCTGGAGCAGTGGCATGTCTTTGTGAAATACCTCCTTTGATCTCTAGTGCTGGTGCCCTCAGGGACAGACACCAGAAAACTAGGAACAGTCACTCCACATCGGCCACTGGCAGAAGGGACCCAGGTGCCCCAGACTTCATAACCAAGCTCCATGAGGGACCCACTGAGCTGCCTGACACACACTAAGTGAGTGTGGAGGGGTGACCTGGGGTCCCATCCCTTCCCACCTGGGGGGGTACAATCCAGGCAGGATAGGGCAGGCACACAGGAACTCCTGAGCATTACCTGGGAATGAAGCTAGGGGATACCCAGCCTAGGGATCTCTGAAAAGTGGAAACTGATGTTGTGAGAAGGGGACATAGAAAGAGAAAATAAAAAAACAAATTGAAAAAGATACTGAAATCTTAGAGATTCTGTGCAGTGACATGCAATTTCCGTGAGGCACCGGTACAAGAATTCAAAATCCACAAACCAAGCAGGATTCCGTGATTGTTACCGGTGTTACCGGTAAAAATGGAAAACCAGGGTCCCTGTCTATGAGTATTTGTTCCTGTACTTATTATTGCCTTGTATGAGGAAATGAGTGCAAGTTTTTGTTAAAACAATACACACAAAGTTACAAAAAAAGGATATACAAAACTGATGAAAAGTGTTTTCTTGGCTGGTCCAGTGGCACTTAGGATTGAGGCACTGGACATCTTTCCTCATGCTACGCTGGTGACCCAGATTCGGGAACGACTTGGGTCATTGGAGAGCCGAGGGGGGAGGGAGCAGGATTGAGCAGCCGAACAGCAGCCTCCTCTCTCTCGAGGTGGTCATCATGCCCCCTGAGTTCAATTCCCACCAGGTGGAGGTCCAGTGGTAGCATCGGTGGGAGAGGCAGCAGTGTAGTGGGAGGGCCCCTGGGTGTGGCATGCGCATACCTCCACATGTGCACACACCCAGGGCACAGGGATGGGGAGAAAAGGGGGAGTGTTTTCTTGTCATAGAATTGGCTTCAGGAGCCTAAAAGCTGCAGACTAATACCAAACTTGTGCAGATATCAGCATGGGGAAACCCACAGAAACAGACATCTCTGGACAGCGGTAAAACAAGGTCAGGCAAGCTGCAGGAGCAAGTGAGAGAGCGGCTGGCCTGAGCCATGTGGTGGAGGGGAGCAGAGGGGAGCCGTCAAATGAAGCTGCAAATTTAACTTAAAGCCAAAACCTACATCTTTACAGATCCTGACTCTGACTCTGCATTTGCAGAAAAACTGTTCTCTCAGTTAACCTCAGTAGATGTAGAAAGAGAGGAAGAAGGATGATTTTATGTTGCTATAGCCTATTACAGTCTGGTCTGTGTGTATGAGCCCTACACTTTAATGGCTTTTCTCATCTCGGTTGCTGGGAGTTCATATTATAGACTTGATATACTATAGAATGTCTGTTTTCTACAGAACAGGGATCTTACTCTTCAAGCTGGTCAGCTCTTCATCTGATTCTTAACTCCTGCAAGGGGCATGGAATATCGGTGTATCTTCTAGAGCAAAATCCCCTACAATATTACTAGGCTGGACTTTTCTGCTGCATTTCACCAGTTCTGACTTCCCCTTGTGTATGGTTGGACATTTTATCTATGTACGGTAATTCTAATATTCTAATGCCTCTACAATCAGTACTTGGTTTGCACACCTGGCATAACTTGCTGTGATGTGGTGTGTGCTATACAATATCAAATTTACAAAGAAAGTTTAAAAAAAGCTTATACAGCAAGACAAGTTGTTGGCCTTATAAATGTCGTCAGTGTTGAAACAAGGGTGATGGCTTTTTCAAAGACCCAGCTGTGAGTAGATCTTTGGCAAAATAGCTGTTTTCTTACCTGCTTTGTCCTCTGTCCAAATAAGATTTCATGCCTGATGAATGCACAATCAAGTTTATAACTAAAAAAAAACCACAAATGATAATGTCCTAAGCAGCTGCCTGCTCTGTTGTAGCTAGTTTAGTTGATTCAGCCAAGCCACAGACTGTGCTGGCACAGATCTGCAAGACGGTTGATGACCACACATTAAAAAAGATGAAGCATATGACATTGTAAGAAATAATAGGGTGTCTTCAACCCCTAATAATTTCTTCACCTTTTCTTGGGAAAAACTGTCCCCGCAGTTGGACCTAAGAATCAACATAGATACTGCCGTATGTAATCACTTCTGTACATGGACCTGTTTTATATTTTTCTGTATATCCTCTTTATAATATTGGTGGCTTCCATTGTATATATTGTATTGCACTGTTTTACTTTTGTACATGGCTTTGCATTATATATTTTTGTATTCCCTTATCCTTTGTACCTTTCCATGGGTCGCTCCTGAAAAAGGGACTGCATGGTCTCAGTGGATTCACCCCATTACCAAAACTCAAATAAATAAATTATGTACGCTGGCAGTTACAGGCATCACAATCCAATGGATCACAGCAACAAAACCCTCAATAGAAAAATGGGTTGACAGGGTCCGAGAATTAAAACAGATGGAGAAGACCACAGCAGCCCTGCATCTGAGTGTTGGAGAAACACATGGAGATGGTTGAGAAGGGACATTTATGACTGCGGGCTAACAGTGGACAACTAATGGGTTTGTCTGACAGGGGAAGGAGGACACATAAAAATAGAGACACAATACAGATGTAATCCTAAAGTAGCTCTCACCTCCCACAGGCATAAAAACTGCATAAGAGCTACAAAGGATGACCAAATATATAAAAAAAATAGGGCTAATAGTCAGTGCGTTTTTTATGGTTGATTTCAACATCTGGAACTTTAATTCACTGGCTAGCTACCAGACAGGTAGATCTCCTACAATTCATGCAAGAACTGGAATGATCTCAAGAAAAGAAGGTGACAGCAACAGACACATAGACTGTATGAACTTTATTATTTATTTCTTTTTTATATCACATTTTATCTCCCGCTGCCAGCAGAGCTTGGTGGCAGTAGTACCAACCATCTATGCTCCACCCCCCTTCCAGCTTGTCGAGGATCATGCGGCAGTGGGGGTGGATTTTTTTTTTGCATTATGTATTTATGTGTTTTTTGCCGTTTTCGCCCACCCCCATTCCCAGACACACACTCGTGTGTGTGTGTGTGTGTGTGTGTGTGTGTGTGTGTGTGTGTGTAGGCATGTGCATGCCACATTCTGAGATGCCCTCCCGACTCACTGCCCCCTCCTGCCTGCGCTGACACCGGACCTCCACCTGGTGGCAGTGGAACTATGGGGGGGGGCAACAACCACCCCAGGAGAGGAGAGCTGCCATTAGTCGCTCGATCCTGCTCTACCCTTCCCCCCATGCCGGCACCCTGATGACCCAAGGTCGTTACTGAACCCGGATCACCGACATGGTGCGAGGTGTGGCATCCTGCACCTCCACCCTCAGCGCCACCAGGCTTGCCGGGGTGGATTTTTTTATATATTTTTTAACTGTTGCACTTTTGGTCCTCGAAACCCCACCCCAGAGGATGCCTGCATGAAGGATGAAAGTCCGAGCTGTAGATGTGCTGGCACACATCTCAGCCAAGTGCCTAACAGCATCCTTCCTTCCCCACGCCATGAGTCTCACGCTGCTGCCCATGCACCCACAGGCAGCGGTAATGGGGCAGTGTGACAGCCCCCCCATAGAGGAGGAGAGTGTCCTATGAGACACTCAAGCCTCCTTCCACCAGCCAGCCCCCCGATGACCCAGGCCTGTTCCCGAACCCGGGTTGCCGGTGTTGTGAGTGGTAGTACTACCACTGCATCAGTGGGCCGGCAGTATGAACTTTATTATGAACAACAGAGACTGACATTAATTACCATGTCATAAATTATGCAGATGGCTGTTCTGAGAAAACTGACTGTATTTTATAATCTGTCAATAAGGCTGAGTTTAAAAAAAGAAAAGATGAAGAACAACAATTTGGACTTCATGTACCACAAATCAATACAATACAGTACAGTACAGTACAATACTGTACAGTACAGTATAATATGACTGCATGTGTTTGCTAAACTTGTAACCTCTATGATGTAACAAAAAGTTGTAATGTATTTGTCCTCAATGTGATGAGATACCTTTGGAAATGAGCCTCTGGCTGAAAGGTTGTAAACTGATGTACAAATAAATAAATAAAATAAATAAATACAATACAGTACAAATCAATACAGTATAGTACAATACAATACAATACAAATCAATACAATACAATACAGTACAGTACAATACAATACAGTACAAATCAATACAGTACAGTACAGTACAATACAATACAAATCCATACAATAGAATACAATACAGTACAATACAATACAGTACAGTACAATACAAATCCATACAATACAATATAATACAGTACAATACAATACAGTACAAATCAATACAGTACATTACAGTACAGTACAATACAATACAATACAAATCCATACAATACAATACCCCAATGCACTTAACAAGTCAGCGACTTAGATACAGGTAGTGCATGGATTGCATGCATGGGTACAGGAACGCATAGATCAAGTAAGCCACAGCTTGCAAATTGGAGAGGAGGTGACATTCTGTGCCCTGACATTTGATTTTGGTTATTCCTACTGTCTGGTATCCACCCTTACTGGTGCTATAATATAATTGTTGTGGTCACGGGTAGGGTTGGGGGTGGCAAAGAGGCACCAAAGGGTTTATTTATTTATTTATTTCAGTTTAGGATTAATGCCTTTGGGCCAGGGCTCGTTTACAAAGGTTTCAAGTCAGACAAATACAATACATGACATCACATAACATTGGTTACACAGCATATACAGCCATGAAGGCATATTCAGTGGGTAAAGGAAAAACATATTTACAATTCAGAGGTTTGAACAATAACAACAGTACTTGAGTGTGGTACAGTGCTTAGATAATTGCTGAGTAAAGAAAGGATTGGAATATCATAGAGTGCTGTAGTGGGGTGGAGGGGTGGAGAAGCAGCCAGAGATTGGCTTTGTCTGGGGTGAAGCAGTGGAGTATGATTGGCGGGGAGTGTGGGGGGAGTGTCCATGGAAGGGAGTGGAGGGGGTATGGGGAGGGATAGTTGACGCTGGGAAAGAGCTGGTGTAAGGGTGGGGGGAGGGGAGGCAGCATTGCTGGAGATGGCAGGGGGTGACTATGAAGTAGTCCATGATTTACGAATGGCAGCCACTGACATTTATGCAGGCAAGATGTGAACGAAGACCAGATTTGAATTGGCTGAGCTTGCTACATTCGATTAGAGTGGTGGGTAAGACACTGAACCATTTGGGTCCCCAGTAGGAAAAGGATCTCTGAGCCAGTGTAGTGCGCTTGAAGGGCACTACAAGCCCTCCTTTAGTAGCAAATCTGGTGTTCATGGTAGGCACTGCATTTTTAAAAAGACAGGAGGTTGTGTCCGGCATAAGACCTAACATGGATTTTTTTGCGAGCAGGCAAGTCTGGTATTGAGCCCTGAGGAGGCGGGGAAGCCATTTGGTCTCGTTGTAAAGGGCAGAAGTATGGGTCAGATGGTCGGCTCCTAGGACCAGATGGCTTGCCTCATTTGACTTACAAATGTTATTTGCCTAGCTACACCACTGACTGTATGCGGACAGATAAGGTAACAATATTGTGTTCACAGACATAGACCATGCCACTGAGGAGGTATGGGGAACCCCAGATTAAATAGGTGCCGTCAAGGTATATCATTGTGGGCAGCCCCAGCGAGGCAAAAGTTTCTGAGTGGTCTTGATGCCAATGGCTTACTGTTCAATATGTGTGGCTCTGTGGAGAGTGATGTCCTCAAACAGGGCTGGCTTTAGGGTTTGGGGCCCCCAGCAGGATTACTGAAGTCATGGGGCTCCCCTGCTTGACCCCCCATGTGTTTGACCATCGCCCATATGCACATTTTATTTTATTTTCAGTACAACCAGTGGTATATTTATAGTGGGAGGCAGCAGTGTTAGTCCTTGGGGCTGTTCTTCCCATCCCATCCATTTCTGCCCATCTGCCTCTTATTGACTGGATCATATCTTGGTGAGGCATTTCATGACTTCATGATGCCACATCAGAAGGAGCCGCACAGCCCTTTACTGCTGTTTTAAGAAGATAATAAAGATAAAAGTGAAAAATGAATAAGGTGAACTGCTCTGGTTGGGGGCCCCTCATGTGCAGGGGCCCCCAGTGACTGCAGGGTTTGCTGGTCCCTAAAACTGGCTATTTCCTCAAAGAAGATTGTGCTTTAGTTTAATTTGTTTGCAATCTTGGACGACAGGTAGGAAGTGAAGAGTGGCAGTGGACATCATCTTTCAGAGTGAGGGGATGTTCTGACTGGAGCACCTCAGGAGTTTGTTCTGAGTTTGTTTCTCTTCAACATATAGCATTAATGATCGGGGCGGGGCAGCAGCAGGCTGCTGAACATTACTGGTGACACTACACTGGCAGGAAAGGCGGGTATGGCAAGGAGGGAGTATACTACAGGGGGACCTATACACATTAGGGGAATGGGCAGAGAAATGGGGACTTAGATGTCATATGAAGTGCAAGATGCTACTCTCACCTATGGATGAAGAATTTGGGTCTCACATACATCCAGTGTGTTGTAATAGTGGACAGCGCAACCGAGGAAACAGATCTAGGGGTAACTATGGACACTAGGCTAAAGCCAGGAAGTGTGCAGCCGCAGTAAAGAGAGCAAACAGAAAATTGGGATACATTCAGAGGGGGTAAGAAGCATTCTTTCCCTGTACAAGGACATACTTCTCAACTGTCCCTGATTTTCAGAGACATCATGTCCCTGACTTTGCCTCAAACTTTTTCTGTCCCTCCTAAAATTGGTGCTTTTTGTTACTGAAAAGTAAGGATTGTATGCACAAAATAATGCCAAACATTACAATTATAGACTTGTTCTTCTTCTTCAGGAAATGCTTTCAGCATGAAGCCCCTTATCAGGTTCCTTCATGAATATCATGAATTTTTGAAATTTGTCCCTGATTTTGGTTCTTTGTCCCTGATTATTTTAAGCCTCATCCCTGATTCTCGAAACAGAGGGTTGAGAGGTATAGAACACACAAATCAGAAGAAGCATGCTCAGAAGATGGCCAGGTACTGGGAAGGAGGGTAACTCAGATGAAACAGTACACACAGGAAAAGTCAACTCTTGACGAGATAAAGTGAGACAAAACAAAAAAACAAGTTTATTTTGTTACTGATAACCAGGTAAGATATACTAGACATGGAACACACATATTTTCAGGCACGACCTAGGAGAGTTACAACAGCTGTCAAAGCAAAAAGAGCTTCAGAATACATCGTCACGTGACAAGGCAGTAGTGCTTGCAAAATAAAAAATACTTATTGAATACAACAGCAGACTCCATAAAAGTACAGCCAGGAGATCAACCTAATGCCTCAGCATATCATGCTGTGCTAGCTCTTCCTCAGGGGGCTCAGTGAGTCCCCACATGGAGTACTGCACCATGTTCTGCTCATCCCAGAACAGAAAGGACACTTAATAGGTTACATCAGTTGTTGATCAATCAAGTACCTTGACTTCAATTCCAAGTAATTGATCACCAACTCTGCAATTACATAAATCAGTGCTCCAAGAATGGGTTTACATGCAGGATAATATTCAATGACAACGTAAATGATTACTATGTAATCAATTTTACCCTGCATGTAAATTGGGTACATGTTAACTGAGCACGTATGCTGGATCGGTTCCAGCTCCAATTGTGTCTACATGCATTTTGAGAACCTACACCAGGGTGATTGATGCACTTATTTGGTGCACTTGATTCGATCCTGACATCGATCCCAATGTCATCGATAGCACTGTTTACATGTAACTCTGTAATGGAGTCTAACTCTGCTTATAAATGGTGTAACTAAAGAGTGGGTTGACGAGATTGAGAGAGTACAGCACAGAGACAAAAACTGAGTAGTAGTCCATGGCCAGAAACTGAGTAGGGGTCTGGGGGCAAGAGCTATGTGAGAGATTTGACATACTCTTATTTATTTATTCAATCTTAGATTACAATACCTTTGAGCACAAAGAGTCTCATTTACAAAGGTTCCACGTCAGTGAGGAAGGGTGAACAAACATATAAAGGAGGCAATACAGAGTTTCAAACACACAGTCAAACAATAATGACATACTTTGTATCTAGAAATTAAGACTAAGATTGCTCAATGAACAAAGCAAGCAGAGAGAGGAGGTAAACAAGAGATCAAGAAAATGGGGTAGGCAGCCAAAAGGCTTTGTCAAAACCTGAAGTAGATAGAGATAGCATGAGCAAGATTCTGGCAGAGGGGTGGTCAGGGGTAGTAGGGGGAGGTAGGGGTAGGAGAGGATGGGGAAAGGCGTGGGTAGGAGGGTGAGCAAGGGTTGGAAAGGTACTTCTGTTAAAGCGAAGAAGTGAGAGTTTATGGGTAGGTTGTACCTTCGGGTGGAAGTATCTTAGGTGTAGCAGTCACATGAACTGTTAGCCATGAGATGTTGACAGAGCATATGTTTGAAAGGTCCTAGTTTTGGTAGGGTCGAGAATTCTCTGGGAAGTGCATTAAACCAAAGTGGTGCTCTGTAGGCAAATGAGCACTGCCCTTGTGATGTCCAGAGTCTTGGAACATGGAGAGACTGGTAGGTTGAGCTTCGAGTATGCTGTGAGCTGCAGTGAAGGCTTAGGAGGTTTTCAGTTCCAGGGAGCAAGAGGCTGAAAAGTGCCTTTTTAGCTAGCAAAAAAATGTTGTAGGTGCCGTATTGGTCCTTTTAAAAAACAGATCCAGAAACAAATGATTTGATACCTTTTATTGGACCAACATGGATGTTACAGAAAAGAACAAAGTGCTTTAGCTTTCGAACCAACCAGGTCCTTCTTCAGAAGCTTTGAAAAGCTTCGAAGAAGGACCTGCATTGATTCAACTAAAGCACTTTGTTCTTTTCTGTAACATCCATGTTGGTCCAATAAAAGGTATCAAATCATTTGTTTCTGGATCTGTTTTTTAGCTAGCAGGCAGGTTTGATATTGTATCCTTCCACTTAGCTGAAGCCAATCTGCTCGCGTGTACAAATCATGTGTGGGTGAGGCGTGCAGCACCAGTGAGAAGTCTGCATACCTTATTTAGTGCCACGGATATCCCTATGGAGTGATGAAATAGAGGCTGCGCCATAGATTACCAGGCCGTAGTCAACTATAGATATGACAGAGCTATGAATTGCAGTTTTGAGGGCTTCAGGCGTCAGACAGTGTTTGTGTCTGTGGAGCAATCCAGTCTTGATATTGACAGCCCTGGCAACATTATCAATGCTGGGCACAGGATAGGAAGCTGTCCAAGGTAAAACCCAGATATTTGAAGTGTTGGATTTGTTCAAGTGGGACTACCATATAGTTTCTTATGCTAAGGGGTTGGGATTTGTACTTACTGCAGGCACTGCTGAACATCACAATTTTAGTTTTTTTGTAGTTCAGGACCAGTTTGTGATTGTTGAACCAGTCCTCCACTTCCTCAAAGCTACGCTGTAGTTGGCATTCCAGTAGCTTGGGGTCAGGGTTACTAGTGAAGATGACTGTGTCATCCGTGTAAAGGTGGATCCATTGGTGGCAGGCCCAATGGAAGCTGTTGAGGAAGACACTAAATAGAAGGGGCCCTAATATAGAGCCCTGCGGCACTCTGGAGTGGACGAGCACAATTATTCAACCCTAGAGAAGAGAAGCGTGAGAGGGGACATGATCACGGTGTTTTGCCTTGATTAATAGTTGCTTTACCCATTGCTGCTTATCATAACTGGGAGTAGGCTAGGTGTCTCACCTGGCTAGGTGTTCTTTTGCCCTTGGCCATTTTACTGATATGATTTTAAGGTCCCGTCTACCCCTCCCTCCCTTGCTGCACTGATGCATTACCCTCATCAGGTCCACTCCCTTAGGTCAGTTGATAAATCCTTGCTACATGTCCCCAAGTGTACTACTGATATAAAACTAATATTGGCTGGCAGTATAGCCTAGAGGTTAGAGTAACGAGCTGTGAACGAACTTGGTACATCCAGCAGACCAGACCTGAATTTGATTCTCACAATCCTCCACTTGCATACTGTGTGACTCTGAGTAAGTCACTTAACTGCCCAGGTCACCCCTAAAAACAGGTATTTGTGCCTAGTGGGCCTTACCCGGTTACCAAAGAATAAAATAATATGGGTGAACTGGCCTTCTCTTTTACTGCTACATTTTTGGAACTCTCTCCTGACATATCTTAATCACTCCCCTTCTCATATCATCTTCAGACATGAATTGCAAAAATATCCAGTTGTTTCTAATGTATGTAACTGTGCATTAATTGCTTAAATGCTTTTCCTTTTGGTTCTCCTCCCTGAGATGGCATGCATGCAATGGCGTGCATATACTGCGTGAAGACGTTGCATGCTGCAAACCCCTGCCATTGGCCAACCAGGTAGGCAACCACTGCTGTGCTACCTAGCCTTCACTAAGTGGCAGCCAACCAGTGGCTCATGATGTCCCCCCCCCCCAAAGAAGGAGAGCCATGTACGGGTGCTCAATCCTCCTTCCCCTGGCCATCCCCGAGTGACCGTCGTACATTCCTAAACCTAGGTCATCACTGTGGCAAGTGGTGTGGTAACTAATGCTTCAGCCAACTGCCCTATTAGGTTGACTGTTTCTGTACTACTTTTCATTAAGTTGCATTGGATCTATGTGATAACAGTAATCGCCCAGGGCAACGGCACATCTCCAAAAAAATATTTTGGTGATGTACTCCCTGGCGCACAGCAAAATGGTGCTGGGGAGTTGGGATTTTCCACTTTATGGGGGTTGTGTGCCTCGCACCCCTACTTAAGGATTCCCCAACTCCAGGGGGTGCATGTCGGGGTAAACATGGAAAATAAAAATTTGTGCCAGGCACAACAGAAAGTACCTGCACACAGACCAGAACCCAGCACCATTCCCTCCATAGCCCTGAACCCACCCACCACCATGCCACAGAAGCAGCTCAGCAGCTCACCGTGGCACTGCCCCTACAACTCCTCCATACCCCCACCCCACGCCTGCTCTCGCCCCCATGTCAGAGGCATGTAGTGACAGGATGTCACTATTTCACGAATCCCCCATCCGGTCACCCTCCTTCCTCAGTCGCCCCTATGACAGGTGCCGCAATTGAGTCGCCCTTTCGGTAGGTGCTCAATCGCGGTTGCCAAAATCATGGGATACCAGTTGCATCATTTGTATTATTCTGTTAATTTGTCACAATGTACTGTTACGCATTCATCATGTTTTGACTTGCACGCTCTTGGATCATGCCTCAAGCTAACAAAAACTATTATAGATTGAGGAAGCGTTCCTGACCAGTTGGAGCACTCCTTTCCTCTGCGCGTGAGACACTCTTATTCTATGAAGAGTTTCACATGCAGCTGCCCTGAAAACGGGCATGTTCCGGTAACATTTAAAAAAAATTAATATATGTATTGATCAAACTCAATCAATAATGTCAAAGATAGACAACTCTTATGGTTGTAAGAGTGGTCTCACTTACATTTTAAGGGAATCGGAACTGCTTACCTTTGGTTTGCGGTTCTCATACCTTAGCAGTGCATGTGAGACCATCTTACAACCATAACAGGGGTCTTGGTGTCGGTATTAACATACACTAGAAATCATTATATCATTTTTAGCCAATCAGGATTGTTTATTCTAAACATTTCAGGTACTCTTATAACCACAAGGTGTGTCTCATGCAAGCAGTTCTAAAATTCTGAAGTTCTAAGTTCAGTTGGCATAGTCCATTTCCCACAAAGGGAATTCTTTAATATTCTGCAAAGTAAAACATATTGATTTTATATTCAAATTCCATTTTTTTAAACAAAGGTCCTTAACGTGATTTATAATATGTTTATACATGTACAGTTCCTGTGTCCTTTATGATTCTGACAGTTTTTTACAAGTCCTTTGTGTGTCAGGATCACTCAGCTTCACTTCGCAGTTCTCTTGCCCAAATAACTCGAGAATGCACTCTTGTAACTGTAAGCGATACAGTAACCGTAGATATAACGGCAGTTCTGAAAATCATAATTCCAAGAAAAGGATATTTTTTATTTATTTAGTTTTTGTTGCCCGGGTAAGTACACTAGATAAATTCTGCCTATTTTCAGGCACGACCTGGTAGAGGGGTCAGATGAATGTCAACTGACCTTGAACCAGATTAAGCTGCTGGTGGTATTTTTAGTGATATGAATCCACAAATTCCAAACATCAATATAATTAGAATCTGGGTATGATACTACCAGGTGTGAATAAGAATACACAGCAAGGTAGCAAGCTTCCTGATCGTGCCAAGTGTGGTGAAGTGGCATGAGTGGAGGTGGGGGCATTAATTTCAGGGAAGAAAAAAAAATCATTTTTCAACAAAAAAAACGTGTGGGTCATGTGATGTCAGGTCACACAGGCACAGCTGAGCTGTCACTTGCATTTCCATAATTTTCTATGACGCACAAAATTAGTTTTGTTGCCGTATTGGTCCTTGTGACAAAAGATCCAGGAAAAAAAAGAGATGATTTTATACCATTTATTGGATCAACATAGATGTTGCAAAAGAAAATAGGTGCTTAAGGTATCAAATCATCTCCTTATTTTAGCATAATTTTCTGTGATAACTGAGTCCATTTTTTTAAGCAAGTTTGTGAGCATCCGGGAGGCAAGGGGTTAATAAAAAGACGACTCAAGTCCCCATTTCCTGTTTATCCAGTTACTGAGTGATGGATGCCCTTATTGAAATCAGACACCCGGCCTGGAAAGGCAGAGCTATTCACTGGTTCAGCTGAGCAGGCTGCAACAGCCAGATTTTGTTAGTTTTCCATCAGTGGATGTGTAACCAACTGAGCAGTGGGGCAGCTTAATTCCAAAAGGAGCAGCTTATACTGTGAATAGCCCTATTTAGTAGACTGGCTTTAAACCTGCAGGATTCCCAGACAAGCTTGACATTTTTTTGGGGGTTGCTGGATGGCTCTGTGGATTGGTAGTGAGTTAAGGAGCCTTTCACATACAGGTCACTGGTTCAAATCCAGTCCAGCACAGGTCAGTAGTGGCTGAAAGTCATTATCACCTGAGGGCTGTTCAGTGGCCTGTGTGAATTGAATTGTAGTGGTCTGAGTCCAGTATCCAGCAGGCAGGTGCCTACATCACAAAGCCACCAACACAACTGAAACTTAACTAGCACCCTTGGTGGCAGTCTCACCCCATCAGTGGCCAAGGACTGAATGGGCATGGAGTCTGAACTACTCCCTCACCTACAAGGGTCCCTCCACGACAGGGCTGAGGCCCATTGGTGGGGCAGTGTGGATAAGTCTGCGGCCTTTTGCCTAACCTCCCAAGGCATGACATTATCCCAGCATGACACACGCCGTCATGTGTTGTTGCTTACTTTTGTAAAGCTCTCAAATGTGTTTACACTTACGCTCTGGCGGTGGATCAGCTACTTTGCGTCACTAATGCCAGTGCAGAACGTTCAGTGTAAATGGGCCTTAAAGGCTAAAGTGGGGACCTCTCCCCATAACAGTCATTCTATAATGGGACAATCCAGCAAAATAAAACACACGGGGAATGGAAAGCTTCGAGGATCCCGACTGTGGGCAGGTGACTTGTTTTATCAGACACACGGATCATAATGTCATTTGTGAACAACTCAGAACCAGGTACGAAATCCCCAGACAGAGCTTGGGGTTACACCTCCAAATAAAAAGCTCACTCAGATGCACGCTAGCCCCAGGATACTCATCGTCAGAATCACTGTTGATGTTTTTAAGTCCTATCTGCCATGTGATGTTTCCCAGTGCCACTGTGTTGCATTATTACTTACAGAACCCTGCAGAACAATACTGTTGCCAGACACATATTTTTCATGTTGGGGCACACTAACCTCTGGAGCAAAACATGCAACAGTTGTCGTGCCTGAAAATAGTCATTGCTATGGCTAGTGCACCTACCGGGTAAACAAAAAACTAAATAAAAAAAAAATAAAACGTTCCAGTGGTATGCTGCTCCAGAGGCAAAAGACTAAGCAAGTTAAGGGCAAAAAGTAAGCCTGATCACTGGGTAAGCTGCATAAACTGACTTCGAAACATAATTCAGCGCAAACTTTAATGGATTACCTGACTTTTTTTTACCACGTTGTGTTTCTGCACCTCTGACCACCGGTTGTGGGGGACCCTCCAAGCCCAGACACCAGCTTTCTTGTGGACTTACTGGTTATCACCACTTACCCGGAAGCACACATGGTGGTGCTTGGCGTGCCATGTCGGTTGTGTATGGGCCTGTGAGGGGTTGCTGGATTAGAATGGTGCTTGTTTCCTCTGGTTTTCTTTCCAGGGTGCCATTGTGCAATGACGTGACCTGCATGTGTGCTGGTCTTTTTTTACATTTTTAATTTTTTGGAGTCCGCCCTCCTCCCGAAGGGAGCTCAGCCCTGTCCGCGCGCTACCCCCCCATGCCCAGGCTTACTCCTTGGGTGAGGCTGCCAGGTGGGTGCCCCTCCCCATGGTCCTTCATAGCGTGCCCTGGCTTACCTGGCTTACTTCCGTCCAGGGTGGGGCCACGGGAGTGGGCCCCCCCCGATGGACACTGTTGGCAGTGAGGACAGTGGCGGAACAGGGCATCATGCTCAGGGGCTGGAATTTATAACTTGCGGCAGTACCTGGGGGCAGGATGTGCAATGACATCCCGCATCCACCCCGACCCCTCAGGTGATGATGCCAGCAGAGTGGATCCCCCCAGTCTCCACCAGAGGTCCGTAGTGTGCCAGAGACTCTACCCCCCCTCCTCCCTGGAGAAGGAGAGCAGTCTCTAGGATGCTCAATCCTTCTTCCCCCCACCGGCCCTCCAACGTCCCGAGTCCGTTTCTGAATCCAGGTCATCAGCATTGCAGACGGACGTCCTGCCTCTGCGCTGATGGGCCGGCTGTGTGCCTGAAGTCTGATGGCAGGCCATTCCCTGCAGTATGTGTTCCCTTGCACTGCCTACCCCCTGGCCTCTACCTGGTGGCAGTCAAGTAGCAAGACATATCCCCCACCCAAAGGGAGGAGAGCTTTCCCTGGGACACTCAACCTTCCCTCCTTCAGCAAGTCCCCAGCAACCTGAGCTTGTTCCTGATCTGGGGGATGCAGCACCATGTGTGGTAGCCCTACTGCAGCACTGGCAATAATGGTGGGGTTTCAGTCTCACATCTCTTTCAGTCTCAGACCTTAAACTGGAACTTCTCAAAGCTGAGGCTTTATTAGGATTGTTATAATTATCCTGAGCCTTGATTCCCTTCCCCAATTGTATGCCTCCCCATTAGAAGGTCGCAGTCAGATCTCTATTAGTCTCTCACACTGGGTTCAAAACACCATCAGACCACTCACCTTCCACACAGCTTCTCGCCTGGACTCCGGTGCTGCATGCTGGTGCCCTTGCAAAATCCCTTACCTCACTGCTGTGCCGAATGATCCCCAAACAGGGAGATAGGGCAGGAATACAGAGCCCTTGCCAGCAGGAGGGGCCAAAAAATGTGAAATAAACAATAAAAAAATCAGTGACAAGTGACCAAATCAGAGATACAGCTGAAAAAATAGTAATAGCTCCAGAAATTATGTACAATCTTCTGCTTATGTGTAAATAACCTTTTCCTAATGAGGACTTGAGTGCAACACTAATGGCTGATATTTTATTATTTAAAAAACTAATAGATCCAGAAATAACAGGCAGGGAAATGTTACAAATTTTAAGAAGTAGACCATTGTAACTTTTTATTTCTGAAGTATTTTTGTTTTTCTGTATGCTCATTAGAAAGTTTTCCGTATGGGCCAGCCCAGTGGTGCTGAGGGTTGAGGCGCTGGATGCAACACCTCGTGCCACACTGGTGACCCGGGTTCGGGAACGGACTCAGGCCATCAGGCGCTGGCAGGGGAGAGGAAGGATTGAGCGTCCCACAACTGCTCTCCTTCCTCTGGGGCAGGTGGGAATGACACATCGCGCTGCAGCGGTGACTGGTGGAGGCCAGCCACACTGCAGTGGCATGCCCAGCAAGGAAAAGGGAGCACAGCGGGCGTCAGCACGGAGGTGCTTGGACGCCACTGCACGTCCAGCTTCCTGGGGACTAGAAAAGCAGAAAAATGGCGGGGCAACCTCAGCTGCTGATGGCCGTGTCCTGCACCCCTGGACACGAGAGGTGCCTTCATCAGGGTGATTATCTGCGCGCCAGACCAAGTCCAGGGGTGCGGGTGCTGGCAGCCAGAGGTCATGGGGCCCACTCCACTAGGGAGAAAGTGTTTGATGATTAAAAAAAAAAAAAAAAGAAAGTTTTCCATGTGCCAGTATTATGCTGTATGTGTGAAATAGTACTCTACCTGGCACCAGACATATCTAGTTCTAGTTCCTCTGCTACTTCATCAACACTGTGAACTCACTGACTATGACATCACAGGTGATTGACCGGGAAGCTACTGAGTGGCTCTTCCTGAGTAGCTGTGATGTCACTGTCAGCAAGATTACAATGCTGATGATGTAGTGGGGGGAAAAGAACTAGATATATCAGCTGCCAGCAGAGTTCTGTTCCACAGATCACACCTACTAACATCAGGTAAAAAGATCTTTCAGTTACTCTAAAGGAAAAGAATAGACAGAATTGGGGGTGTGTGGCCAGCATCCAACACGATCAGATGTGTTTAGCTCAAGCTTTGTCTTTCAAAGTTAAAATGACCAGATTATTAAATGTTCTCCAGTGAACAAAGATAATGGAGATTGGAAGGGAAAGCCCCATAGTGGAATAACGGCCAAATAATAACACTAAGATGGGAAATCCTAAAAAACAGATGTGGACGGCGACAGCAAGAAGTCACAGCAGGCTGGGTCTTTGGGCAGCAGCAGGAAAGGAGTCTCTGCGGCAGACTTGCATATTGCTGAACCCACATTACATGACATATTTCTGACAGTTCAAGCTACCGATGGGAGACTTATTCAAAAGGACAAGAAAGTTGCGGACATACAGGCTAAACTCCTCATCTGAGAACAGCAGAGTACACAGGCTGTGCCTGTTACCAAAGTGAAGGAAGCAGTTGGCATGGCGGGGAAGTCTGTTGCAGCCACAACAGGCCTCATTAAGGAGAACTGCATCCTCCATTTTTGGCTTGAAAATGTTGAGAATCAACTTCATGCTGCCAATATTAGAATGGTTGGGATGCCAGAATTGTCTGAAAGTGAAAACCCGAGTCAGTTTATGCAGAGTTGATCTGTGCAACACTTTGGTGTCCCCCCACCCCACCGAGATCCTTTTTTTTTTTTTCAAACTCTGTTTATTCTCCTTACCCCCGAACTCTCTCAGGCTGCCCCAACTATGCTCTACCACCCACCATGGTCCTCCTCCTGTATATTTGGTTACTGCCCCTCAGTGATCTAGACCAGGCAAGCCCCCCGACTCTGAACTCCTCGGGGCAGGACCGCCATCCACTCCAGTGCTCTATCTAGAATCCAGATCACCTGGCTTCAGCCAACAGAGAGATCGAAGGGAGGAGAGAGGGCCCTGTACTGGGCCTGTGGCATACAGCACTGCGAGGAGCCGTCGCCTATCAGGGGAAGGTTTTTTCCTTGTTACACCCATGTCCCTCCTCCTGCAGAGCCTGGAGCGGTGCTGATGCCAGGGACGTCCGTCATGCTCGCGTTTACCATTGTGGCCCTAAGCATTGCAGTGCCCTGGTCTCCACCAGGGCTGCCTGATACCGGGGCTGTCCCTGGACCCCCCCAAGAGAGGAGAGCAGTCCTCCGGATGCTCGGTCCTCTCTCTTCCCTACCGACCCCTGACAGCCCAGGCTCGTTCTCGAACCTGGGTCACCGGCGTGGCGCAAGGTGTGGCGTCCAGTGCCTCAACCCTCAGCACCACCATCAGGCCAGCCTGCCTCCGAGATCCTAAAAGCATATAGGATCACACTGAGACAGGCTCTTGAACACACGGAGGGAGCTAGGACACTACTGATCATGCTAGCAAACACTTATGATCGGGACTTCTTCTAGAAGCCGTAAAGTGAAAGGGACCAGTAACATCATCTGAAGGGCTAAAGATTTCTCTTTTCCTGGACCTCAGTTTCTCCACGAGGTCTCGTAGAAAAGCCTTTGACTCTGTTTGTGCCACATTGCGGGAATTGGGGGTCTTGCACAATTTACAATTCCCTGCAAAGTTAAAACTGCTCTTTTCTGGAAAATCATATTTTCAGTGATCCTAAGGATGCGGGCACGCTCATTATTAAGATCAAGCAGGACTCTGGTGCCCAAGGCTGAGCAGCAGAATCGGAAGAGGTGGAAGGCTGAGAACTTTCACTATAGTTGTTTGCAGTTGGATTTTAAAGCTTAATTGATCATTTAGGTATTGGGGGAGTGAGGAGTTGGGGTCTAGGCTGGGGCTGTAAACCTTTTACCTATTCAGATACAAATAGTGCATCCCTATGTTGCAACACATTATTAGTATTGTAAGGAATTCTGTTGGTCTGCAGGGACACTACTCTTTTCACATAAGATGATGCTGACCTCATGGCTTATCCTGCCTCCTCCTCCCCTCTTGTCCCTTTATGGCAGAGCTTCAAACTTTATTTGGCGCCCTTAGTCTCCTAACTGCCTTGTGGGAAACATGTGAGGTGGAGACAGCGCAGAGACTATTCAGAACTTGCACGCCATTACAATCAAAGGTTATTTGTATTTCATTTTCCTAGTTTACTCTATTTGCAAAATGTTAATAAGAACTATGGTTGGCACTGTCTTCAATTTATAATTCCACTGGGGACTTAATTCTATCTTCATGTTGTTGCATATGGTGGGATATTTATTTATTTAGTTTTTGTTGACCGGATAAGTGCACTAGACAAATCCTGCCTATTTTCAGGCACGACCTGGGGGAGGGGGATACAGATGAATGCCAACTGACCTTGAACCAGATTAAGCTGATGGTGGTGTTTTTAGTAAATGAGGGACATTTGGCCAAGACACCGGGGAAATTCCCCTACTTTTTTCGAGAAGTGCCATGGGATCTTTAACATCCACCTGAACTACCACCAATCCAGGCAGATGGGACCTCGGTTTTAACATCTCATCCGAAAGACGGATATTATCATATTATCTAGTTGTTTGCTGGAGAGGGTGGCCATTGGTACCTTACATTAAAATGTGATAGGTAGATGGATAAAGCCAGTTATCCCAACCGTACTGGAATGGAGACACAATGTTATGGACATGTATCAACTGGAAAAATTGTTGGCTAGTATTAATGATAGACTTCACTCCTTTAACTTGAGATGGCAGAAGTGGATATGGTACATGTCCCAGACTGACGAAGGTTTTGTCCCCTGAAGAGTTGATCCCTGCAGGCTGGTGTAGAGTGCTGCTTCCATCAGGGAGGGGGAGGGAGGGAGGGAGGGATAATGGCTGTTGATTAGTAAGTTGACTTGAACTTACAACGATGGAAAAACTGCGAGAATACCGTAGAAAGCTTGACAAATGTTTTTCTGTAATATACAGTACATTGTTATTTGTAGAGAGGCTGGACCTCTAGTTTTCTTTTCTGTGACAGGCTATTGTTTTTACCCAGAATGTATGTACATTTGCTGTGCTTCTGTCTCTTTAATAAAAATTATATTTAAAAAAAATGTGATAGGTAGACATAGTCTGAGATCAAAAATCTAAGCACAGAAGGCAATGTTCTACAAATTTAATACAGTACATGCTGTATCCAGACCATTAGTAGCCTACTAATAGTTTGAATATTAAGGTTTAGCAACATTGTTCTGCAGCTTGCTGGTTCATTATGGCTTTCTTGAATCAGTTTAGCTTCAGCTCTAATTTAAGCATTTAATGCTTGTATCATTTGTTGTATACCTGCTGTTGATGTAACAACCTGGGTAAAATGTGTCTTATTTTCCTACTGTAATGTATTTGGTACAACCAAGCTATGCACTTTCATTAGGTAACAAGTGTATAAGTTTCTTCTTATGACTATAATAAAATATGTTTAAAAAAAAAGGAAAAGAAAAAGCACCTCAGATATCAAAGGCATTAGTTGACTGTTTTTAAAAATTAATATTAATTTTAGGTCGTACACTAGTTCTTTAAATCCCCTACCCTTCAGTGGCAGAAATGCCAAATTTAGAAGGAACAGAGGAAATTTATGAGGCAAAATCAGGGACAGTTGAACTGTATGAACCCTATGCAACCTTGCTTATTAGCCCAGGGCACACCACAGTGCCAGCACTGTGCAGTCTACCCCTACAGATCTGTTCTGCCCCTCTTACCTTTGTAGAGGTGGCTTCCAGCACTAGTTAGTCTGGCAAGGAAGGCAAGATCACAGATGCTCAGACAACAGAATGAAATGTTATTCCACCGTGGGGGCGGAACAGTAAGATACAGCGCAGTTATATCCACCAAAGACCGAGTGTGTCATCACCCCCAAGCAACCTGGGGGTGTCAGTTAGGGAGATGGGAGCAGAGTATCTGCGGGTAGGAGGTGTTCAGTTTGGGAGCTGTGATCAAAGTGAGTAAATTGTTGACTGGGCCTTGGACAATACAGTAAAAAAATATACACTGTTAAAATGGCAACATGCTTGGAGGGACAAACCAATCAAACAACAGATGATATTTGAGAGGTGTAGTTCTGCTGTGCTCAGAGGCCTGGAATATGTACCACTCACTGCTGCAAATGTACACTACCCGTTGCACTGGAACTGGAGCTGAAAAGTGCAGCTAGCATTTCACTGGATGCTCTTTCCATGGCTGTAAATAAGGATGACTTGAATTTATAAATAGACTACAACTCTGAAAATCTTGACTCTCGGGCTCTGTGAGTCTGAAGAGTATTGGAAAGGAAAGGGATTTGCTTTTATATAGCACCTTCATACAAATTGTACCAAAGCACTTTACAATGATCTTTCCTCCCTAAATATGCATATATGTATGTACTGTATGTATGGTATGCATGTGCGTACAGTATGCACTGTATGTATAATGTGTCCCGTATGTATGGTATGTATATACGTAGGTACATACGTACATGCATTATGTACTGTATGTATAGTATATACTGTATGTATGGTATGTATGTACATAGGTACATCCATACATGCAGTGTATACTGTATGTATAGTATATACTGTATGTATGATATGTATGTGCGTATGGTATGTACTGTATGTATAATGTGTCCTGTATGTATGGTATGTATGTACGTAGGTACATACGTACATGCAGTATGTACTGTATATACTGTATGATTGATATGTATGTGCGTACGGTATGTACTGTATGTATCCAAAACCACTTTACAGTGGTCTTCTTTCCTCCCTAAATATGCATATGTGTATGTACTGTATGTATGGTATGTATGTACGTATGTACTTACATATGTCAATATGTACCATATGTACAGTATGTACTGTGTGTGTGTGTGTGTGTGTGTGTGTGTGTGTATATGTATATATATATATATATATATATATATATATATATGCATACAGTATTTATGTATGGGTTGACCATTACCTTTTTGTGTACTAACCAGCAGGACAAGTTAATTCAAAATGACACTAATCCACAGATGGTTGCATTAGTCAACAATTATAATGGAGAACTTTGCATACTTACACAGCACAAAAAATGCAAATCAAGCAATAATCTATGTCTAATGCACATTTATTCTGCTTCTTTATTGCTTCTTGCCCTTAGAAAAAAGACATGCCTTGTAGTCACACAGGCTACCCCTTCCCCCGCACCGTTTTCCCTTTTCTGTGTCCCTCCTCTGAACCAGATGATCCCATTGCAGCAGATATTTGATCAAGCAACCCTGGCTCAATAGAATACAATAGCTGACATCATCATTCACCTCACCACATTCTCATGCCATCCAGGAGGTAATGATTAGATGGAGAAAAGTACAGTCAGACCCTATTCTGTGACCAGACAAGAGGCCTGCACATCCAGAAATTTTTTTGGTGCATCGTGTGAGCCAGGGGCAGATCTTAGCTTTCTTTAAAAAAGTAGGTTGGGGTCAGACAATCCTAACTGCTTTGGATGTAGACAGTTTGGTGACCATTTTATTAAAACATCGATCGGGCATGAAAGTATTGACTTTAAAGGGGAAGGCTTATATTAAATTCAGCATTCAGAGACAGTACCCCAGACTATTGTATCAGTGGGCGGCAGAGGGTGTTTGGATTTCCTGGGGTCCACCATTTTCCTTGTTTCTGCCTCTCCCCATTAGTTTCCAGCTCCAGTGATGCAAAGTGCACACAGACACACAGAATGTATAGCTGGAAGGCATCAGCCAGCCTCCTCCTCCTTCCCAAAAACATGCACCCTTGCTTGTCATGTGGAGCTATAGCAGTGGCATGACACAGCCTCCTCCTCTGGGTCACTCAAGACCTCTCCCCCCTCCTGGTCCCCAATGACCAAGGTCTGCTCCTGAACCTGGGTCACCAGCATCAAGAACAGTAGAGCTACTGCTGCATTGACAGCTACTGAAGATATTCTCATTTGGTTACCTTGCTTATTCCTGTTCTGAAATCATAACCCTCTGCTTATGACATCACAGCCTGTTGTCCTGGAAATTATTTTGATATCACAAGCAGAGGATTCTAACTTCAGGAAGTTCCTCTGCAAGGAACGGGAAAAGCAGCAGGAACAGATGAAGTCTGAGGGGCAAAGAGCCGTTTTTTTTTTTGTAAATTTCTTTAGTAAAAAAGGAAATGTCCTGAAATTCAGTTCATTTTGTAATTTTTTTTGTAACTCAACTTTATTGAGCAATTTCCTTCATACAACATATATAAATGATACAGTTTAAGATACTGTTACAGATCAATTGCTTGCCAAAGAATCACAACGTTGAATCCAAGGTACAACATGACCCTTTTTTAAGGGAACATAACAAAACAATTAGTGAGTTTTGCAGTGAAGGAGAATCAAAGCACAAAGTCCAGAATATGTTGGAGCAATATAGAAGGTACTGTCCAAAAAGGGAATTTCCAGGGCTCAAGGAGCAGACATCATCCATCAGCACCAAAACCTCTTATCTCTGTCTAGTATCACCTGTCACAAACCCACTCTGGGGGTCAGGTCCACTGAGTTCACAGTGCCCACCCTTTAGTGCAATCCGTGATGGGGGAACAGGGATACCCTCATCCTTTAGAATGCTCACCAAGGTCACGACTGCACCTCTGCCATGAGGATCCAGTGCATCCCTCTAACTCTGGGTAAGGGCACAATACCAGTCTCGAGTCTTGTGGCCCAAAAAGAACCCTTCCTTGGCTATTACACACAGGAGGAAAACCCAGGCATCACACTCTCTTCGGGAGTAGCATTGTTAGCCTGATTTGGCCTTCTCCCTACAGGACATGCAACAGCTTGGTTCAAAATCCCTGCAGACCTGTCCCTGAGACTCTGGTATTCTCCCTATCCTTTCAGATCCCTTACAGACCCTTTACTTGAGTTGGCTGCTTTTATGGTGGCACCTCTAAGCAATTAACAGATGCCACAGATTAATAATTATGGTTCCACAATTCACATGCAAATATAGAAAACCTCACTCAGGCAGATATTCTTTAGAGAAAACAAAGGTTTTACTAAAATAATTAAATAAATGCAGTTACAACTAAAAGAGAACATATACCAATTTAGGTTATAGTGTAAGAAACAAAATGGAAAAATATGCAGAAAAATGTACTAAAACATGTTAGTTAAGTCTACCTTAGATACAAGATTTCAAAGTCCAGAAAATTGCTGGCTTGCAAAATATTTCAGTCTTTCTGTAGCAGTCTTTGGTTCTTAGGCAGTCTCTGTACTGGCAGCTGTTCGCTTGTGGTCAGGAGAAAGAGTCCAAACAGAATGGCCTTGAGTGTCTATGCTGGAGAGTTTAAATAGACGACCACCCCCCCAGTCTCTCAATAAAGGCTAGCCCTTCCATTTAAGCCACCAGGTGTCACTCTTGCACTTCCCAAAAATCTTATTTTCCTGATAATCTTTGATGTGTCAGATTCTCATAGTTAACCCGGGTTTTACAATCATAACTCGTGTAAGTGGAATTTCATACAGGTCTGTTAGAAGGATCTTTCCTGGCTAAAACATCCTGGACTTTTGAACTGGCTTAATTTAATTAGTTATAAGGAAGATCCTGTAAGTTTTATGATTATACAAGCTGATTGTATTACTTCTGTTTCCCTTTGCCAGTGAACTTAGAGGAATACTATTTGATCATGTATACACAAGCAAGGCTGGCCTTGTAGGGCAGAGGAAGGTCAAACCCCTCTTTAAAAAGATATAGTGTTTTCTCTATGTGTCTTTGCTGACACTGGCATGTACATTTACACAGAATTATATCTACAAATAAGGGCTAGCAGTGGGGTAGCTCACCACATCGCCTAGGGGGTGAAGTGATGTCTTTAACAGAAAGGCCAGTTATTTCCGAGAGGCTGTTTCTTCAGCCTGCTGGGTTGAGAGATATAAGTCCCACAGCTTCCAAACTGCCAGAAAGGGGTCTCACCATAGCTGTAAGTCAAAGGTAGGCTGTTCCATGTGATGAACTTCAGCCATCTTTGTGAACTACGTGGATGCCTGTGCAATAACATCTGAAAGCCATTGCATGGTGATACATTTTAAAGCCACTAGTAACATGACTGAAAAGAGGCACTGCAGAGACCTATCTCTAACTGGACTTGGAAGAATTCCAAAAAACAAAGAATGAAATGTGTAGGGAAAGATTTACCTATAACCCCCTGAATTATATTATGGCCAGTGAACCAAAAGGTTCCAAGCCTTGGACAATCCCAGAAACTATGTATTCCTCAGAGGCCACAAAGCCTCAGCACTGGTCAGTGTGTATGGTGTTTATATATCTGGTTATGGTGGGGGGATATGAAAGAATCTAATGGAAACCTTCCACTGACATTCTCTCCACGAAGGAGATGAGGTAACCTTCCAGCTGGTTTATAAAGAGTGTTGCCATATTTCCAGAGTGAGAGGGCTGCCACCTTCCTGTTTCTACTTAAGTCTTATCCTCTCCACTGGGTCTGGAATGTGTTTTCTAATCATTTTATAAAGGTCAGAGATACCTTTTGGAATGCAATAAAATTTTAGTCCCACCAATACTAACTAAATTGGATCTTTTTTTCATCAAATGTCTTGAAATTCAAATTTTTGGGGGGAATCTTATGAGAATGGAGTCCTGCTCCAATACAGGCTGTAATTTTCAGTCTTTTTTTTTTTTAATAATCTGCAGTTTGTTCTCTACATCCCAGCGCTTGAATCCCTCAGCAGCGCCATGACACCGTCCACACCTCACCCACCTGCACTCATCTAGCTTTGAATTACACCCCCAGACAGAGGCAGGTAATGGGCAAGCACCCCCAACAGTGTCCATTTGTCAGGTGGTGGTGTGGGGGGAGGAGCAGGTCCAGATATACCAAGGTTCATCATCCTTGGATGTCTGGGCCATTTTTGCTGTTTTCTTGGCCCTTCCCCAGAGATGCTGGCAACTGTGACACCATGAGTGAGCGCGCATGCAGAACATGCCGGCACGCAGCACTGGCCAGCATCTCCCCACCTCAAAGGTGTGCCAACTGGCACCTTTTACCTGTAGTCACCCTGGTGATGCTGCTATAGCAGGACTGCAAGTCTCTCCCAAACAAGAAAGCATCCACTGGAACACTGGATCTCTCTCTCTCTCTCTCTCCCCACAGTGACCCAGACCCGTTTCCAAATCCCAATCACTTTCTGTTTATCCACCTAACACTGAGGTTACCCTTCTCCACTCTGTCATCGCCCAATCCCATCCTCCCCTTCTCTGGTACTCCCCTTCCAGCGGGTCTCTGGAGCAGCTCCTGTTCCAGGGAGTTTTTTTTTGGGGGGTGAAGGCAGCTGTCCCCTGCAAGTCTGGCTGTATGGGGGGGGGGCTGACAGTGCTGCCTTCATGCTTATCTGAAGTATTGGGATACTGATGGCTAGGATGGCAAGAAGTTCATGTGTACAGAAAATGTGCCATCTTTGCAAGGTCAGCACCTGCCCACCACCAAGCTGCTCTGATATCACCTCCATCTCAGGTGGAGATATAGCAGCGGAGTCTGCTGCCCTTCTGTGGAGTAGAGCACCCTGTAGGACATTCAATCCCCCCTCCCAGCCAGAACCAGAAATTCTGGGTTCGTTCACAAACCCGGGTCACTGGTGTCACAATGCTGCTCCTTTTCTACTGTGCTGTGTAATGTTAGTAATTTCTAAGGCTAGTCCTGTGCTGCGGTTGCTATTGCTTGTTTTATACTCTACTGTGAAGATGGTAATGTACATCTGAATTTGTTTAAACACATAATGTGAACAGGCTACCCAATGTGAACAGGCTATCCAGAGTGAATAGGCTGCCCAGTGTGAACAGGCTACCCACTGTGAATAGGCTATCCAGTGTGAACAGACTACCCAATGTGAACAGGCTACCCACTGTGCATAGGCTACCCAGTGTGAATAGGATACCCAGTGTGAACAGGCTACCCACTGTGCATAGGCTACAGTGTGACTAGGATACCCAATGTGAATAGGCTATCCAGTGTGAATAGGCTATCCAGTGTGAATAGACTACCCATGTGAACAGGCTACCCACTGTGCATAGGCTACCCAGTGTGAATAGGCTATCCAATGTGAATAGGCTACCCACTGTGAACAGGCTACCCACTGTGAATAGGCTATCCAGTGTGAACAAGATACCCAATGTGAACAGGCTACCCACTGTGCATAGGCTACCCAGTGTGAAGAGGATACCCAATGTGAATAGGCTATCCAGTGTGAATAGACTACCCATGTGAACAGGCTACCCACTGTGCATAGGCTACCCAATGTGAATAGGCTACCCAGTGTAAACAGGCTATCCAGTAACCCAAAAGTAGCTTACTACACAGGTTCTGGAGCCGGCCAGATCATCAGTGACTGGGAGGCAGTTGTTAGTGGGTACTACCAGTGGCACCGCTCCCCCAAACGTGGAAAGGGTGCCACGCATCCATGGTCACAGAAACCCCCAAGGTGGGCCAGGAAGGTTCACTGTCCTCTACAGGGGCAGAAGAGGCTCCTACCAGCACAAACTAGGAGATTGGTTGGGGGAGGGACCAGAATAAAATGGGGCAGAAAAACCTCACTAGTGTCTGAAGTACATTCAGATCTCTCCAGCTGCGTGCCATGAATGACATTGGTGGTGCTTGAGCAGGTAGGATGCCAGGCCCCTGATGAGGGCCTGCAGCAGCTTGATGTGTGTGTGTGGGGTGGGGGTGGGGTGATAAACCATGAAGGAAGACTTTTGCAGTGTAGTCTTTCTATCTAGCCCATCCATATACACACAGAATTTGTTGTACAATGTATTTACCCAGGAAAGCTGAATTTCGAGTTCAAGTTTTTTATTGAAAACTGGAAGAGACAATTAGCCAACAGAGCAAAAGCTAATTTTTAATGGTCTCCTGAATACACATCATTAAAATGTTTGTACACAAATACATCATAAGCTAGTTGCAGTTACAAAATAACTGACAAAGACAGTACTATAACATAAATGCAACATTTTAAACTTCATCAGAGCAACAAATATAATACAATCAGACTTACAAGTTCTCACAAGAATCACAATGTATTGAGCAACTAAATTTAAACCATTGTCGTAATGTAGCTAGAAATGATAAATCATCAGTATTAGAATGCAGTACACATGGGACAGCATTCCATTGCTTGGGACCTTTAAATGAAAAGGACAGCAGTCCAAGTTGGGTATTCATTCTGGGAAAAGTAAATTCGAAGTCTTTAGCTGACCTTAGTCCAAATTTAAGGGGTCAGTACAAACAAAAGTCAGAAAAGTACATTGGTGCCTTTTGTTTAATGCAGTTCCGCTTAAAAGTTAATTGGATCTACGCACGAAAGTTGTGGGTTATATGCGCCAAAGGCATGTATACCGCCCGTGTAGCTACGCGGCCCGGGACAGGCACACAGTGCATGGTATTCAGGACTGCAAGCACCTGCAGGGCACCTGTCTGCGCCTCCCCTCCACGAGCAGGTTCACGGCGGGGGGGGGGGAGAGATGGGGTAGAGCAGTGCACCAGGCAAGCATCCAATCAGATGCTCATCCTGGGTCCCAGAGTGAATCCCTTGCACCACGGGAGCAGGGGAGTGTGGGGAGGCACAGGTCTAGTGTTTCACAATGTAGGGCACTTACCAGAATGGCTGCCCCAGCCCTCCCCATCTGCCCAGTGGGCTGGGGCAGTGGGTCCGGGTGCCACAGGTGGGTGTCCATTGGGGGGAGCACTAACACCTATGGCAGGGCCCTCCCTGTTGTAACTCATGCCTCCATTGAGCAGCACTATACACCTTAGTGAATCCTGCATAGTGCGGGCAGGACATGCTGATTATGAATGCCGCCGAGGGGCCGTGGAAGCCCTGCTGTGTGGCTTTCCCTCTTAGGGTTGCCTACGTGCCACATAGGCTTCATGCATACGGCCCAATATGTGTAATTGCCTTACTTGCTCCAGAGATAACCAGTTAACAGATCTAGGCAAAATACAATGATGTGTGTGCTTTGGGGCAAGGACAAAATTAACCAATTTGTAGTATAGCTTGTCTAGCCTCTGAGAATGAACATTTGGTAAACCAGCATATACAATGTTACCATTATCGTAAGGGAAGTATCATGGACTGTACAAATCTGTTTCTCACATACGTTCAAAAATATGATTTTTTCCTCTACACGAACCCAGTTCTTTTATTTTTTTTAATTCTGTTTACTCCTCCTCACTGGCCCCATAGACCTCTCTCCAGTGGGGTGTGGTGATGCCTGTTTCCCGCCCTGCCTGAGGTCCCCCTGAGCCTGGTTCGCTGCTCACAGGAGCTCTTCCCCAACTCCAACGACCACCCCACCCCCCTGGGGTGGGACCACCATCAACTCCTCCAGCGCTCTATCTTTAATCTGGAATGGCAACCAGGGAGTGGAGGAGAGACACAGTGACTGGCCAAGCAGGATCTGACTGTGGACATGGTAGACGTCCTTGGCCCCACCTTCACCTGTCCGGGTGCCAAGGTTTTTCCTGTTTACAGTTGTCCCCGGGAGTGCGGATGTGGAATGACACCCTGCATGCGACGGGCACACTCTCGCACCCATGCATAAGGTGTCCACTGCACCCCTAACCTAGAAAGCGTGCTGCAAGTTGCGCCACCCCCAGCCACCACCTGGAACTGCTAGTACTGTGGCATGTGCACCCTCTCAGGACAGGAGGAGAGCAGTCCTCCAGACACTCAATCCTCTCCTGCCCCTGCTGACCCCTGATGGTCCACGTTCGCTCATGAACCCGGGTCACCAGCGTGGCACGAGGTGTGGAGTACAGTGCCTCAACCCTCAGTGCCACCCAGTTCTGGTGTTAACCTTTTTTTTTCAAGAACTTTTAAGTGGTAATCCCATTTTAAGCTTTCATCCAACCATAGCCCCAAAATACTTTTGTTAATGGGAACATTTTGTAGCTTCCTGTGATTGCTAGTGTAAACAGAAAATGATTCATTCTGTTTATTTCTATGTACCACAAAAAAAAAACTGCATAACCTGTGTCGTCTGTTCGTTTCTTATTAATTTACTTTTGTCAAAAAAACATTTAATTTAATCAAAAGCTGATTGTAGATTTTTTTTTTCTGAATCAACAAGGGGTCAAGGTTCCAACCACAGATGACAGTATTGTCCACAGAGAGATGAGTCACTCTGCTGGACCCGTAGATCATTTATTTATTTATTTTTTGTTGCTTTATTTATCCCCCCTGCTGACTGGCCCCCTCCCACCAGCCCCCCCCATTACCACCATCAGTCGTCATGCCGACCATTGCCTCTCACCAATTTGAGGCACCAGTTTACCTGGTGCGGCGGGGAGACTGACTTCATCTTGCCGGTCAGCTTCTTTTCTTCTCCTGGTTTTGTCCCGTTGTTCCCCCAAGCACAGAGCCGAGGTGTGCAGTGACACCAATGGCCGAGCCGGCACACTTCCGCACATGGCACGCCTGGCATCTAGCTCGGCTCTGTCCCCTTGTGTGGTTCCATTGCGCTGGCCCCCAGCCACCACTAGGGGTCAGTCATGCAGCAGACTCCATCCCCACCCCTCCCCGGGAGAGGAAAGCTGTCCTCTGGATGCTCGATCCGGTCCCTCCCCAGCTGACCCGCAGCAACCCACTTGCACTGTGAACATGGGTCACCGGCGTGACAGGAGGTAAGTCATTGCTGCCTCAGCCCTCCATGCCACTGGGCCAGCTGGACCGTAGATCATTTATAAAAAGAGAGGAGTGGTCCCAGGATAGAACCCTGAGGGACTACACTTCTCACCCCTTTTTTCCTAGAGTACACTCCTCCTATAGAGACCAGCTGGTGCGTGTTTGTTAAATAACTGGCAAACCAGCTGGTGACACAGCTATGTAAGCCCAATTCAGTTAATTGTTTGAGCAACAAACTGTGGTCAGTTGTGTGAAGGCCTTGAAGAGGTTGATGATACTTGCTCCAGCTACGATGCCACTATCACTCACTCCACAAAGGTCATTAATGACCTTCAACAGCGCAGTGATTGTGCCATGATCAGTTCTGAAGTCAGATGGATTTGCATTTAGCACCTTTTCTTCAGACAAACAGTCTGAAATTTGCTTTTCAACCAACCTTTCCAAGCCCTTCAACATGACAGAAAGCAATGAGATTGGACAATAGTTAAAGAGCAATTTGTCATCACCAGACTTAAAAACAGGAGTTAATTTAGTGAGTTTCCAAACCTCAGGAAACTCACCATATCTGATTGATATATTAAATAAATCAAAGGATGACAAATTACTGGGGCAGCATACATCAGTGGTCTAGGGTATGGACCATCAGTCCCCTCACTCCTAGATACATTGAGTTTTAACAAAGTGGCCCATACTTGATTCACAGAAAAAGCTGTTAGGGTAAGGGGGGCACATTTGTTGGTAGAGGCCACTGGTGGCATGCAAGACCCTTCAATGGAAGTATGATCACTGTGGCCATCAGTGGTCTTGCTAATCTGACTTGAGGCTATGAAGTAGTCATTAAAGGCATTAATTATAGGGCTCAGATTACCAATTTTATTCTCATCTATTAAAAAATAGTCTGGAATTGCAGAAGAATTGGATGAATTTAAGCTTGTTACTGTTTTCCAAAACATACTTGGGTTGAATGTGTTTTTGTCCAGTTTTACTTGAATGTATTGCTGACCTGACCTATTTAAGATAGAAATTCCTTTTAGCCCTATAGTCCTACCAATCAATTAGTGAGCGTTTTTTTTTTTTATTTTGCTTTTTTCCACATTTGATCTCTCATCCTACGTAAAGAGTTTAGAAAAGGCATATAGGAGGGAGAATGGTTTAACTTAACATTCCATTTTCTTCCTGAAGCATGCTTGTTACATATTTCAGAAAAAAACCTTGTGAACTCGAGTCGTTCCTTACTGGTGCTTTCCCAAATCATTCATAAATGTACATAACCAAAATGTTTTAAATGAGCAAAATTTCCTGACACTCAGCTTACCTTTTACTAGATGAACTGATGGTCAGACAATCAGTCTGACAAAACACTTACTTGGGACATATTTATCAGGCCTATTTGTGAATATTGGATCAGCTGTAGTCGAGGTTTCTATATTGTTCAAGTCAGGTCTAGTTGGATCATTTATCAATTGCTGTAATCCGACGTCAGTAGTCATATCAGCTAAAATCAAAGACTCATAACTTGTGCCCCATTTACATTAAAATCCCTGGCTAGTAGAATCTCATGACTATTACTATAATTTTGAATTAACCCTTCTAAACTTTCAAATTGATGTTCAAACAACATGAAGTCTTGCTATATTATGACATATGCAGTATAACCCCAGGTTAGAACTGCTCCGGAGGTGAAAGAGTTAACTTTCCATGTAGGGCATGGAATCTTGAGCGCAAGCTCGGTTGAACACTCTATCTGTTGTAGCTCAAACTTAAACTGTCAGATTCTTTACTCCGCCTCACTGAACAGTCGCTCCGGAGATTCCTCCTGCTGCTCGGTTCGTTTGTCGGTTTTAAAGTGTAATTCTCGGTTTATTTTACCGAAATTTAACCGCAATCGTCGGTTCAAGCTCTGTCTGTGGTATTGTAAGTAATAGATAGGCTTTTGTTTATTTTCTTCTGTGTGGAACTTGTAAACGTCTTTTCGGTTCCGTTTGAACCGATCAGATTGGGTTTAAAATTACTTTCTAGTCCTTTAGAGTGCGGTTCCCGTTTCTTATCGGTTCTAAAAAAAACGGATTTTATTACGGTTTTTTCCACGACCCGTGACATGGTTGGGAACCGATAAGAGAGTCTTGCTTGGCGGATTGCCATTAACGGGCAAGTTTTGGTTAGGCTGGCACTATGTCTGAGAAACCCAAAAGAAAAACCGGACCCACTGGGTTTCAGCACTGTGGCCTCTGTGGGGAAGCCTTTGCTAAGGTTGACACACACACCACTTGTGTATATTGTCTGGGGTTTGACCACCTCAATGCAGACTGCCAGATTTGTAAGAATTTTCCTGCTGCCACCGTGGAAAAGAGAGTTGGTAGGCTCAGGAAAGGAGGCCAAAAGTCCGCTGACCGATGGACAGCTCGGTTCGGGCTCCAACCGGACCTGAGGGAGTGCCTCTGACCAGGACGATACTTCAAGTAAAACGAAGAGCCAGCTCTGAGGAGCCAGTTCCAACTAAAAGGACTAGAAGGTCAGCTAGTTTGGAGCCAAAAGTTCTTTTCTCCAACCACTGAGGAAATAGCCAAAACTATTCAAATTGTCCAGTCTCTTTTCAGTTCCGTCCGAACTGACACCATTAGGGAAGCGCTGTACCGGACGGTTCCCTGGTTCAAGATTATGATTTTGAGGATTTTATGAACCAGAGGAAGGAGGAGGGGTATGAGGAGAGTGAGTGTGATTTTGAAAGTCTGGATGTGCCCATTGAACCAGACATCTCTCCAGACAGACCCTCAGGAGTGTCCCTCCCAGGCTATCTGAGTCCCTTCTCATTTTTGTTTTACAAGAAAGTTGTTGAGACTCTGCAACTCCCTGTTGAGGAAGCTGTTGATGATCAAGAAGAGCCTGATTTTGTGGAAATGATGGATATTCCAGAGTCTAGGAGACTGTCTATTCCTTGCACAAATCTTTTAGGAAACAGACAGTAAAATTCTGAAAACCCTCATTCTATCCTCCTGTGGATAAAAGGATGGACAAGAGGTATGCTTTATCAGGCTCTGATACAGAGTTCCTATCCCAGCAGTGCAGCCATGTGGGGAGTGCAGGCTGCAGCCTGTGACAAGGCTAATATTCCTCTAGCCTCTCACCCTCCTGAAAAGGATTCCAGGAGGATGGATGCCATGGCAAAGAAACAGTACATGGCAGCATCTTTGGGACTCAGACAGGCAAATTATATGGCCCATGCAGCTAGGTACCAAGAAATCCAGGTGGGATACTGTCCTGGCTCCTAGCAAACAGACCCCTGACCAGCTTGCCAGGGAGCTGGAGCAGGTGGCTGCGGATGGTATTGAGGCATCCAAGGTGCAATTTCATGCTGCAGTAGACTCTAATGATGTTTCATCAAGAGTCATGGCTACGTCTGTGTCTCTTCGCAGAATGGCCTGGCTCAGATGTACGGCCCTGTCACAGGATACCCAGTCTAAGGCTATGGATTTTCCTGTTGTGGGAAATTCTCTGTTTGGGGAGCAGACAGAGAATTATATGAAGAAAATGGATGAGTATAGGACCACCTATAGGAGTGCACAGGCCAAAGAAAGGCAAGTCACTCCTCAAAGGCAGCATGTCAGGAGCAGGGGCAGGCCTTTTCATAGGCCTTTTACCAAGCCCAGGCCTCCTCTTCTGCTTATGCCCAGAGGGGGTTCTTTAGAGGAAGGGGCAGAAGGGATTCTAGTAAGCCTGCTTCTACCCCTCAACCCAAAGCCCCTGCAAAACAGGCTCCCTGATGGGGTGGCCAGGGCCGATTCTCCACTACTGGTAGGGGGCAGGCTGGCTTACTTTGTCCAGGATTGGAAGTCTTTAACATCAGACAAGTGGGTCCTGGAAGTAGTAAGCCAGGGACTGGTTCTCAGCTTCAAAAAATTTCCGAAGATGAGAGCCAGGTCTTTTCCACCTGCAAACCCATCAGAGGCACTTGCCCTGGAAGCAGAAGTTTCTTCCCTCCTGGCTCTCAGAGCCGTGGAAAGGGTTCCACCCATACACCAGGGCAAAGGGTTGTACTCCAGGTACTTCCTTACCCCAAAAAAAGACAGGAGAATGGCGGCCCATCCTGGATCTCAGGTATCTAAACAAGCACCTTTTAAAACCAAAGTTCAAAATGGTGACCCTGGGGATTATTTTGCCCTCTCTAAGGCCAGAGGACTGGCTAGCCTCCCTGGACCTCAAGGATGCCTACTTCCATGTTCTCATCAGAAGCTCCCATCGAAAGTACCTCAGATTCGAACTGCCCTCAGGCCATTACCAGTTCAGAGCAATGCCCTTCGGCCTCACCTCAGCCCCGAGGGTGTTCACAAAATGCCTGGCAGTAGCAGTTGCCATTTAAGAAGGCAAAAGATTGCCATCTTTCCTTATCTGGATGACTGGCTCATTATAGGCCAGTCTCTAGAACAGGTCAAACTACATTTACAAGTAACCCAGCAACTGCTTACATCTCTAGGTTTCCTTCTCAGTCTTCCAAAGTCAGTTCTGGAGCCTGTCCAGCTTCTCACCTTCATAGGCGCAGAACTGAACATAAAAGAAGCCAGAGCCTTACTTCCTCTGGAAAGAGCAAGGACCCTGGTGTCTCTGGCCTCTTCTTTCACCCTGCAGGTCTCTCGACCAGCAAGGCATTTTCTACAGCTCCTGGGGCACATGGCTGCTTCTACAGCAGTAGTGCAGGGAGCGAGAGTTCAGATGAGGGACATTCAGTTCCATTTGAGAGCCTTTTGGTCTCAAAGGACAGATCCCCTAACCAAATTGATTCCAGTGACTTGAACCCTGATCCAGGCCCTTCAGTGGTGGCAGGATCAGAACAATCTGAGACAGGGGGTTCCCTTCACTCCCCAGTCTCATTCCTTGACCCTTAGTACAGATGCATCCCTCTTGGGGTGGGGAGCTCACATGGGCGACCTTTCCACCCAGGGGCTGTGGTCCCCTCAGGAATCTCTGCTCCACATCAATTTGCTGGAACTCAGAGCAGTTTTTCTAGCACTCCAGGTTTTTTCCACATCTGTCCAGAACAAGGTTGTTCAGGTCAGAACAGACAATACCACTACAATGTGGTACATCACAAGCAAGGGGCACTCAGTCTACGGCCTTGTGCACCGAAGCAATGAAGTTGTGGTCTCTGGCTTATTCTCTGAACGCCTCCTTTACGGCAGTTCACCTCCCAGGCAAGGACAATGTCCTAGTGGATGCTCTCAGCAGGATTTCCCAGGGCCATCACGAATGGGCACTGGACCCCCTAGTATTGGAGGTGGTATTTGCCAGATGGGGCACCCCGCAAATAGATCTCTTTGCAGCCCCAGACAATCACCAACTTCCCCTTTTTTGCTGCAGGCCCCCAGTGTTGGGCTCAGTCCTCTGGATGCCTTCCTCCTCAGTTGGGAAGGAAGTTTCTATGCTTTTCCCCTTTCCCTTCTTTCAAAGTGCTAGTCAGAATCAGATCTCAATCCTGCAAGATGATCCTGATTGCTCCAGATTGGGCCAGACAGCCCTGGTACCCACTCCTCATGTCCTTAGCAGTCCACCCTCCCCTATGTCTTCCCAGGAATCACAACCTGTTAACCTGTGCCCAGGGGAGAGTTTGGTATCCGAACCTCAAATCTCTCAATCTCAAGGCATGGCTCTTGAAGAGTTAGAGTTTGCTGACCTACACCTTTCCCAAGGTGTATTGGATATATTGAAGGCCTCTAGGAAGCCTTCCACCAGGGCTACCTATAATTCAAAATGGAAGAGATTTTCCATATGGTGTGCTGGTAAACATATTTCCCCAGAATCTGCTGGTGTGCCCACGATCCTGGATTATTTGGTGCATTTGAATTCCTTAGGGCTGAGACCAGCTACCCTAAAAGTGCACTTGGCAGCTGTGTCTGTCTTCTTATCAGCAGGTAAGCCCTCTTCTTTATCAGCTCACCCTGTGTTCTCCAAGTTTTTAAAGGGTTGCTTCACACCAACCCCTGCTCAGGGACCCTGCCCTGCTTGGGATCTTAATATTTGCATCCTTCAGCTTATGCAACCCTTTTGAGCCATTGTCTTCAGCAGAGCTTAAGTACTTGACTTGGAAAACTGTGTTTCTGGTAGCCATCACCTCTGCCAGGCGCATAAGTGAGCTCAAGCTTTGTCAGTGGAGCCTGATTTTATCTCCTTTCATAGAGATAAGGTGGTCCTCAGGACTAACAGGAAGTTTTGCCTAAGGTGGTTTCAGACTTTCACCTTAATCAATCCATGTCTCTTCCTGTGTACTTCACTGACCATTCCTCCTTTGGTGAGAGGAGATTGCACAGTTTAGATGTCAAAAGAGCCCTTAGTTACTATATAGAACGCACTAAGGGTCACAGGTTCGAATCCTCCAATTGTTCCTCACTTATGGTGAGGTTGGTAAAGGAAACCTGCCACTAAAAGATCCATTGCCAGGTGGATTGTCTCTTGTATGCAATTCTGCTATGAAAAACTGGGTAAGGTTCCTCCCTCAGGCCTGAGGGCTCACTCTACCAGAGGTACAGCTGCGTCTCTGGCTGCTGCCAGGGACATCCCTATCCTAGAGATATGTCAAGCAGCTACCTGGAAAACAGTTCACACTTTTACTAAGCATTACTCCCTGGATATCCAGGCTAGGAGTGATGCTCGATTTGGCACAGTTGTGCTTCAGAGCCTATTTCCCAAGTAGGTTCTGTCCCTCCTCCATGGAGGTACTGCTGTGTAGTCTGTATATGTTATAATATAGCAAGACTTCATGTTGTTTGAAGAAAAAATTACTCAGCTTAGTAATGTTGTTTCTTCTAATGGAGTCTTGCTATATTATGACCTCCCCCAGCCTGCCCCTCTCAGAACCTCTATTTTTGGGATGTGGGTGGGCAGTGCAATGTTGGCACTTCATTGATGCCCACTTTATTTTCACCCTTTCTAGGGTGCTTAGGTGTTATGCTTATTTTTTCTTTCTTGAATCCCCCGACTTGAGTCTTTGTTTTGGGATCAAGAACAAAAAATGTGTTTTTGTAGTTAGTAGCCAGTGGCTAGTGTAGGTTTACGGCTTCCACACAGAACCTTAGTGAGTTTTTGCTCATAAAGATCTGACAGTTTAAGTTTGAGCTACAACAGACAAAGTGTTCAACCGAGCTCGCGCTCAAGATTCCATGCCCTGCATGGAAAGTTAACTCTTTCACCTCCGGAGCAGTTCTAACCTGGGGTTATACTGCATGTGTCATAATATAGCAAGACTCCATTAGAAGAAACAACATTACTAAGGTGAGTAATTTTTTCTTTTGGAGGATCAGTAACAAGCCACAAGGCAAACTGGTTTCACATTTTTAGAGACTCTTTCTAATTCAAGCAATTCAATGGTACTGTTTGGATCTGGACATGATAGCTGGTTTATACTATAATTAAGCAATAAGGCACAACAAGGTGTGTGTTATTGTGTAATAACGTTACTCCTGGGGTGGGTTGAAGCACGAGGCGAAGCCGAGTGATTCCACAACCCCAGGAGTGATGTTATTGCACAATAACACACACCCTGGAGTGCATTATTGCAATTATACAATGATTTGTTATATATTGAATAAAAACATTATTTTGAAGAATGTTTTTGTTAGTGTGGGAAAATATTTTTGTTTCTTAAGAGAAGATGCAACAAATGCCAATGCAAACAATCAGTGGTGTTACAGTGATGTTATTGTGTAATAACTTCACTGTCTCAATGGGTCAGCAGCCAATCAGCTTCTTACATTTTTCCTTGCCATTGTATAATTAGAGTTAACATAGATCAATAAACCACCTTCCCTATTATTCTTGTCCTTGCATCAAATATTATGGCCCACTATTGAGATTGATTTATTATTAATCTTTGGGGTTAGCCAAGTCTCCAAGGTAACCAGGAAATCAAGTTTCTACAAATAAACCCAGTGCCTGAATTTGGTTGATTTTAGGAGACAAGCTTCTGACGTTGCAGTGTGCAAATATTCATTTGTCAAGTTATCGAAACATCTGAAGTGTTGATCATTGCTGCGGTGTCCTGTGGGCCAGGACTGGGGTAGATGTCACCAGAAAAGCGCAAAAGACAACGTTCAAAAGGAACAGCAGCAGGGGGAAGAGTTAAGATGGCAGACCAGCAATAGCTGTGATCCTGCAGCTCTGCACCGATTTCAGGGGAATTTGTTATTTGTGGAGCTTAAAAAAAAAAGTTCAGCCATTTAAAAGAACTGTGAGAGATTCATCTTTTATTGGTGCACCATATCATGCAATCCATGGCAAGCCAGTTCTTACAAAACCCTGATGGCAGACAGGTTTGTTTCCCCTAAGTCAGCAATGCTGTCTCAGCGGATTCACCTAGCAACTTCTAGCCCACAGAGTGGAGGCAGAGGCGCTCCCAATTTGCCTTCCACCCTGCCAGCTACCACTACAGTGACTTCCCACCTGGCACCTAAACACAAACAACAATTTGCTATGCTGCACCATATACCAAGTGAAAGTGTTCAAACAAGCTCACCAGAGAACGGCGGAACAATGATGTATTTTCCAAAGGGAAACTCAGCGCGTGAATAGTTTAGTGCGAATATGCAGGTCGTAGAATTAAATGAATCCCAGGTTACCAAATGAAGATCAGCCAGAGAGAGATACAATTATCCAAATTTCAGCATGGTTATCAGTGGAGAAATAAAGGGATTGTCGACACAATGGAATAGACAATGGAGCCAAGAAGAAATGAAGCACTTACTGAATTGATAACGATAAGTACTTTTTTGTAAATCAAGCTGTGCTATTAAGGAAATTTGAGTGCTATAATAAATAACGTAATTTCAAGAAAGCACATAGCCGGTGGTGCAATAAAATATGCAAAGTAAAAATCAAGACAAAATGGTCTAAATCTGAGTGCTTGTGAACTTTTACTAAAAAATGTTTTTGGTAATTCATATTAGATTAATTACCCTGCACATAGCACCAGTAGCTTTACCCAGAGCAAATTAGTAGGCTAATGAGCACTGCATAAAAGAAAAGAAGGTAAGCTCACTAGAGAGTCTGTAATCTCCACCATTAGCAAAGCAGTACACTCTTGATTCACTCGGTAGAGCAACTGATGGGCTCATTTTCTGAACGGGGAATTGCGACCACAAGTCTGATGCTTCAAATCCCAAAATGGACTTCATACAGTGAGAAAGGGGGGCAGTGGCTGTGGCCCACTTGGACTTCAGCAAGGCCTCTGACACCGTTCCATTTAGGAGGCTAGTCAACAAGTTGGGTAGCATGGGGGTTGGCAATAAGGTGGTAACCTGGATAAAAAACTGGTTAGGCAATAGGGGGCTATACAAGACACTAGTGAGGCCCCACCTGGAGTACAGTGTATAGTTCTGGAGACCATACCTACGTAAGGACATAGACAGGGTAGAGAAGGTTCAGAGGAGGGCAACAAAGATGGTGCATGGATTGCATCACAAGTCCTATGAAGACAGGTTGAAGGAACTGAACATGTACTCCCTGGAGGAGAGGAGGGAGAGAGGGGATATGATAGAGACATACAAGTATCTTACAGGGAGGAACAGGGTGCAGGAATACACTATTTTTAAGTGAAAAAGATGTTCCAGGACTAGAGGGTATGTGATGAAGTTGGAGGAGGACGATTCAGAAGAAACATGAGAAAGAATTTCTTCACAGAGCGGGTGGTGGACAAGTGGAACACCCTGCCAGAGGAAGTGGTGGGGGCTGAAACAATCACGGGATTTAAGAATGCATGGGATAGACATAAAGGAATTCTGGAGGTCAGGGGTAAGGGGCAACAGACTTCTAGGAAAACAAACTGAACTTACAAGCTCAAATGGGCAGACTGGGTGGGCCATAGGCCCTTATCTGCCGACACTGTCTATGTATCTATGTATCTATGTATAGAGGGTGGTGGTAAATGGAGTTTGCTCTGAGGAGGGGAGAGTGACCAATGGGGTGCTGCAGGGGTCAGTACTGGGGCCAGTCCTCTTTAATGTCTTTATTAGTGACACAGCAGAGGAACAGCAAGGGAAAGTCTGCCTCTTTGTGGATGACACCAGGATCTGCAACAGGGTGTACACTCCAGAGGGGGTGCAGAGGATGGAGAGAGACTTGAAATGACTGGATGAGTGGTCAAAAGTTTGGCAGCTAAGGGCCAGCCCGGTGGCGCTGAGGGTTGACACGCTGGACTCCACACCTCGCTTCATGCCAGCAGCCCGGGTTCGAGAGTGGACTTGGGTTGTCGGTGGGTCGGCCGGGGGAAGACAGGCTTCAGCGTCCAAAGACAGCTCGCCATCTCTAGGTAGGGACTTGGCCGATGCCCGAAACTTGCATGACCCCGAGCGGAGGCTCGAGGAAATGCAAGCTCCAACTCAGGAGAAGAGGGGTGGCCAATGAGCAGCAAGGACGTCAGCGTTAGCGCTTTGACATCAGGGAACCACTCGCTGCTCAGGGAGGGAGAAAAGTGTGGAAACAATGCCTGCCACAGCCAGGAAGATGGGGGGGGGGCTGATGCCGTGTCCACGATGTGCCAGAACCCACCCAGCAGCCCCCGACTGATGAAATGTAAGTATCAGGGCATTAGGTCCCTGCTCATCCCGCCTGGGTAAACCAAGGCTCAATGGGGCTTGAGGGTCTGTCTGGGTTGGGTTCTAGGTAGTGGGATGTCCACTTGTCTCCCCGAAGGGTCGTAAGTGGAAAGCAAGGAGGAGAGATAAAGAATAATTTCAAAAAAAAAAGTTTGGCAGCTAAGGTTTAAAGAGCTACTGTACTGCCTAAAACTTATATAAAATTTAAAAAGCAACTAACTATTACCTTTTATATCTGAGGTACTTTTTCTTTTTCCTTTGTTTAATTAGAAGATTGTTTACCTGATGTTAGTAGCTGTGATGTGGGATGAAGTTAAGTTCACAGCTGACATATCTAATCTCTACTGTTCTTACACTGATCATCAGCATTATGATCTTCACGGACAGTGACATCACAGGTGAATGACCTACAGTCACTCACTTGTTGTTCCTAGGTAGCAGTGATGTCACAGTCAGTGAGGTCACAATGCTGATGATGCAGTGTGGGACAGTAGAGCATATATGTCAGTTGCCAGGCTAAGAGCTGTTCCACACATCACAGCTACTAACATCAGCTCTTTAATACAAAAAAAGTGCAAAATAATGCACTTGGGTTGCAGAAATCCAGGGGTGCAGTACAAAATGGGGGGAGAGAGATACTAGCAGTGATCAAGCAGGAAACAGACCTGGGGGTAATCATATCAGATGACCTGAAGGTGGCCAGACAATGTGATGTAGGGAGCGGGATAGCTGGTGGAGTGCTGGGATATATAGGTAGGGGTATTACCAGAAGGAAGAGGAAGTGGTGTTGCCATGGTTCCATGTCATAACGGCAATGAAATAATGGCGAGATTCTAAATGGTGAATCCCTAATAGCGCATGCAATAACGGCACACTGAAATTTCGGCTACATGCTTTTTTCAGCAAATTATACTCATATTATATGTGCGCCTATTGAATCATTTAAATTCACTCGCTCTTTTCATGGGATATTAGTAAAAGTATTACTTGAGCTGCTCAGTTCACCCCAATACAGGCCACTGGCATGGTGCAACAGCAGACGTCCCTTCTGGCTCATCAGGTACATGGTCATGATGCATTCCATACTTGCACCGGGAAGTCTATTATGCTAGTGGGGGGGCTCCGGCCCCCACACCCCCCAGGGCCCCCACTATCTCTAGGATTACTACTCCGAGGTGCACTTGGACACAGGGGCAGGTTAGCATCTCAGAGTCACCGTTTACTCCCTGTGGCCCTTTAGTCAGGGTCACCGTTATTGCTGTTGCCATTTAAGAGTTACCAATTTAACGTCACTGTTATGACATGCTACCATTGCCACTATATAGCTCTTTAGTAAGACCCCACCTGAAGTACTGTGCCCAGTTTTTTGGAGGCCACATCCCAGGAAGGACATAGACAAGATGGAGGCCATCCAAAGGAGGGCTATCAAGATGGTACAACATCTACATCAAATGTCCTATGAGAAGAGGTTAAAGGAATTAAATATGTACACCCTGGAAGGGGGGGGATATGATTGAGACCTTTAAATACCTCATGGGGTGAATAAGGTACAAGTGGGAGGTATTTTTCAGAGGAAAGGGTACTCCAGAACAAGGGGCCACAATACAAAACTGGAGGGAGGTAGATTTAGGATAGATGTGAGGAAATACTTCTTCACAGAAAGGGTGGAGGATGCGTGGAGCGATCTTCCAGCGGAGGTTATGGGGGCGAAAATAGTGGTGAGATTCAAAAAAGCCTGGGATAAGCACAAGGGAGTCATAAGGGATAGGTAAGAAGGTGACAGAGAAAGTGGAGGGGTCTACAGTGTAAGCAATGCAACAAAAAAAGGGCAGCCTGGATGAGCCACGCAGCCCTTATCTGCCGTCAGAGTCTATGTTTCTATTCAGCAGATTAAGATCAAAGGGAAAGCAGAGGAGAAAAAGCTCAGTCAGCACATAGTAAAATGTGAAAAGACTGAAACAAAAGTTGGGGCGCTGGAGGCTACGCTGCAGGGGGTCGTTGCTGAAGACCATAACATGTCTCGGAAGCTTGAAGCTAATGAAAACCAGCTCTGATACAGAAATATCTGATTAGTGGGGATCCCAGATGTTTCAGATAATGAATTCTCCAAATGCCCAGAGACTTGGTGAAAGAAGTACTATCTGTCACTTTTGAAAAACCTCATGATAACCCCCCCCCCCCCCTTGCTAGCTCGGGAACCAGTCCCAAAGAAATCCCAGGAAAGCAATACAGCTAAAAAAAAAACATCCTGGCAACACTTGCTTTTGAGTCGGACAGAGATTATATTTTTTAAATTAGCAAAACTGAGGGCACACTGGAATACAAAGGAAACTGGTATTACATCGTTTCAGACTTTTGCTTTAAGACACAGTAATGTCGTTGGAAGTTCCTGGCTTATAGACAGGAGGTATTGGAATTGGGAGCAGAATTCTCTCTGCTGTCTCACTCAGAGGTTAAAACTGACAAAGAAGGTAGACAAATATCTTTCAGAAGTGGACGATTTAGTGACATTTCTCCACCCTCAATACTCACAACAAGAAATGTCAGGCTCACCCACTGGATCAGAGTTGGATATGGTAAATAATTTGGAGAGAATGGACTTGCGACTGGTGAAAAGTTTCATTTGGACAGTTTTCAAGTAACTCAATCTGAATTTTTTTTTGAATAAATATTTGCAATACCATGGTAATACTATAAAGAAATTAAGTTGGGTAATTGTCTGTGGAAAGGTGGGCAGTACAATATTGAAATAGAGTTTACATATAAAACTTGCAGTTGGTAGCTCATGACTGTAATACAATTTTTTTAAGTAATGTGTTTGTCTCCACCCCTGCTGATATGGTATTGTTTAATCATCCATATGTTTAATTATTGTAAAATGTAATATTTGTTCCCATTTATTACCAATGTTAAATAACAAATTGCTATGTAAGCTATTTAGGCACAGCATTTGACTGCATGTGGTTAACAGTATTGTAAACATATTATAAAATCCTGAAAATGAAAAGCTGGAAAACAAAACAAAAAGAACAGCAGCCTGTGTCTCCCTTCATAGCATGCCAATTTGACATATCAAACTCTTAAGACTCCTACCTTTCTTTTTTTTTTATCATCTTATTTTACTCGCCTGCTGTGGCAACTACCGGCGGGGGCATCCAGCCACCGGCCCTACCCACCAGGCTCACTCACATGATGAGGGATTCGGCATGGCCATTGCCAGTCTGCTAGAGGGTCTCCCCATACCATATCCAGTGAGGCTGGCCCTGGACCCCCCCCCCAGTGCGATTCCACGCGACTTCTCCCAGCGAGGCAGGGCATGGCTATCAAGCTGCACGGTTGCACCCAGACATTTTTCCACTTTTTTGCCCCACTGGGACTGCGGACGTGCAATGACGTCTGCGCACATGCATGCCGACATCCGCCGCAGTCCCTCCTCCAGTCACACCATTGCATGCGGTACTTCTGGGTGTCCCCAGAGGTCACCGCAGCACGGTGTAGTTCCCCAGCCCACCCCAGGACTTAGAGAACTGTCTCCCAATGCTCAATCCTAGTCCTCCCCTGCTGACCTGAGCTCATTCCTGAACCCGGGTCGCCGGTGTAGCACGAGGTGTGGCGTCCAACGCCTCAACCCTCAGTGGCCACCAGGCCGGCTTGACTCCTACCTTTCTTTTTTTTTTGAACTATCTGTTTATTGTTTTTAAACAAGAAAAACAGGTGGGGCGCTGTGGAGCCTGAGCTTGCTGGCAGCAATAATCATTAGCGCCTCTACTAAACGCTATAAATCCTAATTATTTACCATTTTGGAGCAATCTGCTGTAAAAAAAATTTTCTTCATTGAAACGAGGAAGGTCTGAAACCTACAATGGGGAACCCTCATAAGGATCGCACTGGTGTAACGGGGAAAATCTTCAGGTTCCACTCAGCCCACGCGGACAGGCATAGAGACACAGGCCACCTCTCAGCCTAATGCCGAAGAAACCATGGCGTCAATTGGGCTAAAACTACAGAGAATAATTTCCTCAGTAGCTGATTTGAACACTAAAATAGATTCATTCAACACCAGAGTAAACATAGTAGAAAAAACTGTGGAAACCCTACAATCGGAGATGTGCGATTTGAAACGGAGTTGTGACTCTACTTCTGCGGCCACTACTTTGATGATAAAGGAGAACACCCACCTCAAAGCCAGATTGGAGACACTAGAAAATCAGACCTGATTATCTCATGTGTGGATCCTCGGCTTGCCCAAGGGGATCGAGGGGGATCACCCCCTCATATTCCTGCAGGATTGGTTAGGAGAGAAGCTGGTGCCAGATGGACAAACAATCCATTTTGATCTCCAAAAAACATACAGAATCACTCCAAGGGGTTATCGGGAGGACTCGGATACCCCACACACCTTGCTGGTGATTACAGATGGCACTGGAACACAGTATAAAATTCTCCGCCTGGCGAGGTAAGCTGGCCCGATTACGCAGGATGATCATTCCATTTTTCTGTTCCTGGACATCAGTTACGCCACTCAGGTGAGACGCAAGTGATTTGATGGGGTGCGCAGGAAACTTCGGGAGACCGCAATCACCCATGCAGTGATATTTCCCACCCAACTTAGAGTGGTGCATGAAGGTAAAGTGTGGGTGTTTTCAGACCCTTCCGAAGCAGGCAAGTAGGCTTCTCGATTTGTGGACAAGCGTAGGAATCACTCTCGAATTGATGGCACAGAAGATAGTGATCTTGATCAGACTGAAGGGGACTGACTTGATTTTAAATAAATGTTGATTTAATTTCTTTAATCTCTGCATTCTAAATATATTAACAATGCTTGGACTTTATTGATGATTATGGCCTAAATCAGGCAAGGGAAAGTTTAATTAACGAACTATATAAAAGTTTTAATTTTGGAAAATAGTAATGCATTAATTACTGTGAGTCCAGTCACCTGAACATTGACTTCTAAGCACTCTAACAAACTAGAGTTTAACTGGTTTCAATACTGGGGAACAAAGGGTTCATTTTATACAATTTCTATTTGTTACTTGTGGTAATTCAGACCAGACCAGGTTTTATGTTGTAGGATGGTTTTTTTTTCTGCAAGCCTGTTGATTGCTGCTTTTGCAAAGATATTTAATAGGAATTATTTCTTTAGGGAAATAGAGCGACGCCATTTGTCCCATAAGGGACATGAAATGTTGGATCTCTCATAAAGACTTTAGCACTCGAATTAGGTGCTCTGCTCATGGACTCTATAAACAGCTTAATATCGTGTTCTCATCTTGTAGCAATATATCATAGCATTCCCTCCTTATGAGGTATCAAAATATTTGAGACACACATATCCTTGTATTAAGGAGTTGTTTGACTCTCAGCTGGTTGTAAACATGTACTTGGTCTGTCTCGAATATGAATTTGTTATTTGCTGTATAACAAATGATACTAATAAAAATAAAGTACAAAAAAAAAAAAAGAAAAATAATACAGTAAAGAAGCTCATGTAAGAGATACGGAACATAAACAGTCCGTCACATCTTGACCTCTGCCAGCCAAAATTGGGGTTACACATTGTCCCTCTCACGCAACTAGTACAGTAGGCAGGGGGGTAGTACTGCAGAGTAAAGCATACCTCTCAACCTCCTGCCTCATAAATCAGGGACAAGGCTTAAAACAATCAGGGACAAGGGACCAAACTCAGGGACACATCTTCAAAATTAGGGATAACCATTCTGAAAGCTGGTAGAATAAGGAGGCTTAGTGTACAATGCATTTTCTAAGGAAAAACAACTCTGTAACATTAATGTTTGACATTATTTTGTGCTTACAACCCCCACTGTTTAGTCATGGAAACACAATTTGTAGGAGAGATAGAGTAAAATTTGGAGGCAAAATCAGGGACGTCCCTGAAAATTAGGGACAGCTGAGAGGTATGGAGTAAAGGTAAGTATGTATGTGTGTGTATATATATATATATATATACACACACATATATACAATAGGGGTGAGTGGTAAATGAGTGAGATAAAACAGCGTATCATCCACTGCAATGTGATATTTTTACCCTCTGCTCTACTGTGATGATATCAACCATTTACACACACAGGTCACAAAAGGTCACTGATATCATCACCCTAGGCAGCTTTCCCTCAGCATGCAAGAAACACCTGTGCTGTTACCATAGACACAAATGCAGAACTACCTGAGAGGTCTCACTGCTGCCTACAGCTAACTCCAGTGAGCATTACAAACACACCTATCCCCCAACTTCCAGCTCATTACTGTGATGCTCTCAACTTGATGCAGTCAGAATTCCAAACAACACAGCTTCACAGAACAGTCTAAACTACTGCCTGCAGCTAACTACCACTGAACCACACTCTCACTTGTTCCTCAAACTCTGATTCTCACCCATTACCATTACTGTGACAATCTCAACTTCACTGCAGCTAGAATCCTAAAGAGCACAATTTCACAGAACACTCTGCCTGCAGGTAACTTAATTACCACTGAAAACAGTATCAGCTGTTCTGACACTCTGCCTCTCAGCTCATTACAATTACTGTGATGCTCTTAACTTCAGTGCAGCCAGACTGCTAAACAATACAGCTTCACAAAAGTATGTTTCTCACTCCTATCTAAAACTAATTTAGCATTGCAAAACACATTCATGTGTCTCTCAGAGTTTATAACACTGCCAGCCCATTCAGAAAAGCTTACACACAGAATGAGCAAACACATAAACAGGAACAGAACACAAAACAGCATAACAAAACTTCTGAAACGCTTAGCCCTATTGTATATATTGAATACATGATGGGCAGATCGTGTGCTATGGCAAATATTGTCACTCCTGCATCGTGAGCTTGGATAGCTCACTCGTGCCTTCAGCACTCGTGGAGATATCCAGAGCTCACTCTGCAGGAGTGACAATATTTGCCATATCACACTCATGCCCATCATGTATCCCCTATATATATACTATACTGTATATATATATATATATATATATATAGATATATATATATCTATATATATATATATATATATATATATATATATACACACATACATACATACATACATATACACACACATATATATATATATAACCTCAAGTCCCAAAATGTAACGTCCAATCTTGCCAGCTGCTTCAGTGGCTTAGGTTAAAGTCTGTAGGGAGATGCCGCAGGTAGAAACATGTACCAAACTAGTAGTGCTAGTAACGTAATATGTATCAAAAATGAGATAAGATTTAATGTTTCCCCCAAACCCCCTCACAGCTCCAAAATAAAGTACATTTTTAATAACCTGAAAGGCACTAAGCATCAAATAAACAGCAGTAACAGCACACTCAGTGAGATATGTAGATACTTATCTGAGAATAACCCTGTGTAAGGAATATTGAATTAACATGTGGGATTAATCAAAAACATTTTCACATTACTTCATAAACAATGTCCCTTTAAGACTTCAAAAATGTCATAAAAACAGGAATATCCAAACATAGTCCCTGAGGATGCAACTTTAACTAGAACACTACAAAAGATAGTCCCATATACTCAGCCTTCATCTGCATTGGACTCCCCAGATACATTCCCTTGTGGTGTTTTCATTTGGAATTCAGACTCTATCTTCTCAACCCATCTACCAGCATCTTTTGAGTCTGAGAACTGCCAGCTCTTCCCACCATAAGTGACACGGAGACGGGCAGGGAGACGAAATGAGTGCACTATGCCCAGAGAACAAAGCTTTTGTCGTGTAGCATCAAACTGCATTCTTTGGGCTCTCATTTGAAACGAGAGATCTGGAAACAATTTTACATCTTGCCTTTGAACCTCGATAGGGTAAGTCATCCATGCTGCTGAAATCAATATATCTCACACCCCCGGTCCCTCAGTTTTTATTAGAACAGTCCGAGGTTGGGCAGGTTCCATAGGCCGCACTCTCAAGTTCACTCTATAGGCCTGATGAAGGGTGGACCAGTCAAACTCCTCGGGCACATTCAGAGCATCTGCCATCCAGGTTTTCAGATAATCCAGAAGATGTGCACCATCCACTCCATCTGGTAATCCCACTAGATGAATGTTCCCTGCTCTGAGATCATTTTCCATTGCCTCCAACTGCCCACAAACTTGTTGATTTTCTTTAGTTAGGAGGGCCGCAGTGGCTTGTACTGCTATGGATCATTAATCAGCGTCTGCCATGGTGCTTTTTAGAGAGTTCAAGACAGCATCATGTACTTCCAGTTTTTCCAAGGTTGTCTCTATTTCAGCATCTATTGCCTGTAGAGTCTAGAATGGTCTGCCAGGGAGATTCAGAAGGTGTGCTAATGAGGGAAGGCCCAGGTAATTCTCCCACTGGTCCTGACTGCATCCGATAAGCTGCAGGCCTTGAAACTCCCGACGCTTAGGACTGAACATTCTTGGTGTGACCCATAACAAGCTAGGTATTGTTTTAAAGCGTAGAGTTTGCAGAATTCAAATTTACCGAAAATCTTCTGCTCGGAGGCTTTCAATCGGGAAAAATTACTTAGAGCTGTGGTATGGAGCTGTGGAGAAAAATGTCTTGCTTGGAAGCTGGCTCTCTGGCGCCCCTGACTCCTACTTTTCAAGGATCCACTCAAATCCTAGCTAGCTGTAAACACAAGACAGTGAGAAAATTAAAAAAGACACAGATTTTTTTTAAATTTATGTTTATTGCATTTCAAGTAAAACACAGGTAATACATCTCATGTCAAACATCAATTTAGAAATACAGGATACATCTAATGTACATTAGGACTATCAGTCTAAGCATTCAGGCTTATGAATATTGGGGTGTTCCTCATATTTTAAACAGAATTAACTATTAATCTAAATGCTACATGGTGCAAGTGAGAAAGACAGCAAGCAATGAAGCAAAAATACAGCTCTTAACATACTTAGCCTCCCATATACAAAATGGGATGTACTCTCAGCCAAAGCGTAATAAAGTCCCAAACGCATTAAGCAACCACTCACAGCTCACCCTCTCCAGAGTTAATCCAATAGCAAACATAACATAAGATCGGTATCATTACTCTTTAGGATATTAACTAGACAACATATCTATCTATATATATATATGGCAAACAACTCAGTTTAATGCATCAGTTAGGGTTGTTCCACAGCAACAAAAGTGAGGAAATTTGGTGTTAGGGTTGCCACCCCTTTTAGCGCCCCACCTGCCCCCACCAACAGGCATCAGGGTGTGCATTGAGATGGCATTCTCTCATCCCATTCCATGTGTAAGGAAGTTGAGGTGGTGCAGTATAGGAAAATGGGGTGAGAGTTAGGTCCGATGACCCCAACGCACATCCCAATGCCTGTTGGTGGGGGAAAGGTGGGCATGGAGGGGCAAGGGGTGGTAACCCTAACACCAAATTTCCTCGCTTTTGTTGCTGTGGAAAAACCCTAACTGGAATGTGTTACAGCCATGACAGTAATGGCAATGCTGACAGTAACGGTAACAGTGAGTGAAACGAAACGTAAACGCTAATGGTAACTGTTACAGTAAAATAAAAATGAATGCCAACGCAAGTGGTAACTGTTACGGTAACACAAATGGAAATGCAGACGCAAGTGGTAATGCAACTGTTATCACAAATGCAAATGGTAACGGTAACAGTGATGCAAATGAAAATGCGAAATTCAACGGTAATGGTAACGGTAATGTAACCGCAAACACTAACAGTGACGCAACATAAACAGAAACACAAATGGTAACAGAAACGCAAGTGCAAACTGTAACACAAACGGTGAGGGAAATGCAAACGGAAACGCAAACGGTAACAGCAAGCTGATGTAAGGCAATAGTAGCGAAAAGTCTGTATCTCGCTTCGTTTCCGAGATAATGGCACAAAGGCGATATGATCCAACAGTAGCAAAAACTCTGTATCTCGCTTCGTTTCCGACATAACGGCACAAAGGTGATGTGATCCAACAGTAGCGAAAAGTCTGTATCTCGTTTTGTTTCTGAGATAATGGCACAAAGGTGATCTGTGTCAACAGTAGCGAAAAGTCTGTATCTCACTTCGTTTCTGAGGTAACGGCACAAAGGCGATGTGAGCCAACAGTAGCGAAAAGTCTGTATCTCGCTTCGTTTCCGAGATAATGGTAGAAAGGCTGATGTGAACCAAACCTCTGAAAGACACCCACGTACCACTAGGGCTACCTATGCAATAAATTTCAAGCCACTAGCACCATGCATAACGATATGCGCAAAATGTTACCTGCGTCACACAGTATCTCCACAGCAAATTATTTTCCCAACATGTAAACAGCATAATTCACATCTCCAGGATATCCACTCAACACCCTCCAAATCTCATGTTAAAAGACCAATCTGTTCAAGAGATATTCAATTTTAAAGTGTGTGCACCATTAAGAAGTCTTCCACCCAGTGGTGCAAGTGGTAGACAAGAAGTACAGGAATGCGGTCACTGGCAAATATGAAATGCAGAATGAAGATCTTCAATCTGAAGGATAGCTGTGTGAAGACCCATTTATCTGTTTAGACACTAGTAGATTTGATTAGAGATATTGAAGTATTTCTAGCAAAATAGCACTGTTGTACAAGTCAAATGTTGTATGGAAACACTGATTTCAGGTCACAGGGCCTGAAACTGTCATTATGTTGCTGGTTTAAGAATTTCAGTTCCAGTGTCAGTGGGAAGAAGTACAGGAACTCCATTCCTGCTGCAAAAAAGGTGCAGGAACGGAGTTCCTGTGCGTTCCTGTTCCCTTTCATCACTGCTTCCACCACAAAATGGCAGAACTCACAGACGAAAATGCGCTAAAATGGAGGCCACGGCGGCCGAAAAATCTTGAACTGTGAGGGGTGTCAACTTCAAATGGCAATAACTCTGGAACAGAATACAATATTTTCACCAAACAAAAACTGGCATGTTACTTGAACAAAGTGTTTTCTATTTGCTAAGTTTCAGACCAATAAACCACAGAGTGGCTGTGCTATGCCTCGTGCAAGCAAGTGCAAAAAAGTAGCAAAAACTGTATTTTTGCACTTCACTGTGCAAAAACTGTATGTACCAGTGCAATAGAAATTGGTAAATAAATAGATGTACCATTCCACTCCATGTACCAAATCTTATCCAAATCTCTTCAACGGTTGCAGAGAAGCACGAGCGTAAAACTGCGTACGAGTGCCGAAAAATAAATTTTTGGCGCTTCATTGTGCAAAAAACTTATGCAGATGTCAAATGAAATTGGTAAATGCACTGAAGTACCATAGTAGACCGAGTATTGCAAATGTCACACAAATCCGTTCAACAGTTGTAAAGTTATAATCACACAAAGAATGTGACGTTTAAGTGCAAACACAAACACTAACGCCAACGGTGACACAAAAGGAAACAATAAGGCAAATGGTAAGAGAAATGCAAGCAGAAATGTAAATGCAGATGGTAACAAAAAAGCAAATGTTAATGATAATGGAAGTGCAAACGGTAATGCAAGCGGAAACTCAAACACAAACAGTAATGGTGACACAAGCGTAAACAGTAAGACAAAAGTTAATGGTGATGTAAACACAAGTACAAAAGCAAACGCAAATGGTAATGGTACCATAAACGCAAACACTAATGGTAACGGTAACAGTGATGCAAATGAAAATGCAAACACAAATGGTTACGTAAACGCAAGCACAAATGCAAACATAAACGGTAACGTAAACAGAAACGCTAACGATAACAGTAACGGTGATGCAAACATTAACACAAACAAACGGCAATGGAAAACGCAAGTACAAACACAAAAACAGAAATACTAACGGTAACGGTTATTCAAAAGGAAACGGTAACACAAACGGAAACGCTAGCACAAACGCAAACACTAACGGTAACAGTGACGGAAATGCAAACACAAATGGTAAGACTAACAATGATGCAAAAAGAAACAAACGGTTACGTAAAAGCAAGCGCAAACGGAAATGGTAACATAAACAAAAACGCTAACAATAACGGTAACGGTGATGCAAACGTAAACAGCAATGGAAATGCAAGTACAAACGCAAATGGTAATGCTAACGGTGACACAAAAGGAAACGGTAATGTAAATGCAAGCTCAAAACGCTAACGCTAACAGTACAGGAAACAAACGCAAATGGTAACACAAATGCAAATGGTTACTGTTACGCAAATGCAAATGGTAACAGTAACGCAAATGCAAACAGTAACGAACAGGGTGACGCAAAAGGAAACAGTAATGCAAACGGTAAAACACACGTTGACGCAAACGTTAATGTTAATGGTAACACAAATGGTAATGGAAGTGCAAGCAGAACCATAAACGCAAACACTAACAGTAACGAAATGCACATGCTTTTTGTCCCAAAAAGGTGCATTCAAAAAATTTAAATCTCATATTATTTATGACTTTCCAGGCTAGTTTTGTGCTTAGCCCCCTGGTGGGGGACTAACGAAAAGTCTGTATCTCGAACCGTTTTCGAGATACGGGCCCCGAAAGGTGCAGCGGATGCCGTAATGTTATCATATAGGAAGAATCATCAATTTCGGAATGCCGTAACTTTGCAGCCCAGTAATATTTTGTCACTAAACCACCAAAAGGCACATCTGTGGGATTTTGGCTTTCTTCCCTCCATATTTCAGCCCAAAAGACCAAACCGTTCTTTTGCAGCAGGGTGGCAAAGATTCACTATTGTTTTGGGCATAGTGACAAACAGTACTTTCGCAAATCACGACACTTTTGCAAATAAAATCACAAAAGTGTCACATATTTGAAAGTATTTTGCGACACTACTTTTTACAAAAATTTAAAAAACATATCTCTGGGGTGTTTTACCCCCCAAAAAAGACATGGCTAGCATCCTCAGGGCTCGACTAGGTGAACATAACAAGAATTGTGTTCCTAGAGAGTCCCAAATTTAAATGGCAAGCATTTCTCTGACCACCAAATGAAAAAAAAAGTGGCTGAATCACGAAAGTAAAAGGGTCATTTACGACAGTAAAAACTGCATTTGTGACACTTTTGAATATTTTAACTTTTCACATAGACTATAATGGGGAAAAACAGTTTACTCACCTGTAAGAGTAGTTCTAGGAGTGGTATATGTTGTTCATGCACTGTTTGGCATGTCCCTTTCCCCTTTAAGTCTTGCCGGAAGTCTTCAGACTGGCTCCTCCCACCCACCCAGGTGGTATATACCTTGGCTCGACCCATGACGCCATGTCTCAGCCCGCTGGAAGACAGATTGTGTGCGTCCCCGGGAGGAGGTTGGAGAAGTAGTGTGGATGAACAACATATACCACTCCTAGAACTACTGTTACAGGTGAGTAACCCTTTTTTCTAGGAGCGTGGATATGTTGTTCATCCACACTGTCTGGCAGACTCCTAGCAGTTCTCTGGGAGGAGGGAGGCAAGGTGCACACCCCCTACTTAGGGAACAGAGATTGGAGAACCGAGGCCCCAAAATCAACATCCCGGCGTGACTCAAGGTCGATGTGGTAGTGGGTAATGAAGTTGTTTGCTGACTTCCAGGTAGCAGCCCGACAGATTTCCTGGATAGGGATGTCCCTGGAAGCAGCCACTGATGCAGCAGTATGGCGGATAGAATGAGCTCTTCTCCCTCTGGGAGGCTCCTTGCCCGCCAACTCATAGCACAGACCTATGCATGATGTAATCCATCTTGCAATAGTCCGTTTCACTGCAGATCTGCCAGAGGCGGTTTCAGCATAGGTGACAAACAGCTGGCGAACCTCTCCACAAATTTCCGCCGTCCTTTCCTTGTAGTAGAAGAGAGCACATCTCAGGTCCAAGGTATAGAGCCTGTACTCGGCCTCCGAGGTGTAATTACGGTAGTATACCGGCAGAGTCAACACCTGGTTAAGGTGAAACTCTTGACACCACCTTCAGAAGGAATTTCGAGTAGGGGCGCAGGACAACTTTATCCCTGTGGAAGACCAGATAAGGGGAGTCCACTGAAAGCGCCTGGAGCTCCTCTGTCCTTCTGGCAGACGTGATAGCCACCAGGAAGGCCAGATTTGTGCATTGGTTCGAATGGCTTGCCCATGAGCTTTGCCAGTACCAGCAGTAGATTCCATGGAGGTGGAGGTTCACGCACCGGAGGGGATATGTCATCCAGGCCTTCAAAAAAGCACCCGACCACTGTCTCCTGTGCCAATGTCAGCTGACCGGCCTGTGCCCGTAAGCAGAGATGGCTGCCAGGTGCACCCTAAGGGTCGATGACCGTAGACCCCCTTTGCAGAGAGACCAAAGGTAGTTGAGAATGTTTGCCACAGAACACGATAAGGGGTCCAGACCCATACCCTGACACCAAATGGAAAACCTTTTCCATTTGAAGGCATAACATTTCCTGGTCGATTCCTTTCGAGGTGCCTCCACCACGGTGTAGACATCTTCGGAGAGACCCAAAGCCTGGAACTCTAGCCACTCAGGTACCAGGCTGTGAGGTGCAGGGATTGAAGGTCCAGATGGAAGACCTTCCCCTGGTTCAGAGATATCAGGTCTGGGCATGTGCAAAGCCACTCTGGGGGCCTGCAGCTGAGGCTGAGGAGATCTGGATACCAGAACTGGCACGGCCAGTCTGGGGCTACCAGAATCACCTTTGCCTTGTCCCTCCTCACCTTAAATAACACCTTGTGGATCAAGGGAAATGGAGGGAAGGTGTAGAGAAGGCCTGGGGTCCATGGCCTCGAGAAGGTATCCCTCTGCAGCGAGCCCTGCTGAGGGGGGCGGGCATCAAACAGCCTCAGTTTGGTGTTTTCCTTGGAGGCAAACAGGTCCACCATCAGTATGCCCCAATGGGAGAACAGGCTGTAAGCTACCTCTGGATGGAGAGACCACTCATGGGATGTCTGGCCTATACGGCTGAGAGCATCCGTCAGCTGGTTCAAGGCTCCTGCCATGTGGATAGCTAGGAGATCCACCTCCAACCGGCTTATGAGGGTCCAGATGCGGAGCACCTCCTTGCATAGCAGACGGGACTGTGTGCTGCCCTGCTTGTTGAGGTAGTACGTGGTTGTGGTATTGTCCGTCTGGACTTGACCCCGGAGCTGAGGAGCGAAAGATGACAGTGCCAGTCTGACTGCTCTGAGCTCCAACAGGTTGGTGTGGCATCGGGACTCCTCATGGGTCCTGTTGTCCCCCATGTGGGCTCCCCAGCCCATGAGCGAGGCATCGGTCATGAGGACAACCATCAGCTCGCGGCGAACAAACGGGATCCCTTCCTGCAACTGGGATGGGGCGGTCCACCATTGGAGAGCGTCCCACATCTTCTGGATTACAATGATCAGCTGGTCGAATTGACCGTGGCGCTGAGTCCACTGTGCAGCCAGTTCCCATTGGAGGGGGCGCATGTGCAACCGGGCCCAACAGACCACTGAGGTGCATGCCGCCATGTAACCCAGAAGGCGCAGAAAGTCCCGGGCAGGGTGCAAGTGCCCAACCAGAAATGATTGGGCAAAGGAGGAGAGAACCTCCACCCTGTCCGCTGGGAGCTGGGTTCTGGGTTCTAGCTTGACAAGAGTCGAGCTCTGCCCCGATGAAGCCCATCACCTGGGAAGGCACGAGTTCTGACTTGGCCTTGTTGATCAGAAGGCCGAGTTGAGAGCAGGTCTGGAGGGCCAGATCCCTGGACCTCTCCACCTCCTGTTGGGTGGAACCTGCCAGGAGCCAATCATCGAGGTAGGGGTAAATCCTGACTCCCCGATGCTGCAGATGGGCTGCCACCACTGCAATGCATTTGGTGAAGACCCGAGGGGCTAATGACAGGCCGAATGGCATGGCTCAGAACTCGTACAGGGTCCCTTCAACCCTGAAGCGGAGGAACCGCTGATGGGACGGACTGGGACGTGAAAGAACGCGTCCTGTAGATCCAGTGAACAGACCCACATGTTTTGTTCCAAAATGGTATGATCTGGGACAGAGTGACCATAGAAAGGTGCGTGACCTGAGAAACTGATCAGGTTGTGGAGATCTGGAATGGGGCGCCAGCCCCCCATCCGCTAGGGCAACAGGAAGTACCTGGAGACAAAGCCTGCGTCTGCAAATGGATCCACCATAATAGCTACTGCCTCGAGGAGGAGCTGAGCAATGTCATCTCGAAGAGCCGACTGGGTGCATGCGGAAATCTGTTCTTCCTGAGGGGCTCGGGCTTGGCTGGGAGGGTACTGCTCGAATTCTAGAGGCAGTCCCTGACCGACCACTTTGAGAACCCACCTGTCCGTAGTGATAGCGGACCAGGCGGAAAGGAAGTGGCAGAGCTGGCACGGGAGGACCCAGAGCTGGCTTGACGGGGATAGGGGTGGCAACCCCACCCTGTCACTGGGCAGGCCTAGAGGAGGAGGAGGAGGAGGCTCCAGAACCTGAGATTTGGCCTCCTTTGTGGGCCTGTTGGGGTGTAGGCTTGGGCTGAGGGTGCAAAACTTGAGCCTGCTGCTGATGCTGCTGTCCTCTTTGGTAGGAGGACTGCTGAACTGCAGGGGAAGAGTGCCGAAAAGGCTTCTTCTTTTTCTTCTGCTGGTTCTTGCCCGAAGAACTCCTGGCAGAAGTGGCGTCCAAGGTGACACTGGACTGCTCAATGCGCTGTAGGTAACCAGCCACTCTGGGGCCAAACAAGTTGGTCACAAGGAAAGGCACATCAGCTAACTTATGCTGAGTATCCGCTGGGAAGGAGGAGAGCCTCAGCCAAGCCCTGCGGCGAGAGGCCACTGTGGCAGCCATTGAGCGGGCACACGAATCCCCAATGTCCAGGGCCGTCTGGAGCTGCTGTTTGGCAACAGCATGGTCCTGGTCCCGACCTGCTTAATCGTGGTTTGCATGTCCGCAGGAAGATGTGGAAGGATCTCATCTAATGACCCAAGAAGGGCATGAGAGAAGTGTGTCATGATGATGGCCGAACTGGCCTGATGAAGGCCCAAGGAGGAAGCCGCATAGACTTTCCGGGCCGAATGGTCCAAAAGCTTGGACTCCTTATTGGGGGGACAGTCAGTGTTGTCAGAACTGCCAGTATGCCTGAACACAGAGGTAGTCACCAGGCTCTCAACCGAAGGGTGCTCTGTGAACCCCGCAAGGGACCCCATGGGCATCGCGTACTTGTGGTCCATGCAGGAAGATGGTGCTGGACATGAGGCAGGGCGCTGCCATAGCTCGAGTGAAAGACCAACAATGGCCTTGGCCACAGGAAAGGCCTCCATCAAGGTATCCCCTCTCTTGAGCATGTCCGTGAGAAGGTACTCCGCCTTTTTCTGGATGGGTTCCAGGGGCATCCCTGTAGAATCAGAGATGAGACAGAGGATCTCTTGTAAGGAGGAAGGACCTTCCTCCATCCCTGTGTCAACGGATGACTCGTCATGCCCAGGATGAGAGTGGTGCCTGGTGACATCTGAGTCTGAGGAGTTGGGATACAGTGGCCTGCCGCCCAAATCACCCTCGACCTGTCAAGGACGGACCGGGGTGACCGTGACTGACAAGACGCCGGGGAAGCCCGGTATCTGGTCGGTCCTCTTTTGAAGAAGCCCCTCCCACAGGCTGCTTAGGCGGTGGCTCCACCACTATCAGTGGAGAGACCGGCAAAGGCCGAAGCAGAGGACAGGCCTGGCCTACAGGCGGGGGAACCAAGGGCTTCGGTTCCGAGGGGGGCGACTTCAGCCTGGGAGGCGAGAGCCAAGTAATGGCTGGGGTAGGCGATGGAGCTGGCTTCTGCCCAGTCAGAATCAGCTTTTGCCACATAAGGGCCTCGTAGTGCAGACGGAGTTTCCGTCAGAGCCTCTCCTCATCCGAGGATGACCTGTGGCATCGCCTCTTTTTGGAGCGCTTATAGCTCCTCCTTGGCCTTTCGGCTGAGGGGGTTGTAGACCTCGACCAAGATCGGGCAGGCCAACTCGGTCGCTTGGGAGACACTGGAGGGATCGGTGAAACCCGGGGGTCTGGAACTGGGACCTCAATGGGGACACCAGCAGGCTGGGTCTCCTCATCAGGGAACATGAGGACCGGAGTCCTCTCCAAGGAGTCGTCGGCCACGGCCAGTGATAGAGGGTTGATTCGGGTCGAAAATAATCTCAACCTCATCGGCCACTTCCTCGGTCGACTGGTTAGACAGAAGGTCCGTGAAGCCTGTGGCCGAGGAAGCGATCTTGACCGAGGTCGAGACCACATGCTCCTGGGACTGAGACCTCTCTAAGAGTGCCTTCATCGAGATGAAGACAAGCTGGGTTCATTATCTCTCTTTCAAGAGCGGGAGGAGTGCAAGCCCGCAGGTGCCTCACCCTGGGTGGGGAGAGACTGGCACAACTTCCTTAAAAGAACCTGTAAAGGTGGAGAGTGGAACGAAAAGCTTCGATTCGCCGAAGCACGGGCGGCTTCTTCTTCGAATGCCTTCATGTGTTCCAGCTGCTCAGCAGAACCCACAGCCACGGAAACTGCCCACCTAGCCTCCTTAGACTTCACCGGAGGATTTCTTTTCTTCAGTCTCCCCAACTTCAAACGTGCCAGGTGGTCATCCAGGATGTTGGGATGGAAGGCCAAGCATAAACTGCAAGATGAGGTGTCATGGCCGACAGCTAGGCAGTAGACGCACGTTAGATGGGGTCAGTGCACGACATCTTCTGGCCACAAGGATACCGGCGCAATCCTGGAAAAGATTTCTCTTCCATGATCGAGGATGTCCGGTAAGATTTAAAGGGGGAAAGGGACATGCCAAACAGTATGGATGAACAACATATCTACGATCCTAGAACAGGTTTTTTTCAATAACTTTTGAACCATTTAATATTTTTTCATGAAAGCTTCGAAAGGCACATCAGGGAGCCTGGCTGCACAGTCTCTGAAGGTTTCGGACCAATCACTCAAACCATGCGACCTGTAAGTGTAAGCAAAGAAATGTGCAAAAACCCATAATTTATGCATTTTGTAGCACTCTGTAGCTCCACAACTGTACATCCGACCATAACAAAACTTGGCAGGTCCAGAGATCTATAGTACCAGACTATGCATTCCACATTTTAGGCAAATCCATCTTACAGTTGCCAAGTTATTAAGCTGCCAAATTTCAGATTTAACCTTAAATGGGGTACTCAACCCTAACTATAGTGGCACTACCATGCCACTATATATATATATATATATATATATATATATACCATATATACAATGGGGATGAGTGATAAATGAGTTTGATCAATCATGTTATTTTCACTGGAGTGTGATAAATGTAAGAACTGACATTTATCACACCTGCGCAAACCCGCGCAAATGGTAAATTTTGCAGCAACAGCAGCCCCCATTGTATAAATCAGATACATGATGTGCACTTGTGTGATATGGAAAATATTTTCACTCCTGCACAGTCACCTCTGGATAGTCACAATTCAGAGGTCACACTAAAGGAGTGAAAATATTTTCCATATCACACGAGTGCACATCATGTATCCCATATATATATATATATGAAAGCAATGACTGTATGATACAGGAACATTTGAAGTATTTATTTCAGGTATATTATTACAGAGATGATTCAGCAACAAACAATAAATACAAACAGTAAATTCTCAGTACCAAGAGATGGTAGTAGCACATTGCAGCAAGGCACCCCTAGCAAGACATGGACACTCTATCAACTGCTCACTTAATATGAATCCCAAATATGAGGGATCAAAAAACAAAACCCAAAACATCAGGCATTCCATCTAGCTAGTGATGCGTAGGATTAGGCATGCAGAACATTAGATATTCATTTAGATTAAATAACTCCAATGCTGCAGCGGTTGGATTTCCGCTTGCGATGCCGGCGACCCGGGTTTGGGAACGGACTCGGATCGCCGGAGGGCCGGCCGGGGGGAGAAGGATCGAGCGTCTCACGACTGCTCTCCTTATCCGGGGGGAGGGTGTGGTGAGTCGCCAGTGCACGGTGGACTCCTGGTGGAGACCGGGAGAACCCCAAGCACTCGGGACCTGACGTCAGATGGGGGCGGGCAGACGCTGGCGTCATTGCACGCTCCCGCCCCCCTTAAAGGGGAAAAACTCCGCTCACCTCCGACGCCTCTATGATGCCCGTCCCTCGGGCTGCAATGGGCTCCCCCAATGAGCACAGCTCCCAGCCTATTACGTGGTTCGTGGCACCTTGGCGCCGAGGGTGCTTATCATCCGCCTTTGGGGCAAGCCAGGGGGTACTGGGAGCGCGGCTCAGAGGGGGGATGCCACAGCAGGGGATCGTGGCGGGCAGAAAATCTGGCGTGGAGGAGGGGGCACAAAAAAAAAAAATAACTCCAATGCCACCTCCCTCAAAACATTAAGACAGGCACACAATGAACAAGTGGGGGTAACTGCAGTATAGATAGAAAAAGCGGTTGGTCATTATTAAACGAGAACAACTCATCTGCAGTTCATAAGTCAGGTTTCCTCCTTGTCAGAAAAATTTTAGGCGGTGATTGGCCCAGCAGTCTTGAATTTTTGTTGGATATCATCCACCCATTTCCCCACTTCCACAGGATCAGTGAATTGGTAGATCTGGCCTGTATAGAAAATCTGGAGTCAAGCCAGCATAAGGAGGGAGAAGGTAACCCTTAGGCTCTTCAGTTGGGCCCTCACACCATTGAACTTCTTCCTGCTAGCACGAGTTGCGTAGGACAGGTCAAGAAAGAGGTGCAGGGCCTACATTTTCTTGGACCCTGCGGAGGCACTCAAGTGCAGCCAGAAGCATGTTTGCACAGCCTGCAACAGGATGACAAGAGAAGAAGGTTTTTCAGATGACAAGACCTGAGGGGTATGTTTCTAACTAGTGGACCTTTCCATTAATCCAAACATGGAAGACGGTTGCTGTATATTCGGTTTGAGAGTTGGAACTTTACTATTGGGCACCATTAAAATAGTTTCTGGGCCAGGAACTTTTATGGAAAAATCTTTATATCTCTTTGTGGACTTTACATAAGTCACAAACTGGACTTTCGCTTAACTTGTGCCTTTTACAGCTGTTGCTTCATACTTAGCTTAAAATCAGTAAAGTTAAGTGGTTTTAGGCATTTGTATATGAGGCCATTAAAGTGGTTATAATTCTGCCTACTGGGCTGGGATTGCTTGGAGGAATTTTCAGGTTTGTACTGTATTTTACCTAAGTGAATTACCAAAAGTATAACTGTTACATATTAGTGTAGATTGCTAGCAGAATTATATGAGGAATAGCACCAATAGATGCATAACAGAGACAGCATGGTTCTTTTTTCCACCAATGTAAATAGGTGGGCATATTATAGGACAAATACTATAACCCCTTTTGATTTTATTAGCCATGAAGCTCCTGGGCTTAAATTCAGCCAAGGAGGATTTTTTTTTCCAACGATTTATTTTATTTACTGTAACCCTCCTATGATGTATCAAAAAGAATGGGTCATATACTATGTGAATATTACGAGGTGTGGCGACCTCATTGATTATTGTCACGTTGCAATGTCCTGATCTTGTATATAAACTGTGTGTTGTTTGATGTAAAACAATAAACCAAGTTTTAAAAAAAAAAAGGAAAGTGGTGCAGGGTATTACCCTGAAAATTCACATTTTGGGTATCTTGAGATGCCAGTAGCAAACTGTCCCAAACCACTACTGAGGCCATAACCAACAGCACCGACCTTGGTCTATCTTCTTTTTTTTTATTTTTCTCCCACCTACATCGCTACCAGAGCCGCTTCTTCAGGAGTTGACAATGGAACCCATCCCTGCCACTGTCTAGCCTGCTGTTCGGGTCCTTCCATCCTGCTGCGGATTACCCCCCGGTGGGGGCAGGGTGTGGCAGAACACCCCTGAACCTTAGTGTCTCATCATGTCCCCGAAACAGCGGCAGACAGTGGCACATCAGGACTGGGCTGGGTGCTCCATCTACCTGGCTCCGGAGGATGATTTTCCCTTTTTCAATGGGACATTGTGTGCCCTAGCATCAAGGCAGGCACACTGACGCCTGCAACATCCCTCCCCCTCCTTCCACGAAGGAGCTGCCCCCGGAGCTGACTGGTCCCAGGCCTATGCCCCTGACCAATCATGCCTGTGACTCCAGCTTGCTGTCATGCCCCCAGCCTCTGCCAGGGGGTCAGCGCTTGCCGGTCTGGAAGACCCTCCCTCCCCCAAAGGCGAGCTGTCATCAGACACTCCAGCCTTTCTTTCCCCGGCGGCCCGAGCTCGCTCCTGAACCTGGGTCGCCGGTGTGGTACGAGGTGTGGCTTCCAGTGCCTCAACCCTCAGCGCCACTGGGCCGGCCTGACCTTGGTCTATCTACTTGTTGAGCCACTGAATGAGGGGAAATCCAGTAGGCCTTGATAAAGTTGGAGGCCACTGTATCGTTGGATATAGCAAGAGCCCCAGGCAGCCAAGACTAAAAAAGTGAGGACGCTCTGACCCCCAGGAGCCTGACCAATCTAATATTGATGGCTCAATAAGTGTTCTCAAGGGCTTCCAGTCGGTAATGAAGCCGGGCATTTTCCTGAGTAAGTTTGCTGGTGGCTGCCATTGCCTGTATTGCTGAGACCTCTGCTGAAGTGGCTGCTTTAGTGGCAACTTCAATTTTCCCATCGTTTCCCAAATCTTTGTAGAATTGTGTTGACCTTGGCATCAATTGCTGTCATGGAAGCCATCAACGATTACCATGGTGGTTCCACTCCCAAACTGGTAGTTGGAACAGTAGAAAATTCGGCCTGCTGCGTAGGGAGTTACTGTGAGGTTTTTGATCCTCCACCTGTTCCCTTAGTCGCCCTATCTGACCAGTTTAGTATCAGACTGTGCAGCACATCCTGCTGAATCGAACTCTGCTTCCAGAAAAACAAATAAGTCACTATAAATAATAAATTAATATATTCAAATATGTCCCACAGGATCTCAGAGTTGTGATCTTGTGCATCTTCACAGCTAGCATGCTCACTAACGACCCCCAAAAAGACAGATTTAAGACCAGCACTTGCTGTTGTGGGAAGTCAAAAGACCTATATTTTCTTCAAATAAAACTGCAATAAATTTGTTTGTGTTCACACCAGAGGTTCCCCTGCATGGCTTCAAATTGAGATGCAACATCTCGTTTTCAGTGGGGTCCTGCATCAACCCATTTCCACTGGAGAACAGATGTTACATAAATAACTTGCTCAAGGACACACAGTATTTGGCTCTGATGTGGTTTGAACTTGTGAGCTCCTTGTTCCAAAGCCAGTGTGTTAACCAAAGCCACAGCTCAGCACCCTGAGGATATCAAGTATAGCTGCTTTAAAAGACTGTATTGCTGCTTTAAAGGAAATGATTGAAGATGGAATCCCCAGAGGTGTGAGCACCTGTGTAGTGGTGCCAAGCCCTGCCCTCTGGTGAGAGTCCTGGCTTTGTGGTGCGATAACGCTGCCCAGCATTTTTCATAACAGATGTTGCAATGTCAGTCTAGGCACGACAAGTTCAGGTTGCCAGAGACTATCCCTTAACAGCTTAGTTTCCTGATGTTTGTGTTGCTTTGTGCAACTAACTTCCTTTTTTTTTTTTTAAACCCATAATGGTCTGCTGCCTGGAAAGCTATGCTACTGTTTGCTGTGCAATTAGGTGTTCAGAATATCAACAGCAATCTCTTATGCATTTTTGTATTCCCTTCTTTTTTTGCACACGGGTTTTTATCCTCCTGGCAGCATTACCACTTTTCTCCTGACCACCTCCCACCGCTCTTCCAGCCCCATCACCACCTAATGTTATTTAGGGATGTGAAGATCCACTGGCAGCGCCGGCCCAAAAAGTACAGAGGGACATCATCCTGGTGGTTCAGTGTTTCCTCTGGCCTCTTTCCCCCACCTACCTTGTGGCACTGAGCGGTACCCTGACAGGACCTGTATGCACACATCCATCAACATTTCTGCAGAGCAGCAAGCCGTCCCCCCCCCCCCACCGCAGAGGGGTCGCTATGGCAGCAGACCTTGGTCACCCCTCTCAGATGGGATCCCTACCATGCAGAAGCACCACCTGAGTTTTCCCTGGGCCACCAAGCAGTTCTCGGGGTTTGCTCTGAAGCTGGATCGCAACCACAGCAGCAAAGGCCATCAGATAGCCCTCATTTTCCCACTTTAAAAATCTTTTTAAGATCAGGCCAAGCCACAGCTAAAGTCATTAGCTCTCATCAGGGGAGGGAGTATGCATGGAAGCATCTCTCCAGATTCTTCTGTACCCTGGCAATAATGGCTCATTACCTTCCAGCACACATATTAATCTGCTGAAGAGGCTGTGACAAATCTAAGGCCATGCACACGCATAATCATGTGGGCCTGCCCACACCTACAACCTTTTTCCATGCCTTGGAAATGGAACTTCAGGAGGTATTTGGAAGACCACTTACGCCACTCCATACATTCTCTTGTAGTACCCTAGAGGCCTCAGGGATCCCAGCTCCCGCTATTTAATGGGAATTGCTCATAGACACTAAGAAAACCATAACAAAATATCTAACTCCCACCATCCTAGATGTGACTACCTGGAGGAACATGCTGAACCACATGTATCAAATGGAAAAAAATCACACACTCCCTCAATGAACAGGCAGAAGTGTACACCTCCCGTTAGAACATCTGGCTGCTTCACACCATGAGTAAGGATGCTATGGTAGTACTCTGATCGCTCACCAGGAAGCAAAACCATACCCACATGTTCCCCAATTAAAGACTGGAATGTCAACAGGTTATAAATAATACAACATAGACAGTGAAGATGCACAACTCTGCCCATCAGGCTGATACCTTCTCCCACTGGCACGTGCCCCCTCCAGCCACACCCTTGGACTGAACAACTGCAACTTCTGGACTTACCCACGGAGGTAGACCCACTGCATAATAAATGTATGACTGTCGAAAGTCCAACGCCCCCGCTCTGTCCCACAGGGAAAGCTGTGGGACACGTACTATTTGTAGTTGACTCCTAGAGTGCAGTGATGTATAAAAAGAAGAGACCCACAACTGTATGTACTTCAAACTTTATTGTGATTATAATGTACCATAATGATCCTGGAAACTTAAAAACTACCATTACTGAATATAATCTTCCAACAGTGTTTGATGTCCTGGATTGGAACTGCCTCCTCGCCTCTTGCGATCGTGGGAGACCCATGCACCTTTATGTATCTCGGTCTCTGCTATGACTGTACTCAATGCTTCTTCGCCTTGTACTGTGAATGTACTGAACTGTTTTGTTTTTGCACTCTCACTGGATGCACAGGAAGTTTTTAATAAAAATATAATTAAACAAAAAAAAGATGCTCTTGTAAAAAAATAATCTACTAAATAAAAATTATGTGGCGGCCCGCCCTATGCAACTGTGCCAGTCACCCAAGTTCAGGAGCTGGCACTCAGGCTGCACAAAGTGGGTGGCTGGGCCAGGAGAGAACACTGCTGATGGCAACCATTTCCAGTATGGGAAGACGCATTAGTGGCACTGTAGCGCCTGCTGTGGTGGGCCAGGGCGCAGCTATCCTCAACGAAGTCTCACCCTCTGCAGTGTCTGAGGCCACCGCTACACTGCTTAGCACCCTCTAGCAGGCAGAGAGAGGGAAACAACAGAATTGGGAGACAAATACCCAAGTCCACTTGAATGATACACTAGTGCTCCATGCCACGTACCCTGCTCTGCAGAGTGGTGCCCCGACAGGCCTTACACATAAATATAGCAACCCTTCTTCACAGGCACCTAAGCATAACTCCTGTTTTATATTTATTCTTTATTGACAGTTTCAAGAAAACACATTAAGTTTCAGAACTCCTCCTGGTACAGCAGGCATAGCAGAGGAGTCCAGCATACATTATACATTTCTCAAATGCCATTTCATACAGCTGTAACTTAAAACAGCAACAGAGAAAAGTAACTGATGACACCTTGCTACTGTCTCTGGATGCAAGGTACAATTCCCCATTGATTCCATTCTGTTGAGTACAAGACCATCCATAACTGTGTCCAGAGAACCCATTCCTAATAAATAAGGTGAGAAAAACCTGTGTGTATGTGTGTGACCTCCTATTAAGGTAAAAAGGCAGCATAATGTTCTCCAATATAAACACCCAAGCAGGCACCTGTTACTATAGGAGGAGGTCTGGTTTCTCCAATGGTAAGTAATCTGTTTCATTCCATAGATGTCAACTGGCAGTTGGTAGCAGTCTTCAAAGGTGGGTGGGATTCTCTGTAGCCACCTTCTTGGGATTGTTTTTTGGCTGCAGTCATCAGTAATCTGAACCAGTATTGCTTTCCTTTACCTGTTCTTTTACACCCAAAGAGTTATAATTTATAGATGATGTAATGTACTACTGGCTGACAGCACCGATAGCAATACAAAAGTAATTTTCAAGGTAAATATGCACCTCCCTCAGGTAGTACACAGACTGACCTGCGTTGATGCCCTGTATCAGGGCAGGTATAGCCAGGATACTTTCTTGTCTAGGAGTACAGATATTATGCTCCTCAGCAGCCCTTTGCACTCAGTGCCTTCAGGTTTACTTATCTCCCCCCCAATTCTTATTCCCTCCAGTCACCATTGACTGGACACTCCTCAGTCATCACCCAGCCTGCGCTCACCCTGCCTGAAATCCTCCCAACCTGTGACTCTGTTCCCCCGATCCATCCGTGCCACACCTGCAGGCAACATCCCTGGCTTGCACCACCTGGGGTGCAGCCGCTTTCTGTTCCTCAGCACTCCCTTACAATTATCCAATGGCCTGCAGGCAGAGGTGAAGGTTGGAGGGTGGCAGGACCAAAGAGGGTAGGATCAGCAGTGGGTGTGGGGCTGTGATGTAACATCATCTGTCCAGTCGAAGGGTTTTTTCCTTGTTTTGTGCAGTACTCTTCCCCCCCCATTTGATGGGAGCAGACATGCAATGACACCTAATGGAGATGCACACGCTCCTGTGCATACTACACAGACATCCACTGCACCCCATCAACCCTTAGTGTGAGGGCTATCGGCTCATACTCCTGAGACAAAACCAGAAAGTAATCTATCACCAGACCCCTCAACCCACCCACCACGAAGAAGGTGAGCAGTCCATTGGATGGTCAAACCTTTTCCCCCCCGCCAACTCTCTGATGCCCTAAGCTCGCTCCCGAACCCGGGTCATCAGTGCCACAAGCGGTAGCACTACCGTTGTACCGCCGGACCAAGATTTACTTATCCTGCTGCAGCAGATACTGGACATGGGCATCACACAAGCGTGAAAGAAATAACAGGGATTCAAACACTTGGCTCTCTTTTCTAGGGCACAGATCTTAAGTCATTCTTACAAATCACTGTATTCTGGTCAGGGGACCCAAATCATGCAGTTTCTAAACAGTTAATTACAGTAATCTCAAACTCCAGTCTTTAACAGCTCTGGCAGGGCAGATAGTGTCCCATTACCACACCCAGCATCATACACTGCGACTCTATGGACTCTGTCTGTGATATGCATGCATTTCTGTGCCCGGGGAACCACTGTTCCCACCTTTAATACCTTTTTTGGCCTCAACCCAGATGCTGTTCCCAGCTTCAGTACCGTCTTCAGCCTTGACCCAGACGCTGTTCATGGGTATGTCTCCCCGCCACCACCCCCTTCTCCTGTGAACAGCCATTTATTACTGCATCACACACACTTGCACCGTTAAGGCATTCAGTCATGCTAACATGGTGCCCTAGGTTCAGCGTGTTCAAATAAAATTTCCAGGCCTACCATGTTGGCACTCTTTCACTCCGCCGCAGTGCCCTGGTAACACTTGGTGCCCCAACACATGGCCTGTTCAGCATCGAACAGAGTGCTGCATATGACTGCAACTTGCAGCCTGTCCACCATGGGGAAACAGCGAGGCTGACTGGCTGCTGGTGCCCAGTTTACCTTCCTACCATTTCCCAGTGTCCACTGGCTGTACCTTAACTTCCATCCTCCTGGTGCTCAAATGACCTTCTGCAAGGTTCTGGGGTTGCCCCCTTTCTCCAGTAAATGCTGTATCTTCTAAGGAACCCAGAGTGTCCTCCTGAGTGAATACCCCTGCGGTTTCTCACCCTCAAGGTGGTCCTATTACACTTTCCCAACTATAGGCAAACCCCCAACCTTGACCTGCCTGTGTCCATTAGGTGGAAGAATATTTCAGGTGCCCAAGGTCCTTACTGGCTGCCAAACAGCATTAATGTATCATAGCCCTCTCACCAAGGCAAAGTGTCCTCGACCTTGTGCCACCTTCAAACCTTAGTGCCACACCTTCCTCTCAAGGTGGAAGCTGGGAACAAGAAACTGTGCACCTCTGGTCCAGGTTGTGCAGTCAGTCACATACCAGTAAACATCATACCTTGGAACGTGCTACCTGAGGAGGTGATCTCAATGGAATCAGTGGGAAGTTTTAAGAGGGCATGGGATGGGTACATGGGCAAGGCAGAAGTGGGGAGGGAAGTGACCAGGTACATGGACATGGTACAGGTGGGGAGGGAAGTGACCAGTAAGGGAACTCAGGGTGGGAAACCTTGAGGGGAGGGAGAGAAGGGAAGGGGGGGAACAGCAGCAGTAAATGTACTGTAAGCTGTATCTCGGGTAGACGTGATAGGCCTTAAGACCTAATCTGCTGCATTTTCATATGTTCGCATCATGTGCCTGCCCCTCCAGGCCCTATCAGGGTCCCGGGTATTCAGTAAAAATCTGGTGATGCCTGTATGCTTCCATCCTGGTCAGCACCAAGGCACCAGACCAACCCCCTTCACATGTGCCCATAGGGCATATTCTGACTAAGGCACCTAGGACATGGTATCCCCTTCTAACTCCTCACATGGGGCACCCTAACTCTACAGCACCTAGGCTCCACCCACAACTACTATCCTGAAAGAGGGTGATGCCAAGGCACCCCTTGATGTGGTGGGCACTAGTAATGAACACCTCCCCTACTGTAAGGAGGCGGTCATTACAAATGCATAAACAATGACTATGTTTTAATACTACCACTGAGTAGTGGGGGTGGGCTCTATGGCTCTCATAGCCTTCTTCCATCCCACAGATCATAGCACAGACCGTCGTAGTATCTTCCTGGCCTTGTCCTATGCATATTCTAGGGACAAAAGTCGGAGAGTAGAAATAATAAAACACTGATCCCCTAAATGACATCACCAGATGAGTCGGCATGTGAAACATCAAGAAAGGTGAAGTGGAGCTGGCCCGGTGGCGCAGAAGGTTGAAGTGCTGGATGCCACACCTTGTGCCACGCCGGCAACCCGGGTTCGAGAACGAGCCCGGGTTGCTGGGGGTCAGCAGGGGAGGGAGAGGATTGAGCATCCGGAGGACAGCTCTCCTCTCCCGGGAGGGACAGGGGTCCCTAGTTGGTGCTCGGCTGCCCTCTGGTGGAAGCCGGAGATGCAGCAAGCACTGACAATGTAGAGAAGGGGTGGGGGAGTGGCAGACATCGGTGCCACGCCTTGACGTCAGGGCACTAGCCACTCTCCAAGAAACAGTGGAAAATGCCCTTTAGCTCTGGCGGAGACAGAGCACCGGAGCTGGCCCTCGATCTGCGGCCGCCCGCATTGCACCCTCCCGACTGACACTACTGACTGCTCGGGGTGTTGGGGCCCACCTCGTCCCCACCCGGGGGGAAATCCGAGGCTACATGGGCGACAGAGGACTGTTCAGGTAGGGCGGACCGCAGAGGGATGACTCCTTGGTGCTCCCGAGGAGACCAGAGCTGAGGGGAGGAGAGGAGGAATAAATACAAAAAAAAAAAAGTGAAGTGAAATACTCTAATCTAGCCCTTTAGTACGTTGGACCAAAATCTATTTTGGATAAAATATTACTTTATTGCTAATACATGTCACCAGTAATATAAAACAGTTCAAGTTGCATGAAGGGGGTTTCCAGTATGGGTCACTGCATAAGCCTTACTGAAAACTTTTTCCACACATGTGGGTTACGTTTTAGTGACGAACTCTGTTCCCATGGTATTTGTATGGAGAGTATTACTGCTCCCGAGGTTAATGTCGAGGGTCATAGACACCTGGCAAGGTCATTATTACCATGACCTATAATGCAGAGCCCACTCGTTATCACAATAGTGGGAATGCGAACAAACCAATCAAACTTGTGAAAGGCCAGAACTACACCTAAATGTCACTGATGGCCATGTACTCTGTGCAGCCATCAAATGGGAAGGCAGGGTGGTGCTGTGGTTAGAGCATTAGACTGAGAACCAGGCAATCATAGGTCTGAATCCCACAGATGCACTGTTCAACTTTAAGTAAGTCAATTAGCCTTCATGAGCTTCAGTCCTCCTGGCTGTTAAAATAAAAAATAGGGAGAAGTAGGCCATCCAGTGCTCCTCCATGGGCCTAGGGAGCCGATTTCGGAGTTGTACTGGGCTGGGGAGTTCTGCCAACTCCAGTGCAAGTCAGCGTAGGGAAGGAGGAATCTGGCCGTCAGGTGCTGCACTGGCCCCTAGGGGTGGGCCAGGGAGCTTGCTCCTCTGTGAGGGGTTGTAGTCTCCCAGTGTGCGTTGTAGTGTATGAGGCCGCTATAAGCTACATCTGTTCCTGGGGAACTGGGAGAGTCCTTGGGATGGGCGGCAGAGTCCTTGGGATGGGCGGCCATAAAGAACATAATATGAGCACTGGCCCACCTGTATGACGGAGGTGGCACCGGCACTCCCGGGTCCTTCATGTGGATCCCATCTGGTCTTAACAGCAAGGGGAGTGACAGATGGCACTGGAAGGTTACTGGGAGTGTGCCTGACAGCAAGAGCAGGTGGCGAACCGGGGATCAAACAGTTAAATGGGAGAAAAAAAATGGGTAGACTTAGGACCCCAGTGAAAACTAGATGTTACATCTCAGTTGGGCTATCCTGGGTAGACTAATTTCCAAAAGTGTTCTTGTAAACATTCAAAGATGCGAATCTGGGACAGAATGAAGGGTCTAGTGGTAGCTCAGGGCATCAAAATCAGGGAAGAGAATGAAGGGTGGGGAGGGCTAGGACCCTGGAAGGACAGTAGGCCCCAGGGTTAAACTGGGAACTCGGGCAGGCTAGATGGATCTTTGTTCATTTTCTACTGTCACTATGTTTCTATGAATGAACCCTGAATTGTTCCTTTTTCTTTTTTGTCCATCCCCAACCCGTTTGCTTCTTTGCCCCCCATCTCCCTTTTGTCCACATCCAACCCATTTGCCTCTTTGCCCCCCCAATCTCCTACCCTGCTGTTAAGGGAGCAGCCCACTTCCTCCAGCCAGGAGAGTGGCAGCCTTCAAAGCCAACCCTAATGCCACTCCTTGTCTGGGAATGCGCAAATGCTGGATATCAAAAGATAACCCTACAATCAGCATTAAAAGACAGTGGCAAAGCAGAACCAGCTCCATAGCAGCCTCAGAGGCAGAGCAGAATGCTTTGCAACAGCCTGGGGATCATTTTAGGATTCCCTCTAGTTGCAGACAGCGATGCAGATTAGAACCAGTGTGGGGTAAAGGAATATCTATTCTGAAAAACATCTAGTGTAGGTATGTATTATGTTCTGTATTATGCTGACAAATACAATTACTGCAGTGAACTAAGAAACACAGATTTAGCCTTGGAAAATTAGAGTCGATGGGTCTCCATGAGAATGGCACATGGTGGAATGCTGTCAGCTTCATGCTTCTACTGTTCATATGCACTGGCATTGCCCAAAGATTTTAAGGCCTGGGAAAGGAGACTGGCTATACTCGTATGTCTCAGGATCACAAAAATAGATATCCCTTCACTTCCTGAAAATCTGGCTCCCTTGCGATTACTTCAGGGCCCCACAACTTAATTTCTATCAACCGCTGTGGTGGCAATTAGCAGCACTTACCCTAAAAAGGATTCTTTGTAAATATTGGACATCTCATTCTGCTACATTACTGGAGGAATTGTGGTCCTACATGGCCTCCTGTGCTAAGGAACACATTAGCTACAATTTACTGGACAAATTAGATCTGTTCTATAAGAGCTGGAGCTCCTTTCTTAAATGTGCTACACTTACTTGATATATTTTGATGGTGTTGTCTGACCTTAGTTCCAACACTTTAATTGTTTAGATTTTCTTGTGTACTTGTTAATTTACTTATCCGATTTTATATTAGGTCTTGTATTTCTGTTTGGAATATTTATCTTAAATCTTGTTAGGATATAGTTTTGCATAGTGTTAACTATAGTTCCCTCCCACCCACCTTTGGTTTTCATGATACGTTCTTCTTGTATCCCATTTGTTCAATTACATTTTAATAAAAACAATAATGGAAAAAAAAAAAAAAAATTTTGTCAGCAGAAAAGGACAGAAAAGCCCATGAAGTCTGCCAAAACCTTACATTTCTTACATGGTGACAAGTGGCTCTCTGTAGAATGTGTACTAATTCACCGCTTTTATGTCTTTTTTTTTTTTTTTTTAATGTGCATGTATTGAATGTTTAACTTTGCTTTTATTATCATGTAAATTACTGGTGGTGGAATGGTCTGAAAAGTTGTAGGGACAAGGGTATCGGGTAAATCCCCCATTCCCACCCGAATAGGCCTACCCACAGTATAACAGTGTTTTCTCATTCAATTTTTTTTGTATTTATTTTATGCTCCTCCCTTGGGCACCCCCGGCCAGCCACTCCTTTGGACTGCCTAGGTCCCTGCCACCATCCTGCCCTCTGCCACCATCCATCAACCCCAATCGCAGCCCCATGGGTAACCCAACGTATCTCTTCATCGGGAGGGTCCCTCTCTTTCGGGGGGTGAAGCACCTGTTGGCGAGCCTGCGTATCCTGGGTGCTGCAGGGCCGGACCGGACTTGTTCCAGGGCTTTTTGATGGCAAGGGGCCAGTGGCCGTCAGCTGGCCGATCGAGGGTCACTTTTTTCCATTATTTTGGCCTGCCCACAACTGCCCTAATTGGCCTGCAAGAGTATGGCAACCTCGGGCAGGGACATGTGGGGGGGGGGCATGTCGGGGCTTTACGTCCCCCTAGCACATCACCCAATCCGCTCACAGGTGCCACCCGCCCCCCCGGGAGGGAAGCATTTAATGGATGCTCTCAATCCCCTCCCCACTGGACTATGCTCCTGGTACCTGGGCTTAGGGCATGAACCCAGGTCACCAGTGCGCCGAGCGAACCCCTTCACTTGGCGACATGGAGCCGGCGCTTCACTCAAATTTGTTAATCAGTGGAGTGACTTTTCCCAACCCCCGACTGACAGCAACTCGCACTGCCTAGTTCCTCGATACCCCAGCTGAAGGCCTGCCCCTTTTTTTTCATTTTTAAAGTTTGACCACTGCAAAGAAGGCCATGACTGTAGCCCACTCCATGAACACTACTCAGGCTTTCACTTTTCAAAAATACTAAGACTCTGCAAACCTCAAAGGGGGGTGATTAGAAAGTTACACTGTTTACTGCATTTTATTTTTTTAAATTACAATTTTATGCTCCTCACCCCTGCGTCCGGTCTCCACTCCTTCAGGAGACACACTGCAGTATCCCCACTCCACAACCTGCCTGGTCCCCCGCAGAGTCCCCATGGAGCCTTGGCTATACCCCCCCAGGCGGGATATGGGGCAGGCAGGTATGCCCCGAGACAATCAACTTTTTGGTCAGACTTCCGACGGGTTGCCAGGCAGGTGCAGGCTCTCAGGGTCTCTGCACAGTGCTCCGTCATCTAGGAGACTGGCCGCCGATTTTCCTTTGTTCTGGGGGAGTGGTACACACCCTGACATCATGGCGTTGCCACTGACGTCACCACTCCCCAGCCCCTAGTTGTTGCTCTACGCTTGCCATGCCCCTAACTTCCGCCAGAGGCCAGTCAAGTGCTGAATGCGGACCCCCTCCCTCCCAGGAGAGGAGAGCTGTCCGTTGGACGCTCAATCCTCTCCCTTCCTCCCCTGCTGACCCCCAACGGCCCGAGCTCGTTCCCGAACCCGGGTCGCCAGCATGGTGTGAGGTGTGGCGTCCAGCGCCTCAACTCTCAGTGCCACCGGGCCGGCTCTTACTGCATTTTAAAGACAAAGTCCTCCCTAGTAATAAGTGAACATGATTGCACAGCTGGCCAAGTGGCGAAGAGGGCTGAGGTGCCTTGGGCACCGTACCTTTTCCCACACTGGCAACCCGGGTTCAGGAACAGCCTTGGGGCACGGGGGGGGGGTTCGGTCAGGGAAAGGAGGATCGAGCTTCCAGAGAACTGCTCTCCTTCTCTGGGGTGGGAGGGTTGCTGTTCCCGGTGCATGTCTGCTCTCTCGCGGAGGCTTGGAAGTGGGCAGCATGGGACACCACCTTGGGATGGAAGAACGGCGGCCGTCGATGTTTTACGCACAATAACATGGGTGGGTGCAGATGGCATTGCACATCATTCCTGCAAGGGGCTAAGTGCAGTGGAAAATGGCCAGGTGCAGATCACGATGATGGCATCACACTACAGGCCTTACACTGGCTCTAGGGCTCTCTTCTGGCACTGGATCCATTTCTGTCGGCGGCTGGGCACCTCCTGTCAGCCCCTGCCATGAGGGGCAAACTGTGGGAGAGGCAGTGGGGGAGGGGCTCTGGATCCATCTGTTGGCAGTACAGGTGCCTGCCATTGGTCAAGCTGTGGGGGAATAGCCAGTTTGAGGCAAGTCCCTGGGACTACCAGTGATATAAATGTCTGCAGGAATCACATGTATTGATAATACCAGTGAGATATTAGTATGTGTTGTCTTGTTTGTGTCAAAAAACAAAATCTGGAAACCATGTAGCTATTTTTTTCCAGTAAACTGAAGGAAAAGGGGTAAATTTTCTACTAAAAGAAAGACCCATAATAATATAAATACCAGTACTAGTTCAATACCAAGAAGTACAGGATTATGCACATAGGGCTTAAAAACCCAAAGGTAACATACCAGGTGGGGGGGGTGTGGTAGAACAGGAGAGGGATCTCGGGATCACTGTCTCAGACAGTCTGAAGGTCTGGGGTCAGTGTGACAGAACTGCTGGCATGCACTGGGAGGGGGAATTCACTAGCAGAAAGAGGGAGGGTTCTCCTGCAACAATACAAAACCATGGTCAGGCCACACATGGAATATGGGGTCCAGTTCTGGAAGCCTTACCAGTAACGGGACAAGGACAGGCTAGAAAGGGTCCAGAGAAGGGCAACCAAGGTGGTGAGTGGGATGCAGGGGAAGTCGTATGAGGAAAGGTTGGGTGAACTGGGTCTGTACACACTGGAGGACAGGAGGGAAAGGGGAATATGGTGAGATGCTCAAATACTTGAAGGGCATAAACGGTGAGGGTAGCCAGCGTCTTTAAGATGAATAACTCCACTAGGGGGCATAGCAACAAGCTGGGGGCGATTCAGAGGGGACATCAAGGGGAGGGTTTTCTCCGAGAGGGTGGTACAACCATGGAATGAGCTGCCAGATTGGGTGGTAGGCGTGCATACGGTGTAGAAATTCAAGAGAGCCTGAGATCTGCACATGGGCCTGACGGGTAAGAGGCGGATCAGACATGGGAAAAAAGGGGGCCTCTTAGCGGGAGGGGGGCTTATGGACAGACTGGATGGGCCATGAGGTCTTTTCTGCCATCAGATTTCTATGATTTTATGATAAAGATATGAAGCGCTGTCTCAGAAATATATTTAAATTTACTGAGATATTCTTGGAAGTTAGAAACCCACTTAGCAGCTGCAACTTTAAGATCAGTTTCACACATGAAAACTGAAACAAGAATGCAAATGATGGTTTAACGGAGTGATTTGCGTGTTGTGTTAAATGTGTACAGTCTCCAGAAAAGACCGTATTCTAGTGGTTAGAGTACAAGACTATAAAAAAACAAAAAGGAGAGGGAAGGATCCAGATGTTGAAATCCACCACAGCCAATGGTTCACAGTTAAGAAGGCACGTTGTGGGCTTCAGTGCTTAGTTGTAAAACAAGGTAAAAGTTGGCCTGCAATCTGGCCCAGTGCTGTGGAGGGATGAGACACTGGATGCCTCTACTGCTGCCACATCAGCAATCTGGGTTCAGAAAAAGGACCAGGGTCATTTGGGGGCCGGCTGAGGGAAGGAGGACGGAGTGTCCAGCTCTCCTTCAGGGAGGAGGGACACTGCATGCCGCTGCTTTGTTGCCACCTAGTGGAGGCTAGGTGTTGAGGCAGCAGCCACCTGCCTAGCTGGCCAGGAGCGGGCAGAGTGGAGTTACCACATCTTTATGTAGTGCCTAAGTGCCAGACCAGCCCAATGTACGGGGTGAAAATAGAGGGAAAAACACTGCCGGAGGCAAATGACAGTGAAACACCAAAGGCTCTGCACCCCCTCCCAATATTCCCACACACCCATGGTGGCTCAAGAGGTGCAGATTGTTCTTGGGTGGGTGATGGGGCTGCAGTAGTCACCACAGGGGGACTGTAAAGGGCACAAAGCAGCATAAATACAAGATGAAAAAAGGCTGGTGCATCGGTAGCACTAATCACTTGTGAAGCCGGCGACCCAGATTCAGGAATGAGCCTGGGTCACTGAGGGTCAGCCGGGAGGGAGGACTGAGCAGCCCAGAGGATGCTCATCCAGGGAGTAAAAGTCACTGTCTTGACTGCAATGCCACCAACTGGGTGACCACAGATGGTCTTCGCTGAAATCCTGACAGCTGGGTGTCCACAAGTGGCAAAGCAGCAGAGGGCTCCATGGGAGGGGGAGATGACAGCTAGGGGACTTGTGCTTAGCTCACCTTGCATGCACAAGGAGTACTGGTCCCCATGTGAGCAGTCTCCAGAGTAACGCCACCAGGAAAAAGCCCGGCACTGGCATTTTCAGTATGGTCCCTGCTGCCACCATAGGCACCCGACACTGTTCATGAATGGAAGTGCAATCTCCCACCCGAATACCGTGGTGGTGGGGGAACTGAAGCTACATGGGGGCTGACTATGGAAGGTAAGGCAGGGATTGGGGGAGGTACTAGTGGCTGCAAATTGGGAATACACAGGACTAGAGATTTTTTTTGGGGGGGTCAGTGTGTGTATATTATAAAAATAAAATAAAAAAGAAGGGTAAAACAGCCTCGCCGCCCCCCAAAAAAAAAATAAACTGAAAGCAAGATGCCACATCAGCTGGGCCACCATTCTGACAGCTCTTGAGTTGATTTCCTTTCCAGTCTCCATAAATCAAAATTCACATCGAGAGTTGCTTTCAGAGGCCAAGCTGGTGACTGAAATGAACCACTGCAGGGAAATTTGGACACCTGATTCAGTTTCCTGCACAGAGTGGAATTTTCTGCTGTTGTAATCCAACTGAGAAAACAATTACAAAAATCAACAAGTTGTACGTCACTATTTGCCCTGCAGCAAGTGTATTTTTTTTTTTTTTTTTTTTTTTTTACTCTGCTGTCCTCAGGTTGGAACCACCTTAACATATCCACAGTACGAATCTAGCATGTACCTTCAACAGCTAACCTCAATGAAAGAGTTTTAAAAACCACAAGTGCAGCAATTTTTTTAATGATTTAAGTCATTAATTATGTAATTAGAATATTTCTCCGAAGTGCGGGTGTTGGTCTTGGACCGCTGTTTGTCAGCTCCTGGGGGATGCTTAGGGGTTGCCATTTTTTGGCGGTGTGTGGCTTCAACATGCTGCCGAATGCTCCCAGGCTGCTGCTGCGGCCTGCCCTTTGTGGGAGGGTCAGGAGAAAAGTGGAAAATCTGCTCTCAGTCGACCAGATGATGGCTGCTAGTCCCTGCTATGATAGCTCGGAGGTGTCTGTGCCGACCCCTGCTGTGCCCAGGATATGTTGTATGCCTGCGGGCATTTCTCCTCTCCCAGTTGTGGGCCCATGGGGGAGGGGCCCTCGGAACTAAGGGTTACGTTGGGTTACCCAGGGTCACGGCACAGGCAGGGATATGGCGATGGGGACGTGACGGCAGTGGAGTGGCTGACTGAAGGCTTAGGAAGGAGCGCAAAAAAAGAAATCAAAAATGTTTTTGTGCACAAAGTGCAAATTGGGAACAACACTACACTTGGCTGTGAGGCTCTTGGTGCTGACTGTTCCCCGGTGAGGATAAAGCTAAGGATGTCAGAAACACATACTAAAAAAAAAAAAAATATATGACAACATTTTTTGCTGGCAAACAATTACTATAGCTTAGAAAAAAGAAAGAATTGTCCAATCTGTGGGTGTATGATCACTGGGAGGGTTACACACCCCAAATGTCCAATCGGAAGGCAGCATTTTCTTTAGCCATTTTATAAAGCCTGCATGTTGTCTGTTATGATGTTCTGAAACACTTTCAATTACATGGTAAATTAATTTTTTTTTTTTTTTTTTTTTTCTATTCCCCACCAGCATCCGGTACTGTATCCAACTCCCTTGCCTGCCCACCATCTGCCCAAGGTCCCCCCCCCCATGGAGCGCTGGCTTACCTCCCAGGCGAGGTCTGCGGTGGGGGGCCTACACCCCACCTCACAGAATCAGGTCTTCTTCAGGGACCTGTGTGGCAGTGCGACTTGGCTGGGGGAGGACCCACTATCTGGCCTGCGCGTCAGTGTTGCTCCAGGTGGTGTATTTTTGAATGTATACCCCCCCGAACACGACGCCACAGCTTATACCGGCATCTGTCATGCTCCCCCATTGGAAGGACACCGGGGCTGCGATACCTCTTGGCTGACACCAGAGGTTAGGCCACCCCCAGGCCAAGGAACCCCCCCCTTTCCCCCTGGAGGAGCTGAGCAGTCCAGGGACACTCAGACTACCTTCCCACCGGCCGCTCTCTGGCACCGGTCCGCTCAACCTGGGTCGGTGAGGCATCGCAGTAGACTCCAACTCACAGCCAGCAGGCTCAGCTAACATGGTAATCTTAATAAAAACAGAGTTTGGTTTGAGTACTGTGAACTAAACAGTGGCAGTCCCATATGAGCTGTAAATGTTTAACAGCTGTTATATGTTTCGTGGATTTCCTTTATACATAATTTCCTGACACACACATATTTGTATGCAGTTAACAGTAAACAAGTTTCCTTTTTTTTTTTTTTTTATTACATTTTTTGCCCTTGTTTCTCCTCACTAGCTGCCAGGTCCTCCTTCCATCTACCCAAGCCCTTCTACCTACCATAGTTGTCCTCAGATGGTCCAACCCACTAGCCTAAACTCAACATCCTCTTTGGAATCTCGACCGTAGCCCACGGCTTGACACCTGTGGGTGTAACCCCCACTTCTTCAAGCTGGAGGGGGGGATATTTCATGCACTGGTCAAGGGAGTAACAGTACATATTCTCTAATGCCCCTTGGAAAAAGCTCGAGAGAAGCAGACTAGAATGAACTGGTGGTAAAGTGTTTTTTTTTTTTTTTTTTTTTTTTTCTGCACACAAAATCTACACTACTGCTAGCACTTTTCTGAAAAACACTTTATAGCTATTCATGTCACTGACTACTACTGCTGCAAATGTCTGTGAAAGATGATGAACTGGAGACAATGAATCCAAAAAGCATATTTGTGTGTCCATGACATACACATGTGCTGCAGACAATCTTTAAACCAGTTGAAGTGCATTAGGGAATATTTGTTTTTGGAGATGTTTGTACATTTATAGAGGTTAGCCACACTCAATCTCCTGCACCACCCCTATTTTGGGGAGGGAGAGGACAGAGTGTGTGTGTGTGTGTGTGTGTGTGTGTGTGTGTGTGTGTGTGTGTGTGTGTGTGTGTATATATATATATATATTTTTTTTTTTTTTAACCTTTAAGTAGCTGCTCACACTAGGGAAGAGTTGGAGTCAGTGCTGGCAGTATAGCCTAGAGGTTAAAGCAACAAACTGTGAATGAGCTTGGTACATCCAGCAGACCTGGCTTTGATTCCCATAACCTCCACTTGCATACCGTGTGACCCTGAGCAAGTCAATTAATCCCTTCACTGCTCCGAGTCACCCCTAAAAACAGGCCTTGGGCCTAGAGAACACTACACCCAGTCACCAAAAAGAATTAAATGTCTGGGAAGAGGAGCTGGCAAGGCACAGGAATTGTTGGTAGGGCCACACTATGGCAGTAGAGGTGACTTCACTTGCTTGGGGCTGTTGGGATATTTCCCCCCATTAATCCCTCACTTATCACCATGCAGGGTGTGGTCCTGAGAAGCGACCAGCAGAAAGCCTATTAGGACAGCTGGAAGGGTGCGTGAGCACTGGATGACTTTTGGAATTTCACTGCCAGCCCCACACTAAAGGTGTGACACCTCTGAGTCACTCATCAGGCAAGTGTGTACACACCCACATAAGGCTGCTCCAGAAGGGCCACTTGTTCCTCTTCACACAACATGCCATCCTGGGCAACCAGCGGGCAGCTGAAGAAACCCTCCCTCACCAAAGCAGAAGGCATCAGAGACTGACGCCAGAACCCCGACTCACCAATTGACACCAGAATTCCCGAGCTTGGGGCCCAAACCCAGATCATCTGGATGGCAAGCAGTAGGGCTAGCACTGTGATAGCCGACTGACTCAAATCCTCCATTTCCAGACGCAGGATAAGCTTTCTCGCAATCCAGGGCATCATGGTACTAGACACAGAATGGAGCTGCACTGCGTGATACCAATGACTACTGACAGAAATAGTCACTTCTTTTTCAACCCGGGCAGTGACTCCAGTAGTTGGTCCGTAAGATGCAGCGAAACATTATGCTTCAACCACCTCAGGCCACCACAGTGCAGTGGGACAAAGATGCATCAGGTTGGGAGGGGGATGCATATATACTGACGGAGTGTGAGCGTGTCAACATCAAAGATGGGGGGCGCTGGAGAAAAAAACCAGAATACTGACTAGGCCCTAATGCAGTATTCAACAGATGCTGCACAACCCAGCTCCATTGGTGTCCCTGCCATTGCCTGGCTCAAACCATGGCGCTTGGATTGGGTCATGGCTGGAGAATGCACAGTGAGGCAATGACCAGCCAGGAGGAAGGAGCATCACAGAGAAACATCTACATTTAGTGTACACTTGTGAAAGAAAGGATCACTATGAGAAGAATTACTGCTGATGCTGTACTTGCTAAACAATCCCGACAAAAAAATTACACTGGTTTAACTCCACTTCAGTACAACTGGCAGCAAGGCTCGGAATTACAGTACAGAAAGACCCTGGGTCAGCAGCCCCAACTCCTAGCCCTGGGCCAGAGGGAGTTGATGTTCTGACTCCAAAGGGAGGGCTGTATCCTTTGTAAGATGTTCTGAATGCAAGATGTTAGAAAAAAAAAAAATCAGCTGGGCAGCTCTAAAGGATCTACAGACACGGCCCATGTCCAGTTACTCCTGCAAGCTTTGGCAAAAATCAATCTGATGTACTGCCCCATGCAGCATCTGGCACCGTTAATGTGCCACTTACTATCAGAGATAGACAGAGAACAGAAGACTGGTTTTAAATTAAAAACTTTAATGTTTCTATTTTTAAAAATGTACATCTAGAAATTGTCTTGCTTCACACTAACAAAAAACCTCTCCCTCCCATCAACAGAGCCAGAAAACCTAAGAAAAACAGTTTTCACAGTTTCAGTCTTCACAAAATGTTATATTTCACAGACAGGTTATTAAATAGGACTGCAATTCTTTGGGACAGTTAGTGGAAAAAAACACAAGAACTGTAGCGTTAACGGTGCTGTTTTTGCTTCTGCTTTTATATGCAGCAAACAGAACAACATGCTTGATACCTGAACCTCGGGCTCTATATGATATTCAGGTCGGCATACAAGAGTTATGCAATGCCTGTTTATGTCTGTTCGGAGTTTCTCAAAGAGGGCAAGGGGGTGACCAGGGAGGTGCAGCAGTGCTGGGTACTGGGTCTTCATTCTCCTGCAACACACCTGCAGTGCATCATGGGATGCAGCAGTCCATGAACAGGACTGTTGTATCGCCATCATGAGGTCATATTACAAGAAATAAATCCCATAGTTGCCAACCCCATATAACTCACCCCTTTATGGCAAGGAGAAAGTCTGGTCATGGGCTGGCCTCCATCGGTGGGGACTCCTCACCCCAAACACCACCATGGGTGTGACATGCCTAATAAGTTACAGCAGGTCTTGGCACGGTGGAGAAACAGACCCACTTACCGGTGTATTCATAGTGGTGGTCCCCCTGCTTTAAAATCTGTACTCCGCTCCCCAAGTTGACTGAAGCCACATGTGAGTGGTTCATGCATGGCACTAACTGTGCCTTAACAGCACCATGCGCCCCAACCCGGTCACCCATGTAGCTCCTAAGACCCACTGGGATCTTGTGAGGCACAATGCACAAGCCCACTGTGGCCTCCCTGGCTGCCAGCCAGGTGTCATTCAACCATAAACAAGTCTACTCGCCATGTAAATGTGGCACGACAGCATAATGAGTAGGCCTCTCAGGGTACATACAATAGCAACAGAGCATGTTACAGCAGATAGTTTGTACCTGCATATTTTTATCCCATTTTAGATTGCCGCATTATCCATTTTTTTCCCCCCACAAAAGGTTTTTATCTTCCTTAGGCAGGTCTGGGTGGCTTATCAGCCCTGCCCCAGTTCCCCAATGGTTGTCCGCTTACCACCTCCCAGTAGCAGGTACTCACATGGATTTCCACATGTGGGGGTTTGGGGGGGGCGGGGGAGGCCATGCCCCTCCCCACCAGCAGACAATCCAATATGGCCTCAGGACCAGGTTGGCAGGGGAGACCGTTGGGACACAGGCAGGCTTCAAGAAGTCCAGACCTCCATGTTTCCACTTTTTCCTCCCCTTGGCCCATGGACGTGCAATGAGCATGATGTGTGTACTCCTCTGCAGAGATTCCCGTGGTATTCTGTGCAAGGGATCTCCTCCCACTGTGTACTGTGCCTGCGCGGCCACCTACATACCTCCAGGTGGCAGTCAACAGTAAGGCACGGCATTCTCACTATCCTATGAACTCTCAATCCTTCCTCACCTAGTCAGCCCCGAGCGACCAGTGTGTGTTTCTGAAGTCGGGTCATCGGCATGGCAGGCAGTGGGCACTCAGCATGTCAGCCCTCCATGCCACTGGGCTGTCCCCTTCTTCTATCTTTAATGATGCCCATTTCTGTCCTGCCCCGACTGCCCACATCCCCTGGTCTCCCCAGCCCTGTTGCCCCAGCATCCACTAGGACTTACCTCGTCTGGTGTCTTGCCCCAGTGCCCCCCCCCCCCAAGAGGAGTCCCCCCAAAGCCCATCTTACAGGATCCAGTTCTGCATGGACTGTGCCTGGCTAACTGGGTGCAGGATCTGCAGGAGACCAGCGTCCTCCTGGTGGTCAGGTGCCATTTTCTCCTTCCTTGCTTCCTTCCCAGGAGGTGTGGACGTGCAGTGCCATCATGACATGCTGCATGTTCTCGCATGCGTATGTCGATGGCTGCTGCACCTCCAGTGTATCTTGATGGCCCCAGCCTGCTCTACCCTTAGTCTCCACCAAGTGTCAGGCAGATGCCAATCTCCATCCCCCACACATAGGAGAGAAGTCCCTTAGATGCTCAATCCTCCTCCTCCTCCTGGCCGGCCCTCGACTCCCCAGCTCGCTTCTGAATCCAGGTCACTGACGTCGCAGATGGTAGCGATATCACTGTGCCAATGCCACCTCTCTATTCTGAATCTGTTTAAGCAATTTTTTCCAACTCCTTTAAATATGGCTTTCCCAGGTTTTTATCAGTATTTTCACTTGTTTCTGAACTCCCACTGCTTGATCTTTCTAACTTGGGACCAAGATGAATCCGTATGCAAAAAGACACCTCTCCCTGACAGACGGGACATCAGGACCAAATTCAGGCCACAAAAATAAAGTTGCAACGCAGTGAACACACAGTTAAAGTGGCAGTGCATGGTACGGTGAAAATTTTCACATGCCTTTTTTTTTATTCTAGTGCAGATTGCCCCATATCTCCTGCCTTGTACAATACCCTCCCCCCCCCCAATTTGAGTTAGGGTTACTACCTTTTATGAAGCCCAAAGTGGGACACTTCTTACTAAAACATGATTTTAACAGGACAATTATATAACCTCGACCAGTGTAACAGACATATCTCTGTACAAATCAGAATTAAGACAAAGTGTTGTACTTTTGTGTCTTATGTTAAGATATTTTAAGTTAAGGTATTATAGATTTCTGCAACATTTAGAGGAAAGTTAGAAAATATTTCTTCTACTATAGGGTCAGGATGTGTAGTGTTTTTCACACGACACAGCTGCCCAAATCAAGGCTGTCCTGTGAACATCAGGAAAGGTGGTAACCCTAATTTGAGTCTGTTTAGCACTTTAAAAAAATTAAAAAAATAAAAAAAAAAAACACAAATTTTTAAGATCTGGTTCTGTGGGGCTGAGCCATGGGGGACTACTTGGCACACTGAGCAGTGGGGGACTGCTTGGCACAATAGTGATCCAGATCTGTGCTCCAAGCTCGAAAAGTCAGGAGGGGAGACCAGCGGGGTGTGTGTGTGTGTGTGCAGAACATCCGTGTGGATGCTCTCCTCCCACGAGGAGGACTCACTGCTGTGCCGCTCGTAGAGCAACACCTGGTGGGGCTAAGTGGAGACTCCTTTGGCGACATGGGTAACCACACATTGCCTGGTGTAAGTGCCGCTGTAGAGGTGGATGGAATGAAAATCTGGGGAAAAAAGGCTCCATACGATGCACAATGTTGTGTCGGATGCCACCCATATCCACGCTGAGAAGGACCGCTCCATCTTGTGGACTGTGGCATGGCGATCCTGAACTTCCCTACGAGTACACTATATGGGGGTAGCTGGAAACTGGGACCCCACCCAATTGGACAAGCCAGTAGGCAACAGCTGTGACCTGCAGGAAGACCACACCCACAAGGATGGAGACTCTGTAGGGGACACAGAGGAAGGTCCCAACAGAATAACAGAAGATAATGTATCAGCATCCATACACAAAAGCTGTGTGTGCATCTAGAGGTTTCTACTGCAACCAGGAACCTCAACAGTGAAGCTCGATAGGTACACTGGTTGCAATAAAAAACTCAATATGAAGACAGGCCATCTGTGTATGGGTGCCCATACATTATCTTCCATACATTATCTTTTATAGTGTATGGGCATCCATGCCCATTTCAGACACTCCACTTCCTTTCAGTGAACTGGATGTTGGAGGGGGGAAGGAACTTAAGGGTTGGTGGATGGCTCATATTATTGCGTCAATGTGTTGCAATTGTTTCTGTAAGTTCAAGTTTAAAAAAAAAAAAAAAGGGCTTCTAGCTTGATTGGCTACAGTAAGGGCAGCTGTGCAATGGCATTCTAAATTGTGCTAGCAGTGACATCCCTACTTTCTGCAGCAACATTTTGATGTCAATACTGCGGTACAAGCATGTTCCAGGCATAGATTTTCACCACACGCTACAGCGCAATGCAGAATAAAGCAAGTAAACAAAAATAAATACAGAATAAAAGGCATTCTCCTTTTAATATGGCCATTCCTGGGTTTATATCAGTATGCTCAGCTGTTTTTGTACACCAACTGTACCATAAGGTGAGGGAGCACTGTCTGCTGCACACTGGTTCATTTAAATCACAAGAAAAGTGATGGGTGTTCAAAAACAGAGGACACCCTGGTCCCAGCCATACTGGAACAGCGCTCCTTTTACTATTTTAAATGTAAGCAAAGTGTTAAAGCAGACTCAAAATGGAGAACAAAAGGGTTATCGTACAAGCAAGGCACTATGGGGCTATCTAAAAATGAATGAAAAAGTATAGTCACAATGTTTCCCATAACATGGACTGCTGCTTTAAACAGATCCACCAGGTTAAATGGAAAAGCATGTGCACCAATAGATCATGTTCATTGGGAATATTGTTAGATGGTTTATTGCTTAAATTTGTTCTCAGTATTAGCCTGAGCCATTTCATTCAGCGAGCGTTATGATGCGATCTAGAGAGCTGTGATTCACTCACTTATAGAAGCTTTCGCGTTTTTATATTGTGGTGAAACAGTGGTGATGACTGAGGGCACTGTCAACTAACAAGTCCCTTGTTAGTTGACCGTGCCCCTCGATTCATCACCAAATGACCATTACAGTATAAAAAAACTATTGGAAAGCTGCCACCCATAGATTATAATGGAGTGAGTCCCCACGCTCTCCCTAGGATCGCGTCATAACTTGGCTGAGCACGTGGGTGGAGCGTGGGCAGCTCTTCAGACTGGGAAGTCCTTGGGACCCGGTTAAACTAAATTTACAAGCGTTACAGCATTTTACCTACTGGAATATCTTGGGCCATCTATACAGTAACAGTATTTCCCTGAGGTAAGGCACTGATCTATTAGGTGCACATGCTGAGACTGGTAAGTCTCTAAACACAGCAGCAGAGCAATGGAATTGGAGATAAATGGGAATAGCTAGGCTCAACATTGGGGTTAAAAGGCGTAACTTTTTTTAACATGAACTGCTGCTTAAGCGCTTTGGGTATGTCAAATAAAACTGCAATATAAGCAGTGAAAACTGCTTTTAGAACAAAAATAAAACCATGAATATACGAACATGTCAGCAGTTATAGGCCATATGGTCTACCTAGTCTGCTAGGTTGTGCCACTCCCTATATATTTACAAAGGGAACTGCCCGCCTCCCCATTTCCCTTTTGATGTTACTCAACTTCCCCCTCTCCACCCACTTGCTCCTTTATACCAACAACTTTTCCTTCCTCGCCCTGTCCCACCCCTCTTAAAGCTGTCCACCGTTTTAAGGGGCATCACCTCCTCTGGCAGGTCATTCCACTTGGCCACCACCCTCTCAGTGAAAGTGCCTTCCTAATCACCCAAGCGATTTTAAAAACATTAAGGCAGCTCTCCTCTCCCGGGAGGCTGTCACCCCCCATATAGTTCCACTGTCATCGGGTGGAGGTCCGATGGTCAGGGTAGGCGGGAAGGGGCAGCAAGTAGCAGGAGGGGCATCCTGGTACCATGGCGTGTGCGCGCCTCCACACGCACGCACAGCTAGGACAGAGGCTGGGAAAAGACAAAGCGAAAAAAATCAGGGCCATAAAATAAATAAATAAAAACTGTTAAATTCTCCGGTGTGCCCAGCATTTTAATTATGGTGCTTGTGAACATCCCACAATCTCTCCTATAACACTGCAAGCTGATGACGCTGCCTTGCCCCTTCCTCATGGGTGCCCTTATACTAACGTACTAAAATGCCAGCAGAATAGGCCTAACGGTCTTTCATGTCTGCTCATTTGGTCAGCCCCCACCCTGTATGAAGATTTTACAAAGTTTCTCTCTCTCATGCACAGTGCTATTTTTATAGTATCTGCCTAAATCCCATGGGTATGGCAGGCATACCCATGGGATTTAGGCAAATTCTGTTAAAACAGCACTAGGCATCGGAGATGTAAACTTTGAAAAATCTCCGTACATAAGGGCACTGTTGAGGAAGGGGTAAGGCAGCGTCATCAGCTCGCAATGTTATAAGCGAAGTCACAGGATGTTCACGAGCACCATAATTAAAATGCCAGGTGCACCAAAGGATTTACCAATTTTTATGAATGATCAGGTACAAACATTATTAATTTAATATGGTGCCTGCAGGGGGAGACCGGAGGCGAAGTCCCGATCTGTACAGCGGTCGGGGCTTCACCTCTGCCGGTAGAACTCCTTTAAAGAGCTAGTAGAACCAAAAACAGCACACAGGAAAATGTTAACACATTTTAAGTAGTAGTCAGCTGTAACTTTATTTCTGAAGTATTTTTCTTTCTGTTTCCTCATTAAGTTTTCTATGTGACAGTATTATGCTGGATGTGTGGAATAGCACTCTGCCTGGCAGCGAACATATCTCATTTCTTTCCCTGTATTACATCATCAGTACTGTGACCTCACTGGTGACAGACGTGGCAGCTACCGAATGGCTCTTCCTGAGTAGCTGTGACATCACAGCCAGTGAGGTCACAATGCTGATGATGTAGTGGGGAGAACAGAACTAGAAAGGTCGGCTGTTAGGCAGAGTGCTGCTCTAGAGATCACACCTACTAACATCAGGTAAAAATCTAATTATTCAAAAGGAAAAGAAAAAGCACCTCAGATATAAATGGCATTAGTTAACTGCTTTAAAAAACTAATATTCTATGTCTTATACTTGTTTTGGGCAAAAAGCTTTTGATTATGTTGGCCTAAGTACTTACACCATTTACCTCAATCAGTCAAGTTTATTAGATCTATACCGGTTTTTAAGAAACATTTGCTAAACATTTTAGGTGCACAGACCACATGTAAATAATATGCATACCTGTATTTTGTATGCACTACATGTTATGCTGTAAATGCTGCTCGCACTTGTAAAAGGGTAATGTTGCTCAATGTGCTTTTCAAGGGTAAACAACAAAAATGAATGAATAAGTGAATATTAATTTTAGGCAGTACACTAGCTCTATAAAATCCATTTGACTAACTGGCTTAAACTGCACATATGCAACATCCCTCTTTGAATAAGTTTTTTTTTTTATATTGGTACTTCTGCTCCTTGGCAGGCAGCAGTTGCACGTCATCCAGCCTACTGGACTCCAGGGACATTTGGGAGTTTGTAATCCCTTGCATGTCCCAGTGGACTCCTGGAGCCAGCCCGAAGGCTTCAACCTGCTGCGGCCGTCGATTTCCTGGTTTTCTCACCGTTACCCAAGATCCCAGAATGTGGATGTGCATGGAGGCAGGCATGTGCACCACGGTTCACGGTGACTGCCCTTCTGCTCTCCCTCTCAGCTAATGCCAGATTCCCCGCAGCTGCATGGCACTGCCACTAGCCTCCACCGGGTGGCAGTCAGCGCTGGAAACCAATGTCCCTCCTCAGAGGAGAGCTGCTTGCAGCTGCTCAATCAGTCTCGTGCACCCCCCTCCCGGCAGCCCCCGATGGCCGGGCTCGCTCCCAAACTTGGGTCGCCAGTGTGGCATCCAGCGCCTCAACCCTATGCGCCACCGGGCCAGCCCTTGAATAAGGTTTTGACAGCCTACTTTCATCTGCTTGCCCTTTCTTCACTCAGCCAAAGTCCAGCCCTGAGGTGCTTGATACGAAACTCCTCCACCTCTCAGCACCTGCAAATTCATCTCTGCTTACTCATCTGCTCAACATCTCATTCTCCCTCTGCTCCGTTCCTCAGCCCTGGAAGACGGCCACAGTCCTCCCTCTTCACAATGGGGCAACCCCTCCTCCCCTGACAACTTCCACCCTATATTCCCCTCCCCACCGTCCTAAGCTGCAAGAGAAGTTAGTCTACACTAGACTTCCAGACTACCTCACCTCTTCCAGTTTCCTCTCACCTTTCCAGTCTGGCTTCCAGAAGTACCACTCCACTGTCTCGTCCCTCCTGCATGTCACTGACTCGATCTTCTCAGGGATGGATCATAGGCACATCACGGCAATATTTTCATCAATCTGGCCAAAGCCTTCGATTTGGTGTCCCATCCACTCCTCCTGGATAAGCGGAGCTCAGCTGGCCTCTCAGCTCCTGCCGCTGACTGGTTCTCTTCCCACATTATGGACAGTCAACAGTTGGTTCATATTGGAGGCATGTTTTCACCTCCCCTCCCCTTCCCTTCCACGGAGAAGTAACACAGGGCTCAATTCTAGACCCCATCCTGCTCTCAATTTTCTAAACAACCTCCCCTCTGACACTGCCACCTCACATTTACACATGTATATAGATAAGTCAACTTCACCTCTGGTCCTCCTTCCGCTTTCATGGAAGACCTGCTCCAGCAGGATTTCCACAACATCCTGCGCTAGTTCCACTCCAACCACCTCAAGGTCAACACCAAAAACAGTGTATGACCTTTGGTTCCAGCCAAAAAATGCCCGGGCTCTCAAGACTACTGTTCTCCTCCATGCTGGATAGCTTCCCTCTTGAGGTGGTGCAATCCTTCGGGTACCTTGGTGTGTGGCTCGACAGTAATCTTAACTTCTCAGCCCACGTCGATGCTATCAGTGTGAAACTCCGCCCTAAGCTGGGTGCCATGTACCGTAACAAAGATTGCCTACCCCTGCTGGTCTGCTGTGAGCTTGTCACCAAACTGGTGCTCCTGGTTTTTTGACTCCGCAGATGTGATCCATCCTACAGTACAGCTCTCTCCACTTCCATAGCGACAGTGGACACCCCATGCATTGCCTTTGGCCACTCTGCAACAAGCTTACCCACCTTGTATGCACCACTGCTCCATCTACTTCTCCCTTTCCATCTTCCCCTTACCCTTCACGTTACCAACTGCACTTCCTTCATCTCCGAATACTGGTTTGGTTCCTTTCCTTTCTACTTGTCACTCCTCTCCCCCGTGCTCCATGCTTCCTCCACTCCAGGGACCAGAGAACCTTCTCCACTCCTCACCTCAGCTCCTTTGCTGGGCAATCTGCCTTCTCCCATCACTTTCCAACACTATGGAACTAGCTCCCCTTATCCCTCTACCATTCCACCTCCTCGCACTCCTTCAGGTGACTGCTGAAACTCCTCCAATGCCTACCTGCACCCGTTTCGCCTAGGAGGCCCTCCCAAGTGATGCTGGTAGCTCAGAGTTTCATTTCTCCATGACCAAACTGTTCCCAAGTGCATTGCATTGCTTGCCTTTGTACCGTCTCAATGGCCTAATTCAGTTTTCCTCTTGCACTTGTAACTGCACAATATACTATACATAAACTTGCCCATTAATTCTATTGCAAGCTTGTACCCAAGTATTACATAGTATACTGTGTCTGCACTTTATGTTTCACTGTACTGCACTGTGTTTATACTTCAGTGTTTCTCCTGTGACCCTTTCCCCAGGTCGCACCTGGAAACGAGCCTTGGCTCAGTGTGCCTTTCCCAGTTACTGATTTTCAAATAAAATAAATCTTACAGTGTTTTGTGATAAACTGCAGCCAGGAATGTCAATTTAAATTTAAAGCAACTTTTTTGGAGGGAATCATGGCCAATTGTTTCAAATAGGTCTGGCACTTTTTTGTTGCATATTTATGCATGCAACAGCACCCCATTAATAACAGGGCAAATTAACTCTGTTTTGGTAATGAAAGGCCCACCCAGAGGCCTTTTGTCACTGTCCGAGTATAGTCACTTTCCTGTGAACGCTACCAAGCATCACTTCTCATGAGCCTGTACTGCACCAGTTAATACTCTGCTGAAATTGTCTTTTTTGCCATGGTCCTGAAGCAGAGATTTCAAACTGCTAAATAAACAATCTGAGCGACTGCACTCACACGCCTGAGCAAAGCGTGCACTACAGCTGCTAATTCCTGGCTGTGCTGGTACTGAGCCATCAACAGGGCTACAAAGTAAATTACAGAAAAAACTTTAGTCCAGTTGTTTGCTGGTAACCCCACGAACAGCAAAAGTGGGAGTCAGTGACTCCTGTCACTAGCCTTGCTCAGTTTTGTAAGCGTAACCTGACATCTGTTTTACTTAGCAATTTAAAAATCTAATCTTCGGAGTCATGGAAAAAAAGGGACACATGTCAGCCTGATACACAAGTGGGCCAGGGGGCTGTCAGAGGCGGAGGATGAACATCCCAAAGGATGCTTTCATCCTCCTGGGAGGAAGGGTCGCTGAATCTACTGCAGCGTTTGCCATCTGGGTGACCACAGGTGGTAGCACGGAAGAAGGCGGAGTGGGTGGGTAGACGTCATCTGGGCTTGGCAGTTGGCATGCCACTATGCGCGCCTCCTTTTGAGCCCTGGACACGCAGACATCCAGAAGGTGGAGAGAAGAGACTGGGAAAATGGGCCCTAGTATGGCGGATCTAGTACATCTGCATCCCCTGCACCACCAGTGGCATCTCCAAGCAACACAAAGAAACTCTGAGTAAATCTCTTTACCCCAGTCCCGTTTGGGGGTAAGCCAAGGCTCCCTGGAAGACACCGGTGCCAGCTGGCAAGGTGTCGAGGCTCAGAAAGGTACCATGGGAGCTCCTGAGGACGGGATCACACTGGAGAAATGACAGGTGCATAATCAGTCTAAATACCCCCAAAAAAAAAAAAAACAGAAACACAACAAATAAATGTGGTGTACTCTCAATCCCCAAACACAGCTTCCAACACAAACAGTACATAAATACATGATCAAAATATGGAATATTTCAACATACCACCCAGACAGAAGCACAGCAGCTGGAGCAAATGGCTCTCCAAAGCATTTCACATCATGAAGAATGCTTCCAGGGAGGTGGGTGGGTTGGGGTGGTCCTTCATGATATGAAAAACATTGGGAGTCATTTGGTTCTGTCCCTTGGGCTCAGTGTCTGATGTGAAATGCTCACATTTTGATCAATTAATAAATAAAGAATTTATGTACTGATGTTAAATGTGTTGGAAGCAGTGTGTGTGTGTGTGTGTGTGTGTGTAGCGCGCGCATGAGCATTTTTGTTGCTCTTTCTGGTAATGTGGGTATGTCAGATGAGGAGCGACACGTGATTACATGCCCTTTAGAAGCCCCAATTTGCTCTGCAGTACAACTGCTCTAATGTTAATGAATACTTTTTAAATCTGAAATAAAGTATACAAGAAAAAAAAAAGGACAAAGAGTGGAACAGACCACTCAATGGTTCGACAAAAGCCCCCTCACAAAAATATCACAGCTGGTATCAGCAGAACTCAACTCGACTACATTCCAAAACCCTTCAATGTAAAGCCATTCCATTCTCTCCTCCCAACATGGCTTTTTGGCCTCCGTCACTTCCTTGCACCCCCTTAAGGCAATCTTACTAGTTTCCTCAACCCTATCCGCCACTTACCCCCCTCCCGGTGTCTCGCTAGTGGGGATCCACACAGGATGGGATCAGAGGGTACTGGCACCATCATGAATGGTGGACAGTAATCATAAGTTTTCTCCCCCACCCACTGGCCACCCGACATGACAGCACCCATGCAGAGGAGGGAAGCTCCCCACCTACCGTAAGGGCCAATAGTGTGGTGGAAACTGGCATCCATCCCTCCTTGGCTGGGAGCACAGCCATGCAGCAGAACTTCTCAAGGCCGCCTTACTAGCTTCTGAGTCTGCCCCTGAACTCTGGTCACCAGCATGGCAGCATTTTGCACTACTCACGGGGCCTCTCTCAAGCCATTTCGTTCTTCATAACACGTTAGAAAACTGATGCGTTGTCCCATGCGGTTGATTTAAAGTTTATTCAAGAACTGTAATGGCTGGCCCAGTGGCATGAATGTCTGAGGTGCTGGTACCTCACCTGCTGCCACGCCAATAACCTGGGTTCAGGAATGGACCAGAGTCACATGAGGGGTCAGCCAGGGGAAAGAGCCTTGAGCATCCCAAAGGATGCTCTCGTCCTCCGGGGAGGGATGATGATGGGACTCTGCAGCGATACTGCCACTGGGTGACCAGAGGTGGTAACGCAAGAGGAGTGATACAAAGGAGGGGGGGGCTCCTGACTGGGATGCATGCCTTGCGTGCATCTGCTCAGTCCACACCCACGGGGTGCTTAAGAGAGGTGGGAAAATGCAGAGGCCAACCAACTGCCAACAGGGCTGCCTGTTGCCACACATCTACTACCTAGCCTCCTCCCTGGCTTGGGGAACTCAGGAGGCCCCACCATGAGGGTGGAATGCATGGGCCAGTGGGACGCAAGTTCCAGAGACGACATGTAACAGGGCTGGGGGGGTACAGCCAACTGAGGGGGGGGGAGGAAAAAAAAAACTGAGGTCACAAACACTCTCCTTGTAATGACAGAACCATTTCCACAGCAACAGACAATGTCACAAAGATAAGATAATGACATTCTCTGGAATAAGCCGCAGCTGTAAGTGAACTGTGGGGGAGAGGGAGCAAAAGATCCTGCTTTCATGTAACTGTCCTTCGCTATGGCAGATCAGCAGCACAATGCGCTGCTGTACTGATGACCTGGGTTCCGTGTGCACCCATGTCAGGGGCAGGCCATGGCAGAGACAGCTGCCGCTCAGCAGTGCATCTCAGCCAGGGAGGGTTGGTGGCAGATTTCAGCACCACCTCTGGGAAGAGCCTGGAAGCTCATCCCATCCTCCCCCTCCACTGTGTGAGAAGGAAACACCTGGGAAGAAATTCATGCAGCATGAGCCATCTGAATGATGGCGACTGGCACGGCCATGCCTTGCTTCATGTATATCCCACGTATATATGGGAAGGTGCACAAAGGAAGACCCGAAGGATTCTCTGGTGGAACAGGAATGCATTCCGACAACAGTCCCAATGATATGAAGCAGTCATGACATGTGATGCTTACAAGGCATATCTGCAAGGCAGATACACCCACACCGAGTTTAAAAAAAGGCCAACTAAACATTTAAAATGGATAGAAAGAACGCTGGAAGCCGACTGGTGGGGCATCAGATACATCCATAATGCTATCACAGCACAATCTCACAGACTAAACTCGTGCCCCAAAAAAACAGCTTTATGACCATAGTCACACAAACAGATCCAGGTTATAGTCACAATGAAGAACTTCAGGGTGTCTGTCACATTATAATGTAACCTACTGGGTGGTTGTAGGCATTCGACCTGTGGTCTCATGCTATAAGGCACCCTAGGTGTAATTTTATGCCAGCATGACAACCTCTAGCCTGCAGTACTGTTAGATAATAGAATGTGGACCACTGATAAAAAAAAAAAAATCAACTGTTTAAAACAATTTCGGGTGCATAGCAACTGGTGATTATGTTGCTCCAGATCTTGAAGCTGTGGCCACAACTTTTTTTTTTTTTTTTTATTAAAGTGAACATCTACACAGTCCAAAGTGGAATCATACATTTTACACAACACCATGACATTTTTGTCAAGCTATAGGACATCATCAACAAATCTGTTCAAGAAGTCCTTCACTGGAAATGCACTTCTGTTTGACGGGAACTGCACTACAGCACCTGCCTCTCTTGGCTAAAAACTATGTCCTATGAACTTTAACTTGGCTAAAAAAACCTGAGTGTGAGAGATCCAGAATTCAATTTTTTAATTGGTGCTGTAGCTCCTAGCAGCTGTTTTGTTAACCCCTTGCTTCACATTAGGACAGCAATAAAAAACTTCAAACACCAGGTCGAGTACGTTCCCAGATCAAAGCTCGGCCCTCTCTTCCTAAAAGCTGATACAGCGTTGTCTTGAGGTGAACAAAAGAGGCATGCATGTCAAGGGGTGCAGGGTTTGACTGCCAGCTCTGTTACTGCCTCAATGTATGGGTGTCACTTGATGTCCTTGAAGTTCCATCTCCCCCCCTCCCGCGTAAAATTGGTCATATGAAGGATCTCAGTGTAAGTGAGATGTGGCATCTCCATTTGGAATGCAGTTTGGTCCAATGATGTGCAATTTGTTGTAAGGGAGTTGAAAACTAGGCTTGCAACACAAGCAAGAGCAGTGATTAGCAGCTGCGGATGTCTCTTCCCATTTTAGCTGCCTGTTACCACTTTGGTTTGTCTCCCAAGCCTCGCTTTCAGTCCACCTGTAACTAAGTGCTATAAGAACAAAGTCCAGTGAATCATGGGATGAGTCAGACTATCACCACACCTTCACCTGTGTAACCCTGAACAAGTCACCTGCCCTCCCTGTGCTTCAGTCCCCCCCCAGCAGTAAAACTGGGTACAAACAGGACTCCATGGAAAATGAGATGTTATCTCACAGCTTATTGACCCAGGATAGTCCAGCTGAGACACAAGTACAGCTGGGATGTCAGAGTTAAACACATGCTTTAAAAAAAAAAAAAAAAAAATTGGGTCAGATTTTCAAAGCATGTGGACATGCAATTAGGTTGCTCCCTTAAATTGTAAAATGCTATTTTTATTTTTCAGAAAACTTCCTGTCCAGAATTTGTAGTACCCTCCTCAGAATGTACAAGTTATAAACTCTGGTGATGTCCCTAAGGATGCCAAACAAACATTTTCCAGTCAAGAAAAGCATTACAAAATATACTGGAGCAACCAGCCGGCATTCGCAAATCTTTCTTTTATCCCCCTCCACCTCGACTGCCACTGAGCCAGCTTCCCACTTGGGTACTGGATCAAGACCCTAGATACCACCATTAAATCCCATGCTAGGCAACTCTTGACTCCCCCAATCCCATGCTAGGCAACTTTGTGACTTCCCCCACACAGAAGAGTCTACATCACACCAGTGTCCAGGGAGAAGAAGGGATGGATCCTCCAAGGGCCACCATCCAGTTTTGTGAGTGTTGGCTCTAAATACATACCACCCTGCCACCAAGGGCAGCCTTTTCTTCTTTTTACACTCTCCCATGTCTCTGCTGGAGCTGGTTAGTTGGGCAAAGGGGTGATTCTGTGTTCTCCCATGATATCCAAGCTCCCTCGCTGGTCAAAGGAGTACAGAGCAGTGAGACGAGCGCTCCCAAAGGTGACACACCTATGGCTCATCTCAGCTGAGGCAGGAGTTGGGGCCACTATATGAACCCCCTGAATGCGTGCATGTTGCACTCTGCCAGTAACACTGAGCAGGGCACGTGTAAATGATAGGAAATTGTGACCTTCTGTATTCAATCTAATTTTGTAAGTTGTTTAACAGACAAATAATCCTTACAACTGATTAGCTAACATTTTATAAATATTTATCCAGAGAATTAACTCTGATTAAAAAGAAACTTTTTTTTTCTAAACTAGTCCACATTTTGTCACATACTCTAAGGGTACTTTTTTTTTTTTTTTTTTTTTTTAAGGGAGTCTTGAGTTTCCATACCACTATCACCCCAGCTAGCTGTCAATTTTGATAATGATTAGCAGGGGCTCCCCAAGGCTCCCCGATAATGTCCTGTAAATGCCATGGTAATTTTCCTCCCATTTCCTCTAAACTGAATTACTTCCTATGGCAATCACATAGCATCTATCCTTGATGGGAGTTTACGACTGTTGCTCACAGACAGCTTATCTTTCCTAGAACATACAGGAGTTTCTTGTAGACAGTGGGACTTTGGGAATGGCTAAGTACAGCCGGGGAAAATCAAGATACATTTAATCTGAAGGCTTCAGATTCTAGTAAAATTAGAGCCTCACTCACAGAAGTCTCCTTTTTCTTTGGCGGGCTTCTAATTTAGAAATGAAACCATGTATGAAACCTTTTTTTTTCTTATTTCTTACATCAGGTGCCATCTGTCAGAGCTGGGGGGAACCACCATTGGTCCCATTTTCATATTCTGAAATCTGGTACTTCCTTTCACATAAGTGGACTGCTGCAGCCTGCAGATATCCAGGTGTACAAGGGCTGTTCTTGCTTGGTAGCATGGTTTCTGCTCAATTTGGAACTTGTGTGATCATAAGTCGAATGCAAACATGGGCCAGGTCTAATGAGGCCTCTCTTCAGAGTTTGAAACCAAAATGAAAGCAGCTTGAATTTAAACAGGAGAGTCTGAAAATCAGGAGTAAAACTGTCAATGATACAAGATTCCCTCCCTTTACCCCACCGTGGACTGAAGTAAAAAGGACACTCAAACTCTGAATCTGATCCAAATTCTTCTGGAACATCTTGGCTGGGTCTGGGGATTCCAGAGTGGCACTCTCAGCAAGTTAATCTTTACATATGTGGGGATTCGTCAAACAATTTTTGTTCTTCATGCCCATGCGGACAAAACACACAAAAAAAAAAAACAGATGGCGTCAGTGGATTCCATGTACTGTAAGTGTGAACCCCTCTCCCGTGCTGTATGCTGTATACAATGCAGTTCAGAGATGGCTTCAGTCCTCTTCTCCAGTGATGAAGAGTCTAATTTCTGGCAGCAATAATTACAGACAAGGCTACGCCTCCTATTGCCACCACTGTCGCACCAAACAACCACTTCCAGGAAATGTTCTAATAAAGAAGGGGGGAAAAGAACAATTTAAATATGCAGCAGTGGTTCTGTTAAAATGCAACAGCCTTTTTCATAGGAACTATTTTAAATAACAGAAGGACGTGGCACTGGCAAAGCGTGTTATGGTAACCAATGGTACCAGTAGAGCTCACTGTGGTACTGTGAACCGGTGGTGCCTGCTCAGTTTGCTGTGGTGTCTTGTGGACCAGTGGCACTGGCAGAACTTGTGGTACCAAGAGAACAAGTGGTACCAGCAAAGGTCATTGTGGTACCCCGTAAACCAATGGTACCAATAGAGCTCGCCATCACATCCTGTGGACAAGTGGCACCCGTCAGAGCTCGTTGTGGTACCACATGGACCAGGGGCACCGGCAGAGCTCATTGTGGTGCCAAGTGGACCAGTGGCACTGGCAGAGCTCCCTGTGGTACCCCGTGGACCAGTGGCACTGGCAGAGCTCATTTTGGTACCCTGTGGACCAGTGGCACCAACAGAGCTCCCCATGGTACCCCGTGGACCAGTGGCACCGGCAGAGCTCCTTGTGGTACACTGTGGACCAGTGGCACCAGCAGAGCTCCTTGTGGTACACTGTGGACCAGTGGCACTGGCAGAGCTCATTTTGGTACCCAGTGGACCAGTGGCACCGGCAGAGCTCATTTTGGTACCCAGTGGACCAGTGGCACCAACAGAGCTCCCCATGGTACCCACTGGACCAGTGGCACCGGCAGAGCTCCTTGTGGTACACTGTGGACCAGTGGCACCGGCAGAGCTTGTTGTGGTACCCCATGGGCCACTGGCAGAGCTTGTTGTGGTACCCCACGGACCAGTGGCACTGGCAGAGCATGTTGTGATAACCCATGGACCAGTGGCACTGGCAGAGCTTGTTGTGGTACCTCGTGAACCAGTGGCACTGGCAGAGCTTGCTGTGGTACCTCGTGGACCTTACTTGTGCCATTAGAGACTGCGCCTCTGTTTCACCATTTAAATCCAGGCTACGCATCCATATCTATCTATCTCTCTCTCCCTCTCTCTCTCTCTGCAGCCTTATTTAGTTTACTCTGTTATAATGGAAATAAATCTTCTTGCCTTGTAATTGTAATCTGACTATGTAAACTGTTTACTGCACCCTCTATTTTGGTCTGCTCTAGTATAATGTAAATTTGTATTGAGTTTTCTGTAGCTTGAACTGTATGTTCAGTGTACTCTGTGTATTCAGTGAGTATGTAATCTATATTGTGACCCTATGTATTAATATTGTTCCTGGCCCTGGATCCTCTGAAAATAGGCACCTGCCTAAAGGATTCTCTGTGAAATAAATAATGCGGTGAGTGCAGCCATCTGGCCGGCCTGGCATGTGGCATACAAACAGCATGTGTGGCAGGAGCAAGCTCTCTGGACAGCCCCAGGGGTCAATGTGGCGCCAGAGCTTGCCATCTACCCTCCTCAGGCCACAGGAGTCCCGCGAGTACTGCGGACTCCAAAAGGAAGGGTACAGTCTGCCTGGCAAAAGCTCAGTCTGAAACACCCTCAAGGCATTCAGGACCACTTGCATCTCGAGAATGTTGATGTGGAGCTGTTGCTCGTCTGGAGACCACGTCCCTTGGCTCTGTCCATCTCCCAGATGAGCGCCCCAACCAAGACAGGAGGCATCCATCATTAGTATCAGTGCAGGGGGGCTCCTGACAAAAAGGGACCCCTCGATCCTGGCTGGAGGGGTCCAACCTCCAAGAAATTCTCCTTCTTACTGGGTCAGAGATCCTGACCGGCCAGTCCAGATCATCTGACCTCTGGTTCCACTGCACCAGGCATCCATTGTGGGACTCTCATGTGGAGACGGGCCAAAGAACATTGGGACTGGCCGCCACCATGTGCCCCAGAAGTCTGAGGATGGTCCTGGCTGGGACCTGTGAAGCCACAGATACCGTCCAGGCTACGTTCCTTAGACGATCCCCCTGTCCTACGGGAGGAAGGCCATGCCCTGAACTGTCTCGAGGACCGCTCCAATGAATGGAGTTGCTGACTGGGCTCTGGGGAAGACTCTGGAAGACTCAGGGTGATCCCCAACTCTTGGAAGAGTGTAAAGCCGTCTTCGAGAGTGTGAAGTAGCTAAGCCCTGGAAGGTGCTGCCAGGAGCCAGTCATCTAGGTAGGGGAAGACGTAATGGCCCTGGCATCTGAGAGTCGCAGCCAGCACTGCTAGGCACTTGGTGAAGACTAGAGGGCGGAGGATAGACCAAACGGTAAGGCTCAGAACTGATAATGTCTCCCCTGGAAGTGGAACCTCAGGAACTTCTGATGGGGAGGAAGAAGACCCTTATGTGCATACAGGGGTCCTGCTTATCCAGGTAGCACAGCCAGTCCTCTTGGTGCAAGAGGGGAATGAGGCCTGGCAGAGTGATCATCCTGAACCTTTTGTACTCTATGAAAAGATTCAGGGAACTGAGGTCCAGGATGGGCAGAAGATCCCCGGTCTTTTTTGGAACCAGGAAAAAATGGGAAAAATAGCCCAGTCCCTGTTGTTCCCGTTGGACCGGCTCTATCACCTGTTTCAGCAAAAGAGCCTGAATCTCTCCTCCTATCAGAGGAATGTGCAAAGGAAGATAACGGGAGGACCCTGGTGGTTTTTCTGGAAGGATCTGGATGAATTCGAGAGTATGTCCTCTCCTTATTAGATCTAGAACCCAGAGGTCTGATGTGATGTTGCTCCATCCCTCCTGATGGAGGGAGAAGTGACCCCCTACTGCCTCCCCCATCGCCTCCGCTGGAGGAGGGTGGGGGCCAGACAGTGAGTCATTGGGTAGATCCAGGAACTGGCTGGGAGGACTTGGGGCCTCTAGAGGTTGAGCTCCCAGAAATTTGGGTTGTAACCTCTCTCTTAAAGCCACCTCTTTGCTGAAATTGGCCACAGGTATTCTGCCATGAAATCTTACGAAATGGCCGTTTGCGGAAAGGTTTCTGGTCCCCCTTATACAGCTTTCGGACAGAAAAGATAGACTTCCCGGAATCCTGGAGGCGAGAGATGAGTTTCTCCTTCTCCTCCCCAAAAAAGGACAGAACCTTGGAATGGAAGGTTCAAGATTCCGGACTGCAGATCCTGGGAGAATCCTGAGACTCTGAGCCAGGCATGGCGCTGAAGGCAAATGCTGGATGCCACTGCCCTCGAGGCCGTATCTGCAGTATCGTACGAGGCTCTCAAAAGATGAGTGCCTACACTTGAACCAGACTTCAAAATGTCCAGAAGTTCGGTCTTTTGTGCAGTGCCTGGTAAGGGCTGAACCACTTCTAGGCCCTTCTCCCACAACGCATTCTGGTACTGGACCATATGCGTGAGGAAGTTCAGAGAACGGATGGAGGAAGAATAAACCTTCTTGCCCACCTGATTCAGGAATCTGGACTCAACATCAGGAGGTTGGGAGCTGAGGTGTTTAGGCTTTTTAGATTCATCATGGCCAGCCATAATCCCCATACAGTCCACCTGAGGGTGTTCCACCAGAAAAGGCTCCTCTCTCGGGGCTCGATACAGCCAATCCGATTTCTTGGGAACTTCCAGGGTAGTAAAGGGATGCTTCCAAGTAATCCTGGAAGGTAAAGACAAGAGGAGGAATTCTCAAAGACTTTGGCTCCTTCTGCCTCAGGTATTTTGCCTACCTCCGGTGCCCCAGACCTAAGTCCTCCGTCTCCCATCCGTTGGAGGACTGGATGTGCCTCATGACGTCCATGAACATCGGATCATCAGGAGGAGATCTTGGAGTGTCCTTCTCACTGGGGGATACTGGCCTTTCCCGTGAGAGAGAACAGTCGGACCCAGAGGAACTGGGATGCAAACAGTGGCCTTCAGAGGAAGAGGAGGTTGATCTTGAACGCGTGGGGGGGGGTTCTGCTCCATTCATAAGAGTGTTGCCTACAAGCAGATCAAAGCTGGCTATCGGAGCGACGATGGCTGTGGGACTGGTGATGGCTGGTCGAGCGCAGAGGACAGCTTTCAGACCAGCATTGGCTATGGGACGGTCTCCTGCTGGGGGAGCAACAGTGGGTGGTGCTACTAGACCTGGAGTGTTGTCGGTGCAGACGTTCCTTGTATAAAGTCCGGCCACAGGTATCCGCTAGAGTATGTGACCAAGACTTGTGTTTTGGTACTGGAGAGGAACTTTTAGGCACGGGAGAAGACAGCTTTTTGACCCGGCCTCTGTCCCTCACTTCCTCCGGAGTCGAAGTTGGGTCCGGCTGCGGTGGGAGTACATCCTTCTTAATCTGACCCCACCAGAACTGGAAAACTTATGTGAGCTCCTCCTTGGTAAACCAGATGGGGGCAGACCCCGCCGGAAGGCTGGGTTTGTCCGGCATGTGAGGGGCTATAGGTGTGGATGGAAGGTCAGGTAAGTCCCTGAGAGAGGAATCATCTTCCCGATCGTCAGGAGTAGAGGCCCTATGAACCAGCGAACGTTTGTCAACCTGAGATGCCTTAGCCGACGTCAGTTATTTTTCTTGCGCCATTGACGGTTTGGTGCCGTCCGGCTTACAAACTGTCATCGGCTTCAGTGTGGAAGTCTGAGCTGTAGCGGGGCGGTGAGCCGATGCTGGCTTTGAACCTGGGTCCTGCTCCCTGTGTTCAGAGGCCTTGCTCGGAGCCCCGGGAATGACCAAAGTCGGGATTTTCCTCTGCAGGGCTTAAGCCCCTGAAGAGGGGCCAAAGGTCCTGACTCCCGAGGTGGAGGGTGGCCGCAAGGGTGCTGCCTTCACTTTTGTGGTGGAAGAGGTCAGCAAGGAGACTGAGCCCTGACTACCGCTGCCTGACGTTGGTGGCTTGGTGGGCGTGGTAGTATCTTGCCACCCTGTGGAGTGCAGGGAGTGGCGGGAATGATCTGAACCGCTTGACCCCAAGGAGGACTTTTTCTTATGAGGCGACCAGGAGCACAAAACACCCCTTTGACTGGCCCCGGTCCTTTTCGTGGGACTTATATTGGTCCGAGTCCAGTTTCTTTTCTTTGTGTTTGGAGGACCAGGAGGAGGAAGAGGACTTCTCGGGTGGAAAGCGTTGCATCACAGCCACCTGTTCCAGAATATGGGCCCTAAGAGCCTTAAGGTGGTGAATTCTGGTCCTGCCTGTAAAGTCGCTGCAAACTGGGCAGGCCTTGGTGTCGTGGTCTGGCCCAAGGCAAAAGACGCAGGACTCATGGGTGTCCTTCACCGGGATCTGGCGAACACAGGCGCACGCTGTCCTATTTTTCGGATGAGGAGGCTGTCATGGCATATATAGAGAATTGTGACTTCACAATAGCAACATGAACAGCTAAAATTAGAGAGAAAAAGATTTAATGAAAATGTCTTCCATGATTAAAAAAATGGAGGTCCTGAAGTCATTTTTTTTGTGTGCATTTGTGTGCCCCACTACCTGGGGCTTTGTGGTGGGCATACCCGCCAATCCGGTTCCCCACCTGGGGCTCCTTTACTGGTGGCAATGTTTTTTGTTTTTTTCCTCATTGTCTTTTTTTTTTTTTGGGTGCCCCCCCGTGCAATGAAACCAATGGTCAAACAGCGCACAGTTCTGCACGCCAGGCATCCACTCTGCCTCCCGGTGTGCGGGACCAGCGTGCCAACACCCAGCCAACTGCTAGGTGTCAGGCAAACACCGGTCACCGATCCCACCCCTCCCTGGGAGAGGAGAGCAGTCCTCTAGACGCTCGAGCCTCTCCCTCCTACGCTGACCCCTGGAGAACCGCTCGCACCATGAACATGGGTTGCCGGAGTGGCAGGAGGTAAGGCATCAATGCCTCAGCCCTCCACGCCACTGGGCTGGCCTGAAGTCACATTTTGGGGAAATTTTGTGTAACCAAATTCCAATACTGCCAGTGGTGAATTTTCTGCTGGAAAGTACAAAATGTATTTATACAAACATTCACTGGAACCAAGAATATTAAGGCCTTGTTCTTTGGGGAAAATAAATGCTGAATGAAAAAACATGCATACATTAGCCAAATAAAATAAAAAGATGCCATTTCTGTGATGAAACTTTTTAAATACATTTATGCCCCTCTTCTCTTGTTACGTTGGAAGGAGCCCCAGCCCCAAACCCGCTCCAGCGTCCACCAGCTGACACCGACCTTCTCCCAGAATTTGCCCCCCACCTGGGTTGGTGGGGGTACCCCAAGCCCCCTCCGGAGACCAGATCCTGTTCTGGTCGGGGAGCAGGACCTGCAAGCTCCTCCTTCATCCAGCCGGAGATCTTTATCACGTTCTTCCTCATTCAGAGTTAGGGCGTGCAATGATGCCAAGGACAGTGCCGTGCACATTCCCATGTGCTTCCAGTCGGGCGTCTGCCCTGACTGCCCATCACAGGCAGCGGTGTGCCAGCCTCTGCTAGGGGCTAGGCAAGCACCGACCACTGCTCACCCTCCTCCCCAGAGGAGGAGACCTGTCTCTGGGACACTCAATCGTCCTCCTCCCCGGCGTGGCAGGACGCAAGGCAGGATGCTTCAGCCCTCCACATCACGGGCCGGCCATGAAACTTTTTTTTAATTAATGCAGCTAAGAAAAATCAAGCAGGTTTCTTGAAAAAGCGCGCACACATGAAAACGCTGAGACACACGTCTGTTGTGCTTGCTGTCTGCTGAATTTATGGCTGCATTAAAGGAAATTTCCCAATATAAAAGTACTGGGCTTCACAGCCCAATACCTTATGCCAGTGAGAGCTCATTAGTGTGAATATTTTAATTTAAAAGTGACTCCGTTTACAATGGGAAGGGATCGTAACTGGTGCTGAATCCATGGCCAGTCGATCCAGGACCCTATTAGTTGACTGACTGCTTTAAATTTTCCTGTACAAGTGCATAAAGTTACTAAAAAACAGCATTTTAAAAGTTCCCATTGACTTGTATGGGGCTCGCCCCTGTGCTCTCCCTGGCCACACGTCACAAAATCTGAGAGCACGGGGGTGAAGCAGAGCAGAGGCATCAGGAAGCCGGAAGGGACTGACTGGCCATGGGTTTGGCACCAGTTAAGATCCCTTCCCATTATAAACAGAGTCGCTTTTAAATTAAAATATTCGTGCCATAAGCTCTCACTGGCATAAGGTATTGGGCTATGAAGCCTAATACCTTTTATCAGCAGGTCAGAATTTCACTTTAATTAATAGAAGTTTTGTCACAGAAACAGTACATCTTTTTGTTTTATTTGGCAAGTGTGTGTGAGGATTTTCCTTTCGACATCGATTCCGATTACTGATGCTCCACCCTGGACCCTTGTGCTGCCATTTCCTTTCTGGCAAATAAATATACTTGGGGGTGTGGCTATAACAAAAAGGAACATTTGGTTGCCTACCCAGGATGACCCTCCCTCAGGCTTTGCAGGAGCGCTACCAGTGTTTCCAAGCATTTTCTTATACATGGCAGTTTCAACATTCTTCTGCTCCGTGTGTTTCTTGACCAGCTTCGATAGCTCTGCATGGATTGTCTGCAAGTAAAGAACAAGTTAGAACCAAACTGCTGGAGTGTGATACCGAACAAAAGACGCATCACACAACAAGGATGTTTCGCGTGTGCAGTGCCTGCCGTAGTGAGCTGTATCATCCTGCTTGCCGTGGGGCTTTTCAAAGCAGAAAAACCCGAGGAACAAGGAAAATGTGATATAAAAAGAAAACGGGTACCTGGCACACACTCCTTCGGCGTAGTGGAGGACTAAGAACCCCACTAGCAGTTCAGTGTACTGCTACACAGCCTACCCCACTGTGGTATGGGGGCAGTCAATAGATGCACGTGCTGTGCTACTGTACTGTGGCGAGTGTAGTGGGGACAAAGCGGCACGCCTCATTACCCGCTACCCAGTTTTAAATTTCAAAATAAAAATGGGGGACATTCCTAACAAAATCAAGAGAGTGTGTGTGTGTGTGTGTGTGTGTGTGTGTGTATATTATTCCCCCCATCCCTGTAAATGGGTAGCCAAAGCAATGGACTGCAGCATGCCAACAACGCAGTAATGCCTACGGTGGGGTCCCTAGTCCTCCATATACGCCCACTTCTCCTAACACACTGCATGTAGCCAATGAATATGCATATAGTGATCAAATACCGAAAACAATTTATACTGTAATTACTGGTGCAGTGTTTATCAACTTGCAAACCACGTCCGTCAAAACCCATAACAAGCTTAAAGCAGCAGTACTAGCTGGCTAGGGAGTGTTCACCACTTCCTAGATTTTTGCACTGCCTGGTAGTTTAAACTTTCAGATTTAACTTTTGCTGTCTACTACTGCTCTCTCATAATTGGTTCTCTTCATTTTTAATACATTTATAATGTGTGGATCCACACTGGGCTGGCAGTATAGCCTGGATGTTAAGAGGACCGAGGTGTGAACAAGCTTGGTACATCCAGCAGACCAGAGTTTGATTCTCACAACCTCCACATGCATATAGTGTGACTCTGAGCAAGTCACTTAACCTCCCAGTATACCCAGGTCACCCCCTGAAAACAGGCACTTGTGCCTAGTGGGCCTTACCTGGTTACCAAAGACTAAAATAAAATAAATAGAAGAAAATATGGCAGCCCCCATACCATTTCCACCCTCTGTTTACATTGCTTGTCCTATAAATACAGGTTACTCACCTGATACAGGAGTTCTAGGAGTGGTATATGTTGTTCATCCACACTTACTGGCAGGTTCCTTGCCGCTTTAAATCTTGCTGGAAGGTCTTCAAGCTGGCTCCTCCCACCCACCCGGGTGGTAAAACTCACGGCTCGGCCCCATGACGCCAGATCTAGCCCGCTGGAAGCCAGGTTGCGCGTCGAAGCCGGGGAGGTCGGGTGGGTTGTGTGGATGAACAACATATACCACTCCTAGAACTCCTGTTACAGGTGAGTAACCTGTATTTCTAGGGACATGGATATGTTGTTCAATCCACACTTACTGGCAGACTCCTAGCAGTTCTCCAGGAGGAGGGAGGCAAGACGCGCACCCCCTATACTTACTTGGGAAATAAGGACTGAAGAACCGAGGTCCCAAAACCAGCATCCTGGCGTGACTCAAGATCGATGTGGTAGTGGGTAATGAAGGTGCACGCCGACTTCCAGGTAGCAGCCCTGCATATTTCCTGGATATGGACGTACCTGGAAACAGCCACCGAAGCAGCGATATGGAGGGTAGAAAGAGCTCTTATTCCTTTGGGAGGCTCCATCCCCACCAACCTATAGCAGAGATCTATGCAGGAGGTGACCCACCTGCTTATCGTCCGCTTGGCTGCAGGTCTGCCAGGTGCGGCTTCAGCGTAGGTGACAAACAGCTGGTGAACCTCTCCCCGAACTTCAGCCATCTGCTCCTTATAATAAGAGAGCTCTTCTAGGGTCCAAAGTATGGAGCCTATGTTGGATCTCCGAGGTGTGACTGGGGTAGAACACGGCAGTCAACACCTAGTTAAGGTGAAACTCGACACCACCTTCGGAAGGAATTTGGTGGGCGCGGGACAACTTGTCCCTGTGGAAGACCAGATAAGGAGACTCGATGGAAAAGCGCCTGGAGCTCTCCCATCCTTCTGGCTGATGTGATAGCCACCAAGAAGGCGGTCTTCCACGACAGGTGAGAGATGTCACACCTGTGCATCGGTTTGAATGGCTTGTCCAGGAGCTTAGCTAATACCAGCAGTAGATCCCACGAAGGTGGAAATTCTCGCACCAGAGGGGATATGTGATCAAGGCCTTTGAAAAAGCACCCGACCACCTTCTCCTACGACACTGACTGCTTGCCGTCCCACGCCCGTTAAGCAGAGATGGCTGCCAGTTGCACCTTAAGGGTCGTCAACCGAAGCCCTAGCTGAGAAAGGGACCACAGGCAGTCCAGAATGCTAGCCAAAGAACAGGAGGAAGGGTCCAACCCTTTATCCTGATACCAAATGGAGAATCTCTTCCATTTGAAGGTATAGCATTTTCTGGTCGACTCCTTACGGGATGCCTCAACAACGTTGAGGACCTCGTCGGAAAGACCCAAGGCCTGGAACTCTAGCCGCTCAGGAACCAGGCCATTAAGTGCAGGGACTGAAGGTCCGGGTGGAGTACCTTCCCCTTGTTGACTGAGATCAGGTCCGGGGGGGCTGGAAGCCACCTCGGGAGCCTGGAGCTGAGGCTGAGGAGATCTGGATACCAGAACTGACAGGGCCAGTCTGGGGCTACCAGAATCACCTGTGCCTTGTCCCTCTTCACCTTGAGAAGCACCTTGTGGATCAAGGGAAATGGAGGGAAGGCGCAGAAGAGGCCCGGGGTCCAAGGCCTCGAGAAGGCATCCCCCTGAAGTGAGCCCTACTGAGGGGGGGCGGGCATGAAACAGTCTCAGCTTCGCATTCTCCCTGGAGGCAAACAGGTCCACTTGAGGGGTGCCCCAGTGGGAGAACAGATTTTGTACTACCCCTGGCAAGAGAGACCACCCATGAGATGCAGCACGTATCCAGCTGAGGGCATCGGGCAGAGTGTTGGAGGCTCCTGCCACATGGATGGCTAGGACATCCGCCTCCAGGCTGATCACGAGAGAACAAGTGCGGAGAGCCTCCTTGCACAGAGGCAAGGAGCGCATCCCACCCTGACGGTTTAGGTAGTACATGGTCGTGGTGTTGTCCGTCTGCACCTGGACCATTTGACCCCGTACAAACATAGCGAAGGCAGTGAGGGCTAGTCAGACCGCTCGAAGCTCCAGCAGGTTGATGTGGCAGAGACTCCTGAGGGGACCAGATACCGTGAGCTCTGAGCTCCCCCAGATGGGCACCCCAACCCATCAGAGAGGCGTCTGTCGTCAAGAGTGACCGTCGGCTTGGGGCGGACCAATGGGATACCCTCCTGCAGATGAGCTGGAACGAGCCACTACTGGAGGCCGTTCCACATCTCCTGGGTTACTGTCACTGGCTGGTCCAGAGGACTGGAGCGTGTTACCACTGGCGGGCCAGCTCCCATTGCAGGGGACGCATGTGCCAGCAGCCCCAATGGACCACGCTGGTGCAGGCCGCCATGAGGCCCAGAAGGTGCAGGAAGTCCCAGGTAGGGCGCAACTGCCCAACCAGAAATGACTAGGCAAAGGAGGAAAGGATCTCGGCCCTGTCCGCCGGGAGCCGTGCTCTGGTTCTGAGAGAGTCGAGCTCTGCCCCGATTAATTGAATCACCTACGATGGCACGAGTTCCGATTTGGCCTCGTTGATGAGGCCAATCTGAGAGCAGACCTGGAGGGCCAGATCTCTGGACCGCTCCACCTCCAACCTGGAGGGGGCTGCAATCAGCCAGTCGTCCAGGTAAGGGTACACCCGGACCCTTCGGCGCCGCAGGAATGCTGTCACCACTGCCATGCATTTGGTGAAGACCCTGGGAGCTGGAGAGAGGCCGAAGGGCATGGCCCGGAACTTGTAAAGGGATCCCTCTGCCCTGAAGCGGAGGAATCGCTGGTGAGACGGATGGATTGGGACATGAAAGAATGCATCATGGAGGTCCAGAGAACAGAACCACACGCCTCGTTCCAAGGATGGGATAATCTGAGCCAGAGTGACCATCCTAAAGGTACAAGACCTCAGGAACTTGTTCAGGACGTGTAGGTCTAGAATGGGGCGCCAGCCCCCCCCCCATCCGTTTTGGGACCAGGAAGTGTACCTGGACACAAACCCTGGGTCTGGAGGAGGATCCGCCACCTCCCTGATCACCTCCTTCTGGAGGAGCAGGGCAATGTTGGCTCGAAGAACCGAGAGAGAGGCTGCACAACCCGTAGCCCCCTCGTGGGGCGGCGGCTTGATAGGATGGGGACTGCTCAGATTCCAGAGGCAGACCCTGCCTACCACTTCACGCCCAGTGGTCCGTGGTGATATCGGACCAGGTGTAAGGAACTGGCGAGACGACCCTCCCCGGAGGGACCCAGGAGGGTGGCCGAGGTTGGGGCGGCACCCCTCAACCCGTCACTGGGCAAGCTTGGAGGAAGGGCGGCGAGGAGCCGCCTAGACCTTTCCTCCCAGCTTCCTGCTGGAGGAAACAGCGAGCTTGGCTCTGGGGTGCCAAGTGCGAGCCTGCTGGCCCTGATGCTGGTGTTGCTGGACCGGACGTGCCGCAGGGGCTGAAGGACGAAAGGGCTTACGCTGCTGCTGGCGGCCTTTGTCCTTCTGGGCAGACATAACAGAGTCCAAGGTGGCGCTGGACTTCTCGATCCGTTGCAGATGACCCTCCACCCTGGGACCAAACAAGTCGGTACCCAAGAAGAGAACGTCTCCCAGCTTGTGCTGGGTATCAGCCGTAAAGGTGGAGATCCACAGCCAAGCTCTGCGGCGCATGGCCACTGCGGCCGCTACTGACCGGGCACACGAGTCAGTGATGTCCAAGGAAGTTTGGAGCTACTGTTTGGCCACCGCCCTTCCCTGATCCCACACCTGCTTGACCGTCGTTTGAAGGTTAGCCGGGAGATGAGGAATCACCTCATCCAGGGAGCCCAAAAGGGCGTGTGAAAAGTGTGCCATCAGGACGGCCGAGCTAGCCTGACAAAGGCCTAAGGAGGAAGCAGCACAGACTTTCCGCCCGAAATAGTCCAATTTCTTGGACTCCTTATCGGGTGGCTTGTCCACATCCCAAGCATTCCCGGAACGCCGGAAAATGCTGTCGGTCACTAGCCCCTCCGCAGAGGGGTGCTCCGAAAAACTGGAGAGTGAACCGGTGGTAACAGCATACTTCCAAGCCATCCTGGCCGAAGGTGCTGGACAAGAAGCTGGCCGCTGCCATAGCTCCAGGGCCAGGCCAACAATGGCTTTGGCCACCGGGAAGGCCTCCGTAGGGGAATCCCCTCGGTCCAATATCTCCATGAGAGGATGCTTGGCCCGTTTTGAAATGGGTTTGAGCTTCATCCCAGTGGACTCTGAGATGAGTCGAAGCATTCCAAGGAATGAGGATGGGCTCTCGTCCACCGACTGACCGCTAGTGGGCTCCAGGTCAAGCGGCCTGGAGAACAAGGAGTCGTCGTCAGACTCCGAGGAGTCTGCGAACAGCTGCCGAGTGCCTGAGCCACCCTCCACCTGCCAAGGTCGATCGGGAGTGAGGGTGACCGACAACCGATGGGGCAAGCCCTGACCCGACTGAGAATCCTTGGTTGGGGCCCCAGTTTTAGGTTGTGGAGGTGGGGGTTCCACCACAATGGGTGGCGCAGTCAGTTTTGGCTGAACAACCGGTGCCGGCTTTGGCTCCTTGACTACTACGAGGGGTTGTTTCGGCCGCTCTGGTGACAGCCACTTACTGGCCGGAGAAGGCGACGGGGTCGGCTTATTCCCGGCCAATAAGAGCTGCTGCCTTATTAGATCCTTGTAGTGCCGACGCAACTTGTGCCAGAGCCTATCCTCCGAAGAGGACGACGAGGATGAGCGGTGCCGCCGCTTTCCATGGTGCCGAGACCGAGACTGCCGATGTCGGCGGGACCGGCTGGACCTGGAAGAGGTCCGAGACCTTCGGGGATTCCGAGGGTGGGTCTGAGAGGGGGCGGGGGAAACCCGCTCCTCCCTCGGTTCAGGGACCTTAACCGGGGACTCGGGCACAGGAGGCACAGGCAAGTCCTCGGTTTCCACCGGGGGAACCGGTGAAGAAGGGTTGTCGGCTTCTCCAGTCGACAAACCGTCCGACGGGTCGAGAAAAATCTCGACTGCGTCGACGGTTGTCTTGGCCGGCTGACCTGACGGGGACACCGTGAAGCCAGCAGCCTTAGCCGCAACCTTGACCGAAATGAAGTGTTGACTATCCGGGGAAGGGGACCTCTCCCGCTCCCACGAACACAGACGGTGGGACTTGCCTTTGTAGTCCTTCTTTTGGACAGAGAGGAATGTCCCAAAGGCCGTTCTCCTTTGGTGGAGAAGGATTGGCAAAGCTCCTGGAAAGAAGCTGTGTAGGAGGAGCCCAAGGAGAGCGGGATAAATGCCGTGACCGAAGATGATGATGCGGCCTGTGCCACCTCCTCCTCGAGGGCGATCATCTGCTCCAGCTGTTCAGCTGAGCCTGCAGCTGTGGACACCGCCCAATGGGCCTCCTTCAACTTGACCGGAGGATAACGTTTCTCGGGTCGCCCCAACAGCAATCGGGCAGCACAGTCCTCCAAGACTGAAGCCGAAAAGAATTTCCACAACTCACAAGCCTGTGAGACATGGCAGAGTCCAAGGCAATAAACGCACATGGAGTGTGGATCGGTTCAGGACATCTTCTGCCCACAGGGGCACCGACGAAATCCGGGAGTCGATTTGTCCATCGCAGCCACGAGGGAAAGAGAAGACCGAAGTCTTTTAAATTTACGAATAAGTTTTGGATTGACCGAAGAGGGTGGATCCAGGCCTAAAATGCAGAGCGCTAAGGAGGGAACCCGAGCTTCCAAGTGGTAAGGAAGATCTGGAGTCATGGGGCGGAGCCAAGAGTTTTACCACCCGGGTGGGTGGGAGGAGCCAGTTTGAAGACCTTCTGGCAAGATTTAAAGCGGCAAGGAACCTGCCGGTAAGTGTGGATTGAACAACATATCCACGTCCCTAGAAACACTCAGCATGCAAAGGAAGGGGTGGTGCATTCCGGTTACATGAGACAAAATAACCAATGAGGGAATGGCAGAACCCCTTTTCCCTCTGAATCCAATATGGCACTCCTGGCAAGGGTCTGTGCTAAACTGTCAGAGAAAAAAAAATAAACTATAAAGAAAACAAAAACCAATAAAAAACAGACTATTCAAGTTTTGTCAGTTGTGGGGCTCGTTTTTGACACAAGTACTGTAAAAAGAACATTTTTATTAACTTAAACTGCTGCTTTAAGTGATATCAACTGGTTACCCCCGTTATTACAGAGCTCTGTAATAACCAGGTAACCAGTCGATACTGGTAGAATGCTCTTTCATTCACATTCAAAACCTTTACAAAAGTTTGAGACTTACTTTTCAGAGATGAGTAACATTAGTAACAGTGATGAATAACATTATTTTCAAAACATACCAGATGACTTGGTATTCTGTGCATCACTAAACAGAATCCCATCCCCTGTGCTTGAGACAGTATGGCTGTTTGCCTCACCTCTCGCAAGTCTTAAGCTGCTCGCACGTCTCCAGGTGTTCGTAAGAAGGATTTTTATTAAAGAGACTCACTAAGTTAAATAAATTGAGCTATGCACCACATCTATTGGTGCCTTACCTCATTGAAATGCTGACTATGTATATTTGCCCCACACGTCTAGTACTTCAGACATGATTTCGCTCATAAAATTTCATATACAGATTCTGATGATCACTTCCCGGCCTTTTAGATCTGCCTGCTCTAGCCCTGTGCTCAGTCAAATGATGGCGTGAACCCAGGGAGGCGTTGAGCGAGACTCCATTATAGTCTATAGGGGCCAACTTTAACAACATCTTTAATATCACAGTGAACACTTGCTGATTAGTCAAGGGCACTGGGTAATCACCAAATGTTCACTGTGATATTAAAAATGTTGTTAAAGTTGCCCCCATAGACTATAATGGAGCTCGTCCCCACGCTCTCCCTGGGTTCACGTCATAATCTGGCTGAGCGAGAGGGCGGATCTAAAGGCTGGGAAGTGACTGTAACCCGGTTTATGAAATTTTACGAGTGAAATCACGTCTACAGTACTGGATATTTATGGGGCAAATATACACAGGCAGCATTTCGATGCGGTAAGGCACTGATACATTTGGTGCATAGGCTTACCTTAGTGAGTCTCTTTACTCAATTTATTGTTACAGAGCCTACTTTGCCACGCTTTCACTTGTGAGTTTTTTTATCAGTTTCTATGCCTCTTGCATTTGTGCTGGACATGGTCTGATGTTGCATGCATCTCCTTGTGCTGTTGTGGTTTCCCGTTTTGAGCTAGCACCATCTGTCTGCTTAGTGTGCAAGGGAGTGTGTGCCTTCTTCAAACAAATTTATTTTACCACAAGTATCATACCATTACTATTTAGAACCGTTTCACAGTGTTGACATTTTAATGCTTTAGTCCTTGTATTAATTAACGATCACCTTACAAACCTAGTTGTTCTGTGCTTTTAAACAAAACAGAATCTGGCAGTGTTGGTAAACACTGCAAACCAGCAAATTATATAAAATATGTGCAGATGTGTATCACTTTTTTCACACACACTCAGTGTGCGATGCATTTTTAAACCTCTTGAACTTTGCTCTCAGCATTTAAGTGGCATCACACTTTTCAGCTGTGTGAAAAACAACTTATAATACACATCTACTATCCAATACTTATTAAATGGGCAGACTAGGTGGGCCAAGCAGTCCTCATCTGCCATCAAAGTCTATGTTTCTATGTAAATGGGAAACACTTGGACAGAGAGCCAAAGGCAGAGCAAAGACCCCCCCCCCCAAAAAAAAAACAGTCCTCAACGTTTCATGCTTCAAGGCAGTTTAAGAGCCACTCTTGATGGCAAACAGTGTGGCACAAGACCAGTTCAGCAAGGTCGTTCATCGCTGAATAATGATCCCAGTACGACCCCTCACTTAAACAGTAACTAACAGAACAACTGTAGCTGAGCAAGTCTAAAAGTTGCTGTTTTATTGCTAGTTACTGAAAATGTAACAGTCTCCCAAAATCGTTACCCATTATATCGGACCACCTGAAGGTGCAGCAGAGGTGTGTTGCACTTCCGTGGTGGCGACCCGAGTTCAGGAGCAGACTTGGGGAGCCAGGATCAGTGTGTTCAGGCTAAGAGTGTTGTGGAGAGCAGAGTGCACCCACCAGGGGAGGGAGATGTTTGGGTTCTAGTATAGCAGCAGCCCCTCCCAGTGAATGTCAGGGAGCATGTTCCCCCGAGAGTGGTGAGATGCAACCACTGCTGCGACCGGGGCTCTCTGCAGGATTTTTCATTTGGGGGTCCGGGACTTTTTGGTTTTTTGTAATTATAGTTTATTGCTTTTAATAAAAACAATTACATATTATTTCTCCTGTTAGAGATCACAAGTACACAGACTAACATGTCATTAGGATACATCAAATGTAACAGTTAAACTTAGTCTAACCAGTTTGATTTTCGAATCGGGGGTATTACTCAACATGAAAGTCCCGATATGAGCTAAAGAATAAGCTGCACCCCACAAGTCTTATGAGTGGTGATCTCTATCAATTATATTAACCCCGGATTAGCTTACACAACAACCAGTGCTGTTATGACCCTCTCCCAAGCATAGGTAACCTTGTGGTAACAAACAGTGATCACTTCTCCAAAAAAAGCACCGCAAATACAACACAATAGAAGACAGCAGTCTGGGAGCCGTCCCGTGGCGCAGAGGATTGAGGCGCTGGACGCCACACCTCACCGGCGACCCAGGTTCGGGAGTGGACTTGGGTTTCGGGGGGTTGGCAGGGGGAAGCTGGCGTCCGCGACAGCTCGCCTTCTCTGGGGAGGTGGCGATCCACCTCGGGACGGTGACCTCTGGCGGAGGCTGGGGGCACAACAGTTCGTTGGCACCTCGGGGGTTCAACTGATCACGGGTGGAGGCCGGTGAACCAATCACCTCTAGGGGCTGCATCACTGGGGGGGGGGGAGAGGATGTTGCGGACGTCGGCGCCTGCGCCTTGACGGCATGGGCTAGCAATGTCCCCAAAGAACAGGGAAAAATCACCCTCCAGAGCCGGGCAGACGGAGCGCCGAACCCAGTCCTGATATGCTACTGACTGCCGCTGTCGTAGGAACCAGAGAAAACACTAAGGTACAGGGGTTTCGCCCCACCACGAACCCCGCCTGGGGGGGCAATCCATGGCAGGATGAGGGACCCCAGGCAGCAGGTAAGTCGGTGGTAGGGAGGGATTCCATTGGCGACTCCAGAAGGGGCGGCTCTGGTAGGGAGGGAAGGGGAGAAAAAATAAATTAAAAAAAAAATAAATAAATAAAGACAGCAGTCCGACTAACAGTATGATTAACAATATGAATAAAAAGATACATTCCCAATACACATGTGATTCAGTTTTTGATAAAAATATGTCAGCAAATAATATAACTTAAAATACTAGCATTCCTCTGCCTGTTTTTATCAAGAACTATAAATTCCATTGCTTACAGTATTTGAAACTTAAACATTTTATTGGCAGACATTCTTCACCACCCAGTAACATTAAACACCTCAAAATGTTCATTGATATTCCCTCCAGCTATGATATTAAACTTTTATTGGGTGAAGTAAAATATACTCCCCATTAGCAAATCCCACATCAGAGACTACAGAGAACTCAAGTGTCCTCTTCTGAATCAGATGAAGCAACTTGCCTGGCCCAGTCAAACTCTCTAGAAAGCGCTTCTGCTTTCTTATTGGCTTCATCAGGATCGGAACACTGGAACGTATGTCCCTCATATTGGATCCTCAGTCTCGCCGGCATTAAAAGTGAATTAGCAATTCCTAAACTGCGTAGCCACGCTCGGACCCCATCAAACCCTTTTCTTCATGCTCGTGTCGCAAAGGAAAGGTCCGGAAAAAGGTGGACTAAAGCACCCTGAAAAGAGACACAAGATGATTCCCTGGCGGCTTGCAGTATCCGGTCTCGTATTGCCGGACTAGAGGTAACTACTAGGACTGTACGAGGTGCATGTGTTTGGCTGAGGCTGACCTCGGGGAAACTCGATATGCTTTTAAAAAGCTTCTGATGGCTTCAGAATCAAGCTTTAGGGACTTTGGGAGCCATTCTTGTATAAAGTACAGTAGGTAATTTCCTTTGATGTTCTCCGGGAGTCCAACCACCTGAACATTTGAAGCCCGCTCTGCATTCTCTAGGGCCTCAAGACAGTACTTCATCTGTGCCATTTCTTGAGCAAACTTGCTAGATGTCGCCAGAGCTTTCGTTGCCATAGTTTCAGCACATGAGGCCGTCTTGGCCACTACATCAATTTTAGCCTCTTGCTCAGCAGATTTCGACAGCAGTGATTCCACCTTACTGTCACAGAAACATAGAAAACAAGACTTTGACGGCAGATGAGGACCACTTGGCCCACCCATTCTGCCTATTTCCCTTCCTATTGGATAAGCTGCAGATTCTAGTTAACCAACAGCCTACTTCCTGCAACCCCCACAACAACTGCCTTACGTCTGTCCCATGCATGTTTGAATTCCCCCACTGTTTTAGACCCAACAACCTCCCCAGGAAGGCGGTTCCATGCATCCACCACTCTCTCCGTGAAAAAAAAATGTCCTCACATTACCCCTGAGCCGTCCCACCTCTATCTTTAAAATTGTGCCCCCTTGTTCTTACACATCTCTTTTTCTGAAAGGTGCTACCCTCCTGGACTTCGTTGATTCCCTTGAGGTACTTGAAAGTTTCTATCATGTCTGTCGATTCTGTCGATGGCCTGTATAGAATTTTGCAAGGCCTGCCAAGGTGGCGCAGGCTCTGAAGCGCGTTTAGCAGCAGCAGGTTGGACCGTCTCCAGCTGTGAGTTTTTGGAAGCAGTCGCAGAAACCTTGTTAGTTCGTCCCATCTGCTGTTACAAGTTACACCAATTGACAGCTCTCGGTGCCCTGATACTGGATTTTCAATCAAATTAGGCACTTTCTGCAACTGGAGAGTAGTTAATATTTTATTGCTATATTTCAGAGAGCTCTCACTGCATGTGTCTACACAGTGGGTGTGCTCCACAGCGCACCCCCAGGGACTTTCTTTAAAAAAAAAAAAAAAAAACAAACAACTGAGGTCCACAGCCCAAAAGTGGCAGTCCTTGGTAAATTTCTGGGGGTCCCTATGTAAATGCATGCAAGCCACGCCCCTCGCGCTTGCAAGTTTGGTAATGTAAGAATCTGTAGAGCACTCCATTGGTTTCTATGGGACTGTGTCTTAAACTAGAATTTTTAATGTCTTTATTTATTCTCCTCCTAGGCCGGGCATCCTTCCGAGGTGCACGTACAGCGGGGACTGCTACTCACTGCCTGAACCCTGTAATCCAACTGGAAACTCCCCCGACAACTGGGCAACCCTAGTGCACTGGATCACCCCCCACCCCGGGCCAGGCCCGCTCACCCCCAGCGGCCTGTCTGAAATTAAAGAGGGGTTGCCGGGTCGGCCAGGAGTCCATCGGGGATCAGGCCGGCGGTGGGATGTGCGTCCTGCCTCTGGTGCTCCCATCATCTCCACAGTCCCAGGCGGGGTTTTTCATGATTGCTTCCCCCTCGGGAGTGCAGCGTGCAATGATATCCATGCACGGCTCATCTGTTGACGTCTGCCGCACTCCCACCCCCTCTCATTCTGGCTGGCATACCTGTGCTGCCCCCGATCTCCATCGGGGGTCGCTAGGATGCCCAGCAGCCCCAGAACCCTCCCCAGAGAGAGGAGAGCAGTCCTCCGGACGCTCAATCCTCTCCCTCCCCTGCCGAAGCCTGGCGGGCCAGGCTCGTTCCTGAACCCGGGTCGCCAGCATGATGTGAGGTGTGGCTTCCAGCGCCTCAACCCTCAGCGCCACCGGGCCAGCCCTCATGTCTTAATGTTTTTAAAGTTTAATTTGTTTGAATCCCCCCTCTAAAACAATAAAAATTCAAGTTTAAGACACCGCCCCACAGAAACCAATGGAGCGCGCCCCTGATTCTTACATTACAAGATGGGGGCAGCTCAGTCTACGGACTTGCGGGGCTAGGTGAATAAGCGTCTCGGGAACTTAAAAAAAAAAAAGAAACTCGAGTGTCCCAACACACAAAATGTGCATAAATGATGTGGGTACCCATGCCCGGAGAGCCCTGGCTGCGACGTCCTAGGCAGGCCAGAGACGTGGCTGAATGTCAGGGAAGGTAGGAGAGATTTAGAGGGGAAAGGAAAGACCTCCCACCCCAAAAAAAAAAATAATGTGCCTCGAGCCATCTAAATGAAGGTCGCCAGTGCCCTAGGGCCCTCTCTGTGTGGCTCCCCACTGGCTTCAACAGGTGGGGAAGGGGGCTATCGAGTCTGAGGGTGACTGCCAGTGGCCTGAACAGCAGGAACAGGAGGTGGTGGCTGAAGAGCTAAACAGCTGCACAGAAAAATGAAAAATATACATTAAAAAAAAAACTCATGAAGCTCATATGCCTATTCTCCTATGACTCCTGCCAACAACTGCACTCTAGACTTTGCTCAACATGTCCGGTGACCTCTGACCCCACCCAGCATGACACATCTTGCTGATGCAATGCAAATACCAGATAAGCCTGAACAAAAAACTTTCACTGGAATTATCCATCATAAATTCTTTGGAAGGCCACTATTCAGAGTTGAGTATAATAAGGACAATTTACTGAGAAATGATAAGACCAAATCAATACACATGGGCAGGGCTAACAGCACAGCAGCTGGGGAGTTGTTCATACAGGCAATCCAGGCTGCCTCTACAGCAACACTTTCAGCTAGTGCTCCAGGAAACGCAGGGGTGGGGGTGGAGACAGGAAAAGAAAAAAAAAAAAAAATCTATGGTCCCATGCAGATTTTTCTGTGTTCAATGCATTACTATTTGAACTACCATGACATGCGGTCACTCCAGTCTCCTCTCTTGTATGAATAATTTGTCTCGTCATATTATACTTGGTGGGAGGGGATGAATATGCTTCCTGGATGGCATGAGGTGGCCAGGATGGGGTAGAGACTGGTGTGAAGCAGAAATGTCTGGGAAAATTAAAACTATACACCATTTTTGCACTACAACCTTGTTTGTTGCGTCCCAAGTTGTATCGTGTGTTGCCCCAGTTGAACCCCGTTTGTTGCTCCACAGCTGTATGCCCCACCCCCAAAGCTGCATCCAGCACAGTATTCATTTGGATGGTGGCTTGCCTATATAGAGTGAAAAAAATCACATCAGAAAGTGGGGAAAATAGGGCCCCTATGGTGGGGCAAAATGCTGCCCCTCAAATAAACGTGTGCAGCTGGCCTTTCAGTGCACCAGTTGCATTTCTGCTTGCAAAGCCGGCGACCGGGTTTGAGAATGGACCAGGTCGTCAGAAGGCTGGCGGGGAGAGAAGGATGGAGCATCCCAAGGACTATTCTCCTTCTCTGGGAAGGGAGGGATGCAGCTGCATAGCCGGACCTGGCGGAGGCCGGGGGCACCGCAGCAGCCGACACCAGAATGTAGTTGGCGGGGCGGATGATGGCTGTCATTGCACGTCCCCACCCCCCGCATACAGGGGAGAAAATACAGCTGCCCGCCACCTAGATGAAGCCTGCCCCTCCGCTCCAATGAGCTCCTAGGCCGGCTCCCTGACCTCTTCCGTCATTGCGGCACTTGGGCCTGGTGCCGCAACCCCCACCCTGGGGGGGAGCCAGGGGGTACTGGGAGTTGCGGCTAATGGAGGGGAGGGGTCCATGACCAAGGCTGAGGCAACGGCGGCAGGGGGCACGCAAAAAGTATAATAAATAAAAAAAATAAATAAATGTATGTACCAGGACTTGCATGGGGTATGCATTCCTACACCCTCTGTGCAAAGGTAGCATGCTGCATGATCTGGGCTCGAGAAAAGACAGAAGGGGGTGTGGTAGGTTCCAGCATGTACCAGGCAACCCCCCCCCCAAAAAAAAGATCAGAATGCACAAATGTGAAACCTAGCTTTCACAAATACTTATGGATGTCTGCAGTATCTGGGAGTTACAGAGAGAAATCCTACAGTAACGTCGCAACAAAATCATGTTTCACCTGAAAAGAAACATGTTGCTTTTGGGGGGGAGGGGGGTAACAAAAGTGGAAACCATGTATACTTTAGGAAGATTGGCTGACACCCCCCCCCCACCACCACCACCACCACCTGGTAGGCACATGGGAAGTGTACAGAATTCATCAAAGAACCTAGCAAAACACCAACAGTGGTCGACAGTCATCAAGGTATCCTGAGGGCAAGGGAACACTCCAGTCTCCTGCCCGACATTAAAATTTTTTTATTTTTTTTTGTTACACGAGATACAGGATCTCATGTGACCTGCACATATCAGTTGCATCACCAAGACATACACATATACACACACACACACACACACACACACACAGAAAACTGGTCATAAAATGAGGTTCCTGCCACAAAACATGTGTCGCTGAAGAATTTCCAATGTTTTTTAATTCAGTTTTCTCCAAAACGCTCATACTAGGAAGTGTTGGGGTCGATTAGGTGGTTAGTCCATAATGCTCCATGTGTTAGCTGTAGTACTTCAATGTTCCACTGCTTGTTAGCAATCTGTCCAATTTATTTTGAATTCAGTTTCGTGTCTGTTTATTAGAATGTCTACTGGTAAGGAATTCCATGGATTTATAATGCGCAGAGTGAAAAAAATTGTTTTTGTTTTGTTTTTACTGTTGATTTCATCCAGTTAATTGTAAGGGGCAGCCTCCAGTTTTCTTATCCATTTGTATAACTTTTAAATTCAAGATTCGGTTCAGACATGAAGCATGCATCTTGCATCAAATTATATAATGTCAATACACATTATAATTGAAAGCTGGCGCAGTGGCACTGAGGGTTGAGGCACTGGACACCACACCTCACGCCACACTGGCGACCCGTGTTCGGAAACAAGCATGAGCCACTGGGGGGGCAGGAAGGAGATGGATCGAGCATCCGATGACAGTTCTCCATCTCTGGGGTGGTTACCTCAGTTGGTGCACGCCTGACCCTGACAGAGGCTGGGGCTCGGTGTTTCGCTGCCGTAACACTAGGGGAGGGAGCACGGCAGATGCTTGGCGGGGCCACGTGCAGGTGCATGCAGCAGGCATCACTGTACGCCTTGCTCCTGCAGGGGAAAGAGAAAATGGAAAAAGACCCTGGTGGCTGGTCATTGCAGCTTGATAACTAGGGAACAGGGTGCGATGGGAATGGTTAACGCCCTGAAACTAGATCCTGTTGGCAGGTGGGGGTCCCCGCTGCCTGCCATGGGGATTACAGGGGTGAGGGCTTGGGGGAACAGAGGCGATGGATGGCAGCCAGACGAGGGCCGACCAGGGCGGGGGAGAAACAAAGCTAAAAAAAAAAAAAAATTCATAATTATAAAATGTTCTCACTTTGGAACACAATTTCACTCCCTATAAGAGCATATTTAACCGTTTCTGCTTTTACAAAGAAACGGAGAAATTTTTTAAAATATACTTAATATTTGTGATTGTGTGTAAACCACTATACGTATCTTATTTGTATTCTCGTGTACAGTTTATATTGACTGTTGTAAACCTTTTGTTTGTTGCCTGCTTTCTTCCGGTGGGAGCCCCGAGCCCTGTCCCCCAACGTCCACCATCCGGCACTGACCTGGTCCCAGGGTTTACCCCCCCAAACAGGGTTTCCCAACCCCCACTGGAAAAAACGGATTCAAAGAGCCAGTGCCGTGGCTGGCCAGGAGCGGCGCCTGTGAGGCACCCTCCACCATACTGCTGCGGCAACGGATTTTTCCGGAGTTTCTCCCCAGGAGTCGAGGTGTACAATGACGCCGGCGGAGCAGCGCGCACACGCACCTGCTTGCGCTCCCTCCCAGCGTCTGCCAAGACTCCTCCCCTGTCATCAGCGTGGCAGCCATGTGCCCCAGGTTCCACTAGGGAGCAGACAGACGCCGACATCTAGGAACCCCCCACCCTGGAGAAGGAGAGCAGTCCCTTGGATGCTCAATCCTTCTCTACCCCTGCCGACCCCAGGCAGCCCATGCTTGTTCGCGAACACTGGTTGCCGGCATTGCGCAAGGTAAGGCATCCAGCACCTCAACGCCACTGCGCCAGCTCGGTCAACAAATTTAAAATAAAATAAATCCTCTCTCAGGCATCTCTGTTCAAATATCATTACGTTAAATACCTGATGTCATTAATGACATGACATGACATTCCGGAGGCAGTGCAGTAGTTACTGCATGGGGTTGGGAGCCAGGAGATTGCAGGTTCGAATATCACTAGAGCTAAATACTCGCTGTGTGACCATGGGCAAGTCACAACCTCTCAGTGCTCCAGTCCACCCAGCTGTGGAAATGGGTAGTAGGACCCCACTGGAAACAAGATGCAGCATCTCAGCTGGGCTATCCTAGTTAAAAAAAAATTATGCTAGCCAACAATTAGACAGGAGCGCACACTGCAGACAGAGGGCAACTCCACCACAGAATTTTAGACACTCTGGCAAGTGCTGAACTGCCACATAGAAATAGCAACCCTACTAATAACGATGCTGAAGGATAATTCCCCTGCCTCCAAAAAATTACACTACGGCCTTAAAATGGGCCACACTGCAGGCATCGAAAAGCTGTTTATAATCACAAAGGGAAGCTGGTTCTCCAGAGTACCCCAGCACTGCTTTCAAAGCAATTTACGTTCAGGAAGTGGCAGCGTGCATCCAACTTTGATGATGAGAAAAGCAGCTCCCACAGTTGCCTTTTGTTTAGAACTTTTATTTACTTGGCCCAGGACGTAGGCATGCAGGGGTGGGGTGGGGAAGGGAAGCAAATGATGGACAAGGTACTGGTCATATCTGTGTGCCCGGCTTGGGTAATGTAGATGTAGCAACAGCTATTCACCAACCAGCCTACATACTGTTTTTTCACTGCTATCTACTCAAGGATCCCAGATCCATTTTCCTGCAACTCCAGAGCGATTTCTGTATTTTCTCCTAAATTATATTGTTTCTTACATAATGTGGTTTGGTCAGTTTTCTTGTAAGCAAGCCTATGGGAATGATTTCCATGTATGGAAGAATACCCAACTTCCTATACTGCCTAGCAAATGTATGAACCCCATATTCTTATATGCTGCTGGGATGACCTTTTGTGTTGTGTTGTGTTCTCCCAGGTCGTGACTGAAAACAGGCAAATGTTTTGTCTAGTGCACCTACCTGGTAAATAAAAAACTAACTAAATTAATAGAATAGCTGCACCAAAGAAAAAGAAAAATGACACAAGTGACCTTGTAAATCTCAGACACTGGGGGTAGGGGCAGTGGGCAGCTTGCTATCTTGGAAGGTGACCCTGGAGTGTAGCATGACAGTGGCATACTGCATTGCCATCCGGGAGACAAAGAACTGTGTGTGAGTCCACAAATCTAGAGGCCAACCACGCTGCGGAAGTGAGGTGATTTGCCCTTCAGTCAACATGACCTCAGTCGCTGGGGTGGTGCTCTATGGGACAAAACAGGGAAGGGAAAAAAAATGAGTCACTCTTCAGCACCCCGTGGTCAAGCATGGAATGTGACTTGTCAAGGTATTGGAGGAAGCCACTGTCCACTGTGCCATGAATGCTCTAGAGCAAGGGGCGGGCACATGGTGTGTGGGGGTGGTGGTATGAAGCATGTGGACACAAAAATACAAACAATTCCACTTCTTAGGAGCCTGAGTTCACAGCACACACAAAATAGATATTTCAAACAACATGAAGTCTTGCTGTATTCTGACAACAGCAGTGAGTCCCAACCATCGAACTGCCCCGGAGATGAAAGAGTTAACTTTCCATGCCAGGCATGGAACGCTGAGCTCGAGCTCGGTTGAGACTGTCTGTTGCTGTTTGAATTCAAACTGTCAGATTCTTTACTCCGCCTCACTGAACAGTCACTCTGGAGATTTCTCCTTTGCTCGGTTCAATTTGTTGGTTAAAGTACCGCTTTTCTCATTTTTCGACCGAATTTAAACCACAACCTGTCGGTTCAGTCTCCGTCTGTGGTATTCGTGAGTACTAGATAGGTTTATATTGTTTTCTATTCTGTGTGGAACTTGTAAACGGTTCATCGGTTCGGTTTGAACCGATCAAGTCGTTGTAAAAATCTTTATTTCTACTTTAGAGTGTAGTTACCGGTTCTAAAAAAAAAAAAACGGATTTTACTACGGTTTTTTCCACGACCCGTAACACGGTCAGGAACCGATAAGAGGGTCTTGCCTGGTGGATTGCCATTAAAAGGGTAAGTTTTGTTAGGACTGGCACCATGTCTGAGAAACCCAAAAGAAAAACCGGGCTCACTGGGTTTCAGCACCGTAGTGTGTGTGGGGAAGTCTTTGCTAAGGCTGACCCCCACACCACCTGCATTTATTGTCTGGGGTTTGACCACCTCAATTCAGACTGCCAGATTTGTAAAAATTTTCCTGCAGCTACCCTAGAGAAGAGAGTTGGTAGGCTCAGGGAAAGGGAGGCCAAAAAGTCCGCTGACCCGGATGGCCAGCCCGGTTCAAACCGAACCAGAAGGAGTGCCCTCTGACCAGGGCAAAACTTCTTCGGGCAAATGGAGAACCAATTCCGAGGAGTCGGTTCCGGCTAAGAGAACAAGAAGGGAAAAATCAGCTGGTGTGGATCCAAAAGTTTCTTCTCCAACCACTGATGAAATAGCCAAAGCGATAAAAATTGTGCAGTCGCTTTCCCCAGTTCCGACCGAACCGGCACCATCAGGAAGGTGCTCGGTTCGGCTGGTTCCACCGGTTCTGGATTATGATTTGGAAGAATATTATGAACCGGAGGAGGAGGAAGAGGAGTATAAGGAAAGTGAATGTGGTTTTGAAAGTCTGGATGTGCCCATTGACCCGGACATCTCCCCAGACAGACCTTCAGGAGTGTCTCCTCCTAGGCTTTCTGAGTCCCCCTCCCATTTCATGTTTTACAAGAAAGTGGCCGAAACCCTTCAGCTTCCTATGGAAAAAGCTGTGGATGACCAGGAAGAGCCTGACTATGTGGAAATGATGGATATCCCAGAGTCTAGGAGACTGTCTATTCCCTTACACAAATCTTTTGGGAAACAGACATTTAAGATTTTAATTTAAAGACTCCTAATACTATACCTCCTGTGGATAAAAGAATGGACAAGAGGTATACTCTGTCAGGCTCAGATATGGAGTTCCTTACACAACAATGCAGCCATGTTGGGGTAGTGCAGGCTGCAGCCTGTGATAAGGCTAATATACCCTTGGCTTCACACCCCCCCCAGACAAGGACTCCAGGAGGATTGATGCCATGGCAAAGAAACAGTACATGGCAGCATCCTTGGGACTCAGGCAGGCCAATTATATGGCCTATACAGCTAGATATTAGAAATCTAGATGGGACACTGTCATGGCTTTAGCTAAACAGGTCCCTGGCCAGCTTGCCAAGGAGCTGGAGCAGGTGGCTGCTGATAGTATTGAGGCATCCAAGGTGCAATTCCATGCTGCAGTGGACTCCAATGATGTTTCATCTAGAGTCATGGCTACATCTGTGGCACCTAGTAGAATGGCTTGGCTCAGATGTACTAGCCTGTCATGGGATACCCAGACTAAGGCCATGGATTTTTCCTGTTGTGGGTAATTCTCTGTTTGGGGAGCAAACAGAGAATTACATGAAGAAAATGGATGAGTACAGGACCACCTATAGGAATGCTCAGGCCAAGGAAAGGCAAGCCACTCCTCAGAGGCAGCATCCCAGGGGCAGGCCTTTTCATAGGCCTTTCTACCAAGCCAGGCCTTCTCTTCTGCCTATGCTCAGAGGGTTCTTTAAAGGAGAGGCAGAAGGGTACAAGCAGACCTGTTTCACCCCTCAGCCTAAACCCCTGCCAAACAGGCACCCTGATGGGTTTGCCAGGGCCGATTCTCCACCACCTGTAGGGGGCAGGCTGGCTTACTTTGTCCAGGACTGGAAGTCTTTAACATCAGACAAATGGGTCCTGGAAGTAGTAAGCCAGGGACTGGTTCTCAGCTTCAAAAAATTTCCAAAGATGAGAACCAGATCCTTTCCACCTGCAAATCCCTCAGAGGCATTTGCCCTAGAGGCAGAGGTCTCTTCCCTCCTGGCTCTCAGAGCTGTGGAAAGGGTTCCACCACTACACCAAGGCAAAGGATTGTACTCCAGGTACTTCCTTACTCCCAAAAAGACAGGTGGCCCATCCTGGATCTCAGATACTTAAACAAGCACCTTTTAAAGCCAAAGTTCAAAATGGTGACTCTGGGAATAATTCTACCCTCTCTAAGGCCAGGGGACTGGCTAGTCTCCCTGGACCTCAAGGATGCCTATTTTCATATTCTCATCAGAAGCGCCCATCGAAAGTACCTCAGGTTCGAGCTGCCCTCAGGCCATTACCAATTCAGAGCAATGCCCTTTGGCCTAGCCTCTGCTCCAAGGGTGTTCACAAAATGCCTGGCAGTAGTAGTTGCTTCTCTAAGAAGGCGAAGGATTGCCATCTTCCCATACCTGGACGACTGGCTCATAGTAGGCCAGTCCCCAGACCAAGTCAAGTTACATCTAGAGATAACTCAGCAACTGCTCACCTCTCTAGGTTTCCTTCTGAATCTTTCAAAGTCAGTTCTAGAGCCTGTCCAGCTCCTCACCTTCATAGGCGCAGAGCTAGATACAGAAAGGCCAGAGCCTTCCTTCCCCTGGACAGGACAAGGACCCTTATCACACTGGCCTCTTCATTCACCCTACAGGTGTCTCGACCAGCAAGGCATTTTCTGCAGCTCCTGGGGCACATGGCTGCTTCTACAGCAGTGGTGCAGGGAGCAAGATCTCAGATGTGGGACATTCAGTTCCACTTGAGAGCCTTTTGGTCTCAGAAAAAGGACCCTCTTACCAAACTGATACCAGTGACTCGAACCCTGATCCAGGCCCTGCAGTGGTGGCAGGATCAGAACAATCTAAGACAGGGAGTCCCCTTTGTCACTCAGTCTCACTCTTTAATCCTTACTACAGATGCCTCCCTCTTGGGGTGGGGGGCTCACTTGGGAGACCTGACCACCCAAGGGTTGTGGTCCCCTCAGGAATGAATCTCTACTTCACATCAATCTGCTGGAACTCAGAGCAGTGTTTCTAGCACTTCAAGCTTTTTCCAAGTCTGTTCAGAACAAAGTTGTTCAGATCAGAACAGACAATACCACCACAATGTGACAACATTGATCAACAAGCAAGGGGGCACTCGGTCTACGGCCTTGTGCACAGAAGCAATGAAGTTGTGGTCTCTGGCCTATTCCCTGAACACCTCCCTCACAGCAGTACACCTCCCAGGCAAGGACAATGTCCTGGCAGATGCTCTCAGCAGCATATCTCAGGGCCATCACGAATGGTCACTGGATCCCCTGGTTTTGGAGGTGATCTTTTCCAGATGGGACACCCCACAGATAGATCTTTTTGCAGCCCCAGACAATCACCAACTTCCCCTGTTTTGTTGCAGGCCCCCAGTGTTGGGCTCAGTCCCCCTGGATGCCTTAGTTCTCAGTTGGGAAGGGAAGTTCCTGTATGCTTCCCCCCCCTTCCCTCTCCTGTTCAAAGTGCTAGTCAAAATCAGGTCTCAGTCCTGCAAGGTGATCCTGATTGCTCCAGACTGGGCCAGACAGCCCTGGTACCCTCTACTATTGTCCTTAGCAGTCCACCTTCCCCTGTCTCTTCCCAGGAATTACAACCTGTTAACCTGTGCTCAGGGGAGGGTTTGGTACCCGAACCTCAAATCTCTCAATCTCAAGGCCTGGCTCTTGAAGAGTTAGAGTTTGCTGATTTACACCTTTCCCAAGGTGTTATGGATATTCTAAAGGCTTCTACGAAGCCTTCCACCAGAACTACTTAGAATTCCAAATGGAAAAGATTTTCCATGTGGTGCTCTGGGAGGCATACTTCCCCAGAGTCTGCTGACCTGCCCACAGTCCTTGACTACATGGTTCACCTGAATAATTTGGGACTCAGACCAGCTACACTAAGGGTGCATCTGGCGGCTGTCTCTGCTTTTATTTCAGCAGGTAAGCCCTCTTCTCTTTCAGCTCACCCTGTATTCTCCAAATTTTTCAAGGGATTGCTTCATACCAATCCGCCATTCAGGGACCCTGCCCCTGCTTGGGACCTTATCGTTTGCATTGCTCAGCTCATGCAACCCCCTTTTGAGCCTTTGTCCTCAGCAGAGCTTAAGTACTTGACTTTGAAAACTGTGTTCCTGGTGGCCATCACTTCTGCCAGGCACATAAGTGAGTTACAAGCCCTGTCAGTGAAGCCTAATTTTATCTCTTTTCATAGAGATAAGGTGGTCCTCAGGACTAACAGGAAGTTTTTACCTAAGGTGGTTTCAGACTTCCACCTTAACCAATCTATGTCTCTTCCTATTTACTTCACTGACCATTCCTCCTCTGGTGAGAGAAGGCTGCACAGTTTAGATGTGAAAAGAGCCCTTAGCTACTACATAGAGCGTACCAAGGGTCACAGGTTTGACTCCCTCCAACTGTTCCTCACTTATGGTGAGGTTGGTAAAGGAAAACCTGCCACTAAAATATCCATTGCCAGGTGGATTGTCTCTTGCATCCAATTTTGCTATGAAAAACTAGGTAAGGTTCCACCCTCAGGCCTGAGGGCTCACTCTACCAGAGGTACAGCTGCTTCCCTGGCTGCTGCCAGGGATATTCCTATCTTAGAGATATGTCAAGCAGCTACCTGGAAAACAGTTCACACTTTTACCAAGCATTACTCCCTGGATATCCAGGCTAGGAGTGATGCTCGGTTTGGCACAGCTGTGCTTCAGAGCCTATTTCCTAAGTAGGTTCTGTCCCTCCTCCATGGAGGTACTGCTTGATAGTCTGCTATTGTCAGAATACAGCAATACTTCATGTTGTTTGAAGAAAAAATTACTCACCTTAGTAATGTTGTTTCTTCTAATGGAGTCTTGCTGTATTCTGACCTCCCCCCCCCCGCCTTCCCCTCTCAGAACCTTTGTTTTTGGGATATGGGTGGGCAGTAGCAGTGTTGGCACTCAGGAGGTGCCCCACCTTTTTGTTATCACCCTCTTTCTTTGGGTGAGTGGGTGTTGTGTTTATTTCATTTTTTGGGTTTCATGACTTGAGTCTTTGTTTTGGGACCAAAAAATTTGTTTTTATGTTAGTAGCCAGTTGGCTAGTGTAGGTTTACAGCTTCCACACAGGACTTCAGTGAGTTTAGCTCGTAAAGATCTGACGGTTCGAGTTCAAACAGCAACAGACAGAGTCTCAACCGAGCTCGAGTTCAGCGTTCCATGCCTGGCATGGAAAGTTAACTCTTTCATCTCCAGGGCTGTTCAAAGGTTGGGACTCACTGCTATTGTCAAAATACAGCAAGACTCCATTAGAAGAAACAACATTACTAAGGTGAGTAATTTTTTCTTTCTGTGGGCTGCCTTACAAAACTCCAAGTCCACAGATGCCCTGATGTAAAAAGTGATAAGTCACTGTGAGAGCACTACTGAGAATGTTGGAAACTGAAGACCGCACAGCTCAGGGAGTGCGTCTAGTGTGGGAAACATTTTGTCTGGGAAAAGCCCATCAAAGTGGTGTCACAACCACACCACCAATCAAGAAATGGGAAACCATGTGTTTGGTTGTAATGGGCCCATAGCAGGCTAAGAATTCAAAGTCGGTACCTACTCTACATAATGCAAGCTATAAAGGTACATAAGCTCTCCTACTAAACACTGGTCATTGCTTGGTTTTACCACAGAACTGAGATCGAGCACCATGTTTTAGTTAGGGGTTCTGCTTGTGCCCCAACTGTAATGCTGGGAAAGCCCAAAGAGAGGGAAGCTAAAGGACTTGCTTGCGCTCAAACAATGTGGCAGTGGCTATGGCGGGAATCAAACCTCTGCCCTTCACAGTCCCATCCCCCATAGAGCTGTTTGCCCATTCGTCACCACCTACTCCTGCCATCAGGTCCTCGGGGGTGGGGCCTACCTGGATACCTGGAGGGCTGTCACATTCAGTAATTGGGGGAGTGGAAAAAGACATGGTCTTTTTCCCTATTTTCTTACTGTGACTCCCAGGGATCCCGGCAGACACGGTCGCACATGCACCCCGGAACCAGCAATGACCTCACTCCACCCACCTGGCCTAGTGCCAGCCCCCCACCTGTCTGACACTACCATAGAGCCTCCACTCAGTGGTGGTCAAGGGCTAGGAAAGCTAACCTCCCCAATCCAGGAGAGAAGAGCTTCCTGATGGTCGCTCAAGCCTCTCCCAGCCGTCCCCCCTCCACCAGCCGACCCACAGCAGCCCGAGTACGCTCCGAAAGTCAAGTCACTGGCGTGACACGTGGTGTGGCATCCAGCGTCTCAACCCTCAGCACCATGGGGCCGGCACAGTCCCACCCTTTTAATGTTTTTTCAGCTTTACCTTCTGCCCACTTTACAACCAACACCAATGCCGCTGCTGCATGGTTGTCAGCCATGGGCTGCATGAAAGGTAGGCAGCTTCTGCAATCCCTCCCGGAAATTCAAGAAGATTACCTTCACAGTGTGCCTAACTCCCCCCCCCAACCACCTTCTGGGCCATGGTATGGGACCAAAGTACTTGCCCGGAGGGCTGCCCAATGGGCTCAGTGGAAGCACGTCGCACTTCCATGCTAATGACCTGGTTTCAGAAATGAGCCCGGGGTTACTGGGATTGGGCATCCAGGCTGGGAAGTGTTTCTGAGAGGAGTGTGAGCCAGCCGGGGGGAGGGGGGTGACATCCGGGCTCCAACACAGTAACGACCCCCACCCCTGCGGTGAGAGCCAGGAGCATGCTCCTTCAGGTGTTGGCGTACTCGTGCAGACGCTGCTGCATCCTAAGCCGCCACCACAGGCTGCATCCGATGTCCAGAGAGGTGGGAGAGACCAGGGAAGTTGGAAAAGCACACAAAAAGTATATGCCTTGAGCCATCTGAATGACTGTCTTCAGTCCTCGGCCCGTGCTCCATGTGGATCCCCACTGGTCATGACAGTGGGGTAAGAAGCAGCCAGGGTTGGGGACTGACAGGGGACCTCCTGAAGGAGAAGTAAGGTAATGGTTTCAAAGGCCAAAAAGCTCTATGGAAAAGAAGTACTTGCACGCAACCCTCCCATCTCACAGCACTGCACCACTGGACGACAACAGGTCCTTACTTTAACACAAGACCACACCACCTTTTCACACCCAAGAGGTCCGTTTTCTAGAGACAACTGTAATTAGTAATAAATGTAAAGGTTACTGCTGTCCTGATCAGTTCCGGAATTAGCAGACTTTGGTCTCTGGATTTTGTTTAGCTTATCCTTCTCATAAACATCTTTTGGCAATGCTAGAATGGCTATGTTATGCTGAACAGGAGGTCAAAAGTGTATAAATGGGTTTTACAGTGGAGGTTAAAGCAGGACCGCTCCTAAACAGATGGACCAACATGGAGAGGTCATTATCACTCTACTAATCAGTTTCTAAGTAAAGCAAAACTGCAAACTTTAATGGCTGCACCCAGGTGGGCAGGTGGCAGACAACCGAGGAATCCTAGACTAGCAGATCCCCAGAAAAAGTGCATTGTTTTAAGAAGGAAGTGAAGCTACTTGGTTATGTCACCGAAATGCAGGACATGAAATCCTAATGTTCAAATCACATCACAATCACTGGCTCGCTGTATGACCGGGGGCAGGTCACTCAACCCCCCCCCGTGTTTCAGTTTTCCCATCTATAACAATTGGGTACAACTACAAAAATGAGTTGCTGCATCCCAGTTGGGCAATACTGGGGGTTGGGAGGCTAACACTGTAGAACAAATAAAATGCACTTGGGACTGAATCAAGCAAAGCAATGTATGTCACCAGCACACAGTGCAATTCCCTTCCCCCTTTACAACACAGGATTGTAAGAGAACAGTGTACACAAACCTCGGTAGGTTAGATAATGCCGACATGAATACAACAATACAAGATGTTGCGTATTGCATGCCTCACAAATTCATTGGGGGGGGGGGTGGTGTGTATCCCACGGCATTACTACCACCACGATTACCACAGGCGTCGGTGTGGCCAAGAGCCTGAGGTTTGCACAGGAGAGAGCATGCAGGCTGCTGCATCTGGCTTTCCATTTCTCAGTCACAGGGCTTTAAAGGGCCGGCCTGTCAGAGCAGTGGCAACATTGTTGTTCACGACACCAGTGACTCTGGTTTGTGGAGCGAGCCCAAGTCATCTGAGGTCGGGGGCGGGGAGAGGGGTGGAATGTCCCAAAGGATGCCCTCCTCAGTGTGACCACAGATGGTGGTGCAGCTGGGTGGACAAGCCGGATGGGAGGGCCCGAGACAGTGTTAAAGCAAGTTTTTTTTTTTTTTTTTTTTTTAATTATTCTATTACCTTTGGAAACTTGTTCTAGAAAGCTCTGTGCAGTCACTAGCAAGGATGGAGAAGTACTGTAGAAAGTAATACACCTTACAGTTACAATTACTTATGTCTTTTTATACAAAAATAATACATAACTCACTGATTACATTTATTTGAAAGTAACTAGTAACTAACCTACTACTTTCAAATAAAAGTCATCTGTTATAGTTATTTATTATTTTTGTATTGTTTTTGTATAAAAAGAAATAAGTAACTGTAACTGTCAGGTGTATTACTTTTTCTAGTACTTCTCCATCCTTGCTAGCAACTTCTCAGAGCTTCCTGGATCAAGTTTCTAAAAGAAATAGAAAAAATAACTTACCAAACACTGGACACAGACAGGCTCCGCTGCACGCTGGCATGCTTCTGGGTGCGTGCATCTGAGCTGGCACAATCTGTGTCCATTGGGAAAGAAGGAAAGCAACAAGAAAAAACCCTGCAGTGCTGCAAGAATGATGGAGGCACTCTTGGGCCCTGGCCATCCAACTACCAGCTCTGTAAAAGAATAGTTACCTACTGTAAACAGTAGATCTTCGAAAGAATCTCCTTCACTGAGCCAAACCATGGAACTGTAATCCATCAGCATCACCAGGAAAGTTTTGCAGGTTAGGGTTACCTACACTCATGCCTATATGAGGTGGCCATCCCCAGCATGCCTTAGTTCCCACAGTGGAGACAAGCTTGGAGGATCAGTGGACTGACATGGACTGAAGCTACCAGGCACAAAGGTGAGGCTATGGAAACCTGAGCCCATCACCCGAAGGGGGGGAAAGAGAGGACGAAGCACTGTGGCTCAATGGAGGAGATCTGCTGTTATGGTAGGTAAATTTTTTTTTTTTTTATTATTACTTTTGTGTGTCCCCCCAGCCGCCGGTGTCCGTCCTGGTCACGGATCCCCGCCTCCACCTCCGCCAATTGCCCATACTCCCCCAGTCACCCCTGGCCGTCTCGAGAGGGCGGGGTCGCTACTGTGGCTCTTCAGCGCCGCGACGCTTAGTAACTAATGGAGAGCCAGCGGCATAGGCTAACCAAGGCCCGGGGCAGGCCTTCATGGAGACTGCCCGCAGACACTGTTTTTCCCTCAGGCAGGGGCGGGACGCAACGGCGACCAGCGTCCGCCCGCCCCTGAAGCTGGTAAGTTGGTGCATGTGGTGAACACAGCCCCGCTAACTGCACCCGACCGCACGTACCCCCCCTCCCGGAGAAGGACAGCAGTAAAGGGACGCTCAATCCTTCTGCCCTGGCCGGCTCTTCCGCAACCCGGGTCTGGTCCCAAACCCGGGTAGCAGGCGTTGCAAGCAGAAATTCAACCGTTGCACCGGCGGGCCAGCTGGTAGGTAATTATTCTGTCTTCAAGGATATCTCCCTCCACTGAGCCACATCATGGAACAATTTCCCTGCACTATCAAGAACTAAGAGAGGATGGCGGGACCTAATGATCCTGAGTAAGGAGGCCTTGCAGAACATTGAGCAAGCCAGCACGTCTACGAGAGACTGTGGTGTTTAGTTAATGTATGAATAGTACTCCAAGAAGCAGCACCACATATCAGCAGTGGACACATTCTGAAAACAAGCCATGGAGGTAGCCATCCTGGGGGTGGAATGCACACGAACAGGACCAAGAAGCTGCTTACCATGTTTTTGGTAACAAGACGTAATACAACTGGTCAGCCATTTGGATAGGCCCTGTTGGGCAATCAGTGAGCCTGCAGTTCAGGGGGCAAGAGCAATAAACAACAGACAGGACTTTCTACAGTCCTTTGTACAATGCAGGTACCAGTGCGGCATCCTATGGATGTCCAACATTTGTAAACAATGCTCCCCACTATCTGGGGGGGCAATCAAAAGTAAACTGGAAGGGCCAGCCTGCTGGCGCAGCAGCAGCGTTACCACTTGAGATGCAAACGATCTGGGTTTGGGAGCGACCCCTGGGAGTTGGAGGGCTGAGGAAGAAGGATCAGGAAGAGCACAGTGCTCAACTGGCCACTGGCAGATGCCGGAGGTGAGGCAGCTCAAGCTAGAAGGTTGGGGAGGCATGGCAGATGTGGTGCGTGTGTAATGACGTCTTTGCACACCATGTCTCCCATGGGGATGGCAAAATGGGAAACATCCAGGCCACCGCGAGGATGACTGCCTTCTCTGCAGGCCCCACATCCGGTGACTCAGGCTACTCCCAGAATCTGGATCCGGATTTGGCAGGTCGAGGGACTCCCAACCACCCTACCATGGAGGGCAAGATGTGGGGGACTGAGGGAGAGATAAGTCCTGGGAGAAGGTGGGGTGGAGGGTCAGCCAGGGAGGGGAGGAGGAGGAAGAAATAGTAGTAGTAGTAGTAGTAAACTGGAAGGTCTATGGTTTGATTTTGTGTTATTTTTTTCCAGACACAATGAGGAATGGTATGTACAGTAATCCTACATTTGTGCAAAATAATAAGCAGAGGTTCTGCAACCAGAGCCTGCAACTCAAGAGATGTATTTAGCAGACTTCATCACAACTAGAAACAGTGTCTTCCAGGAGAGGAAGTGCAGCTCACAAGTAACCCCAGGCTCAATGGAACCGGATCTCGGACTGGAGGGTGAAGACAGAGGATACTCCCCTTAGAAATTTATGGGGGCGTGGCCAGCAACCGAGCTATGAACAGCTCTTCTCTGCAGCTCTGCAAGTGGGCACCCTATTATACAAATAAAACAAAAACCAGAGGTACATATTGCTGCAATTTGGTATAGCTGAGGGGGGAAATCCTAGCGCTGCAAATAGATACTAAACTTGTCTAGCTGTGGTGTCTGGAAATCAGAAAATGGGACGCACTAATAAGCCGGGACCTCCCGCAGAAGGAACCCGCTCAAAGGAGCCGAAGATGGGCGGTACTAAAGAGCATCGACATGGTGCAACTGATTCTGAAGGGCCGCAGCCTTCCAACGCGGCGTTACTTCGGGAAATCCAGAGTCTGGACAATAAGCTGGATGATGTCAGTAAAGACCTCAAACAATTAAACACAAGAGTGGGGACGCTAGAGGAGGATACAAAAGAAGCCATAAGATCGAATAAAGCAGTTGCCATTGCGACCGGACTTACCAAAGAAAATGGAATTCTTCGGAGGCGCCTAGAAAACATTGAAAATACGATCAGAGCCACTAATATTCGTCTCCTGGGCCTACCAGAAGAAACTGAAGGAGATATTTTACTGGACATTTTATCTGGATGGCTGCAGGAATTACTCAAAATAGACTGACTTTGCACTAATTAAGGTCTACCGTATAACACCACGAGGCAACGGACCTAGGCATCCAAATGGCTTACCCCTCCCCCGGACAATAATGATAGAGATCCCTACATCCTTAGAGAGAGATCTCATACTCCAGCAAGCCAAATCTCTTAGTCCACTTAACTGGCAGGACACTAAGGTACATCTTTTTCCAGATCTTAGCTATTCCACCAGAATAAGGTGCAAAAGTTTCGATGGCATCAGAGAAAGGCTTCGTGCGCTAGGCATGCATCATGTTCTCCTTATGCCTGCAAGTCTGAGAATCTCATACGGAGGTACAGCGTACCAGTTTTCGGAAGCCGCTGAAGCCTCAAAGCTCCTGGAACGTATCGAAAAACAATCTGCAGCGAGGGGAGATTCTTCCGATTCAGAAGAGGAACAGGTGACCTGAAGGAAAGTTAAAGCTTAATTCACTTAATGACTGGTAGGGAGAGGGTTGAGGAGTAAACTGGAGGGGCATGTTGAAGAACTGAATGTGAACACGAATGCTTCTATAACCTCAGGACTCTACATTGTTAATTTGACGCTACAATGCTCAAGCAGATTTTTTCTGATCGGAGGGTGGGAGTGGGGATTTAACTCAATTTATATTGGGGTTCCCTTCTTTTGCTCTTACCTCAATTTCCCTTCCGTGTACATAAAGTTTACTGTTGACCCATTAAGAAATTTACAGAGCTTTTAGATAAGGGTATTTTGCTCTAAGCTGTTTTCATAGATTAGAAGATGTTAAAATGGAATTTACAGCAATTCTGGTATTAAGAAAGTGCCTACTTATGAGTTTGTGGGGGGAAGCCATCAGATATTTGGGATGTGAGGGCAGGATGTTAGACCTTTAGATAAGGTGCACGATGACGACTAAATATTTATTTTATCCTAGCTCATCATGGCTGCAATGGTCAATTTAAGGACTTTAACATTTTGAGACGGCTAGAAATACTAGCCAAATTGTTCTACTTAGCCTTACTGCGGTACCTATTATAATATTAAATGTTGTTGCAACTCCCCCAAGTGATGTAACAAGGTACAGGGGCAGAAAACTAAAGTTACTGTTAAAATGTGAAATGTCGGATGACAAGAGGATTTCTTATGCCTACCTGTATGCAACCCGATGTAATGTACAATCACACTAAATCAATACAAATAAAGTTTAAAAGAAAAAAAAAAAAAAAAAAAAAAAGAGAAATTTATAGGAATACTCCAGCTAGGTAACAGTCTTGCCCTCTATCAGGGCATGAAAAGCCAACACAACAGCCATGTAGACCTTTACAGAGGATTTATAGCACCCTGCTCCTGCATCAGAAGTCCTGCTCCTAGGAGGAGTGGGACAGGAGGTTCCACTGCCAACTGTTGGAGAAGCTGAAACCAAATCTGTCTGGAACAATGTGGAGCAACCAGAATCATGGCAGCATGCTCAGCACGTGACTTAACCAGAACCCTCTGTACTAGAGGAAATGGGGGAAAGCATACAGAAACCTTTTCAAGAGGACATGTCTCGCCCCAAATCTTCAGAACCTGGAGCGAGCGAACAAAAACACGGCAGTTTTGCAATGTATGGAGACAAACAGGCCTATGTCCGGACGACCCCATTTTTCAAAGAAGTTGTTTACGATGCAGCCCAAGAGTTCCCATTCATGGCACAGCACACTAGATCAACTGAGCTGATGAGCTGGTGCGTTCAGGGTGCCAGGGAGGAATACTGCTGAAAGAATATAATACATTACACTACCCAGTTCCAAACTCTCATCACTTCTCTGCAGAAAGTGTACAAATGAATCCTGCCTCATCGATTAATGCAGTACATCACCAACATATTGTCTGTACAAGTCAACAGCCGATTCCCCTGAAGGAGGGCTGCGAAGACCTGTAGGTCATGCAGAACAGCCATCTCCAGAGTGCTGATGTGAAACACCATATCCAGAGGGGCCCCACTGGCACTAGGTTCTGAAGGGGCCCAAACAAGCACAGCAACACCCCAGCCTCAGCCTGAGGCATCTGTAGTCATCACCAGCGGGGAGAGACAGCCTTAGGAACAGGGACCTTTCTAGGTTGGAGTGGTCAAACAAGAGCAGAGGACAACGAGGAGTCGGTTTTAGACGCCCAGCTCAGTCTGAAAAGGAGCCCACTGAGCTCTGAGGAACTACTGCGGGATCCTCATATGGAGGTGGGCCAGCAGGACTGTCAGGATGGCAGCCGCCATCATGCCAATTAGTCTTAGCAGACACTGGGCTGACACACGGTAACCAACTGTGGCTGTGCCACCACTCCTGTGGAATGGTCCAAGGACAGAATGCCCGACCGAGACTCGTGTCCAGAATGACCCCCATGTACTGAAGCCTCTGGCAGGGGGTAAGGACCGACTTTGGCTTGCTGACCAGTATACCCAACAGGTCAAACAACTGCCGGGTCTGAAACAACATGCGTACGGGGCCTTTAACAGCCAACCGTTTATGTAAGGGAAGACACAGAAACATAGAAATTGTCCGCAGATAAGGACCTCTTGGCTCACCTAGTCTGCCCCGTATTCCCTACCTACTGTGCCACCGCAGATCATATTCAATCTCCAGTCTTCTCCCCCCCCCCTTGCCTTACTTCCAAGGTCCCATTGTGCCCATCTCCCATGTATGCTTGAATCCTGTTACCGTTTTAGCACCCGCCACCACTGCTGGGAGACTGTTCCACGTGTCCACCACCCTCCCTCTCTGTATTTCCTCACATCTCCTCGGAGCCTCCCCATTTAAGCTTCATAGCGTGACCCTTGTCCTGAAGCATCTTCTTCTATGGAAAATGCTACCTTCCTGTACCTTATTAATGCCTGTGAGGTATTTGAACATTTCTATCATATCCCTCCTTTCCTCTAGAGAGTACATATTTAGTTCCTTGACGGATTTTTGATGCAGCCCTGCAACACTTCCGTAGCCCTCCTTTGTACTGCTTCCACTCTATGTCCTTCCAAAGGTGGGGCCTCCAGAACTGGACACAGTACTCAAGGTGAGTTGGGCCTTACCAGTGATCTATACAAGGTTAATACTACCTCCCTCCTTCTGCTGCTGATACCCCTCCCTATGCACACAAGCATCCTGCTAGCCTTCCCCACTGCCTTCCCCACTGCCTGGCTATCTTCATATCATCAGAAATGATTACACCTAGGTCCCTTTCCTGTTTTGTGGTTGCTAATACGTCCCCGCTCAATTGGTACGTTGCCCTTGGGGTTTCTATGCCCCAAGTGCTTGATTTAGCACTTTTTTTGCATTGAAACTAAGCTGCCATTCCTTGACCATTTTTCCAGCTTTTTCAGATTGTCCCTCATTCTTTCCACACACACCCCCCGCAGTGTATCCACCAGGCAGATTTGTGTGTCATCCGCGAACAGGCATACTTTCCCTTCCAGCCCTTCTGCAACGTCGCTAATAAAGACAGTGAAGAGGACTGGGCTAGTACTGACCAACCGTGGCACCCTGCTGGACACCTTGCCTTCTCCAGAGGAGACCCCATTTACCATCACCCTCTGACTCCTATTGCTTAGCCAACTTCTCACCCATTTTACTACTTTTGGACCCACTCCTAGGTTGCCCAGCTACCCCAGCAACTACTATACATTAATATGTCTACTTGCGTGCATTTCTTACTGCATAAGAATGTTCTGTTGTGCTGTTTGGGCAAGAAGACCGCGAAGCTGAGCAGTTCTGTCAGCCCAAACAGCAACGAGGTAACATTCTTATGCAGTAAGAAATACACAAATTGACGTATTAATGTATTATGAAGCAGTCGAAGATTTTCCTGCAACATAAAATTATCAGCATAACTGTTTGAGGCATTTTTATTTCTTTATGATTTTCTTCCCTGCTCTTGTAATTCTGACAAGTGGTAAAGTCCACGGCGCTGATGGAAGGGCAGCGATTACCGAAATTACACGCTTTCACGCGTTTGTTTTTCAGGGTGGCTTTTATTATTTTTTTTTTTATTTTCTTAAGTATTTTTTTTAAACCCACCAGCATTTTAGAAGCAGGTAAATATAGAGCAAAATGCTGAGCAGCAGAATTAAACATGAGTGTACTGCACAATACAGCATCTGTACGCTCAGTAAGAGGTACCGTGGTTCTCCTCTCTGACTGGAGGAAAATCTGAGACTGCTAATCTGGTAAAGACACATGGCGCAGAACACAAAACCAAAGGGTGAAACAAACAAATGGTATTGTGCAGCCTGCAGCATGAAATGCATGTATTTTCTGTGTGGACTTGCAGCTTCTGATGTGAAGGTATGCATCTTTCATGTACAATGCAACAATCCAATCCCACTTTAATAGCAGGGGAAAGAGGGATTGCAACGAGACCATTCTGAACTTTCTGTATTCCATGAAAAGGTTCAGTCCCCAAAGGATTAGTACTGGCTTTACATCCCCAGTCCATTCTGGAACCAGAAAGTATCAGGAGCATTAGTCTTGATTTATTTCTGAAACCGGGACAAATTCCACAGCCCATCTGTAGAGGAGGGCTTGAACCTCCTCCAGCAAAAAGGCAAGATGTCCTGGAAGGTATCGGTTTGGCCACGGTGAGTAACCGGAAAACAATAAGGAGCTGTAAGGCATGTTTGTGCTGAGCCACCTCTAGTGCCCACACATCTGTAGTTATCACCCTCCACTATGGTAGAAAAAGGGAGATGTGGCCCCCTACAAGAACGTCCTGATGTACAGAGGTTGAAGGAAGAGAAGGGGCATCAGAATGTGCTAGGGGTGCCAGTAACTGTTAGGCCTTTCATAAGTCTGGCATGGGTTCCTGAGGGCAAGTTTGTAGCCTGGAAAGTGGAAGGCTGAGGACTCTGGGAACCACGAGTGGGGTCTCTGGAATAACCAGAGCCTGGACAGTCACAGGGCCTACGAAAAGAACCACAACCCCGTCCATGGGGTTCAAGGTATGAAGGGATACAAGCCATTCTAGAGGACTGCAAATCCTGTAAAGTATTTTTTAACATCCTTGTCAAAGAACTGCTTTCCCTGAAAGGAGCATTCATCAGAGATTGCTGCATATCAGAGGGACCAAAAAAAAAAAAAAAAAAAAAATCGGCCACCATAGGCCAGGCATGGCAACGAAGGCAAATCCCCAAGGCAGTAGCCCTGGCTGCGATATCAGACGCATCATACATAGGCTGATCTGAGCAGCTGCTTATCAGCTTCCCAGCCATTAGCTACAGTTTGCAGCCTTCATATTTTGTCCCAGCCCTCCGGAATTTTTCAACCTATGTGGCCACTGTCTTCCAAAGTCAATTCTGATATTTAATCATATACGCCCGACAGTTAGCAATTCTTAGATCTAGGGAAGCAGAAGCAAAAGTTCTCTTCCCTAACACATCCAGCTTCCTCATCTCCTTGTCTGGAGGAAGGGCGCTCATGTGCTTGGGAGCCTTGGATCTGTCATGAGCAGGCTTAACCACCACAGAGCCGGTTTCAGGCTGTGAAGAATAAGATGGCTTCGCAGCAGGGGCTGGATATTATTCATCTGCCTTCCTGGGAACTGCACACAGTTCGGATGTGCTGTGTCAGGTTGCCAAAGTAGCATCCTTGAGTGCAGAATGCACAGGAGGAATAACCGCTGTAGGAGAGGCTGAAATCGCCAAGAACGCAAAGATTTTTTGGGGGGAAGAATCCTCCTCTTCAGCTTGGAACCCCAGTTTAGCCTGATCCTGTTTAAGGAAGGCTTGACAAGAGGTTTCTTCAGGGAAAGCGCAAGATGTGCTTTTCACACTCTTCTCTGAGCAGGAGGCTAGCGTGGAGCTTGAGCTTTATATCATTCTCACACTGCTTCTTCTGCTGGCAGGTGACATCGAAGCAAACCCGGGTCCCACCCCTCCCAGTCCCCACACTCAAATGAGCCTCCCCAAGGGCCTCCGACTACTACACCTCAACATCTGCAGCCTCCTGAAAAAATTACCAGAACTGCAACTTACTGCCCTATCTCTGCGCCCTGACATCCTCATACTATCAATGAGACCTGGCTAAAGCCACACCGCATGGACTCTGCTATAGCCATCCCTGGCTATGCAGTGATCAGGCAAGACCGTCAAGGCAAGAAAAGGAGAGGGGAAGGTATTGTCATGTTTATCCCCTCCAGGCTACAGTTCACCCAGGTCCAAATCCCCACACCGTCACCCCAAACAGAGTCCTTATTAATCAAACTTGCACTGCCTTACTCTGCCCCTGTCTACGTTGTGGGCTCCTAGTGCGCCCCTAATACCCCCCTGCCCAGTCTCCTAGAACACCTGGCCTCGCTAAAGTCTACTGCCACAGCTGGTGAGCTCCATATCCTTGGCGATTTCAACTTCAACTGACTAGCAAAAGGCTGCCAAACTACACACCAAAATAAACGCACTAAACCTTTCCCAGCTAATCTCCCAACCCACCCGGCTAAACCCTAAAACACCCAACCACTCCCTCCTGGACTGGGCCCTCACTTCCCACCCTCACAGAATCATTAGTGCTGGTCTCCTCCCTGACTCACTAAGTGATCATCACATGATATATATGGTCAGGAAAGTGCACAGACCCGCAACCCCCTCTAGGACGATTCTCCAGATCTTACAAATCCCTATTTCTACCTGCGCTCCTCTATGACCTGGCTCATACTGACTGGTCCTTCATACCAAAAGCACCCTCAATTGACTACGCTTACGAAACATTTAAGACCCAGGTTCTCGCAGTTTGGTATAATCATGCCTCGCTAAGAGGAACACGAGTAAGGGGCTCCCACCTTCCTTGGGTCTCAGCCGATCTCATTAGCAGCTGCTGCACGAGAGATCAGGCTTGGAATAAACAAACTAGCATGCTCCCAAGAATCCCTACAAAGATACTGTACCCTCCACAACTCCTGCACCAAACTGATACGTTGGGCAAAAAAGAGCTACTTCATGTTGGCTTTAAACTCAAACCTCAACCACCCACCAATTTTGGAAAACTCTCAAATCCCCCAATCCAACCCCGACCCTATCCATCCTAGGTTCAACCGTCATTGACCCTGGCAAAGTAGCTTCTGTCTTCAATACTTTCTTCACCAGCTGTGCAGCGTCTCTCCTATCCAGTCACCCGCCTACCTCATCCACACCACGTACCCCACCGAAATCTCTGAACTCCACACATGCCCCCAGTTTCTCCTTCCATCCAGTAACCCCAGCTGAAGTGCTGCAAGTACTGACTTCACTCAACCCCAACAAAGGTAAATGTCCATCAGGCCTGGACACCAAATTGTTTCACTTATCTGCTCCCGCCATAGCCGCTCCATTAGCCGATCTTCTCAACCTCTCCTTCTCCATGGCCAAAATCCCAGCCGCTTGGAAGCATGCAACCGTTATCCCCCTCCCTAAGGGCGGAGACCCCCTCTAGGCCGGGTAATTATCACCACATCTCCCTTCTTCCAATTCTAGCTAAAATTCAGGAACACCTCGCACTTGCCCAACTTTCCCAATTCCTAGACACAACCTCTTTCTTCACCCCATATCAGTCTGGTTTCCAAACGTCTCACTACCATCACCTCCCTATTAAGAATCACTGATGACATCCTTTCTGGAATAGACAAAGGTATATCACCTCGGCCATTTTCATTGACCTGGCCAAGGCTTTCGATACAATCTCCAACCCTAAGCTACTAGCAAAACTAAATGGTGCTGGCCTCTCATGCCATACCACTAGCTGGTTTCATGCCTACCTGGTAGGCAGATATCAATCGGTGAAAACTGGCCCTCACATATCTTCCCCCCCTTCCAGTCACTATGGGGGTCCCCCAAGGCTCAGTCCTGGGTCCTCTGCTTTTTTCAATATTCCTAAATGACCTCTCACAGGCCTACACACTATCATCCATCCAAATATACGTGGATGACACTGTACTGTATGCCTCCGGCCCTTCCACTGGAGAGGTATCCACTGTGCTTCAGCAGGATTTCAGTGCCGTACAGAATTGGTTCCTGTCCAACCAGCTATCCCTAAATACGAAACAAAAAATCACACTCGCCTTCGGGTCACGTTCGCAACTCTCCAGCCTAGCTTCACTCCCCTCATTCCTTACCTTAGATGGGGCCCCCTTCGAGTCCTGTACCTTATTCAGATACCTGGTTGTCTGGGTTGACCAACACCTGGATTTCTCCACACATCTCGAATCATTACACAATACGTTGCACCCGAAACTTGGTGCTCTATATCGCAATAAGGATTGCAAACCCACACAGGTCTGGAGGGAAATTGTTCAAAAAATGATTCTACCTATACTTGACTACAGCCACGTGGTATATGGCGCTGCACCCTTATCTAACCTGGCCAGCCTGGACACACTTTTCCACTCCTTCTGTCGCTTCGTCCTGGATTGCCCACCAATGACCCACCACTGTGATCTGTACAGGGACCTAGCCCTGCCTTCACTCACGACCCGCAGACAGATCCACTGCTCCAGAGTCATCGCCAAATTCTGGTCACTGACCCTTCCTCCTTATCTCGATTCCGTCATATCGGCTCAGCCTTCCCCTGCCTACTCACTCAGAAGCACTGACTCCAGGCTTCTCCAAGTTCTTTTCATGCATACCTCCAAGGGCCAATCGACTTTGAAATATTGCATGCCCAAACTACGGAATCACTTGCCTGCTGACATCAGGCGCTCCACGAACCCTGGACGTCTTAACCCACTCCTCTACACACACACTTCCCCACTACATGCACATACTCGCAGTAGCCATAAGCACAAGCCCACTGGTTCCTGCTAACTGGTAGACATGCCAAATCTCAGCTGCTACACTGTAGGGTCATAAAGGTTAATTGTTGTTCTGTTCTCTGTTTGTGAAAATGTACAATTTATGAAAAAGTGTCCTCTGTGTCAGTTGTTCTTCAGCCCTCTGGCTGTAAATTCTGTACACTATTGTAATTATCTATACCGTATGTAATAATCCAACATCTGTACACTATTGTAATTATGTGTACTGTATGTATTAATCATCATATGCTTCCCAATCCCCCCATCTCCCCGAGGTCACGTCTGGAAATGAGTGGTGCTCCACTCAGTACACCTGCCTGGTTAAACTCTTAAATAAATAATGACCTCCCCCCTCCATGTATTCTGGATTATATTCCGTCTTTTCATTGACCTTGACCAACACTGGTCCAGGGTCGATGGGACAGGGAGACAAAACAGGAAGAGCTGAGGCTGGGAATCCCATCAACAGTGGCTGGTGGGTGTAGGCAGGCATACTCCAAGCACTCCATGGTGTGCAATTTTTTTTTTTTTTTTAAGGGAGGTAGCAAATAGGCTCTGAACTGCTTCCTTTTTCCATGAAAAACTAACAAAGAAAATACTGAACCTTTCTGTAATTTTATTCATAGGAGTCGAAACTAGAAGGACTGGTCACTAACACACTCTTTGCATCTCAAGAACAATACATCTTTATAGGCTCTGGGCTGGTATGTGGGTGTCTTAGGGAACAATGCATGGCATTTGTATTTACCCATGCGTGGCAACAACCACTGTCATGAGATACAAAAGTTGTATTTATTGTGCCAAATGAGGCAACAAACGCGGTCCTGGTGTGCATTTGTTATTGTCTGGCTACACCCCGGGAGGGTAGCTCACCCTAACAAGGGGGTAGCAGTACGTCCACTTGGTGTGCAGATCTGAAATCCTTAGCTACACCCCTGCCTGGTCTGGGTCTGATACAGAGGCTGGGAAAGAGAATGGGAGCGTCAACGGCAATGTTGATGATGGGCCAGCCAGAGGTGCTGGTGGAGCAAGCATCGACAGAGGGAACGGCAGCAGACGCTGATATTGTTTGATGCAATGCCTGTGATTGGATTGAGACCCGAAAAGGTAAGCCATCAAAGGGATAGTGCCCAACAGTGGAACTGGCTGCAAATCACCGGCTGGGGAGGGCGAACGAACCTTGTTGTCAGAGACAGTCGGGGAGATGGGAAGACTCCATGGCTGGAGCCTGGGACCCACCTTTATGTGTTCACTGCCACCCTTTTAACAGGTGAATGGGAACGGTCTGGAGAGGCGTCCTTGAATCCCACAGTCACCACTTGCATACTGCATGAACAAGTCACAACTTCCATGTGCCCCCAGAACACACCTGGAAACAAGCCCCAGCTTAGTAAGTCTTTCCTGGCCAAAAAATGCAAAATAAATGAAATAAAAAATGCGAACTTATCCTTTCAGAACTTGTCCTTTTCCGAATGGCAGTGTCTTCCCACTGATTTAGAAGACTTATCCTTTTTCTTTGAAAATTCATCGAAGGCTGCCATCCACCACGGGGATTGATGGGCAGACTGTGAACCAGAACAGAAACTGTTGATGATGGGGAAGCTGCCTTTGCTGCAGCCTGTTTTTCCATTTCCTGTGGCTTTAGAAAAACCTCTAAAAGCCTTCTTGCGACGTCTACTGGTTGTCTGGTTAAAGCTCTGGCAAATTATGCAGGATTTAATGTCATGGTTTGTACCGAGACAACAGATAAAAAGGGAGTGGTTGTTATTTTTATAAATCTTAATGTCGCTGCAGAGGCAATAACAGAACAGCGAGTTTAAATTAACAAACCTAAAGAAGTAGCACAGTTAGCGAATACTTGTAGTTAGTGAATACTTGCAAACGTTTGATTGCATTCTTCAGCAGCAGCGGACCGATGAGAGGTTGACGGCAGGAGAAAAAACTGAGGTATGCCGGGGATGCTCATGTTATATAGGCGTGGATGAGACATGTCAACTTGGGCGGCCCCAGCCTGCAATAATTTCCAGGTGATCCTGATGCCAATGGCTTACAGCTCCATAATGTGGCTCAATGGAGGGTGATATTCTCAAAGAAGATCTATACAGTCCTGGCAGGGGCACTTTTTTTTGCCAGCTACCTGCTGCCCCTAGCCTGAAGGGGCAAGCCCAGTATAGCAGTAGGTGAGGTAAGTGGTGGAGAATAGAATATGGGGCCGGGAGATCACCACCCGAGGAAGGGCCGCTGCAGTGTGTGGAGAAAAACACACACACACACACGGCTTTGAAGGAGAAAACTGGCCGTGACTGGACAGATGATGCTCTGCCCCCACATATCTGGGGACAATCTTGGTTGCCACACCGCCTGGGGGTATCTGAGGAGTACGTAACACTGTGGTATAATGTGCCTCTAGAAGCACTGGCCTGGGTGGCCCTTGGAAGCAGCAGGAGATGGACCTTAGTCTTTGGACCAGGGTAGAATTAAAATAAGTAAATCACTGTGCTCCATTTTAATAAACTACAATGGCAAATGCAAATGCTGCTGTAATCGTTTTGCCCTTCCTACACTCTCCCTTAAGTACAACAGGAAGTATACAAGGGGGCACGGCAACAAACACAGCTACGTATACAACTGCAAAGAAGATTCTGGTGTACAAATTCTGTTTTCCTAGCTCCACCCCGCATGCTAATGCAGAAAGAAATACTTCCCTTAGTGCAATTTTAACAGCTTTCACTAGTGCAGGGAGTCAGGGCTGTCTCATTTTTGAAATGTTGGCACAAGAGTCCTGCCAAGTCACCGAATTTAAACGAAGACTGCCATCTGCTGGTAAAGGGAGATGTTGAACATCAGAAATTCAACATTTGTTTTATAAATTCTGGCTTCATAGCCCTTTAAAGGAAAGTTTGTTGTTTACATGAATACTGAAACTGCATTTATTTGATTAGGATAAATGCAGTTTAATAGCATTTAAAAAAAATGTAAAAACAGCCTCATTGTTCATATCTCCCTCCTTTGCCTTCCCTATAATGACTGCCGACCTGCAGCACGATGATGTCAAAGAGGCGAGAGCCTGATCAGCTAGAGGACTGTTGTAGCAGTGATTCATGTAGTACACTGTTCTCCACTAGTTTTACTACCAATTTGTTAAAAAACAAAAAAAAAAAAAATCAGCACTTAACCTATGTATTGTTCACACTAATACATAAGTGATGATTTTTTTTTTTTTCAAGGGAAACGTCCACTTAAAAACGAGTCCCACCTCAGTGTGAGGCAGGGCCAGAATAGTACTTACTAAAAAGTAGTCTTTTTTTTTTTTTAAGTTTCCCATGACGTTTTATATTTAAAATTTATCTGGCTGATCCTGCCTGCCTCTCCGCCGGCCTTTCATACAACACTGTGACAAGTGGGGCTCCCACAACCACCCGTGGCTGTCCCTAGAATGACATTTCATGCGGGGAGCAGCCGCGGGTCTGTCCATTACAGTACTGCATAGCCGGAGCTTCTAATTGCTCTGGTTTGCAATGTGCACATCTCATGTTATGGCAAGACCAGGTATAGACTTGACAGCACACTGGCTGTGCAAGCAACATCCTGGGAAGAAAATGACCCCGGTCCCTCCATGTTGACAGTCCATTGGAGCTCCCAGGCTTCCACCACCCACCAAGTCCGCTGCACCTGCCTGATCAAACAACAAATTTCAGGGTTCCCACCCACCCTGACCCCACCTGAGGCATAGCCAAGGCTCTGTGGAGGTGGGTGAGGCACTGCAGCTGGAAACAGATATCTCTCACGGTGCCCGAAGCATAAGAGGGCCAGAGAGAAGGTGGCGTGCAGAAACAGAAATTGCAAAATAAATAAAATGCAAATAGAAACTGACCCCACGTTTACTTCCAAAGGGGCGTGCCCGTACTGTCCCTGGCCACATGTCATTATGTGCCTAAGCACGGGGGTGAGGCAGGGCACTTGGGAAGTGGAAGGGATCCGCTGGCCACCTCATTGCATCACCTAGTATCCCTTCCCTTTAAATACAGGTGGCAAAGAAATTTTTAAAAATGGCATAAAATGACTTTTGCCAGCATAAGGTATCAAGATTTGGGCGTATAAAGAAAAACTTAATAAATCATTTTAATCACAGGAATTAAGATGTTAGCATATCAGGGAAACGGCAAACCTGCATTTAGAATATTCACAAGCTCTGTTGTGTGATAAGTTCTTTAGGACTTTCCCTCCCCATCGTAGTTCCCTGTTCCCCTCCCACAGAGTCACTGGCTGCAGCTGTCCTCCATCCGGGAGAGCGTCTGCCTTGAGACCCAACAATACTGTTCTGGGGTCAGCCAGCAAGGTGTGCACAAATGCTGGTTTGGCCATGCCCACCCTCACCAGGAGCAGAGCACAGCATCTCACCACCATGACTTATCTGACACCCACTGGCTCCAGTGAAGAATTCCCTGCATCACAAGTAAACCACAGTTTCCAAGAAGGCAGCACTACTGTGCCACTGGGTGCAGCAAAATATTCCCCATGTACTCCATTTTGCATAAATCTTAGTTCCCTTTTTTACTTCTGACTGTTGAACGGGTGGGTGCCGGCCTGTTGGCAGCACGGCTGTTCACAAGGTCAACATAACCAGGTTCAGGAAAGAGCCTGGAGTGTTGGTGTGGCGGGGAGAGAGTTGGAGAAGGAAGAGGATTGAGAGTCCCACAAGACAATAGTCTTCACAGGGGAGGGAGGAATGTGCCTCCTGCTGCTTTACTGCCACCTGCGGGACTACAGATGGTAGTACAGCTAGGATGTGCCAACGCGCCAGGAAGGGGAGAGCTTGTGGTTGCTAGGGCAGAACTGCCGGGACCTGAGCATCACTGCATGCACTCTCGAGGGACACTTAAGGAGAAAACTGCCTGCTACTTGGGCAAATGAACCCAGCCTCCACCCCCCCATGTTCATCTTCGGCCTTTATTTATTTATTTAGTTTTTGTTAACCGGGTAAGTGCGCTAGTCAGCAAGTGACTGTTTTCAGGCACGACCCGGGAGGTACAATTACAACACACAAAGAGTACAGCCAGATTATTAAGACAACGAGTACAAAAAATGCAGAGAGAAATACATATGGCAATGTAACATACATTAGTAAACAAAAATATACTTTAGCACTTGATCATGGAACATACTCAAAAATGTGACTAGTAGAAGGCAGAAAATAAGAGAGGACAGGCATCAGTAGAAAAGACACAAGGAAGGGAAAACTGGCAAAAGGACGGGAGGGAGAGATTAAGTGGAAAGGAGGTGCCATCAGATACGGCAACAGCGGGGTGAGGTACCAACCTGCGGCCGGGCCTAGGGAGCCGAAAGACGGCAGGCGAAGAGAGGGTGGTAGGGGGGAGCGGCAGTAGACGGCAACAGCGGTAGGAGGTAGGAAAATACAGCCGGTCTGGTGGAACCGATAGACGGCAGGGCGAGAGTGAGGATGCTGGTGAGAGGGGGATAGAGGCAGAGGAGTTGCGGCAAAAGTGTCAAAGTCAAGCCGAGCCAGTGGAACCAGAGGCGGCAGGGCAGGAAGGGGGGGTCGGTAGACGGTGGGAGTAGGCGGTAGTAGCTGAGAGGTGACTAAGCACAGCCAGGAGGGTGGGGACTAAGGAGGGGCATGGATGAGGTAGGAACAGGTAAAGGTGAGTTTGGTGGGGAGTGGCAAAAGGGGAAGAGGATATAACAGAAGGGGAGAGAGCAGCAGGGGGTTAAGTGGGAGAGAGGCTGTGAAGTGAAGATAAGAATGTCATGGAGTAGAATAGCGACTTACAATTGTCAACAGCTAACATTAGGCTTATAAAGAAACAGGTTAAGGCAACATTAATTACAAGGCACAAAATAAAACATTAATTACAAGGTACAGTATAGAACACCCATTTGGACAGGCAAAAGTGCTAGCAATGAGGAAACAGTACAAATGCAGCGGATCAGGTAGGGTCAAAGCAAACACATTTGTCCATAGTAGTGAGGAAAGTCCTGAGTTTGCTCTTAAATGTCACATGAGTGGAGACATCTCTTAGATCCTGAGGTGTAGGTTCCATAGGTGGGGGCATGATGGAAGGAGCCCATGCCCTTTTTGTCCGACAAGAGGATGGATAGTAAGGTCTGATCAGCCGATGTAAGATTCCTTGTGGGAATGGCGGTCTGAGGAGATCAGACAGGATAGCAGGCTTGGACGCCCTAGATGGAATCAACTAAATTGTACAAGTAGTACTGCCTGGTAGAGGAAGGAGAGACCAACCAAGGTCCTGATATAAGAGACAATGATGCTGCAGTCGAGGTGCTTTGGTTGCATACCTGCACACATTATTGAAGGTAGTATCCCATAGTTGCAGTGAAGATTTGGTGGCCAAGAACAGGATGGGACACCCATATGTAAGGGTTGGCAATAGAATGCCTCTGGCTATCGCCAATTTAGCAGCAGGGCTGAGCAGGTATTTGGTTCTATAGGCAGCCCCCAATTTGCAGTTAATTGACTTGCAGGTTTCCTGTATATGTGCTTTCAGGTCCAAGGTTTGATCCAGGTGGATGCCAAGGTAACGAAAGGAAGTGACAGTTTCTATAGGGTCCCCATCAATATCAGAGACAGAGATGGTCAGAGGACAGGATCTAAGCTTGTGATTGGTGCCAAACATCATAACTTTTGTTTTATTTGTATTTAAAACCAGGCGTTGAGAGTTCAACCAGTGTTGTACAGCACGAAAATCTGCAGTGAGGGCAGCATTTAGATCCAGGACCTTATCAGACTGATCATAAATTACCAGGTCATCCGCATAAAGAAGTGAGTGACCTGTGGTGACCAGCTCAGGAAGTTTATTGACGAATAATGAGAATAGAAGAGGGCCAAGTATAGACCCCTGAGGGACCCCAATGTTGATAACAGCACTGTCTGACATGGATGAATTAAACTTAACAGCTTGTGTTCTGTTGGAGAGGTAGCTTTTGAACCCGGTAGTGACTGGGGGAGAGAAGCCCAAGGTACTGAGGGCGGATAGTAGCAGAGAATGGTCAACCAGATCGAAAGCTTTGGTTAAGTCAGTGAAGACTGCCCCTGTTAACTTTTCTCTATCCATATTGGTAACGATATCTGAAGTGAATTTTGCAAGTGCTGTCATGGTGCTGATGCTTTCTAAAACCATGTTGTGCTGAGCTTAGTAAACTGAATTTCTCAAGGTATTCAGTGATTTGCATGGATACTACTTTTCCAGGATTTTATTCAGAACAGACAAAATAGCAATAGGCTGGTAATTTGATATGTCATTTTTACAGCCTTTCTTAAATACAGGAGTGACTCTGGCTGCCTTCCATACTTCAGGGACAATGCCATTGGAGAGAGATAGGGTGAAGATGTGTGCCAGGGGGCCAGAGATGTAGTAAGAAGCCATTTTTAGTAGTCTTGGTTCTAGGCCATCTGAGCCAGTACTGGTGTTTTCAGAGAGTGACCTGAGCAGCTTTAGGACCTGATGCCTAGACACTTCCCTGAAATAGAAGGGGTTGGTTAAGTTTGGTAGTCCTTCAGATGCTGTGGGGTTAAACTGTGAAGCAGAGGATTGTGATGGGAGGGAAGCTGTGTAGGCAGATAAGTCAGAAAATTGTTGGTTAAAAGCATTTGCAATGGTAGTAGAATCATTACAGTGTACACCATGTAGGACCATATCTGAGGGAGTGACATCTTTAGCAGAACCTAAGAAGGACTTAATGTGACCCCAAAACTTACGAGGGTCATTGGAAGAATTAATCAGCAGGTTTGGCAGTATTTACTTTGGCCTGCCTGATGCATCTTTTACAGTCATTTCTGTATTGTTTATACAGAATGAGATCTGACTGCAGTCCAGTTTGTTTGTACTTTTCCATTGATTGTCTCTAACTTTTAACTTTTGAAGCAGGTCTTTTTCAGCCATCTCGAATGCTGGCCCTTACCCTCCTTTTGACTGTAGGAGGTGCTTTTTGGATGTTGCCAAATTCAGTCAGAAATGAATTGAGGGCAGTATCAACATTGGTTGCGATATAAATGTTAGACCAGTCAACACAAGAGAGGTCAAATAGGAAGGCTTGTTTGTCCAGGGCAGCATAGTTTGAAAACCTAATCAGACGTGGTGGAGGAGGAGGAGGAGGTGGACAGGATCGCCATCGACAAAGTGTGGGGGAATGATCAGTGATTGAGTCAGCAAGCACTGTGGCATCTAGTACATGATCAGGTCTGGTGGTGAGGATCCAATCAAGTAGGGACCCTGAGTGCGAGTAGTAGTTCTGGTAAAGCCTGCGATAGTTTGTAAATTGTGCTTCTGTATTAGAGATTCAAGGATGCTGTGCTGTGGACCCAGCCAGTTAAGGTTCAGGTCCCAAGGAGTACAGCCTCATTTGATTTTACATTCTGGGAGACATACTGTAGCAAATTCTGGAGACCACTCATCCCGCTTGTAGGTGGATTGTAGACACAAATGATGTGCAGCAGTTTTGAACACAGGGCCAGGGTAGCGTGCAGAGTTTCACAAGGTGTTAGGGAATCAGTGCAGGGTAGGATGTTCAGGGATAGATGATTTTTGTACATAATGCAACCCCCTCTCTTTGACCCAATACGGTCTTTCCTTAGAATGCTATAATCAGGCACAAGACAAGTGGCATCAGGCACCCAAGGCTTCAGCCAAGTCTCTGATAGGCATAAAATGTCTGGGTTAATCAGTTTATTCAGGGTTTGATCTCAGGCACACTCGCCACCAGGCACAAAAAAATAAAAATGCTTAGGCCGGTTTAAATTTAAAAAAAAAAAAAAAAAAAATAAAATACATTCAAGTTGGAGGAAATTATGTCAACATACCTTGTTTGATGGCTCCAGCTTTAAGGCCTTTTTTAATATCGAGATGGCTTCACTGTACTCTCCCCTGGAGGGCCAAGACCTAAAAAAACAAACAAAAAAAAAAAAACATTTTATAAAACAGCATTTTAATTTGAGGTTTTGGGGGAGGGGGGGAATACACTTTCATGTGTTGGTGCTAGACCCCAGCCCTACAGTCTTACCTTTCCCTTCCTGAACAAAGCTTTAATGTTCTCTGGCTGGTGATCCAGGACCGAGTTACAGGATTTGAGAGCAGCTTCGTAATGTTCCAGTTTGAGCTGAGAAGCAGCCAGGTTATTCAGACACTTTACTTTCACATCTAAGAGTTCCACCTCCTCCTCAGGGGTGAAATCAACTGTGAACATTTAACAAAAAAGAAAGGTCACACTAACACAGACACACTGATATTATTGGGAAAAAAATCAGACCCAGTCATACAGCATTAGGATTACAAATGTTTCATGTCTTTCTCATTATTCTACTGATCCCTAGTTTTGCCTGCTTTTCCATCATTCCTCACGCTGATGGTTGGGGTTACTATGGCTGAAACATTTTTCCGGATGAGAGGAGGTGAGAGCAACTGTCTTTATGGTATATGAAAATGTCTTGAATTGGTTGGTGTACAATGGGTGTGTGAATGCCTGGCAACCTATGCTCCTGAGAGCTGAGCATCTCACACGATGTGCCTGTCCACCCTCCCTGGGAGCAGAGTCACCTATGACATGTACCTGGCACCCCTCACTGGGAGCAGAGCGCTTCACCTACATGATGTGCCCATCACCAAGCTGGCCTCAATGTGGGAATCTGGGGCTCACATGGGAACCCTGGTCAATGTGCCACTATTTTGTCACCTTACCGGGGAGAGAGTTAGTATACAGCTATCTTTCAGCAGTCAGCAAGTCCCAGGTCCTCCCACTGGACAGTCCGCCTTTGGTTCACACATCTCACACTACTCAACCCCCAAACACGAAGTCCCCCACAGCTTGCACCCCTCGCCACTGGGAACTCGTCTTCAACTCCTATGGGGATCTCCAGTCTAGCTGCTGAAGGAAGGACGAGACGTAGGAGCCCTCAGCAGGCAAAATGGGGTACAGTATCTTCACCCAGAGAGCCTTTGCCCCCAGTCTGGGTTCCCCAATACCCCCTTCCCCACAGTGACTCTGCCACTTGCGAGGTATGGTCCTGCCCCCTCACACATGTAGATAAATTGCAAACTTTGAGTCAAGCAACTGCACATCCCCTATGTCTTTGAAAAATTTTCACTCATACTAACATACTAAAATGCCAGCAGAATAGGCCTAATGGTCTTTCGTGTCTGCTCGTTTGCTCAGCCCCCACCCTGGGAGCTGACCTTGCTGCCCCCCTCGCCTTCTCTGGCTTCTCCCTTCCCAGTTCCGGATATTCTTGCTGCATTGGATTTTGCTTCCAGAACCCTTCCCTGTACCTGTCCCACCCCTCTTGAATCCCTCCACCGCCTCTGCCTCCACCAGCCCCTAGGCGTGCATCCATGGCTCCACCACCCTCTCAGTGAAGTAGCACCTCCTCCTTTCTCCCTGAATCTTCCCCTTCCAGCTTCCACCCATGCCCTCTAGTGGCCCCCCCTCCTTCCTTCGAAAACCCTGACTGTTCCTCCCCTATTTACCCCCTTCATGAACCTGAAGACCTCTATCATGTCCCCCCGGTCCCTTCTCTCTTCCAATGTGTACATATTTAGCTCTTCATGCCTCTCCTCATAGGTCCTGTCCCCCACTCCCCATTATTTATTATGGCAGAAATGTACACTAATACAGGATCTTTACCCCTTAGAGTTCACCTGTCCCAACAGCTCATTCCCATCCAAGGTCATAACCCTTTGTTGAGACATCAAAATCGGTTGCCATGGGAATGACTGATGTCACAAGCAGAGCATCTGACATCAGGTGGGGAATAAGCAACAGAAATAAATTAACTCTCAAGAAGCAAAGATCCTGTTTTCATGCAAATTACCTTAGTAATAAATAACTGGGAAGGGGAGTAACACAGAAACAGAATTTGTAGGCAGGAAAAAAAAAAAACAAACACTTGGCCCATGCAATTTGTCCAGATGGTCCCTACCTAGTCTGTCTTCGCAGACCCTAACTGACCTCTTACGACCCTGTCTCCTCCCTACCTATTTACTAATACAGTATTCCCCTATGTCTATCCGATACACACTTGAAGCTCCCTGTCTTCGCCTCTGTCACTTCCAATGGCAGTCTGTTGTAGGTGTCCACCACTCTCTGTTAAGCAGTACTTTCTCACAACCCTCCTAAATCCACCCCCCCCCCCGCTTCCTCACATGACATCTAGTCCTGGTGCTCTTCCTCCTTTAAAAGAGTCTTCACTCCTGCACCCTGTTCACCCCTGTGAGGTACCTGCAGGTCTCTTATGTCTCCTCTCACTGTCCTCTCTTTCAGGATATACATGTTGAGATCCCTCAGTCTCTCCTTGTAAGGCTTTTGGTGCAACTTCTGCACTATTTCAGTTACCCTCCTCTAGACTGCCTCCAGCTTGTCTATGTCCTTTCTGAGGTGCAGCCTCAAGAACTGGACACAATACTACAAGTGGGGTCTCAACAGCAAGCGATACAGTGGCAGCAACACCACAGTCCTCCTGCTGCAGATACCTCTCCCTATGTAGTTCAGCATCCCTAGTCCTACCCACTGCTTTGTCATGCCGCCTTGCCACTCTTAGGTCATCGGTTATAGTAATCCCAAGGTCCCTTTCCTGATAAGTGACAGTCAATACCGCCCCCATGTTATACTCAGCTCCTGGGTTCCTATGCCCTAGGTGCCTTAGTTTGCACGTTATGGTACTGACACGCAGCTGCCATACTCTTGACTACTCCTTAAGGTTTCCAAGTTCCCTACGCACTGTCCCACCCCCACCCCCCGATTATCCATCCTATTAAAGATTTTGGTGTCATCTGCAAAAAGGCACACAGAAAAGGATTACAGAACTAATATGAAATACAAGCTGAACTGTGTCTAGTTAGGCTTTTCAAATTTCTTCTGGAGTGACAAATGCTGTTTAACCTCTTAGAGCTCATATCCACCCAGCTGCAGAAATGGGTCCAAGCGGGACTCCACTGAAAACAAGATGCTGTCATCACAACTGGGCTATCCAAGGTAAACAGATAAAACACACCACCAAAAACTTATAAAACTACGAAACTGTAGGTCCAAACGTCGAAAATAATTTCAGTCATGTCCTTAGAGTCAACTTAAAAAAAAAAAAAAAAAATTCATGCAGATGACCTCACCTTTCGAGTTCGAGTCAATGACCTTGAGAGCAATATCGTAGGAGTTTATGGCAAAGACAAATTCAGCCCGTTGGTAATAGTAGTTTCCTCGCTCCCTCTTCTGATTGGCTAGGTCGATTTTAGCTCCCCCAGTGAGAAGCTCCAGGTCAGGACCATCCTTGATGTCCAGGAGGTGAACTTCGAGATGGAGACTGGCGTTGGGTGGAATGTCCGGGGTCCTGTGGGGCACAAGGAGAAAAAAGGAACCTTTTGTATGGATCAAAATCAAGTTCTGCATCCACTAGTCAGCAGGACTAGTGAATGGGAAAATCCACTGGCCCAACTGATGTACAGGCAGCACGGTCAGTTGAAGGAAACTTACTAGCCCAATACTGAATCTACCAGCAACTAGCTAGTGGGCCAGTTCCAATTTCGACACCTGATTTTGTAGATAATTGGCAGAAATTTTCAATAGCCTTTATTTACTTATTTACAAATTGGTGACCTTTAAATCAAAGGCTAAAATTATTTTTTATTTACAGCAACCAGATAAATACCACAGTTCTCCGTTAAGTACATCATTATAGGGAGATGACAGCTTGCAACTAAAAATGCATATACACATGCAACGAAGCCAGCAGATTAAGGCCATTAGGTCCATCAAGTCTGTATGTATTGGAGGGTCCTCAGCGTTAGCCAATGACCCCACCCCTGACTAGCCCCTCCCCCTCTTCTTCCCCCTTTTTGACCCTTAATTTCTCTTTAATTCTATCCCAGCCCCTCTTGAAACTGCCCACCATTTTCAAAGAAACCACTCCCCAGGAAGGTCATTCCAGCCCACCACCATCCTCTCCGTGAAGAACTGCCTCCTAGTGTCTCTCCTAACCCCCCTCCTCAACTTGAGACTGTGTCCCCTCGTGTTTCTATTCCCACTTGAGCTTGAAGAGACCCCCCCCCCAGATTCACTATTTATTTCTTTAAAATACCTGAAGGTCTCAGTCATGTCCCCACTCTCTCTCTCTCTCTCTTCCCTCTCCTTTAGGAAGTACATGTTCAGGGCCTCCATCCTCTCCTGATATGTCCTACCCTGCTGGCCCCTGATCATCTTGGTAGCCCTCCACTGGACTGTCTCCAACAGATTTATGTCCTTTTTAAAATATGCAACCTCTACCTTAAAATGGAAAGGCAGCTGAAGTCCACTGTATCATTCATGTTTATCAACAGCAGCCTAGAGGTTAGAGCACCAAAGTTGTGAGCTTGGAGTCCCAGCAGACCTGGGTTTGAAACCTACAACTGCCACTTGCATCCTGTGGGACCCTGAATAAGTCGTGTAACCTCCTTGTGCTCCCGAGATACACCTGGAAACAAACTTTGACTCAATGCACGCCTTTCCCAACCAAATAAAAAATGGCACAGGTCTGAGATTTAGGAGTGTGGTTTTAGTGTCCAAGAAACTGTTTGGACTACTGTTTTTTTTGTTGTTGGGCTAATAAATGTTTGGAGTTGGAAGCCTGGCTGGCTAAAGGGGAAAAAAAAATTTATCCCCAATTTCCTGGGATAAGAGTTTCTAGAACTTCATTTAAAACAGTCAGGCACACAACCTCATCCAGAAGCACAGACAGCCATTTCAGGGGCGGTCTGCTCATGTCGGGAAGGTCCATGTTCGGTGGGCTATGTGCTGGCAACAACGGTCATTAATTACTACTGCAATAACTACATCAGAATCCTTTTGGTCAGCTCGGTTTCTTTCCACCTTACAGGGCTTTAGGAACTCCTTCAGCTCATCGCTTATGCCTGCTCCCTTTGAAAGATATAAAACATAGAAAGTTGTGGTAGCTGGAGGGCGATATGGGTCGTGAGGCACGCTCCAACATAATCACGTCGATGGGGGGGGGGGGAAGAGAGACAGGAGAAAAGGAGGAAAAGAAGCCTGGCAGGGCTCCATGACTGTCCACACTTTTCGAGGCGGCAGACTTCTGGATTGGTCTCTGGAGAGGCCACCTCCTGGCCCTTCCTTGAGCAGTGGGGAATCATTGGGGTTGGTGGGAGTGGCAGAACCAGAGAGGGAGTCCTCCTTCGGAGGGGCAAAGCCCCTGCCAGGGCTCAGGGGGAGAAAAAACCTGAATGAAGGGGGAAAAAAAAGGCACACACATAGAAAGTGACAGCAGAAAGGGACCTCAAGGTCCGTTTAGTCTGCCCATGGCATATAGATTACTACCCCCCACCCTGTTATCCCCTCTTTTGAATAATTCCTTTGTGCTTATCCCAAGCGTTTTTGAACCCTTTAACCATTTTGGCCCCCCACGGCCTCAAGGGTAGGCTGTTCTAGGCGTCCACCACCCTCTCTGTGAAGAAGAAATTTCTAACACTGGTCCTCAACTTTCCCCCTTTCAGTCTAAGATCATGACTCCTTGTTCTGCTACCCTCCTTGGAATCAAAAAGTTCCTGCACCTGTACCTCATTTATACCCTTAATGTACCTGAATGTCTCGATCATGTCTCCCCTCTCCCTCCTCCGTTCAAGGGAATACATGTTTAATTCCTTCAACCTGTCCTCATATGACCTTAGATGTACTCCCTGTACCATTTTTGTTGCCTTCCTTTGTACTGTTTATTCTGTCAATGTCTTTTCTGAGGTGTGGTCTCCAAAACTGGACACAGTATTCCAGGTGGGGAAGGATAAGTGCCCTATACAGCAGCAGTACCACTTCTCTCCTCTGGCTCGTGATTCCCCTCCCGATGCATCCCAGCCTACAACTGGCCTTTAGTGCTACCTTCTCACACTGTCTGCTCACCTTCAAGTTGTCCGATATTAAAACCCCCAGATCACACTCTTGGCTGGTCACTGTTAGTCTTTCTCCTCCTAACTAGTACTCACTTTTTGGGTTCCCTCTTCCTATGTGCATGACCTTGCACTTTTTGGCACTGAAATTCAGCTGTCATGGAGGGCGACACTGGGACACATTTTCTGGCAGTATCCTTGTTTGATGCCCTTACGGATATCCCTACAAACAGAATTAACTAGCTTATTAGAACAAGAGGTAGAATTAACAGCTGAGCAGGTACTGCTGGGGATCTTTCCAGACCATCCCCCTCCATGGGAACAAACTCTTGCCTCCCAGTTTTTTGGCGGTCAGAAAGTCAATAACTCACAGGTTGATGACTAGCGCCATTCCAACAGTATTAAAATGGAGATCTATCATGTCCAAAATGTATGTTACAGAATCCCTTAATGCAGAAATCCAGGGTAAAACTCCAACATACATGATGAGATGGCAGAGATGGGTGCTGTAACAGGGGGTGGTAGAAGAACAGTTTTAACCCCTAGTATTGGTAGAATTATTATGGGAGGGATCAGAAGAGAAAGACTGAATAATGATAGAAGAGTTGAGAGAAGAGAGAGAGAATTTAATTTAAGCAGGGAGGTCTAATCAAGATAGTGGAAATGCCTCACCCAAATATAAAGATAATAAAGAATAAAACACAAGGGGTAAATAAGGTAAAATTTAGATTAAATGAAGCTGGAGCTTTACCCTTTGAATCATCTTTGACTAGAACGTTGGATACTTATCACACTTAACATTCAACCCTTTGGGTTGAATTATATAAACTGTCAATCATATAAACTGACTGGAAAAATATGGCAATAAGAAAATGTCTGAAATGTACTCTTGACCAAGTGTAACAAAAACCTTTTAATAAAAAAGAAATAAAAAAAAAAAAAATTCAGCTGCCATGCTCTAGACCACTTCTCCAGTTTCTTTAGGTCTGACTCCATTTTCATGTGTCCTGCTGGGGAGTCCACTCCGTTGCATATCTTGGTGTCATCTGCGAACAGAAACCCCTTCCTCTCAAGTCCATTTGCAATGTCAGCTGTGAATACACTGAACAGAAGAGGCCCCAGCACAGAACCCTGGGGTACTCCACTGGTTACCTTCTGTTCTGCTGATAATGCGTTGCTTGCATCCTTTGAGTTCAGTCATGCAGCCAATTTTTCACCCACATCATCTCCTGTCGCACCCCATGTAGTCCAACTTCTTTCACAGCCTTCTGTGTGGGACAGAGTCAAAGGCTTTGCTAAAGTCCAGGTAGACTACATCCAATTCCCCCATTAGTCATAGACTTGGTAACCCAGCTGAAGAATTCAATTAGGTTAGTTTAGCAAGCCCACCCCACTGTGAACCTATGTTGTTTATGATCTTGTTGACTGCTGCTTTCAAGGAATGCTACTATCCTCTATTTGAGTAATGATTCCATCAGTTTTCCCACCACAGAAGTGAGGTTCACAGGGCGGTAGTTTCCTGCTTCCTCCCTGCTACCAGATTTATGAAGTGGGACCAGCTTTGAGGAGCCACGCAACCCACTGTGTAGGCCTATCTAACAGGTAAACCAGCCCACCACTGTTCCCCCCCCCCCCCCAATTTTAGCATCACAGGATAGGCCCACCTTCAGCTCCAAAGAAGCCAATCCCTCAACTGTCCTGCTGGCTGGGGTTAAGATGAAGAAATGAGCAAAGAACAGGGGTGGGGGGAAAAAAAAAAATCACCATTTACGTAACAGGCCCACTCATCTTCCTCTTTGTCTGGCCAAAACCATGAAGATGCAGGCATGCCTGATGCCCATGCTGTGTAGCCTTCTCCCCAAGCTGGCAAGCCTCCCCTGCACGGTCACCTGCCTGACGTTGCTCGGGTGGCAATACTGCAGCAAACTGCACAATTTCCCTCACCAAGCAGAAGAGAGTCAGCTGGAATGCTCAGCTATCTTCCTGCAGGTGCTACTGGCAATCCAAACTCCGGTCGTGGACTGAGATCACCAGCACTGCCCACCACCGCCACCACTGTGACACTGAGCCAGCCCCAAACTGCTAATCTTATATGATCGTTCTCCATGTCCACCTGGAACAGCAGTAATGTGTGTTAACATTTTATTTAAATAAGCCCACAAGTGTGTGGACAATGTCATGCTCACATAACACAACACTATTGTGCACAACCATTACTTTGGCACAGAGTTTAAAGTCACATTTTTAAACACATTTAGTAGGAGTTTTTGAACCAACGGGGGAGGAGCAATACTTACAAGCAGGTTTGTAATCGATCGATCGATCACACACACACACACACACACACACACACACACACACACACACACACACACGCACGCAATGGCTGTCCCCTAAGCACACAAACAATGTGTGTCCCATGGCCAATGACAGAATCAGAGGGTGCATAAAAATACAGGGAGTGCAGAGAAGGGAAGATAGGGAAGGGGGTGGTATGGGGACAAACTTAGCTTGTGTAAGGTGGGTTTAAGTAATGTTAAGAGGGTCAGGAACATTCAGGTCCTCTAGGCAGTGGTGGCAGAAGACCAACCAGAGTTAACTGAAGTCACAGAAACATGGGCAAGGTAGAACCCCGACTAGGATCTTACTATTCCAGGATACACTCTACTCAGAAAGGATAAAGGGAAAGACTGGGGTAGGGTGGAAGGGTGCCACTTTACAATAGAGACAATATAAAAGTGATGGAAGACAGACTAGGAGCGGATGGGGACAGAACAGTGTGGGTGTAAGCTGGTAGTTGAAAATGGGAAGAATCTAAGGGTGGGCATGGCCTTCAAGCCACCAAACCAGTCTGAGGAGGGGGACATGGAGCTAGGAGAGAAAATCAGAAGGGCCACTACCCTAGAGAATGCTTAATCTCCAAGATGTGGACTGGGTAACAATAGCAGCTAGGAGTGCAAGAAGCCAAGCCCTTATAGATTCACTACAAAAATGCTTCCTTGAACCCACCAGTGAAGGGGAACCATCCTTGTTATGGGTCTGTAGAACCAGAACATGGTGGCCGGCCCACCGGCACAGCGGCAGAGCAACCGCTCGCGACACCGACTCGGGTCCCGGAACAAGCCCGGGTGATCAGAGGGTTTGCTGGAGGGAGGTAGGATCAAGCATCCCACAGGACACTCTCCTCCTCCAGAGAGGGAGGTTGTTGATCTGTTGCACTACCACCACCTGGGTGATCAGGGGTGGTAGTGCAGGGGCTCAGCAAATAACCAGAAGGAACCCTCAGACCAAGCACATGGATTGGCTGTGTCAGCTTTGCCGGCGACCAATCACATCACATGATCCTAGAGGAGTGGGACACAAAAAATGTGAAACAGAGGTGCAGGCATGGGAGGATGACGCCTCGGCCTACCCTCCACGTCCACCACCACCGGAACTGAGTCACCTTCCACTGGGGACACCACCAGTCTTTGCCTCCACTGTAGGTGGTCAGATGGACTCCGGGGGAAGAAATGCAGAGGGAGCTGAAGGTGTGCCCAGCCCAGGGGTGGGGGCAAGCTGGGGTGGGGCAATGCGGCAGTGTGTTGCAGGTGGACTGGTGGTCCAAACCAGATAGGTGGCAGGTTTCTCGGTAGGCTGGTATATGGGCAAGCTAGCTGGGGTGGGAGGATGTCCCTGCCTGGCCCGAGTGCTTGAAAACAAATATGGTCAAAAAAGGACACGGTGGAGGAGTTTAGGTATGGCAACCTCTGGGACAAGTGATCACAACTCCTTCTGGTTCACCTTGGCCCCAAGTTTCCAGAAGACAAAGTGCAGGACAAAGGTCTTAAATTTCAGAAAGATGGATACAGAGTCATGTGGGCAGAATATGTAGTTCCAGACTGGGGTGGGGTGGGGGCTTGAAATCCCGCCACAGTACACAGACATATAGCATAGTGGCTTTGTAAGTCAAGTCCTGTGCCAGCAAGTGTCAGTTGGTGTGTGGTACGTGGGCCTAGTCCCAGTTCACTTCTGACAGGTCTCTGGCAGCAGTGCAGCACCCATGGGGAAGGGGAGGGATATGGAGGGGGCACTCAGGTAGTTGATGCTGCCACACTTTCCTCACCGAGTTGCAACTACCAGATCTCTGGGGTCTCCCTGTCCCACCCCTATGTCAGTAAACTTTCAGCCTGTTCTGCTCCCGGTCCCAACCCACAGATATGTCCTGGACTTTATAAGAGTAGACAGGCAGTGGGTTTCTGGTGGTCAGTGGTAACACCAGTAGGCATGGGATCCAGGACTTGTGTACAGCATGGTCCAAAGGGTAAGTAGTGAGATACTGAAAACAGGGGGGAAAAAAAAAGTTGTTTTTAGGGCCACTCGTTGACCTAGTGGCAAGTGTAGCAGCTTACTATAAACAAATGGCCTTACATACTGAGCCTGGGCTGTAACAAACATCAGACCACAGAGGTAGCGTTTAACAGACACCACCACGAGGATGGGTTTCTTCTGCCATTATATGACTGCCCCCTGGTGGTTAAAAAGGAGGTAGTTGTGTAGGCAGAAATACATAGCTCCAGACCCGGGGAAGAGAGTGTAAAATAAAATCCTGCCACTGGCATAAAGCTGGATACTGATGCAGTGACAACATATTCACCTGAGTCAGTAAAAGTCTGTAGTGTCTTATGCCAGCTCACTTCTAAGAAGAAAGGTCTCTATTCTCTGTCCATGCCCCGTGGGGTGGGGGCGGGGAACGGGTGGAAACAAGGGTGGTGCGCTCAGGTAGTTCATGCCGCTTCACTCTCCCAGTCCAGCTGCAGTGCCTGGGTCTGCGAGTCCCCTGCCCTATGGCCAGGAATGCGGCCCAGCCTCAGGGGGAAAGGGGAGGGGCAGTACTCAGGACAGTGTACACGCAATGATTATCCAGGAGCCAATGATCAACGCACCAGTAGATGTGGGATTAAGAGCTTGTGGATGGGCTGAAGGAAACACTGCCCCTACTGGATAAGGTTAAGGGGAAAAACAGATGGTTAAGGGGAGAAAAGAACTGCACATAAACATAACTGTTGACAGAGAATGAGCAACAGAAGGGGCCAGAGGGCATCCACTGCATCTAGGGAGTCTTCCCCTCCCCCCCCAAAAAAACTGCTACATTCTTGTGTATTGCACCAACCACAGTAAAGCAGCCACATGTAACTTCATCCACTTACCTTCCTTGACTCCCATAGGCATATTTGGCATCTGACTGAACCAAAGATTTCTCACCCGCTTCCATGAGCTGCACACACAGATCTAGGGCCTGATGGAGAACAAAGGGTTAAATACATTCGTTGCTGGTGACAATCTGGGTCCAACTTGATAGCCTGTTTTTTTATACAGATATAGATATATAGATTAATATATATATATATATATATATCTATATATATATCTATATATAATATATATATATATATATATATATATATATATATATATATATATATAGATAGAGAGATATGGCATGTGCAATCAGCAGACTCAAAATATGCATTTCCTCTTTAACTGGAGTTCGGGACCGTAACTCATGAGTAGGGGAGCCCTGCTCCCTCACATGTAGCTTGAAGCTGCAGTCCCTCAGGGCACGGCCCCAGACCTATAGGTTGGTTTGGAGCACAAGGGTAGAGGCTGGGGTAAGAGGTTAGGCTTTTGGGTTCAAAACTCCCTAACACCATACTTCGCTTCTTTTGTGGCTCTGTAACCCTAACATATGCAATAATGTAGTGTTTTTTTTGCAATGAATATACAGTTTAGTTCATAAATAGAGAATCATTTATGGGTTACAATGTGTAAGGTGTTTATATATATATATATATATATATATATATACATACACATATACATATACACACACACACACACACACACACACACACACACACATACACACACACACACACCCTCAGTGTGTAATACCAATATAAGCCACTCGACCTTCAGTCTCGTGGTTTATGTGGATGCACCCTCAGTGTGTGATACCAGTACAAGCCACCTTCAGTCTCATGGTTTATGTGTGTGATACCACATAAACCACAAGGAGAGTGAAGATCGAGTGGTAGGTACCAGTATCAAACACCAAAGGTGCGCAAAAAAACCAAACAAACAAAATACACAAAAAATAGTTTCACAACCGTAACCCTTATCGTACTAATTACCGTTTTGGTCTCTGGTATGTTATTCCAATTTCTGTCAGTTCTCTGCTGCAATCATTAAAATGTGCCCCGAGAGAGTAGTTCTGATTTCTGTTCATTCTCTGCTGCAATTGTTAACGTGTGTATGAGGTTACTCAACATTTTCTGCTTGCAGCTTGTGTTCTAGGTTTTCTTTTTTGGGTGGGGCAGGATGCAACTGCACATGCTCAGTTACGTTACTACTACTTACGTATAACCTGTGGTCTGTAATGTGATGAAGTATTAATTGAAATCAGGTTTATACGGAAGTCAACCAGTAATTATAAACAGATTATAAAATGGGTTGAACATTTCCAGCTTCTTGCTTGGATAAATAAGTAGATTTATTTATTGAAAACTTCAGAGATTAACTTCTAGCGCAAGTGCTCATTTACAGAGATTCCATGTCTAATATATAGTCATAACAGAAAAAAATGCAGTTCCAGAGGAAATGCAGTCGAGTCAGACTCACAGCACTTCAGACAGAACAATTACATAGTTTTGAAAACATAATCCATACAGATCATTGTATAAAAAATTCAGAGACCCGTATGTTATTCCCCCAGAAATGTACAGGTTAAGGCTAACCCAGTAAGGTAGCACTACCGACTGCTATGCTGGTAAACCGCATTCAGGAATGAGCAAGGGCCATCAGGGGAGGAAGGATTGAGTGTCCTAGGGACTGCTCTCTTTCCTCGGGGTGAAGACTCGCTGCGTGGCTGCTGATTGGTGGAGACTGATGAGTAGTACAGCGGGGAATGCTTGGAGGGGTCACCGCCAGACACCTATCACGCATGGGTACCACTGCACATATGAACGACTGCATCACTGCACGCCAGCACCTCGGGAGAAAACTTCCAGTAGGAGGAAAATGCTAGTCATCCACACTAGCACACCCCGCAGACTCTCACACAACCAACACGACTGGCCACCCACCACAATGGGCAACCAGTGAACCACCGGTAAGTCAGTGAGAAGGTCAATGGCGGGGCTGTGGGGGGGTTCTGCCAGACGAGACTGTGTTGAGAAACAGCTTCATGGAAAAAGAAATCTACAGGTTGGAACAAGTTTGAACAGTGGGATTCAGAATTTGGGCAAGTCACATAATAAGTCAGGACTTGCTTTACTCAACCAAGGTTACCATGTCAAACACGGCTACCACCTTTACTCACTGAAAACCTTCACCATGACCCTACAAGTAAAACCCTTTTAAAATGTAAAATATTATTTCCTGTCATTAACCCCTCCTTACACACACAAACAAGTTAAAAAAGAATTACTATTCACAGTTTCAATTCCTGGTGCATCTTTGGTGTTGACAAATTATCACCCCCTCCTCTCCTTACCAACTTACCAGGATAATCTCTGCTGTTTACCCTGCACCAGAGAAAATTGAGACCTTGGCTCCGTTTAAGGTTTTCTGTTGAGTGTGAGGGGGTACACAGGGTCTAGGAAGATTGTTACCCCAAGACCGGATAAGAGACCAGTTTCTCTTGTTCCTAGCTGAACTGGTCTAAGATCAGTTATGGTGTCACGTGTCTAACCGCAAGCGTGTCAAGCAGCACCCTGCATACGCTAGTGGTTAGTGCATAAGGCTGTGATCCAGGAGGTCTGGGTTTAAATCTCAATTCCCAAAATTCTTTTGATTTCAATTTTCACAGGAGTCGTGGATGGTCTATGGCCATGTGGTGTTGGAATAGTAAACCTGCACTACAGAAAGAAAAGCGCAAGAAAAAAACACTACAAGAGAAACTGGTGTCAGATCAGGTGCATGGGGAACAATCTACCTGGAGGGGGTGAACATTCTGACAAAGAAGTTCTGCAGAAGTTTGAACTCCTGTATCCCACAATAAACAAGCATTCCATGTACTGAGTGTGTGTGGAAAGACAGATTGATGGGTGAGATGGGACTGCTTTTTTCTAGTTACTTTTAACAAAAGGAAATGCCAATGTTTATTCAAAAAAAAAGTTGCCATTCTTCTGTTTTTTTCTTTTATTTATTTATTTTTTACACGTGTTTTCAGTTAACCCATTTTATAAGTGCAATAACACACTCCAGGTTGTTGGTTGTCTGGAGGGTAATGCACCTCACCTGCAGGCGCTGAAGACACTCGGCACAGGCAACTCCGGCATCACTTTGCAGCTGGGCGTGCATTAACACCAGACAACCAACACCCTGTTGTGTCTCACTGCTTTCATAATAGATGGGAATTCTTCAGCAACAAGGCACTGAGCCCATCATGGGATTCTGACGACATCAGGATTCAAAAGAATGAAACTCAAGTGGTTTAAGATGTCACCAGCTCCAAAGATAGAATGGCACGCCAAGTTACTGATGGTTTCCTAGCTGTTACTGAGGTACTGTATAATTTTCAACTGGTCCCAATGTAGAATTCCTGCAACTGCACGGAGAACCCCACACTCCCCGGAAGCAGAGCATTTGTGCCGTAGGCTCTATTCTGAGATCTGTCCATTACTACTGTTCTCATATCAGGCAGCCTGGCTCACCTTTGAAATGGCTTCTCTACGTGGGTAGGCCTACCTGGATAACATCGCCATCTCCTAGTGTGAAATGAACATTCGGATCCTCCTCGATTACGGTCTCATCCTCCAGTGTTGTCTTCAGAGCTATCGTTACAAGCTGGCCTTTTTTTGGCCTGGAGTCTTCGCCGTTACCAGCTACTAAAGTTTTCTTCCTAAGCAATCCATTTCCTGCAGGAAAAAAGTTTGAGGTTATGGACTTGTTTGTTCTAATGCGGTGCACTACAAGGCAAGAATTATGGTCACTTTAGCTTCCTGGACTTTATTTTGGTCATTGGGGATACTGTCAAGTTCTGGTGGGAGGGAAGGAATTTTTTTGTTTTTGGAGTCTCTAAATTATAGGAATTGTTTTCTATAATCTGGGGACATGGGCTGAATCGTGGAAACATTTTCAAAAAATCCTCCTGCAACTGCAAGACTTTGGCTGCTGCAGACAGACAAATGAAGATGTTTTGGCTACCTTAGATTTCAATGTGACTAGTAAGATTTTTGACTGGTGACCAAAGTAGAGCACTGGTCTAATCCATTAGAGAAACACTGCCACAGCCATCCTGGTGGTGCTGAGGGTTGAGGCGCAGGATGCCGGTGACCAGTGTTCAGTAACGAGCACGGGCCATCGAGGGTCGGCAGGGGAGGGAGAGGAGGACAGCCCTCCTCTCCCAGGGAGGGAGGACTGGCACTCCTGCCGAATGACTACCCCCGGGCGGAGGCCAGAGGATAGTACAGGTCAGTGGGGCCAGACAAAGAGGGTGCTGTGGGACTTCTGCGGACGTGCGCACACCTCTACGTGCACACCCCAGCAACAGGAAAGAAGAAAAAGTGGAAAAACACCCTCAGCTGCAAGAGGATGGCTGACCTACTGCAGGCTCCGCACCCAGCAACCAGGCAGAGGTAAGTCTCAGTGATACTGGGGGGCGGTCAGAAGGGGGCAGCCGAGGGCAGACAGGAGGATTATATACCTATATACACACATATACATACACACATACACACACACACACACACACACACACACACACATATATATACATATGTATTTTATGTATCTATCTATATCTGAAAAAAAAAAAAAAAAGAGAAAAACTCATTCCGCTGGGGCAGTGATGTCCCCAAGCTTCAAAGAAAAGTAACAAAGCACCCTGGATCAAAGACCACAGCCAAATCCCCCCCTCCACCTCACCCTACCCCCTTTCAACCACACACACAAAATCACCCATATACTGTACTATTTCACACTTTTTTTGCTCCTCCCTATCTCCTACCCTTAACATCAGAGCCGCCACTGTTGACCCTTTTTCTGGATGGGAAGTGGGACAGCAGTAATAGTCACTTACAATGCTGCTGGGCAGCAGGAAGTGCGCAGATTCTGGGTGGCTCACACCTGTCCTCCCCAAGTATAATGTGCCTCTACATGTTGCTTGGTTCCAGCCAAACCCTTACATTAAGGGCACAATCTGGCTTCTGTCTGGACCCAATTTTTTTTTTTTTTTGGTTAATCTATTTGTACGCCCCACTGTGGCACAGCTAAGCCCTCTACCAACCTCCCTGACCCACCACTGGCATCCAGGGACTTGCCTCATCCTAACATCCTAGATGGCTTACCCCACGGCGGGGTGCAATGGGGAATGCCAAGTCACTGGCAACAGAGATCCAGTGTGGGCCCCTTTCCCCAGGTGTCCACCACATCTCCCCCCAATGGTGGGGGTCATCCGCCGAAGAATGGATCCAGTGCAGGAGAGGGCCCTGGATGTCGGCGCGAAGCCACGGTATGGTGGCAGGTGAGGCATGGATGCTGCAGCACTCCAGACCAGAATCTGGACCCTATTCTAGTGAGTCTTTATAGCTTCATTAACTGCTTGCTTACTTATTTAGAGATACGTCGTGAAGCCATATGGTTGAAACTATCTTCCTCCATTAAGGAATTCTCCCTAGCCATGTGCACAGTTCTAGGGATATAAACTGGTTCCAGGGATGCACCCTGCTTGGGCCTGTGTCTCTGGTCTTCCCTAATCCCTGGCAGACCACCAGTTACCCCCATGATTCTGCCATCCATGGAAGGGGCTTCGGGGTAAGGATGCCCCCCCCCAGCAGTCCTTCGTGTGGACTAGGATCCAGCACCAACAAACACTTGGACCCACTGGAACCACGAGCCCAGACCATCATTCAGACCACTAGGGGTTTTTCTCCCTTTTTTTTTTTTTTGCTGGTCCCTCCCATCTCCCTGACCCTGATGCAGCCAGCCTCTGATGGCCTAGCGTGCATGCAGCACTTTCCCCTGTGTCAGAACAAGTTTCCTGGCCCAGCAAGGGGCTGCTGCAGCACCAGAGCTCCTGTCAATCTTCCCCAGCTGAAGTGCAATGCTGAGTGGCAGCTACCTCAGCTTGCCTGCCTCCCAACATGACTACTTGAGTTCGCTCCCGAACTTGGGTTGGCTGGACCATCGGAGTGGCAATAGATCGAAACCTTCTTTTTATTCTTAAAACCAACATCAGGCCATCCAGCTGGTGCTACGGCAGCGTTACCACTTGCAGCGCTGACAACATGGGGTCAGTTGGGGAGGGGAGAGAGAGAGAGACCCAAGAACTGCACTTCTCCAGGAAGAGAGTGGCGAGACACCAGATGTAGCACAACCCCCTAGCAAAGACTAGGGACCAATGCACAAGGACAGCGGGGGGGGGGGAGATGTTTGGTGCGTCGTGCATGGGAGCATGCATGGCATCACCGCTGATGTTGCTGCACGCCGCTCCTCCGTGCCACAAGAAAGGGAGGAGGGAAGCACAAAAAGGGGAAAAACAGTAGTGGCTGGCACGGCAGATGAACACCCCTCGCAAGCCTCGTGCCAGGCAACTCGGGCATGGCCACTAGATCCTTGATCGGCAGGTCGCGAGTGCTCCCTGCAACCTTCACCATGGTTTGAAGGGCCCACAATGGGAGACCAGATAAATTCCGTGAGAAGCTGGGGTGACAGGGCTGGCAAGATGGACAGCAATGCCAGGACAGGGCAAAAAAAAAAAAAAAAATTTAAGAGACAAAAAAAAAACAAAAACCACAAAGAAAAACAACAACATCAAGTAGGCCCAGTAGTTCTACTGTTTGATTTGCTAGCGACTCAAGTATGGAGCAGAATCAGTCTTTGGGGGGCAAAGGATCAAGCATCTCAGGCAGCTCTCCTCCTCCTTTGAGAGTCGAATGTCCAGTGTTCTCCACTGCTTGAGGTCAGGTGACAGCGCTGCAGGAGACACACACCATGGAGAGGCTGGGTGTCAAACACCACATGTGTCATGGCACATCACCAGCCCTCAGGAGAGGAAACTAATTGAGGAAAAACAAAACACTAGCTGAGCAAAATGATGCCGGACTTCCAGCAGGCTCTGTTCCTCCAACTTTAATGCTCCATCTCTGATCTCAGGGGGCCGTCACCCTAATGTACAAGTCCCTAACGAGGGGGCACAGTGCTTTAAGGAAAGTGGAGCCGAGTTAGTCTAGAGACAAGGCTGGTGACAGGGCTGGGGAGGTCAGTCTGAGCTGGGCAGGATGACAAGAGTATAACCACATAATGGGGGGCAGGGGAACCCCTAATGGGGATTGCCCAGCAGATGCTTGTCATACTGCCATGCAGGCAACCAGCGTGTGAGAGTGGATGCTGCTTGCCGGGCTGTAGGCAGCTGCCGAAAGGCAGCCTACTTTGGCCAGGGAGGCTGGTGGTGGGTTCCAGCACACTAGCAACCCCTGCAGGTGGGCCAGGGAACTTACTCTTCCTGCTGGGGTTCGATGGGCATGTGAGGCCATTACAACACAGTTTATGCCAAGTGGAATAGGGATAACCTTTAGGACTTGTCCAACCACGACTGTAGCTGAATTTGCACTTGCCCCTCCATTACAATGAAATCAGCTCTCTTTTTGTACATATCCTTTAAGGAAATGTAGCGGTCCTGGACAGGAGCAACAGGATTTGCATACCCCTGCATAGGGAGTGCATAAGGGGGAGCAATCCAGGGAGAAAAACTCCCTGTCATCTGCATGATGGCCCACAGAGCCTGAACAGGGTATATCCCCAATAATGGTATGTCCCTGGTAACATGGCATATCCCTGGTTAGATGACTGGGGAAAGGGAGAAAAAAAACAAACAGCAGCATTAGTAGGTAATGTAATATACATTTAAAGTGAAACATTCATGTACAGTGGCTAACAGATTTTTTTTCCCTGTAAAGATGTTTCTTTTCTGCGGCCAGAGCTGGAAGCTCTTCTGCTTTTGTTCCTACCTCCCCCCACCAGCAACCATCGCCCTGGGACTCACCTGCCCCTCCAAGTCCCCTACAGATTGCCCACTGTGGTGAAGACAGGTGGGGGAGGTCCATCCTCCACCACCCTTGGAGACACATCCAGGTGAGGGCCCAGGAGCCTGGTGGTGGGGCAAGCAGAGGGCTGGCATGCATACTGTCATAGAGCCAGCCCCGCCCTTTTTTCTACCAGTCTTTCTCCCTTTCCCTCTGCTGGGGCATGCAGGTCAGCTGATGTGTGGTGGCATGCAGTGCACCGCTAGAGTCCTGCAGCTCCTTCCAAGTCGCTCTGAGCTGCACTACCTCCCATCCTCCACCAGGTGGCAGTCGAACTATGGAGGTGACAACGCTCCCTCCCTGGAAGAGGACAGCGGCCTGTTGGGCTCTCAATATTCTCCCTGTTGACAGACCCCCAAGTGACCCAGTCCGCTCCTGAACCCGGGTCACTGGCATGGCAGCAGGTACAAGTACAAGTGCCTCAGCCCTCTGCACCACCAAGCTGACTTTTGAGGACATAATTTGAAAGCCTATGAAAATCTCTTTCCAATGAGGTGTTGGGCTAATCTGTAGCTCAAAGCACTCCAGAGCTACAGACGGGGTATGTTCAACATTAATACTACATTGCAGCCAACTGAAGAAAAAACTGTGATGTCGTCAAGGAACAAGCTATGCTTGACTGAGTGTAGTTAGGTACAGCTTGTTCCTCAATGACGTCACAATGTTTGAAAAATGGCAGCAATGTAGTATTAAAAACATTTGCTAAATTGGTGCTGTTTAGTAAGTTATCAAGCCCCCCAGCATCACCTTGCCTCTGCAGGATTTCAAAAGTCAATTTTGCAGAATTTATTTACTGACCATTTTCGAAAGGGAAAGGATCATAATTCCTCGGTTGAAGGAGCTGGCTGCTTGATCCCTTCCCCTTCCTGGTCCAGATTCTAGCAAGCTCTGTCCCCATGCCGTCCCTACACTCTCACATTTTGTGATGTATTAATTTGGAGAGTGCAAGGACGCACTCTATTGATAACAATGGGGCCTGTTTTTAAAACTAATTTTTTTATATGTTAGGGGACCACATGACTCAAATCAAAGTGACGGCTTAACTAAACCAGGGCCCTGTTACTTTAGCTGTGGTTTGCATTTGACTCTCGAGGCCATCAAATATATTATTTAAAACAAAAAATTCAGGACAGACCCCCCACTGCTATCAATAGAGTGCACCCTTGTGCTCTCCAAACTAATACGTCGCACAATGTGAGTGCAGGGATGACATAGGGGCACAGCCTGTTAGAACTGCAACCAGGCAGGGGAAAGGATTAGGTGGCTGGCTCCTCTGACCAGAGAATGAACATCCCTTCTCCTTTGAAAATGGACAATAAATAAATTCAGCAAAATGGACTTTTTAGGTCCTGCAGAGATTAAGCTGCAGCTGGGTGGGTGGAAAGATTTACTGCGGCTGGGTGGGTCGATGGGCTTGATTTAGGCACTGAAACTGGTTAACTGTTGAATAGAGCAGTTGTCTAAATCTCTGGACTGCTACCAGCTAGAAGACAGTCCAATACTTCATTTGAAAGAGTTCTGCAGGCTTTCAATCTATGATGGCCATGGGACATGAATCTATCCCTTGAACATGTGTTAGTGCGCCTAACGTTATTTTGTATTTTCAGCTAGTTTTTTTTTTTAATCTAGCCCTTTTGTTTTATTTGCAGACACATTCTGATGCAGCGCTGCAATTTTCTTTACAGCACAAAATATTAGCACGCACCCCCACCCCATCCCCCAGCAGACCAGGACATCTTCCCATTTTTGGTCAGGACCCAAAAGTAACCTTATGGCAGCACTGTATCTCCGACAGCGATTAAAAATTGAGCAAAGCAATCATTTGGCCTTCTAATTGGATAACTCTGTTCCTGATGGCCATGGAGGGGCAGCAGTTCATCTTCCAGCTGGTGCTTATACCACCACCGCAGGATTAAATAGGTCAGAAGGGAATGCCTCGTTTCCAGTGGCAACCAAATGCACATTAAAGGAAAAATGCCCTTAATGTGTAAGTCCGTATTTTCTAAAGAGGCTGCACTTCTGTTACTGGTTCACATTTATCATTCCAACCACAGAGCTACTATTGTACCACCTGCAATTATTATTAACTTTTAAAAGAAGTCGGCTATCAGTTTTTATATCTGAGGTATGGTTTCTTTCTCCATTTGCTAATTAGAAGATTTTGTACCTGCCAGACCTGACTGTGATGCGTGGAACAGCACTCTGCCTGGAGACTGACACCTACTTCTATTCCTCTCCATGCCTCAAGACTGCAGCCTCACTGACTGACATCACAAGTGCTCGAGAACAGTTACTCCAGCCAGGGGAGGTTTTGCTCCCTGAAGGCCGTCTCCGAGGCAGCACCTTGCTGTTGCATGTATTCTTTTTGACAGCTAGGTCCCTTCCCTTACAGTGCTGACCTTGTCTGTAACTCTCCCAGGTCGCACCTGAAAATGGACCATGGTCATTGTCCAGTGCACCTAGTAAGCAAAAACAAATAAATAAATAAATAAATATTTACTATTCTAACACCATACCACCATGGCCCGCCACTCAAGTGAAATTCGCTTTGAGGCAGCAGGAGAGGAGAGATTAAACCCCTGCCCTGCCTGGTTGGGGGGGAGAAGCACCATTAGAGGCAGTGCTGCCTTGGAGACAACCTTCAGGGAACAAACACCCTCGGAGGTAGTGCTGCCTCAGAGAACCTATAGGGAAGAAAATATTCTTTACCACTACGTAGCTGTTGCCAAATCTGTCGCTTATGATGTCACAATACTGAAGAAGTATGAAGAGGAACAGACCTAGATGTGTCAGTTGCCAGGTAAAGCACTGCTCTTCACATCACACCTAACACTATCAAACAAAAAACTCTCCAATAAGCAACAGGAAAAAAAGAGAACTAGTTCAGGAACAAAAAAAAAAGTTAAGAAATAACTACTTTTAAAAATTAATTAAATTTTCTGTCTTTTTGGTGCTACTAGCTCTTTAAAGGACAACTACTGGGGAGGTGGTATAGCATAATGGTTAAGGCACTGCGCCGCAAATCTGGAGAACGGAGTTTGAAGCTCAGAGCCACCACTTCCATATTGTCACCATGAGCAAGTCGCTTAAAGAACAGTTATGTACTTACCATAAACAGTAGATCTTCGAGAGAATCTCCTCCTTTAGGCCACACCTTTGGAACTATAGCCGCCAGGCACTAGGACCACACAGAAACTTTTTCTAGCTGGGGGCTGCCCACAACTACGTCACGCATCAGCGTCTACATAAACATGGACAGCCCCATCACTCCTCAGTTCGCCGCAGACCACCAAACTCTGAGGACCTCCAACGGTGGGAACCAGGAGATCAGACCAGCACCAAGTACACAAGGCAAGAAATGGTGCTGGATATGATAGTCATGGAGTAGGTTCCTGCACAATCTCCGATGTAACCCTCACTGAAGCAGAAGCGGGACAGAGTGAAGGACAGCATGGCCTAATGGAGTAGCTTCTCTCCAAGATACACTGTTACAGTAAGTACATAACTGTTCTGTCCTCTTTGAGGATACCTCCTCCATTAGGCCACATCTTTAGAACGAGTCCCAAAAGCCACTGGGAGGCTGTTACAGTCTAATATATATACACATTCAAGACCGCAGGCCTTGCAGTACAGCAAGCCCAGAGCTGGCACGCTCACAAGAGATTATTTCCACACTGTGATGTTTAGGGAAGGTGCGGACAGTGCTCCATGTGGCTGCAGCACAAATGTCAGCAGGAGAAACATTTCTGAAATGAGCAACAGAGTTTAGTACTTGGCTTAAGGGTTGGTGCCGTGACAGGGGGTACCATTTTGTAGGAGACTGGGAGGACTTCTGGGACAGAAGGCTCTTCAAGGGCAATGGTCTTCACCTGACAGAGGGGGCCATCGCATTAGGGCATAAGTTTGACGTCTACATCACACAGTTTAACTACGGGAGAGTACGGGTCTAGGGTAACCATGGTGGATGGCAAGCAGAAGGGGATCCTAGGTAGTACTCCTCCATAGCCAGAGGACTGTAGCAAAAAGAGGGTACAAAGATAGCAGTAGTGTTTACAGGTGTAAGGGAATGGGCAGTAGTGATGGATAAAACAAAGGGCAAAAGCCCCAATAAAGGTGGAAGAAAGTATGGAAAACAGAAGCGCAGCGGCAAAGTAAGAGCAGCGGTCAGATGGAAGTGGGCATGTCTTAATGCCAGAAGCCTAGGTAACAAACTCAGAGAGTTCCAGGCTCTGATAGCAGACACTGAGGTGGACCTTCTAGCCATCATGGAAACGCGGGCCACAAATAAAGACGACTGGGAGATGACGATCCCTGGGTATTCACTGCTCAGCAAGGCTAGAGGAACTAGTAGAGTGGGAGAAGTTGCCCTTTTTGTCAAGGACGGCATCAAGGTGGTAGAGGATGGGTGCATTCGTACCCCTTATTCACCCATCTTCTACCACCTGTGGTGAGGTGGAGTCAGTATGGGTGCAACTAATGGGAGCCTCGGGCAGGTGAGTACACTTGGAGGTGATATACAGGCCTCCAGGGCAAGGTGAGGAAAAGGACAAAGAACTCATAGAGGAGCCTGAAAGAGAATAGCAAAGGGGAAAGTAGTGGTATTAGGAGACCTGAATCTGCCTGACATCGATTGGGAGGTCCCAGTGGCCAAGAGTCCCAGGAGTCAGGCCCTGCTGGATGTCTTCCAAGACTATCTACTGGTGCAGCTAGTTAAGGAACCCACCAGGCAGACCACAGATCTTGATGTAGTGCTCACCAACTCCGAGATGGTGGGAGTATGGGAGCTGCTGTGGAACAGCGACCATAACTCTGGTTTGAATTGGCCCTCAGGGCCAGCAAGCCACAATTGAGAACTGAAGTCCTTGACTTTAGAAGGGCTGACTTTGACAGGATGAGGGAACTGGTCAGGAATAAGTTAGTAGACGTGGAGTACATAGAGGTGGGGTGGAAGAGAGATGGGGGATAATTAAGGGGGCCATCCTCGAGGCATCTATGTATGCATAAGAACAGTAACAAAAAACAGGTTTAAGAGACCACTATGGTTCTCAGCAAGGGTCAGGGAAGCTGAAAGGGCCAAAAGAAGGTCTTCTATAAATACAAGAAAAAGCAAGGCGAGGTAGAATGGGAGGATTATCTACAGAAAAACAGGAAGACAAAGAGGGCTGTTAGGTAGGCCAATGCAGACACAGAGCTGTGTATTGCGGAGGGGGCCAGGAAGAAAAAAAAACAAACAAAAAAAACCAAACAGTTTTTCAGATATATATATTAGTGAAAAGGGGTGGGGGAATTGTAAGGCTAGTTGAAGGGGATATGGAGGACAAAGGAGGATGGGCAAAAGGCTACCATCCTAAATGACTACTTTTGCTCAGCTTTCACGAAGGAGGACAGTGGGTCCATGCCAGAGAGTGGCATCAAAGCGGCCACTAAGGGAATCCTGGAAATGAGACAGCCATTGTTTACTAGTGAAAAGGGTTCTGAAAGGGCTGGCTGCCCTTAAGATATTTAAGGCACAGCTGGCCCAGTAGCATGGAGGGCTGAGGCATCCGTGCCATCCTGCTACGCTGGCGACCCATGTTCGCGGTGCAAGCAGGCCACCGGGGGTCGGCTGGAAAGGTAAGGATTGAGCGTCTAAAGGACTGCTCTCCTTTCCCGGGGGAGGAAGGATTAGCGCTCCCACCAAACGACTGCCCCCGGGTGGAGACCCGAGAGTAGTGTGGGTCTGTGGGAGGGAGGGTGCTGCGGGACTTCCACAGACACGCGCATGCCTCCGCAGACACACGTCTGCTGTGTGCGTCCCAGCAACGGGGGTGGGCAGAGGAAAAATTCCCTGGCTGGTGGTGATGACTGATCCTCCACAGGCTCTGCACCAGGTGACCGGGCAGAACTCTGGAGGTAAGTCTCCACGATACTGGGGTGACAGGGCTGGGTCGGTCTGAAGGGGGCAGCTAGGGCGACAAGGAGATATAAACCTATATAGAGAAAATAAAAAGATAGATAAGGCACCAGGACCAGATGGGTTGCTTCAGAGGATATTTGGGGAATTAGCCATGGAGCTGGCTGAACCACTGGTATGTCTGTTCAACAGCTCACTTAGGTCTGGGGAAGTTCCAAGGGATTGGAGGTGGCAGACACTGTACCGCTTCATAAAGGGGGGATAAGGAGCAACCAGGGAACTACAGGCCTGTCATTCTAACCTCTATCGTAGGGAAGCTGATGGAATCACTGATCAAAGAGGACCTCACAGACTACCTGGAAAGCAACAGGCTCCAGGATAGTAAACAGCATGGTTTCGTGGCAGGAAGATCTTGTCAAACAAACCCGACAGTTTTCTTTGACTGGATGACAAAGGAATTAGACAAGGGCCACGCTGTGGATATGCTCTAACTTCAACAAGGCTTCTGACTTGGTACCTCACAAATGACTGCTCAAGAAGATGGAAGACCTGGGTGCAGCTAAACCCACAGTGAACTGGGTGGGTAACTGGCTAGAGGGAGGCAGCAGAGGGTGTAGTCAATGTGGTTAAATCAGAGGAGAGGGAGGTTATGAGCAGGGTTCCACAGGGATCGGTCCTGGGTCCGCTCCTCTTCAACAGGTTCATTAGTGACACTGGAGAAGAAATCCAGGGTAGGTTGTGTCTTTTCGCAGATGACACAAAACTATGTGGGAGGGTGGATAGTGATGAGGGAATAAGGGAAGTGTAGAGAGACCTACAAAAGCTAGAGGGGTGGTCAAAGGTCTGACAGTTAAAATTCAATGCTAGAAAGTGCAAGGTTATGCACCTAGGAAAAAACAACCCCAAGACAGAGTACTGGATGGAGAAAGAACTCCAGAAATAGTATTCACATTAGCCTTAGTCTTGATACCTGAAATATTACTTATGGCAATACCCCATCCAGGTGTTGCCTTAAGTAATAGTTCAGGTATCAAGATCCCCATGGAAGCAATAAAATAGTTATAGTAAGCTACCACCACTGCTGCTACAATAAGGGCAGTGGTGTTTTCCACGTCCCAGAATGGGTAGAATACCTTTGACAACTTGCGCTCACTCAGTCGGGACCCATGAGGTGCTTCTGTGTTCGGCTCAGAGTTTCGGCATCTTTTTAAAATATCAGGATTGCTTGAAAAATGATGATCATAGCAGCCTGACTCCCGCAGCTGCATTGAAAGGTATGGGGGGATGGGAGCGGGCTGAGGACTTCTTCACATGTCACCTTTTTTTTTTATGCCTCTCTCCTTCTCTCTAGCTGCCCACTCCTTCGGGTCCCATAGGCCCTTCCTGACTTGTCCCAGCTTGTCCCACCAGCTACTACACCTCATATTGTGGCTCCCTGGGTAACCCAGCATATCCCTTTCACCGGATGGGTCCCCCTCCTCCGAGGGGGAAGGCATCGATGGGGGTCAGTCAGCGCAGTCTAGACTTGACCTGGGATGTCGCTGAGGTGTGCCGGTCGCGGGTTCTGCGGCAGCGGAGGGCTGGGGACCATCATCCAGCCAGCCAGGGAGCTTCTTCCCCTTTTTCCTGCTGAGGGCAGCATAGTGATGTCATGGCATACGCCGACGTCCGCTCCTCCCCCGGTTACCCTTAGGGCCGTGCATCCTGCTCTACTCCCAGCCTCCGCTAGGAGCCAGCAAGCACCAGACCAGTTCCCTACCTTCCCCCCGGAGAAGGAGAGCTGTCCATGGGATGCTCAATCCTTCTCCCTCGGCCGGCCGTGCCTCCAGCAACCCGGCTCATTCCTGAACCCAGGTCCGCTGGCCGCAAGTGGAAATCACTGGCCGGTGCTAGCGGGCCAGCACGTCACCTTAATAAATATATATTTTTAATTTCCTTATTACTTAGACACACACACTTTCTGAATCTGTACATTTTACCTCTCCGCACTGGTCTGCCCCAATCTATAACAATACAGCCCTGTCACACCGCCATCTGTAGCCTCCCCTCATTTACAATTCTGCGGGGCTGGCAGTGCACTAGCCCCTCCATCAGAGGTGGTCACCTCTCCGGTCCGGCACCGCACCAGATCCTCTTGAGAATCCCCATGGGTCCCCCACCCGTGACAGGGCTAAGGAGGAGCGTTGACTTGCCCTCCCTGGAAGCCAACATCCAGATCCTGGAGGTCATGCTGGTACAGCCAGCCAGCTCCATTTCTACTTGTTTTTCTCCACAGCCCATGAACCATGCAATGGGTGGGCGGCTGGCCCCTGCCTCCGGGGAAGCAGCCATACACCCCGGACACAGGACCACCCCCATCCAGGCAGCATGCCTGTGCTGGCACCCAGTCACTGCTGGGTGTCAGGCTACAGCATGCAGCACAGTCCCCCCTCCCCGAGGAAGGGGAGCAGTCTATGGATGCTCAATCCTTCCTAACCCCAGCCGACCCCCGAGCAACCCGAGTTTGTTTCCGAACCCGAGCAACCAGAGTTCGTTTCTGAACCCGGGTTGCCAGTGTGGCATCCAGTGCCTCAACCCTCAGCGCCACCAGGCTGGCTCTCTGCGGCCTTCATTCTAACTTTGTAGGTTAGCACAAGAGGGAAGAAATGCCCTGGGATGTTGGGAAAGATGGCTGGAGGAGGGTCTGGAGGCAAGGCACAGATGGGATTAGATGAGGCTGCCTATAGTGTGCTGAGCGGGCCATTGTTCTGCTTCATCTATGACCCCATCCATCTCCCCAGTGTACTCCTGCATCCGGAGGCGGAATGATGCATGACGTGGTAACCCACATCATGCTCACTACCTTACACCAGCCACCAGAAGCTGCTCTTAGAGCAGACACTGCCAAGCCCTCCACAACGAGGAGAGATGCTCTGTCACCCTCATGTTAGCCTCCACTCTGCTCGTGGTTTTGTTTTTTTTCCTCCTTTTTTTTCCAAATAAAAGGTTTTAATGCTCCATCAGCAGGAACTGGGTGGGCTATCAGCCCTGTCTCTTGGTGCTGTCAACTGGCCTCCTACCTCTTTCCTTCCTCTTGCTGTTTCATCAGGGCAGGTCGCACTGCCTCAGGCAGGGCTTTTTTGAATCCTGGTTCCCCTGTCCATTTTCCACCTATTTTCACCTCTCTCCCCCCAAAAAAGGACTACGGCAAAAACGGTCGCGCATGCAAGTGGAGGCGAACATGCTCTCCAGAACCACCAGCCCTGTTTTACCTACCCAGCATAATACCAGCTGCCCGAGCAATCAGCGCTACCACCAGACCTACACTCAGCAGCAGCAGCCAAGAGCCAGGATGGCTTGCTTCCAATCCACACACACACCCAGGCAACCCAAGTTCATTCCCAAACTTGGGTCACTGGCGTGGGAGAGGCTCTGCAGCACCTCCACCCTATATGCCACTGGGCCAGCTTTGCCCTTCTCGTTTTGCACTTAGGGAGCGATCCCAAGACACCAGTGGCACCACTGAGTCGGCTACTTAATTTTATTTTTTTAGCACCACTGGAAGTGTTTAGAAGGAACAAATCAACTTGGGTTTTATTAAATTGAGAGTTACATACCTAGTACGTCTACCCATTCCTCCACTTTGTCCTTGTCTTCAGCCGAATCTCCAGACCCAACTTCAGTTACTTTGGCATTCTCTAGAGAAGTGTCCGTTTTCTGTGTCTTCAGTTTATCTCCCTCCTTCTGGTGCTTTGCAGTTTCTGTATCTTCCAAAGGAGGAAGGCCACTCATGTCATCATCATCGTTGTCATCTTCATCGTTCAACATCTCAAAGTCCTCCCCATTGTCCAAGACTGAGGCTTTATTTTTTGGTTCAATTTTGGCAGGCTCAGCTGCATCAGAGTTCATGGTCCCCAATTTACTGGTGTCTGTACTACTGGTGGTATCGTGGGATTCTGGAATGTTGTGGGGCTCATCACTTTGTGGCACCTCCTCAGTGGAAGCCATTACTCCTCAGGCAAACAACCTGCAAAAACATTTAGAAACAGAAAAGAACCTGAAAAACTGAACACCTTTAAGCAATCTTCAAAATAAGAGGGGCAAGAGTTAACATTTTATTACACTGTTTTGTCTATTTTAGAAATCTGACATGAGCAGTAACGCAGTGCCGAATGGTAAACGCCCTCCCTGGCATCAGTGTGCCTCACCTCTACCATACAAACGGCCCCGTCAGCTCCAATATCGGATTCTGGGGATAGCCAGTTCGCTCTCATGGTTTATGCTGTTACAAGCACCCCTTGATGGGAACACAGCCTTGCCGCAGACTCCTAATTATTCTCTTCATGATACAGTGTTGTGGGATTATAAAATCTCCTGCATGAAAGCACCCTAATCCTCTGCAGTCTGCTGTGGATTATTTTGCAATCTGTAAATTCAGAGGTTTAATCAAATCCTCCTGCAATCTAAGAACCCAGTACGCAAACTCTAATATCACCTCAAACTGGTAGAGTTGCCCTCTAAGGCAACAACAATAGAACAAATGTTGCTTTCATTAAAATAGTGCATACACTTATAAAATAGCAAGACAAAATCTAGAATCACTGGCCGAGACATCACCTGGCAGTGAATTAAATTCCTAGCACTGCACAGTCAGGTGCTGGATCTCATTACCAAGGCAAAAAAACCTCAGTACCTATAATATCAGGGACTATTTAATGTATGCGTTTGATTTGGAGCCCCAAAACCCACCCTCTCCCTGCAAGGACTGTCATCTTTTCTCCTTCAAGGATAAGAATTCAGATCTGGACCTTAACGTTGCTAGTATTTTGTTATTATGTCTGTGTTCTCCAGGCTTTTTCAGGTATCAGGAGACACATGTATTTTGGCCATACTAGACGTCTTAACTAATCTAGATGCGGTGGTAATCATGCAATTTCTCATACTTTTTTTTGGGGGCACAATACCACAGTACAACTCACTGTATAATTTCCTACTGTATCATTATTTAGCAATGTCCTTTTCTATGGGCTAGACTGTCAATTATATGACGACGCTGTAGTCAATGTGTGTCATGCTGTATCTTCTTTATGTACCTGGCTATGTCTGATATTATTTTTCAAACTTAATAAAAATTAACTACTAATGTATGCATTTTGCCTTTTTTTGAAACGTATTTCAATAAATGATTTATGTCAAAAAAGATCATATTAAAAATGTTTCAGTTAACATATAACATAAAAGAATGGCAAGCCATGTTGAAGTGCACCAAGCCACTCCAGGGTGTGCATTTAAAGACCTGAAAGCATATTCTAGGGGTGCAAATACACCTGTCCTACATCCTCATCCCCCCCACCGGGCATGCATTAAATAATGAATAATCCAGTTGGGTGTGCAGCAATACTGTAATATCCAAACAATCTGGGTGGGCTGCAAGAGAAGAGGGCCTTCAACTGCCCAGAAAGTGAGGTTATTACAGCACTGATGCACACCCAGAGTGGATTTACACTTTTAACAACATCTGTAAAATAGTCAAAAATGTTACAAAATGGGGAAGGGATTTCAGCTGTTCTGACTGGTCATTAGCCATGTGCTAGAAGTGTTCAATACAAGGCTAAAATGAAAAATCCCATGTAGAATACAGAGTCCCATTTTATAAGCGCAATATGCCATTCCGGGAAGTTCTACTGCACTGCTGGGGGTGTAGTGAGGCACGAGACCACACGCTGAATGCACACCCATCGTGTCTTATTGCTGTTACTTAATGTACACCTTGTTGTGGCCAATTGCTTACTTGAAAGTAAATGCATTTATTGTTTTTCCAGGAAAGCCTCTGAAGGATGAAATATCCTATTACCAAGTGTGCCGGGTGGAATCAAGAGCACTGTTAGTCAACTGATGATGACTTTGATTGGAAGCAAACATGTCTCTGAAATATTAGATACCCCCAACCTAACTTCTATGACACACACTCCTGCAATCTCCAAAGACATCGCAAAACCTCTGAGCAGGGGGCAGTCACTCCAGGAAGTGGACGGGATCTGGAAGCTGCCTCCAATGTCTAAATACAATCCCTTCCCTCCCTTAAATGTCGGCAACACAAATAAATAAAAAGCGCACACGCTTGATGAAGCCCTGGGAGGCAAAGGCCCCTAATAACTGATCTGGTGCTTGTCTGGTGGTCCAAAGAGACACAAGTCAACTCTCCTTAGGCCTTAAATGGTCCGTTGGTTGAACGACATATTTTATGGTTGCTCACCTTCTGTAGAATGCGGAGACGTATCGGGTTGATCTGCATCAGCCTCCTTTGTGAGAAACTGACTGCCCACCACACTGGTGTTACCATAAGAGAAGCTGTTTATTTACAGTCCCTGATCTGCTCATACTCCATACTTCCTGACTATGACCCCCCAAAAAAAAAACCTTAGTGTAGCAACTCATGATGCCATGGTAGGAGACAACAGTCATGAAGGACCAGACTGTGTATGGGTAGTTTCTAAACTTCAGGAAGTACACAGCACGAGGAGTTCAAGGATTTGAAACACATGTTTTGGTATAATTAAATCAATAGCATTTTCCTGATTTAATAATAATAATAATAATAATAATAATAATAAAACAAACACACAACTAACTAACAAACAAACAAACATACATGGAAGGAGGTAAAAAACATCCGGCAGCAACAACAACAAATTCTACTGGAGGTAAGCAATCTTAAAATGATTTTTCAGGGAGAAAAAATATATATATGATGATAAAAAGGGTTGACGACGTTTCTTTTAATGAGGCTCCCCACCCCCACCCCACGCCAGAGGACTTGCACAAAACAATGCTCGCTCATCCCACTCTTCCTCACCCTCCTCCTGCAGGGGTTAAAACAGAGACTGTCCTGCAGGACCAATGCTGATGGATTTCATATTGGGTCTTTAGCTACCCATGCTGGCATGTATTAGAGAAAGTAGCAATTTAATAAGTACACCAGTTGGGACAGCAGAAAACTCTGTGGGACTAGTAGATTTTCCCCAGTCACTAGCTCTGCTGATCAAGAACTACAAATACCTTTTTTTTTTTTTTTTTTTTTAAACTCAGTTTCATTCAAGAGATAAAGTTGCCAATCAAACAACAATTCAACAGCTTTACAGTCACTGTACGTAGGGATGCAGCTGGATATGCTGACATTACAGAAAGATATCTTTAAGACATCTTCAAACCTGCTCTATGAATTTTGGTTTTAGGAACTACAACTATGAAACATCAACCAGAACTAACATAGAAACATAGAAACATAGAATTTGACGGCAGATAAGGACCGCTTGGCCCACCCAGTCTGCCCATTTCCCTACCTACTGGATAAGCTGCAGATCCTAGTTAACCAGCAGCAGAACTGAACTTCAAGGTCACAGTTCAATAATAAAAATGACATTTGTCAAAGCACAAGATTCTTATTTTTCTTTTTTTTGGTAAACTTTATTCATTTCATAATGAACAACAAAACGTAAGATCCACCGTAAACTGTGTCACACATCACTTGACAAGGAGACATTTTTGCACTAGGAGTGAATACTTCAACCAACAGTTATACATGTAGGTGGCTTCATTAAACGTGTAAGCCTGGTACCCGAGGGCCCCTAGGCTACATCCAACTATAAGATACAAAGAACGCGGTGCAGATGGCAGAGGCGCTGGACACCTTACCTCGCGCCACGCTGGTGACCCGGGTCCAGGAATGGACTCGGTCCTGGGGGAGCGCGCACGTGTGTGTGTGTGTGTGTGTGTGTGTGTGTGTGTGTGTGTATAGAGCAGGATTGAGCTGCTTAACGGTGGCTCTCCTCTCCCGGGGAGTTGCCCTCCGGCAGTCCCACCACCTCCAGGTGGAGTCTGGTGGCGGCGCAGGTGGGCAATGGGTGACCAGTAGGGTGGGGTGTCCCGCAGTGTGTGACGTGCACATGCCTCCACATGCACGCGCTCACACCAAGGATGCGAGGGTGGGCGAAAATGGCTAAACAAATAATAGAAAAAAAAAGATACAAAGAAAAAGTCACTGCAGCATGACGTGGACTCCAAAATATATCTTCATAACTGCACACTTGTTCACTTCTGCTGACCCTCATGGAAACCTAGTAGTCTGTAAATGATCTGAACACTGCCCAGACAGTCTCACTGTGGTATCAACAGCTAAATAAATTAAACAGGTCCACAGCTGACTTCATGAAGGAAGCCACCTTTAATATACCAAATGACTGAACATTAAATTATCAGAAGAAGTGTTGCCCTTTGATAGTCAAGTAAAGAAAAACAGTGCAGGGAATGGGGAGACTACCCACGTACACTACATAATAACAGCTGAGCAACACTCTTTCCACATCTGTTGGCTTGGTAATAAGGCTAATTAAATATACTTGGCTGCGCTCTTACAGGTTATAACTTTACCCAAAGGTAACTATCGTAAAACAGAGAACTGACAATGCACAGTCGCGTGTGCTGAAAGTGAAGGCAAGCTGAGCATTGACCTCACTCAAAAGCCCCCCCGGTCCCCAAGACCCCACCCAGTCTCCTAAGGGCACATCGGCAACCAGGAGGCAAGCTCAAGCGCCATTTAGGGGGGCTGCCCCCAACCCCTGCATTGCAGCCAGGCTGGTATTGTTTTCTGCTGCCCTCCCCACCCTGCTGCATCACAACTGCAGCCAGCCAGTTTCTCCAGACCAGCCAGCGAGCCAGTGTCTTTGTTTCGTTTTTTTTTTTCAAATACATCCCTCCCCCCACAGGCAACAACAATCGTGGCGACGGACCAGTCCGTCCAATCAGATTCCTTTGATGGCTCATCCTGCTCATTCCTTCCCAAAAACTCAAAGTTCCAGTATGCATAGCGCAAGCTGCACTTCAGTGCGCATGCACAGAGGCAGGATTTTGAGAGTCTGAGAGTGAGAGTCCAGTTCTCGTCTCATCGTGCCACTCGACAATCACTCGAGCAGAGGTCGGAGCGGTGGGGGAGGGAGTAGGAGACAGTTTGTGTGAGCTCAGCAGCTAGCTCTGAGAAAGCATCTCTCTCTCTCTCTCTCTCTCTGCCTGCGATGGGCAGCTTCCCAACCGACGGGTCTGGCAGTCGATCGGGCAGCCACCAGTCAGGGCCCTGGACAGTGCACACTATCAGACTTGGGAAGCTACCAGTATGGAGATCGGATCCCTGAGTGGAAGTGGAGGAGGACCAGACACGAGCAGTGTCAGAAAGACAAGACAGTAAAAGCAGCACTGCAGGTATGCAATATGCCAGTTTGCTTGCTGATGAACTGATGGTGGGATTTTGGGGGTATGGGATCCTGCTTGGGGCTGGCTTTTAATAGGAAAAAAAACTAAGTGCATCAAAGCTGAAGGCTCTTAGGCTCATGAGGGCCATGATGAAATTGAAATGACTGCTGGTCCCTTCCCCACTGCCCAAAAATGAAGTAGACAGTAGGTAACTGCAGCTGCTCTATCAGCAGAACAGCAGGCCAGGACCAAGAAAATAAAACCCAGGCAGTTCAGTCCACCACTGTTGGCTCTGAGGCCATCCTGGAGCGAAGTTGCCCCCCTAAAATTAAAAACAGACATATGCATAAATAAACAGTGCCAGCTTGAAGGCTTTAATCAGATTTCTACTTGTATTTGTGTGTAGGAAGGTTGGGTTAGTGGAAACAAACATATTCACATGGTTGATTAATTTAACTTATTCTGATGGAGTGGCCTGTGCTTGTGCCAGAAGGGTGCCATGTACTATAAATAAAATCTGTTGCTCAATGCTCGCTTTCTCTAAGTAACCATAAATGTATGTACTGCATAAGTGTATGCCTGTTTTCTTCTTCTTGGGTTATACCCAGCAATGTAAACAAGGCATTGTGACGGTCCCTTGAGTTACTGCCAGACAAAGCTTGATGATTATGTCCATAGTGCGCAGAGCTCACCTCAAGACAAGGGGAAGGGGATACAGAAAATGTAAATGCTGGCTGGGCAGGCCCACTCAGTCGCTGTTAGACGTGAAATAGGAAGTAGAACATGTGTTGTGACTGCCAGCTTTTTTTGGGGGGGGTGGGCATTATTGCCCGCTAGAGTCTGAGATGGGTACCTCCCAGTTCTCCTCAGGAGAGCGGAGAATTGAAAAACAATTCTGCCAACCTGGTGGACCACTGTGAGTCACCCTCAGAAGATGGGGAAATTCATTTCATCACTAGCTTGGTCACTCACTCTCTCTGGGTCCCCCTGCTGAAGAGGGTGAAACATAGAATTTGACGGCAGATAAGGACCACTTGGCCCACCTAGTCTAGTGGGTGAGATAAAAAATAATTCCACTCCCTTTGTGACCAACTCTAGGACCTCCTCTGAAGAAGGTGAACTGTCCGTTAGCACTGACTGGATGCCCTGGGTAGGATCTGATCCCCGAGCAGACTCGATAGACCATAGGACCTAATCTGCTGGCTTTTTAGTATGTTAGTATGAGGCCACTTATGCAGCTGTCCCCGACACAAGCACTAGTCCAGTCCGATGCTGCAGAGACCTCCTGTACTGATCTATTTGTGTTTAATGGCCACTCTCAGCACCAGTGTACAGTTGTATTTGCACTGCAGCAACCCAAGTGCTGGAGTTGCTTCAGTGCCCTGCCCCCACTCAGTCCCTGGCCCCACCCCCCACAGCCCCTCTGACCAGCGGTTGTTGCCCCCCACTGAAATCTGAAATGGCCCCTGAGGCAGGTGCCATCATCCAAACAGGAAGGAAGCTGAGTGGGTCAGCATTCATAATATCCAATGCCCCCTATGGAGCCAAGAAAACGAACGGCACATGCCGGCCATAGCATCCATTCAAACATACAATATAGGCATTAGGAAGAATACGTAAAACCTCCCAGTGAACATGTAGCCAACAGCATACTCAGTCTGGTGAAACATACCCAATAGGAAACCAATGTGAAATGGAGTACAGAAGTACTTCACATTAAGGGATTTAGTAGGTGATTCAAAGCAGCTTAAGTTCCAATTCACCTCTCTTCATCACTGTCCAGGGAAGTGTTTCTCACCACAAAGTCTGCCCAACTTTTATCAACTCTTCTGCCCACTTTCTGTGGGTCATTAAAAAGACACTGTTTGCCAGCGTAAGTCAGCCTGAGGTTCACCAGAAGCTATAGGGAGTGGGAGACCCCCCAATTCCCTAAGCCCAGTTCACATGCACCCAACTCCCTCTGCCCTATTATCTTTCTTGAGAGTACCACATTTCAGGAGAAACACTTATGTGTGTAGTCTGGGGCAGGGAGATGCCCCACCACCCAGGCCCCCAGTTGGCCCCATTCCAGAGTATGGGCAACTCAGGTTGCCCTGCATCAACAGGGGTGGGGGGGGGAGACAAGGCCCCAGTCTGACTCCATTCAGTGTAGGTTACGCCTCCCAACAGAGCTGGGGAGTAACTACAAAATTTCAACCCCAGTCCCTGGGTAACTATGACCAAGAGAATGGCTGCACCTGCTGTTGAGATACTGTTGAGCTCCTCTGTAACCTCTATAACCCCAAGTGTCCACCAGACTGCCCTGTCAAGATAAGTCTCACTGTACTGCTCTAAAGCTTAAGCCTACAGTACTCTAATTGGCCCAAGGGCCCACTCTGAAAATGAGATACTGTATCCCATGGGGGGGGGGAGGGGTGTACCACAGGGGATATCGCAGGCAGACTGACATGGGAGGGAGGACACAGGTGATTTAACAGATTCATGCTTCAGCTGTCCTAGGGACAGAGAGAAAACGGGAAATGCCTGGGCCCAGAGGATGAAGTGTAGCAGTACTCCTGGGCCCTGCACAGTCTGCCCACCCACCAGCCTAGATTCCAAACTTGGAAGGGAGGTGCTCAGCTCAGCCATTTTTGTGATAGTCCAAGTGAACACAGCAGATCCATAACAGCATGTAAAAGTACTGCTGGAGTTATCTGAGAAGGCTCTGCAGAATACTGCTGATTTACCTAACCCTCTCTCTCACAAAATTCTCTCTGTCACACCAACTGCTGATTATTCCCAATTAGATAACATTGAAACTAAAACTCACTTCCTGATTGGTTCAAACACCCTACCACCCGGGCTGTTATTTCTCAACAACGGCCCGCTCTAAAACAAGTTCCAATTCTGGAACTCGCCAGCGCCTTTTATTTTCCTCGCTAAGTGACCGCCTAGCCGACATAACCCACTTCACATTCATTCCACTCGCCTCCCTCGCCTTCAACACAAACTGCACCACCAAAAACTAAATAACTACATTTTTCTACGCCGGCGACCCGGGTTCTGAAACGAACTTCGGGTGGCCGGGAAGAATCAGCGTCCCAACAGATGCTGTCCTCCCTCAGGGGTGAGAACCAAGGAACGCATCTCGTTCATCCTCCCGTAATGGCGGTGGAAGCACCGACAATTGAAGGGATGGAGGTAGCTCCGCTCATCGGGCCGGGAGAGAGACATTGACGGTGCATGAGAGGTCTGGCGGCGCTAGCACGCCACCACTCGGGACGTACGTCCTAGCTCTCGACGTCCCAGAGGGTAGGGGAAACCAGGGAGAAAATGTTAAAACACCTCTCGGTAAGCCCTGGATGATAGCCTCTCGGAACCATCCGGACCACCAGAAGAGGACAGACCCCACTGTGCAGGGGAGAGAAGGAGGCACTCTAGGGACAGATCCCCCCGGAGGGGAACGGAGGTTGAGAGGAAGGAAGGAGAGGGCTCCGAGAGTAGGAAGGTGGAGATAAAGGAATAAAGTAAAAAAAAAAAATTACGTTTTTTTTACAAAAAACGTTCTTGCCTCACAGCTCTGCTCTGTTTCTCACCCCCCCACAGCATTTCCGACAGTCCACCGACTCTGCTTTCACTCATTTACAGTACGTCCTTCTACCACCCACTCCTTTCCCAGCTCGTCTTCATTGTGACAACGCTCAGCCACAAACACCAAACTCTGTTTCTTTTTTGTCTCTTAAATAAAAAAAAAATAAATACTTTACTGCAGCTCGTATTCCCTCATAGTTGCGCTCCTCTTCCGATTCCTCAGTGCCATTTTACTCACTCTGCCCACCACACTCACTTCCCTTCCTACGTATAAAAAAACAAAACAAAAAAAAAAAAAACAGCACCTTCTAGTGGCAAGGGACTATTTTACAAGCCCACATTTCTCTTTATTTTTAATATTTGACACTCTTTTTTAATAAAAACATTATAAAAAAAAAAAATAACCTAACCCCATTATCTAAGTGTAATAATACCCTCCAGGGTGGGCGTTACGGGATATAACGGACCTTCCAGGGGCTATAAGGCCCTCCGCCTGCAGCGTCGGGCCTCATTACGCCCCTGGGCGGTCCGTTATATCCCAATAACGCCCACCCTGTCTGGTATTATTACTTACTTGAAGCACCTACGCCCCATCCCTGGTCACCTCTTAACTGCAGCAATGCTCCAGCTGTGTGGAAGAGGTAAGCAAATGGCTGCCTTTGCAAGTAATGACTAGGCCTTTTTTTGGGGGGGGGGGCACGCCCCCCTCTTTCCCAAAGAGCTGGAAGAGCATTAGCAATCCTAGCCCCAGCTGGCCTTAGGATAAGACCTGTGGTACAAATCACAGCCTTTAAAGTTCTTTATATTTAAAGAGGCAGGTTACACATAATTCATATCATTCCATTTCAAAACTGAATACCTGTAGGTACAACTGTGGTTGTATCAATATTACATATCACACAGCATTAGGTGTTAACAGTATAGTAAGCAATCTGAACTTGCCTTTATATTTCTTAACTAAGGCAGGCAACTATCCACAAAATGATAACCCCTCCAGAGTCTCCCCCCCCCCCATCCACCCCCCTCAAGGAACAACAAATCACAGTCTTGACAAATACAGCGTCCACTTACCTGGAAAGGTGCTGCAATGAGGAGAGAGAAAGGTGCTGCTTAAGCAATATACCATGAGAGGTGGTGGGTGATGCCAGGATTACCCACACCTGGTGTGTTGTTCGAGTCACGAGATGCAGTCAAGTTACCAGCAACACACCAGAAGTGGGAAAATCCTGGCATCACCCACACTCGCGAGTGCTATACTGCGATTATACAATGTACTTTTTTTCCCCCTACAGGAAAAAGTAGTGAATAGTTTTTTTGGGGATTTTATATTCATGTTGCCTTTTTTTTTTCCCTCAGGTAGAAGAAGTAGTTCTCTATGACTGGGGCAGTGGTGATGCTGTGCATGCAGTATTGCTTAGTGGTTCGTGGTCTGGTGAGTTTGTCGGGGCCAGGAAATGTTTTAATATGTGAGAAGGTTGCGTTTTATCACTGGGTCCCGGCTCCATTTTTCTTGTATGAGCCGGGACAGTGTTCAGTAGTTGGAGCTCGTTTTGGTTACACTATGGAAGCACTACGAGGACTTGGGTGCTCTAGTGCTGTTAGGTGAGTGAACGGTAGCGGTGTGACTCGGGCTGTGAGTGGATTCTACGTTCGTATGGCCAACAATTACAGCTTTCACGGCTAAAGAGTTTTTTTTGGGGGCTACATCGTTTTGGTGGAGTTTCTGTCTGTTACTGCTTGGAATTGTATTTTTAAGTCGAATTCGGCGCTTCACGTAGCGAGGGTTTCAAAGGCAGCAGTCGGTGTGCCGTAGTGATACTGTAGGCAGGTGTTCAGCTGTCACTTTTTCCCCATGGGGTACTATCAGGATTTACACGTTACAATCCTAATAGGTAACTAATCAGATTGTTGGATTTTAGTATCCATTGTATAATATACATCAGAAAATGAGGAAAGCTATTTGAGCCTTCTGATTGGCTCAGATGCTTTTCTAGGTGGGCATCAGACAAATGCCCACCTATTATAAGTACCAACCCAGCCTGCCCCATCACCAGACTCCTGGTGCCCACCCTGCTCCGTAATTGGCTAAACCCCTCATTTTTATTTAAAACATCTGCCATTTTTCTCTCTCGCTTAGCGAGAGACTAGCCCCCGAATGCTCATAGAAACATAGAAGTTGACGGCAGATAAGGACCACAAGGCCCATCCAGTCTGCCCATTTCTTTTTCTACCTTATAAATGTGCCATCGGCCTTTGCTCTGTCAGTGACCTATCTATTCATAGTCATTTGTATTGCTCCCTTATGCCTATCCCATGCCTGTTTGAAGCCCTGCACTGTATTCATAGCCACCACTTCTTGTGGTAAGCCATTCCATGCATCTACCACCCTTTCTGTGAAAAGAATTTCCTCACATTCCCCTTAATCGGCCTCCTCTAATCTCATGCTGTGTCCTCTTGTCCTGCTATTTTTCTTATATTTAAACATGTTAGACTCTTTCACCTTGTTTATGCCCTTAAGGTTTTTAAATGTCTCGATCATATCACCTCTCTCCCTCCTTTGCTCAAGGGTATACATATTGAGCTCTGTTAATCTGTCCTCATATGTCTTCTGATGCAGTCCCTGCACCATTTTGGTTGCCCTTCTCTGGACTGCCTCAATTTGGTTAATGTCCTTGTGAAGGTGTGGCCTCCAATACTGCACGCAGTACTCCAGATGGGGCCTAACCAATGTCTTGTACAGAGGGATTATTACCTCCCTCTTACGACTTGTGATACCCCTACTAATACACCCTAACACCCCTAGCCTTACCTACTGCTTTAGAGGTCTGCTTGATGATTTTAGGTCATCAGTGATGATGATGCCCAAGTCTCCTTCTTCCTTTGTGACTGCTAGCAACTCCTCCCAGCCTATAAGTGGCTTCGGGTTTCTCTTCCCTATGTGCATGATTTTGCACTTCTTTGCATTAAATCCAGTTGCCACTCTTCTGACCATTCTGCTAGTTTATCCAGATCTCTTCTCATTCTGCCACCCCATCTGGATCATCTACTCTGTTGCAGATCTTGGTGTCATCTGCAAACAGACAAGCCTTACCCTCTAGTCCATCTGCGAGGTCACTAATGAAGATGTTGAATAGGACTGGCCCCAGGACTGATCCCTGAGGTACCCCACTTGTGACTTGCATCTCTTCTGACTGTATACCATTTACCACCACTCTCTGTTTTCTGCCAGTCAACCAGTTTGCCACCCAGTTGACCAACTTCTGACCCACCCTGAGCCTACCTAGCTTATTTATCAATCTTCTATGTGGAACAGTGTCAAAAGCTTTGCTGAAGTCAAGGTAGGCGACATCAACTGCTCCCCCTTGGTCCACCACTCTGGTTACCCAGTCAAAGAAATCTATGAGATTAGTTTGACAGGACCTTCCTTTTGTAAACCCATGCTGTCTTGGATCCTGTGCCCCTATGGATTCCAGGTGTTGCACTATCCTTTCCTTAAGGAGTGCCTCCATAATCTTGCCCACTACTGAGGTAAGACTGACTGGTCTGTAGTTCCCCACCTCCTCCCTGCTACCACTCTTGTGGAGTGGGATCACATAGGCCCTTCTCCAGTCTTCTGGGACCTCTCCTGTGCTCAGAGACTCACTAAACAATTCTGCTAATGGCTCTGCTAGTTCCTCCTTTAGCTCCTTAAGTACCCTGGGATGTATGCCATCAGGTCCCATTGCCTTATCCACCTGGGCTTAGCAAGCTCTTGTAGGACCCTTTCTTTTGTGAAGGAGTAGTGCTCACCTCCCTCCCCTGTGTCCATGATGCTGAGCTGTGGGCCCTGCCCTACCTTCTCTTCAGTAAATACTGAGCAAAAGTATCTATTTAGGATAGATGCCTTTACAGGGTCCTCCTCCTCACATGCTCCCTTTTCTCCATTAAGCTTAGCAATACCCCCTCTGGACTTTCTCCTTTCACTAATGTATCTATAGAAAGTCTTGTCACCTTCTTTTACTGTTCGTGCTAGTGTTTCCTCAGTTTGGGACTTTGCCTGCCTTACTTGCTTCCCTTAGGGCAGTTTGGTATGCCTCCCTATCTTCATCCCGCTGTGTTCCCTTATATTTTCTGAAGGCCAGCCTTTTGGCTCTGACCTTTTCTGCTACTGTATTTGAGAACCAAAGTGGTTTCCTTCTTCTTTTGCACTTCCTTTTCTGTCTAACACAATGGGATGTTGCTTCAAGTATTGTATCCTTAATGCTTGCCCACTTTGCCTGTACCTCCTCACCTGTGTTTCTTTTGCCAGGGCTAGCTTAACTCTGTTGGCCATCTTATCAAAGTCAGCTCCTCTGAAGTCCCATATTTTGCTTTGGAATGGGATGATTTAGATGTAGTAGCCAAACTGAACCATACCATGTGATGGTCACTGGCCCAGGTGACCTTCTACCTGGAGATCTGTGATCCCTTCTTTGTTAGTCAGTACTAGATCTAGGACAGCCCTGTCTCTTGTGGGTTGCTGTACCAGTTGTTTGAGGCCCTCCTGCAGGGAATCCACTATGAGTCTAGTTCTGGCAGATGTTCCTGCTGGTATTGACCAATCTGTATCTGGCATGTTGAAGTCTCCCATTATCAGAACCTCCTTTAGCTGTCATGTTTTGTATATCTTCTAACAGTAATGTGTCTATGTCCTCCCTCTGGTCTGGGGCCTGTAGACAACCCCAGTTCTTATGGCTGTCCCATTTCCTGTTTCCAGGGTGACCCACAGTTCTTCTGGCTCCTTATGTGTATTCTGAATTTCTGTAGCTTTGATATTTTCATTAACATACAGGGCCACCCCTCCCCTTTTGCACCTCGGTCTCTTCTTGAACAATACATAGCCAGGTACTGAAGTCTCCCAAGTGTGGTTACTGGTAAACCACGCCTCACTAATTGCTACTATGTCCAGTTTAGCCTCTGACATTATTGCCTGCAGGTCTGGGATCTTATTTCCCAGGCTGTGAGCATTGTGTACATGATTTTCCATTGGCCAGATTTTGGTGTGTTGGTTGTTGGGTGAAGTTTGGCATTACCCTGTGCATCGTATGGGGAGACAAACCTTTTTCTTACCTGGTGATGCAAATGAGCGGCAAACACGCTAGATTCCTGTTTGACCACTAGCTGAGGGGAGGGGTGTTCTTCCCATTCGATGAGGTGGCTGCACCTCTCCCCATTTGCTAGTTTAAATATTCTGCAAAGACGTCAAACTTCTGCCCCAATGCACTGACTCCTCTTTAGTCAGATGCAGTCCATCAAATTTAAAGAACTTTCGCTCCCAGAACTGTTGCCAGTTCCCACAAATCTGTGTCCTTTTCCTGGCACCAGTCCTTGAGCCAGTGTTTAGCTCCTATCTCCCCTTCTCTGACCTTCCGTCCATCTGCTCCCTTCTCCCAGACTGGCAGGATCTCAAGAAGGAGATGCTGAGACGAAATAGATGATAGTTTGTCACCCAGCCTAGTCAGGTGTTCCTTGGTCTCCACAACTGCGGCTGGCGGATCATAGTCCCTATGTGTACTAGGACATCAATGTTTTCTCCTGCTTTGTGAACAATTTTAGCAATGCGGTCAGTGTCTCTCCACGCTGATGTACCTGGGAGACATCTGACCATCACCCTGGCTGGAGATGGGTATCAACTCCCGAATCATGGAGTCTCCTATGATCAGAAGTTTTTTGGATTTCCTTTGTGCTTGTTTAGTTTTGGTTCCTGATTTGGGTGAGTATTGTTGTGCTAGCTCCTGTGCCGCAGTGTCCTGCTCTGCAGTGTCTTCTGCCTCTTTATTTGATTTCAGAGATAGAGGCAGATACCTGTTTGTAGTGTTTATATGGTTTTTGGAGGTAATGTGTTGGAGAGCAGAGAGTGATGGGGCACCTGATTTGCTCCTCCTAACCACCTGCCAACCTCCTGGACCAACTACCCTCTGCGGTCGAGGTTTTTCTGTTGGATGCTGGGAAATGGCGGGTGGTTCTTATAATGTATTTCCTCTTCAATATGAAATTTGAGGCGGCAATCTCTGCCCATGCTGCCTGGAGCTGAGACCCTAAGATCTCCAAAGGCCCAGCATGTAGGACAGTGTCCTAAATCCTGTAAGACTGTCCTTCTGAAAATTGTTCCACAGTACCTGCAGTTAATGAAATCCATTCCAAATAAGTTGCTGGGTTTGTAACCTAGTCAGAGTAATTAGAAGGAAAAAAAAATGCAAGTAATGGTTTAATTGTGCTTTGTTTAACTTGTTATAACAAGTTAAATTACTAGTGCCCTGTAAATGAGATCACCTTGTGGAGGCCCCACTGATCCACCACTTCCTGCTCTGCCACAGGAAATGTCACAACTGTGGTACCCTATAAAAGGAGTGTAGCATGGGGTGGTTGGGGATGGGGGTGGGTGGCTGGGCCCTTCCCCTGCCTAAAAAGAAGAACCACGGACGAAAGAACAAGGAGGTAAGAGCAGAAACAATCAGTCAACAACAAATGCAGTAACCCTGAAAGCTTATCCTAATGTTAGATAAACCTGTAAAACCTGTAAAGCACCACCTGTAATAATTTCAGAGAAGATATACCCTGTAAGAAACACTTTGCTCCAGAAAAATAAAGCAGTAACAGAAGATATACCTTGCAAAAGACAATTTGAATCAGAAGATTACAGCAGTAATCTGTTAGCACACACCTGTAGGCACACCTTGTAATAATGCAGAAGAAGATATACCAGCAACAACAATTTGAATCAGAGAAAAAATAAAGCAATGAAATGTTAGCAACAAACAGTAGCAATCCCTGTGAGTAAAAATTAAAAACACCACCACACAGTAAATCTGCTTAGCCAAACTAAGTCTTAATCCTTCTCCCTTGCTCTGGTAAGTTTCTCTACTCTGCCTTTCAAGCAGTCTTAGAAGGAAAGAGCTCAGGTGAAGCTAGGTGCCTTGGCCAGCAAACCAAGTCTTCTACTCGTGCTCGTAGTTACACTAGTTTCCCAGTATGTACAGTACTTGACACAAACACCATAACTGCCCAGAACAAACCAATGTACTTTTTAATTTTTTAAACTTTACTCTTACGTTGATGTTTACTTGCCACTGTCAGCCTCTCTCCCGCGACTCACATGCATGCCACTCTGCACCCGTCATCCAACATGCCAAACCACGGAACGAAGTGCTAGCAAACGAGACATCTCCTCACAAGTTACTGCCCCAAATTAAAACGAAGTTCTCTTTTGAAGCTTAAACAAAAAAATAATTTTAACTGCTGCCGTCTCTCCTCACACTCACGTGTCTTCAATGTCCTGGTATAAGGTAAAATGGATATGCTTCTCGCTGCTCGCAAATTCACTTTTCCCCGTCAACCACCCAAATAAATAAAAGTGAACTAACATAGCAGCTTCTCTATGTTCTAAAACTGCAGTACCAGAAAAAATTGCCACAAAAAACGTGACAGAAACAGTCCTGGAGGTCATACAGTGGAGGAGGCAACAAAACAAGAGAATAGCTCTGCAAGGGATGGCAACAAGATAAGGAACACCACAAGAACAGAGGGACTACTTTACAATAAAAATATTTAAATTTCATTTTTCTTCTATTTTTTATTTTATTACATTCCATTTAAAAATCTCACAGCAAGCCCATTTTCTAAGCGCAATAATACCCTCCAGGGTGAGCGGTATTAGGCTATACCTGCCCTTCCAGGGGCTACTCCGCCTGTGGCACTGGGCCTCATTACGCCCCTGGGTGGGCGGGTATAGCCCAATACCACCCACCCTGTTGGGTATTATTGCTTGCATGTACTGCTTCCCTCAGAACAAAGGCTGAACTAGACAGCAGCAGTCCAGCCCCTCAGTGTCAGCAGGTAACATGGTCTCATTGGGAGCATAAGGCCTCTGGTCCTTTTTTTTTTTTTTTTTTTTTTTAAACTTTCATTATGCACCCTACGGCCCCGGGCATCCTCCCAGGGCACTCACTCGGCAGAGGCCTCTACTCCCTGCCTGAACCCCCTGCTGCTAGCTTCCTCCCCCGAACACCAAGGCAGGTCCAGCCCCCCCGGATCATCCCCTGGGGTGGGCCTGCCCTCCCTTGGCAGCCTTTTTAAAAATTAGAGGGGCCTACCTGGTTGTTGGGTCGGCCATGGAGTCCACTGGTGTGCTGGATTGGCATCGGGATGTGGGCTTGCCACTGGAGTCCCCTTCATCTCTGCAGAACCGCAGAGGTTTTTTCCCCATGGTGTCCCCCCCCCCCTTAGAAATGCAGCATGCAATGACGCCAGCACACAGCTGCCCTGCTGGCATCTGCCACACTCCGCCCCCTACACTGGTGTGCCTGCAGTGCCTCTGATCTCCATCGGGGGCTACCTGGATCCCTCCCCAGGGAGAGAAGAGGAGAGCTGTCCTCCGGATGCCCCATCCTCTCCCTCCCCCACTGACCCCCAGCCAGCTGAGTCAGTCACCGAACTCGGGTCTACAGCATGACAAGAGGTGTGGCGTCCAGCACCTCCCCCCTCAGCGCCACCAGGCCGGTAAGGCCTCTGGTCTTGAAAACATGTTACTGCACTAATCGGCTCTTGTGGTATGGTATTTAGTAAAAGATAAACACTCAGCTCAATAGTAAAGTCTATCCTTCAAGAAAAAAACATCCGATTGTAATTTTTCTTCTGCTTTAAGATACCCCCAAAAAAGCCCCCCCCCCCAAACTAAAAATCAATAAACCAACTAAACATCATTCTTAATTAATTTATTTGAATTTCTCTTGTACTTTATGACTGGGAAAGGCACAATGAGGCGAAATTAATACAACATATGGAACTATGACATTTGAGGCACAAGTGGCAAAAATCTGGAATAAAATCCCCCAGTTAAGAAAAGTAACCAAACTATCACAGTTTAAAACAGGCTTGAGTGATGTATTTTTTTACTAAATGTACTTGTTTTTAATGAGGTTTTAAATAACTGTGAAAGAAATTAGTCTGTTGAATGAAGAATTTATATTGTTCTGTATGATGTAAGATCCGTTTATTGTGTGTTACTTTGCGTGAGTATCTTGTATGTATATTAGTAAATTACTGAGTGTTTGACAACTTTTATAGCTTTGATAATTTATTGTAAGCTGTTCACTTTTACACAGGACGACTTTGAAAATAGGTCCTTCGACCTAAAATTTTGTAAATCCTGTATAAAAATAAAAATCTTTACTACTACTACTGTGACAGCTCGTTTCCAGGTAAGTCTTTGGTGGATTACACAGACTTGTTTTACTGGCAGAGGGAGTGAAATGTTGGCCATGAAACCAAGGAACTCCTTCGCTCTTCTTTGATAGGTGCTGAGGGACCTTTAACTTGCATCTGGACAATGACCAGAGATGGGTTAAAAGGAAATCAGGATTAATGTTTTATCCGAAAGATGGCTACTCAACAGTGCAGCACACCCCCCAAAAAAAAAAAAAAAAAAAAAAATATCCTGCACTGCTGTGTCAGTTATTGGTATTACCTGAAGTACCCGACAGAGTTAGAGCAAACAACCTTCTGGCCCCCCAAGGTGAGCCTGCCACCTACACCACAGACTAGCACAGACAATCCCAAATTCAGTATCATCATGTGGGTTTTTTTTTTTTCTTTTTTTTTTTTTTCCCTTCCTTACAGCTTTTTATCCACCACCATCCGGTCGACTTTCAGGCCTGGGGTGTACTCCTGTGGCACCTTTCCCAGCCCCGACCTCCGCTACTCCCCCCCATCCAAATTACAGTGGGGATCCGCAGTGAGGGGCCCAAGAAAGATGCTGGCCGCCATCTCAAAAGTGGTGTGGTTTTTACCCCCTTTTATTTACTCCCTCCACCTCCCCTGAAGTCAAACCATTCTGCTATTGGCCTCACACATCACAATGAACCTGCTCACAAGCACTACCCCTCGTGATGAACCTGTGCACAAGCACCATCCCTCGTGACAAACCTGCGCACAAGCACCACCCCTCGTGACAAACCTGCGCACAAGCACCACCCCTCATGATAAACCTGCGCACAAGCACCACCCCTTGTGATGAACCAGGCTCCTGGACCACCACAATCTGAGGGGCCACTACATGGTGGAACCTGGATGTCTGCCTCCCAGGGCTGGTTTGTGCTGCAAACTTCCTAGCCCAGGCTGCCACAACTCCAGTACCCCAGAGTGCAGTCCGGAACCCCAGTTGCCAGCAAGGAAGTGTTGTGCGCTTTTGTTGGGCCATCGCACAGTCCCAGGACCGTCCTGTTGACAGAAGTGTAATTTTTACTCTTTTTTTCCTCTCAAAACCTCCAACCCTAACTCTGGCCTACAGCAACCTCCCATCCAGTCACTTTGTTCTAAACCCCACAGACCCACCTAACTGTTCCCAGGTGCCCCCCATGGCTTTGCTATCAGAAGCTGGATCACCCTCTGGAAAGCAAATCTAGTCATAGTTGGGCTGTCATGCTGGGCGAATGGTTGAAACAGGACTAAGGACTACCACTCACCGGACATCACTTTACTGGTGCTCAGCTGTTTTTACCTGCCAAGGTCCCCCTCCATTTCAATCACACGCAAAGTGCATGTGCGGTGCATGCCAGGCAACCTCTCTCCCACTGCAATCCCCACTGCGGCAACATCCTGTCCAAGTCTTGAGAGGCAATGCTGCTGCGGCATTGACAATTCAGTGTGCATAATTATTAAATAAAAGACAAATCGCACTGTGTTTCTACACATATGACCATGACACTGACAAGCAGAATGAATCAAAGAAGTCAATAAGAGACAATACAGGATACGACATGGAATGAGCAGCAGGTATTTCAATTATCTAGCATTGCAGAAACTCTTGATTAATTACCATCAAATAAGGCTTTAACTTGTGTTATTTCCACATTTCTATATGTAGGGATTATGTTGAGTTTAGAGGCAGCATGGTCTTTTTTTTTTTTTTTTTTGTTTACAGCCTCTGTTCTCATCCTGTCAATCAACATCCACACAGCTGGTCTTAGGCACCCTCTATGCCAGCATTCACCAGGGTCCCAGCCAAAGCTGGTATAAATCAGTCTCTGTTGATCATCACTTGACCACAGGTCATCGCCACTTGACAACAGTGTATCCCGCTTGACCATGGGTCACCCCACCTGACTACACTCACTCTACGGTTGACCAAGTTGCACCACAGTTGATCTGTTTTAGTTTTATTCAATTGTCATAACAGAAAACAAATCGGCGAACCCGGTGGTGCTGAGGGTTGAAGCGCTGGATGCCACACCTCGCGCCATGCCGGCAACCCGGGTTCGGGAACGGACTTGGGCCGTCAGAGGTCGGCAGGGGCTCGGAGAGGATTGAGCATCCAGAAGACTGCTCTCCTCTCCTGGGGTGGGTTCCAAGGGATTCCCCATGGAGTGGCAGCTTATAGTGGTGGCTGGGGGGCATTTTGCTGCACAGTGGGGCAGCCAATGGACGTGGCATCGGCGTGTAACTGCGGGAGGGGGCTGGAGCATGTCCTACACGTGCTGTCACCATTGCATGACCAAGCCTCCGGGGGTGTTCTCTCTGCTAGCTGCTCCTGCTATAATCCTCCATAACTAGTTCCCCTACAAGCCTGCTCCGCTACATGCTCACCATTCTCCTGATAAATCCTCTCTCCCCCCCCGAGCCTGTCACCAACACTCCCACATTTCTACTTTACTCCTACCCCGTTTTCTACCCCTGCTCTCCATCTATCTCCACTGCAACTCACCCATGTGCCTGGAAGCCCTGGCCGGGTCTCAAGCATCCTGAGGATCAGTACTGGGCAAATACCTTCCCCTCCTCCTCCCCTATTCTTTCAACTCTATTCTTGCCCTCCCTAATTTCTACCCTCTGGCAGGGTTCTCAGCATACTGAGAGCCCAGTCTTAGACAAGCTCCCCTCCTCCACTGCTACCACCCACCCTAAATTCCCGCTACCAAATCTATTTCCTCCCCCCGTCTTTTCCCTAGCCTCTCTCCATCTCTCCCACTCACCCCCTTCTTATCCTCTGGTCTCCAAGGTGTTCTACCCCTGGCAGGGTTCCCTGCATTCTGGCGGGGCAAACTCTTGGCTCATCCCTGTCCTCCCTATCCATCCCCCCTCCCCCACCTGCTTCCTTACCCCTCAGCACTTAAATAGGCATTAGTTCACTCCAACCAAAATACTTGCACTTCTTGCCCTTTTGGGGCAGAGCATACTACTGTATGTATAAATTTGTAGTCATGTTAAATGCTAATCTGTAAGCCTCCTGGCAAATGTAATTGAACGTATCATTTTTAAATGCAAATGTATTGTTTTTGTTTGTTATGTTAAATGTTCATTGTATACCTACTATCACATCCTACTGTATTCCACACACACACAGCCCCCCCACCACGGTCACACCAGGAGACAAGCAACTTGTTCAGTGTGCCTTCCTGGTGAAGCATTTCAATAAATAAATAAATGTGTAACCAAGACCCCCCCCCACCCCGGCCTGCCGGCAGGTGAAGGCGGGACCAGTGATCGGCCCCACGTCCAATGCCAGCTTCCCAGCACCCGCATCCGGTTCTTCCTCCAAGTCCCTGGTCGCTCTACTATATTATAGAGAGAGCGCCAGCAGGAGTATCAGCGGTCCCGCCCGAGGGGGCTCAGAGCCGGGGTGTTGTGCGGCCAGGTGAAGAGGAGAGTAGACGGGCCCAACTGGAATAGCGGGGAGCTGGAGGCTTCAGGTGGACAGGAGAAAGCTGCACCCAGTGTCCACGCCGGAGACAGTCCAGTAGGTAGGGTGCACAAATAGAATTGGGGGAAAAGGGGCTGGCCTGTCGGCACAACAGTTGGATTTCCGCCTGCGACACCGGCGACCTGGGTTCAGGAACGGACCCTGGTTGCTGGAGGACCAGTCAGGGGAGAAGGATAGAACATCCTATGGATTGCTCTCCTCCGGGGGGAGGCTGGGGAAGTGTCCGGCGTGAGATGGACCCCTGGCGGATGCCAGGAGTCACACAGCTAATGGCACTAGCATGGACTGGAGGCAGGGCGGATGCTGGCCGTCACTGCACATCCCTGCCTCCCAGAGGGAAAATGGGGGTGAGTGGGTTCTCCCTCTCAGTGAAGCCCTCCCTGAGCTTCAATTAGCTACCATCGCCAGCAGCACTCCCAACTAGATACTGGTTCCACGACACTGGAATTAGGGGAACCAGTGCTGTGGCCCTGCCCTCCGTGGGGGCAAGCCAGGGGTGACTGGAAGAATGCGGCCAACTTGCGGTTGGTGGAAGCCCGGAGGCTGTGACCAGGGCAGTAGGCCAACAGATGGATCTGCCAGAAAAAGAAAAAAAAAAAAAATTGGGGGAGAAAAAAAACCACCACAAAACAATCGAAACAATTCACAGGATGTTCTCACATATGGCGCCACGCCAGCGGCCGGGTTCGAGGACAGACTCGGGGAGCCAGGGGTCGGCAGGGGAGGGAGAGGATTGAGCGTCCGGAGGACAGCTCTCCTCTCCCTGGGGAGGGATCCTGGGGTTGCTCGGTGTTCTCGCGACCCCCGATGGAGATCAGGGGTACAGCAGGTTCACCAGCCAGAACGATGGGAGCAACAGTGCGGCAGATGTTAGCAAGCAGCCTTGCGCGGACGTTGCTGCACGCTGCACTCCCGGGGGAAACCTACACACAGAAAATCCCCGATTTGGGGACAGGCGATGGCACCTCCACCCACTCAGCCACACTCCACTGCTGGCTGCCCTCCATTCCTGGGCCAAGTCCGTCCCGGCCTGAATTCAAGATACAGCAGACAGGGCAGCCCTACCCCGGGGGGGGCTCAGTGCCGGGTGGATAGCCGGGCTGGCGCCAGGATTTGGAGGCCTCTCGGGCACAGAGGTAGAGCTGGGGACACTGGAAATGCCCGAGAGTTCCTCGGGTCAGTGTAAAAATACATAAAAAAAAAAAAAAAAAAAAAAGTTTAAAAAATAACAGAGCACGGCCTCAATCATCCACAAGCATGTAAGAAGTCAAAGTAGGGCCTGGGGATACAAACAGAGCAATATCCCCATGATGATCCCCATTTGACCACTGGTTATTCTGTTTTATAACATGGGTACAGACAGTTCTTGAATCCGATTGGCTGACAGCCCCTTGCCAGCCATGTCTTTTTTTTTTATTAAAGGCTTACAGCATGGAAAATAAGTGCCCATCCCTGTGCCTCACTACAGAAAAAGATCCAAAAGATGCCAGTGTAAACTATTTCACTGGCCATTTTTTCCAGTTAATTGTGCGAAATCAGAAGCCACACAAGTAAAATAGAACACAACACACGAAAAATGTTGTTTCTACTGTTAAATCCTCCTGCTGTGCCTCCCGAGCCACTCTCTTTCCCTACTGACCTGCAGTTATCACAGACTCTCAGAACTCCCTCCCGAGCTGCAACCACAGTGAGACTGAGGGACTTTCATGAAAGTTGCTACCACAGATAGTACTGTGCTGCTGGCAACACCAAACAAAAATCGCAGCCTTGCCAGTGGCCTGACGTTGCAAGTCAGCGGCTTTCTTCAGTGCCCCTAATAACAATGATTCATTTCACAGTGTCCCTAGTAACCTATGGAAAGCAGAGGGACTACTTCACATGAAACCAGATTTTTTTTTTTTATTTTACAAATTGTTTTAATTAATATATACAGTTTCTCAACATATACCCATGTTATAGGCATTATAACACTCCGGGGTGTGCTTTATGTTCTGACAAATGCATGTCTAGGGAGAGTAAGGCACTCTGCCTGTGAGCTTGCGCCTCGCTACGCCTCTGGTTGTGCATTTATCAGAGCATAAAGCACACCCTGTCATCTTATTGCTTACTCGACCAGAGTACAGTCCTGGTCACAAGAGATGGGTAATGCACATGTTACGCTATTACCTTCAGAATAACAGCGTTTTTATTCAAATTTTATTCTTCATCTCTTTCGCAAGCTTGTAAAACCATTATTTTGCTTTCTCATAAAGATGGATCAGGTCAGTGGCTGGGAACTGTCTGAGGTGCTGACATCCCAAGTCCAGTTCTCCAGGACACTTTCCCTCTCTGGATTCAGGAAGGACCTGCTGCCATTGTCTACTTCCTGGTGACCCAGGAAAGCTGGGGAGCCACTGCTTGGAGGCAGCCTGACGGGTCATGGCATTTGGAGTGAAGCATTCAGCTCGTCAAGGGCATGAAAACATGGCCCCAACAGGCAAATGGAAGTTCCCCTACCAATGACCACCCCACCAGAACTGTCATGCAAGTGCCCCCCAAACTCGCAGTTAGAATTCAGTCTTTCAGCAGGGAAATAAGGAGGCTCAGTCAGGCCCCACTGAAGAGACTAGCCAACGTCGGGGTTACCCTGAGAATTCGAAAGTGATCCAGGGGAACACTCAAATGCTGATTTGGTGGAGAGGCGTAGCAAGTCCAGTTGAGGGACTGAGGTGAAAGTGTGAAAAGAACAAAAAAAAAAGTTGGGATCAGTGGGTGTCTGGACAGACATGTCCATCTATTCCTCAAGGGAGTCATCTAGAGGAGTCCCTAAAAATGTGCAAAGCCCTATCCCCCACCCCAAAAAAAATTTACCAAAAAAACAAAGAAAAAAAACAAACACATTGTGGGTTTTCCTTTTTTCCCCACTGGGCACCATTTGTTCACACTGCAGTCAGGTATGTTACCCCATCAGCAAACCTCTAACAACCTTTCATTCCCAAAGGACTGCACTGTACAATCAATGACACTCAGTCAAACGAACAGTAAACAGGGGAACAAGGCAAACACAACACAGAAAAGTGTAGATGAAAACACTATTACAGTAACATGTTAGTCCTGGGGCCGGCTTGCTGGCACATGGGTTGGATTTCAGCCTGTGACGCTAATGTCCAGGTTGAATTCAGATTGGAAGTCGGAGGGCCAGCCGGGGGGGGGGGGCGCGGCGTGACAGAGGATTGAGCATCCTGTGGACTGCTCTCCTCCTCTGGGGAAAGGGTATGTGTGACAGACGTGTGATTAACCCCCGGCAGAGGTCAAAAGGAATACAGCTGCCGGCGCCCATTTCTGTGGGAGGCAGGCCAGATGTCAGCACTTCTGCCTTGGACATCATTGCATGTCCCACCTCTTGGGGGTCTGTCTTTGAAAAAACCCTTGGGGTTCCATCAGCGAGATGACATCCTCCCTGCCCCCGGACTGCGACCTGTATCCCCTCATGCCCGGTGCCATATGTCGGTCCGCTGGGGAACCGGCATTCCTGGGGGAGAAACCAGGGTGCCTTCCAGTACCACAGTAGGAGTTCCATTGGGGAACCGGCAGCCCCACCCTGGGGGGGAAGCCAGGGTGCTTGTGGGATGGAGATGTGTTCCAGGATCGTGGGTGTCAGGGCGAAGCTATGAGGACTGCAGGAGAGGACCCATGGTGGCTGGTGAAGCCCTGATGCCAAAAGCAGAGTTAATAAAATTAAAAATACGCGTTAGACCTTTGAGGAACAAGTTAGTTTTTGTTTTAATCATCATGAAAAGGAGGGGTTCTCAGGCATGGGGCCGATAAGATGTGAACTGCTTAAGCAGCAACAACTGACCCAATCTGCACAGCAGTCCCTAATCCTCCCACAGTTAGCCTACCTATAAAGGACTTTAAAAAACAGTCCTCATTTTATAATTTTTACCCTCAAACCCAACTAAACAACTGTAACTCCTGGATACCAACTCAAAGGGGAAAATTATGAAACAGACAAGTGAGGGTTCTGGATAAATCAAAGAGCTGTGACCCCGTGGAATGGACTTCCCGAAGACACAGTAAACAGTGATTCAATTAGTATCTTCAAAAAGAAATTAGGCATGCATTTAGGGTGAATTAGTTCCCACTGAGAAATGGCGAATCTGCTTGGCAAAAGCTAGACTTGTAATCCAACTTATGAGACCTTTTGTAGGGGAAGGGATCTGAGCGTGTAGAGTGCAGGGGCGTGCTTTAGTGATTTCAATGGGGTGGATTCTAAATTGCCTTTTTGTTTTTTTATTTTTATTTATTACTATTATTATAGTTTGCTTTTCCCCTTTTCTGCCAGCCAGCCCCCATCGGTCTTACCCTCTAACCCAGCCCCATCGCCCACCTTCTCCAGGATGCATCTCTTCTCCTACGTACACTCTGGCTTACCCCCTAGGGCAGGGCTGTCAGGAGGGGCTCTACCCCATGGAGACTCAGTTGGTGCTTTCGAAGGAGAGAGTGCCACTGTCGGCAGTGTGGGGCAGACATCCACCCGCATTGGCTGGTGTTTCTTTTCCTCTTCCCAACCCCGTATGGTGCCAAGAAGGGCTTCCGACGGGTGTGCATGCATGTGTGTAGCACATTGGCATCCTCTGTCACACTTCCACTTGTACCACCACTACCTATGTTCACCCAGGTGGCAGTACTGCAACGCAGTCTGACTACCATCCTTTCCCGAGGTGCAGACGTCCTCTGGGACCTATTCCAGCCATCCCTCCAAAGGCTCGGGCTCGCTCCTGAACCTGGGTCATCAGGACTGCATACAGTAGCGCTGCCGCTGCACTGGTGGGCCAGTATTAAACTGTCACTCTTGTTAGTTGAGCAGCTGCACTGATTTAAACCAGGTGAACCTCTAAATATAAAAATAGCCAGTTTAAAATCCTCCACCCACTGAAATCAATAGAGCACATCCCCACACTCTACAAACTCATATCACCAAATGTTTGACTGTGGCGGCGGCACAGGGTGGAGCTGTAAAGCTGTATGGTACCAGGAAGGGATTGGGCTGCCAGTTCCTCGATACAAGGATTTATGATTCCCTCACCTACAAAAAGTATAAAGTCAAAAATTATGAAACAAGGATTGTGTCAGTCCTTTGTAGGTAGACTGAAGGGGGAATAGGGGTCCGCACCTAAACTGGTGCTCTTTAGCCAGCCTGGTGGCGCTGAGGGTTGAGGTGCTGGACGTCACACCTCGTGCCACGCTGGCGACCAGAGTTCAGGAGAGAGCTCGGACGCCTGGGGCGGGCTGAGGATTGAGCACCCCGTTGGGCTGCTTTCCTCCCCTGGGGGAGAGCAGGGTATAGCCCGGCACACCAGCGGCTCCCGGTGGAGACTGGAAGCACTGCAGTGCGTGGGTTGCACACAGTATAGCGTGGCTGACACAGGCAGGATTTCCATGCGCCGTTGCGTCAGGCGTCCCCACGCAAGGGGGGGGGTCTCCACCAGAACAGGGAAAACACCAGCTCCGTGGGGCAGGCGACAGCACCTGTCCCCCATGCCCTCTGCCGGGTCAACCTCGACTGGCCTTCCAGTTCCTCTGTCTGGGCCCTCACCGGCAGCCAGAGACGGACTTAGAAGAGCGCCCAAAGAGGAGAGATGACCCACCCCAGATGGGTTTAACCAGGGGTGCTGGCTGCGGGGGGGGGGGAGAGAAAGAGAGGAGGCGCAGTCTGAGGGGGCCTCAGGCGGGGCAGGATATGGGCAGGATGCCTGAGAGAGGCTCCATGGGCCGAGACCGGAGGGAAATAAAGTTGGGTGGGGTGGGGAAATGGTGTTCTTTAAAACTGAATCCACACAGCTCAATGATGCTTCCCTGGTCACGCCGCACCCAGCTGTTGCACCCAGACATCTGAGCTTCCTGCCCCCCTTCTCACTGCCTTTAGTGGAGGGTGGTGGCAATATTTCAAAGACAGTGTGGGAAAGTGGGCTTGTCTAAGGAGTGTCGGGTCCACCAGCAGAACAGGGCTATAACAGCAAGTACAAAAAAGGAACCAATGTTAGCTAATAATTCTACCTCCACCATAAATACAGTAATCAGCTGGTAGGTAATAGGTTAAAGAGTTTTTCACCTTTAGCTCACCGGTTCTAAACCAACCCCGGTTGGTAGAGTCCGAATGCAACTGATATCTAATGGTGGCTTGGTGGCAAATGTAAAACGAGTGGTGGTGGTCTTGGTCTCATGCCTGGTGGGCAAGGGTTCATATCACGAAAGAAAAAACACTGTCCCAAATGCACTAACTGGCACCAGTGTTGGCAGTCTAACATGAGAACAAGAACTGAACTGGTACGAACAATGGGGTATAACGTGTCTAAAATGTGACGTCCAGATTGTGAGGCCACATATCGTATTCATCCAAGGCATCAATTTCCCATTCATCTGCTGCACAGTTCTCCCTAAATGTAACTCGGCTTCCAAAAACACCTTAAACTATTAGAATGAAAAGTAATGAATGCACTATTTCTTGTAATCTTTTGCACACATAACATGATCTTGGTGTAATTTAGGAAAAAGCAAATGGATAAACATAAATCTGGTTTCAGAATCTACAGCGGCCTGTAAGCTGCATTCAATCTAGTGAAAGCAGGATTTACTTCCAAGACGCATGGAGGTTTAATGCAATTTGCTTTTTATTCTGGGTTTGGACCCTCTGAGCTGAACGGGTAAGTAGGGCTTGTTCACCAACTTTTTGATTAAAAGGTATACAGTTAACGTTACCACGGTAAAGTAGCCAGGTTAAACAAAAACCAAAAAAAACCTCCTGTACTCCTTGTAATTTTGCCGGTCTCATAACCATATCAGTCTCTAACGAAACGAATGCCGTTGAACTCCTGACATAGCTCAAACAGTATTTTATTACCAATTGCTTAGTGCATGAGAAGAAAAAATCCACAAGTATCAGGCGATGCCTTTTATTGAACTAATACGGTTTCTGAAACTAGCTTTCTAGAGTTATAATCTCATTAGGTCAGTCTAAACATTTTTCCCCCCATGCAACTCCGACTGGACTAACACAGCTACCACATTTCTCCATCAACTGCTTAGTGAAAACTCTAAGATCCTGTGTGGGAGAATCTTTCTGTCCGCAAAATCCCTAAACAGAAGTCCTGTCTCTGTTGAACAAAATAAGATTTTGCACCTTGGTCATCTTTCACTCACTGCAGCCCTGCAGCAGAGGCTGGGAGAAAAAACAGGAAAATGGGTGTCAGAGGTTCAACGAAGCTCCGTGTGTTCATCCCAGCCCATGACAAGATTCGTGGGCCACTCTGGATTATGACAACAGGGGGGGGGCGCAGCCCTCCCTCCCTGCCATAAGGGGGAATCTACTCACCAGATGGGTCCCAAGGAAGTGGAATGCCAGCTGAGGGACAGGGCTGATCAGCCGCTCCTGAACACAAGGCGAAATAAACACCACTGCGGAGAAAATCAAATAATTACATGGAGGGGTGCAACCAGAATTTCATACACACCTGAAGTGTGGGATGCCACATAAATCTTAAGAGTGAAGCTGGAGGGGTTTATACAAGCACAATACAGTGAGAGTGTGTTTATAAAATTCTGGATTACATCCACTTTTTTTAACTGCTGGTTCCACTGGCTGAATAAAGCTGTCACTTGTCTCTCTGGGCCATCTAACTGGGAAGGCCTGGTCAGTTGGGAGGACGACAATGCATGAAGGGGTGTGCAGTCTACCACCACCTGCCTTCCCAGTGAAAGCATGTGAGGCAGTAAGTGAGCTTGTTCTTGCTGGCCTCCCACCGAGTTTGTGCTGTGTGCTTTGAGACCATCATGCTTAACTGACAGCAATCAATTATACACATACGACTGTAACAGATTATTACAACATGGTTATGTGTGTATTAAAAGTAATGACAAATTTTTATATTGCAATCATATTCATAGTTATGCCATTTTTCTTTTTTGTATGCAGCATGAAATCTTACAATTAACTGCTTGTATTTCCTAATTTTCTTTCCGACTCGTTCATGTATGCAGGTAATGTTAAATATTTATGATATAGGTTTATAGGGAAACCACTTACTGTGTTCCCTTGAGCGTTCTAAAGGTGGGAAATCCTCAGGCCACTCACCCCATCACTTTTCTCCTCACCCAACCCAGGTGGAGCAAAAGCCCGAGCACCCACCTACAACCTCTGAAGGTGCTTAGCTTCTGCCTGCATTGCACGGCTGCGGGCATTAGGGGGCAATGCAGCAGTGGGGAAACAGAGAACTAAGGACACAAAAAGGCCTAAGGCCCATAGAGTCTGTCCAGAACTCTCACCAGTCCTGATCAACATGTAGTCATTTTGCCTGCTGCTGCTTTTCCGGACACAATTACAGCAGTATCACTACTACTGGTGTGCTTTGTTTGTTTTCAAGGTGGGGAATGCAACTGAATTCAGAGCTGCAGTTCAATCTGATCACCATGTTCTCTTTTTCTATTAACCGAAAAAAAAAAAAGGAAACTTTTTTGTGGTGCGCCCCTCCACAAAGCTTTTCAAGCTACAGAACAGACACCTTCCCCAGGCAACCCACCAAACTTGTCACCCCGTACCTGCACTGGTTCCTATGCAGCTTTCCCTCTGTGGCAGGACCAGGATAGTGCCCCCACCCAATGGAGTATACTCCAGTAGAAGTGACAGCAAAGGAGGCAGCCCGCCAGTGCAGCGGTAGCAGCTGTACCTGTGACACCGGTGACCCAGGTTTGGGAATGAGCATTGGCTGATGGAGAGCCATCTGGGTGAGAATGGTCAAGTGCCGACCCGGGTTCAGGAACAACCCTGGGCTACTGGGGGGTCGTCCAGGGGAGGACAGTTGAGCATCCCATGGGCGCTCGCCACCTTAGGGGAGGGAGGGATCCTGGTCTCCGCTGCAACACTGCCACTTGGGTGACCATGGGTGGGAGTGCTGTGGAGCCAGTGCACCGGGGGGGAAGTGTTGGTGTTCTGACGTCTCTGCGTCAGACGCATACATCTCACAACACTCTGGGAAGGGGGGAAAAAAACTGCACAAGGTCCTTCCCTACTGCATAAATGAAATATGCAGGGAGGACCTATGTGATACCTAATTTATCTGTACTCAAGCTATCCGACCTCGGACACCTCACTTGTGACTTATGCCACTCATGAAGTTACCCGAGGTCAAACGGCACTTGTATAAATTAGGTATCACACAGGTCATATACACAAGTCATCTAGGATGGCACAGGGATGAAGAAGCATGGCTCCACAACGAGCACACTTATTGTAGGTTCTTGTCACACATTCATGCTGGCATCTTAGCGGAGGGGAGTTAGGAGGAAAAATACCTAACAGGATGACTTGGTTGGCAGCACATTCGCTCTCTATGCTACCTTCCTGCCCAGCATGTCTGGAATCACTCCCCAATTGATCTGGACACTGGAGGGGTTGCCACCCCAAAGACTCCATGAGGAGGTAAGCCCTGATGGACACGGTGAGTGGGACCTCTAAGGTGGGGGTCCAGGTGACAGAGCAGGGCAGTAGCCATGGAGTGCTTGCAGAAGAGTCATTTGGAGAGCAGAAGAAATCACTTAAAAAATATATATGTAACCCCCTTGTTACCCAGGGTTACTAGAATCCCAGTAAGACCTAGTGGTAGGCAGGGAAGGCAGCTTGTGAAACTCCAGTTAAATGGGTTTTACACTGTCTCACTCTGTTCTCAGTCTCAGCTGAGACTGAGGGATGACATCACCACAGAACTGTCGCAGCTGCATGGGCCACAATGGAATCTGCAGCAGGGAGTTGGAATAGAATGTTGGGAGGTTTGAACAATAGTCTGTAGGTCAGTTGGAGTTGGGAGCTTGCTGAGAGAGCAGCACAACAGCTCTGTGTAGGCTCGTGGAGCCTCAGCCCTGACATAGGGCTACATTCAGAAAAAAGGGTGTGTCTCCACCAAAAGAGAGACACAGAAGCAGATTGTAAGTGGTGGAGACCACTGATTCGGGTCTCAGTGACCCCTCCCTCCAGGGATGGGGGCAGGAAAGGGTTTCCTGCATATTCCAGGGGCAACCCCCCTGGTTCTGCTACTAGTGGAGAAGCTGCCTATTTGTTCTAGAGTTTTTTGGGAAACAAGAAGATCTGTGAATCGCCTGTGGGACACCTGCAACCGGAGGGTGAGTTTCTGCTCTTCCTGAAAGGGCCTATGTTTTTCACCCTGGGACTTGTGTGATAGTGGGGACTGGACTACTGAAATAGTGGGAGGCCTAGAGTAATAGGCTTAGCCAAAAAGTAAAAGTATGTTCAAGTCCAGCACTTATGGGAAGTCAAGATATGTAGAGGAGATGTGACATACGTCTACCCAGTAATCTACATTGCCAAGCTTTCAGTGAAAGGGACGTTTAGTTTCCAGAGAAATGGCTGGGTATGGATTGTGGGGGCTGGAGGTGGGAGACCCCCCATCTTTAGTGACCAGGTCCACCTCTACGGATTTGCTCTGTGGATTTCTACTTTGCCTCATGCACTCGGCCAATGATGAGGGAAGTACCCAGACGTGGGATTGGAAAGAAAATTCCCTCTAGGAGTCGAAGGCTCTAAGGTGGTTTGGGAAGCCACAACAGGAAAACTGGTTCATTTCCCAAAATGGACCTCGGATCAAGTGGCCAGCAGGGGAGCCGGGCCAGTGGGGAAAACCCAAGTAGTGTACAAGTCGGGCTGTGTACCCAAAGCTGCGTGCAAGTACGGGCTGTGTGCCTGGCGGGTTCAGAGCCTGAGGGCTGGAAATAGTGAAGAAGTGTTCTGTTGTCTCAAATCTGCATTACCAGGAATGTAGCCTCGTGGGGGTCCATCTATGCTTTGTTTGTTCAGCTTGGATGTGAATAAAAGCCACACTGTAGAATCCCATTCCTGGTTCTGAACATTATAGTTATTGCTTCCTGTGTTCGGATTTATTTGGGTGCCCCTGTGCAGAGTAGCCAAACCTAGGTCCCCTGTGCCGAGTAACCTCACCCTCCCTGAACCCAGTCCCCACCAGGTACTGCTGTCAGCTTCAACAGCATGCCACCTGTCGTTCTGCAAAAAAGGCAGGGGTACGGGGGTTACATATATATATTTAAAAAAAGGAAATTTAGACAGACTGAACATCCATATTGAAGAAGATAAAACTGCTTCAAAAAAAGAAACAAAAATTGGTACATTGTGTGTGGGGTTGGGGAAGAGATGGACAGTGTCACAATGCCAGACCCTTTGGGAAATATAGCAGACAAGACAGTGTGCTTTTTTTCTGGTTAAGTGGTCTTTTAAATTATTCTTCCACAGAGGTCCTATTTTCTGACCAAGGAAAGCACTCCATCTCCATGAGGTCCCAACAATTCCCCCTCCTAATTTACACTCCCTTCCCCCTAATCACCCCCACCCACAGTGGGGCCCAATCAATCTCCCCTTAAAGGTGAGGACCGAGTATTTGTAAAGAAAGGGGGGGACCATCTCCAACATGCAGAAATGGGAAGTGTCAGAGGAAGTATGGCAATACAGTTACTGTACCTAGCCCCTCTGTGAGATCCACGGTACCTCATTTTGCACAGGTAACAAATATACTGAAAAGATGCACCAATATTACACGATATGTTATTACAGAAGACATGCTTCTTCAATACACTGCATCATTACTTTAAGCCCCACACCTCCATGCCTCTGAAAATCTTTGCCCTGTGTGCATCCCTTCCAGCCAAAGCTCCCAGAAGGCATCTTAACTATTCTACTTCCCTGGTCCCCCAACACCCATTTACCCCTCCATCCTCATCCCTACCAGAAGTACCATTCTAAATCTTACCTTCTCTTGTCACTCTAATCTTGTTACAGATGTCACATTAGGGACAGACCTGGTATTCTGATTAACTGGTTCCAGTCCCCTCTCTGGGGAGGCCAGACCTAGCGAGTTGCACTGGGGAGCGAACCAGTTCACTGTCACTACCCCAGGGTCCCGGCCCCTGCCAAAGTGGACACTTTGTCCCCCTCGCTCCCTACTGACTAAGGTCCATCCCGCCCCAACCCCACCGGTCTGGCCCCTTACTGTTCTTTTAGAAAACAGTGGTTGCTTGCACCATTCCCCACAGACCTGCTCCAGAGATTTTACTGTGGCTAACTGCAAGCCAGTGGTACAATCCTATTGGACACTGGACAACATTGAGTCTCCAGAAGATGAGCTCCCTGATAATGGCTGCTCCACAGGTGTTGCATGCTACTGCCCCCAAAAAACAAACAAACAAACAAAAAAACAAAAACACAACATCCTTCACCTACACTCCTGCTTCACCAATTACTTTAGGGTCCAGCTGTCTATCAGAGGTAATGAAACCCAATTTCTCTACACAAACCTGTTTAAAAACAAAAATAATGAGCACCAGGATACAGGTGGTACTCCAAAAATGCAAAGTCTTAGTGAAAAATAAGGTGCACCCACCAAATAAATCACAGTCGCAGATGGAGACTGATGATCACTGTTACTTTATTTATCCATCCATATTCATGGTCCCACCATCACCTGAGATGTGCTAGTGCAGGTACAACAATTTCAGTGTGGCTGATGCCTCAAGCGTTACAATTCACTCAGGATACTCTGAGCTTCATCATTCATCTGCCTATTAAATTCTATGTTTCTAGTTTACTTCAACAACTTCTTTGGTTCCTCCTAAATATGACATTTCTGTCGCAGAAAAATAGGGATTTTGTATTTCTTTATTTTTCCACAATTCTGTTTATGGCTCTCTGGCCAGGCAGGGATGCACCCCTTATCTGTCCAGAGTCTCACAACCAACACATATCCCCTCCGGAACGTCCCCCAGCTGCCCAATCCAAGAGGACCATGACTTTCCCTTCACAAAGGGCTCCCCGCAGGGAGAGACCTAATCACTCTGAGACTCCAGCCAAGACTTACACTAGAGTTGTTTCGGAGGTGACTGGAGGCTGAAGTCCAGGCATCAAGCTGCATTCCATGCCAGAGGGTTTCTTTTTATTTTCCCTGGAGGTGCAGCCATGCAATGACGGCAAGTGTGCCGACATCCACCATCACCTCCCCCCAATATGGTTCCACGCCCGTGCTCTCCCAGTCTCCACAGGGAGCCGCCATATCACCAGGTGTCACAGCCCCCCTCCACCCTGAAGGTGGAGAACAGTCCCATGGACACTCATACTACTCCTCTCCCCTCCCGTCCCAACTGACCCATTCAAGCTCGTTCCTGAACTCGGGTTATCAGCCCCACAAATAGTAGCACTACCACTGCGCTGGCAGGCTGGCCAGAACAGGGAATTAAAGTAGGAAAACAGACTAAGAACTGAAGCCTCTCTCAAGGTTGGTATTCAGAAAATGCTTCTCATGCAGCTCATGCCAACCCACATACTGTAATAGATTCCTGGGCAGATATTACCATTTTTTCCGAAAGTGTCCCCGATTTGTGAGAAGGTTGAGAGACGTGCAAACACAGAACATGTAGCACAACTCATCCCATCATGGAAAGAGAAACTCAGAAATGAGAAACTGGTGCTTGCATGGTCAAAATGTTGTTTATCATGGGGGGATAAAACTAAAAGGAAGGGGGGCATTTGCCAAGCAACATTAACAGATACATACGGTCCCATTTCTGTTATTTTGATTTTTCTCCCCATTATTTTCTCAGTGTCCTTAAACTTTCAGGGGTCAAAATTGAGTTCTGCAGCTACTAGTCAGCAGGACTAGTAACGGAGAAAATCCACTTTGTTCTCACCATAGTTTCTTACCTCCAATACAAGACAGCAGGGCTAGTTAAAGGAAAATGTTACTGGCCTGATACAAACTCTACTTGTGTCTGGATGGTGGCCAATACCAGTTTCAATCAAGTTCTTTTTACTTTGCTCTTCTTTTTTCTGTCTGGCTTTTTCTTCTATGTGGTCCCACATGTGCTGGAACTGTACCATTACTAGAGCCCAAGGTTTGAAACATGGGTTATGTTCTTGCTTGCCACTCTCCACGTTGCCACCGGTGAATGTTTTTAGCATGTGGTTAGGATTTCTAACAAAGTTACCCATAGCATGGAGGCGAAAACCTTTCTGTTCATGCTGTTTTTAGCAACGGTATAGTACATGGCTTAAAATAAATAATCTGACAGTATACATCGTTGTGTGGCTCGTACTTTCATATAGTGGCCCAATAGTTTGGGGCCACAGTGGCCAACATTTTCAAAATCCTAGGGGGAACAGAGCGGGGGGGGTTGAAAAAGTATGAAGGTGCAGAAAAAAGGATGAAGACACCCTCGTGCAGAGATGCTTTAGGGGAAACACTCTTGAAAGTGTGATGTACACACAAACTCCCCAACACACTAACAATATGGGACAGCAAAGAAGCTCAGCAGCCTACACTGCCACAATGGATGCAAGAACCACTAGCAGCTACCATATTTGCTATAGTCTGGCTGGACAGTACAACATCCTCAGCAGTTCTCTGATCAGTTGTCCAAATCTACCAGTAGGAACCACCTCCCAAAAAGTTCAGATGACTGGATTCCTAAAAGGGCCACCCTTCTCTTCACACCCTTCAACATATTTGGTTGGTAAATAACAGCAAAAGGGACTCATGCCATAAGACACAATATTTTATTTGTGTAATAGTCTTATTTCGAAATGCAGTGACCTTGTAAAATAAACATTGAATTTCTAAGGCAGCCCAAAAAAATCCCTGCCATCAATCAACCAGGGGTGACTGGTTGGGGTGGCGGGGGTAATAGCGCACACGCAGAAACATGCTCAGACTGTTGTCACATTATAAACCTGCAAAAAAATCGCAACTTGCACATGACGGAGAGGGGGCAAAGTCTGCCACAGTGTGTTGCAGACTGCTTGATGGCTTAAACACAAACAAGCACTGAACATTCTATGGCCACAGTAGGGGAAATGAAAGCGAAGTGAAATGCTAAATGCTTTCTCCACTGCAATAAACACAATGCATCCTGCCACTTCAGTCACCAAGTAACATAAATTAATAATAACACACAAAAACAAAACTCACCCTGCTGCTGCGCTGCCTAGCCCAAGAGTACCGTCATTGAGCGCTCGCGCAGCAGGCCAAGCACCAAGTCTCGCCGCTCGCTTCCTGAAAAGCGTATCCCGTGAAACAGATAGGTCCCGCCTCCTCGTCCTCCCGTGCGCGCTCTGTCATTGGATCCGAACTCCGTAGAGAATTTCATTCGTAAGGCGGAAACTGCACGCGCGCCTCTAATTGGTATTATTCGCTGTCAATCATAAAAAAGGCAGTCCCTTCCGACGAAGGTACTCGGGTTTAACAGAGAGGCGGAGGGTCACCTTTAGAACCTATGGGTTGGGATTATTCTGGGGGCAAAGTTCCCCTAGCTATTGAGTCTGTGAAACTGACTGTATTTTTCACGGCGTAGGGCTGGTTCTTTCTGCAAGATAACTGGAATTGTTTTATGGGCATGTTGTGTGTCGTTGTTTGTTTAATCTCCCTGTATATATATATACTAAACTGTTCAGAGTACTAAACCAAGAGCTACACTCTCAGATTGGCATTTTGTAACCCCGCCCCCAAGGCAGTTTTCCTGTAGAGTGCATTCATTCCTATGGAAGCAGAATTGCTGTATTTTTCCCATATAACCAGTTCAAGTCGATGGGGCCTAGTCCCTTCAGATAGCTCCATTCTTCCTGTAAATTACAGGAATATCTGTAGATCTGGAAACCCTCCAAGATTATGACAAGCTGCAGGGTCCAGATTCTTATACACCTGACCTGCCAAGCTAATGGGATAAAATTATTTTTAATTCATTTTTATTAAATGTCTTGAATAAGAACAAAGACAGGACATTACCAGCATAACCATACGCTAATTAATACAGCCATACATATTATCTCTTTATTATGGCATTTATTTATTTCGTTTTTGTTGACCGGGTAAGTGCACTAGACAAATCCTGCCTATTTTCAGGCACGACCCGGGGGATGACAATGGCAAGCTAAACCATAGCTACACAAGCATTTATAAGTGGCTGATAACTTGAGCTAACAATCACTTGTATCGAGACATGCAAAAAAATTATACCACTCAATGTACAGTATTTATGAACATGGTGGGTGTGATGACCGTAGCAGGGTGGTAACCCAGTCAGTAGCGTCATTTCACCAGAACCCTAGGGGAGGCAAAGCTCCTCCACCCACCACATTTTATATACACAAATGTTAGGGAAACCTAATATTAGGGGGTTTCTAGGGGTTGCAATTGACATCATAGGGGTTGCAAAGAAATCACAGGGGTCTCAACTACAACCCCTGGCTACCCCTAAATGATGCCCCTGAACCCAGTACACATCACACCCAAGGAAGTAGTAGCAAATATAGTGTTCCCTAGCATTCGAGCACAACAGGAGCATTCCATCTAATACAAGTCCCCAAGTTGCTTAATCTCCAGTGCTAGCCCAGTCTTATTATGGCTTGCTCGACTGGAGAGTGGAAGTCAAGATATCCCCCATTGCATTTCAAATCTCTCCATCCAGGCCCTGAGATCATACATTAAGTATTCAAGCTATAACATAATTAAAAGCAGATCTCTCCACATCTGAACCGTGGGATGGGCATGTGATACTCATGTCCTCTGGATACATCTAGCCGTCACAGACATGATTCTGACCTATGTCTCCCAGTCCTCCCCTTCCCAAGATTCAGTCCTGAACAGCATAGCCCAGGGGTCCACTGCTATCCTAATCTGCATGATCTGTGTGAGATAAACTGTACTTCAGCAGCCCAGAAAGGTTGGAGCTTCCGACAGTGGCAAAAATAATGCATATATGTGCCCCTCTCTATCCTTGATCGCTGACATCCTTGAACATCGCTGACATATTGGGGAGATGCCTGAGTTAAACTTGTTCACCACAGCTGGAGGCATATACAACCTATGTAAGAACTTGTATTGGGCCTCTTTATATCAGTTACAGAAAGTGAGGCCCATATATGATTCGCATAACTCCGCCCAGGTTTTCTCATGAATGTGACCTCCCAAATCCCTCTCCCACAGGGCCTTCACCTTCAACAACCGATCAGGCAGTCTTTCCCTCAAGCAGCTATAGATGTTGGCTAAGACTCCCCCCTAGAGTTGCCACAGGCCTGTAGGACACAAACTCTCAAGATCCTGAAGCAGAGAGTCTTGAGGTTGGAGGCAATCTATAGGCCTGACCCAGCTCCTCACTTGTTGTAAGTCTCTGAACAGATGCGGACGTGAAATTCCCAATTCCTCCTCCACTCTCTGAAAGGGCCTATAACCCTGGGATAAAATTCTTCAAATCATCTTTGCTTCTTTTTTTTTCTATAAGCATCTTTTTGTTTTTTCTGGTTTTCTCCCCAGTTCCCATCCCGCGCATGCATGATGCACACGTGTGGAAGCACGCATATGTAACGCCCTACGAGACACCCCACCCTACCAGTCACCCCGCTACTGCCTGCACCTGCCACCGGACCTCCATCCGGTGATGGTGGGACTATGGGCAACCCACCCACCCAGGAGCAGAGAGCCAACGATCGATCCTGCTCCCCCCCCATGTCTGCACCCCAATGACCCGAGTCCATTCCCGAACCCGGATCACCGGCGTGGCACGAGGTGTGGCAGCCAGCGCTTCAACCCTCAGCGCCACCGGTCCAGCTTAAATCATCTTTGCTTCTATTGCAGAGACTGTTCACAGGGTTGCCATTTGGTGCAAGGGGGACACACCTGAAATACAAATATTGGTACTGGGGCCTTTCTGGAATATGAGTAGTTGTACTGGGGTCCCACCTAACATACACATACTGATACTGTAGGTTTACCTGGAATACTTTGGAAGGCTCTTGTTTGCTGAACCCTGGCTTCGCATTTTACCAAAAATCCAGTTCTAGGAAAATGGCACACATGACCACATAGATGCCAGAACGGGGGAGCAACTAGGGCCATGGCCCTACCACATTCAGTAGAGGTAGGGAATGGTCCTAGCACTTTTTTTGTTTGTTTTCTGTGTAGTTATCTTCCTGAGTGTTCACTGCCAGAGAAGCTGATATCTGAATTGTCTCATCTCCACTCTCCAGCACCTGTGCCTTGTTTATTTTTATTTATTGGATTCCGAATTTACACTTTTGAGCCAGAGGCTCTTTTACAAAGATTCCATGTCAGGATACATAGATAGTAGGACAAACTTGGTAAAAATTAGCTAGGTAAGTAGTTCAAGAATCAATTCACAGTAGAGGGTAACATAAATCAAAAACATAGCGTACGTATACAGATTATTGAAATCACACAAACATAATAAGTACAGTTTAATAATGCAGCCAGCATAGCATTGTCCAGAAGAACTGACAAAAGAGTTGCCAAAGACGTAGTTTGAAATGATACCAGGGCAGGCTAGGCCTGAAGGAGGTCTGAGGAAGAAGCAGGTGGAGATGAGGGGGAGGTCAGCAGGAGGAAGGGGAGTACTTTAATCAGTCCTCGTCCAAATCTTCCTTTTCAGTCACGCGATCTTCCCGGGCCCGTTTGGCAGCGATCCTCTCCACACATAGTCCTGCCTCCTTGGGATCCGAAAAACGGTACTGCTTGCAGCCTTCTGAGAAGTACAGTTGGGCTGGAAATGCCATGGAGTAAGTAATTCCCAGTTCTCTCAGCTTGTTCTTGACCCCATCAAAAGCCTTCCAGCGCATTCTGGTGGCATAAGATAAGTCCGGGAAAAAAAGCACTCTTGCCTCATCTATAAAAACTTGGCTACTGGTGCAAATGGCCCGCAGAATCAAGTTTCTCTCAGCCATTGATGCAAGGGAGGCCGGAATCGTTCTAGGATTATCCAGTTCGGTGTTGGGCCTTCTCGGGATAATTCTGTAGGCCTTAGAAATTTTGAATGCGTTAGTCCCAATCAGTTCTGATAGCCATTGTTCAAGATACAAAACCAAATTGTCCCCCTCTGACCCTTCAGGGACTCCCAGAAGTCAAATATTGGCAACGTGTACCATATTTTCAAGCTGCTCCACCAGACTGTGAAGATTGGCCTGCTCTTTAATCAAAGCCATAGAAGCGGCCAATGCCTTTCCCACCGTGGCTTCAGCAGATTTGGTTATTTCTCCCACCGCGTCCAACTGGTTCTCTACAGCTATGAACCGCTGAGAAAAAGCATCCAGCTTCTGGTCAATCTGCTGTACCGTCCGTGTCAGGGCATTAACTGACTGTTGAAGGGAGGTAAGTGAGGCTGCTTCAGGCTGCGTGCTCGTTGATGGAAAAGAATTAGCCGCTTGGTTAGGTGGTTTAATGGCTGGTGCTCGTGGCTGAAAAAAATCCTGTTTAATAGGATTTGTTCGACCCATTCTTCACCAAATTTACTATCCAGCTGACAAAGCAAAGGATTTTGTGTTAGATTAATTAAATTTCCGCCTGGTTCAAGTGGAAAATTATGATTTTATAGCTTTTAAGCAGAGCTATATCAGGAGTTCCAGAAAATTGCTGCTGCTGCTGGCTGGGCTGCTAGCTCTGCCCCAAGGGAAGAGAGACATGGGGAAAGGAGGTAACAGGAAGGCAGTAGGAAGGGGTGGGGGAATGGGAGACAACATTCAGGGGGACTGCCCAGTGGGAAAGAAGGTGAGCAGACAGTAATTTGGTGGGGGGAAGGGAGGGATAGTGGGTGTGAAGGTAAGCTAGGGACTGGGCTGGGATGGAAAGGAAGGGAGTAGGAAGGTGGGTGGGGATAGGTGAGGGAGGGAAGGGAGGGGGGAGAAAGAATAGAGGTGAAAGGTAAAGAGGGTGGCCATCATGGGAAATTATGAGAAACAGTTGCACATGGCCCTGGACACAAGCATCTGCTGAAGTTTATGTTTAAACGGACCAAGGGTGCCTAAATTGGTGGTTTTACCACCCAGGGAGTTAAACATTTTAGGGGCTCTTCCTGCAAATGACCACTGGCCTTGAGAAGTGCAACAGCGGGGGACAAATAGTGTGTAATTATCTGAGCTTCTGGTGTTTCGAATGCAGCTGGCTGGGCTGAGGAGATTCTGGACCCCAGGGGGCATGAGACCAATAGATGCCTTTTTTACTACTAGGCAGGTTTGGTATGCGATTCTTCCCTGCAGTTGTAGCCAGTTTGCCCACTCGTAGAGGTCACAGGTATGCGTGCGGTGAGTAGCTCCAGTTAGAAGTTGGCAGGCCTTATTCAGTACTAGGGACATTTGTCGTAGTGCTGTGACCGTGGCCGCTCCATAGACAACAAGTCCAAAATCTATGATGGAGACACTGGAGCTATGTATTGTTAGATTAAGGGCTTCGGGTGTCAAGCAGTGCTTATGTTTGTAGAAAAGGCCGATGCAGATATTCACAGATTTGGTAAACATGTCAATGTGATTGGAGAAAGACAGAGTACTGTCCAAGGTGCTTGAAAGTTTGCGTCTGGTCCAGAGCAACACCTGAGCTATTTTTGACAGTCAACTGTTTGTTTTTATGTTTGCTATGTGTGCCATGGAATAGCATAGTCTTTGTTTTTTTTTTGTAGTTTAGCACTAGTTTCTGCGAGACGAACCAGGCCTCAACTTCCGTGAAACTTGCCTGCAGTTGGTGCTCCAAGTGAGAGGGACATCATTGGCATACAGGATGATGTGTTCATTGCAGGCGGTAGGGAGTTTGTTCAGAAAGATGCTGAAAAGTTGGGGCCCCAGGATTGACCCTTGGGGGACACCAGACCAGACAGATTGTTTGGAAGAGAAGGTATTACCAATCTTAACTTGTTGTGACAGGTCTGAAAGATAACTTTGAAACAATTTTAGGGTATCATAAGACAGTTCTAAATTTGCCAGGTGTTCAAGCAGTAATGGATGGTTAACCATATTGAAAGCCTTTGATAGGTCAATAAAGGTGGCACCAGCGAGTTGTCCTTGATCAAGTGCTTGGTGGACATGTCCTGTAAATTCAAGGAGAGCAGAGGTGATATTATGGCCTTTTATGAAGCCATGTTGCTGTGGACATTGCCAGTTGTATTTCTCCAGGTAGTCCACCAGTTGGTCTGCGACAATTTTTCAAGTACTTTGGATGGTGGAGGTAGGATGGAGATAGGCCTGTAATTTCCATGTATTGCTCTGTCCCCGGACTTGTGTATCGGGGTCACCAGGGCAGACTTCCACTTGAGCAGGAACTGGGGAAGCGTAAGGGACCAGTTAATAATTTTGGTAAGGGGGGTCAGGACAGCCACAAAGGTGAGGACAATAAGTGTCATGTCCAGTGTGTCCCCACTTATTCTGTTTTTTCCAAGCAACTTGAGGAAATATTTCTTGGCATCCCTTTCAGTGACTGCCTTGAAATAGAATTGTGGATGGCTTTGTTCTTTATCTGGTTGAACCTGGGAAGTAGTGGTGGGGTTAGTGTCAAAGAAGTTAGCGGAAAGTACATGGCTAAGGTCGGTGAATGCCAGATTGAGAGTATTGGCAATTGTGGAGGGGTCCAGGGTGATAGTGCCATTTAAGTTTAGCATGCTAGGTGTTACTTTGGACTCCTTCCCTATGACTTCCGACAGGTTGCTCCAGAGTTTCCTACCATCCAACCAGGAGTTGGATAAAGCATTTCTGTGGTAGCTGGCTTTTTCCAAGTGAATGGCTCTGGTACAGGTGTTCCTGGTGGCCCTGTATGCCTGAATATTTGCTTGACTGCCAGAAGCTCTCGCTCGAGCCCATAGGTGGTCCTGTGTTTTCATTTGTTCTAGGAGATCACCAGTAAACCAGGGATTGTCAAGGCCCTTGATATTGCGTTTCTTGTATGGGGCATGGATATTGCATGATGCATTGAACTGAGAGATAAAGTATTGCAGTGTGGTATCTACATCTGGGGCAGTATCAATTGGGGACCAATCTTGTTGCCATAGGAGTGACCTCAGTGGCTCAAGGTGTCCCCTGAGAAGTATCCTACTGTTGATAGTTTTCACTGGGAGTTTAGAGAATTTATTAGTCCATAAACACTGGACTGGAGAGTGGTCACTTATTGAGTCAGGTAGGACTTTAGTGTGGATGATATGATCAGGGTGGTTTGAGAGTATCCAGTCCAATATGGAATTGGTCCCAATTCTATAGTTGACCCTTGTTGGTGAGGTAACAAGTTGGGTGAAGTTTGCTGCCAATAAGGCATCCTTGTAATTGCTTGCACTGGGGGCAAGCCAATTTAAATTGAAATCCCCAAGCATTATAAATTTTGAGTTGACCTTTAGGCTGTTGATGCAGGTAAGGAGTGGGTTCAGGCTTGCTTTCATCAGTTTGGGTGGAATATAGACTGATGCTATCGTCAGAGCTTTGTTGTGGGCCCCGAGTATTACCTTAATACCAAGGACCTCAAGCTCATCACTAGTAATGGGTAGGGACAGAGCATGACCCAACAGGGATTCTTTCAAGTATACGGCACAGCCAACCCCTTTTTTAGATAGTCTATCCTTCCTGAAAACAATATACCCAGGTAAGGCCACAGCAGCGTCAGGGATATTTGGTGACAACCACATCTCAACCATTGATATGACATCTGGGCTGTGCTGGGCAGTCCAGGTGGTAAGGACATCAAGTTTTTTGAGCAGGCTGCAGATGTTGATGCTGGCTAATGAGAGAGATCCCGATCTGCCTAACTCACTCGGTCTTGTTAAAGGCGAGCTTGGGTTTAGCTGTATGTTACCCAATATAAACAAGAGTAACACTGTTAGCCTTCTTAAGAGTTCCTTTAGATACAGTATCTGCAGTGAGTCAGGCAAACTCTTTTTCCTAGTAAAGATAGGGGGATTGAAGCATGCTCTCCTTCCCTGAGACTGTGACGTCAGCAGTCCAGGCATCATCCAGGGCATTAGTGATGATGTCTCTTCTGTCTTCTTCTGCTCCATCAAGCACTGCACAGTTAATGCTGCATGTGGAAATCAAAAGGCACATTTACATGGCCACACCAATCATTCCAGCAGTCCGCCTTGGTCCTGCCCTAACTCCCGTACCAATGCCAACGTGCATTTACACAACCACCTCTCAGTGCTGATGCAAGCTGCACTGAGAAGAGTTTGTGAATCCAGGAGCAGCAGGTGTTCAGAGACATCATCACTAATGCCCAGGATGATGCCTGGACTGCTGACGTCACAGTCTCAGGGAAGGCGAGCATGCTTGAATCCCACCTATCTTTACTGGGCTCTGTGCAGTTTATTGATTTATTTCTTCCTAAAATCTACCTTTTGTGCTGCCAGCTGGTTTGCCATGCCTCCGAACGTACCACAAATGTCTGACTTACTCCAGCAGTATCATGGGAGCATTCAGGCTGCAACGGTGCAAGAGGGGCTGCCCATCCACATGGCAGCTTACACCGCTCACATCGCAACACGTCCCCATCCTGGCTGTGACTGGGAGAGGACCAGGTATAGACTTACCACAATCCAGTAAGCCAAGTGCTCGGGTTGCTGCAGTGCAAATGTAGCAGTGTAAACAGGCCTTTTGCCTGGTAGAATGACATCTCTGCCCCTGTGCAACCACTGACCGCTCACATATCCTTCTTCAACTGCCCTTCCCACCCTCATGAGCACCACTATTATTGTTGTTGTATTCTTGCCCAAGCCCAAACCCTGTAATTAACCCAACTTGTCAACTCAAAATAGCTGCATACTACTCAGTGCATGCAGAGTCTGGCTGGGTGAGGAAGGGGGGGTTACCAGAGGGATCCAAAGAAACACACAGAAAGCAGCACCCAGGGGGGCCCTTTATACCAGAGGTCTGCAACCTTTTCAGGACTAGGAGCCACTGATATTCCTAGGTATGATCTCCAGAGAACCATGAGTGTATGCATAGCAGATGTCCTTCGTAACACATATTTTTACTTTAATTCAGCACAAAATGCAATTTTAATAAAATGTATGTTAATTAGATGGAACACTATATAAAGCAAAATACTGAAAAAAATGTAACCTGGTAACTGTTACATTTATCATCCTATAAAAATGTGCAAATGTTTCAACTAGCATAGTATACAAGTGTACTCCGCAAGGGCTGAACTATCTCACTTGATATTGCCTGTCATTCTGGGTGCACAGTCTGTGCAGACATTAACAACTGTATCCATAGATAGCTTCTTCGTCTCCAAATCCTTTCTGAAATAATTTTTTTAACTTTATTTTCAGTTTTTGCAGGCATACAAACAGTGCATTTCACGTACCATACATAAGATGAACAAACACAAATTTGTATCTGTGTGAAAAGAAATATCTTGAACACAATCTATCTAAGTGTAGCACTTACAGTTCATGAATGTTTTATGCAATCTTCAGTTATATGACCATTCTCCTAATGGTAAGAGAGTACCGACATTAATTCTATGGCTTGCTTCTTATCAAGGGACCGCCTGGGCCTTACTTCCTGTGGCTACCCAGTGGTGTCTTCTATCCATGTCCTACAACTCCCCGTCCCGTCCCTAATATTGTATTACTTTATCCCGTGAGGGTGCCCAGTTCTAAGGCTGCAACTATTCATTTCCACATCGAAACATAGAATTTGACAGCAAATAAGGACTGTTTGGCCCACCTAGTCTGCCCATGTTCCCTACCTACTGTGACATCATAGATCCTTCTTGATCTCTGCCCCCCCACGCCCACCAACACCACCACAACTTTCCTTGCTTCTAAGGTTCCCTTATACCTATCCCATGCCTTTTTTTTTTTTGCTATATAGCTTTTTATCCTCCTGGGAGCCCTGGCAGGTGGCTGTGATCTCTCCTGTTGGAGAGACTCACTCTGCAGCTTCCCTGCATCCCCGTATCGCTGACCTGGTCAGTCCCCCATGGCTGCCCCCTGCGGTGGGGCCAGGAAGGAGGGCACTGGCACTCCCCACCACCACCAGACCCAATCCAGATATACTAGGCCGACCCCTGCAGATGCAGGAGCCATCATGGAACTTGCCAGGCTCTGTTTTCCTCTTTTCTCCCATCCTCCCTCCCCACTGACTTGATGATGTTGGCACGTGTCTCCCAACCCATATTGCCCTCCGCTACCGCCAGAGGGCAGTTAATGAGCGAGACGACATGTCTCCCTCCCCCCGAGAAAGGAGAACAGTCCTCCGGATGTTTGATCTTCTCTCACCCCTCTCAACCCCCAGTGGCCCGAGCTCATTCCCAAACTGGGGTTGCCAGTGTGGCGCGAGGTGTGGCGTCCAGCACCTCAACCCTCAGCGTCACTGGACCAGCCACCTTCTTAAATCCCATTACAGTTTTTGCTCCCACCAGCTCCTCAGGGAGGCTGTTCCAAGCATCCACCACCCTTTCTGTGAAGAAGTGTTTCCTTACATTTCCCCCTGATTCTACCCCCTTCAGCTTCATTGCATGACTCCTTGTCTTGTGCATCCTTTTCTCTGAAAAAGGCTTCCCTTTTAAATCTTATTTATTCCCTTGAGGTATTTGAAAGTCTCTATCATATCTCCCTCTGCCTCCTTTCCTCCAGTCTGTACATATTGAGGTCCTTTAGTCTCACCTCATAGGGCTTTTGATGCAGATCCCACACCATTTTAGTTGCCCTCCTCTGGACTGCCTCAACTCTATGTCTTTTTGGAGATGAGGACTCCAGAACTGGACACAGTACTCTAGGTGGGGTCTCACTAGAGATTGGTACAGAGGTATCACCACCTCCCTCTTTTTGCTGGTGATACCCCTCCCTATGCACCCTAGCATCCTACTGGCTCTCCCCACTGCCTTGTCACACTGTTTGGCCACTTTTAGGTCATCAGATATGATAACACTCTGGTCTCCGTCCTGTTTGGTTGTCGCCAGTACCACCACCCCCTTTTTGTACTCTGACCCTGGGTTTCTAAGCCCAAGTGCATCTCCTCGAATTTCCCCTCTTCCCAGTTTGCTTGCATTTGGTTTTCACTAGCCACATGCTGGTTTCTGAGAGAATTGAAGAAGTTTTAGTTCTGATTATGTAGCTACAAGGGCAGACGGTTAGTACCTCAGCCTTAATTCAGAGTACATACATACAGTAGAATGGACCACAAATGCCAGCTGTGCTGTACGGTATCCTTGTTATCCGTGGATTCAGCAAGTACATGAGAAACATAGTGAGCTGACCTGATATCATAAGCATGGCTAAGAATCCATATCACACAAAACGCTCTTTGTAACGTTCTTCATAATCCTACGTTGACAACAGTAGGTCATAAATCTAGCATACCAATAAAACATTGCTTTGTTCCTTGAAATCTGCAAGCAAGTATGGGGCCATTTTGGACAGCCCGGTGGCGCTGAGGGTTGAGGCGCTGAACGCCACACATCGCGCCACACCAGTGACCCAGGTTCGGGAGCGAGCCCGGGCACTGGGGGTTGGCAGGGGAGGGAGATGGATCGAGCGTCTGTAAGACAGCTCTCCTCTCCCTGCGGAGGGATCCAGGGTCTTCCCAGTGCAGTAGAGACCCCCAGTGGAGACCGGGGGTACTACTAGCACAGGAACAAGAATCAGAGATGAGTGTGGCGGGCATCTACAAGGCAGCCGCATGCTGATGCCATTGCACAGCTGTGCTCGGGGCGGCAAGAACAAGAAAATCCCTCTAGACCACCAGTGAGATGACGGTGGCCCCAGTGGAACACCCACATCCTAAATGCCAGCCCAAGCGCTCCCAGGTCTCTCCATGGCTGACCCGACGACCGAAGGTAAGGCATCTCACACTTAGGAAATGACTGCCAGGGGGAGGGTGGAACTAGCCCTGGAGGTTATCCGGGGGTCGGGCCTGCCTAGGTCGTTCGGGGGGGAGAGTCTGGGAGATGTGGGGGGGTTCAGGCTGGGAGTTAGGGTGTATCCGTGTGGCCACTCCTGAAGGATGCCTGGGGTTCCAGATGCAAAAATAAAGTAAAAAAAAAAAGTATGGGGCCATTTTGAAAACTGCCTCCTTCACAGTTCTGCTCTAAATACTTAAAGTAAAAAATACTTTCTGATCCAATGCTATGCATCTTAGCAGACCGCTCCAAGGTTAGTTTCTTACTAAATCACATTCAAATATGATTGCTTTCAGCTTTTCTAGGCTTCAAGAGACGTATACTGTCATTCTGGAAAGAAGCTTATATACCCACATTAAAAGACTGGGTTCAGTACATGCACAGGCTGACCTTTAATGAAAGACTCCATTATATAGTATTAACATGAAAAACAAATGCCCACCAGAACATCAACATTTAAATAAATAAATAAAAATAGATGCTGCACAGGTAGTAATCAGAAAGATAAGCCAAAACTATAGGGCTACAATTATACAGATATTTATTAATAAAAGTGCTGAAATGCAAAAAGGCTTACAGGTCCATCGTGCTATGTAGATAACAATGGGGCACATCAAAATGATGTGACGGTTTCAGTTTGTGCAAGCACAGTAGCGGGCCCTAGTGCAACATACAGGATAATGGCTGGGGGTTGGGTGATAACCACGCTGTAATCACCTCGAATGGTTGCTAGGGCAACATGGTAAACCTCGAGAGCGCAGCTCAAGAGGTTTACTGAAGCCCTAGCAACCACGAGGCGATTCAACGTGGTTGTCCTCAATCCCCAGCCATCATCTTTATAGTGCATGGTCAAAAAACACTGTTTGCATTCTATGTGTGAGAATTATGGAACTCTGGTGCATTCTTTTTTGTTATGCCACTGTTTGGAAGTTCCAAAGTGTGGTTAACAACTTTTAAAATTCTAAACCGTGCATAACAAAGCTGTGTGACTGCTGATGATGGTGGTTAATAGGCACTTACCATACATTATATTCTATTTACCAACATTATATAGATTAGATAAACGTGCGCAATACCACCTGTTCTGGAAACTCTTTAATGAATGTAGAAACACAGAATTTGTCGGCAGATAAGAACCGCTAGGCCCATCCAGTCTGCCCGTAGGCCCTCTGCATGTATGCATCCACTCACTCCAAGTGGTAAGTGGCTTTTCATCACTCCCAATATGTGCAACATTCTAAATATCTGCTTAATAGATATATGTATACAGAGCACAAGGAAACTGTACTCCGTGGAGACTATTTCAGCACCTTTAAAGTGAATGATGGAGTCATACAACTGTAATTGTCTGACAGCTTTATTTTCCCCAAAGAACAGTGTTTCAAAATAAGTGCAAATAATTGATAATTCAGCTTACCCATGTGGTCCAACAGGGTTTTGGGTAGAGAAGGGAGGGCGAAACACTCTGTGTCTTGTACACAAGTGTGTATCTCCACACCTGCATGCTGGACAACAAAAACATGCAGCACCCCACATATAGACGGGTTCAATGGTTAAAAGACTTAGAACGTCCTTATAACATCCAAAAGAAACCAAATGAAAAGCCCCCACTCATCGCTCATGCCAGCCCGTGACATGGCAGTAATGCTGATTGCTTATGTATCAACGAACTGAATCGTCCTCATCAAAGTGTGATTACTCTTCCTCTACCTGAAGCCCTGTTGGACCACACGGGTGAGCGGTAGCATCAATTATTTGCACTTTTTGCACTTGTTTTGAAACACTCTTTTTTGGGGGGGGAAATAAAGCTGCTAGACACTTAGAGAGTTGTTCGACTCCAGCATTCACTTTAAAGGTGCTGACCCAGACTCCACTGAGTGCAGTTACCTTGTGCTCTGTAACTGTTGGTACCACTGGGCTTGTGTACCCCATAAGCGTAGCAAGCTACCAAGTTTGTGTATATTCTTTTAGGTGTATATATAGCTTATAACTCAATTTATCTTAGAAGAACTCCATAATTTAACAGAATCCTTTGCACGCTAGATTCTACAGAAGCAGTATCCTTAGTACATTTATTGTAAAGGGTAGTTGCCTTTCAATTAATTCAAATGTTTTTCTTTATTTTGTACTGTTTTTGCCAAGTTGTTGAAAAATCAATAAAAACTTATAAAGTAACAAAAAAAATAACAACTGCCTCCTCCTGCATAACCTCCCCATTAGTGAGAGTAGTGCCTGTGCAGAGATAGCTGTATGACTCCAGTGAAGCTGGCTAGATAGAAGCCATAATAAAGTGAAAGCAATTCTCTCTCTTGGACCATTTTATTTCCAAGTGCAGGAAAAGCTTTCCACCATGCCACTCGTTCATACTGTTAGCATATGTAGAACGTTTGATTGTGACGTGCTCCTGGAATTAGACTTCTTATTTATTGCAAAAACTTGCCCTGAAAATCAAACCAAACATATGCCCATCCCTGTTGATGATACCCAAAACTTACCAGTCTTTTAGAAATGCTATGCTCTCATCTACTATTTTTCCTCTTCTTTGCAGGGTGTGCTGTTTTATCATAAAATGTATGACCGATTCACTGGCACCAGTACTACCTGAAAGATGTGGAGCTGTATTTGCTTTGAAAAACCTACTATTTCTTGCAGTTGCATGAGCTTGCATGCCTTGACTCAGTCCTCCTTCAAACTCCACAGTTTCTCATCCCACCCAAGAAACCACTGCCTTCCTCATGCTACAGTCTCTACATGGCACTCTGATGCAGCTGTGACTGTCCCCCCACCCCACCCTCCACACACACAGTGGAACAACTGTTGTGGCCTGGATCCCAACTAATGTGGGAATATCCCAATAAAGTATATAGAGTGCACAGCACCTGTTATGGGACAGAGAAAAATTATAAAATAATTGGCCAGACCATCCTGTGTTGTGGGGAGTAAGACTCTTATCTTGCCGACCAATCCTGCTACATTTTCCTACCTTTGTTTCAACTCTATCTCTCCAACTCGGGGCACAAATGTCTTGGGCTGTGGTGGGCTGGGTATGCCAGTCTACCAAACCCAGCCGGCTCTATATAAGCACACCTAGCTGGATATCGGGTGCCTCTGCATCAGGTGTCAGGTATCAAAATCCCTGCTGACATCTGTCAGCATGTCCAGCACTGCAGATTCCGGACAACCTGATACCACCTTCTGGGCTACCAGGGAACATGTGTGCGAAGTCAAGAGGCATCAAAAGTCAATTCTTGTCACTGAGTTTGCCTCTTGATGTGCAATACCCGCAGGCTTCGGCATCAACCTGGGTTGTTGACTTGGTAAGTGCTGTAGTAACACTATTCGGCCAGTGGGCAGCACTGCAGCAAGCTTTTGAAAACCTGCTGGCTCACCTTCAGCTGGCCAGGGTCTACAACACAATCGGTAATACTGGTACCGACGTAAGGTATGGGTGACGATGCAGTTCCAGTAGTCTCCCTTATGTACCTGTGCTTGCTTGCCTCTAATTATCCCAGCATCAAGGACCTCAGTGATCAATGTGTATGTGGTTTTGCAATTAAAATTACTTTTAAAAGGCGGCCACATGTAGCCTAAATGCCAGAAAGCTAGCATTCAGTGTTTCAGATCTCTTTTTTATGGCACACAGCAGCAAAGATACTAAAAAGCATTAATGTCAGACCGTTGTGGGGGGTAAGGAGCTGCTGAGCTGCATGAACGTGGGCAAAAAGCTGCATCCGGCTCCCGAACCTCATGTTGCAGACCTCTATACTGATAAAATCTGGAAGATATACTTAAGCCTAAAGACAAACAAATAAAATTTGTTGCCCTATAACAAAAATGTGTCTCTGTATATGTAACCCGAAAATGGAAAAACGCCCAACTTTGCCTAAACCTGATGTATTTACTGGCATTTTCCCCTTTGTCACAAAAAAACATATTGGTCAGTCAACCCATTGTTTATTCAGGTACAGTCTTGGCAAGGAAATTTAATGTGAGAAGAAAGAGGCAGGAGAAGGGGCCGGCCTGCCGGCACAGTGGTAGAACTACTGCTTGCGATGCTGATGACTGGGATTCAGGAGCAGACCCTGGGTCATCAAAGGTTAGTCGGGGAGAGATGGCTGAGCAAATGTAGGACTGCTCGCCTTCTCCGGGGAGGAAGGGGACCTGGTGCCCGGCATCTACCGACCCCTAGTGCTGACTAGGGAGGATAGACAGGTCCAGAACCAGCACGTAGGGTCTAGCGGAGGAAACGGTGGATGTCTGCATGTCGGGAGTCGGAATGTGCCCAACCGTGCTCTGTGGTCATTGCACGACCTTCTGTCTCCACTCACTGAGGCCACCAGGGGAAACCACGCAACAAGGAGAAAACCCCTCAGGAGACAAGCAGCATGAGTCCAGGATTCCTTGGGGACCCAGCAGACAGATGTGGGGTATATCCCCTAGCTGTCATGGAGGAGGCAAAAATAGAAGCATAAAAAAAATAAAAATAAAGAAGCAAGAGAAGGGAGGTAGTGTTGCCACTATATCGCTTGCCAGTGAGACCCCACTTAGAGTACTGTGTCCAGTTCTAGAAGCCACACCTCTGCAAGGACACTGACAGGGTGGGAGCATCCCCAGAAGTGCTACCATAATAGTGTGGGGCTTGCACGAGAAACTATACAAGGACAGGCTGTGGGAGCTTAATATGTACTCACTGGAGGAGAATGAGACCTAGAAGCACCTCATGGATGGGGGTGAACACAATGCAGGAGAGAAGTCTCTTTGAGAGGAGGAGGAGGAGGAAAAGTACTAGAACACAGGGGTATAGATTGAGGCTTGAGGGGGCCAAGTTTATCAGGGATATGAGGAAATACTTCACAGAAAGGGTGGTGGACGCCTGGAACAGCCTGTCAGAAGAGGTGGTGGGGTGAAGACATTGGGTAGCTTCAAGTATGCATGGGATAGACACATGGGCACAGTAGGTAGAAGAAAGGGAGAAGGGAGGGACAACTGTGGCCAAATATGGTCTAGGGTGTAGAAACAGGCAGGGAGAGGGGGGGTGTGGCCATGCAGCCAAACTAAGAACATATATAGCTGTCATGCCATCTGCTAACAGAATTGAAAGTTACTTTAAAAATGTATATTTTTTTTTTATTTACAATTTTTCCACCTTCTGTGGAGCTGGCAGGTGGCTCCGGCTCCTCCCCTAGAGGAGCTCACCTCTCCAGCCTCAGCATCCTGCACCGATCCTTCCCCAGCAGATCCCTCACAGGTTACCCTACCTCCCTGTTACAGGGCTGAGAAGAGGAGTGTCGACTTCCCCCCTCCCCAGAAGCCAGCATCCAGATTCTGGGGGAACGGTGCGGGGACAATTAGACCATCATGAAGCCTGCCAGCTCCATTTTCCTCCTGGTTTTCTCCCCGGGACCCACAAACATGCAATGAGCAAATGGCTGGGCTCTGCCTCTGCAGAGGCAGCCTCGCACCCTGAACATGGGTCCCACCTCATTCTGGCTGCAGATACCCAGCCACTGCTGGGTGTCAGTCTACAGCATACAGCACTGTCCCACTCCCCAAGGAAGGAGACCTGTCTATGGATGCGCGATCCTTCCCACCCCTGCCAACCTCCGAGCAACACGATTTCTTTCCTGAACCCAGGTCGCCGGTGTGGTGTGAGGTGTGGCATCCAGCGCCTCAAACCCTCAGTGCCACCAGGCCGGCTTTAAAAGATATTTTAAAATGAATTTAAACTTAACTTCTAAACTAGCAGCATTCGATAGCTGATACTGAGCTGCACATTTTGATACCAACTTTATCAAGAAGATGGAACTCATGAGAAGAAAATGCAGGAGGCAGAAGCAAGGCAAAGGCTGGGAACTCGGGCCCAAACACTGAGCCACTGCCAGCAGGAAGCACCTTGGATGTCACTCTGCCCAGCAATGTGGCATTGCTCAAGGTAATCCAGGCAATCAATGAGAAGCTCAAGGACCATGCGGTAAAGGTTACAGTACTCAATGCCAAAGTGAATGGTCACTAGGACAATGCTAAGGTGGCTACCGACACAGCACAATGGGCTCTCACAACTGGCAGGCTGACAAGGTGGCCACTGACATAGCATAATGGGCTCTCATAACCGGTGCAGGGCTGACAAAGGAGAATAGCCTGTTGAGGCTATGTCTGTAAAATCTAGAAAACGCAGCAAGCACCTGCAACATCAGAATACTAGGGATGCTGGAAATCACAGAGGGGGAAAAGCCAAAAGCGTTTCTTCAGCACTGGCTGGCAGAAACCCTACAGCCTGATGTGGTACAAGTTAAAAAAAGTATACCGCATCTCCCTTTGAGGTGCCATAGATGTGGACAGCCCCCCCCCCCCCAGCGAGAACACAAGTGTGGTGGTTGGCAACTTCACGGACAGAGATATGGTTCTATAAGTGGCTAGACAGGTGGAGATGCTGGAAATCCACGGGCTGGCAGTTTAATTGTTCCCAGACCCCAGTTCTGCAATCTGTACCAAGAGGTGGAGACATTGGAAATCCAAGGGCAAGATGTCTAATTTCTCCCAGACCTCAGTTTTGTAACCCATACCAAGAGGAAGGGTTTTGATGGAGATCAGAGACTGCTATGGGAGCTGGAAGTCCATCATGCCCTCATGTTCCCAGCTCGGCTCAGAACTGTGTATGTAGGATGGACCTATTTATTCACAAATCCTCAGGAGGCAAGCAAATGGGTCCAGACCATCAGGACAGAGTTTGACACCAGGCAGGAGGAGTCAAGAGTCTGATAGAGAGTAGAGGTATGCTGCTGGGGGCACATGCAAGGAACTTCTGTTTTTAAGTATATGCAGCAGGGGTACGGCCACAGACTTAAATAAGGACTGGGAGGTGCTTGTTACGCTGTTTATCTGCATTGCATATTACTGTTATTAACTGCTGCATACCTCTAATGCCTCGATATTAGCTCCATAATGGGTGAAATGCTCATTACAAAATAGCCCCCCATATGTTGTTTTCTCCCTCGGTGCCTCTATTTTCCACATGTGCTTCTTCTCCAACTTGACTTGGAAGGTTTCAGTCCCCGCCAACACACAGCAAACTTTCTTTGGAAACACTTGTGACTTGTACCCTCCTTGCGATCACCAGAGAGGGAGCTCTATACTTACTAAGCTCTAAATGTAGGAAAAAGAAACAAATCCATCACAATTCTTTTCATTAGTTATGTGCTATAATAAGTTGCTAACACACAGTTTTTCTACTGTTTGTATTTATTAATTTTTTTAAAATGTCTTGTAACCAAGTTCATGTCACATGTTCCGGTTCTGCTGCAGTGATGAGGGTGGGTAGTTTTCAATGCGTCATCAAGATCCTTAGTAACGCTGAGTAAAAGAACATTTACCGCTACGGGATTAGAGGGATAAAGGTTCAATCAAGAGAGATTAAATTGGTCAAGTACTTGTTCCTGGTTGCAGTGGCTATCTTTATATATGATCTTTGGCTGGAACTAGCAGTTTGGGAAACCCTCACATTGTACCAAACCTCAGACACTGTATCAAACCCTTACCTAATAAGCAGTTTTATTTGTATGTACTGTACAGTGATGTGACTGACAGTGATGTGTTTCTGTATGAAAATGCTTGTATTTTACATATTAAAAATAAAAAAAAATATAAATAAAAAAAATTGGCAGAGAAAACAGTGCAGACTAGATGTGCCTGCTGGTCCTTTTCTGTCGACAAATTCTATATTTCTCTGTTTCTAATGTGAATTTGCTGCAGACCCAAGATAACATCCATGTCTTCTTACATGAGGGTCAGATTGCCATTATTAAAATTATAAAAGTGGGCCAGCCTGCCAGTGCAGCGGTAGTGCTGTCGCTTGTGGAGTCTATGACCTGAGTTCAGATTTGAGCTTGGGAGTCGGAGGGTCAGCTGGGGATGAGCAGGATTGAGCATTCCAGGGACTGCTGTCCTCCTCCAGGGAAGGGTGGGATCAGTGCTCACCATCAGCATGGCCTCTAGCAGTGGCTGGGGGTCGGCACACTGCGACGAAAAAAACAGAGGAGCGGAGGTGGCACAGACAACCAGCATGCTGCACAAGTGAGTATGTGCAGCCGACCATTGGCGTTATTGCATACCACTTCCTCTGCAAAAATAGACAACAGTGCCGACCAGCAGGATTACACTGGTCTCCCACAGTCCCCGCACCCAGTTACCGGGGCACATCCATGTGAACTGGATTCTGTTCCCAGTGGGGTTTGAGAGGGCCCTGCCAACTTTACTGGGGAGACAAGCCCTGGGAGAAGAGTTAGACGCCGGGAGCACCACTTTGGTGACCAGCCTTGGTAATCAGTCTTTATTGCAGTACAGGGCACTCAGCTTGGGGCACAGCTTTGCATGAATGGCATTAAGGTGGGCTAAGAAGTTGAGCTTACTGTCCAGCCACACACCGATGTACTTGAAGGCTGGCACCACTTCAAGTGGGGAGCCATCCAGTGTGGAGAAAAAGGAATTCTTGCGTGCCCAGCCACTTTCTGGCTGGTACCAAAGGTCATATAGATACTGTTTGTTTTGGTATTGACCTACAGCTGGTTGGATTGGAGGCAGCACAGGAAGTTGTGGAAATCCTCCTGGAACAGGTCTTCCACAGCTGTGGCAGAGAGACCAGAGGTGAAGGTGACTGTGTCATCTGCATACATGTGAATATGCACGTTGGCACAGGTGGAGGGGGGGTTATTCAGGAAAATGGAGAAAAGCATGGGACCCAGGATGGAGCCCTGAGGGACCTCAGCCTAGATAGAAAGTGGTGGTGACAGGATGGAATCAGTCAATGGCGGGAGCTGGGAGGCCAGCAGAACTCATCTTGTTCAGGAGGAGCAGATGGGATGAGTCAAAGACTTTGACCAGACTGATGAAAATGACAGCTGTGATGTGCCCCCTACCAGAAAAAATGGGGTCAGTGACATGCAGCTGGGAGGAGACTGTAAAATGGTACTTCCAAAAGTCAGCCTGGAAGGGGGAGAGGAAACTGGAGGATGAGGGGTAGTCTAAAAGTCTAGAATAGACTAGTTTCTCCTGCAGCTTTGCAAGGGAGGGAAGGAGGAAGTTCTCCCACTTCACAAAGGGGGCAACCCGTCCTCTCATAGCAATTTCCAGTCTATCTCCCTCCTTCCCTCCCTTGCCTGGCAGGTTCCATGATGGCTCCTGTGTTCGTAGAGGCTGGGCCCAGTATCTGGATTGGGTCTCGGGGTGGGGGAGGGTGGCACCCTTTTCTTTGGCCCTGCCGCAGGGGGCAATCCACAGGGATTCACTGGGCTCAACAATACGGGGGCACAGGAAGCCGGAGAGTGAGTTTTTCCATACAGAGGGACCACAGCCACCTGCCAGGGCTCTTGGGAGGCAAAAACAGATAATAGAAAAAAAAAAAAAGAAAGCAGGTCAGATGGCAAGCGTGGGGGGTGGCTGATGGCAAACCCAGATCTTGTGCAGCAGGAGATGGTGCCAAAATGAGCTTTAGCTCAAACCGTGAGTTGAACTTGGCGCTATAAAATGGGGGCCCGCCCCCACCTTCAGTGATTGGCTAGGAGCAAGGGCAGCTGGAAGAGAAAACCTTAGGCTCAGAAAGCAAGTTGGATAGTAAGTGTGGGTGTGTGTGTGTGATGGCAAACTCAGATCTCAGAACCCCTATGGATTTGAACACTTCATGCATTCCTTTTTTATGTTTCCCCCCCACCTCACTGGCCTTCCCCCTTCTGCTGGCTCCTCCCAGTCCCATCACTCACCTTCCTCAGGAACTTAGCCCAGCCTCCTGGACCCCATGCCTTGCCCGCTCAAGGTGGGGCCATCAGGGATCACTCCTTAGCCCCTTCAAATTTCTCGCATAACAGACACTGGTGCCACCATCGGCGATCTGCGGGGCCTGCGGGAGGTGCGCAGCTTTATCCTGTGATGCCAGGGCTGTTTCCCTTTTTTATGTTCATGTGCTCAGGGGTGCTGCTGGTGAGGAGCTGCTTGGCATGTGCATGCAATGCATTTATGCATGATTATAAATCAAATTAAATATTCATGAGCCTAATGAGGTGCCTGACTGGCTACTGGATCGTTCATTAACATCTCAGAAATGAGTGATCTAGCTGCCAACAAACACTGTGCAGCACACACAGCTCACACCACTCCTCTCAAAACCTAAAGTACCTCAAAAATAAATAGTAAAGCCGGCCCGCTGGTGCAGTGGTAACACTACCACTTGCGACACCGGCGACCTGGGTTCAGTAGCGAGCCTAGGTCATTGGAGGGCCAGCCAGGGGGAGGAGGATCGAGTGCTCTATGGGCCACTTTCCTACTGTGGGAGGGGTGAGTTGCACTCCTCTCTGCGATATTGCCACCGCCCAGGTGACCATGGGCAGTGCTGGTGCGGTCGAGGAGGCACAGTCAGAGGGAAGGGGTGGATGTTGGCCGAGGACCGGAGGGAAGGTGTGTCTCTATGCGGCCTGCCTCCTTGGTCCTCCTCGAATAGCTGATGCTGGCGGGGGGAGTTCTCTGCATAAGGTCCAGGTGACGAACTCCCAGCACCACGTCCACGGAGGAACCGGGGGCAGACTCCACAGTGTGCACTCCCATGAAGTTCAGGGGAGGTTAAAAGGAGGCCTCCTCTGCCCTGCCTAGTGGGTTATCAGGGGGCTTTAGAGGTAAATGGAGCAGTGCACCTTAGGAGTAGACTCCCTGGGCCTCACAGTGGTGTTTCTGTGAGGTGCTTGGGGGGTTCCGAGAGAGAGACCATGTGCAGATAAAAATAAAGGGCAAAAAAGAGTAAGTTTAAAACACAACCCCGGTAAAAATCAAACCTCGAGCAGGGTCACCCCCAAAAAAGCAGTTGTTGATCCTTTGGAAATTACAGACTTCTTGGTTGTTATTGTTTCAACACTGCAGCGTCCTGCCCACTGCATTGTGGCTCCACTTCCTTCACCAGTAGTCGCAGGTGATGATAGCACTGGGGGCACATTCCCCCACAGCTGCCATAATGTCCCTGACTCATTCCTAATTCCTGGTTACCAGCATGCAAGTGATAACCCTACTGCAATGCCAATGGGCTGGCCTCACTTGCTGCATTGCACACCTTCTCTCATCCAGTTTTTCCATTTGTAATTCTGACATGAAAATGGTGTCTAGGGCCAGGGTCATGAGGACCAAGTTGGTGCTGCCCTCCCCAACCCCCCGAATCTTCCCCAGAAGCATCTTCAGGGTCGTGAGGGCCGAGTTGGTGCTGCCTTCCCCCACCCCCCGAATCCTCCCCAGGAGCATCTTCAGGGTCACGAGGGCTGAGTTGGTGCTCCCTCCCCACCCCCCAAATCCTCTCCAGAAGCATCTTCAGGGTCGTGAGGCCGAGGTTGGTGCCCCCCAAATCTTCCCCAGAAGCATCTTCCAGGGTCATGAGGGCCAAGTTGGTGCTGCCCTCCCACCCCTGAATACTCCCCAGAGGCATCTTCAGGTATGGTGAACTTGACCACGAGAACGCAGCTTCCAATTACTCCGTTGTGCGCAGCAGGTGGGAAGATTGCTTTGTCCTCTGCTGTTGCTTGTTTGGCACCTTTTTTAATTTTTCTTTTAAATTTAAACTTGATTTTGAGCTCTGCCTTTTCAGTCACCGCAACAGTGCAGCTAGGTTAAGATTCAAGTCACTTTTGTTACTTTTATATAGTTTCCTGCACTTTCCACCTGTTGCCTTAAGAAAGACTATATTTTTGCTTCGGCTACTTGTCTACTTCACTGCGCCAAGAAGCCTATTACACTGCTTTAGTAGCTGCCTGTAATAGTAAATTGTAGTGCCTGACTGTTCCCTGAGCCTGTATTTAAAACGCAATCAGTACCTGCAGTTTGCACTAATCTTTCAGTAAATCCACTCCCTAAGCTTGCATTTAGAAGTATCAGCAGTTTACTACATTTTGAAATCTGTCCCCTAACCCTGAACTTAGAACAGCATCTGTACCTGTTGTTTGTACTACATTCTGAAAATATCTCAATTTGGTTAGCTAGGGATTTCTCTGTCCATTTCCTAAGTGAAGCCTCTGTGTTTAGCACACTGTTACCTGAAACCTCGCATGCTAATTCAGCAGGGGCTTGCATATAAATTCCTTACCTCCTCTTTCTGTCTCCGCAGGGTCATGAGGGCCGAGTTGGTGCTGCCCTCCCCCCACCCCCATCCCAATCTTCCCCAGAAGCATCTTCAGGTACGGTGAACTTGACCACAAGAGCACAGCTTCCAATTACTCCATTGTGCGCAACAGGCAGAAAGATTGCTTTGTCCTCTGCTGTTGCTTGCTCCCCGCCCGCCTCCCAATACTCTCCCATCCTTAGCTGGTTTTAGCTATATAGCATATGGTCTCACGGGAGTAGGTGACTCGTCTCGTGATTTTAAGTCTATCTCCCTTGTTTGCCTTCTGCAAGTTATACCAGGTGGCACTAGGGGTTGCCCATTATCTTCTGCAGTTCCTCCCCCCCTTCTCTCTCTTAACGTGGGCTTATCTGTGATATTTTCTTTGCTTTTTTCCCTTAATTTCTCTCTTCTTCGCGTCCTTTCTCACCTCACATTGGTCTCTGTCTCTGCTACCTCATCATGGATATTAGGGCATTTCTAACCTTCTCTCTTTAGCTTGCACGTTGCTTCTTTTATCAGTAGTTACCTCTCCTACTGTGTCTCCCATACCTAGGGGTGTGTACTCACTGGACTTGTTCTACTTCTCCAACCTACTGTCTGACCCCTCCCCTTATCCTCTTCCTATACCTGGGCTGTTTAACAAGCAGCTTGTACTACTGACTAGATATATCCTACGGAAGTTCTCCATATTTTATTTATTTATTTTATTTAAAATTTGGTTTCCGGGAAAGGCACACTGAGCCAAGGCTCGTTTCCAGGTGTGACCCGGGTACAAGCGTACACTGAGTTATACAGAGGTACAAAAGTATTTAGGAATACAGGCGGTACGTACAAACATCAGAAGAAGAACAAACAGTATTACAGATTACAGGCATTTAGTACAACATCAGAAAAACAGTACAGACATTTAAACAATTTGCAATATGGTAGAAACAAAACATATCAAAAGGGCGTGCCTCTGGGGCCTTCCAAGACTACTATACCAAGGTGTACTCTCCCCCTCCCTCTTTTCTAATGGAGGAAACAAAACAATTCCTTAAACAGGTTGACGGAACTGAACATGTACTCCCTGGAGGAGAGGAGGGAGAGAGGGGATATGATAGAGACATACAAGTATCTTACAGGGAGGAACAGGGTGCAGGAAGACACTATTTTTAAGCGAAAAAGATGTTCCAGGACTAGAGGGCATGGGATGAAGTTGGAGGGAGGACGATTCAGAGGAAACATAAGAAAGATTTCTTCACAGAACGGGTGGTGGACAAGTGGAACACCCTGCCAGAGGAAGTGGTGGGAGCTGAAACAATCACGGGATTTAAGAATGCATGGGATAGACATAAAGGAATTCTAGAGGTCAGGGGTAAGGGGAAATAGACTTCTAGGAAAACAAACTGAACTTACAAGCTCAAATGGGCAAACTAGGTGGGCCATAGGCCCTTATCTGCCGACACTGTCTATGTATCTATGTATCTATGTAACAGGCCAACCTCCCTACACTTTCACATTCCCAAATTAAAAAAATTAGATTCTCCTATTTTAGCCCTGGAGATCGAGGAGGCAATCACAAAACTTCACTCTGGGCGATGCCCCGGACCAGATGGCTTCACAGCCGAGTGGTATAAAAAACTTTCTAAAGAACTGATTTCTAAATTACAGCTACTATTCAACGACATTTCCCGGGGTGGTCTGCCCCCCATCCTGAGATTACGCAACAATAGCCCCCATCATTAAACCAAACAAGGACCCCTCAGATCCAGGATCCTACCGCCCAATCTCAATACTAAATGTGGACTATAAAATTTATATGGCCATATTGGCCTCTAGATTAGAACCCATTATTCCCCAAATCATTCACCCGGACCAATCAGGCTTCATCAAAAATAGAAACACCTCTGATAATGTTCGCAGGGCCTTGATCCTACAAGAATATGTTTGTACCAGACATATTCCATCTGTTTTCATCAGCCTGGATGCTGAAAAAGCATTCGATTGCGTTTCATGGACCTTTTTATGGGAAACTTTAAAAGCATTTCATCCCCCCCCCCCCGATTTATAACCTGTTTAATCGACCTGTACAAGTCACAAAGGGCATTCGTTCAAACAAACAGGTCACTATCCCCCCCAATCCCCCTGGGTAGAGGAACCCGCCAGGGATGTCCACTATCTCCTTATATCTTTGCCCTATTCACAGAACCTCTGGCATCGGTAATATGTAACTCCTCCTCCTCGATTGAAGGGATTCCGATAGGCCAACAAGAATACAAAATCTGCATGTTTGCAGACAATGTACTTTAGACCCGGTTATCTCCTTCTCAATCTATCCCAGCTATCTGAAATATCTTTACTTTATATGAAAGAATATCAGGATTTAAACTTAACATAAATAAGACTGAAATCCTTTCCTCCAACCTTTCCCCCTCTTCTCAGCTAAAACAGACCTTTCCATTTCGGTGGCAATCCTTGCAATTAAAATACCTAGGGCTCCACATTCCACTGGACCCCAGTGTGTTGGAGATGACCAACTACGAACCTTTAATGATCCAAATCCAGGCGGATTTGGACAGATGGACCACAGCCTTCTTTTCTCTTCACCAACGTGTAGCAATAATTCGTACAAATATCCTTCCCCGGATTCTATACCTATTGCAGAACATTCCCTTCTTTCCTTCTAAATTTTATTTTAAATCATGGAACAGAATGATACTAACTTTCTTGTGGGGCAAAAAACGTCCCAGAATTAGGCTCTCCATCTTAAAACTGTCGCTCTCCCGGGGCCATATCAATCTGCCGGACTTTGGTTTGTACGCTCAAGCAGCCTTCTTGTGAACAATAGTATTATGGCTGACCGACTCTTATAATTCCCCTTGGAAAACATTAGAATTTCAACTAAACTATCTCTTCGACATCAGAAAGATCTTGTTTTCCTCTAATGAGAGATCAGTTGCACCCTCTGAGTTTTCGGAAATAACATCTCAGACATATAAGCTATGGAGGAAGCTGAGCAGGTTGAGCCTTTGTCTAGAAGTCTATGAATATTGTAAATTGATATCCCAGGATGATACGTTTGCCCCCATTTACATGGATCAAACTTTTTCCCTATGGAGGTCAATCGGGCTATCACATCTCTTCCAACTTCTTTCCTCCGATGGTATTGTTCCTTTTGATAAACTTCAGACTCAATACCCACTAGGTAACTCAGATAGGTTCCGCTACTTCCAAATCCGTAACTACATTCTCCGCAACAGGATAATCCAGCCTAAAATTCCATCCCCTACTCCAGTCTTATTAAAGCTCTTTATAGAGACTTTTAAAAATAATATGGGATCACACATTATAGGCCTTATCTATAAAGAATTGAGAAATGAATTACCAGATTCCATGGCCTCAATATTGAGGGGGTGGAATAGAGACTTAGATCTGGAGATTGATATAGATGACTGGACTCGATCTTCCCAGATCGAACAGAAATCGGTTGTCTCTCCTTACTGGAGGGAATTTACATGGAAGTGCCATTCCTGATTTTTTAGGGCTCCTGTGGTCCTTCTAAAATATCTTCCAGAGGAGTACGGGAGGTGCTGAAGGAACTGCGGCTATATGGCTGCAACATTAGGACATGCATTCTGGTTGTGTCCCAGACTAATGCCGTTTTGGCTATCATTTCAGAACAAACTTACAACATTATTCTCAGAAACTATAGAACTCACTGCTGAACAGTTTTTAATGGGGATCTTCCCAGACCACACTCCTCAGTGCAGACATACCTTATTACCAATCTGTTTTATTGCAGCCAAGAAACCTATAACTAGACATTGGATGTTCAACAAAATACCAACAATACAGGCTTGGAAGGGGATAATGTCTGAGATATATACATCAGAAATCTTTAATGCTGAAATGCGGGGACGAGTCCCATCCCTTGCTTTGAAGTGGCAGGCCTGGACGATAAATAATTCTTTAACGGACTCTAATTATGATCCTAAATAACAATTTAATATCGAAGGGTTAGATTACCATTTGGGAATTTTGAGGGTCTTAAATGAACTTGAGTGGGAACTAAATTATTACTAGAAGCCCCTGATACAAAACCTGGTTCTCCCTACCCTAGAGAACTGTATGGGAAGACTGGTCCAGGTCTGTACACTCTGCAAAGTGAGGAATATAAATTATGTTACCAAAAACTGTAAATGTTGATTACCCGAATATGATGCAATCTTACAAAAGAAAAAACAAAACATTTTTTAATGTAACTATTTTAGACGTCAAGTACTACTTGAAATGTAAATGTGTGGAAAAAAGTATGAAATAAAAAAAAAAAGGGCGTGCCTCCATGGCTTTTGCTATTGCCTCTATATGGGTTATCTCCCTATCCCTTTCCCTTGCTGGTGATATACAGGCAAACCCGGGTCCTGCTATTGCTTCCAATCCCACTCAGTCTCACCCTGCGCACGACTTGCCTCAGTCCTCGGGTCTCACCTTTACGCACCTTAACATTAGCAGCCTCATGGCTAACTACCTTGAACTTGTATCGTGGGTATGTACAAATAACCCAGATATACTTGCTTGTCTGAAACCTGGCTTAAACCTTCCATTGCGGACTCCCAGTGCTTCCTACAGGGATATAACTTGATTCGGACGGATCGTGCCAGTACCAAAAGAGGCGGGGGCTTGGCTCTTTACTACAAGGCTCATCTGAATGTTTCTATTATGCAGGCTCCTTGTCTTGCAAAATGTGAGGTTCTCCACTCCCTGTTGCTGCTGGGGGGCATTAAGAAACTTCATATTTTTTGCTTTTATATACCTCCCAGAAACCCCAGGCAAGGTCTGGAAGAACTTATAGACTATGTGTTATCCATGACGGGAAAAATGACAATCTGCCTGGGTGATTTTAATCTGGACTGGGCTGGGCCTAGCTCTTCCCTGCTAGCCTCCCTGACTAGCAAAGTCAATTTCACTCAGCTTATTCAGGACCCCACGAGGATCTCTTGTCGTGGTGCCTGCAGCACGCTATTTAGACTGGATCCTCACAAATTAGAAGGAGTTCTTCCCCACTGCTGGCGTGCTACCTGACTCCATAAGTGACCATTGTGCAATCTATTGTGTTTGGGACACCTCCACTCCCTCCTTCCCCTTGAAAGTCCTAACTTTTTCCAACCTCTCTAATCTGAATGCAGGTGCGTTTCTTCATGACTTAAATCTGGTTGACTGGTCTCCCCTTTACAATACCTGCGACATTAATGTTGCTACTGACTATTTCAACACTACCCTACTCTCTTTACAGGACCGGCACATCTCAGTTACCACGCAAAGGTTAAAGGGGAAAATCACCAAATGGCTCAAACGTTCCCTGCTCCAGCTCTTGAAGCAAAGGGATAATCTCTGGTCAACGTGGAAGTCATCCACTCGGATATGCGACTTTGATGCCTATAGGGCTTTACGGAATACTTGTAAAAAGGAGATTCGTCTTGCCCAGAGTATATACTACAGGAAACTCCTCAGTTCCTCCGCCGCCAACCCTAAACGGTACAGGGCGCAAATTAAGGAAATTCTGGGGAACAATCGGCCTCTGACCCTTAATGATTATGTATATCAATAATACTCATTGCAATCACCCCCTCACCATTGCTAACGCCTTCAACACCCTCTTTTCCACTCTTCCCTCCCCTACACCTGCCACATTCTACTCTGACCTGACTGCCTCTTCCCCGGTCGCCACTGCTCCCCCCCCTCCCCTGGAGCTATCTCCTGTCTTGCGTCAGGATGTCCTTAAATTATTAAGATTGATCCATGTCTGTGGTACTGCTGGACCTGATGGAATCCACCCAGGGATTCTCAAACAGTTTGCAGCTTGGTTAGTGGCGCCTGTTACTAGGCTCTTTAACCTCTCTATCTGTTCTCCCTCTGTTCCCGCAGCCTGGAAAATGGCGAAAATTATACCCGTGTTTAAGAAAGGTGATACCAAGATCCTAACTATCGTCCCATATCTCTCCTCCCTGCACTCAGTAAGCTGCTTGAGAAACTTGTCCATCGACAGGTCTCTGATTACCTTCTCAAATTTAATCTTCAATCCCTGTCCAACATGGTTTTAGGGCAGGGCACAACACAACGACTGCCCTAACCCAGTTTACAAGTGATGTCAAATGTAATATGGACAATGGCCTACTCACTGGAACTGTGTTTATTGACTTCTCTAAAGCGTTTGATATGGTTCATCACCCGCTATTACTGGCTAAGTTACAGGCTCTTGGTGCCTCAAACTCTACCCTGTCCTGAATTGCTAGCTACAATGATAATTGCTTCCAGGCGGTTTCATTCCATAAGGTTCTCTCCTCCGCTGCCCCTATCACCTGTGGGGTCCCGAAGGGATCTATCCTTGGTCCCTTACTCTTTTCCTCAATGACATCCCTGTTCCTTCACCTCATAGCAAGATACTCCTGTACACAGACGACCTTGTGCTTTACTCTACCTCCACGTCTTTGGTGGATATAAATCACAGCCTTTCCTTGGACTTTCAGGCCCTTCAATCCTGGTCTTCCTCGAACCATCAAATTCTAAATGTAACTAAGACCCAGGCAATGCTATTCGGATCAGCTAAAAAGGTGCCTATAGAGTCCCCCAAGCTGTTGGTCCACTGCTATGATGGCTCTGGCGTCTCTAACTCCCCAACCTTCAAATACCTCGGGGTTACGCTTGACCCGGTGCTTGATTTTGGTGCTCATATCAATGAAGTTTGCCGCTCTGTTAATGCCAAAATTGGGGTGGCCTACAGAGTACGCCACTCACTTACCCTGGCTGCTAGGATCTCAGTAGCTCATGTTGTACTACTTCCTCAACTCCTATATGCCCTCCCTGTTTTTTTTTATGCCAAAGCCGGAGCTCTCCGCAAGTGGGACACCTCCTATAATAATATCTGCAGATTCGCTTTATTGGCCCTCTACTAACTCACCATTGCCTCCTCTATGATGCCTTACACTGGCTGTCTCCCTCTGCCCACCGTTCATATGCGCTAGGGTGTTTTATTGACTCCCTTACCAGAACCCCTAGGCCAGCTACTCTGGGCGACATGTTTACTCTGGTCTCTCACCCCCGAACCCTTAGATCTTCCACCTTCCCAACTCTCGCTGTTCAGCACTGTTCTTCTAAAATGGGTCAGCAAGCATTTGCCTATTTTGCTCCTAGGTATTGGAACTCACTCCCCCATCATATTAAGAACAACTCATCTCACCTTGAGTTTAAGCGTTCACTGTTTTCTCACCTCTGTTCTCTCGGTAATTACGACTGCTTGTGACCACTGTATTGCCCTCAGTTATGTTTACGCTATTTCTGGATAATGTCCTAAAGTTATATTCTTGTCTATTTGTGGGCTGTCTCTAACCTTTTCTCTCCTAGCCAGGCTACTAGGTCTGTTACAATGCATTTTGCTAATACTGTATCTAACCCTAATTGTGTGTTTATTCTTTAATTTTATCTCTGTTTGCATATCTAATTACTGTGATATTGTTGGCTTGACAGGTCTGTTCCTACTTGCCTAAGTTGTGGAATTTGCTGTACCTTACTGTTTGCTACTACTGTGTTGTTACTTTGTCTGCTATTATTGTATTGTTCACTTTGTACTCTCCAGGTTGTGCCTGAAAATAGGCAGGCTTGTTGCCTAGTGCACTCACCCGGTTACCAAACGCTAATAAATAAATGTTTACCTGTATCGGCCACATGTTGAGTAGTGTGCCAGTGTCGGAATTTCCTCTAGCCAACTGGTAATCACCAGGAAATACACATGCAAACAAGACTTTCTGTGAATCTTATCCCCAAACTACAGAAAATGAATAGTACAGTAAGAATTTACCAAAACAGTGAAGATTCGAGAGGATCTCTTGCATCAGTCCACACCTATGGAACTATAGCCGCCAGGCGCCAGGACCACACAGAAACTTTTCTAGCTAGCAGTGTACCAGGGGCTGCCACTCTGACATCACACGCTGATGTCACCCTATGCTATGAGAATGGGCGACCCCCGCGCCCTCCTCAGTTCTCCTGCTGTAGAGCAAAAGCAATATGTCTCCTGCTGAGGAACCAAGGAAGAGCTGAAGGTTCCTGCCAATATGGAAATAGCAGAGGGCACATGGTTCTCTGTTAAGGAGAAAGAGATACAGACACAGGAAGGCCCACAAGGTCAGGAGATGGAGGGTGGGATGGCATCGCCTGCCGCAAGAGAGCCTCTCGAAGATCTACTGTAATGGTAAGTTCTTGCATAACTGTACTATCTTACTTTGAGGGTATCTCTAGCAGCAGGCCACACCTATGGAACAAGTCCCAAGCAGTTCTGACATCAGCAGAGTTAGTCTGGGTGGCTGGAAACCAACAGCCTAAGAAAGTAGTCCCTGTAGATCGGTTAGACCAGTATTCCAAGTGGCAGCAGCACAGATCTCTGCAGCTGAAACATTCTGGAAACAGGCAACTAAAGTGGCTATGCCTCTGGTGGAATTACCACAAATGCCAGGAAGCTCTTTTCCATACTTCCTGTAGCAAAAGGTAATACAGTTGGCCAACCATTTGGACAAACACTGTTTAGAAATGGGAATGCCCTCTTTCCCAGGGGCGAAAGAAACAAACAGCTGAGAGGACTTCCTACAGTCCCTCATACAGTGAGTATAGTAATGCAGAAATCTGTGTGCATCTAAAGCATGGAGCAATGCTTCCCCTTGCTTGGCATGCTCTGGGTAATAAACAGGCAGGTGGATGGGCTGATTTAAAGTAAACACAGACACTACCTAGGGAAGGAAGTTAGGATTCATTCATAAGGACACCCTGTCCTTGTGGAAAACCAAATAAGGAGGCTCACACATAAGAGCCTGAAGCTTGGAAGTCCTTCGAGCACAAGTAACAGCAACTAAAAATAACGCCTTCCAAGACCAAAAGCGCAGCTTGCATGTCACGGCCAGATCAAAAGGAGCCAAAGTAAGTTTCTCCAAAACAAAATTCAAGTCCCAGGGTGGGACTGGATTGCTGATAGGATGTTTCAGGTGAAGCATGCCTTTTTAGAAATGTACATGACACCTCCAGATGTGCCACTGTACGGCCCTTAATAGGTACGTGGAAGACTGAAATGGCAGACATGTGTACTTTAAAAGAGGAGTACTTCAGACCAGAGACCGGTAGGGACAACAAGTACTCCAAAAGCTAATTCACTGGACAAGTGAATGGATCCAGTTGATGTGAAGCAGCCCAGAAAGCGATGGAAGGCTTCCCCCACCAGGACAGACATCAGCCCCCTTGAGAAACACCCCATATCTAACCATGGCTATGTCCTCAGGAGCCAGGCAAGAAGATGCAGATATTTAAGGTCCAGATGGACCAGGGTGCCTCATTCCTGGGAGAGCAAGCTGCTGCAGAGGGGCAGAAGCACTGGCGGTTCCCCTGACAACTGCAGCTGTAAGGGGAACCAGATCTAACAAGGTCAGAAGGTGGCAATGAGGATCATATTGGCCCCTTCCCTTTGTAGCTTGATCAGAACCCTCTAAAGTAGGGAAAAGGCATAAAGAACTCTCCCCTGTCCAAGAAAGGGACAAAGCGTCTCACCAGAAAACTCCAGGCTCTGGAGCGAGTGAACAGAAAGCAGCAGTTCTGCATTGCGTGGAGACGCAAAAAGGCTCAACTCTGGATGACCCCACTTGTAGAACAGGTCTTCTACTACTGAAGCAACTCCCACTTGTGCATCTTGGACTGCGACCGGCTCAGCCTGACCACCAGGACATTTTGGATGCCCAGAACATAGACAGCCAACAGTTCTAGGCCATGGTCTGGAGCCCAGTACCAGATTCTCATCGCCTCCCAGCAAAGAGGGAATGAGTGAGTGCCTCTCTGCTTGTTGACGCAGTGGCCTACACTGATGCCAGTATCTGTCTGTACTAGCAGAAGCTCAGGGGTAGCTGTGTCTGGAAGGCCTGCAGGGCATAAAGGGCTGCCCACATTTCCAGGATATTGATGTGGAGGGAAGACTCCATCCTGGACCTCATCCCTTGTGTTTGATGGGGCCCCAGATGAGCCCCACACCCCAATCCCGAAGCATACTTCGACGTGGAACCTTTGTAAATGAGCAGTTCCTGCTCAAAGGTATTTGTAATCCTAGAGTTCAATAAAATAAAAAAAATCCGTGGTAAGAATTTGCTATGGGGAGAGAATGAGGGAAGGAACCCCGCTTAACAAATTACTGGGTTCCACCCACCAAAGCAAAACTTTTTTTTTTTTTGGTAGACTCTATTTTTGTCTCTGGCACCTGGGGACTCTCTCAGGCAGTTCCCTCTCCCACCTTGCCTGGTGCTTGCCTGTCAGGAAATTGGGGACAGACACTCCCCACCCACCCGGACCGGTGGATCCCCCGGATCTGAGCCCTCCAAGGTGGGGCCATTATCCTCCCTGGTGCTCTATCTAGAATCTAATTCGTCGATCCAGGGCAGGGTGAGGGGCTGGCAGAGCTGACAGGATGAGCCTGGCGTTGGGTGTGTGGCGATGGTGCACTGGAGGTTGCCGTCACCTATCTCAGGGCCAGGGTTTTTATGGAGGGTTTCCCCTGGAGCGTGAATGTGCAATGACATCTGCGCAGACGCACTGTAGACGTCCGCCATCACTCCACCCCTACATAGCCAGCATCTGTAGTGCCCCCGATTTCCACCAGGGGCCACTAAGGAGCCGAGCAGAGCCTGAAACCCACCCCGAGAGAGGAGAGGAGAGGACAGCAGTCCTACAGACACTCAATCCTCTCCTTCCCCTGCCGACCCCCGGTGGACCGAGTCCATTTCCGAACCCAGGTCGCCAGTGTGGCATGAGGTGTGGCATCCAGCACCTCAACCCTCAGTGCCACCGGGCTGGCTAGCAGAACCTTCTTGACTGGAGAAAAGACTAGAACCTGCTGGCCAGGTTGTCGGTGAGCTGATCCCACTTGACGCTCATTGTCCATTAGGGTACCTTTATGTGCAGTCTGGCTAGAGGCAACATGACTATAATCACAACCATCAAGCCCAAGAGGAAGGCTCTGGCTGAGACATAGCTGCTGTTGTACAGCAGGCAGGCTTGAGCTATTAGGCGGTCCGCCCTGTCCTGGGACAGAAAGTCCATACCCTGGGCCATATCCAGGACTGCCCCTATGTGTTGAAGGCATTGGCCAAGGGTCAAGATGGACTTGGGCATGGCCAGAGGTCAAGATGGACTTGGGAAGATTGACTATATGCCCCAGGTCCTGGAACAGTTGAGAAACACGTTCCAGAGCCTGCAGCAGAAGTTCCTTGGACTGTGCTTTGAGGAGCCAGTTGTTCGCATGGGGAAGACGTGGAACCCCTCTTTCCAGAGGACTGCCGCCACTACTGCCAGGCATTTGGTAAACACCAGAGGGGCCATGGACCAGTCTAAGGGACAGTCCCAGAACTGGAAATGTGCCCCACGGGAGTGAAATCTGAGGTACTTCCTGTGGGGAAACACACACCTTGAGGTGCTGGTATACATCCTGTGTGTTGGGGGAGTCTAGCCAAGCTCTCTCATGCAGAAGGGGCAGCAGTCCCCAAAGAATCACCATCTGGAACCTCTTATACAGTACGAAGAGAACTAGCTCTCTGAGAACCTGAGATCCCCTATGCATTTAGAGACTGGGGGAAGTGGGAGCTGAACCCCCCCGTCTTGCTGAATCTCAGGGACAGGTTCTGTAACCCTTTCTTGCTGCAAGGTTTGAATCAATCCCCAAAGCACATGGAGGTGGCGGGGGAGCGGTCGTGGTAAGAGGACTGAACCAAAGGCTCTTCTGGAGGCCACCCCAGAGGATTTAGAACGAGACTGATATCCATAAGCTGCATGACCCAGGCATCTCTATTGATCTCTCTCCCCCTGATGCAGGTGGAGGGAGAAACAACCCCTAATGATCACTCCTGCCCCACCGTGGGGCGGGGGGGGGGCTGTCCCAGAAGTGCATAGGTGACGGAGGGCAGGGCAGGTGCAGCATTGTGCTAGTTTAGCAGACTGGGCTCCTAGCTATAGCCTGTGAAAGGCACAACGAAAGAACACTGTCTGGCCCCTGTGCAGCTGGGGCATTAGAGAGGGTGGACTGGCCACAGCCTGCTGTTGGCACTTTGTACGATAAAAGGGATGCTCAGTACTCCAGCCCCACAGAGCTGACAGCCGTGGAGGGGGGCATGCAGGATGAAGGGATCTAGGTTATTTTGGGACAAACCTGGGCACCCTGGTCTAAGGCTGCCATCTGAGGCTGACCCCGATTGCCACCGCTCTAATCAGAGTCGCAGCAGTGCCCTAAAAATCTGCCCTCATGGGTCTTGCACCCAAGACTGCAGTCCGGGAGAGGGGGGCTAAAATACAACAGGCGCCACGACCTCCTGGATGGCAGAAAAGACAAAGCGGGAGGGGGTATACTGGTAGGAAAAACACTGACACCTCTAGTGTTGACCGCTAGTGGGACCGCAAAGGCCTCAGGCAAGGGCATGATACCGGATGCCCATGCCAGTGGGCAAGAAAACAGAGGGTCCACCAGTAAAAAAGGGAGAAGGGGAGCCAGCATGACATGGGGGTAGCCCGGAAGGCAACAAATCAGCTGGGCAAGAGTGAGAAAAGCACCCTGGCTGACACCTCCCCCAGGGGAGAGAGAAAAATGGGTGGAGGTGGCTCCAAAGTGAAAAGGAAGGGGGGGCTAGAGTAGAAAGCCTTTACCTCACACCAGCACTCCTAACATACATTTCAACCTCCTGGGCGGGACGGAGAGCAAGATCCCCACGTCCAGGGGAACATGGAGGAACCCCCCCCCCTGAAGAAAGGAGGCAGGAGGGCCATTAAGCCAAAGGGGCCACTCAGATAACGATCGGTGGAAGCACCTGGAAAAAGGCACAGACAGAGCTCCGAGGAGAAAAAAAGGCAAGAACCCCTCCTCCCAGTGCTGGCAGCCACAATGAGGCAGTCTGGGGGGGGGCCACAGGGACAAACAGGAGGGATCAAGCACTCCCCACCTGCCAATGGCACCATCCCAAACTGCAAATGGTCAACTGAGACTAAGCCAAACAGGCTGGGCACACAGTGCACTAAATTCACAAGGAAGTGCTGTCCAGGTCGGCGACAAGCCACAAGAGGGGAACACCCCCGGGAAGTAGGCCTGGCATCACTAAGCAATGGAGAGGGCAAAGCAGCGCCTGCAAAAAGGGAGGTGCCATCACACCAGAACCCGCACCAGGACTCAAGCAGCCTGGGCAGAGGGGAAGCCCTCTGACCCCTGCAGAGCAAGTGAAATCACCCGGCGCCAGAGGAGGCCCTGGGTGCCACCGGCAATGCAGGTAGGCTCGCGAGGAGCCATTGAGTGTCTGCCAAATCCTTGGCCACTAGGGTGTGGGGGAAGGGCAGAATGATCAGCGTCACCGCCTGCAAGGCTGGGTCAACGGGGAGGCACGAGGTGCCACTGCTGGGGCATAAGCTAGCCTAGGCTGGCCATTTAGAAATGAAGGAAATGAGCCCCAACCTGTCCCAGCAGGATGGGAGAAAAGGGGATGGGAGAGGCAGAGTGTTACTGTCAAGGGGGCACCACCACAACAGGACCCCAGAAAGCCACCCCAATGGACGACAGCGAAGCCTGGTTGGTGCCCCAAAAGGGAAGCAGCAACTGCAGGAAGACCAGGGGAAAGAGAACCCCCCCCCAGTACCGGAGAAGATTCAACACCACTCCATGGGGTTGAATGGCTCAGGAATCCATAGGGGAAAGGGATCGGCGAGACAGAAGAGCTCCTCCTGGTAACTCACTCCCTCAGAGAAATAGTCCTACGGCAGAAGAGAGGAGGCTGGTCGGGGTCCTTGCTAGTAGGAAAACACAGGGAGGGCAGACCTGAAAATAAGAGGCCTGCCTGAGAACAACCACTGCCTGCTAAGCAGAGAAGAAAGGTGTGTGAGAAAATAGAGTTAAGTTGTTCATTTTTTGCAGGAAAGAAAAACAAAAAAAAGGATTTTAAATAAAAGTCGGTTAACTGAGGTGGATGGAGTCTTTGAAGGTCCGATGTGCAATGATCGACGGCAGGAAAATAAACTGAGGAGGCCATGGGGGCCACCCACTCTTATAGCATAGGGTGACGTCAGCGGGTGACATCAGAGTGGGTGGCCCCCTGGCAGACTGCTAGCCAGAAAAATTTCCATGTGGTCCTGGTGCCTGGCGGCTATACTTCCATAGGTGTGGCCTGCTGCACGAAATACCCTCGAAGTAAAATCAGACTTTCCCCTTCATTGCAAAGCATTACCTGTCTCTCATGCACATCGATGTGCTGACTGCAGAAATCTTGATTTATACGATAATAAATGCTCATGGCATGTTTGGCTGTTAATACAGCCATGGAGACCATTCTTATGGTTGCAAGAGTGGTATTGTGTATTCTTAGGATATTCTGATACCCTAAGAATTAAGCAATAAAACACGACAGGGTGTGTGTTATTGTGTAATAATGTCACTCCTGGGGTGGGTTGAAGCACAAGGCAAAGACTAGTGCTTCCACCACCCCAGGAGTGACTTTATTACACAATAACACACACCCTGGAGTGCCTTATTGCTATTATACAATGTATTATTTTATTGGATGGTGTTTAATTAATATGCAGAGACAGTTTTTTTATTTTACATGGATTTTATTTGTTGCAAACTGGTAACTTTAGAATTTGACAAAAAAAAATAGTCCCTTCAAAGCAAGTGTAAACTGTTAAAGGAGAACTGTAGAAATCGGGGAGCCCCTGCCCCGTAAGGCTTACCCTCCGATTTAGCTTTAGCTTACAAAAATGGCATTTTTCTTGCGCGCAGAAGTTTATTTTATTTTGTAAAGTCAGTGAACCGGAGTATGGCGGACACTGGAGGCACCATGAGTGTAGTGGGCGGCTGCTCCGCCTGGGCTTGTATTGAAGCCGGAGCGAGCAACACCGCACTTTTACACTTCATGGAGCCTCCAGCGCCCACCATACTTCCGCTTCACAGACTTTTACAAAATAAAATAAACTCCCCTGTGGCACAAGAAAAATGCCGCTTTTGTATGCTAAAGCTTAGCCTTATGGGGGTAGGAGCTGCCCGATTTGTACAGTTCTCCTTTCAACAGTTTCAATAGGTGGCAGTGTTTTACCATGTGGATTGCAATGCTGTCTTGTCCTGACGCACTTCTCGACACCACCCCTGCCAGTTTTGATTGTGAAGCTAGAGTTTTGGGTTTTTTTTTTAGATTTTATTTCCTGGTCCTGTTTATTTATGTCATTATCCATGGTTTGAAATAGGAGCGTGGACCGGAGACCACTTCAGGAGCGGGGATCCTACTTCCGGTACTTCAGAAGCAATCGTAAGCAGCTGTGGGGAAAAAAATGCATTTTCTGTAGTGCATCAGATTTATTTACTTTAGTTTTTGATATCTTTCCTTATTGTGGCCATAAACAGCGTGGTCGTTTGTTTTGTGAGGGGGCCGAATAGTGTTTGGAGTGAGACAGCCGCTGCGTGCGGTTCTCTGGAAACTGCCAAGTGAGCACATGCTGCATTATCTAACAGTCAGCAGCAGTGAAGCCAGTGGTGCTAAAGGGCTGTTTCTCAATTTAAAAGTATTTTTTCTTGCCAGCCCGGTGGCACTGAGGGCTGAGGCGCTGGACGCCTTACCTCGTGCAATGCTTGCGACCAGTGTTCGGGAATGAGCATAAGTTGGCAGGGGCAGAGAAAGACTGAGCATCCGACAGACTGCTCTCCTTCTCCGGGGAGGGGGGTTCCCACTTGGTGCTTGTCTGCTCCCTAGCGGAGGCTGGGGGACATGGATGCTGCACTGTAGACAGGGGAGGAGTCAGGGCAGACACCTGGAGGGAGTGTGTGCAGATGCGTGCACGCTCCTCTTCGCAGGCGTCATTGCACACCTCGACTCCTGGGGGAAAAACTCCAGAAAAAACAAGTTGCCACAGCAGGATGGTGGAGGGCGCCTTGCAGGCTCTGCTCCTGGCCAACCATGGTGCTGGCCCCTTGAATCTGGTCTCCAGTGGGAGTTGGGGAACCCCGCTGCCCCCGCTGGGGGGGGGTAAGCCCTGGGCCCGGGTCAGTGCCGGATGGTGGATGTCAGGGGATGGGGCTGGGGGCTCCCTCCGGAATGAGACCGGCAACAATAAAGAGATAACCAAAAAAAAAGTATTTTTTATTTTCACACAAACTTTGATTTACTTTGAGTTGCAAAGGGCGTGATTGTGTGTGTGGTCATGGGGCGCAGATTGCAGTGAAGCTGCTTGGTTTGTGGGGTAAGCAGCGGGAATAAAATAAGTGTGCCATGATTTGTCAGTGTAGGCAGTATAGTGCAGTGGTCTAAGGCTCTGAGCTGCAAATCTGGTGACATCCAGCAGACCAAACCTGGGTTTGAATCCCACAGCTTCCACTTGCATACTGTGTGACCCTGAGCAAGTCACTTAACCTCCTTGTGCTCCCAGGTCGCTCCTGTAAAAAAACTTTCAGCTTAGTGTGCTATACCTGGTTAAAAAAAAAAAAACTAAAGTGTGTTATGAGGTCAGCTGTGTGTCTGGACTTAATAAAGTGATATTATTGTGAAATAACATCACTGTTCCAGGTACCCAATGACCAATCAGAGGTCAGGAAATTTCCTTGCCATCGTATAATTAAGCAATAAGGCACAACAGGGTGTGGTATATCATGAGATATCGTCATGCCTCGGGTGGTTGGGCATGAGGCCGCAAGCCGAGTGCATCCAACCGCCTGAGAAGTGATGATATCCCATGATATACCACACCCTGGAGTGACTTACTGCTATTATGAACTGGGTTAAAATTAATTCCAATAAAAGAAAAAAAAATGTTAAAACCTCTTTAAAATGCATTTTTTTCCAGATGTTGGAGGAGTATCTTTTAACAAAATAGTTCCTGGAGGTCTCTTGACAGCAGGTGGCGCTGTTGTAAATGATCTGCTTAATGTGTTTCAGGCTGCCAGCACTACTGTGCGTGACACAGTCCCACTGTCTGCTTTGGGAGCAGATAAAGAAAGATATGTGTGATCGACTTCCTGTTTATTTTTTGTAGTTGGAGTTGACGCAGTGATGTTTTTTTTTTACAAATTTAGTGTGGGTGGTTGCCGGTTGACTTGAGTGGCGGGACTGATATGTAGCATGAGGAGGCAGGACGATGTCTTGGTGTGAGAGGAGCAATCATGATGGAAGCCTGCAGTGCGTATCCCCTTATCGACGGCACAAGTGAGGGACGGACTGCGGGAGGAGGTAATAAAGCAGGTGACATTTTTTTGACATTGGCCGTCTGACTGCCTGACTTGCTCACTCCCGACCGCGGGAGCTGGGGAATATTGCGGTCGCAGGAGTTTCTTTTGAGTGATGAGGTTGGTGGCCGGAGACTTTCTGAAGCCGTGATGACACAGCCCGATATCATCACAGCTTCAAAAACGTCTCAGTCAATCAGCATCCCGTATTAATGATCCACAGTTCATAATGTAAATTAGACCACTCTTACAACCTTAAAAGTGGTCTCTGCGGCTGTATTAATATAATATTGATTGAGATAGATAATATATTCATATTTAACAACAGCCCAGACGTGGCCATCTCCAGGACTGCTGTGCATGAGTCACTCTTCATAGAATAAGAGTGTCTCATGCACAGAGGAAAGGAGTGCTCCCATGGGCTGAGAGCTCTCCCTCAATCTGTAATTTTTAAATGATGCAGTTTTCTTTTTCCAAGTCACATAGGGCTTGAGGTGATTTGGAAAAGATGTTGAAAAAAACCCAAAGCGACTTTCTTAGGCTGAGCATTTACGAGTTAGAACACAAACATCGGGGAGTCCATAAGAAGAATAAGTTATGTGAAAATGTTCATAGATTTCCAGAGTCAGCTGTCCCAGTGGCACTCACCTGGGAGACTTTGTGTTGTGTGCAAGCCCCCAAATCCTCGGGCGTCTTGGTATTTAATTAAAATGAATAAATAATAAATAATTAAAGCTACCATTTGCGATGCCAGCAACCTGGGTTTGGGAACAAGTGTGAGTTGTAAGGGGCTGGCCAGGGGACTGAGTGACTTAGAGGATGCTCTCGTCATGCAACAGAAGGGAGGGAGGATATCCCCTGCTGCAGCACACCACCTAAGTGACCACAGGTGGCGGTGTAACATGGATGGGGGGGTGGCCTAGCTCTGCACAGCATGCATGCATGCCCAGGCTTGACGCTCCTACAAAGCCAATATTCTGTGGGAGTTGGGCTGAGCCCAGAAAACACCATGGAACAAGCAGGAGAGTGCAGGACATGCTCGGGCTCTGCCTCCCACTACTGGCCACCCTCTCTTCCCCAGGTTCTCCTGCTTCCAGGTCCCAACCGGAGAAGAAAGGTTCGAGTCCAACACAGTTGGGCCCCACCATGAGGGGTAAACACATGGGGGTTGGAAGGAGCTGGGTAAGTGCCAGAGGCACTGAGGGAATGGGGCTGGACCCGACCACGCTGATGAAGGCTATACCAGATAAGGATCGTGAACAATGACTGAAAAAGCCCCCAAATCCCTCACAGAGACCTGCCAGGCTGAGCACGTTGCGAAGGTGAGGCATTCAGTTCCATGGGAGGGAATGGGCTGCCCAGCATCTGCACACCCAGGGAACGGCACTGACATTGCTGTCATGGCAATCACTCTTTCACCCTCCAGGCTAGATGATGGGTGGAGCTGAAGCAAGCTCAACCACGGGGGTCAGCAACAGTGGAAAAAGTAAAATAAATGGCAGAAAAAAACAAAGACGTTTTGGGTCACTTTAAAGCAACAAGCTAACATCTACAAACTTTTCCTTTGGTGTATTTCATTCCTGACGCAGACAACCTTAGGATTTTAATCTAAGAAGTTTTATTTCATCTCTGGAGTTCATGCACAAGAATACCTTCTTTAATACAATTAATACATATTTAAAAATTAATTAGTTGTGCATAAAGACCCCTTTTATCTTTAATTCATTAAAATATGGCAATTGTAGATTTGTTACTGTAATAGTTAAGTGCTCCAGGTTACACAAAAACATACCTTTAAAAGGATGCAAAAGTGGTCACATACAGTACAGGAAAGAGTTAAAATCACATCCACAGGGATTTTTTAATACAGTTTGAAACTTTTTTTTTTTCAGGTAACATCTACAAAAGCTAATGAGTCCGTCTTTTAGCTATAAACAACTATTCCCACTGAAGTGAAATAAAATGTTAACATCCAAATGAAAAAGCCAGTAGTTCTCGCTCTCTGGAATTAATATTGCTTCTGCTCCACTATTGTGCATTTCAGGTTACCCTTGTACGATTGGCACGATTAAAAAGGAAAAAAGGTTTATTTACATCAGCTGCAGTGTAACTGTATGAACATATGTGAAGATCGAATGCTTAGAATGATAACTTGCTGGCCTGTCGGCACAGCAGTTGGATTTCCGCTTGCGATGCCAGCGACCCGGGTTCGGGACGGACTCAGGGCGCTGGAGAGCTAACCATGGAAAGAAGGAGAGCATCCGGAGACTGCTCGCCTTCTCTCGGGAAGGCTGGATTGGGGACCTGGCGGCTTGCCAACTCCTGGCGGAGGCTGGGGTATGGCAATATGCTGGGTCTCACTGACTAAGGGGTGTGCTGGGGCGTCGACTTCGCCTTGATGTTGTGGCACCACACCTCGAGAACAAAGTGGAAAAGTGCTCCATGGCCGACCAGATGACGGTCGCCGGCTCCTGTTGCCGCTGAACCCCCGATGTGGCTCAGATCCACCTCAGCAGCACCGGGACAAGTAGCGCGTGCTGGCCGGCCCCTATCTCCCTCGAAGGAGGGGGACCCACCTGATGAAGGGTTACGTCCAGGTTACCCGGGGGGGGGGGTTCAAATATGAGGTGGTGGTGATTGGCATCAGGGCAGGGGCGTCAGCAGGGACCAAGGCAGCCCAAAGGAGTGGCCGACCTGGAGCAAGGGAAGGCGGAAAAAAAAAAAAGGAAAGTCAACTTCCAGATGCCTCAGAAAAAGAAGAAGAAGAGCAAAAGTGTTCCCAGACAGTATCCATTAGAAAAATTAACAATTTCTCCATTGTAAAAAAAAAAAAATCCAGCCTGTTCAATATAAACCTATTCTGACAAAGGGAAATGTCAAATTTATTTCTGGTTTCTCAGCTGTGTTATCATATCTCCAGTCATGGTTTGTGTCCTTGCTTGCCTTAGAGACCCTCGGGGCTTGGACCAGTTATTTATTAAACAGAAATTCACATAAGGCATAGGGCGGCAGAGCCACTATGAAATGTAATATCTGATCTATCACAGTCATAAGGAAAGTCACGAGTTCACAAGATTTTCTAGTAAAAAGGATGGAATTATGGATCCCTGATGAAATCCCAGTTCCCGGAACCCTCTTGGTTTTTAGTAATGGAAATTCAGGAAAAACAATGGTGAAAACAAATTCTGAAGATCGGCCTGATGGCCCCAGCAGTAGCAGGCATGCTGTTGTGCAGGTGACTCAGGTTCAAACACAAATTCGAGTCACGCGGAAGGCAGGCTGGACTGCAGCAGCTGCCGCGTGGCTGCGCACTGCAATCAGGAGCAAAGGCGCTGGATACCTGACACCACAGCAAGTCTTGTGATGGCCCAGGGGAGCTTACGCCGTCCACAGATGTTGCTTCGAGCATCTAAGGCTGTCAAAAGCCTCTGCACATGCCTGGGAAGGAGAAAGGACAGGAAAAAATGGGATAAAATCCTATGAACTGTCAGCATGATGGCTGACGTACCTGGGTCCTAGTGCCTCCATTACTGGATCCTGTCCACCTGGTGCTCCTCCCGGGGGGGGGCGCCTCCAGGCATTTATCAACGGGGAAAGCCATGGGGGTCATTGGGTGGCACCTTGACCAACAGAACAGGGGAACTCCAGGCCTGAACAGGGTATATTCCTTGGGCCAGAGTACATCTCTGATGATGATGATGTGACAGATGGAGAAAGAGCTCTACAGAAAACAAATCCCGGAATCGCATGTTTTCAAAACAAATGTTTTATTTTCTCAGTCACCATAAACCACTGCTTTTTCCTTAAGGCCGCCAACATAACAACAGACTTGGAACACCAGGGATCTTCAAAAGTCATCCAGGCTGGGAAAAGTCATCACAGTAAACTGGATACACAGGTTACACGGTGGGGGCTCCTTTTTTTTATTTTGAATTTGGTAACCAGGTAAGACCAATAGGCACAATGCCTGTTTTCAGGGGCAACCCAGGAGAACTAGAGAGGTTAACTGACTTGTTCAAAGTCACAAAGTATGTAAGTGGAGGTGGCAGGAATTGGTTCCATGTCAGAATGGCGACTGTGGAATGGCAAACCGTCTCAGCGGCGCCAAACCCACAGCACAAACGATTTTGCAAATGTATTTTCTTGTGGGGAGCTTCACCCTATGCACCCCTCCTTGTGGGGCCTTTGCCCTCCCACCCCCCTTAATTTAGATTCTAACAATAGGGGGGCATAACTTGGGGATGGGGGGTTGGGATTGCGCAAAGGTGTTGGCGCTGTGGTTCGGGCACCATTGTGACGGTTCACCATTCCACAGTCGTCCTCTTCAGAGGTTACCTGGGAATCAAACCCAGGCCTACTGGATTTACCAAGCTCATTCACAGCTCATTACTCTAACCTCTAGGCTATACTGCCAGCCTCACAGCAGGGCCAGTTGTAACGAGTTTTGTCTAGCTGACTGGCCAAAGGGGAAACTTCACACTTAGTCTTCAAGCGGTTATAGTCTCCCTCATCAGTCAAGCCCTACCCCCAAAAAGAAACAACAGGAAACTACCTTGTCAGGCTGCAGACAGGAAGCTTGTAGCTGTCTGCATAAAAAGCCTCAGCTCCTCTTGATGTTGTTTTTCTTACCAGCTGCAGCAGCACAAAAACACTGCAGGACTGCCGCTCAGATTATAGATGAATTTACCAGAAAAGTTATCTTCAAGGTCTTCCTGTGAATAGCACTGTGTGTACCAGTACGATCTGCACTGAGCTCCGGATAAAACATACAATAAATACTGCACTTATTCTGCTAGTCTCCTGCATGATCAAGAGTTAAGATTTCCTGAAGGCTGGGGGTGCCCAAGGGCCGAGGGGTAACACTGTGTGCTCTCATGCTGGCAATCTGGGTTCAGAAGAGAGCCCAGGAAGCCAGTCTGGCAGTTCCAAGGGCTAAGGAGGTGCTGCCGTGTGACAGTGCTCCCAGCCAGAGAAGGAGGGCATCTCGTTACGCCAGTCTAGTGACCCCTGCATGAGCCAGGGGGCTTGCCTCTCCAGTAGGGGTATCCTAGCGCTGTGCAAGGCCATGGCAGGCATGGTCAGACACTGGAGAAGTGGGCAGGGGAAGGGAGAAAAATGGAAAAACCTCTGCTGGCAGGATGACACCAGCTAGCCCACAGCAGGCCCCACAAAACCCAACCAGTCCCCGGCTCCACGTCTGGATGGGGTCACTGGGGGTGGGGAGGGTAGCCCCTGTCCCCGTCACAGGGAGTAATCCATGGAGAATTTCCAGAGCCAAGTAAGACTCATGAATGGCTAACAGGACTAAGAGTCCAGAGGCTGAAAGGGGTGGGTGGCAAAATAGGACATAAATAAGTGATGGGGGGAAAAAAAAAAAGATTTCCTGAGGGCTACTTGTGAAGACAAAAACAAAGGCAGTGGTGTCTGAAAGCATCCAAAGCAGAAGTAGTATCAGCTACTCCTCCCTGTCAGTTTAATACAGGGGCAAAGCAAGAATGCTGCCTGGACCCCTGGCATGCTGGGCTGTTCACAGTGCAATTGGTGAGTTACATGATAGTTTTGCATAACATGGTCACTGTCAGGTGACTAGGTGCATACGGACATAAGGCCACTCCACAGGGACCACTTATTCCATCCCACACAAGACGCCCTCCCCCTGGGCCACCCGAGTAGTCATGCAGCGGGAGGAGGTGCCCTCCCTCCCTCCCCAAGGCAAGAGGCGTCCGAGACAGATGCCTGAATCCCCCCTCACTGGTCAGCTCCAGATGTCCTGGGTTCTGGAGTGAACACAGGCCCTCTGGACAGCAAGTGGTACTACTACCTCTATACTAGCTGGCTGGCCCAGGATCCTGCTTTCATACAAATTTCCCTTGCCACAGAGAATAAGATCAAAACAGAAAATATACATCTGCACTGGTGGCACTGGTGGTACCGGCTGGTGGTGCTCTGCACTACCCAGTAGCAGACCCGCATTTCAGATCCGAGCCTGACACCCCGCTCTGGGCCAGTGGAGTCTGGAACATGATGCAGAGGAGAGGCACTGTATGCTGACTCTGGGGGGGGGGGCGCTGGTGAGCATCCTGCTCTCACAGCGCCACCTCTGGTGGAAAGTGGTGCTAGCAGTGATGCAGTGGGTGATCACGCTGCGTCGGCTGGCACCCATCAGATGGTTGTAGCCAGAAGTGGAGGGCAGGCAGCAAAAGTGGGAGAAAATCCACTGATCACATGGATGATACTGTAGAGGGCCTGCTGACAAAAATGCCACAGAATGTCTTCAGCACCTCCTCCCTGTGGAAACCATGACTGTTCCTTGATGCTTGGCAGTGTGCAGGGTGAGCACTGGAGCCTCGCTGGGGGGGGGGGGCAATCTCCATGGTAATGGAAGCATGGACACAGGAGTACAGTGGCAGGGAAAGTGTGTGGGGGCAAGCAAGTCTTGGTTGTCTCTGATTGTAACACACTGCTCAGTAAAATAAAAAAAAAAGTAAAAACACACACGAAAAAATGAAAACACAAAACAAACTGGAAATATAGGAAATGCAGCAAGAACAGTATATAATGGCTGCCCCGTGGCCCAGCGGCAGCATGCTGCACTGTTGTGGCAGTGGCACAAGTTCAGAAGCCAGCTTGGGACACCACGTGTCAGATTGGGTCTGACTGCTTCAGCCGCCAAGCAGCAGTTGGCTGCAGTCAGGGACGGTTGGCTCTGCACCAGCAGTGCCGCAGCAACCTCTGCGGCAGGGCAGGGGAGCTTGCTCCCACTGCAGGGACATTGCTGTGTGGATCCGAGGCCCAGATGCTAGTGCACGCCAGGAGGAGGAGTGAGATTAGGAGAAAAGATGGAAGAGAAACCCACAGCACCGTCTATATGATGGCCTGGGTTTCTGGTTCCCCTGGGTCCTACTGTCTGCCAGTAATGGATCCTGGCTCACACAGTGAGCTGCCTTGGGGGTCGTTGGGGGGGGTGGTGATGTTGGCCTCCTGCCACAAGGGGGAATAGCGATGGGGATGCTTGTGGGGGAGGGGGTGCTCAGAGTGGGCCAGGAATCAAGAGGACCAGATCAAGGTACATCCCTGGCAGAGCGTGGCTGGGGAGAAAATACAGATAGAAAAAAGCAGCATATAATTTCCTACATTTTCCCTGTGGTGTCACATCTCTTTAGGTATTAACAGCATTAGCTCCTGCAGATCTCCCCCCCCCCCTTCAGTATTTCCAGTTTATACTCCACGCTGTCCCCAGTGCTCAACTCTCTCAGCAGCTCTGAGGGTAAACTTGGTCCTCCAGCACCTCACCTGTCTCCACACAGCCTTGGTTTGCCACCCAGGCAGTGCTGTGGATGTACCCATCAGCGGCTGTGCATCAGGCAGCAGAGGTGCAGGGCCCTGACATACTGGGGTCTGTTGTCACAAGCATCTGATCTATTTTCCACCATTATTTCTCTGTCTCTCCCCCCGCCCCCGCGAGGAGCCTGCTGTTCTGAAGCCATACACAGACATGCATACAGATCATGCTACCGCATGGCATTAGCCAGCTTCTCCCTGCCCCAAGGCATGCCAACTGTGCAGCTGTCCCTGTGGTCATTGCTATGGCATCGTTCTGTGTCAATCACCGGAGAAGGACAGTATCCCTATGAGTGCCTTATCCTCCTCCTCCCCCTGGCCAACTATCCCAATGACCCAGGCTCGTTCCTGAATCCAGGTGGTTGGCATTGCAAGCAGTAGCCCTAACACTGCAAAAACAGGCTCCAATGCATCTCTTAAAGAGCGGCTGACACCTTCAGGAGAACATTAACAAAACATAATATTTAGATACAGTTCAGCTTGTATTTCACATTCGTTCTGCTTTCCTCCTCATTATTTTGTACTGAGGTCATCTGCATGAAAACAGTCTTTGCTCCTGAAGAGTTCATCTATTCCTATTGCTTTCTCCCTACCTGAGGTCATAATGCACTGCTTGTGACATCACAGTTTCTCTCATGGCAACAGACTGTGATGTCACAACAGGGGATTATGACTTGAAGTAGGGAGTAAGCTATAGAGGCAGATGAACTCTAAGGAAACTGTGGGATAAACATCATATATTCATGCAAATTTACTCAGTAATAAATACTGGAAAGAAAAATACATAGACTATATATGGAATTCAGCTGAATTGTACCTAATTATTATGTTTTTCAAAGTTTTCCTTGAGGCGTCAGTAGCGCTTTAAGAATAAATTTAGTTGCAACTGAAATTTCACACCTTCAGAAAGGCAGGCCAGTCAGGTTTGGAAACTACAGTGCTTCCCTGTCTGTTACTGTTAGCCCTAATTAATGCCTATTCCTGAGCACCTTAGAATGAAAAAGGGATCTTTGTCCCTACCCTCACAGCTGATCTTCTCATGTTTTTCAGTTTGCACCTGAGGTCATAGCCTAGAGGTTAGAGCAACAAGTTGTGAGTGAGTTTATTACATCCAGCAAACCTGGGTTTGATTCCCCCAACCTCCACTTGCATACTGTGTGACTCTGAGCAAGTCACTTAACCTCCCCAGTGCTCCCAGGTTACCCCTGAAAACAGGCACTTGTGCCTAGTGGGCCTTACCTGGTTACCAAAGACTAAAAAAATAATATCCTCCTTGTGACTTACTTATTTGTAATTTTTGACCAGGAAAGGCACACTAAGCTGTGACAGCTTGTTTCCAGGTGCGTCCTAAGAGATGGGTTACATGGATCTGTTTTACTGATGTGGGACTGTTGGCCATGACACCGGGGAAACTCTCTGCTCTGCTCTTCTTCAGTATAAGCCATGTAATCTTTTACTTCTATCTGGACAGTGACCAGAGAAGGACAGAACAGACATCGGATTAACGTCTTATCAGAGAGAGGACACTTTACTAGTGCAGCACCCCCCCCCCCAGTACTGCACTGCAACGTCAGCAGGGACAGTGCTAACATGCACCAAAAGGTCAAAATTTGCATCCTGCCCGGAAATGACCCCTCCTGTTTGCCAGTGGGCCCAAACTGATGCACCTACTCTATAACATTGTCTAAAGGAAGGGAGCACCTGCCACTGATTATATTTTGACCCGGTAGGTTCCTCTTTAGACCCACATTTTTTACATCAGTGGGTCCAGTTTGACCCATGTCTTAAACCCACCTGCTTGGTCACTGAGTGTCAGTTATGGGTATTACCTCAAGTACCTGGCGTGGGACTAGAACCCTCAACCTTTCAATCTTCTGGCCTCAGAGGCAATCGGACTGCCTACTTAACCACTGATTTCAGTCATGTTCACAGTGACAAACTGCAGCATCACAAACAGAGGATGACTTGGGACCAGATCCTTAGTTTGATCTGCAACCGCAGAGAGGTGCTTAAGTTGCTGTGTGGTACACGAAGGTCCACTATGCACATAGGGAGACCTTCACACATCCACGGCCTGTGTGTGTGCCCCTTTTGTACCCGATTCCTTTGCACCGACACCAATATGCATGCATCCTGGTTGCCGGTAGTCACAGGGATGGGTATGTGCCCCATTCACAAAAGGACATCTACATTCCGGAGTGCTGATGGAAGCTACACTGCCCTAAGGGTGGCAGCAGGTATGCACCCCTCTCTACATGGCCATAGGATGGTCCTCAGGGCCCGATCACCTTCCCTCCACCAGTCCTTAGCCCACAGAGCCTCCATGGTGAGCTGGGGGCTGTACCAGCACTGGATAGTGACATCTGAATATATTTACTATTTCTGATTGGATATGGCAGTCCTTTGAGGATGGCCGCATCATGCCAGCCTCTACTATGAGTGGGGTACGGAATCCTTTAGCAAGCTAGTCTCGGCATCAGATTGGATGCCCAGGGTCTGACACAGTGCCACATTCTGACTTGCTCCTATCCTCTCCGCATAGCACTCTAAGCATGGCTCCTGGAGGGCTAGGGATCATGGATGCTGGCAGGCACACCAGCTCTAGAGGTTGTGGGTCAACACACCCCAGATACATGCAATTTGCACATATCTGGGAGGGTTGTGTTGGTCGGGCCCTTCAAGTAAGGAATAAGCAGAGAGATGAGCTGAACTCTAAGGCATAAAGCTACTGTTTTAAACAGCCACTGACGCCTCCAGAAGAACTTTGAAAAACATAATATTTCAAGGCAAAGGAGCGTATATTTCTCATGAGCTCTGTATTTCTCACCAGTAATGAGTACTGAGGGCATATGCATAAAAAACAGGATCTCTGTACCTTTTTTTGTTACATTTCTTTTTTTCCTCCTTGTCGCTGGGCCAGTGGCTTCTTTCAGATGACACCTGGTGGTGTCTCCCTCCCAGCTTGAAACTCCCCCATCCCTGGTCCCCTCCTGGAGTTCTGCTACCACCGACCTATCTGAGAGAGAGACCCCCTGGCTTGCACCCCCCAGGGTGGGGCCGCCACGATTCTCGGCACTCCAGACATCCAGTATCATACAGGTTCATTTCAGTGGGTGGAGGATAGGGACCCAGGTGGGCGGGGTCCGACGGTGAGTGTGGGATCCTGGGCGCATCGTCGCCTACCACTGGCTTGGGGTATATCCTTGTTCTGGGTGAGACTCCCCCAGAGACACAGATGTGCAATGATGTCATAGCGAAAGCATGTGCTCCCGCACATGTCTCACTGATGTCCGCAGATGCCTTCCCCCCATGCCTCTGCTTGGCCCTGACTGTAGCACACCATGCCTCCACCTGGTGTTGGTGCCAGGAAGCCACATCCCACCCCTCCCTGAGAGAGAAGAGCTGTCCTCCAAACGCTCAATACTCTCTCCCCTGGCCAACCCCTGGCAACCTGAGCTTGCTCCTGACCCCTGGACGTCAGCAAGGTAAGAGGTAAGGTGCAGTGCCTCAGCCCTTTACACCACTGCGCCGGCATGGATCTCTGTACCTTGAGAGTTCAGCAGCTCCTACTGCTTATTCCCAACCTGATGTCATAATACTTTGTTTATAACATCACAATTATTTCCATAGAAACCGACTGTGATATCACAATAACGTTATGATTTCAAATGGGGAATAAGCTGTTAGGCGGATGAACTCTAAGGGATTAAGATCACGTTTTCATGGGAACTTCCTCAGTAATAAATAAGAGGGAAAAGAAATCTATAGAAAGCAAATGAAATACAAGCTGAACTGGGTCTAAATAATGTTTTCCAAAAGGTGTCAGCAGCTCTTCAATGTACATACTCTCAGTTATAAAGCATGCAGAGGCGAGCACTACAGAAAACATACGGCATAGAAGTAGAACTGCTTGCAGATAATATGCTTGCCAATGTTTTTCTATAGGCCTCTGCTACTCTTTTCATAGTTAAAAAACACAAAAACCACTGACAATGGCTCTTTGTAAAATTCATGATTACAACTAGGGAAACACTAATGAAAAGAACTGTATTTTAAATATAGTGAAGACAGCGGGAGCAATATATTTATATCATGGGAAGGATGAATAATAAGGAATAAAAGTGGTTATTCCAGCATTCATTCACTTAGAGGGCATATAACCTGTTTTTCTCCCTACAGCCTGTGTTATTTCCCCTGTAGCATCATCATAATGACATACAGTGTTCCATGGTATAAACAGGACATTCCACAGAGCATGCAGAAATTAAACAACAAGGCATGACAGGGGGTGCGTTATTGTGGGATGATGGCACACCTGAGAAGTGCCGTTATCCCACAATTACGCACACCCTGGAATGTCTTACTGCAATTATAAAATGGCTTCCCTGATTTTTATTTTTATTTTAGGACCAGGTAATGAGGTTTAGAAAGTCAAGCATTTCTGACTTATACTGTTGTGCTGGGAAAACAGCATGGTCATGTGACTGGATTTCACCAATCATAGTACAGTATTTCTCTTATCCATTATATAATTAAGCAATAACACACGACAGGGTGTGCTTTATCATAGGATATTGGCATGCCTCGGGTGCGTTGTGAGGTACGAGGTGAAGCCAAGTGCCTTACGCACCCGAGAAGTTTCCACAACTTGTAAATATATCCTCTTCCCCTGCCCCTTATGATGAAGCCTCTCTGGCTGATGTATTCTCCCTACCCTATGTAAGTCTTCCTATCTATTATGTGTATCTTAGCCTGTCTTACCGGTTTACCTTTACTACCCCTCGTTCTCTTGCTTCTATTTGTATTTTTACATACATTGAACAATGCCAACGTGTTGTCTTGTTACCTTACTTGCCTAAGTTTAACATTGTATGTATAGTTTACTTGGTATTTGATTCTTGCCGCTTAACAACAATCACTTATGTTTACACTGTTTGTCTAACTCTGACGTGGAACCTACGTAATGAGCTTGTTCTCAAAAGGTGTTAATCCAAGATCACAATAAAATAAAATAAATAAAGATAAAATAAAGCACACCCTGGAGTGTGTTATTGCGATTATGCACTGGACCCACACAGTAAAGTAAAAATAAAGGCACACAACAGGTCTTACTATTAATAGTTTTACTGTTTTTAAACTGTGAAAGTACATTAGTGCATAAAATAGTCCAATGCTGGAGTCATTAATCGGGTAACTGCCCTAACTTTTAACTCGTATGCTCCCGGTGGCCATTTTGGGTCCATTCCAGCAATGGATGGTTTCGATGCCATATGGCGTCTATGGGAACAAATTTAACTGATTAGAATAAGGGTTGTAAGAGGGCTCAGGGATATTGTTTTCTGGTCAGGGGTCTTGTTTTTAGCCATTCTGTTATGAGGTAATATAAGTATGGGTCTGAAATGCTGCCGATCAAGCAGCTTCTCAGATTTTTCCTGTCCAGTGCATAATAAGCTTTTTATTCACTCTGGAATGGTGCAAAGAATGCAGACCTAGAAGTCGGGGCTCCATTTCACTTGGCCACTCACTGTTAGGCAGCATTGTTGGCAACATTCTAGAGTGAATAAAAAGCTTATTTCTGCATGCCTTATGAAATATCCCCTATTTATACAATGTATGTGAGAGTAAAACCTTACAGGTAAATGTTTCATTTTAGCCATTGAATCATTCTTTTTAATTTTTTTACTTTCTATTTATGCTCCCCCTATGCCCCATCGGGAGACGCCTGGCATCTGCTCCTGTTCCTTCCTGCCTGAAGCCCGTAGTAGTCCCCCCATGTAGCCTTGGTATCCTCCCCAGGCGGGGATGAGGTGGGGCCTGTACACCCCAAACACTTAGCTTTTGTCGGGGCTACTGGTTGGGACAGGCAAGGGACATTGGGAGTCTATGCTGGCGTTCCATCTTCCTGGAGTGCAGGGAGCAAGTTTCCTGTTTTTTTTCCTCTGGGCATTACGTATGCCCTGACATCAGCGCGGGACCCACCGATGTCTGTCACGCCTCCCCTCTCTGAGGCCGAGTGCTTTCTGTACCTCGGGCCTCTGCCCTAGGTCAGTCAAGCACTGAGCCTCATCCCCTCTCCCTCCCCGGTGAAAGGCGAGTAGTCCACGGATGCTCGAGCCTTCTTCCCCCTGGCTGGCTCTCCAACTCCCGGGGCTCGTTCCCGAACCTGGGTCGTTGGTGTCGCGACCAGCAGCATTACTGCTTGCGCCAGCGGGCCGGCCTCCACTGAAACATTCTGAATAAATATAAATAATTTATCCAACATTAGTGGAAATAAAAATGGCAAGATAAATTATATCTTTGTCGCAAACCTAAGTATATTATGCTATCTTGTCAGTGTTGTTACAACTGCTATCTTTATTTATTCTTTTGGTAACTGGGTAGGGCCCACTAGGTACAAGGCCTGTTTTCAAGGGAGACCCAGGAGCCCCTAGGGAGGTTAAGCGACTTGCTCAGGGTCACACAGTATGCAAGTGGAGGCTGTGGGAATCAAGCCCCGGTCTGCTGGATGTACCAAGCTCATTCACAGCTCTTTAACCTCTAGGCTATACTGCCAGCCCATCTGGAAGGTTGGCATCATCATCATAAGGCAGTACTGATCCAATCAGAAAGCAATTTTCAGGGGCATGGCCAGCAGCCGAGATAGAAACAGCTTTCAGAGTGAGCTCTGCACCTGAACTGCTAAATACAGAAATAATTATAAGAAAAACCACTTTTGAGCAAAAACCAACTACATATTTTGCTAGATCTCTCTAAACTGAGCATTTCAATACTTTAATTGCGGCATTTTGATTGAGGAACCCAAGAGAATGTGCCATACGAACAAAATGGTGGCTGGTGGCTCCAGCATGCACCCGAGAGACACTCATCCTGGGCAAAGAAAGGACCCGATGCCTGCTGAATCGGAGAAGGCATTGCAGCCATCCAACGTGGCTCTTTTAAAGGTGATACAAAAGCTGGACAGCCGGATGGAGGATTTTGCCTCCCAATTTAAAGCTATGGACACTAAAGTGGGGCAATTGGCGGAAGACACTAAGGCAGCGTCGCAATCTGCATCAGCCGCAATGTCTGCCACAGCAGGCCTGGTGAAGGAGAATGGCCTGTTCCGATGTCGGTTGGAAAACCTTGAAAACCTGTCACGAGCCATGAACATTAGGATACTGGGCATACCTGAACATGCAGAAGCTGAGGACCCTCGGAATTTTTTACAAGGTTTCTTGAAAGAACTTCTACAGATGCCATCCTCGTTCAACATTATTAAGGCATACAGGATAACACGACATGGGTTCTAGGAGTTGTATGATGAGGGGCCTGATGACACTGCGCACTTTCCTGGTGGTCCTAGGTTCGATGGGAGAGAAGGACGCCATAATCGAGAGGGCCAAGAAATCTGGAACTATGGACTGGGAGGGGACTAAGACTCACATATTCCCCAACCTGAGCTTTGCGACCCGACAAAGGAGAAAGGCATACAATACCACACAGGCTCGACTACGGCAGTTGGGGATCCAGCATGTGCTTTTGCTCCTGGCGAGTCTACATGTCTTCTACGGTGGTAAGACTTTCCAGTTTTCAGATCAGTGGAAGCCATTAAATTTACCGACCAGGTTCAGAAGGAACTTGATGCTAAAATCTGAGAACGAGAACAGTGAGAGTTAAACCTCTCAGAAGGCTATTTCTATAACTAACTTTCTCACCGAACTTCCCATGCTTCTCAGGTATAAGGCCTTCTGATCTATTAGTCTGCCATCCTCTAGTACGATGGACTTACTAATTTAACTTTTCTATGTTGGGGTAGTCAGAGGGGTGCTACTTGCTCTCCAATGGGACTATACTTACTGTTTTTCGAAGTGTCCATGACAGAACAGAGTGGTAAAAGGCTTGAAGAGTTAAGTCAGCGTTTACTGGGATTTTAAATGAGGTTATGCATTATATAACACTGTTTAGACATTGGTTCCAAGGTTGCAGATGCTCATAAACCTGAAAGCTGTTTTTTGTTTTTTATTTGCTTGCATATAGATGTTGCTGGGAGTTATATTTGTTTATATGATAGGGAAACATATAATGTAAAAAAGCTGTTTTGGTCACTCTCCCACTCATGGCTGCATTAAGCCTTACCGCATATAATTTGTAGGATGTTAACTAACATAATATCTGATAATCCCCCAGTGATGTACTCAATATAGGGGCTATTACTTGATCTTACTGTGAACATTTTCTTAACAATGTATAATATTGTTACTGCAGTATGTCTCAAGCCTGCCTACTGGGAATGTATGCTGTACTTTTACGCAGTAAATCAATAAAAATAAAGCACAAAACAAAAGAAAGCAATTTCAAAATACTGATGACATCACAGCTGCTGAGTGCAGCACTGAAACCAGTGGTTGAAATTAAAGACAGACAGTTAAGTCGTCAAACAACAGATTTTAAAGTTATTACAAGTAAACTGATGTTTGTAGCAATCGAATATGCAATGGCTGACTCACAAAACACAGTTTACGATATTTTGTGAGGAGCCGGACTTTCATAGCTCACCAGGGGCTCTATCACTCATGAGTTATGGTGCTGTCAACTTATGCGTGTAGACAAATGATATATTTTGAGTCAGATCTTCACACATCCCCTAGTTATCTTCATTTTGGCCATTTATCTCCACTTTAAAGAAGTTACAAAGGTACCTTTAACCTACGTGAGAGAAGCCTGAACAATGCACAACATCAACATGGCATCTGCTGTACTCAAAACAGAGCAGCAAAATCAGAGACAGTTACATTTTCATAAAAAGAACTAATTTAACACTACAATTTAAAATACATTGTATAAATTGGACACACCATGGCCTGGCTCACAATAAGCCACTCTTAATATCACTTGCAAAGAGGTAGGAACACAAAACTCACTTGTAGCTCTGTCGCTTGTGTATTATTATGAGTAGTTCTGTGGGTTGAAGGATTATCTGTCATGCTTTCAGCGTTCAGAGTCAGTCAGGCTCATTGTGAACTGTGATAGTTGGCACCCTGCTTAGGAAATAGCAGGCTGGTTTTAGACACTTCTCCTGTGTTGCCTGCTTTGTGACTATGCCCCACCCTCCGACTGGAAGGCAGCTACTGGTCAGGGGTGGAGTCTATCAACTGTTTGGAGCAGCATTTGAATACCGCTCCAGTTTGAGTGCAAGTCAGCAGTTCTCTGGGTCAGAGGACTATCTGTGGTGCTGCCAGCATTTGGAGCCAGTCGGGCTCACTGTGAACTGTGAACGTTGGCAATTGACTTGGGAAACAGCAGGATGGTTTTGCACATTTTTCCTGTGTTGCCTGGTTTCTGACTGTCCCATTCTCCATTCAGGAAGCAATTTCTGGTTGTGCACGGAGTCTATCTGCTGTTTGGAGCGGTATTTGGATACCGCTTCAGTCTGAGTGCAAATCACTGGTTCTGTGGGTTGGTGGATTATCTGTGGTGCTGCCAGCATCAGGAGCCAGTCGGGCTCGAGGAAAGATTTGGTGGGTTATCATCACAACCGACCTGAAACACTGTACAGTGCAGGAAAGCAACAGCCAATGCAAACAGAATGTTGGGCTGCAGAGCCAGAGAAATAATTAAGCAGGAAGGCAGAAGCCAGTCTGCAGCCGTACAGATCCCTGGTGCGTCCACACCTGGAGTACAGTGCACAGTTCTGGTGCCGTACCTAAGAAAGGAACATCAATCTTCTGGAGGAGAGCAACTAAAATGACCCAGGGGTAGCAGGGTAGGAAGTATGAAGAGAGAGAGACTCGAGACCTCAACATGTACTCCCTGGAGGACGGAAAGGATAGGGGAGATATGACTGAAACATTTAATACCTCGGTGGTGTTAACAAAGTGAAATCTGAGGGTCTCTTCAGCCTTAGCAGCAACAAAATCACTAGGGGACTGGTGGGAGGATGATTCAAGAGGGAAATGGGGAGACACTTTTTCACTGAGAGGGTAGTGGCCAAGTGGAATGAGCTGACAGATGAGGTGGCATCCCTAAAGACAGTGAACAGCTTTAAGATGGGCGGGGACAAAGATGAGGATGTTGGTTAAAAGAGGAGAATCATGGAGGGGAACTCCTATTGAGGAGAGGGAATCTCTTAAAGGGATGGACCCCTCGGTAATGTCTGAGAGATCAGCATTACAAGCAGACAAGATAACCCTTTTGGCATTCTTCTGCTGGCATTCTTTGTATGTTATCACCCTACTTCCTCACTACTGAAGATAACTGACATATTCTGAGTCAGGCCATTGCATAGCCCATATTTATAAAATATCAGACTTTCTATTGAACCTGTAAATATTTTTTCCTGTAGAAGCTGATTTTTAAATACTGTTTTTAATTGTCATTTTTCTATCTTTATTTGCTTTTTACTACAATTAGTGAGTGTTTCTGATTTACTCACTGCTGGTAAGGACCATTTTGGTTAGAACTGTGTAATGTAATAGATGTCGTTTTGAAAAAACAGAGTTTTATTGCAGAACATTCATGTATTGTGACAACAATATAAGAGCTTAATATGGGCATGAACTACATTAAGCAGTTCCAAATGGTTTTTACCAACAGGGTGTCAGAATCACCCCAAGTTTGCTAAAAGGTTGGTAAAGATGGAACAATAAGAGAATGTGAAGCAGTATTTGAAGCACAGCTTCTACAGGAAACGCTATTTGCAGATTATAGTTCCCCTTTAAGAAATGTTTTATTTGCAACAAATCAATCTCAAAAATAACTCAAAGAGCAAAGAAACAGCAGCTGTGAACCCCCAAACTGCTGTACCCAACAAGCTTAAATATAGCCGTGTCAGCCTCCTCTAAACCTAATCCTTCAAAATACAAAAATTGGCACTTTACAAGATAGCTACTGTGAGAATGAACTTTGTGATTTCTTTCCCTGGTTGTTGTCCAAATTCTTTTTCCAAAATGTCTTATGTTAAACCAATACAAAAATTCAATAATGTTATTAAACAAACAAACAAACAGCCTGGCCTGGTTGTACCAATGGTTGTACATTGTGCCACCGCATGGGAGGCCAGAGTTCGAATGTGAGCCCAGCACCCACGTCAGGGACTAAGGGTACTGCTTACTTAACATAAACTGCACCTCATTATACAAGCGCTGGGAGGAGCTCGACTTCGCAGATGACCAAGCAATGTTGGCCGTCCTCTTGCGATGATGGTGATGTCTGGCCAGGGTAGTATAAAGCCAGAAAAAAAAGACTGACAGCTATACTGATCACGGTCCTGGGTACTAGTGGGCTCTGAGCTACACTCAACTGCAGTGGATGTGAATTTCAGAGGGGGATTCCGCTGAGGGTCCAGCCAGGGTGGCAAGTTGTAGGGGATGCTGGCTCACGAAAGAGATGCTCGAGCTGGGAGGTTGCCCAAGGTTAGAGGGCTACTGTGAGGTCTGTATAAAAACAAACAGCATTGGTTGAGCCCATCCAAATTCTGATCCATACAGTCACCTCAGCCGAGCAAGAGACTACAATTTACAATTCTGGTTTGTAAAGGTCCTCCATAGTCCCACCTCGAATTTTAAAAATTAATAACAGTATCTAAAAATCAGCTCTTAAAACAGGCACAAATTATTGTAGGTAACTGCTTAAAATAGGCCCTACATTAGCAAAATAAGACATTTCATTAAACAGAATTAGCAGTTTTTTGTCATTTCACAGCACACAGATTTGAGAGTAATAAAAACTGTTTGAATGTAACTGGTCATATGCCCAATGGGATTGAGTAGGTCACCTGAGGCACTGCCCACTCCAACATGGGGTCTTCATTTCAGAACCTGACTCTAAATCCTGTCTGACATATAGTGTGTGCCAACTATACTTGAAAGCATGCAGAGGCACCTATGGGCATGCAAGCAGTTCTCACAGTATCAGCAAATACAAATGTGGGCTCAAAAAAATGTGCCAGCCACTACGGAGTCAAATATTTTCACGCTTACTGTGTTCACGACTATTCACAGCTCTCTTATCGTGGTTCCATTTAAAGAAAGTGCTGGTGACTCCATCAGATTATTCTATCCTACAGCAGGTACATGACAGGCCTACTCAGGGAAGGCACTGCGTGCAACCATTACAGCGCTGACCTGCAAACTGATCCTAGCACAGTCACTGGCCCATGACCTTGGGCAAGTCATTTGACCTCCCTGTGCTTTTCAGTTCACCAAGTTGTAAAATTAGGTAGAAAGCAGGATGCCAATGAAAATGAGACGTTCCATTTCAGATGGGTTGCTATGGGTAAATAAGCAGTCACATACGGTAACTAAATACATAATTAATCCAGCTTTTCTCACAGGAAAGTCAATGGGTTCATTGGAGCTTCTGCCCCTAACCCTCCTTTACTGCATAACCAGTGGTCTATATAATGACTGGTATTAGTGTCCCACCCCAACCCCGTGAACCTGTTTTGTTTCTGTGCTTGTTCACTGTCTCTCCTTCCCCCACCCCCAACAGTCTGGGTTTTGTGAACATCCCCATTTCTGCCTTGGAACCCAAAACTGCCATTAACGGAATCGGAGCATTGCTCTGGCATGTGCCACAGGTTCACTGCCCTGACATAATCCTCAGTCCAGTTCAGTGCCAAGACTTAGACAGTGGCATTTAGTGGTTCACCATCAAAAGACTGCCGCTGACACACCCCTGGTGCCAGTAACACAATTTGAAATTCTGACTAGCTGTGGAGTTCAAGATTTTTTGTTCCTTGAATCCATGTTCTTTCTCTGGTTTGCCAACCACAGAAAAATGTATACTGTTGGCCAAGACCCATCTGCATGAAGTGTGTGAAACCGGAAATAAATTCTGCTTGAAGGACATCTGGCTATGTGTAAGCTTCACTCAAGTGGTTATTACTCTATGAGACGATGTCATTGCTCAGCCGTGCTCCTCAAATGGGTTCTACTTGTCCTGGTCATTAAAAGTCTGGAAGGGTCCCTCAGAAAGTCTCTGATGGTCCACCTGAGGCATACACTATAGATGTTTTCTCTTCACAAGTCCGTTCTTGAAGTGCATCCTGCAGGATATGAACAGAAAAAAAATGAGTTTTAGTCGAGCAACAGAAACACAGAGAAACAGACTCTGACAACAGAAAAGGACCGATTGGTCCACCCAGTCTGCCCAGATGTTCCCTACCTAATCTGCCACCACAGACTCTATCTGGTCTCTGGTGACCCTCCCGCCTCCGTGTCAGTTTCCTTTTCTTTTTTCTCCCACCGTGCCTACCAGCACCCCAGTCCTTCAGGCCCCCACACCGCCCCTCTTCACCCATCAGACTCACCCTTCTGCTGCACTCCTCTGGGCCACACTCCTACCCAGACCAGCTGATCCTTGATGGCCGGCTTGTCCCTGCTGCTGGCCTACTCTGGCCGTCATTGCGATGCAACGTCAAAGAGCAGCCTGACTTTTCCTCTCTCCATTTTTGTCAGCTTCTCTCTGTTGGGGGCCACACCACGGCTTATTGGAGGATTGCTATGTAGGTTCTGGAGGGGGCGCACCCTTCGAGTGCTCAAGGAGGGTTCGGGCATGGGGAGGGGTAGAGAATCCATCATCTGGTGTACTGGTGCAGCATGTTCCCTGTTCTGTGTCCTGCCCACCCTCCTCCTTCATACGCACACATGTGGCTCACTTGGGGGGTGCCTGACGGTGCGTGGTCACCTATGTCATCACCAGTACCTACACCACTAGGAGCTGCTGAAAGGCAGCACTGTGAGTCCCACCCCCCCCCACCGGGAGAAAGCATTCAAAGGACACTTGTATCCACGGCTTCTGACATCCTGGGTGCAAAGCACAAACTCTGGTTGCCAGCATGTCAGAAGGATCCCCCACTGTTTGGTGCCATGGAGCCGGCCCCATGCCTGTTTCTAATATACACCTATGTCTATCCCATGCATGCTTGAAGTCCCCCACTGTTTTAGCCTCCACCACTTCTGTTAGCAGTTTGTTCCGAGCTACTACCACCCTTTCAGTGAAGAAATATTTCCTCAAATACTATTATGCACTTCCAGTATTCTACTGGAAAGGAAAGGAATTCATTTTCACATAATACGATACAGTAACACAGTACTGTGACAGCGAAAGGGACTTGAGGTCCATCTTGTCTGCCCCTCCTGCTGTATGGCAGTGACTATACCAAATCCGAGTACAGACACACATCCAAACTTAACAGCCAGAATGTCACCCCAGCTCATTCTGGGAAACCCTCAATGCCATTCTTCCTCTGGAATCTGTCTTGTTCTGCTTTAAAGAGTAGCTTCATAGTACTGCAAATCCCAAACATACAGTAACCCTTACCTGGCCTCAAGTAGACTGAAACATCTTTTTTTTTTTTTGGGTGTTATTTTTCCTCCTCAGAGCTCCGGCTACAACCCCCCCCCCCGCATCGTCGTTTCCCCGGTGCCATCCTCTGGACATGAGATCCCTCCTTCGCCCGCAGCGACTTACCCTTGGCGGCGGGGTGGTGAGGAGTGACTTCGACCCACCACAGCGGATCCATGCCAGGAGGCGTCCTCCAGGAATGGCACCAGGGAGCGACGCCCGTGCAGCGGACACCATTTTTTCTTGATTTTCTCCCGGCTGGGGCGTGGCGGCAATGGCGCCAGTGGCGTCGCAGCGCACTAGTCAGCGTCTGCGTCCGCCCTAAGGGTCAGACAAGCACCGGCCGACTGAATCCCCACCCGGAGATGGAGAGCAGTCCTCCGGACGCTCAATCCATCTCCGCCCTGCCGACCCGGCAGCGTGTGCCCGTTCGAACGGGTGTGCGCCGGGCGTGGCGCGGTGGTGGCGTCCAGCGCTCAACCTCAGTGCCACCGGACGTGGCAAACATGTCTTTTAATTAATTGCCGCATGTATTTGCTAATAAAAAGAGATTTTATTTGGCTCTGTGGAGCCGACAGACAAAACACTGCCACTTCACATATTGCCAGACACACCCTGTGCTCACACGTTTTGTGATGTCAGAAAATGGAGAGTGCAGGGGTGTGCTGCATATAGTAGAATAAGGACGGTTTTTAATTGCTTTTTGTTATACTTTAGAGTTCCGATTATAGCAAGGTCACTATTAGTTGAGCAGTGGCCTTGATTTGATATAATCAGAACTCTAAAGTATAATAAAAAGCAATTAAAAAACATCCCTATTCTACTCTATGGTGCACCCCCCCACACATACATTCTCCATGTTCTGACATCACAAAATGTTCTAGCCCAAGGACACATCTAGCAATATGGGAAGTGGCAGCGTTTTGGCTGCTGGCTTCAGGGAGCCAAATACAGTCTCTTTTATTATCAAATACATGCAGCAATTAATTAAAAAAAGATGTTTCAGTCCACTTGGGGCCAGGTAAGGGTTACTGTATGTTTGGGTGGGCTGTACTATTAAAAGTAAGAAGCTGCTCTTTAAAAGCCAGACCAGCCGGCCCGGTGGCGCAGAGGGCTGAGGCGCTGGATGCCACACCTCGCACCACGCTGGCGACCTGGGTTTGGAAACAGACTTGGGATGCTGGGGGTCAGCAGGGAAAGGAGAGGAGAGGATTAAGAGTCCGGAGGACTGCTCTTCTCTCCTGGGGAGGGCTGGGGAGCTTGCAGTGGCCCCTGGTGGAGACTGGGAACACTGCAGAAGTGGCACTACACGGGGCTAAGAAAACCAGGAAAAAGGGCATCTCGACCGACTGCATAATGGCAGCCCGGACCCTCTCTGCCACGGAGCCCCTGAGCAGCTGGGACCGACCTCAGCAGCACCCAGGGCCAAGAAAGGTAAGCCGTAAGGCACATTCTCTCCGAAAGGAAAGGAAAGGACCTATCTGACGAAGGGATACGTCAGGTTACCCTGTAGAGTGGCTGCAATGTGAGGTGGGAGTTGGGGATGAGGGTTCTCGGGGGAGGCGAAAGTATCCCTAGTGGTCCGAGAGAGAGGTCGATCAAGATGAGGAGGCAGATAAACAAATAATGCAAAAAAAAAAAAAACAGACCAGTGCTTGTCTTCACAACCTCACTGGGTGGGCTATTCCACATGTTAACCACCCTTCCTCTCAAGTAATGTTTTCTAATGTTTCTCCTTACTCTGCCCTCTCACCCAGTTTGAAAGAATGCCCTCTAGCTCTGCTTGTGCCACCAGCTCAAACAGCTGTGTATACTCCACCCTGTATATCACTTTTTGTATCTGGAACACCATATGAACATAAAAACATACCAGTAAGCCAGCAGAAGAAGGCCTTGTGGTCTATACTGTCTGCGCAAGTCTGTAGACCCCTCAGCTCCTACTGAAGGATCCATACCCCCCATTATCCTCTCCTCCCCTCCAGTGATGCTCTCCCCTCCCCTGCCCTCAGCTCCATGCAACTTTCCTTTTTATTCTGTCCTATCCTCTCTTGAAGCTGTCCACAGTTCTTAGGAAGACAACTTCTTCCAGCAACTCGTTCCATTTTGCCATCACCCTCTTAGTGAAAAGGGTTCTCATCTCCTTCTTGAATCCCCCCCCCCCAACCAGTTTGTGGCAGTGCCCCTTAGCTGTCTTGTTTCCACTATGATTGAAGAGACCCTCCGCGTTCACTTTGTTGATACCCCTGCGGTACATAAAGGTTTCGATCAATGTCTCCCCTCTCCCTTCTATCCTCCAGGAAATCCATGTGGAGCTCTTTAAGTCTCTCCTCGTATGGTCTGCCCTGCTGACCCTGTATCACCTTGGTAGCACTTCTTTGGATTACTTTATTTGTTGATGTCTTTCTTTAGAAAAGGGTGCCAACACTGCACACTGTACACCATGATCATGTCGGGCCACGAGTTTTCCACCCCCCAAGCCCCAGGATGTCAACATGCACGGGACTCGAGGAGCAGGCAAACACTCATGCCCACGATAAGCCCAGCTAATGACCTACCTCCTGTGATACCTCCACTGTTCTGCCTGATGTGGTCACCCAGGTGGCAAAGTTGCAGCAGAGGAAGTAACCCTTCCTTCCCTGGAGAAGGAAAGTGTTCACTGGGATACTCAATTCCCCCACCCCATCCGATGAGCTCACAATGACCTTACTCATTCCTGAGGCCCAATTATTGGCACTGTAAATGCTAATGCTGGCGTTGTGCCAAAAGGGCCTGTTCAAGGCAAATATCATATTCACAAGAAAATAACGCCCAAGAATGTAACTGAGATGGCTGCTTGTACCCCCTGCTTTCCCCATCAAGACTCTTTAGGAAAAAACAAAGGGTCCGGGGATTCTTACTACAGTTTTTTTTTGTCTTTCATATTTATCCCCTGTACGCCCAGCCTGCCCCATCCACCTCCTCTCTCTTAGCTCCATCACCCCACCATCCCCCAACCCCACTGCAGTGACCCACGGTTTAACCCCCTGTGGTGGAGCTTCCTGGGTATCCATCTAATTCCAGGAGGTGTTTAGCTCAGATGCAGGATTGGGGGGCAGTGAGCAGGTGCAGAGCCTGTGAGGAGAGGCAGCTCCATCCTGCTAGCTATGGGATTTTTTCTATTTTTCATGGTTCCCAAACCCTTGAATGCTCCATGGAAGAGGTAGCACGATGAATGCACATCAACAGACGAGCTGAAGTCTTCTGCAGGGAGTGCCCCCACCTGGAACTGCAGCTCTCTGTCTGCACCGCAACACCTATGGTCAGCTAAGTGGCCATGTTGCAGCGGAGCAAGCAACCGCCCCTCCCCGGAGGAGCAGAGCATCCACTGGGATGCTCAATCTTCTTCCCTCTGGCCGACCCCCAAGTGGCCCAGGCTTATTCTTGAACCCGGGTCTCCAGTGTGGCAGCAGGTAAGGCACAGGTACCTCAGCCCTCCACACCACCAGACCGGCTTCCTTACTATGGGGTTACTGGAAGGTCTGATGATGACAAGGGTTTGGGTCATGGCGAACCCTGAGAAGTAAAGGTACTGGTGTTCTGTTCCCCATTCTGCACACTATGCAATGATACACCTGCCACTGTGGGTAGTGTGACCTTCCTACAACAGTATGCATGGCTGATTCCAATGAAAGAGAAGCTTACGTTTTTTATTTTGCTTTCTCCTTCTCTCTCTCTCTCTTTTTTTATCTAGTTTCTTCTCCGGGTCAACTGACCCCCTTCCACTGGTCCCCCAGCCCCATCACCCCAGCATCCACCAGGACTTACCTGGATGACACCGAGGTGCCCAGCTAGCCAGGTGTGGAGCCTGCAGAGGACTGGTATCGTCCTACCAGTCAACCATTTTTCCATTTTCTCCCTTCCCCCCCCGTTGCTGGGGCATGACACGTCAACATGCATGCGTGGAGGTGCACGTATGTTGCGGAGTCCCGCAGCACCCTCCCTTCCATTGGTGTCCCCGACCCATTCTGCCCTCAGGCCTCCACCTGGGGGCAGTCATTCAGCAGGACTGCCAACCCACCATCCCTGGGAGAGGAGAGCTGTCCTCCGGATGCCCGATCCTCTCCCTCCCTGGCTGACCCCTGGAGACTCGCTTGCACCATGAACATGGGTTGCTGGCATGGTGGGAGGTAAGACAGCGATGCCTCAGCCCTCCACACTACTATGCCAGCTTATTTTGCTTTCTCTTTACATTACCCGTTTGCAGCAGCCTCCATTCACTGTAGTGGTGACCTCCCAGTGCCACCCATGCCTCATCCTTTTTTTTTTTGTTAATTCAGTGTACTTTCTGCAATTGATCTGCAGTCATTGGATGTCCTCTTCCCCAGCCCCATGACCTGCTGTTCTTGGGACTTACCTCCAACCTGTACAGTGCCCCCCCCCCATGGCAGAGCCTCCTAGGTTCCCCAGGCCCAGGAGAAGTTTAGTCTGGTTGGGGCTGCAGTCCTGTGAGCGATGCAGGGCCTGCGAGGAGAGAGAGAGAGGTGTCGTCATTCTGCAATGATTAAAGGATTTTCTTCCCCTTGTTCCCCTCCCCCGAGTGCCTCTCAGGAGAGAACTAAGTGGCCGTCTGCAGATGTCCTAGTCGGGAGGCACTCTGCCCACCAATCACAACTCTGCTTGCAATGTCAGCTGTGGTCACTAAGGCAGCAGTGCTGTGGCACAGCTCACAGACCTCTGGGACGCTCAATCCTCCTCCCCCTGGCTAGACGCCAGTGACTCAGACTTGCTTCTGAAGCCGGCATGCCAACATCACAAGTGGTAGCGCTACCGCTGCACCTATAGGCTGGACCCACCTGCACCTTACCTGTCACTTATCTCATCCTCCTCTTACCCCTGACTTCCTCCTGGCATGGGATGGTCAGGAGTTGGCAAGACTCCCTCCCTCCCTTCCCCCCGAACAACTCAGTTCCCAGAGGTGGTGGACAGTCAGCACATCGGGGCCTGAGAATGCCCTAAGCTCTGTCCTGTTTGTCTGCTGGTAGTTTTCCAGTGTGTCTTTCTATCCCAAGATGCCGGGCTCAGGCTCACTGATATCCATGCACACTTGGGATATGCAGAATGCAGAATTTTGCTGGCAGAATTCATACAGAATGGCAATTCTGCATCTAGAATGCTTTTTGGAATTTCATGTTAAATTCCACGGATTTCCAAAAAGTATTTTTGTGTAAACCACGGAATAATTTCCCACAGATCATGTACACCACGAAATAATTTTCTGTGAATTACAGCAAAAGAATCTGCAGTTTATGTAAACTGCAGATTACTAATCTGTGAAAAACATTTTGCATGTAGAATGCTGGAATTCCATTTCACTGGAATTTGAACATTCCACACAGGACTGATGAACGCAGATGCGTGACCGCGCTGCACCAGAGCCAATCGGTGTCTTCCTTCCCAACACACAGCTCCTGCTTGCACCCTCAGTTATGTAGCACAAGCTGACACCCACTGTCCCTGAGGAAGAGAGCATCCTCCGGGATCCTCAATCCTCCTCCTCCTCCTCCTCCTCCACTTGGCCCTCTGACGACTCGGGCTTGTTCCCGAACATGAGTCATCGATGTTATGAGCAGTAGCACTACTGCTGCACAGACAGACAGACTGACTGTGAAGCTTAATTTAAAAAGAATGTTTTTTTCTTTCTTACTTTCTATTTTGGCCCCCATTTCTTCTTGCCAGCTCCCAGGTATTCCTTCCACCTGCCCAAGCCCTTCTGCCTACTGCAGGAGTCCTCCAATATTGCAACCTGCCATCAGCCTCTGCTCAACATCCTCTTTGGATGCTCCAACTGTAACCCACAGCTTGTCCCCTGCAAGTGCCCCCCCCCCGCCCCTGTTCCTCAAACTGGGAGGATTCCTCACTCAACAGCTGAGACCCAGGAGGAGGAGCCGGCGAGGCCAGGAGGAATTGAAAGCACCCTACTATGGTGTGGCGGGGCAGCTTCATCTGCCTGTTGCTGCTGGGGTGTTTTCCCCCACCAAGCCATCCCTTATCCCTCCCCAGGGTGTGGTTCTAAGAAGTGACTTAGTAGAGCACCTATTAGGGTCATTGGAAGGGTGAGTGAGCCCTACCCTACCCTACCTCTGCAACTCCCCTGCTGGCCCCACTCTGGGCATGTGATGTCTCCACATCACTTGCCAGGTGAGTAGATGCATGCCAATGTAAGGCCACTCCAGAGGGACTACTTGTTCCTTCTTGCACGATATGCAGTCCCTCTGGGCCAGCGGGGACAGTACTGCAGCGGAAGGAGGTGCCCTCCCTCCCTCCCTCCCCAAAAAGAAAGTTTTTTTCTAAAAGAAATTTAAGAACTGTTGATTGGCTGGCCTGGGGTCTGGCGAAAGCAGATCTGTGAGACTGCGTTCTTGTCTGAGCTTTGGAATTCTGCACTGTGGCTGGCCAGGCACCGGACGCACCTTCAAGGTGAGCCACTCAACTCCCACAGAAGCAGAGTGCAGACCACCCAGCATTCTAGTGCCCCCTGCTGGCCAACAAAGAAGCAACACTGCCATTTCCTGAGAAGGTAGCCGACTGCCTGTCACTGTAGCCAAGAGAAAGGTGGTGCCGTAGCAACCCATCATCGCTGTATGGGAACAGGAGGAACAAATGTGGGGGAGGAGAAATAATAATAAAAAAGAGCTACTGACTGTTGCTTCAGGATGGATGTTTGTATTCAGACACAATTCAGCTTATAGTTTTCTTATATCTGACAGGAGGCCAACCCCCACCCCACCCCCAAGCCAACCTTACCAAATGGTGGCAAAGGCTCTTTTTTCAAGCCTTAGTAAGAAATAATGCTAGGATGATGAGTTTAAAAAATATACAAAATATAGGTGAAATTGTGTCTTACAATTTGTAATTTCCAAACTTTTTCCAGCAGCGCCAGTAGCTATCCTGACTCCTAGCTGCCCCCTGTGCTCTCTCCGCTCTGCCAAGAAGGACCTCCTGGATGTTCCCAGGGCCTGGTTTAAAACTTTAGGAGACCGTTCATTTGAGGTGGAAGGGCCAGCCCTGTGGAACTCACTTCCCAGGTCCATGAAGGAGGCCCCCTTGGCAAAGGATTTCAAGCGGGGTCTGAAGGTGCATCTTTTTAGGGAGGCCTTTGGGATTTGTTAATTTCTCCCTTTTAGTTGGTCCCCACTGCTGTTATGCTGTTTTATTAGAATGTTTACTATGTGTTTTAACTTGCTGTTGTATTGAATTGTGTCCTGTACAGTGCCCTGAGCCCCAAGGAAAGAGCGCTTAGCAAATAAGATCTTACTTACTATTTGGAAGAGACTCACCCGTCCTTGTAGGAGTTAGGATGGTGGAGATTGTTGTGCTTTCTCTGCACTGTCTTCCTGTCCTCCTCATCGTACTCTCGGACATCGTTCACCTCGTGCATCTGTCCCAGGAGCACTTTCACCACAAACATGACTATGTACTACAGAGGCAAGAGGGGACAAGCACCATTAATCACAGCCGAGCTCCATCACTGTGCCACAGTGTCTCCTGGGAGCAGAGTGGGACAAATCAGGTAGACAGGTGGCCAATGGCCACTAAAAAAACTGGTCTGACTACCAGACTATTAAAAGTTAGTGGCCAACGGGCTACCTGCCCATGAAGTGATGTCTGAACCCTTATATTTGGCTACCAGATTTTTAAAGCTTGTGGCCAAAAGTAACAGCCCATAAACTGATGTGTCCCACCCTACCAGGGAGACCCCGCCAGCTTACTCTTTTGCTTCACTTTTATCACTTAAGTTGCTGAAGTAGCTGCTGATTCACTTCTCTCCAAAACGGGGTTGTTCTCCAAGGTATTATAGATCATGTGCCCACCAGAGAGAATGCAGCCCACAGCCCACTAATTCTGATGAGGGCTGATGCTGTGTGTGCTGCGGTGTGGGGCATGGGAAACTGGGACAAAGGGAGCAGGATAGGGCACCAGACCCACAAAAACAATTTAAGCAATAAGGCATGTTAGAGAGTGAGAGAGAGAGAGAGTGTGTGTGTGTGTGTGTGTGTGTTTCACTGAAGAATATAGCCACACCTTGAGTGGTGTGGCACAAGGCCAAGCCAAATGCCTTAAACACCAGTGAATTGATGTCCTCCATGAGACAAAGCCTGTTGTGTGCCAAACTGCAATTATTCCGTAGAACCCACGTTATTTTAATGTCTACTACTTCTTCTTCTTCCTCTGGACCCAGCCCTTCAGCCATCCACAATCTAAAAAACCTCGTTACAGCCCCCAACAGTCTACGGAACTTACTCCCACAGACTGCCTCTGTGATTTGGCCTCCAAAGCTCCTGAAGCCCCACTGGTATCCCAATCCAGTATTCCTGGCAGCAGGAGGTCAGCTTGGGGCCCAGGAGTACCACTAACGTCACTCTCTGGGCCAAGGCATTTTCTATTTTCCACCTTCCCTAGGGATACCAGCGACAGGGGTTTACATGCACAAGGACACAAGCATGCTAACGTGCAGAATCAGCCAGTGTCCCACTTCCCCATATTCTCTGCCTGCAGTATCACATGTGGTCACCCATCTGATGTTCGCATAGTGGAGCCAGACAGTCACCCTCCCCGGAGACCGTCTTGTGGGACAGTCTATCCTCCTTTCCTTCTGGCTGATGCCTGGGGCCCAAAATTGGACTATGGGCAACTTGCCCACAACCCCCAGAATGCTATATTCAGTTGGATAGCACACCGCTTCTATCCAACTGACTATAGGGCCATGTCAGGACAGGGCAAAGTCCAGAAGCACTGCCCCGACATAGATCTGGGCTGTATACAGTCCACACTGAAGTGCATGGAACTGTGCCCCCAGACCCGTTAGTGCCGGGAGTCCATGGCATGATATTCAGCCAGCACCATGCAAATGAACTCACAGGACATGCAAGGCACTAAGGGGTCATATGCATGCCCATCATGTGCTCATTTGCATGGGAAGCAGTGGCAGGTCTGCATCCTTGAGACAGGCCCCCTTCCAACTCTAATCACCCATCCCCATACAGGGGTACCCATTCCCTGGTGTCCAGTGGTGCCCTCCCCATCCTCTTGATCCCCATCCTTGTTAAAGAAAAAAGCATTCTAACCAGCCCAGTGGCAGAGAGGGCAGAAGCACTGGTGTCTCACCTCTCCCTCGTCGGCGACTGGGATCAGGAAGAAGCTTGGGTCGTCGGGGGAGGGGAGGGGAGGGCTGGGAGTAGATTGAGTGCCCGTCAAGCAGCTCTCCTTTCCCGAATTGGGACGGTGGGCCTTCCCTGGCCCATGACTGCCTGAACTGGCGGTTTGATGATAGTGTCAGGCAATAGGGGGGGGCCTGGGCTAGGCCAGGTGGGTGGAACGAGATCAGTGTTGGATCAGGCACACATGTACACCTCCACATGCATGCTCGACCGTGTTGCCGGGTTCTCAGGGCATAAGGGGAGAAAACTGAGGAAAACGCCCCTGGAGACAGAATGAAGACCGACTCCTCGCAGGCTCTGCACCAGGTGGCAGGGTACACGCCACAGTCCTGTGGCAGGGTGACAGCGGAAGGTAAGTCACAGAAAAGCCAGGGGCTGGGGCTGGGAGGTCAGAATGGGGTCTCCAGGGGCGAGTGGGGAGCAGAAAGAGAAGATAAAAAAAAAAAAAAAGAAAAAGCTATGTACAATTCCCTATTTGTATACAAATATTGCTCAATTGCACATGTATATCATAAGCAATGATTGAAAAAAAAAAGTGTACACCTGCTGTAATAATGATATGATAAATAAAGAATATAAAAAAAAAAGAAAAAAGCGTTTTGTTTTTTTTTCTTGATTTCTTTCTGCTTCCCGCGAACTGGCCCCTTCCTCCTCCCCCACAGCCCCATCACCCCGCCGTCCACTGGTACTCACCTCTGGCTTGAGGTGCCAGCTGGCCCGGGTATGTGCCTACAAAGGGCCAGGATTGGTGTTTTCTGCCTCCAGTTTCTCCCATTTTCCCGAGTGCAGGACTTGGCGTGCAATGACGCCAATGGCCAAGCTGCATGCGCTTTCACATGCAGCATGCTGGGTGTCTGCTTTGTCTCCACCCCGTCCTGTGGGATCGGTGTGCTAGCCTCCAGCTGCTGCTAGGAGCCAGGCATGCACCGATCACCAGTCACACCCCTTCCCCTGGAGAGGAGAGCTGTACTCTGGACGCTCGCTCCTCTCCCACCCCAGCCAACCCCCAGCAACCCGCTTGCACCACGAACATGGGTCGCCAGCGTGGCAGGAGGTAAGGCATGATGCTTCAGCCCTCCACGCCACTGGGCCAGCCAGAAAAAGGCATTCTCTAGTGTCCAGTGGCACACCCCATCCTCTGATCCCCATCCCTGTTATGAAAAAATCATTCCCTGGTGTCCAGTGGTACCCTCCCATCCTCCGATGGCTGGCCCCATTACGTAAAAATAATTTCCTGCCATCTAGTGGCTCCCTGCACCATCAGCACTGAGAAAACCACCCTGCCAACCCCCCTTCTGCTTCCACCAGATTCATTATGGCGATCCTTCATAGCCCTCCTCTCACCACCTTGGCTGGCAGCCATATGGACTGACAGGGAAGTGAGCATCATCTGTACTATAAAGAGCGCACGTGTATTGTTTGAGGTGGTGAGATGATGGTTGTGCCTGTTGCTGTATTGGATCCGTGGCACTGGCAAAAGTAGTAAGGGGGAGTGGGCAGGGTGGTTTGCTTGGTGCTAGTGGTCAAGGGGGGCACTAGACCCCAGGGACTGCTTACGCTTCTACAAGAAGGGGAACTGATGGGTGGGGGGTGTTACTTGATGCCAGGGAATATTACAATTTTACAGGGATGGCAATCAGAGGTTGGGGGTGCCACTAGACACCAGGGAGTTATGTGTTTCTAATAGGGATGGGGATTGAAGGTTGGGAGGGGCCACTAGATGCCAGGTAATGATGTGTTTCTAATGGGGATGTGGATCAGAGGTTCAGGGATGCCACTAGACCCCAGGGCCCCCCTAGACCCCAGGAAATAAGTTTTACTTAATGGGGATGGGGATCGGAGGAGGGAGTTTGCCACTTGACATCAGGAAAGGATTTTTATGTGATGGGGCTGGTGATCAGAGGACAGGGGGGGTACCACTTGACACCAGGGAATGTCTTTTTAGTTACGGGGCCAACGGTCTGAGGATGGGTTGTACCACTGGATACTAGGGAATGTTTTCTTTGTTAAGGGGCCATCAATCAGAGGGTGGGAAGTGCCACTGGACACCAGTGAATGCTTGTGTTTTTTTAGGGGACGGGGTTTGGATTGGAGGGGCTGCCACTAGACCCCAGGGAGCAGCTGTGCTTCCATAACCATCAATTTAGTTGTTGCCTGTACTGTCTCTGCCAACTGCTAGGGCTACTCGGAGCAAGCCAGCCTTTTTTTTTTTTGGGGGGGGGCGATAACTGCACTGCGCTAAGTGGCCAGTGCTATTCCTCATGTGCAGTGCAAACACACTGGATATACTGCACTGCACCCATATTCCTGTCCCTGCCCCTCCCTTTGCACACCAATCCTTGCGCACGTGCTATTTCATTTAAAATACACTCCTGACTCCTTTGAATATTGTACGCGGGCGCCAACCCCTGGGGAAAAAAGGGCACAATCACACTGCGCACTGGACAAAGCTTTGAATATTGGGCCCTTGGGGCTTTTTCACAAACCTAAATCACCAGTGTTGTGAGCAGCAACCCTGCTCCTGCACCATGCGGCATGCCAACCCCCTTTTAAATAGTTTAAAAAAAAAGCAACAGTTGAACAGAATGCACAAACATCTCAAGACTCCAAGTAGTGGCCTCAGGCTGGGATATCATTACAGATTTTAGTCTTAACTGGCCAGAGATTAGTGTGTAAATTATTTTTTTTTCTCCTGGTGGTGGTAAGGCTCCCCTTCAGCAGGGATAAATCAAAAATCTCTGATCGTGGGTGTGGCTGGGCTATTAGAAGTTTTCCAGAAGACAGCAGAACATTTAGATGGAATTTGGAAATTAAGTAGGCTGGAAGGTATGAACTATCCAGGGCAAGTGGAGAGGAATGGCCAACCATGCAGGGGTGCTTGCAACACTGGTAACCAGCAAGCCTGGTTAGAGAGCGCTCTCCTCTGGGGAGGGTGTTTGTGACTCATACTGCAACACCACTACCTGGGTGACCTCAGCAGTGGTGCAGTTGGGAGCTCAGGTATGTTCTGGTGGGGAAAATGCATGGTCATCTGTGTCACATGCCAATATGCACAACAGGGTAACATTTTTGAGAATCCAAGTTTAAAAGGAATAAAATCACTTAAAATTGAACACTTTATATTGTGCACTTCCACTTTTGTTGTCTATGCACTGTGGTGTACATGTGGACGAACTTATACAGGTCAGACAACCAGAAAATTAAAAGAAAGGATCCAGGAACATTTCCGTGCGATTAGAAGGAATGACATATCACATCCCATAGTGCATAATTTACAGAGACAGCAGGCCGCAGTGCATGAACTAAAGTATATGGGTATTGACCATTCCCCCTTAAACTGTAGAGGTGGAGACATAAATAAAAATTTGGATCAGAAGGAATCTAAATGGATATTCTGCTTTAAAACTCTAAAACCTAATGGTTTCAACAATATTATGGAACGGAAATCATTCCTGCAGCTTTAATATAAGCTGGAATTCAGAATGAACTAGTCTGGTTAAACACTGTTGTGCATGTTTCCATGTCACATGTACTTTTGATGTTCAGTTTCTTTTTTTTTTAAATATTAAGTGTATCATTAGATTAAGACTTTATTTGAATATGTTATGATAAAAAATGTGGTATTCTACATGACAACAAAGCATACTTGTTCTTTCTGCAGAGAGGGACAGACAGTACACATATATTTTTGGTTTTTTTAGGACAATCAGATTTGATGCATTTATTCCATCTTTTCCTTTTTTTTTCCTCTTAGGTGAATTGTTAAAGATAAATGTTTACAAAAAAATGATAACTAAAGGTAGTTTAAAGTCAGAGCCTAGTTGTACTTTTTAGGTTTCTCTATTTTGTGAAGAAGTATTTAATATTTAGTTATAATAAATTGTAAGTTCTGTTAGATATGTGCACACTACACCATGTTTTGCAATATAAATAATACACTTATGTTGGGTAGCCACTTCAGCATCCTCTAGCTCTGTTGGCAACTCGTGTGCATACTTAATAGAGAAATTATCCCTGGAATTGATTTAGAGTATGACACGGGTTTTGTGAGCCAACTGAGCAGGAGGTATTCCCCAGGAAGCTATCCACACTTAAAAGAGACACTAATTACATTTAATGGATTTATTTTATTCACAAGGTAGCTGCACTATAAATTGTCAAGATGCACTTGTAGCCACACCCCTGACAAAGAGGTCCTTGAGGCCTCGAAGCGCTGGGCTGTTTTGTCTTAGGTACGTGGATCCTATACTGTATGTATTTGTTGCACCACTGTGAAGCCGTATTAATTTATATTTATGAATCAGTAAAGCGGTTTAAAGGAATTGTGTGATTTGTAAAAAAATATCACTTTGGGCCACATAGCCCGGTACTCTGGGGGCAGCAATAGCCCCTCTGTGTAAAGAATTTAATTTTTCACTTACTCCGTAAAGTGTGGGAAGGAACTGTAATTTGTTCTGAATGGTGAGCCAGTTGATCTCTTCCCACTTCCTGGTACGCCTGCTTCACCCCTGCGCTCCCCTGTTTTGTGATGTTTAACCAGGGAGAGCGTGGGGACGTGCCTCATACAAGTCTATGGGGCTTAATTTCAAAACGTTTTTACAGCACTTCAGTGTACCTCTGGATAAAACTGAAAGCCACTGCTCAACTAATAGGACCCTATTGTTGATCAGTGGCTTTCAATTTCAAAGAGCTGCTAGTACTGTAAAACATTTTAAATAAGCCCATAAAATGTATGGTAGCGTCCCAGCCTCCCTGGTTAAGCATCTGCACTTGAGGCCTCTGAGAAATGAGGCTGAGATTTTCAGGAAGTGGGAAGGGATGAAAGCTCACCCTTCAGAATGAATTACGATCCTTCCACACTTTGCAGATAAATAAAAAATTTAATTCTTTACACAGAGGGGCTATCGCTGCCCCAGAGCACCAGTCTATGGAGCCCATAGCAGTAGATCACAACATCTCTTTCATTTTTCACTTGGCCTGGAGTTCGTTTTTTTTATTTACTTCTATGACATTATTTTCCAGCACCTTACTTTATTGTGATCTCCCCCCCTGGTTTTCTATTTTGGATTGGTGCACAGGCAGACGATGACATCATGTCATGCACTCTCAGGAGTGGAGAGAAAAATTGAGGGAAATGGGAAGGCTGGGGTTTGGGCAGATGATGTCTGGTCTGTTCTGCACTGCTCCCTTGCCTCCAGAAGGCTCTCCGGATGCAACCTCCTGCTGTAGCTGGCTAGCTGTCAGGACAGTTACCTGCTGTGGTGCTGAAAGGTGGCGTCCCACCACAGGTACTGATACCACTTCCAAGGGGCATCCTGAGCAGAGCTGTGGGGGATAGGGCTCTGTGGCCAGGGTGGGGGCACCAGGCACAAGACTGAAGGAGGACGTGGTTGAGGAAGCAACAGTGGCAAAAACAAGTAAAATAAAAAGTGAAGAGCTGGCCCAGTGGTGTGGTGGGTTGAGACATGGCACGGCACATCACAGTGCCAGCCACACCGCTGACCCAAGCTTGGGAACGGACCAGGGTTGCTCAAGGGGCCAGTCAGAAGAGAGAGAGGACTGACTATCCCATGATAGCTCTCCTTCCTCAGGGTGGGGGGGGGGTTCCTGCATCCCACCACATGACTGCCATCTGGTGAAGGCTATGTGGCAGCGATGGTGGGAGCAGCAAGAAGGGGCAGGGCATTGGCAGAAGTGGCATATACACACGCACCAACACACGCGTGAGTGTGCATTATTGCACGCCAATTCCCCGCAGGAAACCAAAGACAAAATATCAGAGGAAACATGGAAACACAGAATTTATCCACAGATAAGGAATGTTTGGCCCACGCAGTTAGCCCATTTTCCCCTGCCTATACTGGCACCATGGACCCTACCTGATCTCTGGCTACCCCCCACTTCCCTACCAAGATCCCCTTGTGTCTATCCCATGCATGCTTGAAGCCCATCACTGTTTTTGCTCCCACTACCTCCAGTGGAAAATCATTACAGGCATCCACCACTCTTTCACTGAAGAAACAGTTTCTCACATCCCTACTAAATGTCCCCTTCCAGGTTCATTGCTTTCCCCCTGTTCTCATGCACCTTCTCCGCTGAAAAATACTTCTCTCCTGTACCTTATTCACCCCTGTGAGGTATTTGTAGGTCTCTATCATGTCTCCCTCTCCCTCCTCTCTTCCAGGATGTAAATACCGAGATCCCTCAATCCCTCCTCATAAGGCTTCTGATGCAGCCCCTGCCCTACTTTAGTTGCCCTCCTCTGGACAGCTTCTGCCCTGTCTATGTCCTTCCTGGGATGCGGTCTCAAGAACTGGATACAGTACTCCAGGTGGGTCCCCACTGACAATCTATACAGTGGTAACGCCACCTCCTTCTTTATGCTAAGTGATACCCCTCCCTTTGAACCCCAGTATACTGGTGGCCCTACCTACTGCTTAGTCACACTGTTTCACTACCTTGAGGTCATCTGATGTGATTACTCAAAGGTCCCTTTCCTGTTTTGTGACTGTAAATACCTCTTCCCCCATTTTATACTCCGCCTCAGGATTTCCGTGCCCTATAGGTACATGATTTTTTACTTGTTCACATTGAAAACCAGCTGCCATACCTTACACCACTTCCTCAAGATTTCTCAGGCCTCTACTCATTCTCTCCACCCCCTCAGGAGTATCCACCCTATTGCAGATATTGGTATCATCTGCAAAGAGCCATACCTTCCCTTCCAGCTCTTCTGCAATGTCACTTATTAGGACATTAAAGAGGACTGGTCTCAGTACTGAGCCCTGAAGTACCTCTCTGGTCACCCTCCCCTCCACTGAGTGAATGCCATTTACCACTACCTTCTGTTACCTGTCCAGCAACCAATTTTGTAACCAGTTTACCACCTTAGGACCCACCTCGAAACTGTCCAGTTTATTTATGAGCCTCCTATGTGGTATGGTGCTGAAGGCCTTGCTGAAGTCCAAGTAGGCCACGTCTACCACCCCACCCTGATCTATTTCCCTAATTACCCTGTCGAAGAAATCAATCAGTTCAAGATACTCTACAAGCCTTTCCTCTAAAATCTTCTCCATTAACTTCCCAAAAGCCCAGTGGCACAGGGGGAGACCTGGGATCAGGTAAAGACTTGGGGTTCCTGACGGGGGGATCCAACTCCTCACAATGGTGACGTGCTTTTCTCCTAAGGAGGAAGGGTATGGCCCACTCATTTGCACACCTTCTGCTGACCAAACACACTGCTGTATTGGTTTTTGGCTGCTTGCCTGCCCTACTGACCAGACTACAAATTGCAGCCACAACAGCGGGGAAGACTTGTGTGTGTGTGTGTGTGTCAGTTGGGGGAATGTGCCAATAAGAGCACTCAGTTCAAATGCAGAAGAGGAAAAAGTCATAAGTGGGTACTGATATCTTTATTTATTACATGAAAACATCACATTAAAACCTTGATGGGAATGTCTGCACTGTGGATATGAGCTGTATTGCACACAAATGCTGTTTGGCATATCTATTGCAGACATCTCGGAGGGCATCAGCAGCAAAATCAGCTTTTTGCGGATGACACCAAGATGGGAGCGGTGGTGGACGACTGGGGGGGGGTGGCGGGGGCTACAGGAGGATCTGGAAAGGCTTGAGGCATGGTCTGACAGATAGCAGCTGGGGATCAACGCAAAAAAATGCAAAGTGCTGCACTTCAGAACAAAAAATCCGAGAAGCTACCATCTGGGGGGAGTGCAGCTGGAGGTAACAGAAGAGGAGAAGGATCTGGGGGTGCTCATCACGGGATCAATGAACAATTCTCCACAATGCAGAAAAGCAGCAGCAATGGCCAACAAAATGCTGGGGTGCACTGCAAGGGGAGTTACCTCAAGAAGAAGGGAGGTTATTCTACCATTGTACAGATTGTTGGTTAGACCCCACCTGAAGTACTGCATGCAGTTCTGGTGCCCATACCTACAAAGGGATAGTAAGCTGCTGGAGGGGGTGCAGCGTAGGGCAACGAAGATAATTCAGGGCCTGGGGGAATTGCCATATGAGATCAGACTAAGAGAGTTAAACATGTACACACTGGAGGAGAGGAGGAACAGGGGGGATATGATCGAGACCTTCTAATACATGAAAGGGATAATCAAAATGAACACACAGGGTCTATTCAGGAGGAGGGTGAGGAGGCATTTCTTTATGGAGAGGGTGGTGGCAAAGTGGAATGCACTGCCAGATGAAGTGGTGGCATGTACCACAGTGGAATGCTTCAAGAAGGGGTGGGACGGGGTGTGGCTTGCAGCCGACTGAGCAGGTCGCATACTCGAGAGCTCTCTCCAACTTTGTTTAAAAAAGGCATAAAATACTGAAAGTTAATTGCTCAAACATCTCTTGAATTGATATACAACTGGTTAGAACTCACTGTGCTATTTAAATCTGTAAACACCCAGCCAGAAGATATGGGGACTCCTCAGAAAACAGGACAGTACGAATCGAGCAAAGGGAAGCATGGCAGGCAGCCCGAAGGCATGGGATCCAGCGGCCTTGTGACTGGAGCAGAAGGTGAACTAGAGCCCACTAACAGTGTCATACTCCAGGCTGAGAAAGCGCTCGATGCAACAGTGAAAGCATTAGATGCTAAACTTGACACCTGCAACTCCCGGGTGTCAGCACTGGAAACGAAAATGGAGACAATCGCAGTGGAGGTACGTCTGGCGAAAGAATCAGCCAACAAGACATCAGCCATGACCGCGGGTCTCATCTCTAAGAACAAACTACTTCGACTGCGTCTACAGCAACTGGAAAATGGGGCCCACCTGAACCATGTGCATCTGCTTGGGATACCAGAAGGAGTGGAAGGGGACAATTTGTTACTGTATGTCTGTAAACTACTGCAATCTGCACTGGATTTTGAATTTGTGGAGACAATCTTTAAAGTGTATAGAATCACACCACGGAAATCAGTAGTGAACTCCGATCTTCCATGCACCATTTTGATCCTGACTGCAGGGCAACATATTTGGGACCAGATCTTCTACTTAGCTAAAACCAAGGGGACACTACATCTACCTGAAGGCCCTTGTTTTTTACTTTTTCCCAGATCTCAGTTATGCCACGAGGCAGCGCAGGAAGGCATTTGATCTAGACTGTGGTGAGATTAAATCGCTGGGAATCAACCACTTTCTGCTACTCCCTGCAAAGCTACGGATCTCCTATGCAGGTAAAACTTTTATTTTCACTGACCCGTCAGAAGCAGGTAAACAGCTCCTCAAGATTAAAGCAGACTTTATTCAGAAAGAGATGGATCCTGAGGAACTTAATGATACTTGAATAATGACTCTGTTCTGCTTTTCACATAATCGGGGTCTAAACTCCTGGACTAATTCCGCCATATCTTTACTGCTATGTTTTGAATAATACTGTATTGCCTGAGTCTGTATTGTCTGAGCAATCCTGTATTCTAGTTTTCTTATGCATTGCCTCTTTTAAGTCAGAGTGAAGGCTTAATGGTAGCAACCCTTATCGTGGTACTTACAGAAAAATAAGTATCTACATGGACTTTATATAAGTCAATTTTTGACTTAGTGGGTCTTTTTACCCCAGGACTTTTCGTATAAATTTAAGTTGTATAGTCCATAGTCATGGCTGAGAAAGCAACAGATACCTATGTCTTTTATAAGTTGTTTCTAACTGAACTTCCCTTCCCATGATGTAACAAAGGGAGACAAGAAATCTGTTCCTGTATACTCTCTATGCCTATATTCATTTCTATGCCTTGGAACCAAGAAATATCACTTGTCAGTGTCTGATATAAATGAATAAAAATGAAAAAAGTATAAAAAAAAAAAGAAGGGGTGGGACAGGGCAAAGGGAGGGTAAAGGAGGTAAGGGAGGGGGGTGGGGCAACTGCCGAATAGAGAGCTAGTTGCATTCACGAGCAGCCTAGATAGACCAGGATGGCCTTTGTTGCTGCAGTTTTCGTATGTTCTTAAATCATGGGTTAAACTTGGAACTTTGACATTGTTCAATGGAGAATTGAGTGCTGAACATAGTAGTGCAACCTTATACAATGTGGCACCTGAAAACAACAGTGAAATAGGACTTTATTTCAGCCCAGGAGAGCCTGTCTAAGCAGAGTGAGCAAGTGGAGTCTAGCCAGACTGCAGCAAATCAGGCCCTGGCCTCCCTAAGCTCGCTTCAGAAGGCGTTGATGGCATTAACTAAATTGGTCCAATGCATGGACCAGAAAGTGGACTAGTTCACAGAGAGGCTAGTTGTTAGGGAGACAAAGTGGATGCAGACGCAGACTTGGTTAAAGATTCAGCAAAGACTGCAGGCAAGGCACTAGCAGCAGCAGTGATGACAGTGAAGGAGCAGTCCATTCTCAAGACATGATTAGAAAAACTGGAGAATATTGTCTGTGCAGTAAATGTCAGAATTCTAGGAGTACTGTACCAGGGAGATAGAAGAGGGGGACCCAGCGGCATTCCTCAAGAGGTGGGTCCCAAAGGTTCTAGAGCTTGGTACCATTATGGCCTGAGTCTCCAAGATAGACCAAGAACATTGCTCTCAGTCACAGGATCCTCCGGAGAGCGAGACGCCATTTTACGTGCAGGCAAAACAGCAAGCCTGGTCACTTTCGAGAGCTCCAGAGTTCTTTTTTTCCCGGACCTCTCCTTTGCTACCTAGATGAGGAGAAAGACTTTTCATAGGTTAAAGTGCAAGTTACCAGAACTCGACATCCCATACAGGCTACTTTTTCCAGCCCAGCTTCACTTCTTGGTAGGGAACAAGAGTTCCTTTTTCCCTGCTACTCTAGGAGGCTGGAGTTTGCATGAAGATAAAGTGAGATCAGTGATCACAGGAATGAGAGGATGAGGGCCTGTCTGTCAGAAGGAGAAGACTTAGTAACACTAAAGGTGCTGCTTCTATCCACAGATGCTCCCTTCCAAGTGGTTGCTCTGCACCCCAGGACATGTCCAAACTGTCTGAATAGTGGACTGTTCATTTTACTACTGTTAATTCCCAACAGTTTGGGATTTGTGCCATAGTGGGAGCTTAAAAGATGGACACTGGCAGGGAAACTTAAATGTTTGCTTACTATCTTCTCTTTTTCAACAGGAAACAAAAAAAAAAAACAGAAGTTCAATGAAAAGTTTCAGGCTGACACTGTTGGTTTATACATACACGTTTTAAGCACCATGAAATACTAAAGATGGCTCCTTTAGTAGTGATTTTATGCTGCCTTGTTCATGCGCTCTGTTGCGTCCAGGAGGGAGGCGGCTGCTGTCAAACTTGGGGTGCTACTGTTTGGTATCACAGTATGATCACAATCAACACCAAATTTTAAAACCATGCTAAGCCCTGGTATATCTGGCATTATTGTGTGTTTTGCTAAACACATGGCTGATAGAGACCAGGCAGAACCATGTGTGTTTTGGGGGGGGGGGGAGGCGCAGGTGTGGGACCACATCACCCTAACCGCAGTAGCCTGTTTCGGGTAGCACTACGTCCAGGTGCAGCTGTAACATACTGAAAATACAGGCAGCCTGTTATATGATATTTCTGCTCTCGGGTGGACTTGAGCAACAGATTTTACTAAACGAAGGGTGTCTAGGAAAACCGTGTTACACAATCAATGAAAGTGAGAGGTAATGTTAGACCCAGGAGACCTCAGCTAACAGGTGTACCAGATGTATTAATGCCTTGCAACTAAGGACTAGAACCTAGTGGGTCAGTGCTCTACTGTGTTTAATTCCCAGTGGAGGATATAGGTTTATGGCACTGACTGCATCTAGCTTCAAATTTCTTTCACTACACTGGTCTTGACTTGCTTAAAGGAGACAGGAAATGTGTGCTAACTGGCAGCATTTAGTCCTATTTACAGAAATGAAACACCTACCTCCACATTTACCTGTACCTTAAACGACCAAACTGTGAAAAACTGTGTTTTCAGTTGTTTTCTTTTTATAGTATATTGTTAGCCCCTACTGTGTATGGATTTCTGTACACACAACTATCTTGTTGTAGGATAGCTCTAAGGTCACCAAAAGTCATTGTACTACAGTTCAAAGGTCATGAAAATTTGTTATCGTATGGACAGTGATATCACGCAATGTTTCCCTTTAAAGTTTATCCTAGCAATCTCTCCTCCTGAGGCTCCGTGCCCCCCACGCTCACCTGAAACACAAATCTGCCATTCACAGTTTACATTTTAGATTTTAAAAGTAATTTATTTTCTCTTGTTTTTACTTAGAACAGATATACTACAGTCTGCTCCATTGTATTTACCCATATACTAAAAAACCCATATGTACAACATTCTGAACGGGTATCTTCAAGGAACCAGAAAGTGGGAGTATTTACTATGTCACGGTTTGTGTACAGAATGCTAACCATGAGCTGCTGACCTATCCGACCCAAGCTCAGAAGTTCTGTACCCAAACTGATACAGTTAAAAATCTGGTTCAAGCTGGCTCTTCTCCTTCAGGGAGGGTGGAGAACAGTGTGACACAGCAGATGGCCACCTCTCTAATGGGTGGGTACAGGCGCTCAAGGATGTACGACATTGTCACATCATACACCCACTGTACTTGTGCCGGCCTTGGGGACAGGGACTAAACAAAGAAAACTGGGGGCTGCACATGAAGGAAGCCCCACCCACCTTCCCCAACCTGTGCCATCACCCCAGGCCCTGCTTGACCAGATCTGGACTGGGGGGGAGACAGCCCTTCCTCCCCCAGCCTGCCATGGGAGGTAAACCGTGAAGGGACTAGGCAAGTAAGACCTGGGGGGAGATGGTGGCTGCTCAAGGGAGGGGGCCAGGGGTTGAACAGCCAGCCAGCACCATGGCCAGATGAAACAGCTCTATAGAAAAAAAAAATTTCAATTGGCCCACTCTTTGGCACCATGTGATGGGGCATGCACTTGGCACACTGGCAAACCGGGTTTGAGCCCTGAGCCCAGGATATCAGAAGCACAGGCCAGCAGGGAGGGTGACAGAGCGTGGGCTCCCCTCCAGGGGGAGGGTGTTGTGGAGCATTGCTCGAAGAGAAACACCTGGTGGTGTGCAGAGCCTTGGTGGTGTGGGTGTGGTGACCACACGTCAGCTGGCTCAGTCTCCAGGGTGTCACTGCAGTACATGCCGTTGGGGTGTGGGGCGGGACCCAGAAAATGGAAAACTAGCACCCATCTTGGCCTGCCAGATGTGGGCAGACAGGGACATTAAGCAGCCAGAAGAAGTGGGATGTCGGTGGGTGCAGGGGAAGGCGAAATCCCCCCCCCAAAAAAATAAATACCTAAAATTTGATTACTGATTCCATGAAGGGAACTGTAATGGAATGTTGCCTTACGAATAAAACAATGTAAAACACAGTTTTTCGCACCACTTTTTATTTTGGTACAGTTGCATATGGGTCATTTAAGGGTAAGACTGTCATTCCTGAAAAAAGGAACATTAGAAACAGTTGCCGGCCAGCCCGTTAACGCAGCAGTAGTGCTACCACTCATGATGCCAGCCACCTGAGTTCAGGAGCGGCTCAGGGTCATCGTGGCCAGGCAGCGAAAGGAAGATTGAGCATCCCACAGGACGCTCTCCTCTTCCGGGAGGGAGTGCAAGTGCAGGATAGACAAGGGGGATAAACAGAAATATAAAAAAAAAAAGAAAAGAGAGAGAGCGAGAGAAATACAGCTGCCAATTAGGCTGCGCCCAACACATGGACAACTACTTGCAATACCTTCATCAATCTGCATGCTGGTACAGACATGGGCTGGGTACTTTTTCACTGTTAGTTGATCGTGATTAATAAGATAAAATGCACTAAAGAAAAACACTGCGAAAAAAAAAAGAGAAAAAGAGAGCGATGGGATTCCAGGGACATGCTACTTACCAGAAACCAATAGACATTCATCAGAGTGAGTGCGAACAACAGAATGTTGAAGAAGAAGTAGAAAGGGATACAGGGAACAGACTGGAGACTGGAGTAGCAGGTGGCGTACAGAACCTTTAAAGGAAACCAGTAAAGGCGAAACCAGAACCTGCGACAGAAACAAACAAATCAAAAATGTTTTTTATTATAATTGTGTTTTTCTCCTCCTGATGGACGACACCACTGGTCCCTTCCTTTTCTTGATTATCTTCCAACCCAAACAACCCTATTTTACTTAACAGATGTTTCCCACAGGTTCCACCCCCCTCACCCTGTGAAAGGGCTTCTGGAGGCAGGATCCAGTGCAGCCAGGTGGGGGTGGTGGGACTCGACAGTGCCGAAGTCATCCTACTACATCCAGTACCATTTTCCCCTTTTTATTGTCTCCCTGCACCCTCTCCCCCATGCATACGCATAAGCAATGGGGGGGCCAAAACCGGGCCAGTTAGTATTAGGTCTGCTCACTGGGCACCAGGGGACCGACATGTTGTGGTCCAGCCGGCACCCCTACTCTGGAGGAGCGGAGCTGCATCAAGGCGAATATGATGCCAGCCTCCTGCCAGCTAGCAACACAGACCCAGACCTGAAGCACGAACCTTTGTCACGAACACGGGAAGTGGCTGCCCAGTGACTGCACTAATGGGTTGGCCAGTCTAACACTTATTGTTTAGGTAAAGTAGCCCTACAGTCACTTCCAAAAAGACTACTGGCTCATAAAGGACTACTTGTTAATTTGTCTTCATAGCCTATATAAAAAGATTGGAGGCAGCATAGCGCAGTAGGTTAAGGCTCTGAGCTGCAGATCTGGAGACCTGGGTTTGAATCCTACAGTCACCTAGGTGCATCCTGTGTGATCCTGAGCAAGTCACTTTACTTTCTTGTGCTCCCAGATTGCATCTGGAAACAAGCTTCGACTTAGTGTGCTACTCCTGGTTACACAATGCCCCCCCTTAGTCATTCACCAATTTTGTGTATTTCAATATTTCATTTTTGTTTATTGCAATAAAGCCTTTTTGCACAAGATTTACTTTTTTTTTTACAGCGCACTGGAAACCAGGTGCAGCTTCACTAAGCTAGGACAGCCTGACAAACAACCAATCAATTTTGACCAACTCGGTCTTCTTTTGAGTTCTTTGACTCAACAAAGGAAACACAGTAATGTTTTTTTATGATCACTCCTGAAGACAGTCCATCTTTAAGACTTATTGATTAGTTTGGCAGCTTAAAGAGATCTTCATGTTTCCAGCAAACAATCAGAAGCTGACATCAACAGAACTCGGTTACAAAAACAAATTCCCATAAAATGTGAATTTCTTGACCTTCTATGTTTTTTATTACTGAAAATATCCTCATTAAAACAGTGCATTTTCCCCTTAGACTTCATCTATTCAAGTAGCTCATTCCTCCCATGAAGTCATAATCCTCTGCTGACATCAGAACCTACACAGAAACAGAATCTGTCAGCAGACAAGGACCGCATGACCCACCCAGTCTGTCCATTTTTCCCTACTTACAGTATCACTGCAGACTCTACTTGATCTTCAGCTCTTCTCCCTCCCCCACTTCCTCTCCACTATACATAAATACATAGATACATAGACAGTGTCGGCAGATAAGGGCCTATGGCCCACCCAGTCTGCCCATTTAAGTTTGTAAGTTCAGTTTATGTTTTCCAGGAAGTCTGTTGCCCCTAACCCCTGACCTCCAGAATTCCTTTATGTCTATCCCATGCATTCTTAAATCCCGTGATTGTTTCAGCCCCCACCACTTCCTCTGGCAGGGTGTTCCACTTGTCTACCACCCGTTCTGTGAAGAAATTCTTCCTCCACGTTTCCTCTGAATCGTCCTCCCTCCAGCTTCATCCCATGCCCTCTAGTCCTGGAACATCTTTTCGCTAAAAATAGTGCATTCCTGCACCCTGTTCCTCCCTGTAAGATACTTGTATGTCTCTATCATATCCCCTCTCCCTCCTCTCCTCCAGGGAGTACATGTTCAGTGCCTTCAACCTGTCCTCATAGAACTTGTGATGCAATCCATGCACCATCTTTGTTGCCCTCCTCTGAACCTTCTCTACCCTGTCTATGTCCCATGTAGGTAAGGTCTCCAGAACTGCACAGTGTACTCCAGGTGCGGCCTCACTAGTGTCTTGTATAGTGGAATTATGACCTCCCTTTTCCTGCTGGTGATGCCCTGCCTATGCATCCCAGCATCCTATTTGCTTTACCTGCTGCCTTGTCACACTGTTTCCCTGCCTTGAGGTCATCAGAGATGATAACTCCAAGATCCTTTCCTGCTTGGTGCATGCTATATCCTCACCCCCAACTGATATATTGTGCCAGGGTTTTGTGCCCCAAATGCATTATCTTGCACTTCCTTGCATTGAATTTCAACTGCCAAACCCCTGACCATTCTTCAAGTTTCTGCAGGTCGCTTCTCATTCTGTCTACACCCTCTGGTGTGTCTACTCTGTTACAGAGCTTTGTGTCATCAGCGAACAGTGATTCCCTTACGCATATTCCATGCATTCTTGAACCCCACCACTGTTTTTGCCCTCTGCCACCTCAGCTGGTAGGCTGTTCCAGGAAACCACCACTCTTTTTGTGAAGCACTTCCTCATATCTCTCCTGAAACTACTCCAAACCAGCTTCATAGCATTTCCCCTTGTTGAGCACCTTTTTTTCTGAAAAATACTTTCCTTCTCTACCTTATTTACTCCCGCAAGGTATTCCCCCCTCCCTCCTTTGTCCCAGGGTGAACATATTGAGTTCCTTAAGTCTCTCCTCATAGGGCTATTGGTGCAGGTCATGCACCATTTTGTTGCCCTCCTTTGGGCTGTCTCCACTTTGTCTGTGTCTTTCAGGAGATGTGGTCCCCAGAACTGGACACAGTATTTTAGGTGGGGTCTTTTTTTTTTTTTGTGTAATCTGTTTTATCCCCTCACTCCTGCTCGGGTGCCCGCCACTCCTTCGGGCTCTCCTAGGGTTCTTCCTGCTTCTGCCATCCCCTCTCGAGTTCTGACTCTCCGGTCCCACATAGCAGCCCTCCCTAATATCCCAGCATTTCCTTTCGCCGGGGTGGGGCCCCCTCCTCCGAGGGGGAATGCACCAGTGGAGGGGGAACACTAGCACTTACTTTGTTAGGCTGCAGGACACTGCTGGGCACCCGCGAGGAACGGCTCCCTGGGAGATGCAGAGGATCCGGAGGCCGCCATCCGTGAACCCCAGCCATTTTCTCCCTTGTTCTGCTGGGGCAGCATAGTGACGCCATGGCATGCCTCCTCCCCAGTTAGTTGGGCCATGCATCCTGCGCCTACTCCCAGCCTCCGCTAGGAGCCAGCAGGCGCGGACCAGTCCCCCACCTGCCCCCGGAGAAGGAGAGATGTCCATGGGACGCTCAATCCTTCTCTCCCCACGGCCGCCCTCCAGCAACCCGGCTTGTTCCCGAACCCGGATCGCTGTCGTCGCAAGCGGAAATCTAACCACTGCGCCGACGGGCCAGCTTTATTGCCATTTTAAAATAACAACACAGGTGATACAAATCATTTGCAGGTACTCAATAGAATGTATAGGTTATATAACCACATTAGAATTTAGGGAGTAAGAAGAGTAAACCATGTCCTGCATACTGGTACAGAAGGAAATGGGGGGATCCTTTAAAATGTACTCATTGTCCAGATAATAGTCCCAAAAATGCCAGCCACTTCAATGGCAAGAGTAAGGTCCTTTAGGGAAAAGCAAAGGAATTTTAAAATGCACTACAAGCAGTGCTATATACTCTATATATAGAACAATCATACATGGAAAAACGTGCTGTTACATTGCTCAATTTTAACACAACAATCCACCATTACCAACATTATATGTTATAGAAACTGAGTCCCAACAGCAGTAACCAGTTCCACCTATATCATTGTAAGGCATAAGCTTTAGGCTACATCAACCTGAGAACTAAGTCATTTAAGGCTCTGTTTTGCCCCTGGACCACATGCTAAACGTGTTTAATGTCCCAAAAGTTCAAATGTTCAAATATAAACTATAAGGCCCTTTAAAGTAGTAGATCCGTAGTCAAACATTCCCCCCATTTTGTTTTGATCTGAGTTATCAGCAAACCCCAGTTAACTTCAGTTATAAATTTAACTACAACAAGAGACACGTAAATTAAATTTGAACTTGTGATTAGATATATGGTAAGTCTCTCAGGTCTCCTCTTCTTCTGACTCCACAGTATCATGTCGAGAGCATCAGCAGGCCTCAAATTCAGCTTCTGTACATTCCATCCACCTTCCAGCATCTTTGGGATCCACAAATTGCCATGATTTCCCTCCGTAAGTAATGCGGAGCCTGGCTGGCAGTAGAAAGGAATGAACAATGCCCAACAACCGGAGCCGCTGCCGAACTGCATCAAATTGTTTGCAGCATGCTCTGGTCTGATAGGAAAGATCTGGAAAGATTTTAACATCCTGATCTTGTAGTATGAGAGGGTAGACCGCCCTTGCCACCGACAGCAGGAAATCTCTAATTTCCTGACCTGATGTACGTATGAGCACAGTCCTAGGGCCCTCATTAGCAGAGGAACGAACTCATGGGTTCACTCGATATGCTCTTCGCAGCTGTCCCCAATCGAAGTCTTCAGGTATTTCCAACAAATTTGCCATCCAGTCCCTCAGGAAAGGCAACAAAGCTGTGCCCTCAACCCCCCTCCGGGATGCCAACCAGGTGCAAGTTGCCTGCCCTCAGTTAGTTTTCGAGGTTCGCCAAGCGGCTTCTCATGGTGGAATTTTCTTTAGTTAAGGCCGTCACATTAGCTTGAGTGGAGATACTTCTCCTATCCAATTCTGCCACAGTAGTTTGAATTTCTTTCAGTGCTGTGTAATGCATCTCCAATTTTGTAAGTGTTTTTTCTATCTTCGCATCCATTGCTTTGACAGATTCCAGTATCGCCTGCCAGGGAGGAGTTGAAGAAGACGTAGGCTGTGAACTCCCGCTAAGGCCTCCATTAGCGGCCTCTGCGGTATGCTGCAATGTAGTGGGTTTTTGAGACCCCATCAGCTGATTCTTCCGCCGACCCATAGCAATGTTTGGTATCCACCGATTCCTCAAGTTGTTAGGAGATGAAAGGTGATTCTTTAGATGGTGTATTTTTAGCTTAGATTTGAATTTTTAATGCAATATGAGTATTGCTGTGCTGGAGCTCTGTAAAATGCTTCGTCTCCAGAAGTTGGCTCTCTGGCGCCCCCTCTAGGTGGGGTCTTACCAGTGATCTATACAGAGGCAACACCACCTCCCACTTTCTGCTGGTGATACCCCTCCCTATGCACCCCAGCATCCCACTAGCCCTCCCAACTTCCTTGTTGCACTGCCTGGCTACCTTTAGGTCATCCGATGTAATTACTCCCAGGTCTCTCTCTCCAGCTGGGTGGTCGTCAATATCACTCCTCCCATTTTGCACTTCACCCTTGGATTTCTGTGTCCCAAGTGCATTGTTCTGTACTTTTCCCCATTAAAATCCAGCTGCCGTCGGCCCGGTGGCGCTGAAGGTTGAGGTGCTGGATGCCACACCTCGCTACATGCTGGCGTACCTAAGTTCGAGAGCGTAGGTTGGGCGGCGGGGTCGCAGGGCGGGCGAGAGATTGAGCACCCACTGGGCTGCTCTCTCTCCCGGGGAGGGCTGGGGCTTGTCTGGTGCATCAGCGGCTCCCGTGGAGATCAGGGGCACCGTAGCATCGGCTGCATCGCTCATGTGGCTGATGCAGGCAGGGTTACCGTGTGCCTTGCATCAGAGTGCACCATGCAGGGGAGGGAGGGGGGAAAGGGCACCAGAACATGGGAAAAGCTCGGCTCCAAGGGTAGGCGATGGCACCTGACCCCCATGCCCACCGCCGGATCCACTCGCCTAGTTTCAGTTCCTCCACCCGGGCCCACACCTACAGCCAGAGTATAATCGTTAAGAGCACCCAAAGAGGAGGGGTGGCCCATCCCAGAGGAGTTAAGCTGGGGGTACGGCTGTTGGGGGGGGGGGAGAGGAGGCTCAGGATCGAGGGGCTCTCAGGCGGGCAGGAACAGGCAGGATGCCTGAGAGAGGCTCCGCAGGCCGTGACTGGAGCGAAAGAGAGTTGACAACAAAAGAAAATCCAGCTGCCACATCCTTGACTACTCAAGTTTTCTCAGGTCCCTGCTCATCCTTTCCACCCCTGGACTGTACAACCTATTGCAGATCGTTGTGTCATCCGCTAAAAGGCAGACCTTCCCCTCAAGCTTCTCCACAATGTCACTTATAAATACATTAAAGAGGACCGGTCCCAGCACTGATCCCTGAGGCACCCCACTGGTCACCCTCCTCTCTTCTGAGTGAACTCCAGTTACCACCACCTTGTCACCTATCCCTTGACCAGTATCTTACCCAGTTTACCACCTCTGTACCCACTCCTAGATTATCCAGCTTGCTTACTAGTCTCCTATGTAGAGTGGTGTTGAAAGCTTTACTTTGCCAGTCTCCTCCCTGCTATCACTTTCGTGACGTGTGACTGCATCTGTCCTCTTCCGTCGTCCAGAACCACTCCTGTTTCTAGCGAGTCATTAAATAGGACTGTCAGGGGGCCAGCCCGGTGGCACTGAGGGTTGAGGCACTGGACACCACACCTCGCTTCACACTGGTGACCCGGATTTGGGAACGAGCCTGGGCCATCGGGGGTCGGCAGGGGCAGGAAAGGATTGAGCGTCTGGAGGACTGCTTTCCTTTCCTGGGGGAGGGTTAGGGAATGTGTTGCTGTTTGAGCAGCCCCTGGCGGTGTCTGGGTGCCACCATATCTAGTGGCACGTAAAAATAGGGGGAGTAGCTCCAATGGAGGCCTTACGCATGAGGACAGGAGTGGTCCCATCACATGCTGGGCTTCAGTGCACGCTTGGACTCAGGGGAAACACTGGAACAAGGGAAAATCCCTGGTGTCACCAGTAGGCGAAGGTGGGACCAGGAGCCAGTCACCACTCTAGCACCGCATCTTCCAGCCTACCCCAGAGCTTCTCCTCGCAGACCTCTGACCTCCCATTAGATTATAAGAAAGGTCGTCAGAGAAGTTGCCGGTCCCGCCCTGGGGGGCTTAAATCCGGGAGTTCGGTGGCTCGGACGTGAGTGAAAGAGGTCCCTGCCATCCGGTGAGTAGAGCTGGGAATTTCAGGTAGGAGGGATAAGACTGGCTGGGAGCCCCACTGGAGAGAGAGAGAGAGAGAGAGTCTGGTGGACCAGAGTAGGAAGATAAAAATAATGTACCAAAAAAAAAATAGGACTGTCAGAGGCTGAACCTGTTGCCATGAGAATTTGAATGTTGAACCTGGTTACCATGGGAATGATTCTGATATCATGAGTGGGGGATTATGCCTTCATGGTATGAAAAGAAGCAGGGACAGATGAAGTCCAAGTGAAAAATATCCTGTTTTTCATGAAAATGTCTTCAAATTAAAGATTGAATGTCCCAAAATACTGAATTTGTTTCCACAGAACTTTTTCCCCAGCCATGTACGTCTTGGTCAGGGATCTATACCCTGGTCCAAGGGATATACCCTGTTCAGGCCTTATCACTGCCCCCTTCCGGTACCAGGCACCCACCAGCTTACCCCACAGTTTTGCCCCCCTTGGAGGGCCCCCCCAGGCAGTTCACTGTGGGGACTTGGATGCAGTGTCGGTGGGCATTAGGACCCACAGGAACACAGAAGGCCCAGCTTGGCCTGCCTCCTGACACCGTGACTTGGGATTGCTATCGAACCTGGGTCACATGCATGGGGGCATGATGTGGTTCTGCTGCACCATCAGGGTAGCCAAATTCTGAATTTTTCTGAATGTTATCAGATTTGGCCTGCCAATTCCTACCGTAACTGTTTGCAGAAACCCTGAATGTGACAAAGGTTTTTTTTTTTTTTACTGACTATGCTTTTTCTTCTGGCAGCTCCCCTACAGCCGCTCTACCAACGTGCCAGGCTGGGGATCTTCCCCAAGCGCAGTGCCCCCTGGATTGCCCCCAAGGGGGGAGTTGTCAGAGCTCCCTCCAGTAGCTGTGACAAATTCTGTCATGGATGGGCTGGGGGGACCACTGGATCTCCGATGGGTGGGAGGCATCATGCGGCACGCCAGAGACTAGTTTTTCTTGTTTTTCATTGGGGCGTGTCAAAGCGGACGTTGCAATGCAACTGTGTCATGCATCTGACATGCTTCCCAAGGAGTGACGCTCTCAGGTACTCTGGTAATGATGCATCCCACGGTCACCAGAGAGCACCGAACCAGAGGCACTAAACTCTCCCTCCCTCCCTCCCTCGTGGGGAAGAGCGTGTAATGGCCGCTCAATTCACCCCCACCCCTGGCTGGCCCTCAGGCGCCCCATGTCCATTCCCGAACCTGGGTGGCCCACGTCACAGCAGTAAATCTTTCTGCTGTGCCAGCAGGCTGGCCCCATGACTAAGTTACGGAAGGATATATAATCACAAAGTTGGTGAAGAAGAAAAACATGCAGCAATGCTTACACTGGTGCTGTCAACAAAGACAGGAACTAAGCACAGGAGAGAATCACAGAAACTAGCAGACAGCACAGCAGGCAGCTGCTGAGGAAGAAACGGAAGGTAAATGCCCAAATTTGGTGAAACCAATTTATTGACAAACCGTACAAACCATGGGTGCTTCAGAAATAGAGGGAAAGAGAAGTCAGTGTTTTGTGGTATGCTACTGCTTCCTCAGCTCTGGAACGTAGTAGAGTACCTCTAAATTCTATGGTACATGTGGGGCCGGAGGATGAGTCCCTCCGAAGGGGGGGCCATAGCCGCCCGCCAGGCTCCAGGGAGCAAAACATTTATAATTAAATTCTAGGGTATTGGTGTCCAGGAAAAGGAATTTCTAATTTTAATATTTCTAGGAGAATTTATAATATGGCAATATGTTCTGATGAGTAACTCTTACTATATGGCAACTAAAACGAAGCAAAATGTGTACAATCACTTTACCACTGGAATGAGAGATGCGCTTGTGTGTTTGGCACAGCAATAGTCATCTCAGCACAAAAGATACTTTTTTTATTTTTTTTTAAATCAAGCTTTTTTCCCTTTGCTGCCATCTGTCCATTCACTGGACAAAGGGGTGTACTCCTGTGGCAACCAATCCAGCCCCAACCTCTGTTAGCCCCCACCTCCTTTGATGGCAGGGGATCCAGTGTGGCGCCCAAGCCACAGGCCATCATTTCGATGTGGTGACACCCCATTTAGCTCCATTTTTTCTCTCTCACTCTCCCCCACCTCCCCTGATACTGGGCTATGCCTCCATCGGCCTCAGACGTCACAGCTCACTGTGCACGAGCATGCCCTTTGCTAGGGCACAGGCTCCCCAGCCCACCAAGAGGGGTCACTGTGATGCCAGAAACTGGATGTCCCTCTTTCAGGCTGGCTTACTCTGTGCTTGCCATCACTCCCCAGTCCTTACGCACTCAATCTCAACTCCCTGCATCTGCTCCTGAACCAGGGTCGCCAGTATGTAAGCACAATGTATTTCTGTTGGTACACTGGGCAGCACTCATGTGATGCACACTTGACAAGATCGACTGTTACACTTGTAATCATTTCTTTTTTTCTTTCAATCTATTGTTTTTCCTCCTTCCCAGTCATCCTTTCAGGGATATACCTTGTAATCGGGATGTACCCTGTAATTAGGGATATACCCTGTAATCAGGATATACCCTATACTCAGGGATATCCCCTGTAATCTGGATATACACTGTAGTCAGGGATATCCCCTGTAATTGGGATATACCCTGTAATTGGGATGTATCCTGTAATCGGGGATGCACCCTGTAATTGGGATATACCCTATAGTCAGAGATATACCCTGCAGTCAGGGAGATCCCTTGTATTCAGGATATACCCTGTAGTCAGAGATATACCATTCTAATGATATACCCTGTAATCAGGATATACCCTGTAGTTAGGAATATTCCCTGTAATCAGGATATACCCTGTAATCAGGGCTCTACCCTGTAATCGGGATACACCCAGTAGTCAGGGATATACCCTGTAATCTGGAAATATACCCTGTAATCAGGATATCCCCTGTATTTGGGATATACCCTGCAATTCGGATATATCCTGTTCCCGACATACACCCTGTAAACGGGATATACCCCCTGTAATCACAGATATACCTTGTAAAGGCGAATTATGTTTTTTTTTTTAAAAAAGGATATACCCTGTAATGGGGATGTCCCCTGTACTTGGGATATACCCTGTACTCAGGATATACCCTGTAATCGGGATACACCTTGTAATCTGGAAATACCCTGTAACTGGGATATACCCTGTAACTGGGATATATCTTGTAATCAGGGATATACCCTGTTCAGGCTCTGTGAACCTTCATGGAGAAGGCCAGGAGTGTGTTACTCCCCATTTTCTCCTCAGTCACACCCTCCACCCCAGTGACGTGGGCCATGCCTCCGTTGGCCTCAACGTCACTGTGACCCTGCGGTGAGAGGCAAGCTCACTGGCCCAACCATAGGGGGCGCTGTGGCACAGTAACTCGCTACCACCCATCCCCAGCTGAGGCGCACTGCTGAGCGGCAGCTACCTCAGTTGGGCCTGGCCCCCAACACTGTGACCCAGCTCCACTCCCAAAGCAAGGTCACCTGTGTGGTAATACGACGTGCTGCCGGTAGGCCATCGGGGCGACCAGTAGTCAGCATTTCTGACTGGCTACAAGGGAAATAAGGATTTATAACGATCTTTAATTGAATTTTGCAATTCGTACGTAGTATTGAATATCAAGAGACACTACCTACACTGTGTATTACGAGACCTTTTATGAACAGCGTTTATTAGCACAGGTGTTTCTTGATAGGAACACTAGTAGAGTAGTAGTAGAGTTTATATATTTCGGGCGCAATCAGGAAACATTAACATAAAATATATAAAATCCATAGATAAACCCCAATAAAATCATAGACCTATTAATTCCCTTGCTGTCTAGCAGTCCCAGAATAGATTCCTCAGGTCCCAAAGGCCTGTTTAAAAAGGAAGGTTTTGAGATGTTTTTTTAAAACTCTCTATGGATGACTATTATACGTTTCTTTACTGAAAGTAACAAAACCTATATTTACAGAAAAGGAGCAGTCAGAGCCAAGTCTACAGCAATACTAAGGTCACTTGAGATTATTCTTACCAGCTTATACTGAAGGTAACACATCCTATGTTGGAGATGATGTCATTGAGTCTGTGATAGACGCCACCTCTGTTTTTGAAATATACATTGAGTTTTGTAAACTCCAGCTGAATGTCATTGATGTCATGCAGGAAGAGCACAAGTATGCCCACATTGTGGTACCTGAAAGAGAAAGTATTTGTTCAGCAACAAGAACACACTCATATGAACTGATGGCCTGTATGTATGTAGGATTAATAGCCAAACGGTGTATTATAGGTAGTTATAAGGTGAAGGTATGCATGGCTTAGGGTTGCAAGGGAAGGAAAATATATGGCACGTCTTTTCAATGCTCAAAGCACTGTACAGATATCATACACTAGCAAGCAGATTAGCAATATATGCACTAATACAGTATACTGAAAATCAGCTAACCTGAAGACGTATGTTATCAAAGGAAAACAGTCAAGAAGGGGAAGAGAGGATATTCCTGGGGAACATTCCCAAGTGCTGGGGCAGTGACTAAGAAAGGTGGGTAACTTGCCAATCTTACTGGGGTTCTTTTTTTATTGCATTTTTAAGAAAATGTATACATATAATGCATGCATGTCCAGAGAAATGGCAGTACATTAAATAGTAACTCTAGGCACCATTGACTTAACTAGTAAACAGTTGTTGCACATCTCTTGATGCTACTACATCGGAGGAAAAACACCTTACATAGGGTACATGTTAACGGATATCACAGGAGCAGACAGACTGCAATCAGTTCATCTATTTGAGTTCTTGGTTGTACAAGAAGCACATCCCAGAAAATCTCAGTGATGGAAGAAGTAATAAAGATAGTTTGGGGATGGAAATAGGGGGCAGACGATTTAGGGATAAAGGATGGATGGGTGGGTGGCATAGGGAAGAATGATGGATGGTGTAGGGATTGAGACTGTATGGTGTAATGAGAATGGATGGTGTAAGGATGGAGAAAAGATGATAAAGGGATGAAGAATGGACAATGTAGGGATTGTTGATGAATGGTGTAGGGATGGAGGATAGATGGTGTACAAGTAGAGAATGGATGGTGTAAGAATAGAGAATGGATGCTGTAAGGACATAGGAAGGTGGTGTAGGGATGGAGGATGAATGATGTAGAGATGAGGCTAGGGGGTATAGAGTGAATTGTGTGGGGATACAGTATGGATGGTGAAGAGAAGGAGGATGGACAATGTAGGGATGTATGCTGGAAGGAGGATTGGTGGTCTAGGTATGGAGGATGTAGGGATCAAGGATGAATGGTGTAGGGATGGAGTACTGGAGTACGGGTGGTGTAAGAATGGAGACAGATGGTGTATGGATGATGATGTGGAGGGATGTAGAATGAAAGATGGATGGTGTAAGGATAGACGATGGATGATGCAGGGATGGAGGAAGGATGGCACAGTAATAAAAACTAATAACATAGGGATGAAGAATAGATGGTGCAGAGGTAGAGGATGCAGAGTGTGTGTAGGGATGAAGGATGTTGGAATGGAACATTGATGGTGTAGAGATCACATCTGAGTGGTATGAGATGGAAAATTGATGGTGTAATGATGGAGAATAGATGGTGTATGTATGAAGGAGAAATGGTGTAGGAATGGATGATGGAGGATGTAAAAAAGGAAGATAGATGATGTTTGGATACAGGACAGATGGGGTACCGGAGGATGGATGGTGTAGGGATGGAGAATGAGTGATGTAGGAATGGAGAATGGGTGCTGTAGGGCTGAAGAAAGGATAGTGTATGTATGAAGAAGAGATGGTGTGGAAATGGAGGATGGAGGGTGTATGAAAGGACAGATGGTGTAGTGAAGGAGGAAGGATAGTGTAGGGATAGAGAATGGATGGTGCAGGAATAGAAGATGGATGGTGTAAGGATGGAGAAAGGATGGTGTATAGATGAAAACAAGATGGTGTAGGGATGGAGAATGAAGGGTGTAGAGATGGAGGGTGTAGGGATGGAGGATGAGGGGTGTCGAGATGGAGGATGAAGGGTGTCGAGATGGAGGATGAAGGGTGTAGGGATCAAGAATAGATGGTGTAGGGATGGAAGGTGGGTGATGCAAGTATAAATGATGGACGGTGTAAGGATGAAGGACTGATGGAATTGTACACGGATAGAGGATGGAGGGTGTAGGAATGGAGGATGTTTATGTGGTGTAGGGATGCAAGAGGGATTATGTAGAAATTTTGGATGGATATACCGTGTGCAGAAGAAGGATGCATGGTGTAAGACTGGAGGATTGATGGTGTAGGAATGAAAGGTAATAGTCAATTTAATGCATCACAAAAGGCATCTGAAGGTTGACAAGCTAAAACCTACTGACCTATAGACGTGAATATTATCTCAAACATTCACACTGCTTTACTTTGCCTTTACTAGCTCAATTCAACAATGTGCTCTGAATAACATGTGAGATTGCTGAACTGGGTTAGTATAGGCTAAGCAAGGCTGTGTTACCGCTAGAGGTAAATGTTCATGGATAAAGCCACTAAATGAATACTCAGGTATCCCAGCAATATACAAGTATAATAAAGGATTAACAGTATGACTATATCACTTCCAACAGAACACTCGGGGGACTTCTAGCAGATTATTGGGTAAAAGCTGATGTAATGAATTCTTGATACCTTTCCAATTTTATATTTGAAAATGTACTGAAACAAATAATTACTCATGTCATGCCAACATTTGTTCTTTGTATTGTTAGAACAGGTTGTATGTTGGAAAACACTAACAAAATACACTTTAGGGAAGGATGGAGGTTGCGCTGCCACCTGGGAGACTAATGTATGAGCCCCAGTATCCTGCGCCTAGGCAGGCTAGTGGCTCAGCAAGTTATGCAGGTGAGGCACTTAGCTCTAGGGGAGGGGGTGTGGGGGCAGTCAAGTATTCCTACAAACCCCACCAGCCAACCAAGGGGCATAACTGGCATTAACTGTGAAGGCCACTGCCCACTCCTTGGTGGAGGAAACGTGCAGCCATGTTGGCTGTAATCATTGCGGTGTCACTGTTGCATCTGCCCCAAGCTCTCAGAGGCGCAGCATTTTGTGGGAAACAGCATGATGTCATTTTAGTCTCAGTACAGCATTCATTGGAAACAGTCACTCAATCCTGCCCTGTTGCAAAAATTCCACATATTTTTAAAAAGAAAAATAGAGAGGGGGCTCAACAGAATATTATTTATTATGTTCTCTGGATCAGACAGATAACCTGTCCTATGTTACTGAAATTGTAATGTTTTGAAATTGTAATGCATGACTATCTTTTCGTATGTGCCATCTGTATGGCCCAGGTCATGCCTGAAAACAGTCCACTGGATCAGTGCACCAACCCGGTGAACAAATAAATAAATAAAGCAAATCCGATATAACCCGCCAGCAGGCTGAAGCCATGAGAAATGCAGCAGTGCAACAAGCAAAGGCCATGGGGAGCGCCGATACTCGTATTCCGCCAGGCACAGACCAACTGTCATGGAAAACGCTGCTTGAGTCCGTGTGGGCCATGGACTCAAAAATCAAAAGAACCCTGATCTTAATGGAGCCCCACGATGTTAAAATTAAAGACCTGGCTACCAGGGTACAGACTCAGAAAAAGTATTTAATTTAATGATCACGATGACAATGGTGACATCCCTCATGCAGTAAAACAGCCAGTTCTGGAGCCGCAGGGAGGCTCTGGAAAACGAGATGAGAGCTGGGAATTTACAGTTAGTCTGGGTCCCAGAGGGTATCGGGGGGCCCAATCTCCTGGACTTTCTCATAAGCTGGATCCTCAAGCACCTAGAGCTACCAGACCGCTCTGATAGCTCACAATTTCGAAAGGCTTACCGAGTGAATCACCGGACAGCACCACCAGGTCCGAATCGAGACCAGGGGGATTCTGCTGCGAACAGCTGGGGTTGAAATCCAGAACTTGGTGCTAGGTGCAGCACAAGCAGCGAACTTCCTTACAATCAAGGAGGCTGATGTGAAGTTATTTATTTATTTAAAAGTTTAACCAGGAAATACATATTGAGCTCATAATAGCTCATCTCCAGATGTGTCCTGGGACAGAGGGGAGAAGGCGCTAGCTGAACAATATAATTCATAAATATTCAAGAAGTCAAAATACAATGATACAGAAATACAAGCAGAAACGTAAATATTAGAGGCAATTTAGTAATTAATGCAATTAGAAAATATAACAATCAATTATATGTAAAGACAGGAAAAAGTAATAAAACAGCATGAACAGGGCAAAACTAGAGAAGGAGAGTAAGACAGTCAATAACAGGTAATGAGGGAGTAAACGAGGAAAGGGTCATAGACAGTTGCAGGAAGGATAACAAAAGTCAGAAAGAAGAGACTTTAAGGAGGAAGGAGAAGAGGCAGAATGAACATAAAGGGGAAAAGAGGACCAAAGCTTAGGAAAGAGGTAATAAAAAGCAGATTGACCAAAAGTAGATTTTCTAGAAGGAAGAGAGAGAGAGAGAGAGAATGGGAAGTAGCATTGCAGAGAGGGTAGGAGGAAGAAGGAGAAAGGGACAGGAGGGATCTGAGATAAGCAGGAAGGGTGCTGAACCAGAATTTGGATAGAAAAGGGGCACAATGGGAAAGGCACCTAGCATCAACAGAGGGGAGAAAAAGGGCAGTGGTGAGTACGAGGTGAGAAATCTAAAGCAAAACAACAGAAAGAATGAAAAAGGGAGTCCAACCTGGCAAGGGAGAAGTCAGATGCACTACTGTAGACCAAGTCACCGTAGTCAAAGATTGGCAGGATCATTTTTAATACAATTTCTTGGCAGACAGTGAGCAGAATACTCGCTTTATTCCCGTACAAAGAACCTAGCTTAGGGTGAAGTTTATGGTGAATTGCATCAATATGCACTGAGAAATCAAGATGTCAGTCAAGGTAGACACCGAGCTATTTAAAGGAAGAAGCCTCTTCAATCCTAGTACCATCAAGGGTATTAAAAAGTGAGAGAGAAGATAGTTTGGCTAGCCTATGGTGAGTGCCAAAAGTCATTGAGACTGTTTTTTTTGGCATTAAGGGACAACTGGTTAGACTAGAACTGGCGGTGAATGTTATCAGAGTCCAACTGTAGCCAGGAGGTGAGGTCACGGGAGAGGAGTCAGATGTAAAAAGAACTGTGTTATCAGCATACATATGAATAGATGCAGATGAACAGACAGAGGGTAGGTCATTAAAGGGGCACTGTAAGCTTTACCCCGCGTTTTCTGCTCATTTAGTATCACTGGCTTTCTATACACATAACTGTTGAATGGGCACTGTATAATGCATCCAAGTAAAGCACAAATGATTCCACTTACCAATTTTGGCTAAATTGGTATTATCTGTAGTCTGTCGTCCTGACTGAAAGTCTCCTTGTACTGGAAGTGATTTCATGTCAAGAGCGTGCCAAGAACGCGAGTCTACCTATAGCGGTGTCCCATCGTACATAATTTAACGTGCCCATTGTTAAAAAAAAAAAAAAAAAAAAATTTGCTAGCGCTAGGTATCCTAAATCTGTGTTGGTATGTGAAACACAAAACTGAGGGCTCATTCTTGTGCAAAATAGTTTGCAAAACTAAATCCCATGCATGCTCAGCAGCAGCACATTCTCGTGCATGCACAGGATCTTTAACCTGCTTGCTACTGCGCATGCGCGGGATTCGGGCACCAGTTTTCCAGACTATTTTGCGCAAATATGAGCCCTCGGTTTTGTGTTTCACATACCAACACAGATTTTGAATAACTAGCGCTAACAAAGTATTTTTTTTTTTTTTTTACAATGGCCATGTTAAATTACGCGCGATGGGACAGTGCTATAGGTAGATTCGCGTTCCCGGCACGCTCTCGACATGAAATCTCTTCCAGTGCATGGAGACCTTCAGTCGGGATAACAGGACTACAAATAATACCAATTTAGCCAAAATTGGTAAGTGGAATCATTTGTGCTTTACTTGGATACATTATACAGTGCCCATTCAATAGTTATGTGTATAGAAAGCCAGTGATAGTAAATGAGCAAAAAACAAGGGGTAAAGCTGACCGTGCCCCTTTAAGGAACATGGAAAAGAGAATAGGACTCAGGACGGTCCCTTGAGGGACACCTGAGCTAATGGGAAGGGAAGGGAAGATGAAATGGCTTTTCCTATCCGGACAGCTTGAGACCTGCCTACAATGTAAGAACTAAACCAACTTACTGAAGAGTCAGAGAGGCCAGCAGCTTTAAGTTTGTCCAGAAGGAGAGGATGTGCCACAGTGTCAAAAGCTTTAGCAAGATCAACAAAAATGGCTGAAGTAATCAGACCTTGATCAATATCTATAAGTATGGAGTCAGTGAGACGAAGGAGAGAGGTGGAAGTAGAGTGGGATTTCCTAAAACCAGACTGGAAGGGAATGAAAAAGGAGGCGTTATCAAGAAAGGAAGTGAGCTGAGATAAAACAATGTGTTCCTGTAACTTACCCAAGGTAGGATGGAAAGATATCTGATGGAAGTTACCAGGAGAAGTGGCATCATAGAAACATAGAATTTGACGGCAGATAGGGACTGCTTGGCCCACCTAGTCTGCCCATTTCCCTACCTAATGGATAAGCTGCAGATCCTAGTTAACCAACAGCCTACTTCCTCCTATCCCCACTAGAATTGCCGTATGTCTGTCCCATGCATTCTTGAATTCTGCCACTGTTTTTGACTCCACGACCTCCTCAGGAAGGCCGTTCCATGTATCCACAACCTTCTCTATGAAAAAATACTTCCTCACATTATCTCTGACTCGTCCCTCCATTATTTTCAAATTGTGCACCCTTGTTCTTGCACATCTCTTTTCTGGAAGATGCTACCCTCTTAGACTTCGTTGATTCCCTTGAGGTGCTTGAAAGTTTCTATCATATCCCCCTCTCTCTCCTTTCCTCGAGGGTATACATTTTAAGCTCCTTTAGTCTCTCTCTCTCCGTATGTCTTCTGGTGCAGTCCCTGCACCATTTTAGTTGCCCTCCTCTGGACAGCCTCCATCCTGTCTATGTCCTTGTGGAGATGGGATCTCCAGACCTGCACACAGTACTCCAGATGGGGTCTCACCAACTGTTTGTACAGAGGAATAACAACTTCCTGTTTTCTACTGGTGATGCCTCTCCCTATGCATCCCAGTATCCCCCCAGCCCTCTTTACTGCCTTCTCACATTGCTTGTCCACCTTTAAGTCATTTGATATGACTACCTCCAGGTCCCTTTCCATTTTTGTTGTTGTTAGTATCTCACCCCCCCACTGTGTACTCTTCCCCTGGGTTTTTGTTTCTCAAGTGCATTACTTTGGACTTCTTTGCGCTGAATCTAAGCTGCCATACATTGGACCATTCCTCCAACCTTGCCAAGTCCCTTCTCAACCCTGTTGCAGATCTTTGTGTCATCTGCAAAGAGACATACTTTTCCTTTCAGTCCCTCCACAATGTCACTTATAAAGACATTAAAGAGGACCAATCCCAGTACTGAACCCTGCAGTACCCCGCTAGTAACCCCCCATTCTTCAGAGTGGACTCTGTTTACTATTACCCTCTGTGTCCTGTTGTCCAGCCAATTTTTCACCTAGGCTACCACCTTGGGACAAACTCCAAGGCTGGCTAACTTGTATATTAATCTTTTGTGAGAGACTGTATCAAATACCTTGCTAAAGTCTAGGTAGGCCATGTCCACAGCCCCTCCCTGGTCGATTACTTTGGTCACCCAGTCAAAGAAATCTATTAGATTCGTCTGACACAACCTTCCCGCTGTGAATCCAAGCTGTCTTGGGTCCTGTGCCCCACTGGCCTCTAGGTACTCAACAATTCTTTCCTTCAGAAATGATTCCATCATTTTCCCTACCACTGAGGTCAAACTAACAGATCTGTAGTTTCCTGCCTCTGCCTTGCTCCCACATCTGTGAAGTGGAATCACATCCACCCTCCTCCAGTCCTCAGGTACCACCCCATCCTCCCATGATTTGTTAAAGAGGGTAGTCAATGGTGTCACTAGTTGTCCCCTTCGTTCTTTTAGAATTCTTGGGTAAATCCCATCAGGCCCCACTGCTTTGTCCACCTTCAGTTTTAAGAGCTCTTTCAGAACCCTTTCTTCTGTGAATGGACTGGTATCGACCCCCCCATCCAGAGTGTTTCTATTGTTTGATTTAACTACCGCCCACTCCTCTTCTTTTGTGAATACTGAGCAGAAGTATTAGTTCAGTATCGCTGTTTTTTCACTGTCACCCTCTGTCCATATTCCCTCTCCTTTATTAAGCCTCAGTATCCCTCCCTTGGTTTTTCTTCGCTCCCTAATGTACCTGTAAAAGGTATTATCCCCCCTTCTTAACAAAGTTAGCTATCTCTTCCTCAGCTTGGGTCTCTGCTAGTCTGACTGCCTTCCCTGCCTCCTTCTGCTGTAACTGATATAGTTCTCTGTCCTACTCCTTCTGTGTTTCCTTATATTTCCTGAATGCTATCCTTTTCTCCTTAACCTTCCCTGCCACCTCTTTAGAAAGCCATAGTGGCTTTTTTCTTCATTTTGTTTTGTTGATTTGATTTACATAAAGGCTTCTTGCCTCTGTGATGGCAGTTTTGATTTTTTCCCATTGTTCTTCCACCCCTCCTTCTTGCCTGTTTGCTAGTGCTTTTCTGAGGCCATCTCCCATTTTGCCAAAGTTAGCCCTCCTAAAGTCCAACACCCATCAAAAGAAAGAAAAAAACTCTATAAAAAATTTCCGATTTAAAAATCAAAGCAACACTGGGAAGCTAACAAAAATGCTCTTTATATTTGTAAAACTGCTACCAAAAAATCCAAAATTAAAGCGGAAAACAATTTAGCTGAACAAGCCAAAAAAGGTAACAGTAAGCCTTTTTTTAGTTACATAAATTCATTAAAGAAACAAAACTGTAAGTAGGCCCACTTATGATTTATACTGTTATTGTAAATTCTCCAGTACAGATGGCCACCCATTTGAATAGTCACTTTTGCAAGGCATTTGCAAATCAAATCTCAGCATCCTTCCCATCTGTTTCTCAACCATGTAAAGACTTAAATTTTAGTAAAGAAGAAATCAGGGACGCAATAAATAAGTTAAAAAATGGATTGTCTCCAGGCCCAGACGGAATATCAACAGATATGATTATAATTATGAAAGAACATCTAATTTTGCCTTTTCATATTTTGTTTAATCAAAGTATACAAACAGGAGACGTACCACTTGACTGGAAAAAGGCTAATGTGATGACATTATTTAAGAAAGGAGACAAAGGAGACATTGATAATTATCAACCAATTAGTCTGACTCCAGTTATTTGCAAACTACTAGAAAGCATTATTAAATTAAGATTGTCCGCTACTTTAGGCAATTTTGATTCTAATCAGCATGGGTTTTCTAAAGAGTGCCCTTGTGTCTCCAGTCTTCTTAGTTTCTACAATAAAGTTAGCTCCAAATTAGACAACAAAATACCTGTTGATGTAGCATATCTTGACTTAAAAAAAGCCTTTAATTCAGTTCCAGACTGGGCCCTTATTAACAAATTAATTTCTTGCTCCATCCACCCTGGTATTATTAGATGGATTTATAACTCCTTAAAAAATCAACTTCAAAGAGTTATAATTGATGGTCATACTTCAAATTGGCTTCCGGTAATAAGCGGAGTCCCTTAAGGTTCTGTTTTATCCCCATCTATCTTTCAAATATTGATTTCTGACCTTACACTTCATATTAATAGTTGGTCATCAAAATATGCCGATGACTGCAAAATAGGATATCCCTGTAGTTCTACGGAAGATCATATTACACTTCAAAATGATCTGGACACCTTATATGGTTGGTCCCTTAAATGGGGTTCATCATTCAATATAAAAAATGTTGTATTATGCACTTAGGCTCTAACAATCCACAATATCAATATACTCTTAATGGCCAAACTCTACAGAAAACCGTATGTGAAAAGGATCTAGGTGTTTATACATAGGTTCCAAATTTCAGCAACTGGAATGCTGGTCACTGCAGCAGAGGAGTGGGTGGGGGCAGGGATGTAAAATAAAAGCCAGGGGTCTGGGGGTGTACATGCTCTGTGGTGAGTTTTGGGGCTTTTCTTGAAGAAAAAACACACTTTTGTAATATGTTCCCCACCCCTAATTCCATGGGAATTTGTTTTTTTTTTCATATGGAATTAGGGTTGTGGGAGACTCTGGCTGGCATTACAGTATGCAGAACCTCCAGTGGTTGTGCACAGCTGGCTATCCAACAGTGCGATCAACCACTAACCCCGTATGCAGTTTTTGTAATATACTGTGATCTGTGAAAGATTTTTGTATAAAAGCTGTGGCCTGGGGTCTGAGGGCCACAAGGCCCCCAGAAGCTCTGGGGGGTTTACATGCTCTGTGGTGAGTTTTGGGGCTTTTCTTGAAGAAAAAAACATACTTTTGTTACATGTACCCCACCCCTAATTTCAGTGGAATTTATTTTCCCCAGCGTTTCGTGCGTGTGACCGGAATCGGGATAAATAAAACATTTTGGAGGTAATTTCAAGGTGTTTGAACACCCTAAACACTCCCCTGCCTATGCCCCTGGGGGGGTGAGGTCGAGAGCGGTGGCGGGTGGGTGAGAGAGAGGGTGGGAGCAGGGGGCATACCTTTTACAATTGAAATAAAAAAAAGAAAAATGAAACAACAACAAAGTTGGCTATTACTTTATCATTTAATTTGCAACTACTTGAAGTCCCAGGCATGGTATAATGTTGATAAGTGACAAACTTCAGTTTTTACATCCCCAAATCCACTGACTTCTATATTCACATGCTTATCCACATGAAACATGGTAGCAGAGATTATGAAAGTGACCTTCACCATGGTGTATTAAAAGGGACACTCTCAACCTGTTTTTTATCATATTAGTTATAGTTAAAGACCTACATTTTATGATCGCTTACCTTCTCTAAAATTCATTGATGTTGCTGTTTGTTTTGTCAGTCTCCCTGTTTAGTAGAACTGAAATGCCTGCTAATGTATATTTATAAACAACCTTATTTTGTTTACAATCCTGGATCGGTTCTTGCTGCATACTTCCTGAGCATTACAAACACACCCAAACAGTGCAGTCACTCATGAGGCAATATAGAGAATAATATATGGCCAACCATACACAACAAGGTGTGTTTCCATTGAGGGGTTGAGATGACAGCATATGAACCTCGAGAGCCAAGCTCGAGAGGTCCATGCTGTCATTTCAACCCCAAGATGGAAACACATGCCAAGTTGTGTGTGGTTGACCATATTTTATTTTTTTATAGTATATGTTTTTTTTACACTAGATTGACAGACCCCCACTGAAGTGAAAACAAAAAATCTTGCCATTTCTTTGTTCTACTCACATAACAAAATCACATTTCCAGACTTTTGAAAGGTAAAAGGTATGACTTTGGGCACTGGGTGGTTAGTAAGTAGCTAGGTGTAGAATAAATGAAAAATTTAAAATTGTATGAACTTTGAATTGTGCATAACAACTGTTCGGAATGCGCATAACAACACTTTAGAATGCGCATAACAGTTCAGAATATGCTTAACAAGGATTCTGAGCAGGCTAATTTTTATACATAACAAAGAGTAACCATATACTATAGCCTCCTAAACTCCCACTGCATCATAAGGGGATGGACTGTGTTGTGAGTGTTCCCAAGAACAGGAAAGATACAGTTGGAGCTGATCAAGGTATGTAAGCAAAGCTATGTTTGTGTGGTAACACCAGTACGGTGGGCAGTCTGTTTTTCACTTTTTTGAAAGAAAGAGAATCAAACTATGAGCTATATCAGCAATATTTACTGAATGTTGGCAATCATAAAATGTGTTTTTTAAACTAGGGACACTTTGAGACCTAAGGCGTTGACAGTGTCCTTTTAATATTAACAACGATAACAACAACATTTGTTAAATTTCCAATTATATAATTAGCAATCTGAATTCACATAAATGAATGGAGTGTGATGCAGACAAATGACAAACTTTAACTTTTTTTCATAACTCATACATTTCAAATCCACTTACTTTTTACATTACAAAGAATGGCATTGTCTATATAACAATAAAAGAGAAAAAAAACAAGATTGGTTAACTTCAAAGTATTTGAAACTTGGATTCCCATCAATCAATGTATGGTAATATAAGTAACAAACTTCAGTTTTTTTACATCACCCTAACAGTTTAATCTTCTTACTTATTCACATGAAACATGGCAAGAAAAGATCATGAAAGTCTGTTGTATTATTATTCATATATCAAAGGTTCAGGCATCATATTTCGGAGGAAGTATGGTCAGCGTTGTAGTTTGAGGCAGCACATTTAGCCTTTCTGAGCAGAGACTTGCTAGGGACAAATTTGTAGCATGGCATTTTGTTGAAATGATTGGTCTTGCAAGTTAGAATGGACAGTAGCATTGTTCGATTTGATAGGCTTGATCTAAAGGTGGTCTTGTTTTTGGCCACTGTAAAAAATATGCGTTCTTCTTCTGCATTGCTGTGTGGGAGAAGAAGAAGTACTTGGCCACCTCAAACGACAAATGAAATCTTGGACCATCACACCCCTTCACCTGACTCACATAGTGCCATAAATGGTCCACCCGATCTAGTTCAGCCAGTTCTGGTTCAGAGTCGTCCAAAAGCTGATAATCAGTAAACTGATCATACATTCTGTCCAGATTCCCTTCAACTTTTTTCTTCAGTGTTGGAAATTTTTCCACAAAGAACACCAAACTGTCAAAGCTGGCTTCAGTACGCTGATCAAATAGAAGCACTTCAGCATTTTTCAGTATAAGGTCATTTACAGGTAAGTGACCAGTGGCATACTGATATGCCCGAAGTAGAAACAACTGGCAGCTTTTGGCAACATTCCATTCTTCATCAGGGAGAAAGTTGTTCTGCCTTATAACTAAACGGGTTGTGAAACCAATCATTACATTTTGTGGGGGAAGCAGGTTCTCAGGCTGATGCACATCAATGTTAGCTAAGTCCTTGCCTTTGTATGCATCTACTTTCATGCATCTACCCAACAATTTCTGGAAGAAATTATGGATCTCTCAACACAACACATGTATTTTAGGTTCTTCAGACTGAAGAAGTTTGTTTAGGTCAGAGAATATGGGCATAATAGACTGGTAGAATAAAAGGTAAACCTCAGTCAAAGGATCAGCGAAGTATTGCTGCAGCCCCCGTAATCTTGGATCAGATTTCAAATCTGGCTGGCTAGCAAAGAAACTCTTCAGGCTGGGGTACTGTTTGAAAACTCTGGATATACACACATCTTTACTAAGCCAGCGCGTAGCCCCATACTTTAAGATTTTCCTGTATTCCTGGTCACAGAAGTGGCAAAACTCTTTTAGTGATGCTTGACGTTTTGTACTGTTATCAAAGTAATAGCACATGTTAAAAAGGAAATAACCAACATCAAACCCAGTGGTCAGTGCAAAGGCTTTAGAGCCATGATTGGCAGTGTTATGAATGACATGCTACGGACAACCAAATGTGAAGACATTTGGGTTTTTGGCCTCAAAGTGTCTATATAACCCCTTATGCCTTCCCATGTTCACAGAAGCATTGTCCAAGCTCAGACCAATAACATTTTTCCATGGCACAGAGCACTTCTTGAAATCTTCACTTATTTGTTCAAATATTCCTGTGGTGCTACAGTCTGAAACCAGGCACATGTGCCAGAACATTGAACTGATCTCACCTCTGTTGACATCATATATCCTAACAACTAGTGGATACATGCTTTCCGTTCCTGTGTCACTACTACCATCAACTGCATTAATTCTTGTACTAAATATATGCACACCTGGATGACCTCAAAGTGACAGCGCAGTGTGGCAGAGCAGTGGGTAGGACCAGTGGGATGCTGGGATGAGTAGGGAGAGGTTATCACCAAGAGGAGGAGTGACGTGGTGTTGACACTGTATCGCTCGCTGGTGATACCCCACGGGGAGTATTGTTTTCAGTTCTGGAGGCCACATCTCAGAAAGGACACAGAATGGGTGCTCATTTGCACGGTATAAATGAAAGGTTCTTGGCCACTGCTGACGTCTTCAGAAGTGATGCCATCATTTTCCCTATAACAGAGTCCAAACTGACAGGTCTGTAGTTTCCTGCCTCTGTCTTGCTCCCACTTTTGTGAAGGGGAATCACAACCGCCCTTCTCCAGTCCTCAGGTACCGCACCATCCTCCCATGATTTGTTAAAAAGAGTAGTCAGTGGTGCCACTAGTTCTCCCCTTAATTCTTTGAGAATGTCCATATTGTTAAGACCAGTGCCCCTCATTGCTCTACATTTTGAGTGTCTGTATCCAGCATTTCAGTGACAAAATGCAATGAGGTATACAGGGACGGCCCTGCACGTACCTCTCAACTATCCCTGACCATGCCAGCCATCATCATCCATACAATCCTACCCAGCGTGTCCTTCCATTCTAAAAACAAACCTTTGGATCATGAATGGTGCAAACATAAACCGTAATAAAATACATAATTTGAACACTTAAAATAGGCATTCCTGTTGTACATTTTTTTTAATCTTTGGTAACTGGGTAAGGTCCACATGTCTGTTTTCAGGGGCAACCTGAGAGGTTAAGTGACTTGCTCAGAGTCACACAGTATGTAAGTGGAGGTTGAGAGAATCAACACAGGTCTGGCCTGCTGCATGTGCCAAGCTCATTCACAGCTTGTTACTCTAACCTCTAGGCTATACTGCGAGCTATAGATCATCCTATATAGAGACAGTATAGCATTATGCCTGTGTACTGTTTCCCCAGGGCTGATGAAAGGACAATGTTTAAAGAAAAAATCTGTTATTGTTGGGGCAGAGCATATTAAAATCAATGCTTTAAAGAAGACCTCTGCTCATGAACAGTGTCACTGTGATTTTCTTAATCTGTCCTGAACATTGGTTTCGTACACCGACCACGCCACTGTGCACTACATGTGGGAAAACACAATTCGGGTGAGCTGTGAAACATGACAATTGTACTGTTCATAAGGAGGTGTGGTAAAATGGAACTGCTGAAAATCTGGAGTGAAAATATTAAAAATGCTCGAAGTTACAAGCATGCGTAGGAACTGCACAACGCACGCACGTAAAACAGTCATTTTGGGGAATTGTTTCCCCAAATTTTCAACATAGGGTTTTTGGTGGCCTACCTCATGAACAGTGTCACTGTGATATTCTTACTCTGTCCTGAACATTGATTTCGCACACCAACCGCGCCATTGTGCGCTACATGTGTGAAAACACATTTTAGGTGAGTTGTTAAAAATGACAGCTGTACTGTTCATAAGAAGGTGTGGTAAAATGTTAATGTTGAAAATCTGGAGTGAACTGGCCCGGTGGCACTGAGGGCTGAGGTGCTGGACACCACACCTTGTGACACGCCGGCGACCCGTGTTCGGGAACGGACACGGGTCAAGGGTCGGCAGGGGAGAAGAAGGATTAAGCATCCAGAGGACTGCTCTCCTTCTCCTGGGAGGGCTAGGAAGCTGGTCCCGGTGTTGCTCGCCCCCTGGTGGAGGCCGGGGGACACGGCACCGCACCAGAACGTGGGTGGAGCTGGGGCGGACGCTTGCCTTGGCGTCAGCGTCATTGCACGCTCCCAGCTCCAAGGGGACTCCATCGAAAAAAAACGTTGCTGGCCCCCATGTATGAGCCAGGGCTTGGTGCCCGACCCTCCAGCCACCTTCAGTTCCGCCTCGGTGGCCCCACTCGGGGGAGGGGTGCATCCCCGGGTGAGGGTCGCCGAGCCCAGGGCAAGCCCGTTCATGGGGCTAGGGGTGCAGGCAGGCAGAAAGCATAGTATGATAAAAAAAAAAAAAGAAAATCTGGAGTGAAAATATTAAAAATGCTCGAAGTTACGACCGTGCATAGAAACTGCGCCAACGCATACTCATAAAACAGTCATTTTTGAGAATTTTTTCACCAAATTTTCAACATAGGGTTTTTGGCGGCCTACCTCATGAACTATGACACTGTCGTTTCATTACTCAGTCCCGAAAGGTGGTTCTGAGCAGTGACCGTGAAATCACCTTTCAGGACCGAATAACAAAATGACAATGACTGAGTTCATGAGGTTGGGTCCCAAGAACCCCATGTTGAAAATTTGGTGAAAAAATTCCTAAAAATTGCCGAAATATGCACCAAAGTTGAAAAAAAACCATTTATAACATTACACAGCTTACCAGCATTTCTTCTGTTCGCAGTCGGCTTTGAAGAGTGCAGACGTGTTCCCGGTCCACCGAAGATCGCCGCGCTGGGCTCCAGAGGTAAGTATGGAGTGAGGTGAGGGTGTGTGGAGGTGGGGTATGCAGAAAGTGGGTGCGGTTGGGGAGGGGGCAAGAGAATCAACGAGGGACAGTTTTCTTACTTTAGGTCTTACTTTTTTTTTTTTTAAGATGATGGGGGACTTTTGTCATGCTGGGGTGGTCTGCCAGTGTGGCACCAGACATGGCAGTTTATTTGGGGCAGAAAAATTAGAGAAGCAGTGATGGGACTTTTTTTCTCAGCCAACAACTAGCTCTCTCCAGATTTACAGGGAATTGAGTTGTGATTAAAATGACTAAAAAAAGAATAGAGGAGCAGGTACTTACTGTGCACCAGGCTTTCTGTGGGTTCCCTTTAACAGGCTGTACACAGAGCCAGTCAAACGACCACTGCCTCTGGAAGCTGGTCAAAGAATGCTTCCTCTTCAGCTGCATTTTCTTGGCTGCCACGACGCCCAGCAGAGACACCGCCACCCCTGGCTCAAGGTCCCCCTCCTCTAAGTCACTAATTTGACTAATATCGGACTGCATCGCGGACCTTCCTAGTAAAACTCGGGCTAAACTTTCTTTCACTGACGACTTGTCTCTGATGAGTCAGACACCTTCAGTCTTCCCCAGCTCAGCTGACAGACTGTCACTCGCGCTGTCACTGTCAGCTGCTTGTCTGTCAGATTTGCCGCTCAAAAATGCAGATCAAATCATCGCAGAGTCATTCTGTGGCTGCGCAGTCACTGAAAGTGAAGTAGAGAGACATTCTACGCATGCGCTGACTTAAAGGGTCGAAGCGGGTTTGGATGAGGGCTTGTGGGTGAGCGGGTTTTAAAGCCCTAAATTGGGTCGGACCCATGAAATGCGGTCACTTGGGGGTTCTGTTATATTTCTAATGATGCCTCTTTTAATAAAATAGTCATGGAAAAAATAGCTTGTGCTAATAAAGTCTGGTGGTCCATTAAACGTAACATCAGATCTAGAGATGAAACTGTCCTTTTACTGCCATACAGCGCTTATGTACGGCCATAGCTACATTATTCTTCTCAACTCTGGTGTCCTTATACTCATAAAGATATTGATAAAATTGAAAAAATTCAACGTAAAATTACTAAACAAATTAAAGGCGCAAAATATTTTTCATATGAGGATAGATTTAAGAAGTTCAATCTAATGTCCTTGGAAACAAGGAGGATGAGAGGTGACCTTCTGTTGGCTAGAGATCTCATAAATGATGAATATCTGATGTCTGAAACGGGTCTTGATTTCAAACAAACAAACAGAAACACAAGAGGTCATCCATTACAATTAACATGTCCAAAATTTAACACCAAAAAAACGTAGCTATTTCTTTTCACAAAGAATTCTTAATCCATGGAATAAACTCCCCACTGAAATAGTTATTTGCAAGTCCAAACATAAAAATAAACTGGACACCTATATGTTACAGAACAAATTAGAATACTATGGGTGAAAGACAGAGGCTCTTATGGGCAATCACCTTCTTGCCTCTTATCCAAACCTAGTGAAACCTTGCTTTTGTATGGCTTGACTCTACAGCTGTGTTTATTGTGAACCATACTGTTTGGTTGTCGCTTGTTGCCAGATGGCTACCCACTTCTAGATCTGAGATCCTCTCTCCATCCCTGTTTGAGAGTACAGGGAGCTTGTTGCCCAGACTATGGGCATTGGTACTCATTGCCCTCCATTTCCTTTTTTTTTTTTTTAACCTTGTGTTTATGTGCCCACCCTGCCTCCTCCCTCCACTCTCTCAGACATCCTGTCTTCAGGCTCCATTCCCATCATGATCTGCCTCTAGAGTACCTTGGTTCCACACACACACCTGCAACCCCCCAGTATACCCCCCCGGGTAGGGGTGGGGAGGGACCCCCTATGCTTACCTCCCCAAACCAACATATTGTTTCTGTGTGTAGAGCTGGCACAGCGGAGTCTGTCTGATGAGCCTGGGGAAACCCTCAGAGAGGTGTTGTCACCTCGGAGGGACCGAGGTGTTTTTCCTTCTCCCGACGTCGGCGTGCAATGAGGGGCAATGAGCTAGGAGGCAAGCTGAGACATACCTCCTTCTCCGCCCTTCTGCCGACATCCACCCAATGCCCTTACTGCTGCTCCACCTTACCGTGCCTTCCACCCGAGCTCCCCTAGGTGGCAGCAGTGCAGCGGAAGCCTGCAGCTAACCCCCACGGAGAAGGAGAGCAGCCGTCGGGTGCTCTATCCTTCTCCTCCCCGGCCGACCCCCAGCGACCCATGCTCATTCCCGAACACGGGTCACCGGCGTGGTACTAGTTAAGGCGTCCAGCGCCTCAGCCCTCAGCGCCACCAGTCTGGCACGCCCTCCATTTTTTGATGGCCCTACACCTTTTAGGCCCATCCCTCTCCTTACTGCCTTTGCCTTTTTCTGGATTTACCCCTGTCCTGCTCCCTATCGACTTTTCTACCTTTGTGTCTGCTTCACTAACTGTCCTGTTTTGTGGGGGGAGAGGCTGGGATTTCCCTGCTTCTCTTCTGTGCCTCCCCCCTTGGCTAGTTTAAATGCTTACCAGTGAAGCTTTTAAACCTATCACCTAGGATCCTGGTTCCCCTCCTGGACAGATGTAGACCATCACGCCAGTATGGGCCTGTATCCCTCCAGGTGGACCCCCAGTCCCCAATGAGGCCAAATCCCTGAGCTCCGCACCAGTTTTTCAAGCAGTCATTGAATCCCATGGTGCGGGGTACCCTAGCCTCACCTATGCCATAGACAGGTAGCACTTCCGAGAAAGTTACCATGCGTGCCACTTGTCTAAGGCCCCTCTCCAACTCCACAAACTCCTGCTGTACTGCTCTGATCACATTCCCAGCCAAATCATTTGTCCCTTGGTGGACAATGACATCCTGCTCCCTCCCCCATGCAGCCACTCCCACAATCCTGAGAATTCACTTTCTGTCCCTCCAAGCCATGGCGCCAGGCAGGCACCTTACCTCCCTCTCCCTTCCCTCCCCCAGTTCTACCCCCCTAACGACTGAGTCCCCCACCAGGAGTTATTTCCTTCCTCTGTGGGGTCCCTTGCCACCCTCCTGTGGGTCTTCTTTGTGGAGGTTCCCAGCATCCTCCTTGGTCTCCACCTTTATGTACAGGTATGACAATAGCTTGTTTCTAAACATCAGGGACAGTAGTAAAAGAGAAAGAGAGATTCAGAAGTAAAGTAATGGGCAGAGCAATGCCAGATGCCAAGAGAAAGAGAAAGAGAAGTTTAGGGTTAAGTCCATCAGGACTACCTCCCTTCAATGGATTAAGGGCAAGTAGAGCCTTTAGGAAAACAGGGGAGCAATAGGAGAGAAAAAAATGAAAGAGATGGGGAAGGCAGAGAGAGGGAAGAAAGGGGTGGGGTGGGGAAGGAAGCGATAAGAGAAAGGGCACAGGTAGTAAAGTAGGAGTTAAAAGACTTAGTGACAGCGGAAGGATCAGAAATAAGGGAGTCACCAAACTTAACAGTAGGAGGGGGAGACTGGGTCTGGGGGAGAAAAGGGAATGGATAACCTTCCAAAACTTGGAGGGGTTATTGAAGTTGTTTTGGAGCGTGGAACCAAAGTACTCAGACTTTGCGAGTCTGATGGCTTTGGTATAGGTGTTTATAGAGTGCCTATAGTTGGCCAAGGAAGACTGGGAGCCAGTGACTTTAGAAGTACGCCAGGCAAAGTCTCAGAAGCGTAGACAAGTAAGTACCTCAGCCAATATCCAGGGAAGATGTAAACCTCGCACTCTGGTTTTCCTCAGAGATGCATGACTATCCCATACAGCCACGAATTTAGACTGAAGTAATGTAGGGCAGAATGTATATTACAGGCTGCAGAGCTGGAGGACCAATCAACTAACTAAAGACCAGCAACGAGAGAGGGCAAGCCAAGTAACTTGAAAGACCCAAGAAATATGAATTCGGGGGGGCTTCAGGATGATGTAGCATGCAAACACAGTAAACCATATGATGATCGCTGAGTACATCAGGAAGGATACCTGCATCAACTACACAGTAGGGATGAGAAGCGAGGACCCAGTCTAGCAGAGAATGGTTTAAGGATTTGAAATTTAAACAAGTAGGTTCAGAAATCAACTGGGACAGCTGCAGTGACTCGACATTTTGTGAAAATGTATTTGCACTAGGGGACAGCCAATTAAATTAAAGTCACCAAATATAAGTAACTCACAACTCAAGGAGTTAGAACCAATAGAGGAAAGAGGCTCAGTAACTGAAGCAGAGGATACACCGGGGCAGCAGTAAACACCAGCAATAAAGAAGGGAAGGCAGAGTTTAAGGAGGATCATCTCATGAGAAGAGGGGGTGGAGACAGCAAGAACAGTCGTACATTGGAACCTAGTGGATATGTAAACTGAAACACCACCGCCCCTTTTAGAGTGAGTTTGCCTGACTAGGGTGTAACCAGGTATAGTTACAGCCGAATTCTGGACCTTAAAGGAGAGCTAGATTTTGGATACAACTAGAACATCCAGTCGAAGATTAAGCATGATAGGTGGTAACCGGTTAATTTTATGGAGGAGGCTACGGATGTTTAAATGAGCCACCCTCAATCCCTTGGGAAGTTGCAAAGGAGAAGGTGGAATGGGGCCAGGATTAATTTCAATGCCACCTGCTAACAAAAGTAGTAAGCTTACAATGAGTTTAAAAGAACAATTATTTTGCTTGGATGGGGAGGGGAAAGGATGAAAAGGAGGAGGAATAAAAGAGAATAGGGACAGAAGGTGCCAAAGAGTTTCAAGGTGACGCCAAGGAGCAGGAAGAAATCAACACAAAGGTCACCAGTGGGAGTGATGGAGAGAGGAAGTTCTACCTGGATCTTTTCTTTACGAATCAGAATGAAGAAATTTGATTTCATCAGGTAAAGATTGCGTGCTCTTGGAGTTGTACATTCGTTTCTCCTGCCCACTCGTCTCCACATCGTATACGGTGGTAAGACTTGGTAATTTTGTGATCCTGACGATGTGTATCGATGGGTGAGGAAACCTAAAACTGAATTTGCTGCATGGAGAGAGGCAATGCCAGAGACCGCTGTAGAAGCAGCAACTTCAGAGGATGGCTGAATATTGCTACCCAGCAGAAGCTCATCACCATTTCAATGGGACTTATTACGGGCAAATGCTCAGGTTTTTCTTCCTCACTGACACAGACTTTGCTCACTATTGTTTAATATTGCTTGATCATAATTTAACAAATATCTTGAGCATAGTCTGCATTTTTTTTTTTTACTTAGCCTGGTGCTCTCCCGTTACCCCTCCCGCTTTATGGCAACAGGTGGGACATTGTATTTTTCTCCCATTCCCAGAACACAGTCGTGCATGCACCCCGCGGCTCCAGCGATGCCCCATCCACCCTCCTGGTCTTGTGCCTAGGTCCCCCCCCCAACCTGGCACTGCCATGAAGCCTGCACCAGGTGGCAGCCAAGAGTCGGGGGAAACCTCACACCCCTCCCCAGAGAGGAGAGCTGCCTGGCAGCTGCTCAATCCTGGCTCCTCGCCACCCCCGACCACTAGCAGCCCAAGCTCACTCCCGAACCCGGGTTGCTGGCATGGCACGAGGTGTGGCGTCTAGCTCCTCAACCTTCAGCGCCACTGGGCCGGCCATAGCCTGCATTTTAATGGTGTTCTGGGGTGACCAGGAGTTAGAGCAAATAGTGTGCCTTTTCCTGTGGTTTTATTAATGGTGCAAACTGCATGGTCAAGAGGGGACTGTTATGGGTGCTTATTCTCCTTCCATGTTCAGCTCAACCCTGAAGTTCTGCTAGTCACTAATGTCCACATTTATGTGCTACCTATAGTTCAATTTTGCCTACATTATAAGTTTAACTGTTGGGTTAAAAGTTTACCGCACTGTTTAGCAATGCATGTAGAGTCAGGGTTGCCAGTGAGATACTCCCGTATGCTGTTCTGGTTTGCAGTTCAAGGGACCAGAGGCTCATTCAGAGTCATAGTCTGTTACTTATCCTTCCAGTGGTATAAATACCAGTTATAAACAGCTGTGTTTGACTACCTTAATGTTCTCCATTTGCAGGATTTCACCACAGCCACTGAAGAAGCTGGCATTCCCGGTACTCTTTTTTCATATTTGGACATTTACTATAACCCCCCCCTGCTTTAGTACCCACTTGCATGACATATACATTGAATATCAACTGTTCTGGCATGGTTACATTTATGTACGTCTGTGTCCTAATTTATGCATGAGAATGTAATATACTTTGCATTGTGTGAAAATAATACAATAAAAAAAATAGAGTATTGACAGAGTGAAGATGCCTATTCCTTGCTTCGGGGTAGTAATTAAGAAAATAATCTGTTGGGGGGAGGTGGAGTACTGAAACTCCAAATTTGGTATTCTGTCTGAGTATCTGGTATTCTGCCTATCCAAGCGCTGCGCTACGTATTAAACTGCAGAGCGGCAGGATGGAGAAATCGTATTCTAGTCCGAATTCCAACATGAAGAAAAGAGTGTTCTGCTTTAAAAACTGGTATGCATAACAGGGTGGAATACCATTAATTTCTAGCCCCGTCACCCATACACTCCGTAGCTGATCAGTAGAAAAAGTGAGGTCTTCAATTTCTGAATGCAAATCTTTCACCTTTTAAAGGGACAACTCTGATCACGAATGAAAGAAAAATATTTCTCCTATGCAGATACAGTTTGAAAATGTTTATGATCCCTCTTATGTGATGTTTGCTTTACTTACCTAAAAGCATAAGAAAAAAACAATTAGCACCATGGTTACGACATGGTGTGTCAACATGACAACGGAATCCTTCCGCCAAGTGTCCATATATATAGTGGCATAGACAGAGTGCCCATAGAAACTGCCCTGTATGAGATAGGCAATGGCTATGTCTGTTGGTACGTCCATCCCACTCTTCCAGTCTGGAACAAAAAAACAGATGGTTTTAGATTTCTGAGTCAGTGTAAGCTAGAGTAGAGTACACAGCTATGAACCTGAGGTCTCAGGTTTAAATCCCACCACTGCCACTCTGTGATCTTGAGCAATTCACATGACCTTCCTTTGCCAACCTTCCTTTTCCCCACTATGTGCTAAACCTCCCAGAGCTTTCCTTAACCTCCCTCCATCTCACGTAACCTCCCTGTGCCTACCCTCCCTCTCTCTGTGCATAATGTTCCTGAGCTTTCCTTAACCTCTGTCCAACTCACAAAACCTCTCTAGGTGCACATAATAGCTGCTGCCACCCTTCAAGTAACACAGTAATTAAAGGGATGGTAGCACCAAAAAACCTCAGATGGAAAATGTTTTTAAGTTTTAAAAGTATTCAGTAGATTACACTTTACATTAGCAATATTTTCATTTCCCTTTTACCATGTAGAACAGCATTTGCTTGTTAGTAATCAGAGTATGATAGTGACCATTTCCTTGATGGAAAGCAGAAGAGAGAGGGGAGATATGATAGAGACCTTCAAGTTCCTTAAAGGAATTAACAAGGGAAACCGTGGTGAATTATTTACCGTGAATACAAACTCAAGGACATGTGGTCACAAGTGGAAATTACCAGGAGGGGGGTTCAGGAGGGATGTGAGGAAGTACTTCTTTACAGAAAAGATGGTAGAATCTTGGAACAGTCTGTTACCTGAAGTGGTGGGTGAAAACACAGTAAAAGGATTCAGGCAGGCATAGAACAGAATGAAGGGAAGAGTGGACACCTGGGTCAAAAGACCAGGGAGGAGAATGAGGACAGGAAGTGGAGGGGTTAGTACCCTGGAGGAACAATAGGCTCCAGGGAAAGGTCCAGGAATTATAGGGACTACGAGCAGACTGGAGCGGCTTCTGGTCTTTTTCTGCCATCATGGTCTATGTTTCTATGTTATGTTTCTATTTACTAGGGCTGGGAATCGGGTCGGGCCACAGATTTGGGCCATTTGGGTTTAGGGGATGTTCGGTGAAATGGGCCAAATCGTGTTTCAAGTGGCAAAAAAAAGGGAAAACCGGCCTGTAACTATTTTTATATTGGTAAGGATTTACGAGCCCTTGTTTCACATTGTAAAGAGGCTGGTTAGGTGGGTGGGGTGTTTTGATGATTAACAGCATCCTCTCTCAAGCCTAGCCAATTACGCAGGGAGGATGCTGATGGTGCAGATAGGATGTCCTGCTGGAAGAACGCCTTGAAAAATAAGCCCTTTAACTCTTAATTTAATTTAAAGTCAGACTGAGCCAATTCCTCCATTCCCTCCCACTAGTTCTCGGAGCCTGCGTGGACAAGGAGGACGCATGTGCAAGGAGGCGTGCAATTCTTCCGGAACCATGGCCCCCTTCATCCCCCTCTGACTGATGTCTGCCTTCCATATGTCGGTGCTGCCACCAGTTCTCCACCTGGTGGCAGCCAAGAGCTGGGAAGGCCCACCACTCCAAGCAGAGTAAGGAGAGCTGCCAGGCGGCTGCAAGATCCTTTCTCGACCCCAACCCCCACCCCCCGGCGATCTGAGCTTGTTCTTGAACTTAAGTCGCTGGCGTGGTGAGAGATAAGGCTAAGGTGCTTGACAGCACCTCAGCTCTCTGTGCCCCCCCCCCAACTCCTGGGGCTGACTGTAGTGCACTAGCTCTTTAAAGAGGAGCAGTCAGCACCAACGGTGGTCCCAGCGAGTAATTTGTGTGCAAAAACGTTTTGGTTTACTGACCGTTTGCTGTAATATAGTACGTTGCCTCAGACTAATTTTGCTTAATTCTAGGATGAACATCTTCAGTTAAGACAAATCCCAGAATCCCAAAAAAGCTGGCTGACATCAGAGCAGTAGGCAGCAATGCAAGATCAGATGGCAGCAAGGGTAGGCGAGGACTGGGGGAAGTACTGCAGAAACTGAAGTCAACAAATGTTCATACGCATTACAATGAAGAATGCCGGTCACCTACAAACGTCCCATTTCCCAGTCTTTCCTCCATCTATATCCTAAACCCCTCTCCTCCCCTAATACCCAGTTATTTAGTTTTCAAGCACCAAAACTCTCAGTGGTGCCAACTACTGGCAGGGGTATTATTTGCAACACTGTGGCAAGCTTTCCCACAGCAGTGTGCTACCAGTGAGGTCTTCAAGATGGACCAACTTATTGGTACTGTGACATTCCTCCCACCCCTAGGGGGCACCATGAGAGGAGTAAACTAAAAGTAGTAAGCTTCCTAATTGGTGAGCTGAGATCCAGAAACTCGCTACAGACTGGTCTGGGTTTGCACCTGCACCCGGCCAGCACTGCCAGGATTCAAACATATGGCTTCCAATCCAGACTGCAGTACATTCTGCACAGCACTACACGCTTTACACTGTAATTTGCCCCATAAATATACACTTACGTTCCACATAATGTTGGCGCTCTATCCAGGCATACAAACCATTAAAACAATTAAACTGACTTCAGAGAAACATTTTTTTTATTTTTTGTACAGTCTATTTATGTATTGGGGGACCAGGGCATCTCTCAGGCGTGCTCTCACAGCTGCCGCCTCTGCTCCCAGTCTGAAACCACCTTCCCTGGGAGACACATTGCTGAGCACCCTTCCCCGGAACAACGGACCTGTCCAGCTTCCCAGATAACCCCCCCGGGAGAGGACCCACCTCACCTACCTGGCGGCCTTTATGGAATCAGAGGGACAGTCCTGGGTCAGATCAAGGAGCTTGAGAGAACCAGTGGAGGCTTGGTGCAGCGTCGGAATGTGGGCCTGGGCTCCCGGGGCCTCCGTTGCCTCCCTAAGTCCACCAGGGTTTTTACTTGCATTTCCCCTGGAGTGCCTAAATGCAATGACGTCACATAGTGTGCTCACATCCGCCATCGATCCGCCCCCTTGTTTCAGCATCACTACCTGCAGGACCCTTGATCTCCATCAGGGGCCATGGAGGAGTGATGCAACTCCTACTACCCACCCCAGGAAGGGACAGTAGTCATCCGGACGCTCAATCCCTTCCTTCCCCTGCTGACCCCTGGCAGTTGAGTCCATTCCCGAACCTGGGTCGCTGGCGTGGCGCAATGTGTAGCATCCAGTGCCTCAACCCTCAGCATCACTGAGACAGCTATAGAAACATTTTTTTAACACTAAACATGTGCTGCATACTATTTGTATTATTATCCTTAAAGAGCAGGTTCTTAGTATGCGCCCCTTCAAACATATAACAAACCTTACCTGGCCCAAAGCTGATTGCCATAAAATGGTTTGTTTATTTTGGCCAGGTTTGCACAATGTAACAGATCATATTTTTATCCCTTTAGCTGAATGGTAAAATGCTGCAACTTCCTTATTCTGAGACATGCCCCTGCGCTATCACGTTTCGTGATGTCAGTTAATGGAGAGCATGGGGGCACGGTCCATAGACAACAGTGACACTTTTTAACTTCTTTTTTTATGTACTTTAAAGTTGCGACTGTGGTAAATCAAGGCCACCGCTCAACTAGCGGCAGACTAGATGGACCTAGTAGTCCCCTTCTGCTGTCAACTTCTATGTTTCTATGTTTCTAACTAGCAAGGTCCTCGTTAGTTGTGCAGTGGCCTTGATTTGTCATAATTGCAACTTTAAAGTAGATGAAAAAGAAGTTAAAAAAATTACTATTGTTGTCTATGGAGTGCACCCATGCACTCCATTTGCTGACATCATGAGGGCGTGCTGGCGTGAGGCGTCTCAGAATAAAGAGACACGGTGTTTGCCATTGGCTGCAAGGGATAAAAATACGATCTGTTAGACTGCAAACCTGGCCAAAATAAATAAAACATTTTACGGCAATGAGCTTTGGGCCAGGTAAGGTTTGTTATGTTTTGGGGGAGGTATACTAATAAAATGCAAACTTGCTTTAGCCGGCCTGATAGTGCAGAAGGCTGAGGTGCTGGATGCCTTACCTCTCACTATGCCGGCGACCAGGGCTCGGGAATGACCTCGGGTTGTCAGGGTGCCGGCACGAGAAGGGGAGGGAGGAGCAGGATCAAGCAGCCTTACAGCAGATTTCCTCTCCTGGGAAGGCGGTCGCCCTCCCGTAGTCCCGCCAACACTGGGTGGAGGTCTGGTGTTGGCGCAGGTGGAAGGGGTGACACAAAGGGAGGGTGTCTCGATGCATGGCGTGCACATGCCTCCACACACGCCCGAGATGGGGATGGGAGAAAATGGTAACAGCGTACAAAATATGTATATATAAAAAAAATGCAAACCTGCTCTTTAAGAAATGTGCTATGCAATCTGGCTACTTGCTTTGTAATTTAAAGCCCTGGGGCTGATTTTCAAAGGGCCTGGCATGGCCCAGGGTGTAAGTCCCCATGAACAACTCATCTGTTTGGGGTAAAAAAAATCCTTGCACCAGCAAATATGCTACTTTCAGCATTTTCTGTACACAGGCAGCATTTTCTGGGTTTTGCACAGATGCTATGCTGGGTAATACATCCATTCGGGAAACAATCCATCTGTTGTAATGTGAAGACAATGAAGCCTAAGGCCTTGTTATACAAGGACGTTAAATTGCATTCCCTAAATTGTGATACATCAGTCAAGGGTTTACTGCAGTGGCTAAAGCACCCAAGAACAACAGTCCAGCACTGTGCTGAGATATTTGGCCCATGTGCCAAGACAAGTCCCTTTACTTTCAATGTCCGAAACTGCTGTGGTCCAGAGTCCTGCTCCCGGTTTTTTCTTATATACAACAAAGATTTGTTTTTGTAAATAAATGTTAATTAAGATTCGTAAACAGCAAATACAACACACTGGTATGCAGTATGCCATACAGTGCAGTACAGAGATAACACATGGCTGTTAAGACAATGACATCCTGTCTGTGCCTAAAAGTAGAGACCCCTGGGGCTTTGCTGTCCCTGGTGCAGCAGTGGGGTAGCAAGGGCTCCAGTCAATCATTACTAGTAACGTGCCAATGTCTACCCTTCAGGGGAGGTACAGAGGGAGCAAGACATGGCGGTGGGGGGTTAGTGTTCCGCCTGTTCATCTACCATCCTCCACCCATCATATCTGTCAAATTAACCCTGTACACTCATCCCTCCCCTCCCCTCCCTGCATTTAATATCTAGGGAACAAAAGTGGGGACATATTGCATTACATAAAATATCCACTAAGTCCACCTGGACATGCACTGCTCCATTCTGTTATTTAAGTTAAATGTCATTTTTCCCATGGTGTAAATAGTGTTCACAGTGTCCCACCAATGTCTAAGGGCAGGTAGCTGTGGTGTGAGCCACCTTCCGGTAATAGATTTCAATGTGGCCACTATCATAATACCCAATAAGTATTTAAGTTATCGACGTCTTACCTGTGGGGGATAGTGAAACAAAAGGCACATTTCTAGGCTCAGTCTAACCCCAGTCCCAGTACTTCTGAAATAGCTGCCTCTAAGGCCCTAAAAAAGGGGTGTCAGAAGCAGGCATGCCACAATATGTGTACATGCGTTGCTTGGGATTCCCCCCAGTTTCTCCAGCAGGTCGAGCTGGATCCCTACCCATATTTGACCCGAGATTACTGGGGTCTGAAAATATCTCACCAGATGTTTCCAACCATACTCCCTCCACATATGGCATGAAGTAACCCTGCACGCTTCAGAGCAACCCTGTCCCATGATTTAAAATCTAACTCCCATCCCAATTCTAGACTCCATTTTTCAGTGAGACAGTGCACAGAGCGTGATTGTGTGCCTTGAATGGGTTGGTAAATCAGGGAGATGAGGTGCCTGGTGATTTGAGAAGTAACCTGCATAGCACAATAGCAAGAGCACCGGTGGAAACTCGTCTGAGCTCCAAGCGTAATAGAAGTTTGATGTACTATGTCACATCACACTAACTGTAACTAGTCCATGACTGCATGATGCCCCAGACAATGTACTCACAAGTGATGATAAACTGCATATTTTGAGTCAGGCCATAGCATGTTCAGTTTATACAGCGTCAGTTTTCTAGTTATAACTGCCTTGTTGTGACTGTAATATACCCAAAATGCACTGTTGTAAGGTGGGTGCCAAGAGTTAACAAATTTATCTCGCACAATTTATTTTTACACCTGTTGAACGACTATCGAATACGCAATGGCCTGACTCTGACTATGCGATTCACCTTCACGAATGAGGGGTCAGGATAATTACTCACGAGTGGCACAGTGAGTTATGTTAAGTCCTGCCATCTCCAAAGTCGATCCTCTCTCACTCCCACCGACCCCTGGTGGCCTGGGTTCGTTCCCGAACTCGGATCACCAGCGTGGCGCGAGGTGTGTGTCCAGCGGTCAACCTCCAGCACCACAGGGCCAGCCATCTCACATGCATTCTTAAGGTATGAGAACCACAAACTGAAAGTGAGCTGTTCTGAAACCTTAGGAATGTAAGTTAAACCACTCTTACAACCGTGGGAGTGATCTCAGTGGTGGTATTACTTTATTATTAATCAAGAGCAATCAATAATATATTACAATTGTAAAAAACCTGCCCCGAATATGACCATCTTCAGGGCAGCTTCGCGTGAGTCACTCTTCACTGAATAAGAGTGTCTCACTCGCAGAGGAAAGCAGGGCTCCAATTGGTCTGTAACACTCCTTCAATCTGTAATTGATTTCAATGCTTTAATTTGAATGCAACACAGGCCACTGGTTAGTGGTTTCTTTGTGACCTGTCTGAAGTGGAGCGAAATGGCCAAAATCAAGATAAATGTTCAAACCTTACAGATACATTTATTTTACTCTCTGTAGCATTCTAAGTCAAGCTAAATCATTTAAATCTCACTTCAGTCATTTATCTCCATTTTAGACAGGTGGCCTCTGCAGCACTCAGAACACAGCAAGGCTGAGAGCACCGCCAACTTTCATTCTTACAGCGGCATGGGACCCCCCCCAAAAAAAAAATGTTCTCCCCATTCCTTGCCTTCCTCCCACTCAGTGCTGGCCTCGTGGGCACACAGTGCTTTCCCACAGTGGAGGCAGGTTTTAGGCCCTTTAGTAGGGGTCGCTGTGGCTCTGCAACCTCCTGCCAACCCTCCACAAGCTACAGCGCACTGCAGTGGCGCAGCTTCCTCAGCTGTGGCCTGCCCCCCCCCCCAAAGCTGATGACCCAAGTCCGCCCAGGAACCTGGATCACCTACGCAGCCGACCACTGGGGCGGCCCCAATTACCTTCCTGTAGGCTTGTTTTAAGAATGGTTCCATCATAGCGCTTACCATACCGTAAAAGACGGAGGGTGGGTCGTAGAAGAAGGGATACTGTGTGAAAAAGAGCAGGTAGGTGCTGTAGGACCAGGATGCAGTATAGAAAAGCAGCTTCCATGCGCTCTCTGGCACTTTTGCAGCATCTTTGGGATTTAGATCACACCACCGACAGATTGGCTAAAAAAAAAAAAAAAAGTATTTATTTGAATTTGTTTCATGTACTGTATTCCGTTTCATGCACTGTACTGTCATGCTGTGCAGTGGGTTTTCCTTGCACACAGCCCCCTCCCACTTTAAAAAAAAAAGACCTATTGTTTCCAAATATTCCTCCTTTCCCATCTCTTCCTTAGGGGCTTCCAAGGGATTCCCAGAACAGCCTGAAATCTTCCTGCAAATGAAAATTTCAAACAGAACTCACACAGCTTTGTCTTCCTGTCTAACCATAACAAGTCTATAGTAACAGTTTCCCTGTGCACTGCTCAACTTCCCCATTAAAGGTCACCTGTAAAGAAAATGTGCAGCCCCTTCCCATTCCCACATATCTTTCAATGCAGCTGCGGGAGTCAGGGGCTGCCATGATCATAATTTTTCAAGCAATCCAGATATTTTAAACGTATGACAAATCTCTTAGCTGAACACAGAAGTGCCACGCGGGTCCCAATTCAGTGGGCACAAGTGGTCATGGGTATTCCACCCATTCTATGACATGTCAAACACCACTACCCTTAGTGTAGCAGCAGTGGCAGTAACTTAATATACTTATTTTATTACTTCATTGGAGGTCTTGATACCTGAAATATTACGTATGGCAACACCTGGACAGGCTGTTGCCATACGTAATATTTCAGGTATCAAGACCCCCGTGGAAGTAATAAAATATGTATATTACGCTACCGCCACTGCTGCTACAATAAGGGTAGTGGTGTTTGACCACCACTACCAGGACACGGGAACCACACGGCGCTTCCGTGTTTGGCTAAGAGTTTTGGCATATTTTTAAAATATCTGGATTGCTCAAAAAATTATGATCATGGCAGCCCCTGACTCCCGCAGCTGCACTGAAAGGTTTGTGGGGACGGGAGCCGTCTGCGTCTTTCTTTGCAGGTCCCCTTTAAATTCAGGAATCCCTGGAGATCTGGGAACCCCAGGGGTTGCTCTGTAAAGTGCAGTCTATACATCACGGATATTCAGCTCCCTCTGCCATCTGGTGGTCAGGCACAGTATTGCTTGTAAATACACTTCTTGTTAAGTTTCCCTCTTATTACTTTCAAGCCCTTCCTGCAGGCTGAAAAGTATGAAAGACCTTGTAGCCCATACAGTTTCAACACACTGGTGTAAAGTTTTCTGAACAATTCCTTTTCACCCGTGTTCAACCTTGTGCCCTGTTATGCTACACACAATGGGGTTGCAGGCCTTTTCCCTGCTCTACAACTCAGTTGAAAAGTTGCAGGGACTGGCATGCAAATGATTAGTCGTGCCATGTAGAGTCACACACTGGCCACTCCACAACCCAGCTGCACTCCTGAGTATCCCAGCATACAGAACTGTCACACACTGGACCTCGGTGACAGGTCGTAAATAAATTCTGTGTTTAAGACACTATCAACCCTCCACCCATTAATTTTTGTTTGTTTGTTTCATAGCAACATAGAAGTTGTTGGCAGAGAAGGACCTTTTGGCCCACCTAGTCTGCCCTATTTTCCCTACATACCGTGCCACCGCAGACCCTACTCGATCTCCGGTCTCCCCCTCCCCCCTTTTTCTTTCTTTATCACCCCTTTCCTGCTGCCAGGCCCCCTTCAAACTGGCCACTTCCAGCTACTGTCACTCAGCGGGAAGCTTCTCGACCAGCCGCAGACAGGATCCAGTTGGGCCAGTGCCTGGGGCACTGGTGAGGGGCCTGCAAGGGACTGGTACTAAATCCTGCATAGTCAAGGTGTTTTCCAGTCTTCTCCACTCCCTAGCCTGCAGGATACTGGTGGTGAGGGCAGTGCACATGTGCATACACGCAAGCCTGTGTGGCACACGCCGGTGTCTCCCACCCATAAAGAGACTGACTGCACTGCCACCTATGCTCACCCAGGTGGCAGTACAGCAATGGAGTTCTCTGCCATCCATTCCCAGAGGAGGACAGCATCCTCTTTTTTTAGTACTTTCTGCTCCTGTTCTCCTGTCGATGGCCCCTATCTGATCGACTCCACCAGCCATGTCACCCAGCTCCTCGGGGGGTCTCACATTGCCCGGCCACTGGTGTGGAGCCTGGGGGGAGCGATCTTCATCTTGCTGCCACGAGGTGTTTTTCCATTTTTTTTCTGAGCCCCCACATTGCTTGGGCACGGCATGTCAGCACACGTACATGGAGGCATACGCATGCTGCAGAGTTCCACAGCAACGACCCTTCTGTTGGTGCTCCCGACCTGTCCTACCCTCAGGCCTCAACCTGGGGAAGTTATGCGAAGGGGCAGCCAAGTCTCCCATCCTCCGGACGTTCGGTCTTCTCCCTCCCCGGTCAACCCCCAGGTGACCCACTCGCACTGCAAACACGGGTCACCGGTGTGGCAGGAGGTAAGGCACAGATGCCTCAGCGCTCCAAACCACTGGGCTGGCCTAGGAGGAAAGCATCCTCTGGGGCACTTAAGCCTCTACCCCCACCCCTGGCTGGCCCCCCCAATGACTGGAGCTCATTCCCAAACTTGGGTCACCGGCATTAGGAGCAGTAGTAATACTACCGTACTGACTGACTGGCAGTCCTCCATCATCCACTTTGTCTTCTGTCTCTATAATGGACCCTTACTTTGTTTACTGCCTGCCCGTCAGCAAGTTGGCCTTTGTCCCAGTGTCTATAACTGTCTGCTTCTCCCACTCCTAGCCCAGGTACCTTGTCTATCTCACTTTGTGAATATACGATGAGTGGTGCCCACTGGCCTGCTCTCCTACTAGATAGGCCACCAGATGGAATAAGTAGTGCTTTATGTTATAATTGTTGCTTCTATAACATTGCTATTGTTGTTGTTTTCCAGGAAATGTACTTCCTTATTTGGCTGTCCTCCTTCGCTGTTTTTTGCTGGATTGTTCCACTGTATTGTGTACCTGTATCCATGTCACTGCTGTACCGTGTTACTGTATTCTCGCTGTATTGTGATATTGTACTCTCCCGGGTCGTGCCTGAAAATAGGCAGGATTTCTTGCCTAGTGCACTTACCCGGTTACCAAAAGCAAATAAATAAATAAATATAAATAAATTAGTTAAAAGAGCCAAGACTAGACTGTGAGCATTGAAAGAGTACCTTTAAACAGACTCCACTCTTGAGCTACAGCAAGGAGAGGCAGAGCGCTAGTGGCAGCAGACTCTGAAATCTTCTTTACCCCTACCATTAACTTGAATATCTTTTTAACCAATGTAACTGTTAATATTAACTGTTAACAGAATTAACCAATGTTATATTGGAAAAGATCCCTCTTAGCCAATGAGAATGCAGAGTTACTGTCTGGTTGTTCTGTGATAACCAGACAGCAGACTGAATAATGAGACCACAGCTCTGCATTTTGATTGACTAAGAACAATAATGGGACAGTGGCTCTGCATTCTGACTGGCTGCTGCATGTATACTTAGCCAATCAGACAGCAAGCTTAGTTTACCCTCCCGCTTCAACACGCTGCAGCCAATCAGAGACTCCAGTAACGTTACAGCGCTTCTGATAACTTGTTAGTATGGTGGGATGAAGCTAGTACTATAATAACAATTCCTCTCCCTGTGCTACTCTTGTGATGTAATACATTAAATAGTGAGCAGGACACTCCTAGAGGATGCAGAACACTTGGACTCTATAGATCAGCTCTCCAGTAGACTATTAATCCCATCAGTGCAACTACTCTCCAATGGCAGAAACCGTCTGAGCAATGGAACTACCACTGGTTAAAGGGGAACATTCACGAATCATGCCTATCATAGTTTGAAAACCTGTAAAACGCTCTTCTAAATAAGGTATTGGGCTTACCTGTAGCTGTCAAGAGTCCGGAGATATTGCCAACTATGTCTGCCCCATGTTGATACTACAATGCCACCATTTGTAGAACCTTGTGATGTCACTGATGATTAAACTGTGGCCATCCACATTGTACTCAAGCACAGCTCAATCATCAGTGACATCAAAAGGTTCTAAAACTGGTGGCAATGGAGTGTCAACGTGGAGCGGACTTAGTCGGTATCTCTGGACTGCTGCTAGCTACAGAAGAATCCAATGTCACATTTAAAGTATCTTTTCATGGACTTTTAAACGATGACTGGCACAGTTCCTAAATGTTCCAGTTTAAACGTCCTCCAGAAACGTACCAGAGGATCACCTGCCAGGTACTTCACAGCTCTCCTTACACCAGTAACAAAAGCCTATTTACCTCAGTGGCTGGACAGTTTTGTGGTACTATAAATCTGTCATTTGCTGGCCTTCCGACTGGAATATGCTCCCCAACCAGTTGAAAAAGATGACCTCCAACACTGGCTTCAGAGCACCATTTATTTATTATTTAACGAGACACCCATCAACTCTTTTGGCATTGTATCTTTCCTCACCAAAAGAAATAATTTTATGATCGTTTACCTTTAGCAGAATTTGTTGTTTTTTGTTGCTGTTTGTTTTTGTCTTTCTTTTTTATCAAAACAGAAAAATAGGTTATTGGTTTAATTATACCAAACTGTGTCTTTCAAATCAGTGAACTCTTCTTACTGTGTACTTTCTGAACTTCAGAAACCACCCACACTTACTGGCTTGTCGATGCTGCGGCAGTGCTACTGCTTGGGATGCCGGCAACCCGTGGTCACGAATGAGTATGGACTGCTGAGGGACAGCCAGGGGAAGAAGGATTGAGCATCCCAAGCACTGCTCTCCTTTCTCGTGAGGGGGATGCTGCCCCCTCAACGTGACTGCTGCCTGGTGGAGACCAGTTGGTAATACTACTGGAAGCACCAGAAGGGGGTGGGGTCTCCACCAGACATCTGTCACGCATGCATGCCAAGGCATGCATGGGTGGTTGTGTAACTGCACGCCAGCACCCGGGGGAGAAAAACCGGAGTAGGAGAAAAATGCCAGCCATCCAAGCCAACAGCCCCCCACCCACAGGCTCTCACACAACTGACACAGCTGGCTGTCCACCATAAGGTACTGGGCAAATGGCAGATAACCAGTAAGTCTGTGAGAAGGTCACTGACGTGGCTGGAGGGGTGCTGCAGAACGTGACTGGGCGAAAGAAACAGCTCTACAGAAAATAAACTAGCCACACTGAGTCCATGCCTTCATGACTCCGCTATCTCCTCCCACAGCATCACGAGTTGCTACAGTATGTTGGGGGCAGGGGTTCAGTTTCAGGAAGAATGCAGTAGTAGTGGATCAAGGACTGCAAACAGGATTATGTGTGGCGACACCAATATGTTGTCAGCAGGGTTCCAATGTCCTGTGAGGCATGTATCTATTTAAATTTATAGTGGCCTTTTTATGGCATACTATACGCCCAAATGCATGTTTTTCCAGCTATGCTTAGAGGTTAGGTTTGATTTCCCCAGTGCTTATCAGTATTACTGTTTTACATTTACTGTTTTGATATTGCTAAGTACCAGCTGTGGTTTTTGGTAGAACAGAGCCTAACCGAAGTTATACACAGGACATAGAAACATAGAATCTGATGGCAGATAATGGCTGCGTGGCCCACCCAGTCTTCCCGTTTATTTGTTTATGCATGTATATATGTATTTCTACCTTCATTTTTGCTGTAGACCCACTTGATCTACAGTGCTGTCCCCTCTCCTTTACCCCTACAATTCCCTTGTGCCTATCCCAGGCATTTTTTAACCCCATCACTATTTTCGCTCCCACCACCTCCACTAGAAGGCTGTTCCAGGAATCCACCACTCTTTCTGTGAAGAAATATTTCTTCCATCTCTCCAGAACTTATCCTGCTCTAGCTTCATAACAAGTCCCCTTTTTCTAGGGCACCTTTTTTTCTAAAAAATACTCCCCTCCTGTATTTTTTTTTTATACAAGTATTTATCTCTCCCGGCAGGCCAGTAGCTTGTGTCAGCCATCCTTACCGGGCATCTGCGGTCTTTTGAGTCCACCCCCACTTCACCTCGGCGGAACCACTGGGGCCAACCTGGGGGCATCATCAGCTGCAACCCCTGCTTTTCTTGCCTGTTCTTCCCCTTTAATCTCCGAAGCACTAGACAAGGTCAGGCGCGCACACAAAGGTACCCACACACACCTTGGCTCAGCCCACTCTGCTCCGCCGACTCCTGGCCTAGTGCCTGACTCCCTCTCCTGCCTGCACCACCATCATGCCTCCACATAGTAGTGGTCTTAGGTCGAGAGCCAACCTCCCAATCCGGGAGAGGACAGCAGCCTGGACGCCTATCTTCTTTCAGCCTCCCCCACCCCACAGCCCACTCCTGGCAAGCTGTGCTCTGCTCAACACGGGTCGCCAGCATGGCGAGAGGTAAGGCGCCCAGCACCTCAGCCCTCAGTCCTCAGTGCCACCGGGCCGGCTCTCCTGTACAACCTTTAAACTGTTTACCTATTAAGGAGCAGTTGACATGTTCCAGGCAGGCAAACCGTAGCAATGACTTTCTGTCCAAGGAGCTGATTTAGCCATGCTTTAAATTTTTCTGATCAGTATTTAAAGAAATATTTACCTTATAATGCTCGGCTCGTAACTTATGTGTACAAGTCAAGCAGCTGCTGAGTGCGGCAGCTCCGCTCCTACAACTGCGGAATAGGGAACAGGGCTACAGACGCTCTGTATAGGCAATAAAGAGTTTCTCCTGCAGTTTCTAATAGCTGCTCTCCCCCAACATATCTGATAAGTTACTTGGTCCAGACTTGATTCCGCTACATAATGCCCGTTAATCCTTCATTATTTAAAAGTTATTTCCTTCGTAATTTTGTCCCGGCACAAAATGGAGCCACTTTCCTAAACTCCAGCCACGCCCCCACGCTGGCACACGCAGCCCTGTTTTGTGATGTCAGAAAATGAAGGCTACGTATGCGCACTCCATTGAATTGTACGGGGCAATATTTCTATACATTTTAGTGCCATTTACAGTTGCAATTTTAATAAATTAAAGTGACCGTTTGACTAACAAGGACATTCAACGAGGCATATGTACCCAGTAACCCCAACAATATGCAAGCTACATAATCTTCAACTTTCAGGACAGACTCCATATATCACCATTATAACATACAATTAAAACATGTAGGCCCGGATATTCAAACTGCGCCAGGCTGTGGTGCAAGCCTGGGCGCATCACAACTTGGCTGCATGGGGGCGTTGACTGGGCAATATTCAACGGAGCTGCACCATGGCACAGCATCGTTGAATATCGCACCCTGGCCACCCGCAGTGTGCATGGCGCAGTGGCACTAAGTGGCCAAAGTGGAGCAGGGGGATGCGCCAGCGCAAGTTCCGTTGTGCTATGTGCAGCAACCACGATATTCAAAAGTGCACATGCAAATGGGGCCATAATGTATGCAAGGTGCAAATGGGGCCATTTGCATGTCATTATGGCCCCATTTGCATGTAGGTACACTGATCCCCGGCGACTTGCGCCTGGTGCCCTGCCAGGCAGCAGCCGTCGGGGATCAACACCCCCTGCACTGTCCTATATCCCTGGTGGTCCAGTGGACCGCTGTCAGCCCAATCGCGGGCTTAAGTATGAATAAAATAAAATCCAATATCCCTGGTGGTCCAGTGGATCGCTGTCAGCCTGATCACGGGCTTAAGTATGAATAAAATAAAGTCCAATATCCCTGGTGGTCCAGTGGACCGCTCGTAGCCCGATCGCGGGCTTAAGTATAGTAAAATAAAGTCCAATATCGCCTGTGGTCCAGTGGACCGCTCGCAGCCTGATCGCGGGCATTTGTACAATAAAACTACGTCCAATATCCCTGGTGGTCCAGCGGACCCCTCCCCACCACTGAGCCCCACCGCCCGCTCTCCCCCTGGTCAGCGGCGGCAGCGAGCACCCACCTGCCTGCCGCTGAACATATCTGGAATATGTAGTGCGGTGGGGGTTGCACGCCCATTGGCTCATGCTGTGGACCAATGGGCGTACATCCCTACCTACGGTGTCAGTCAGCGGGCGGTGGGGCGGCAGGTAGGTGGGGTGCTGCCGCCTGCCGCTGACCAAATCCAAGCAAATCAGGCAGGAAAGTTTGAATAAAGTCCAGGGGGGTCCTCCCCCTCCAACAACTCTGGTAGCCCCAATATGTGGCTATTCTGCTCCCGCACTTGATTTTCTAATACCTGAATACGACGGCGGAGCACAGTAGTGTCCTCAATAAGCTTGGTTGAGACGTTCATAGTCTTATTCAGGTTCTGCTCCAATTTAGAAACCGTCTGATGGGTGAGCACTGTTTTGGTTTCAAGCACCGCTACTCTGGGGATCAACAGATCAGATTTACAGTCCAGATCCTGAACCGTTCAAACCAGCTGCTAGCGTGTCGAATTAACCATCGCCAAAGACACCTCCTTGGCATCACGAGAACCAGCTGCCCCGGCCGCGCCGCTCTGGTAAGGCCCACCACCTCTCTTACTTTTGCGATGGACAAGTCCGGTGGAGCAGCTGCAAAGCCCTTAGTTTTCCCCATTACATTCCGGACAAAGACTGTAGCAATCTCAGAAGAAAAAAGGTCGGAGAAAGAGCTCCAAAAATTACAATTATTATCCAGCGGTCCCCTTGCGGCGATATCTGCCCTCCCAGAGAAGGAAAGCAGTCATGGGATGCTCAATCCTTCTCCCCCTGCCGGCCCTCTGACGACCAGAGTCTGTTTCCAAACCCGGGCTGCCGGCGTCGCAAGTGGAAATCCAACTGCTATGCCGTTGGGCCGGCGAAATCTTACGTAGACCACTCTGGATTATTTCTGCTGGGTTTATGGTACACGTCCTGGTATCCTATGTCCTTGGTCTATCTCTATTGCATGTCCATGTAGCTCTTGTTTTAAATTCTCAGTCAACCATCCCCTACAAACCTCTATAAGTCTTGATTTTCCATTCCTTCTGGTATATTCAAGAATTTTAAATTATTTCTCCTTGATTTCCATTCCATATCTTTGATTTTCTTTTTTATTTCCTGCATATCCTTTATATGTTCCTGTATCTTTGAGTCCCTCTGAAGTAAGAGATCTTCAGCATCAGAGACTCTATTCTCTAATTCACTTACTTTACTATTTATTTCTTTAATTTCATTTTCCGCTTCGCCTATACCGCCAATCGTTTTATCTATTTTCTGAATGATTCCAGCAAAACAGTTTCTTATTTCATAAATGAGTTGCTTTATTTCACTTTGTTCTGCATTTTCCTGTTCTTTAGGTTGTGGTATCTCAGGTTGATCCTTCTTGGGACATGTTTACTTGTTTATTTTGTCTTTACCTTTAGGAATTGCCCCAAGGTCTATAGAGTGAGTGTATGTAAATTCAAAGCCCTCTGGTATAGTTAATTTATTTATTAGCTCTTGTTTACCGGGTAAGCACGCTAGAGAAGGGATGCTTATTTTCAGGTGTGACCCAGGAATACATGCATAGAAACTTGCTTTTGCATATCTGCATTGCAATCTTTTTTCACCTTTTTCTCCTTTTTAGACTCATTTTCTGCCTCCACATCTGTTTTCTCTTTGTCCATCTGTGTTGTTGAACTTGTCTCCAATTGGCTATTTATTTGTTCTACTTATCTTTGCATATTATCTTCTGATTCTTCTTCCTCTTCTGGAAAATTTTGCTTTTTCACCCATTTGTCCACTGTTTTTACTGTACTATTCAGTCCATATAATTTTTTTTAAACCCAACATTTTAGATTTCCTTCTCTCTCCTGGTTTATCCTTCTTTTCTGGAAATTTCTTGAAAAAACTCTTTCAAATCCTTAAGTTCTTTTTTACTCATTCGGTATTATTATTGTTTATCAAACATTAATATAGCTTCTTTATAACCATAGTATAGAAAAATGTTTAATATCACTCTAACTTTTCCAGCAAATGTTCATGCAGTCCCCTTCTGTACCGGCTTACAGAGCTGCTGTTCAGACTAATAATTCAAATCAAGTAGGTATGTTCTTTACTTGTTATAACCAGTCGTAGCCTTATTCAATATTTTCTACGTCAGGCAAATTAGCAAAAGCTCATGCAGTCCCCCTTTGTACCGACTTACACAGCTGCCACCTTTATAATGATTTTTGGCCTCCTTCCAAGCACATTGCAGCAAGTAAGTAAGCTTTTATGCACAAATTAAATTTTCTTCCATAAGGCTGGTAGGAAACAATCATACAGTGTTCTGCTTCCAAAAGTAATCATTTACTAGATCAAAGCATGATTCAAAACAAAATGTCCCTTTTAGACTGACTTTTTATACAGTTTCAGGTTTCATCTCAGGCAAGAAGTGTGACACGTTTGTTCTTCCCAAGGAATTTATATACTTGAAATACCTTCAGGTTAGTCCTTTCTGCCTTCACCCTCTCCTCCTTTGCCACGTTTTGAAATCAACAAAAATCCTCCATCGCAATTTAAATTCAAAGGCTATGAGTTCTGCAGCCTATGCTTTAGAAACTGGATACTGAGGCTGCTGGTTCTTTATTTATGGTTCAGTAATGTTGTGCTGCTTTAAACTGTTTTTAATTCCTTGGTTCCTTTTCTGCATATGCCTTGGTTTTTCATTATTTAAAGGTGAACTGTCATCAACAGGGTTTCTTAATGTCTGAAAGACCATAAGAAGCTAATTTGAGTGAGACATTTTGTTTATCTGTGAGTCTTTGCAGTCCCGAGTTATTCATATGTAAATCAGTCTGTAATTAAGGGCTGGGGGCAACCATATGTTTTAGGCCCCTGACAGGAAATGATGTCACCGAGGATCTTGGCCCCCCCCCAAGGACTGTAGGTTAAATAGGAAATCATCTGTTTTATTAAGTGTGTTTTAAGGTGTTATTACCACACTTTCTATATTTATAATAATTGTTTTGTATGTGCATTGAAACCAGTGAGTTATCACCCTAACATTTTAAACTGTTAGTAAAAATAATCCATCTTTAGGATTGCTTTAACTTCTAGACTATACTGCCAGCTGATAATTAAAAACGACACATCTCAAGGCTGGCTCTGTGGTGCCAACAGGTATTGGGACCCCATACTGTATCAGGATGTCTAAACTCTGTTTGTGTTCATGTCAGTGCAGATTTCTGGGGCTGCCACAGCGCTGACTTTTGTCTTATTCCACTCCCTCTCTTACAGCCATTTCTCTTACAATTTCAGGTGTGAACCCAGGTTTACAAGATGCAAATGTGGCTACGTACCTACTGGCCTGGCATCATGGGCCAGCCTTGAAATGTGTAGTTTTTGATTAACAGCTGGCAGTACAACCTAGAGGTTAAAGCAAAGAGCTGTGAACAAGCTTCATTCATCCAGCAGAATGGGGTTTGATTCCAACATGCTGTACTTGTATAAACTGTGTGACCAGCGTAAATCACTTAACCTCCCTGTGCTTCCAAAACACACCCAGAAAACAAACTGTCAACTTCTGTCAAATATACATACACACACACACACACACACACACACACTTCACGCACACACACAGTGCCTGTCTCTCCCGTTGTTTTCCTTTTTTTTTTTTTACATTACAGTGGGAAAGGCATTCTGGAAAGTTGCGGTCCATCGGCATAGCTGCGGAGTGTAACACACGCTCGAAGGGTATGAGCAGCAGGATCAACCAGATTGATGTTTTTTCCTTTACGGTAGAAAATCCCATTCCATCCAAAGTATTTCAGTAAGAAACTGTTGTACTTTTAACCTCATAAAAGAAGTAAAAAACTCTTTAAATAATGCATATCAGGTTATGCATGTTTTAACTGTATCATCCATCTATGTGTTTTTGCAATTAATAAACAAGTAATGGTGTCCTATTTTTTCTTTTCAAGTCAAATCTGGATAGGAAGAGCATAATATTTTTAGAATCACAACACATGCTCAAATTGTTTTTACTGTCTTTGTCCAGGACAGGCACACAGTTAAATGATGAATGAAGCTTGTCCTCAGCCCTTTGCTTTAACCTCTAGACTGTACTGCCAGCTGATAACCAAAAACGTCACATTTCAAGGCTGGCCCCATGATGCCAGGCCAGTAGGTACATAGCCAGATGTGCATCTTGTAGATCTGAGTTCACACCCAAAATTGTAAGGGAAAAGGCTATAAGAGAGGGAACGGGAAAAGACAGAAGTTGGTGCTGTGTCAGCCCCAGAAATCTGTACTGACATGAATGCAGACGGGGTTTAGAAATCCTGATATGGTACCCCAATACCTGTTGGCGCCACAGAACCAGCCTTGAGATGTGTAGTTTTTGATGATCAGCTAGCAGTATAGCCTAGAGGTTAAAGCAACCCTAAAGACGGATTATTTAAAGATGGATTATTTTTTCTAACAGTTTGAAATGTAAAGGTGATAACTCACTAGTTTCAATGCAAATACAAAACAAGTATTATACAATGTGGTAAATCCAAAGTGGGAAACCCCACAATCTGATTGAGTGGCTGGCACCTTTGCCAGCGTGATAAATCCTCCAGTATACCCACTGGAAAAGGTGCCAGCCGCCTCTCAGCTGCATTAGGAACTCTTCAACAAATCACTCTGAGCATGCCAACCCCCTGTCTGGCACAACTCCAGATCCCAAACAACAAAGCGAGCGGCCGCCGGAAAAACCATCACACTAACTTGCTGGTTCTGTGAAACAAATTGGGAAAAACAACGACTCATAAGTACACAATATCCTGTTTATTTTTTTACCAGTCCCTCACTGAGTTTCTCTCTCTCTCTTGATGCTTACAGCTAGTCATCTTCACTCAGCGGCTCCACAATTCAAATCTGCTGCTGGCTATGCCCTCTGCCCCTCTCCCATGGCAAACGATGCAGGTGTCCGAAAACACAACAAAAAAAAAAGTTAACATTGTATCCCTGGCCCAAAAGGACAAGAGGGCCAGGAAAGTCGGTCATATATCATGGCAGCAGTGTTCACTGCCAGGGATGGTTCCGTGCATGCAGCAGAAATTAAGCCAGTAATCCAAACACTCCTGCACATGTGCAGTATGCCCTACCAACCCAGGATAGCCACCAAGCACTATTTTTTCTTGAGGAGCAACAAACTAAAGAAAAATAACTGTAAATACATATGTAAAACATTTTTGTCCCATTATAAAAAACAGAAAAAAGGGACCATTGTATAATAGCAATATACCACTCCAGTGTGAGGGTATATGGTGGGATTAACCCACTTCTGGTGTGGATTTGGTCACTCGGCGCACACCAGGCGTGGTACATCCCACCATATACCCACATCCTGTCATGGTATATTTCTTAATTATAAATGAAGAAAGTGTTGTAATAATACCTTAAAACACACTTAATAAAATAGACAATTTCCTTTTTAATCTATAGTCAATGAAATGTCCAAGATCCTCGGTGACATCATTTCCTGCCAGGAGCATAAAACATATGGCTGCCCCCAGCCTTTAATTTGCAGACTGATTTACATATGAATAACTCTGGACTGCAAAGACTCACAGATAAACACAGGTGCACACTCAAATTAGCCGTTTATGGTCTTTCAGACCTGTTGACGACAGTTCCCCTTTAAGAGAATCACTTGTTGTCAAATAGGTGGGCCACCTGATAGTAATCATTCATATAAAATATGTATTGAAGTGCCTTTTTTAAAACTGCCTGTTCTTTTTCAGCCACATAATTTTCCTTTATAGAATCATTCTCCTAGAATAAACTGTATTTTCCACTCAAATGTAAAACTTTTAAACAGTCGTTACAGTTCCTGAATTGAAATGGGGGGAGGTTCTGAAAGTTTCAACAATGCAGCATATATTTAGGCGGTTCTTCATTTTTAAGTTCCTTAATATTGTTGCTTTGATTTTTTTCCAAAGTAAAGTGCACATACATCTTTTGCCGAGCGGTCCAAGCATTACATTTGTAAGCCATATATAACAATTTTTTCTCTCGACAACTCATGGCCCATTTTTTTTTTTCCCTCACCACCACAGCGGGAAAATTGTTGTTCTCCTTGTGTTGTCAACACTTGCTCGCTTTCCCATTCAGCTATTTCTCTTCCTTCAATCCTAAGGTCCGACTACACTGCACTTTTGCTCCAAACACCAAGCAAACCCAACCCACCTTTACCACGCTCACGTCTTGGAGATCTGCCAACGCAACTGGAAAGAAACCGTGGACTTCACTCAACCCCCAACAATATGTGTAAGCACTTCAACGATTTACAAAGAAAGAAGGCAGCTTTCATCTTTAAACCGGGAGTAAATATCACTTTTAACACGGTCTGCAGCATTCTGTCCAGCACCCGCTCCTCTCACTCTTGGTGTATAGTCACCATCTTGCTCTGCCCCGAAGGGAGAGTAAACTAAACTGTAAAATACCACTGGCTGAGAGATGGAGCACACAGTGGTATGATGACACAATGCTTGTGTATGCAACACACTAAAGCCCTGCCAGTAGCAGAGAGTGAGTGGGCCAACTGCTCTCAAAGTCACAGTGGCTACGAGAAGTAAACACATCATTCTGATCCAGTGAGTCATCTCATCTCGCTCTACAAAATCAAAATGCTGTACCACTATTAAAAAAAAGCAAACACATATTTACAACAACGAACGCTTCATCGTGGGGGGGGGGAATTTATTTTAAGTAAATTAAGTGATTAAGGAGCTGTAATTGCTAGCATTGGAAGGCAGGAGGAGTAGGGGCTGCAATTGACAGCTGAAGAAGGCATCGGGGGTGACAGAGCGGACTCCCAGCGGCTGCATTTGGCAGTGGGCCAGGGCTTCAGGGAGCTGAAATTGCTGGTGGCACTGGAAAGCAGGAGGAGCAGGGGCTGCAATTGGCAGCTGAGGAAAGCATCAGGGGCAATAGAGCGGACTTCCCGGCGGCTGCGTTCAGCAGTGGGCCAGAGCTAGAGGGCAACGAGCTGTGAAGAGAGAGCACTGGAGGAGACTTCCTGGCGGCTGAAATCGTCAGCGGGCCAGGGCTTGAGAGGGAGCAGCAGAACTCGAAGGACCAATCGGGAGTGAAGGCGCCAATTTCGATTTGCAACTGGGCTAGGCCCAGCCACCTCACTACCCATTAAGGAGCTGTAATTGTGTCTCATACCACCCACCCCAGCCCTGACCTCTATTAAATGGTCTGAGGGGGTGGATCATTGGGGGAGGACATGGTATGACTGGCTAGGACTGAGATTTTGGAAGCTCGGATTTGTTGCTGGCTGGAGGTGGGTGGGCATATGCTTCTTCTCATATACTGTGCTGGCTTGGGCATAGTGGTTACTGTGGGGATTGCAGATTAATTCTTGGGGTCTTGCTGGGCTTTGATGGTGTAAAACTGTGGGCACATTGAGGGGTATTGTGTTGGGCTTGCTGATTATTAAGGGGGCACATTGATGACAATTGTCTATTGCTGGGTATCTTGTGTGTGTGTGTGTGTAGTAATCGCTGATGGGGGGCTGTGTACATTTGACAGTATATTATTGCTGGTAGGGGGACTTATTGCTCATAACAGAGTGGGCATCTTTGGCAGGGGCATAGGGTGTATGTGGTGTGGGGCAGCCATAATATTAAATTGGGCATGGAGGTTTGGAGGGTGCCCAGTGTGTTTTCAACTGGAGGGTCTTAGGGAGGAGATCAGGGGGATCAGAAGGCAGCTGGAATGGGGAAGGGGGGATGGATGGGGAGGTAAGGTGGGGTATGGATCACATGTGACTAGACGTGGTCAAAATGGCATGTCTCAAAGGGCAAGTAGAATGGGCAAAAAGGGCACATCTCAGGGGATAGGTGGACCATATGGTCACTCTGGAGGTGAGGGGGTGGAACAAGCAACGTACAGGAAGCACTCTGTAGGGAGGGGGCTGCTCAGGGGAAGCAAAAGAGGGAAGGAGGGGTAGAAGAGAGCAATACTGGGGCAAGCATCACACTTACAAACCGTTTCACCCTATTATATCTGGGAGATGATGTGGAGGAGGCTGATGGTGGTTGGTGGGGGAGAGCAAGAGGACAGGGAGGGTTTGGTCAGTAAGCTGAGGGGTGGGAGACAGAGGGGGTGCCAGAACCATAGGAAAGGATGGCAGGGGGGACAGGAGCCTAGGTTGGGAAATATTGTAGATAGGGGGTACTGAGTGAGGACAGGGTGGAAGCTGGCAGGAATGTGGTCAGGCGGGTGTACAGGTTGGGGAAGTCAATCAAGGGGGGAGACAGTAGAGTGGTCAGCCTTAAGACAAGAATCATCAGAAAAGGTAGAGAGTAGGGTAGGGGGATTTTCAGCTGATGGGGTGGGAAGTGCAGGTCCAGAAAAAGAGGTGGGGTAAAGAAAAATTAGTGGAAGGTTGCTCAAGTGGGGGATTAGAGGATTATAGCTCAAGAATTGTGATGGGGTGGAATTGGGGGGGGCATTCTCTGGCCTCCTGGGAAATTGGGGGGGGTGAGGAGCAAACTGGCAGTCGCAGGTAGAAGTATGGTACAGCTAGCATATGAGGGTGGCCTCCAGGCTGATGGAGTTGGGAGGAGTAAGCAGGGGGTTGTCGACAGAAGGAGGAGCCTGGAAGGATCTAAATGGGCTAATAAGTATTCCCAAGCTGACGGGAGAGGCAGGAGTAAACAGGGGTTTGATGATAGAAGGAGGAGTCTGGAAGGAACAAGACGGGCTAACAAAGTGGGGGATGGGGTGAAGGTGATACTGCTGGGGGATTCCATGACCGGGGTATCCAGTGGAAGGGGGTGAGGGACATCTAAAAGCAGCCCAGTCAAGGCTAAATGTATGCCAGGATTATCTGTACACAAGGCCAAATTCCACCTATACTCGATAGCACTGGAATGTGGGGGATCCCCGGACTTCCTAGTACATTTGGGGACAAATGACTTGGAAGGGAACAGTGAGCTAGAAATACAGGCTAGTTTCCGGGAATTGGCAAGGGTTTGTCACTCTATAGGAAGCAAAATTTCCTTCTCTGAGATTCTGCCAGTACCAAGGGCAACCGGGGAGAGCAAACTAAAACTCAGAGGGGTGAACCAGTGGCTTGGGGATTGGTGCAAGGCAGAGGGGTATGGTCTGGTGGGAGATTGGGAAGATACTTGGGAGGATAAGGGGCTATATGCCAGGGATAGATTACATCTCAATCTGGAGGGAAGGGAGATCTTAAAACTAAAACTTGCTGGTTTTATAGGAGAGAGTTGGGGTTGAAACTTGTAACGGGGAGGGTCAAATAAAACACTGGTCCCAGGGAAGCTGTCTGTGGGTCCAGGTCTAGGGCAATTGAAGAGTGAGGGGGAATGCGATGCAAATCTAAGGAAAATTGGGCACAATAAGGACTGCGCAGGGCTAGGGAGATTGGGTAGGGAGGAGAGGTCGGGGTGGAGGACAGTACTGATTAATGCCAGGAGCATGAGCAATAAAATGCCTGAGTTACAGGCTACGCTGGCTGAAGGATCAGCGGACGTGGCGGCAATTACAAAGACTTAGGCCACCTAAAGAAATGATTGGGACCCAAATTTGGAGGGCTATAAGATATTCAGGAAAGATAGGGGAGTGGGAAGAGGGGAAGGGGTTGCGCTGATAGTCAGAAATGACGTTGTGGTGAGTGGAGTGGAAGAGGCTGAAGGAGGAGTGAAGGCGATTTGGGTAACCTTGCAAATGAGGGGAGGAAAAAAATTGAAAATAGGGGTGGTATACAGGCCCCCAGCAATTGAGGGGCTCTGGAGGAAAAACTGGTTGAGAACATCAAGGGTCATTGTGACCTTGGTAAGGGTAGGGTGGTGATCATGGGTGGCCTTAATATGCCAGGGGTGGACTGGGATATCATGACATCCTCTGTAGCCAGGGAACAGCGACTGATGGACGTTTTTCAGGATGCTTTCCTGGTCCAACAGGTGGGGGAACCTACTAGAGAGGGGCGGATATTGGATGTTGTCCTAGCGGACAGTGATCAGATAAGAGGCCTGGAGGTGTGTAGTCCACTGGTGGGTGGAGACCATGCCACGGTCTGGTTTCTGCTGTATATAGGGGGTGAGAAAAACCGCACTAACACAGTAGTGGTAGACTTCAGGGGAGCGGATTTCGTGGGCATGTTCTAAGGGAGAGATTGGACAAGATTAGGCCGGACATGGATGCTGGAAGATTATGGGAGACCATTAAAAAAGGGGTACAGGAGGCTACTAAGTACTGTACAAAATTAAAGCGAAAGCATGGTAGAACCAGTAAGCCATGTTGGTGGACTAGGGAGGTGCAGGAGGCAGTGAGGGATAAAAAGGCCGCTTATGTACGTTTTAAACGCTCAAGGAGGACAAGGAGCGAGGAGAGTATGAATTATCGGCCAAGAGAGTCACCAGAGTGGTGAGGGAAGCCAAGGCAGGGATAGAGCAAAACCTGGCTAGGGATATCCGGGGGGGGGGGGTTCTATAGATACATAAGAGAGCGAAAGAAAGGACGCAGATCAATAGGATTAACATTATGGGGGATGGGCTTAGGAAGCAGGGGAACAGGTAGAGGTGCTAAATGAGTACTATGCCTCAATCTTTGCGGATGGGGACTGGGGATCACTACAGGCTGACAGGAGGGAAGAGCATTCAGCTAAGGTGAGAAGTAGGTCTGTGACCAGAGGACAGAATGAGGCTAGGGTACAGATAGGACCAGACTCAGAAGGGGGTGGGGAAGTTGAGTGAGGGGGAGGAATGGGGGGAAGAAATCACAATGGACAGGGTGAGGGAGGCCCTTCGGAAGCTAAAGACTGATAAGGCGCAGGGGCCGGATGGGCTACACCTGAGGGTTGTGAAGGAATTGGCGGAGGAGCTGGCAGCTCCACTGGCTGCACTCTTCAATTCCTCTTTGCAGACAGGATGAGTGCCCCAAGACTGGAGGGTGGCTTATATAGTGCCTATTCATAAAGGGGGTCTAGAGAACAGATGGGGAATTATAGGCCTGTCAGCCTAACGTCTGTGGTAGGTAAAGTAATGGAGGGCTTTATCAAGGAGAGGATTGGGAGGCATCTGGAATCGTTAGGGCACCAGGATGATAAACAGTATGGATTCGTTCCAGGGAGATCGTGTCAGTCCAACCTCGTAGAGTTTTATGACTGGGTGTCGGGGGCCTTATACAGACATAGGCCGGTGGACGTCCTATACCTAGATTTCAGCAAGGCGTTTGATTCAGTACCACATTATGGGCTGATAAAAAAGCTGGAGGAGATGGGGGTGGGAGGGCAAGAGCTCAACTGGGTTGAAAATTGGCTCACGGGGCATTTACAGAGGGTAATGGTGGGTGGGATACTCTCCTCTCCCAGGAAGGTAATCAGTGGGGTCCCTCAGGGTTCGGTATTGGGGCCACTCTTGTTCAACGCCTATGTCTCGGATATAGGGAGGGGGTTATGAATAGGTTGAGTCTCTTTGCGGATGATTCAAAACTGGGAGCACTGGTGGATTGTGAAGAAGCGAGGCAGGCTGTCCAGGGGGATCTGGATACCCTGGAGGGGTGGTCAAGGAGGTGGGGACTGACATTTAATGCCGGGAAAAGTAAGGTACTACATTTGGGGTTAAAAAACCAGTACCATGAATACACCGGGGGTCACACTGCAAGCCACATTGGGAGAAAGGGATTTAGGGGTGGTGATAGACAACAAAATGAATAACTCTGAAAACTGTAGAAGAACTGCAGCCAAAGCAAACAGGATACTGGGCTGCATAGCCAGGGGAATTACATCCAAAAGGAGGGAGGTGATCCTCCCTCTGTATAATGCCTTGGTCAGGCCGCAGCTCGAGTACTGTGTACAGTTCTGGAGACCTCATCTGAAGAAGGGCATAGCGTTGCTGGAGAGGGTCCAGAGGAGAGCGACCAGGATGATTCAGGGCATGGAGGGGAAGCCTTATGAGGAGAGGCTGGAAGAGCTTGGGCTTTACTCACTGGAGGAGAGAAGGGACAGGAAGATATGACAGAGGTTTTCAAGTATGTAAAAGGAATAACAAGGTGGCACCAAGGAGCTTTTAAGTTAAAGAAGGGGAGAACAACCAGGGGTCATGAGTGGAAGCTGGAGGGGGAAACTACGGGGGGGGGGTGCGTAGGAGGCATTTTTTCACTGATAGGGTGGTGGAGCCGTGGAATGCGCTGCCTGGGAGGCTGGTGGAGGAGGGCACAGTGGAGGGATTCAAGAAGGGGTGGGACAGGTACAAAGGGAAACTGAAACTAAAGAAGAGCCTCTTGGGGGCTCAGGGGGTGGGAAAGCTGGTGGTGGTGGGGGTGTCTATGGCAAGGATGATGCTAGGGTATTCTGCATCATGGGATTCAATGAAGGGTTGAAAAACTGGTGTGAAGCTCAGGGTTTTGGCTTCATAGGGGACTGGGGAGCCACCTAGAGGGATACAGACTTATACTGGCGCGATGGTCTGCATCTGTCAAGGGGGGGATCCAGGATCCTAGGTGACCGGTTTAAATACTTCATTGGCAAGCATTTAAACTAGCCAAGGGGGGAGGCACTGAAAAGGAGCAGGGAAATCCCAGCCTCCCCCCACAAAGCGCAGTAGTTAAAGAGGTAAACACCAAGGCAGAGAAGTCAGTAGGGAGCAGGACAGGGATAAATGCAGAAAAAGGTGTTAAGGACAGGGATGAGGCTAAAAGGGGTAAGGCCATAAAAAATAAATGGAAGGTGATGAGTACCAATGCCCGTTGTCTGTGCAACAAGCTCCCTGAACTAGTGGCCTTAATGGAAGAGGGATGCCTGGATATTGTGGCAGTCACTGAAATATGGTACACAGAGAACCATGAGTGGGAAGTCAACATACCAGGATACACAGTCTACAGGAGGAACAGGGTGGGTAAAAGAGGAGGAGGAGTAGCTCTCTATATACTGTAAGGGAAGGGATTAAAGCAACAGAACTAAAGAGTAAACAGGAAGTTGATGAGTCACTATGGGTCACCCTGGAGACAGGAAATGGCACCACAATCCGCATGGGGGTTGTGTACAGACCCCCATCTCAGGGGGAGGAAATGGACAAGGAAATGATAGAAGGCATCCTTAAAATGGCAGAAAAAGGGGAGATATTGTTGATGGGGGACCTGAATATGCCAGATGTTAACTGGAGTACCTTTGCTGCAGGCACACCCAAGAACAGAGTCATTCTTGATGCCCTACAGGGGGCATGCCTCAGACAGCTAGTGTTGGAACCCACTCGGGAGGGAGCAATCTTAGACCTGGTACTCTCAAATGGGGAAGGAGAAAGGATCTCAGATTTAGAAGTGGGTAGCCATCTGGGAACAAGTGACCACTAAACAGTGTGGTTCACAATAAACACAGCCATAGAGTCAAGCCATACAAAAACAAGAGTACTGGACTTTAGGAAGGCTGACTTTGGGAAAATGAGAGAGTGCCTTAGAAAAGCACTAGCAAATGGGCAAGAGGGAGGGGTGGAGGTACAATGGGGAATAATCAAAACAGCGATCACAGAGGCAACAAGCCTTTGTGTGAAGCAAATCAATAAAACAAAACGAAGGAAAAAAACCACTATGGTTCTCAAAAGAGGTGGCAGGGACGGTTAAGGAGCAAAGGATAGCATTCAGGAAATATAAGGAAACACAGAAGGAGCAGGACAGAGAACTTTATCAGATAAAGCAGAAGGAGGCAGGTAAGGCAGTTAGAATAGCAAAGGTACAAACTGAGGAAAAGATAGCCAACTTTGTTAAGAAGAAGGATAAAACATTTTATAGGTACATTAGGGAGCGAAGAAAGACCAAGGGAGGAATACAGAGACTTAATAAAGGGGAGGGAATGTGGGCAGAGGGTGACAGTGAAAAAGCAGAGATGCTGAACGAATATTTCTGCTCAGTATTCACAACAGATGAGGAGGGGGAGGTGCCTAAACCAAACAAGGGTGAAACTCTGAATAGGGGGGTCAATACCAGTCCATTCACAGAAGAAAGGGTTTTGAAAGAACTCTTGAAACTGAGGGTGGACAAAGCAATGGGGCCTGATGGGATTCACCCAAGAATACTAAAAGAACTAAGGGTAGAACTAGTAACACCACTGACTACTCTCTTTAACAAATCATGGGAGGATGGAGTGGTACCTGAGGACTGGAGGAGGGCAAAAATGTGATTCCACTTCACAAAAGTGGGAGCAGGGCAGAGGCAGGAAACTACAGACCAGTTAGTTTGACTTCAGTGGTAGGGAAAATGATGGAATCACTTCTGAAGGAAAGAATTGTTGAGTACCTAGAGGCCAGTGGGGCACAGGACACAAGGCAGCATGGTTTCACAACAGGAAGGTCATGTCAGACGAACCTAATAGATTTCTTTGACTGGGTGACCAAAGTAGTAGACCAGGGAGGGGCTGTGGATATGGCGTACCTAGATTTTAGCAAGACATTCAACACGGTCTCACACAAAAGATTAATATACAAGTTAGCCAGCCTTGGAGTGGGTCCCAAGGTGGTAGCCTGGATACAAAACTGGCTGGACAACAGGACGCAAAAGGTAATAGTAAACGGAGTCCACAGTGAAGAAAGGAGGGTAACTAGCGGGGTACCGCAGGGTTCGGTACTGGGACCGGTCCTCTTTAATATCTTTATAAGTGACATTGGAGAGCACCTGGAAGGAAAGGTATGCCTCTTTGCAGATGACACAAAGATCTGCAACAGGGTTGATACACAAGGTGGGGTGGAAAGAATGAAAAGGGACTTGGCAAGGCTGGAGGAATGGTCAAATATGTGGCAGCTCAGATTTAATGCAAAGAAGTGCAAGGTAATGCATCTGGGAAACAAAAACCTAGGGGAAGAGTACACAATGGGGGTGAGTTAATAACAACAACAAAATTGAAAGAGACCTAGGAGTAATTATATCAGATGACCTAAAGGTGGGTGTAAGCAATGTAAGAAGGCAGTAAGGAGGGCTGGGGATATCTGGGGTGCATAGGGAGAGCATCAACAGTAGAAAACAGGAAGTTGTTATCCCTCTCTACAGACAGTTAGTGAGACCCCATCTGGAGTACTCGTGCAATTCTGGAGACCCCATCTCCGCAAAGACATAGACAGAGTGGAGGCTGTTCAGAGGAGGGCAACCAAAATGGTGCAAGGTCTGCACCAGAAGACATACGAGGAGAGACTAAAGCAGCTTAATATGTATACCCTTGAGGAAAGGAGGGAGGGGGACATGATAGAAACTTTCAAGTATCTCAAGGGAATTAACAAGGTATAAGAGGGTAGTATCTTTCAGAAGAAGAGATGTGCAAGAACAAGGGGGCACACTTTGAAGATAGGGGGGGACAGCTCAGAGGTAATGTTAGAAAGTATTTTTTCACAGAGAGAGTTGTGGATGCATCGAACAGCCTTCCTGAGGAGGTTGTGGAGTCAGGAACAGTGGGAGAATTCAAGAATGCATGGGACAGGCATAAGGCAATTCTAGTGGGGGGTAGGAGGAAGTAAGCTGTTGATTAACTAGAATCTCCAGCTTATCCGTCAGGTAGGGAAATGGGCAGACTGGGTAGGCCAAGCGGTCCTTATCTGCCATTAAATTCTATGTTTCTATGTAACCACTAGTTTGTTGGCTTTCGAGCAGACAAACAGACCATTTGGCCTATTCTGCTGGATTGTTAGTATGTTAGTAAATACACTTTACTGAACATTTTAGTATTATAATGAAGAACAACACGAACAAACAACCTTAACAAACAAACAATCAGACATACAAACAAAACCCTCAGTCACAGTGGGGGTGGTCCACACACAATGTACAGAATAAACGTATCGGGTAGCAGGAGAAGAATAAAATAAAAAGAGAAAAGTCCTCAATATCTGCCAGGCTAGGGCAAGGCTCAAGCAGCAATCTCCAGTTCATAAAGTCAGGGTAAGTACCTTTTAAGGTAGGGACAAAAGCTGGCCATGCACAATTAACTAGTGAGTAAATGTTCAGGGTGGGGAGAGATTAAGCTGCACGAGACGGAAAAGACACTCCCAACGCCTGTGAAATCCTGCAAGCTTATTACTAAGACTGGCAACTGACGTTTCTGCCCGTAGGGCAAACATAAACTCTGCATACCATTCATGGCATGTTGGTAGGGGGACAGTCCATCCAATGCCGAAGTACTATCTTTTTGGCACAAGCGAAGAGCAAAGCTATGTGATATGTTTGAACTCCAAGTAGATCCTGAGGATAATCACTTTTGGTTGGGGGGGATTTGCCCAGTACAGACAGACCAAACTGGATGGAAAAGCACACTGGGAAAATCGAGGACCAGCACAAACTGACACAAGTACCAAAAACTGGTTGCTGGATGGGTAGTATGAACAGGCCTTAAAGGGTACTTTTAAAAGCTTAAGGCAACTGGTACTTTTATATACTTAGCTTCTTGTAGCTGCCAGACATGTTTTCAATCAACAGTTCCCCAAACATATGTTGCATAAACCGAACATGACATGGCCTGACCGAAGAAAGAGAATACCTTTGAGCACAAGGGCTCATTTACACAGGTTCCACGTCAGTAACATAAATTACTGGGCCACATAACAAATACAAAAAGCAAGTTTCAGTGGCATGAAGTCAAACAAGTACAATAAAGTCAGTCAAGTACAAATAAATAGGCTAGATTAATTGCATACAATTTTACAATAAGGCAAGTTGTTTGCTCATTTTAACCAGAAAGCTGCACAATAGCGGAGTGCATTGGTCGCTCTGAGAAACAAGCAGTATTTTAAACACTTCGCTCTCTTTGTTTGTCCTGTCTGCATTTATTATACCTAACTCGCACCCTGTTGGAGTGCCTGGAGCCCTACGCTCTGCGTCTGAATGTAGGAAGAGTGAACTGAAGTTCTCTACACAGAATCAGAACTACAGCTCAGTGATTACTGTTGTTTTTACATTTTGGGGCATATATCCATTCGGTGCCTGACAGATCCATGCGTGAGTGGGTCTTGCTGATGTAATTTAGACCTGTTATAAATTTTATTTAGTTTGCAACTTACGAGTTGCTGGCTTGACCCACATAACAACTTCCAGGTAATTTTACATCATAAGAGCAGAGCGAGGGCGTGCGCTGTGCGCACATGAAGACACGCACAAAGACATGCATGTCTAGTGCATGTTTTAGCGTGTGGCAGTGTATTTCAAAAGGTACGTTCATGGTCAGGTTAGGCAAAACTGTTAGCTAACAATACATCTGCTTTAAAAGCCGTACCTTATCCTAATAGCTCTAACATCGCTGAGCATATCTTCACAGTAAATGGGGAAACAGGAATTAAATGTATTCTCTGTAATGCGTATGATATGAAATGCCAATCTCCAGAGAACAGGGATGCTTATAAGTGTCACAAATGTAAAAAAATGACGAGTTGCAGCATGAGATCAATATGTTTGAAACAAGAGTAAATGTTCTTGAAAAAAAGTCAGGAAGCAATGACCATCAGTCTACAAGTAAAGAACAGCTCCCCATTTAAAGATACACAAGCATCACAATGTAACTATAGGATAGAGAACACGGAATCCCTGCACAACTTCGAAATAATGTCCACTTCCAATCCAAATAGACTGGTTGATACAGTACATCCGGGCAACAACAATTGCCATTAACAACAAAAAAAGAGCCAGTGAACAGGACCCAAACACAGAAGAAGAATGGTATTTGGTTCAAAGTGCTAAAGCCCCGAAAAAAGGCCGCAAAGCAGGCACTTTTGTCACAACAATTTCTAACCAGTTCGATGTTTTACAGAATTTGACTGATCTTACTGAATCCAATAGCAATTGCCAAGATAGCGAACTTACTTAGCTCCCAGGCATCAGTAGTTAATACTCCCACCAACAAATCAGTATCAGATAAAACCCAACAGGCTGCTCCAAAAAACACCCACCCCATGTTACCTGTTACCTGGGGCAATGTACAAGCTCTTCCCAATGCTAAGACCAATAATAATCCAGTGACCCTACACACTTGTACCAATAATCCCCCACCACCACCCGCACCACCCACTCCGTTAGTTCTACCATCTCACAGCAGGAAACCTGAACAGTTACAACCAGACAATATTGACCTCAGGGATTTTCAAACCACTTTTCACTATAAACCAGTATTTGTCCTAGGTGATTCAATCATTAAACACTTAGACAGAATGGTCTGTAATAACAACAAACAAAACAGAACTCTGTCATCCTTTAGAGGTGCCAAAATAGGTGACATCACAGCTATGCTACATAATATCCTCAAAAATGCTGAGAATCCTCTTGTTAGTATTCACACCGGAGCAAACAATATCCAGAGAGATCCCCTAATAAAAATAAAGCATTACCTTGTCTCAATGACAAATATACTTGTTGAACTAAATTGTGAAATTGCATACTCTGAGATATTCCCAATCCCTAAAGCACCAGGCTACAGTCAATCAAAAATACAAACAATTAACAACTGGCTACGAAATTGGTGCCTCAAACAGAATATTGGCTGTATCACATATTAGTAGGATTTTCATGAAAACTATAAACTATTCTCATGGGATGGATTATATCTAAGCAGGAAGGGTAATAATGTCCTACGAAAATAATAGTTTCTTTTATAGAAAACAATTTAAACTAATGCTTAAGGGGGAGAAGCCCATCCCAGGGGACTCTCTGAACATCAAAACGCTATTTACCCCTCCCCGAACCTAACTAAAACCAAAAGTCCAAATAAACACACACACACACAAAAACACCCTCTCTCCCAAAAACCACCCACTTAAAACCAATAAAAACAAGCTACACATTCTCTTGGTAAATGCCAGAAGTCTTTCTAGTAAAATCAATGAGCTTAAAGATGCCATGTTTACACACAAGACTGATATATATGGAGTTACTGAAACCTGGTTTGAAGAACATGCCTGGGACACAGAAATTCCAGGTTATACAAAACTTGAAAAAATAGAAAGTATTCTAAAGGAGGAGGAATCATTCTATATATTTCTAATACATTGAAATCCTGGGAAATAAACGAGACAGAAGACAGTATAGATACTGTGCTTTTATGGACCAAGGTTCAAGTATCAAATCACCATAACATAACTATCGGCCTCGGTTATAGATCCCCAAATCTTGACAGAAATGAAAATAATATATTCATGGATAATATCAAAAACAAGGATATTGAGGGTGACTATATAATCATGGGTGAGTTCAATTTCCCAAATATCAACTGGGTCACTGGTAAAGGCAGCTCTAGACTAGAAAACAGATTTTTGGACCTGATGACCTTAAACAACATGGAACAATTAGTTTTGAGCCCAACCAGGGAGAAAAACATTCTAAACATATTCTCACAAACATAGGAGACGATGTAAACAAAGTGGATGTAATCCATCCCCTATCTAACAGTGATCATAATATGGTCCTAATTGAAACAAATTTAGAACAAAATGTAAGCAATCATGGCTGTATACAAATTAAAGATTTCTACAAAGCAGACTATTTATATATAACAAAAATATCTTAATAATAGGGAGTGGCAATCAGAACTTGCAGGCTGCGACCTAAACACTGTTTGACTTAAAATACAGGGAAAACTTCAACACTGCATGAACTTGTGGGTACCAACTAGGAAAAAATATACCAAAAATAAAAAAATTCCCATACAGCGGAATAAAAACATAAAACGTAACCTAAACAAAAACCAAAAACTGTACAAAAAATATAAAAAATCCAACACCCAGTAACTGGACAACATATAGGAAAATAGTACATACAAGTAAACATTTAATTAGAAAAGCTAAAAAACAAATGGAGTAACAACTAGCTTTATCAATTAAAGGCAATAAAAAAAAAATTTAATTATATAGGATCAATGAAAAAAAGTTACCCAACAATAGGCCGCATAATGACATCTGATGGATTAATAACAGATGAGGAAGAAATGGCCTCAGCATTAAATAAATATTTCATTAGTGTTTTCTGTATCAAAGACACTAAACCATTATCATATAGTCCAATTATAAAAATAAACACGAAAGACGTGCTAGAGGCCATCAGCTTGACCAAATCACACGGTTCTGCAGGTCCTGATGGGTTATCTCCCTATTTTATAAAAAGTATAGCAGAACAAATAGCTGGCCCAATGACTATACTATTCAATACCTCCCTTAGTTCAGGCTCAACTCAACCCCATCTGGAATCAGGCTATAGTGATCCCCATTCATAAAGGTGGTAGCAAAAATCTTCCTCAAAACTACAGACCCATAAGCTTAACAGCAGTCGATTGTAAATTACTAGAAAGACTATTAAAAGAAAGGATTACTACCCACATGATAGAGCTTGGACATACTGACATAACCCAACATGGGTTCTTCATGGGCAGATCTTGCCATACAAATCTTCTAAACTTTCTGGAACCCATAAGTGAGGTGTTGGACAAAAGACTTGCTATTGACATCATTTTTCTCGATTTCTCCAAAGCATTTTACTTTGTTTCACATAAAATTTTCATAGAAAAAATGATAATCCTAAAAATACATCCTGCTATTCTACACACAGGGTAGAAGCACGGCTTTCAAACCGCTCACAAGAAGGTTCACTAAAAGGCCATCTCTCTCCTTGGGGACCTGTCTCCAGTGGAGTCCCACAGGGATCCGTGCTGGGACCAGTACTTTTTAACATCTTAATATCTACAATGCTCCCCCTTACCAAACATTGTTGGATACGGAAATATGCAGACAACTGCAAGTTAGGAAGCATTATAACTGACTTAGATTCAGCTAAATAACTACAAAATAATTTGACATTCCTAGAAAGCTGGTCAATTGAAAAAAAAACCTCTTATTCAACGAACTTAAGTGCAAAGTAATGCACCTAGGCAAACATAATCCTTGTTTCAACTACAAACTGAATAATACCAATCTACAAAAAACTGACAACGAAAAAGACCTGGGAGTTACAATTTCAAAAAACTTTTCCTTCAAACTACACACAAAAAATACTGTTACAAAAAAGCAATCAAATACTGGGATGCATCCTGAAAAACATCAAGAGCAGAAATGAAAAGGTAATAATCCCCCTCTACTCCAGCCTATTCAGACCCCCACCTGGAATACTGTTCTTCTGTATGTGCTCCACAATTAGTTAGAAATAAACTTATCGAAAATGTCCAGTGTAAGGAAACCAAAACAATTAAATCTATAAGCATTTTAGATTACAAAACCACACTAACAAAACTAGGCCTATATTCTATGCAATACAGGAGACTGAGGGGTGATTTATGTTTAACAATCAAAGCAATAAAAGATGCAGCCTTATTCAAGACCATCGGCCTTAATTATAATAACACAAACATTAACACTAGATCGCATGACAAGAGACCAATAGGCAGTCGAAACAACACGAATAAGAGAAATCGTTGGGTATACACAGAGGGTCTCATTGGCTTGGAAATCTCTGTCAAAAATGTTATAGACAGTAGCACAATTGACATATTCAAAAAGAGACTTGATACATACATGGGAAATAAAAAATTATGAATTTCACCAATAGACCTGGAGGCAAGTCCACAAAGGGCATTCCGTGCCTGCTGGATTCGTAAAACATCTATGACTCTATGAAAGTAGACAGAATCGGTTTAAAACAAGCATAGTAATGGTATGGGCCTCAGAGCCAGAATCTGACACAGTTCAAAGTGTATACCAGGAGGGACTTAGGATGATTAGCGAACAGTTGCAATGAACTGTTAGGGCTGCCCGTAGTGCTCTCTTAAACTAATCAAACTTTAGGTAGCTTTAGCAGGGTTTCAGGCAGCTCATTTTTTTCTGTATTCTATTTTTTTACTCCTGGGGCCACAGCAAGGGGGGCTCCCTTCTGCCAGCTGCTACTCCCCCCACCATCCATCATCTCCCCAGGATCCCCAGCAGTGAGGGCACCCCACTGATTACCCCCATGGTAGGGGCAGGAGATGGGAGGCCATCCACCCCCCCGAAGCACATTATCCAGTTTCTTCGCCTCAGACCACTTTGATGACGTGGCGGGAGGAGGTGTGACCAACAGGTGTCATACGCCCTTGCCATGCCTGTCCTTTTTACTCAACTTTTTCTCCCGTAACTCTCCCCAAGACCTCAGCCAACTTGGTCCTGTGCACGCCAGAACTGGCGACCCTTCTCCACCCATCCTGGCCTAGTACCTGCCCCTTCCCCCCATTTGCGTGGCTCTACCATCAAGCCTCCACTCGGTAGCAGCCAAGTGTCAGGAACACCAACCCCCCCAAATCCAGGAGAGGAGAGCTACCTGATGGACACTCAATCCTGCTCTCAGCCTTCCCCCTGGCCGGCCCCAGTGACCTGAGCTTGTTCCCAAACTCGGGTCACCAGCATGGGAGAGGTAAGGGGCTAAGTGCCTCAGTCCTCTGTGCCACCAAGCTGGCCTCAGGAAGCTCATCTAACCAGCCAGTGACCCTAATAGCAAATGAACACTTTCCTAGCTGAGTACAGCAAAATGGCAAGTCAAGGGCATTGTGAGCCATGCTCCTGGTGTTGTAGAGATTGGCGACAGGGTGGAAGCAGTGAGTTAGGTTCAGTAGCGCATCCTTGACTAGCAGACACGTCTGGAACTTAATTCTGTTAGGCAGTGGTAACCAATTTGTTTGGGTGTAGAGGGTGCAGCTATGGGTGCACTTGTCAGCCACAAGTACAAAGCACCAAGCTTTATTACAGATCAGATTTATTCTGCTGAGAATTGAGTTGCAGGCAGCTGCGTAGACAGGGAGGCCATAGTCAACTAGTGACAGTACCGAGCTTGCCACTATGAGGCATCTAGCAGCCGCAGTGAGGTTGACCCCATTAAAGTACAAGGCCCCCAATCTTCTGTTTACCGTGGACGCAAGGTGGTCAACGTGGGGAGCAAAAGATAAGGTACTACCCAGGATCACCCTGAGGTATTTAAAGGTTTCCACCTGTTCAAGTACTGTATATGACCCAGGTCACTGTGGATGACAAGGGGGTACCTTTTTTTTCATTTGTGAGCTTTCGAAGTACATTATCTTAGTGTTTTGTAATTTAGAAATAGTTTGTTTTGGGAGAACTGTTTTTCAAGGGCTTCAAAATTACCCTGGAGGATGGAGGTAAGGCTGCCAAGGTCAGGGTTCTTGGAATAGATACCAGCATCTTCTGCATACAGAAGTACATTTGCAGACTGACAGGCATCAGGCAAATGGTTTATGAATAAGCCAAACAGTAGAGGGCCCAGAATGGAGCCCTGGGGAATGCCAATGGATACATTCCTAACGTCTGACAAGGAGTCGTCTATCTTAACACGTTGAGTGTGATTAGTGAGATAACTCTGGAACTAGGTGACTGTGTCTAGTGACGGCCTAGGCCACAGAGTTTGTAGAGAAGGAGCTTATGACTGACCAAGTCAAAGGCTTTTCTCAAGTTGATACAGATGGTGCCAGCCTTGTCTCCATTGTCAAGGGCCACAAGGGTGGTGGACACAGGAAACGGCCTTCCTGAGGGGGTTGTGGGGTCAAGAACAGTGGGGGAATTCAAGAATGCCTGGAACAGACATAAGACAATTCTAGAGGGGGGTAGGAAGAAGTAGGCTGTTGGTTAACTAGGATCTGCAGCTTATCCAATAGGTAGGGAAATGAGCAGACTAGGTGGGCCAAGCAGTCCTTATCTGCCGTCAGTCTATGTTTTCTATGAATACTCAGTTAGTGCTGTATTAGTGCTATGTTTTTACTGAAATCCATGCTGTTGAGGACACTGTATTTCATATTGTTCAAGATATGAGACAAGTTGATTGAACACTATTCTCTCAAAGGCTTTGGAAAGGGAGGGAGAGTATGGAAACAGGTCTGCAACTGAAAAGGTTGGAGTGGCTTCACCACTCATGAGATATATTATCAGTGGCCTTTTATGAAGTTAAATATGATATCTTAAGCCAGGACATGTCATTTCCCATATATATTACATGGATAGGTCCCTATCCCCATAGAAAATGCCATCATATATTTCTCTGTATACCACACCAATAAATGTGATATACAGTACCACCTCAATTAAGTAATAGATACATTATATTTATGACAAGGCCACATAATAACAATTGTAAAATCACCCTACTACATTATAATTAACACTCTATTACAATGGTAATAACACATATATAGTACATATACACAGATCCGATTAACTACTGTATATATTACAACTGTGTAACTACATGAATACACCACTATTATCAAAGCTAACTATCACCCACACCATATACTCCAAATGCCAGTACATAATAACCAATCAACCAGTATATAACAATCAATCAACCAATTAGCAATATACATACATCAAACCAAACCTCTACATACCACCCCCCCTCCACCACAACAAATATCAAATACACAAACCACAAGCCATTGTCACACGGTTAACCCCATTCTGGGATGAATTGTGGAACACAGAGACACCCACAAAACAAGCACAACAACTACCACAATGAAGATGAGAACACAGTAAATGGCAAACAACCATTGCAGCTCCCTCCTTGAAAGCAAATGCCCAGCCACGACAGACACTACTGCTGATGCTGCTGCCATAAGATGCCACACTTTCGCTTACACCACAGTGCAAAGTGCTTCACTAACCCCTGTAGCACACCACATGCCAACAATCTACTGCCAACTCTCCTCTATTATCGTGATCATAGAAGGTAACACAACCATCACAATCCTTGGAGGACAGAACTGCACAATACAAGATAAGGTGACAGTGAACATAGTTAAAGGGGAATTCTCACATGCTCACGAGGAATGCTGCAGGACCTTTAGGTCCCGATTAACAGAAATACAGTGAAAGTAAAATTTTTCTCATACTCACAAGTCCCTAAGTTTAATTTTTTATCTAGTTAATCCTGCAACCCTTCGCCCGCCATGATTACTTACCACATAGCCAAGTGTCCCCCATGGTGAGCCCTCTGATGATGTGACTGATGGACTGAGCTGTGGGGTACCTCTATGTGCCTGCAAGTCAGTTAATAGTGTTACTGTGAAGCAGCCCATGATTCTGCTTATTGTACTGGTACCAGGCACGCTAAGCTTAAGTCATTAGAGTAGGGGATGTGGTAGTGTGGGTGGGAGTTAGACTTCAGAACCCCTAATAGGATATTTCCCAACTTCCCCCTGGACTTGCTTTCATCTCTGTAGGACATCCTAGCTTACCCCACAGGGCAGGGCAGTGAGGAGGGGGTCCTTACCCCCGACAGAGACTCAGTCGGTGCTCTTCTGGAGTGCCTTGATTGGTGGTAGGTTGCCTGCGATGTGGGGCAGATGTCCTTCTGCAGCACCTGGTAGTGTTTTTTCCCTGGTTTTCTAGTGGGACATCGAGAGATCCCCTGAGCCATGCACGTATGCAAGAGTGTACGTCACATGTCGTCGGGCGTCTCCCCAAGCTCTGGGGCTCCACTTGCACTGCCACCCATAGTCACCAAGGTGGTAGTAGCAGAATGGAAGCCGTCAACCCTCTGTCCCCCGAGGTGGAGAGCATCCATGGGACACTCTGCTCACCTCCCACGGTAAGCCCTCCAATGACCCGGGCTCATTCCTGATCCCAGGTTGTCAGCATTGAAAGCAGCAATGCTGCCACTATGCCAGAGAGCCAGCTGCATGCATATTTTTTTTACATTAATATGCAAAGTTTGCACATTTAAACACAAAAACCATCATGCAGCATGAATATTTTTCACAAAAACAGTAACATTTCTGCATGAAAACTGTACATTTTATAAATCGTTTCAAATATGTTTTACTGCATGAATATTTTATATTTGATAAATCATTGCAAAGCATGAAAGCCATCATGCAGAACAAATATTAAGAGAAACATTTTATGTCTGTCCTGGACTGGAATAAATTTACTTCCTGCTGGAATTAATGTCTGGATGGTTGTAGTCATTGCCTATCCAGGGCATCTTTTACCGACTGTTTGACTCCTTTGAACTTCCTCTATGCAAACCATGTCACAAAATGAAACTGCGGAATAATCTGCTTTACTCTCAGCAAACCATGTCACAAAATGAAAAGCTAGAAACAATCTCTGCACACTCATAACTATCCCAAAAATCTTTTTAATTTTTTTTTTACTTCCTTTTACGTGCTTTCAGACCTTCACTGCCACACGCTATAGTCTTTCCAGCTTAAAATGAGGTGCTCCCCTTCTCTGACCAGCAATTATATAAAATAAACTATGGGGTGCTGTAATTATTCATTTTTTTACACACTCTTAGTGTGCAATACATCACAATTCACTCATGCTTTACACTCATGGTTTATGCGGTACTACACACCTTGAGTGTGTAAAAAAAAAATTCATAATGTACAACACCCCACACATCATTCTATATATACTGAATACCTGTTATGAGAATATTGTAAATGTATGCACTTGGTGAACGTGATAAAAATAATGTTTAAAACAAGGACAGAAAATTGGGAGTCTTGACAGTATTTCATTAAATTATGGGTTAACTAGAGGACCCCAAGTATTCTGGCTGCTGCCTCTTAAGTTCCGCAAGTTTTCTTTTATTCCAAAGCAGAGATTTCAGAATGGAGTCAGTGGAGAAGCTACAGTTTACTAGCTTTCCGAAATAGTTCTGCTCTCAAGGGCATGTTCCAGGGATAGCACCCTTGGCCCTGGAACCTGGTATAATGTTACTTCATATATGGTACTAATTCACATAGCCTGATGCTGCCGTCAACATCTGCATTGCATTTTTTCTGACTCTGACAGGGAAATCAATATAGCAGAGTCCTTTTACAGCTGCATCAGCGTTCCATGTGTTCGCTTCTAGCAACCTGAGAGCTCTGCAGTGGCATCTGGCTGTGCAAAATCACCAGTGCATCCAAGGACCTCATGCCAACATTTCTTGGGGGGACACAATTATAAAATGAGTCAGCTGACTCCATGGGGCTAAGCCATGGGGGATCCTTTGCACGGCAGCCACCCAGCTTCGTGCTCCAAGCCCAGGCTGTTGGGACGCTCTCCTGTGCGGGGTGGGGGTTTGATGAACTACTTAAGTGGCAGCTCCTGGTGGTCGTGTGATGGAGGTGATTTGCTGTCAGCCTCCCCCCACCACCACCACCACCACCAGTCAGCTACAGCAATGCGAGACAGAGGGGGTAGGCTGAGAGAAAAGCAGTTGAAATGATGCACTGGGTCACTGGATGACGACCTTCACTGGTCCGTTACGTCAACAGACCCCCCAACAAATCACAGGTAGGACCACTCCAGCCAGCATCCCTACAAGTTCGTTCCCCCCTCTGGCCAGAAGGGAGCCCCCCTCCCTGCAGGATCACACCGACAACTGGTGGAAGTATGGAGCAGGAATCGAATTACTCCTCTTGGACTGAAGGAGGGGACAACCAGCAGGGTCACACCAGTCCTGAAGATGCAAGCAGGCTGGAGGCCTGGAGAGAATCCTCTGTAGAAATGAGGGAGAGTCTGGTGGGCAGAGCAAGGTATTGGGAGGTCTGAAGGAGGGAGGTGCCGGTCAGCATGTGAGAACTATAAACATGCAGGACCAACAAAAATGAATCAAAGGAAGGCACTACAGTACACTTTCGCAGCCCTTCCTCAGCCTAAAAATCAAAACTTTGGTGAGAATATGGGGGGAATGTGCTGCTCCAGACCCTATGTGCATGACAGCCCTGTCAGCCTTGGCATCTGTTTGGCATCTGTTCCAGTTTACAGGCAACTGACTTGATTCACAGAAGGAAAGAACTGCCATGTTTACACATGCCTGCATAAATAACGGCCCCATCCACAAACTTTCAGAGCATTCCAAGGGCCAGTGCCAGCAGCAGTGAGCCCTGTCCGCACATGCAAAGCACTCTGCGGCAGCCACAGAAAGGGAAGTGCATTGGCCATCTGCGCCCGAAAAAATATCAAATGCCACCTGCACAGCTATGCAACTATGTCCTATAACCTCAAGCCATTCAATTAGCTGGATCATTGTCTCTTTATAGAGGCATGTGGAATCTGTCAGTTTCCTGTCTTCATGGGCTGGATCTGGAGATCAGTTTGCAGGCACCTGCAGCCTACTATGCAGTCAAGTACTATTGCTTACCAGCTCACTCTAGAAATGGGACCGGAATTCAATCCTTTCTCTAGGGGATCATGTTCAAGGAAAAGGAACGGAGTTCCGTTCTTCCCTAGGGGATCATGCTCGCGCTTTAGACTACAAAGCATGTGGCAGGCAGGGGGAGGGCTGGAGTATCAGAAGCCGATGGATGCCATTTGGTGACAACCAATTAGAAGTTATGACATCATCCACAGTTGGATGTCATCAAGCTGCAGTATGATTTATGTTCTACTCAATCTATTTTAAGAGCCACTGGAGCTTAGCTATTCGAACACGTCCATGGAGGCATTCTGCCATTCAGCAGAAGGTTCCAACTGTATCTGTAGTTCTCCGACAGTCAAAACTACTCAGAATACGCCATCATCTTGTTTTGTCCTTTAATAGCTTTCTGTCTTTGTCTCTGCCCCAAGGTAAAGTAAAAGAGCTAACACAGGATGGGGCAAATCAGTTTGTGAACTGTCAGTTTGGCCACTAGAGTTCATAATCTGGTAGCCAAATCAATATTTTAAGTGCCCATAATTTTTAGGGGCTCAAAAATCACTTTGTGGGCAGGTAGTCAGTTTGGCTGGTAACTTTCGAAATCTGGTAGCTAAACCAATTTTTTTAGTGGCCACTGGCCACCTGACTACCTTATTTGTCTCATCATGAGCTAACAAACCTCCAGATGGCAACTGTCCAGATGATGATGTGCTCTTCATGGAACATCCATTGCTGTCTTTGGTTCTATACATTTATTCCCCTCCCACCTCGGTCACTGATGCAGCCCTCCCTGTGCCTGGCTACATAAGGCCCTACACGGACAGTGACCCAGCTACTTGCAAGATCTTCTTCGCCCCTACCACCCCCACTGTCCACGCTGCTGATGAGGGATTGCTAGAGGTTCCCAGTGTTTGTTTAAAGACATCTGGGGCCGGCACTTTTGCTTTTGTGGCCCCTACCCTGTGGAATGCTCTACCATGTCAGATTAGGGAGTGCCAGACCACCAACAGTTTTAACATGGAGCTAAAAACATATCCCTTTCCCCAGGCATTCCCTAATTAGATCCTGACTCAAATTAGTAATCTGTATTATGTTTTTTCTATTAGTGTTCATTGTATAGTGATTGTAAGTGTTATTTTAGTGGCTTGATTTTATATTTATAAAGCGCTTTGATCAATTTGGAATTGCGCTTTAAAAATAAAGAGTTGATTGACTGATCCCAGCCCCTCCATCTCTGCCACTTATACGATCCCAGGGACATCCACTGAGGGCATTTCCTCTTGAAAAGGGGAATCACCCCTAGGTGGTGGACTCCTTCCAGACTACCATTAGCCATGGCCTTCACTGAGCCTGTTGGGTATGGGTAGCAGGGGGCAGTCTGCAGCTGTGGGGCCCGAGAGTTCTGTCGCCATTCTGTTGTGCATCAGGGTTTTTCCACATGCATTTCATCCTTGTGGACACGACTGGCAAGGGTTTCAAGGCATACATGCACATGTAAATGCAGAAATGTGTGCCAAAGCTGGCAGCATACCTGCGGGTAACAGTGACAAGCTGTGAATGAGCTTGGTACATCCAGCAGACCTGGGTTTGATTCCCACAGCCTGAACTTGCATACTGTGTGACCTTGAGCAAGTCACGTAACCTCCCAGTACTCCCAGGTTGCCCCTGAAAACAGGCCTTTGGCCTACTGGGCCTTACTGGATTAGCAAAGAATAAAAAATAAATAAAATAAAAAATAATTAAAAAAAAAAAAAAAGACAGGCTACATCCCCCCATCACTCTCCGGCTGCACCACCACCTGGGTCACCAGGTGGCTGTGTGGCAGTAGAGTGCACAAGCCACCTTCTCCAATGCAGTGGGTTTGCTGGAAAGCTTTATCCTCCTCCCTCCAATGTCCCATGCTCATTCCCAAGCCCGGTCCCAAGCGACACAAGTGGTAGTGGCGAACCAACAGGCCAGCTTAATCCATTGCTGTTTGTCCTTCTTGGCCACCCCCCATCTCCCACCCCAATGACGGGGTCGCCACTGCTGCACACTTCCTCCAGTCAGGTGAGCGGATGCCTGCACAGCTGAAATCAACACCGTTCTGAGGTCAACAGGCAGTGGCTGTGTGAATGTCCGGTGGTCCGCTCCCACCTTCCAGCCTTTTTACTTGTAATTGCTACTGCTGTTCCCAGTGACTGTAAACTTCCAAACTAAACGCTTATCAGACACAAATATTGTCATTACAATTAAAAAAAACAAAAAATGCATACAGTCTTGGAAAAAAATCCTTTTTTATTGTCCTGTAATGCAGAGACAGTCTTAGTTGACCTTTGTAAGTAGTAGAGCTAATGTGCAGCATGGAAACAATTCAGTGTTGCTTGCAGTGAGTTTTATGACCGGGCTCTTTTTGTGTTATGCACTTCCTGTTTCTTCCTATGCCTTGCTGGGTATTCAGTTGTAACGATGCAGTCCAAAGCGGGACTGATTTTCTGAAAACTCTTCTATGTTTATTCTTTTTTTTTTTCAGATATCTTTGGTGTGTGTGTCCAACTTGTTAGGAGTCTGGTTTGCAATGGCTATGAGCTACAGTAACGGGAACAAAGACGAGTATGAAAATGCAAAACATAATGGGCTGGATTTTTAGGCGTGGCTCAGGGCTTGCGTCCAGCCCTGCGCCAGGACACTCTGGTTTTGGCAGTGCGCCAACCCCGTCACTCCAACTGCACCCGATTTTGCAATCTCAGGCGCAGTTGTGACAATTTTCACGAGTTACAGTAGCCTGCGCCACATATCTGGCACAAGCTCCATAACACAGGCCCCCAGGAGTGTTGCAAGTCAGACCAGGAAACGTTTGTCTAATTTGCGGCAGCTGCCGCACGGGATGGAAAATCCCATTAGACCGCCGCAAGCCCCGTGCACCATATCGTCGGCGCACCAGGGCTTGTGGCGATCTACGGGTTTTGAAAATTCAGCCCAATGCGAGTACAGGTAAGAAATTTTACATTTACAGACTTAAAACTTTGTGGGAGGCTGGTACACAGTGACATGTGTCTGCTCAAACTCTGCATTTTGTCACTAAACTGCAGCTTAATTTAAACAGTTTGAATTCTACTGCACAACAGTGAAACAGACAGAGGCCACAGCACATGAAGCACTCCTTTTTATCAATTTTTTTTTGTTTTAGACAATTTGTTGTTCCTCTTACGCAGGCAGTCCACTAACCTGGTTGAGCACAGCGCCATCCCCAGCATCCCTGGCACTTATATCCCAGTTTCCAACACCATGGGTTCACCCTCTGTGACAGGAGCAGCTGTACTGGGTCCAACCTGCTGTTCCCTCCAGCTTGTGGGATCAAGAGCTATTGGAGTGGCTCATATCAGGCCCAAGCCCACTGGGATCACAGTACTTGGTGCAGCCCTTTTTTCAGGTCCCACCCCCTTGGATGCCGGCATGCAAGGAGCTTCCCCATGTCCTCCCTCCCCCACACGCTGCCAACTGCACTACCAATTGTGCTCACCCAGGTGGCAATAAAGCTGCAGCGGATCTCCCCCGCCCCCCCCCCAGAAGAAGAGGGAGTCCTCTGGAATGATCAACCTTCCCCCCTCGCCCGCCCCTAGACAGTCCGGGCTTGTTCCAGAACTCGGGTCACCAGCATCGTGAGCTGTAATTTTTTTCTCATCTTTTTGCCCCTCTCCCCCCTGCTATCACCCCAGGGATATACGCTGATCAGGCAGATAGTACAGTTATGTAAGAACTTATCGTAAAAGTAGATCTTTGAGAGAAGCTCTTGTTCAGGTTCCACATTGAGGACTGACGCCACCTGGCGGCGGTTCCAGCAACTTTTTCTCTAGCAGTAGCGACATGGGAATGGCCCCCGCCAGCGTCGGCTTCACCCCCGATATCGCCCTATACAAGGGAGGAGTTTCCCACATGCTTAAGTTCTTGTACGCCCCTGTCAGGCAAGATAACGACAGGCAATGGTCAGAAAAATGATTGTCAACAGACAACCCCTCAAAGAAGAAAAAAAACAGCCTGAACAGGGCCTGATCCTAGGGGGAAGGAGGGCGGGAAATATACCTGCTGCAAGAGCTTCTCTCAAAGATCTACTGTTATGGTAAGTTCTTATGTAACTGTACTCTCTTACTTCGAGGAGAAGCTCTTGCAGCAGGTTCCACAATGAGGACTGAGTCCCAAGCAGTATAAACATATAACAACCCCAGGAAGGGGGAAACAGCAAGGAAAGGAACAGCAGGAGAAGGGAAGATCCCTTAGGAAACCAGGCCTTGCAGAACTGCAAGGCCAAACCCTGCTCTGTGTCTGGAAATGACGTTGAGGCTATAGTGCCTGACAAAAGTATGCATAGAACTCCAAATAGTGGGAGCACAAATGTCTCCTGTCGGTACCCTCTTCAGTGCTGCGAAGGAAGCAGCGATGGCTCTGGTAGAATGAGCTTTAACTGGCCCCGATGTTGACCTATTGTGCTTCTCGTAACAGTAAGAGATGCAGTGGACCAACCAGCGTGAAAGCGGCTGTTTGGTGACCAGGCGACCTATGGACCATTGGGCAAAGGACACGAAAAGCTGATCAGACTTCCTGTCCCCCTTGGTTCTAGCCAGGTAACATCTGAGAGCCCTGTGGACATCCAAAGAATGAAGCAGGGTCTTCCCCGTTAGAGTGCTCTGGGTAATAAACCGGGAGCTGAACCGACTGATTCAAAGTGAGCTCCGAAACAACTTTTGGTAGGAACTTCAGATTAGTGCGGAGATCAACCCCGTCCCTGTGGAAGACAAGGTAAGGTTCCTTACACATGAGGGCTTGAAGTTCTAAAATGCACCTCGCCGAAGTGATAGCTACCAAAAGCAGAGTCTTCCAAGAAAGGAAAAGGAGCTCGGACTCCATGGCCGGTTCAAATGGGGGAAGAGTGAGCTTCTCCAGGACAAACAGGAGATCCCAAGGAGGAACCGGGTCCCTAATGGGAGGTCTGATGTGGAGAATACCACATAAAAATGCCTTGGAAACCTCCATCTGAGCCACCGTCTTACCTGACACAGAGAAATGGTAAGCGGAGATGGCGGCCAGGTGTACCCTGATGGAGGAATAGCTGAGACCTTTCTCGGAAAGAGAAAGCAGATATTCTAATATGGTACTAACTGGACAGACCAAGGAATCCATTCACTTGGCTGTGGCCCAAATATAAAAGTGTTTCCACTTCATAGCATAAGTGGCCCTGGTGGCAGGTTTCCAAGCCTCAACCAACACTTGAGCAACCTGATCAGACACTCCGAACCTGACCTTGGCTAGGTCCTGAGGAGTCAGGTATGCAGGTGAAGTGAGCATAAGTTCAGGTGCAACAGGGACCCTCTGCCCTGTGACAGAAGGTGCGAAGAGAGAGAGGAAGAGGCGTCGGCAACTCTACATCTAGACGCTATAGTAAGGGAAACCAGATTTGATGAGGCCATAGTGGAGCAATCAGGATAAGAGTGGAAGGTTCCGACTGAGCCTTGAGGAGGACCTTCTGAAGGAGTGGAAAGGAAGGGAAGGCGTACAGAAACCTCCTGTTCCAGCAGAGGGACAACGTGTCTTGCCAAAAAGCTCCAGGCTCTGGACCTAGCGAGCAAAAATTGGGCAGTTTTGTGTTGAATTGTGACGCGAAAAGGTCCACATCCGGCGTCCCCCATAGATGGAAGATATGATCTGCAACCTCTTGGAGCAATTCCCATTCGTGGGCTTGTGATCTTGTCCTGCTGAGCATGTCGGCCAACATGTTTTAAAGCCCGGGAACATGTACTGTCGTCAGAAACAGTTGATGCTCTACGGGCCAATCCCAAACTCACATGGCTTCCCTGCAAAGGGGATAGAAATGCGTGCCGCCCTGTTTGTTGATGTAGAACATCACTGAAGTGTTGTCTGTCTGCACCAAGAGATGGCCTGGCGTTAGGACCGAGGCCAGGGCTTGGAGGGTGTAAAGCACGGCTCTCATTTCCAGGACGTTGATGTGCAGATTCACCTCCATGGAGGACCAGGAACCTTGGGTATGATGGTTCCCCAAGTGTGTGCCCCACCCCGGGACAAGGCGTTCGTGGTTAGAAACTGGGATGGCACCCCCGATTGGAAGGGGATGTCTGCCAGCAAATTTTTGGATGACATCCATCAGTGCAGCTCTTGCTGGACTGACTCTGATATCATGATCAAGCCATCCGGATTGTCTGAAGTCTGGTCCCATTGGACTCTGAAGGAGCACTGAATGGTCCTCATGCGCAGGCACGCCAGAGGAACTGAGACTATGGCAGCAGCCACGTGCCCCAACAGCCTGAGAAGGAGCTGAGCCAGCACCCTTGAGGCTTAAGAGAGCTGAGATGCGAGGGCCTGAATGCGACCCGCTCTGTCGGAGGGAAGAAAGACCTTCCAGAGAGTCGTGTCCAGAAGAGCTCCGATGAACTGGAGAATCTGGGTTGGGATCAGATGAGATTTGTCCCTGTTGATGGTAATTCCGAGACTCTGGAAAAGCGAGATGGAATCCCTGATAGTTTCCGAGAAGCGAGACCTGGAAGGAGCCAGTCGTCCAGGTAAGGAAACATGAAATGGCCCCACCTTTGAAGTGCCGTGGCCATGACAGCCAGGCACTTGGTGAAGACCCTGGGGGCTGAAGAGAGACCAAAGGGGAGGACTCGGAACTGATAGTCCTCGTCTTCGAATCTGAACCTTAGGAATCTTTGATGGCTCCTGGCGATGGGAATATGCAGGTAGGCATCCTGCATGTCCAGAGATGCCAGCCAATCTCCTGCCGATATGAGTAGGAGGAGAGTGGGAAGTGAAACCATCCTGAATCTCTTGTTGGGGACCCACTAGTTTAGATCACTGAGGTCCAGAATGGGTCTGAGATCTCTGGACTTCTTCAGAACTAGGAAGAAGTGGGAGAAAAACCCTCTCCCGACTCGGTCGGTGGAACCAGCTCGATGGCTTTTTTGTCCAGAAGGGAAGAAATCTCCCGCCGGACCAGCACTCTGTGTTCCCTTGGGTATCGGGATGGAGGCAGTGGTCTGTCTGGAGGAATGGAGTCGAACTCTATGGAGTGCCCGAACTCCTCAAGCTCTCTTACCCACTCATCAGAGGTCACCTTACTCCAAGCGTCTGCATAGAGGGAAAAGCAACCTCTGACCGGCTCCTCTGGCTGAGTGACCCGGAGGAGAGGTCACCTGGATAGCCAGGTGTTTGGTGGGGGCGGCAGTGGCTGCTTTTGGTTGTCTTGAGGCGGAGGCCGCAGTGCCTCTGGCTCCACCTCTACGACCAAAGCCCTCTCGCTGCGCATGCTGCTAGAAGCGAGGTTGCTGTGGTTGATGTCCCCATGGCCACAAAAATGAGGCTTACGAGCTCGCCCTGGTTTCGGGCAGTACATGGACTGCATGGATCGGACAGCCATACTGGAGTCCTGCAGCCTGGTGATGATACATTCCATGTCTTCACCAAAGAGCATGAAGCCGTTGAAGGGAGCATCCAGAAGGTTGGTTTGCACATCTGGATTGAACCCCAAGACCCGAAGCCAGGCATGGCGTCGGGGGGAAAATGCCAGTGGCAGCTGCCCTTGAAGAGGTGTCCACAGAATCATAGGCCGAGCGCAGCACATGGGTTCCCACATCTGAGCCGGTCTGTAAGAGTTTGGCCAGCTCTGCCTGTTGAGGGCAATTGGACATGCTCTGCACTATGTCCATTCCTTGTTCCCAAAGGGCATTCTAGAATTGGATCATGTGTGTAAGGAAGTTTAGACTCCTTATACTGCAGGTGGCAGCAGAGTACACCTTGCGGCCAATCGAATCCAGCTGCTTCGATTCTCGATCAGGCGGCTGGGTGCTCAGGTGTTTGGGCCTCTGCGAACGGTCATGAGCTGCCAAAATCACCACAGCGTCTGCAGCAGGTGGTTCGTCCAGGAAGGGATGGTCCGAAGGTGCCCGGTATAGCCGATGAGCCTTCTTGGACACAGCAGAGGAGGAATGAGGGCGCTTCCAGGTCACATGGGTGACATCCTGAAAGGTGTTGACCATGGGAGGGATGACCACTGGCTTTGGGTCCTTTTGGGGAGGTATTTAGCCAACCACAAACACTCGGGGTCCAGGGCCACAGTGTCCCATCCCATGTTAGCCTGGATGTGCCTCATCACCTCCATGAAGCTGGGATCATCCAGAGGGGATTTGGGAAGGCCCTCCGTGTCCCCTAAATCTGGCTCCAAGTAGGCATCAGAGGACGAAGAGTCCGAGTCTACATAGGAGTCTGGAGAGGAAGAGAGATAAGGACTGCGTCTCCAGTAATGGAGAGGGAGAGCAGGAGGAACTCCGAGACCTATGCCTCCTAGACTTTTTGGAGCGGTTCCTAAGAGGGGATTCCCCTTCCACCCCCAACGCCCACCGGTTCAACGCTGACAGGGTCAGGAACCGGTAACGGTGTAGGAGGGGGCGCATCCACTGGAAGGTCCTTTTTTACTGTATCCCACCAGTGGGAAAAAAGCTCCTTCACCTGTGACAGGTTTAGCTTGGGAGAACCTGGAGGAGGAGCACCCGAGCCCAAGCCGGCGTCGGTACTGTCGTCTGGTGGTACCAGTGTCAGGTCCGCACCCTTGCTCGGCGGGCGTCGGCCAAGGGGAGGACATCAGGGCGGCGTCCAGCACCGCCGTGTCGAGTCTGGCAGCATGCGTCGGTGAATGGGAGATGGGGTGCCACAGCTGACGTTGGGTGGAGCCGGGGTGACCGGCGTACAAACCACAATCGGCGGCGGAATAACCGTCGCAGGGACCGGGACCGGAACGGCCACTGGCGGACAAGGATCCGGAGTCCGCTGCTCCTTAGGGGCCAACGGACGTCCATGGGAGGCATGGGCCTTAGGACAGACGGCTTTGTGGCCAATGTGTTTCTTGGCTGAACACCGGTCAGTCGACGGAGGTGGGCGTCGGTCAGAATCCTTGTGTTTTGGTGGCAAGGAAGAGGCCCTGCTGCCTGAAGGCCCAGAGGCCTTGCTCGACTCCCAGGAGTCGGCCTTCGATGAAGAGGCCAAGTGGGAGGAGTCCTTACCTGAGCCCGAAGTGTTTTCAGCGGGCTGAGAGACTCTCAGAGGCTGGAGGGTGGAACCAGAGGACTTGGAGACAGAGGAAGACTTAAGGGCTGTGAGGCGCGATTCATGCTCCGATGACCTGGACTTTGAGCCCAAAGACCTGTGCTTTGAGAGAGACCGACCCCTGTCCTTTTCCTGGTGTTTGTGGGACTTATGGGCGGGAGGAGGAGGATCAGATTCCCCGGAGGAGGAGGCGGCCCTTTCCATGGCAGCAAGTTTCGTCTCAGCGAGGTAGGCCATGAGTGATTTCTGACGCCGGATTCCTGTCTGTGAGTTGATGGCCTGACAGTGGGGGCAGGCGCCGGTGTCTTGGTCAGGCCCCAGGCAGCAGAGACACGACGAATGGCCATCCTTTGTGGGAATCTGTCGCCTACAAGCACACTTGTTGAGGTGAGATGTGGACATTGAAGCTCTTGAGAGTGGTAGAAGCAAAATTCTAGGTGAAGAAGAAGTGATCGGTACTGAGCCTTAACCGAGCGAACTAACCCTGACCATGCGGTGGGAAAGAACTGGAGCACGTGGGGAACTTCTCCCTTATATAGGGCGACATTGGGGGTGGAGCCAACACTGGCAGGGGGTGTTCCCATTTCGGTACTGCTAGAGAAAAAGTTGCTGGAACTGCCGCCAAGTGGCGTCAGTCCTCAATGTGGAACCTGCTGCAAGAGCTTCTCCTCGAAGTAAGATCTACTATAATTCGACTGGCAGCTGGGGAGGTGGGGTTTACTTGCCTGTTTTCTCCCCAAGTCCCCACACCCCTTGGTATGAGCAATGCACATTTGGTTTCCTATGCATGCAGCATTCCTGTGGCAACAGCAATCTCCCTGGCCCAGCTGTAGGGGTTGCTGTGGCACTGGAACCCACCGCTGCTTCTGACTGAGGCATGCTGCCATGTGGTAGCTACACTAGCCCGGCCTCCCACTGCCGCAACCCCAGCTCTCTCCCGAACTCAGGTCACCAGCACAGCAGCGCAATGCTCTGCTGCCGAGCCACTGGGGAGACCTTGTACAAAGCACTCTTGGCTGTATTATAGATCACAGGAGCGTCCCCGACCAGTCACAGCGCTCCCTTCAATTGCATGTGAGGTACTCTTATTACCGTAAGAGTATCTTACATGCTGCGCTACTGTAACGGGCTTCTTGCTGACTGCTCCTGCCGTAACTGTGAACTCACCTTCAGTTTGCAGTCCTCTGGTCCTAAGATCACGCAAGGCAACACTCTTCTATCCACAAGAGGCCCTCTAAATGGACTCATAAACTTATGTAAGAGGTCTTTACCAGCTGCAGCCTCTCCCATGCTCTTGAATGGAGTGAAAAAAAGAGAAATGCTTCATAAACACAAAAAGAAAAAACTCGTACAGCCCACATAAACTTATATAAGAGAAAGGGTATCCTGTGATGACAGTAACTGAAAATGAGCAACTACTAAAACAACGACTCATTTTCAGCGATATTATCAAGGGCTACCTGCAAGGGTAGCGACCCTACAGTGAAAGCAACTGTAGGGAGTGACTGGAAGGGAGGGATAGCAAAGGGAAGGGATAGGGGAAGGGTCCATAGGGGACTGCTGTGCCCACCCTAGCTGAGCTAACCCTGTGGCGTGGTGGCGAGGGTGGCTAGCTCTGGCTGAGCAGGTATGGGGTTCGGGGCTGGGGACCGAAAGGATTACAATTTTGCTGCTGCCTGTGGGTGCGGCACTTAATTTTTCCCGGAAATAAGGGCTGTGCCTTCCCGCTATCCCAGGTTAGTAATCTTTATTCAGGGAGGTGTGCGTAAAAGCACTTTTTCTTTTGTCGGATGTCGGGTCGCCCGCAAATGTATATTGCTGATTTGCTTTTCGGCGATATACACTCGCCAGAATAGCGATCGCTATTATGACATGGAACCAAGAGAAAGCAATACAAATGCCAAATAAAAGACGACAATAAGAAATTGGATTATTGAGTCACAGAAATTGTGAAATGACTGTATTGCTTATGCCGTGAGGATTTCAAAACTGAAGGCTTACTTTCTCCAGTGCAGAGGTGCGTGTGTCAACCATTATAAGTTATATGGGGGTAGTGGCACCCACAGGTAGTGACAGGCACGAGATAAAAGTCTGGAACCCTGCAGCCATGAGATAAAAGTTTGGAACCCTACATAACCCTGAGGAGCTACCGTGCCACTCCAGTCACTCTCCTGTCTCTGCAGGGGTGAACACAGTAGGGAGGTTCTCTCCCCAAAGCTATACTTAATTATGTTGTATTTTATGAGGGTTTTTTTTTACTGGTTTATTATTCTACTGGATTCCTGATATCTCCCCCTCTATTAGCCAGCCTTGTGTCGCCTGACAGTGACGGGTCCGTGTTCTTCTGGATGAGCTGAATTTCAAAGTTTCTGATTTAGAAATCATGAATTTCCATTTCTCTAAAATGTATCGAGAGGAACATCTACCGCACTTTAGCTAGTTCCATTTCCTGTTTTCTATAGGGAAGCTCCTGAAGTCAGTGTGCTCGCTGGCAAGGAGGCCCTGTGCAGGCCAGTACTCCGGGAGAGCTGGGTCTTGAGCTCATGGCCCCTGGGTGCTGTAGGTTATTGCATTTGTGCCCCATGTACTCCAGCCCACAACAAAGGTTCACTTTGTTCACTTCGCAGACATCAACGGCTAATGGTTTTATGAATGGGGCTTTTAGTTTCCTCCTATCAATGGCTGATTTGTGCTGGGTAATGAATTCAGCTTCGTGCCTTTTCTCTGCTCAGGTTGGCACACATGAGCCGCTCTCTCCATTTCCTTAAAGAACAGCAGACGCCTTTGGGAAAACTTTGGAAAACATAATATTTAGACACAATTCAGCTTCTATTTCATATATCTCCTACAGATTTGTGCTCTCCATTATTTATTACTAAAGAGATTCCCACAAAAACAAGACCATTATCCGTTAGAGTTCATCTCTTTCTATAGCTCATTCCCCTACTTGAAATTATAATGCTCTGTTGTGACAGTACAGTCTGTTGGCATGGAAATAACTGTGATGTCACAAGCAGAGTATTATTTATTTTATTTATTTATTTATTTGAATAGAATCAGAATTACAATCCTTTGAGTCATAGACTCTTTTGCAAAGGCTCCACGTCAGATGAAAGTAAAGGTACAATAAAAGTAAGAGGACAGAGTAAAATTCAAGAAAAAAAATAAATATATATCTACATATATATATATATATATATATATACACATATATATATATATATATACACACACATATATATATACACATACAGTAACAATGTATTTAATACAGGGTTAGACATTCCTGGCTTAAGTTTACGTTGTCGGTTACATTAACTGGGAACATACGGAAGGTCCCGGGTCAGCGTTAAGACAGAAAACAGTTTCGTAGGGTCTTGAGGGACCCAGAGTCATAATATCAGTGTAGGGGGATGGGGGATATTGGAGAGCAAAAGGAGGGAGGATAGCAACAATCTAACCAAATGCTACAGGATAACTACTGAGAAAGATTAGATTCCTGAATAACATTGTCTCTGGAAAGGGGTGCAGGGGATGGGGTGAGAAAGATAGAGTGGGTGAGTTTAATAACAGTCACAGGCTGTGGCGTCAAATAGTAGGGTTTTGAGACCTGACTAAAATAGGTTGAGACAATGGGTCAAGGAGATGGAGGACGGCAGGCTGTTTAGCCACAGAGGGGCCCGATAGCGGAAGGATCTTTGTCCAAGAGATGTTCTACAGTGGGGGATTAGAAGGGTAGTGTTAGCTGTGTGCCTTTGGGTCTGCCTATGGGGGGTGCTGTGCGGATAAGTAGGTGGAGGCCGACAGGGGCTTGCTTAAGTTGTATTTTTTTGGCAAGGAGGCAGGTAAAGTACTTAAGCCTGCCTTGGAAGTTAAGCCAGCCAGTGTGCTTATAGAACTCACATGTGTGTGTTAATTTGTCACATCTTGAGACTAGACGGCAAGCTTTGTTAAGGGCTAGGTTGATGCTGCGCAGGGCAGATTGATCGGCTGACCCATATATGACTATACCATTGTCTACCAAGGATAGGATAGATGCTGACACAGCGAGGTGCATGGCCTGGGGGTAGGCAGTGCTTATGCCTGTAGAGGATCCCCAGTCTAGTGTTAATAGAGGAGGAGGCCTGTTATATGTGGGTGAGATAGGCGAGGGAGGTGTCTAAGGTGACTCTGAGATATTTTAAACATGAAACCTTCTCCAGCGCATCGCCATGAGTGTTTTTTACAACTAGCAGTGCATGACTTTGGGGGCTTTGGCGGTGAGCAAAGATCATGGACTTCGTTTTCTTGTAGTTGATAATAAGACGGTGTTCAGACAACCAGGTTTCTAGCTTCCTAAGGTAGCCCTGCCACTGTCAATCCTCCTCCTCCTCCTCCTCCTCCTCCCAGCCAGCCCTCTGACACCCAGGCTCACTTACAAACCCGGGCCAGCAGCAGGATCAGGGAAAAACGATGGCAACTGTATCATGACATCAGGCTGGGAAGATGCAACAGCAGCTGATGAACCCTCATGGAACAGCTATCCTGTTTTCATGTATGTGACTTCAATAAATCAGTAATAATGGGAACAAGAAATACAGAGCTAATAATAAATATAAGCTGCTTTGTGTCCAAATATTGTTTTTCAAAGTTCTTCACAAGGCATCAATGTCTCCTTAAATCCTTCCAAAAGACCCAACAATGTACTGACAGATTCTCTTAATACCTTGCTATGCATCCACTATGAAGAAGTTATTTCGAGAGCGGCCCACGATTGCAGTGGTGGCTCACACACATCGTCAATGACCCGGCTTTGTAAGTGAGCCTGGGTGTCAGAGGGCTGGCTGGGGAGGAGAAGGAGGATTGACAATGGCAGATTGAGGCTTTAGCATGAGGGCATGCACCACCCCCTTTCATGAGCCTTGTCTCTTGGTCCTGTCCCACTATGCTGAGCCCCAACAGCTGTGACACATCCGCGACGATCTAAAGATGGACGCGTCAGAATACTCAGGAGCTGAAGACAATCAAACACTGGCTGGCTGAAGTGAAATTTGCACCTGCCATTCAAAACATGACTAGAAGCGGGGGGCGCTGTGGAGGCCGAGTAGGAAGGTCATAGAACACCAGAGCTCTACAAAATCTATCTAAAATATAACTTTTTTAAGAAGTTTCCCCTATAAACTCAGACAAAAGTTATACTAATAGGTGGCTGAACTGAAAGAGAATTAGAATGGGCAATCCACGGAAAGAAAAGCAGACGGGAGATGGAGCAAAATCAAAAGTCCCTTCGGGTCAGACAACCTCACGAGCAACTCTAGGCCGAGACCAAGACCATGAGGCGGAATCTGGAGGAGAGACCCTACAATCCCTCAGCGAGAAGATCAATCATTTGATTGCCTCGGTGGCTGGACTTTCAAACAAGTTTGACTCTCTGACGTAAAGAGTCACCATAGCGGAGACCACATTAGAAACAGTCTCCGTGGCAATGACCACCACAAGCAAAACTGCTGATGCAGCCATGGGAGCTGTAGCTTCAATTGTGAAGGAAAACGCGCATCTTCGCTCTAGACTGGAAACCCTTGAAAATCAGACAAGGGCGCCAAATATTAGGATGCTGGGGCTTGCAGAACGAGCTGAAGGAGACCACTTGATCTTATTTTTACAAGACTGGATAGGGCAGCAACTGGGAGAAGAAGCTACCCCGATCGCCCAGAAAATCCAAAAAGCTTACAGAGTGGCCTTCAGGGGTAGACAGGATAATCCAGAGGGCCCCCCGCACAGTGATTATCGTACTGGATGGAATGGGCTCTTGAGATAAATTACTAGCCCTGGCAAGGAGAAAGAAAATTCTTCTCGTCTCTTTGATGGCAATCAGATCCGTTTATTCCCTGACCTATCTTATGTTACCAGGCAATGGAGAAAATGGTTCGATGGAGTAAGGGCAATGCTACGGGAAGGAGGAATAATGCATGGCCTAATCTTTCCAGCTCGATTATGAATTGCACACCGGAGTAAAATTTTCATCTTTTCGGAACCGTCGGAGGCTTTAAAATGGTGCCAAAGGAATGTTCCCTCCCGTAGGAGGGGAGAAGAAGAAGAAGAAAATGCTCACTCTTCTGTAGATGACTCCTGAAGAATTAAGGACTGTGATGGTGGAGATTTATAAGAGGGGGGCATTGTTAACATAAGTTTTAAAATTGTTATAGTTAAAGCACACCATTTGTCTTTATTTTAGACCCAAGTGTTGGTTTCGCAGTGGGTCTGGACTTTAAATAGTGGTGGCTTATTTTAATTAGATTTATCCCCCAATAATATCCTGTTTCCCCATAAAACATATTCTTCCATCTGTAATAATTATGGAATATTGTCCATCTACTAAATAAATAGCGCCTAAGATATTTGGTAGATATATGGGGAGTTATTTTTGTTCGGGGAATGTAGAGTTCTGAGGGGTTCTTTCTGTTTCAATACACAATTGTGTAATAAATACTATGATATTGCATGATGGTTATTCCGTAAACTAGGGAAGGACTCTGATTAAATGGACTTGAACCTTTTGGTATAAAACTCATGCCATTCATGGTCTCCTTTACAGCAATTTGAATATATTGTATACTATAATAGATATCCCCTCATAGGATGTATCTTAGTTCATTTGACTAACCCTTTTTGAGTATTAAGAGGAGTGGCGCCCTCATTGCATATTACATCTGAAATGTTGGATGAAGGAATAACTGTATGTTTATATACAAAAGATAAACATAAAGTTAAAAAAAAAAAAAACATGACTAGAAGCAGTCGGGGATGGGGTCGGGGAGACAGTGCTGTAGCACAAGTTGCCATCGTTGTTCCCTGATCCTGCTGCTGGCACAATCACTGAGGGACACTGAAACTGTGCCTTCCTCCTGATTGGCAGGGCTGGGCGGGCTGGCAGCAGCATTCAGGTGGTGAAACTGAAATGGTATGGGGGCAGCCCCTCCCTTGTTTAGCGCCACAGGGTGTATACCCCTAAATATACATTAAGTGCCCATGTGGTGAGCAATAGCAGCGGGATGGAAAAACAAAGAGAGAGGCTGAAGCGATTTTGAACTACCTGCCTGTAACAATGGTTCTGCAGGTAATCTGAACCATCCTGGCTTCTCCCCGCAGCAAGCCAGTCTCTCACTAAAGTAATAATGGGAAGGTGGGGGGGGGGGCAGCCTACAACAGTGGTGTGATTGCTATTGGCTGGTTGTAACTTGCTTGCTTGTCATTTGTGATGTCGTTCGGGTGGCGGGCACTTCAAAAGATTGCCTCTGTACTGGAACCGTTTTTTTTTCTTTCGGTGATCAGCATGCGGCATCACGGTCCTGCTACTAGTTATTAATTTGTAATATATGGATTTGCCAAATAATACCATCGAAAATGATTTAAAAAAATCCTCGTAAACCATCTCGGAGAACTCTGCAGACTCAATAATACCACACTTCACTGGCAATAATACTATCGTTGCAAGAAACGATAGTATTATCACCAAAATGCCACAGCGCATGTGCAACTCTGCCAACAAGAAACCAGGTTGCCATGGAGCCACCGCCCCTTCCTGCCCATCCAAAGTCACACCGCATTCTAATTGCCATTGTTCTTCTGTGGGCGGGCACACTCATTTTGAAACGCATGCTCGTTACTTCCTCGCTTTAGCGAGCAAATCTGCTTCATTTCTTCGCTTTTTTTTTTTCTATAAATGGATTATCTGGTTGATCCTGCATTACCCGAAGGATCATAAACGAAAAGGTAGGACTTCACGAAATTCAAACAGACACTGACAGACTGGCGGTTACGAGTGGGGATGTGGGCAAGTGACTCTGTCTCCAGTGCGACGGTCAGCTGACTGCAAGCATGTCTTCAGCACTGCGACTGGCTAAAGAAAGGCAAATCCATATATTACAAAAAATAACAAATAGGCGAGTGTCTCGAGGTTCTCTTGACCCCAGAACCTCTTGATGGTATAATTCCCTTGTAATAGACACTCGCCTATCTATTATTCTATTTATTCAGCTTTTGTTGACCAGGTAAGCACACCAGACAAACACGTGCCCATTTTCAGGTGCGACCCAGGAGAATTACATGGACTGTGCAGACAGAAGACAAGGTTTACACAGGCTTGAACAAAGACTGCAAGGGACATACGACAATGCAGAGTACAACAACAGAGCAAGCTTAGACAGTATAAGGTAAATAGTTAGAGATTGTCTCAACATAATAGTGTAGCAGTCAAATTCAGAATTTATGCACAAACTAAAGAAAACACTCAGGCCAGCCTCAGCCAGCGACCATACAGGAACAGTACAGTGCTATCGTAGTTAAAAATAGGGGACACGTTGCTTTAGGTGCAGTTACAGGCTGTGGTGAGCCTTAGATGATTCCAGCAGGTGTTTTTAAAGCTATTGTGAGATGTGGCACTTTGAGCAAGTGCAGGAAGGGAATTCCAGATCTGAGGTGCACACGCAGCAAGGGCCCGATTACCCATGAGTGTTCTGGTCTTTGGGACAAGGAAGAGAGATGAGTCAGTTGACCCGGTAGAGTAAGCTGAGTTAGTAGGCAAAATGGTTCCGCTAGAACTGGCAGGTGTGGATTCTGACAATTCTGTCAGCGAAGAAGCACAGTACATACATACGAGGATACCCCGGAGAGAGCCACTCCAGCTTGTCACACAACTCACAATGATGAGTAAGTCGGGGAGCAGAGAGGGCAACACAGGAAATATTATTATAAGCCACATCCCATTTCGACAGACTGGTTTGTGAGGCATGACTGAAGGTTGTGAGCCCATAGCAAAGCATAGGGAGAAGTATACCCTTAGCAAGGGCATGACATGCTGCGAATGTGAGACAGCTCTTTGCTCTATAGGCCAAGCCCAGTTTACTATTAGTCACCTTACTTGCATTTCTAATGTGCAGGGAGAAATCAAGTTGTGGATCAAGGGTGACTCCCAGGTATTTTAGGGAATCGATAACTCTCAAGGGGGATCCATTCTCACTATCGACTTTCAGTGGCACAGGGCATGCACTGATTTTTGCCCAGGATCCAAATAGCATAGCCAGAGTCTTTTTGAGGTTTAAGACTAACTTACTGGCCAGGAGCCACCTATGTATTCATCCAAAGTCGGTCTGAAGGCGAGAATTTATGACACTAATGTCCTGTGAGTTGGTTAGGTGCACTAGGTCATCTGCATATAAGGTTGTTTCACCAAGAGCCAGGACCAAGGGTAGATCATTGACCAACAGTTAAAAAAGGATAGGTCCCAGAACAAACCCCTGAGGAACCCAGTTTTAACAGTAGTAGGTGCAGAGAACACTTTATTAAACTTGACAAGTTGCTGCCTTCCTGCCAGTCAGTATAGCATGCTAGGGTGAGGGGAGACAGGCCAACAGTATGAAGTTTAGAACACAGGATAGTATGGTCTACCAGATCAAAGGCCTTTGAGAGGTCAATGAAGATGGCTCCTGTAAGTCTACCCTGATCTGTAGCAACCCTTATCTCTGATGAGACTTTGGCTAGGGCGGAGGAGGTGCTATCCCCCTTTCGAAAGCCATGCTGCGCCCGGGTAAGGAGGTCATACTGCTGAATATAGTCAGAGAGTTAGGACAAAACCACCTTTTCTAATAACTTGCTGATAGCAGATAGAATGGCTATAAGCTGGTAATTTTCAAGGAGTTTTGGACTGCCTTGTTTAAATACAGGCACAACCCAAGCAATCTTTCAGATGTTTGGGACAGATCCAGTGATGAGGGATGTGTTGAAAATGTGGGCAATTGGTAGGGCAAGGAAAGGAGCACCCATCTTAATTAGCTTGGGCTCCAAATTTTCATGTCCAGCACCAGCAAAGGGGGAGAGGCTAGCAAGGAGTCTGCGCATCTCATTTGTAGACACAGCTTTAAGGTATGGCGGTGGATGAGGGACAGGCCTGGGCTTGGAATTGTCGGATGGACCATGCAGTTCAGAAGAGGTAAAGGCAGACAGGTCAGAGAATGGGGCATTGAAGGCATTCGCAATGGTTAAGACATTATTGCAATTAACATCACCAATTTACATATCAGTACTAGGAACACTGTTGTAGACACGAGAGCAGGGAAGAAAAGGCAGTGTCAGTGATCAAGACGAGATCGACTTAGAGATTCCATGAGCGTCTTCAACACTGCTACTAGTAAGTTACATTTCTGTCCAAAATTGTTTGCAAACTGAAATCTTATCAGAGACTGCAGGATGAGTGGGCAGGGGCTGGGTAGGCTGTGAGTAACTGTCTTTTTGCTCTGCTGCCAGTGCTTCATGAGTTTCTGTCTGTGCGCCCTTATTAATCTGTTTCTGTAGCAAGTGTGTCTAAGACGAGTAAATTGAACAGACACTCCTCCATGGTTCAAGGCGATTTTAAAATGAGTCACTTAAAATTGCCTTGAACCAGCAACAAGGATCATGTAAAACAACTGCTGTGTGTGGGGGGGGGGGGGATAGTGTTAGCAGCATGCCACATGGCTTGCAGCCAGGGGTGTCATTCGTTTACCATCTGAAACATGTGGCAGCGCCATTCTAATACACAGTATGACTCTAGCATTTACATTCAACAGATAAACTCGGTGGAAAAGATTTTTAAGTAGTGTAAGCGGTGGCTATCTTTAATGATGTAACTCGTTTATTATAAAATTAGCTACAAAAGCTGTTTTAACAATATCTGAGAAAACAAAAAATACACTGAGGATAAATGTAAGGATGTCAGAAATACATTTTTGCTAAAAAACTATAATGCAGTTTTTTTTTGCTAACAAATATTTCTGCTGTAAATAAATGGGAAAGAAATTTCAAGGAAGCAGATGGGCAGGAAGGAGGTCAGGGCTGTTGTTGCACAGCTGCTCACCGTGGGGCAATTTTTGTTTGTTACCATTGCTGTTGGGTGAGTTGAACTGGAGTGGGGTGGTGAGTGCCGAGTGGGTGGGAGGAGTTGGGAGTATAAGTTTGGAGAGAGTCATGAAACTGGGTAGGGGGCCACTTCTATTTATATTCTTTACAAGTCTGAATGTGTTTTTTGTGACTTCCTTGGGATAACAATAATTTGTTTTTATTCATGAGAGAAATGGATACATCATAGATTTACAGTTGTTTCCAAAGGATCATCTCTAGGTGTGCATCTTCATCTGTTTGCATCCTGGTGTCTCACAAGAATGGTCTTCACAAAGGGAAAGAGTAGGGACAGCATAGGCCTCAACCCATGCTAACAGAGCAAGTAAAGAAAAGAAGGGGAGGAAGCCTCTGTGGTACACTGGGAAGGCAGCAAAAAAGGTAAAGAAAGCAAAGGAGACTTCAGGAAGTTCAAGACAGCAAGCGTAAGTGGACTGGGGAAAATACTATGTGAGCCAGAGAAAAGCCGGGGTAGAGGTAAGGAGGGCAAAGGCACACACAGAAGAGCGCATAGCTAGAGGGATCAAAAAAGGGGATAAGACTTTCTTTCGGTACATAAGTGAAAAAAGGAAGACTAGGCAGGGAATACTCCAGTTAAAAACATATGGGGGGGGCGGTCTGGCGGCACTGAGGGCTGAGGCGCTGGACGTTTAACCTCGCACCATGCCGGCAACCCATGTTCGGGAACGAGCACGGGCCGCCAGGGGTCGGCTGGGGAGGAGAAGGATTGAGTGCTCAACGGCTGCTCTCCTTCTCTGGGGGGGGGGTACCTGCATGCTCCCGCTGCAATACTGCCATCTAGGGAAGTCCGGGTGGAAGGTGCAGTAGGAGGGAGAAGCAGTATAGGGATAAGGCAGACGTCAGCAGAGGGGTGGAGCAGGAGGCACGTCTCAGAGCGCCTCCTTGCTCAGTGCCCCTCACTGCACGCCGACGTCAGGGACGATCAAGGGAAACCCATCTTCGTCTCTCCTAGATGATGACTCCTCACTGTATATCCTCAAGTTCATCGGGGCAGACTCCTCTGTACCGGTCCACGTTGTAGGCAAGCAAGGTTCGGGGGAGGTAAGCGGGGAGTACCTCTTCACCCTACCCGGGGGTTATCCAGGTTAGTGGAACCGTGTACTCTAGGGGCAGACCCAGACGAGAGAGGATCATGCCAGATGAGGCAGTCTGAGAGAGTGGAGAGAGGGGGCAGCCAGGAGCATAAATACAGGGTTAAAAAAAAAACGTATGAGGGGGAGTTGCTACAAGGGGACAGAGAGAAAGCGTACATGCTAAACAACTATTTTTGCTAAGTGTTCACTAGGGAGAAAGAAGAGGAAGGCAGCAGAGCAGGAAAAGCAATGGCAGGGAGGGGGAAGTGGATATGAGGCCATTCCCCGTGGAGGAAATTTTGGGAGAACTAGGCTGCATGAAGGTGGACAAAACAATGGAGCTGGATGGGGTGCACCCAAGGGTGTTAAGGGAACTAAGAGAGATATTGGCAGTGCCATTGACTGCACTCTTCTATCAGTCCCTGGAGACTGGGGTGGTGCCAGAAGACTGGAGGCAGGCAAATGTGGTCCCTCTGCAAAAGGGGGAGGGAGGGAGGAGGGAGGAAGTATGAAATTATGAGGCCGTGAGCTTGACATCGGTGGTAGACAAGCTCATGGAGAAACTAGTAAAGGGCAGGATCACCAGCTACCTGGAGGAAAGAGGCCTGATGGATCCAAGGCAACATGGTTTTATAAGGGGCAGATCCTGTCAAACAAATTTGATAGAGTTTTTCGATGTGGTCACAAAGGAACTGGATCAGGGGAGGGCAGTGGATGTGGTTTATCTGGATTTCAACAAGGCTTTTGACTCCGTGCTCCATGGGAAACTGCTGTATAAGATGTCAGGCCTGGGGCTGGGGCAGAGGGTGGTTAAATGGGTGGGAAGCTGGCTGGGGTACAGGAGGCAGAGGGTCATAATAAATGGGGTGGCATCCGGAGAGGCAAGGTCATAAGCGGGGTCCCTCAGGGATCAATGTTGGGGCCCCTACTATTCAATATATTTGTAGGGGACATTGTGGAGGGCCTTGAATGGGGTGTGAGTCTGTGGATGATATTAAAATCTGCAATAGGGTAGACACTCAGGAAGGGGTAGAAAGAATGCAGAGAGATTAGGGGATGCATGAGGCATGGTCAAAGAGGTGGCAGCTTTCATTCAACACAGAAAAGTGTAAGATCATGCATCTGGGCTACAGGAACCGGAGGGCAGGGTACTGCATGGGGGGGCAGAGATCTGGAGGTAACGGAACAAGAAAGGGACCTAGGCATCACTATATCGGGGAACCTGAAGGTGGAAAGGCAGTGCGGGAGAGCAGTGGCAAGGGGTAGTGGAATGCTGGGATGCATCAGAAGGGGGATCACCAGTAGAAATAGGGAGGTCATAGTACCCTTGTACACCCATCTGTTTAGACCACATTTGGAATACGGAGTACAGTTCTGGAAGCCATACCTCTAAAAGGATGTGGGGAGGCTGTAGCGAGTTCAGAGGAAAGCAATGAAGATGGTAAAAGAGTTGAGCCACCTATCCTATGAAGAAAGGTTGAGAGATCTGAACATGTACTCTCTGAAACAGAGGAGGGAGAGGGGGGACATGATCGAGACCTTCAAGTACCTTAAGGGTATAAACAGGGTGCCAGTGGAAAGCATTTTCCAGATGAAGGGTAATCAGAGGACGAGGGGGCATGGCCTGCAGGTGGAAGGGGGGGGCAGTTCAGGGGTAATATTAGGACGTACTAGTTCACAGAGTGATAGATAAGTGGAACAGACTCCCAGAGGTGGTGGTTGGAGAAGAAACAGCAGAGGGATTCAAAAGGGCATGGGACAACCACAGGGGAGAGTTGAGGGTGGGGGAAGCAGATAGCTGGACAAATGGGCAGACTCGGTGGGTCTTGTTGGTCCATTTCTGCTGTCACACTTCTATGAATCTATGAACCTCCGGAGGTGCGCTGATGGGGCGTTGAGCTTAACCATTGATTTTGTTCTAAAGGGGAGCTCTCAGCTCCTCTGCACTAGTACTACAGGACTGTGAGGTCTCTATATAGCAAAATGCAGTTAATATTGGCAGGGGTGTGTGTGTGGAGGTGGGGTGGGGGGGTAGCAGGATCAACCATATAAAAACCTACCCCACTTTTAACTAAGTGAATAAAAAAATTATTACATTACATTTGGTTTGTTTCAGTGCATTGTTGCTGTATTTTTTTTTTGTTTTGCTCCTGAAACGGGGCCTAAAATGCACAAACATGCACCATTTCACACATTAAATTTTCAAAATTTCCTGGGGGGGGAAGGGGGCATGCCCCCAGACCTCCCACCCAAGAGAGATCTGGTTTTACATAACAAGTGCACTCCCCTTCTGTGAATTCCTGGGTCCACCACTGATTTGAGTGTCCTATAGATTGCTCCCCTCCTCTGGGGGAAGGGTGGGGAAAGTTCCCAGTGCTTACCTGACCTCTAGTGGAAGCCAGGGGTCCGAAAGCCAGAACTGGTGCTTTCAGGAGGCGGGACAGACATCGGCATACACAGCCCTTATGTAACTGCACCCCATGCCTCCAGGGAGAAAACCATGAAAAGTCAGGCCGTACAGGATGCTGCCTGCTTTACGCCGCAGGCCCCACACCACTGACCCCCATGGCACCCTGGACACTGAGACAGAAATTCTGTTGTCCTGGAATGGTAGAAAAATGAAACTAATGCTGAAAGCAGAAATTCCTTCTTACCGTAAAAATCCTGGTTCCCGAGCTTTCCCTGAGGTGGGGAGGAGGGTAAATATGGAAAAGGCCAACCCTGACATGATCAGGAGATGGTTGGCTGCACTGCCCAAATACATCTAATGGGGCCCTCCTCTGACCCCGAGGCACCCATACTCATCAAATCACACTTCTCGCCCCCCCCCCCCCTGAAGCAAGCAACATGGAGAACGGGGGACCCCCAGGAGGGATAGTACTGAAGCTCTGTTGGTCCAACCCCTGGCCACATAGAGACCCAGAAAGAAGGAATCCCAGCACAGATGGTATCCAGTTAGGGGTCATATGAAGAAGGGGCTGAAGAGATGAGGGATGATGGGCAATGTGGGAGCAGAATAAAGGTGGGTAGTCACAGCTGAAGTTACCAAACTGACTTCTGAGCCAGAAAAATGCAACATAAGGGAAACCAAGAATTACTGCAAAAGTTAATCGTCTTTAAATACTCATGGGATTTTAGAACTGGGATAAAGTGCACTTACACGAAGACATGCTTTGTTTCCTTCCAGTAATCTCCTAATGATCATCCCATGACCCCTCACCTGTGACATCACAATCTGTTGCTATAGAGATGGCTGTGATATCACAGGCAGCGGATGATGACCTCAGCTATGGAATAAACATTAGGAGCACAGCGTATGTGTGTGTGTGTGGGGTGTTAGAAGGGGTGTGAGAAAGTACTACTTCATAGTGGGGGGGTTCAGAAGAGACATGAAGAAGAACTATTTTTTTTTTCAATTGCTATGCTTTGTTACTCTGGGTACTGGCTGGCCCCCATTGGTCTGCACCCTCCACCCTGCCCCATCACCCGCCTTCTCTGGGACTTACATGCTTCCCCGAAGTGCACCCTGGCTCCTCCCTCCCCAGGCAGGGCTGTTGGTGAGGGCCCTACCCCCAATCTAAGACACAGATTGATTCGAGGATGATGGAGTGCCTTGGTCGGTGGTGTGGGGTCTGCGGTGTGGGAGCAGACGTCCTCCTGCACAGCCTGGTGGTTTCTCCTTTTTCTTGCTCCACCCCAAATGCCCTGGGACGCTGAGGAAGCTATGCGACATGAGGGAATGCAATGGCGTACTTCATGTTGGTGTGATGCTTACCCAAGCCTGTTGGCTCCATGCACTGCTCCTGTGGTCACCCAGGGGCGTAGAGCAGCAGGAGCTCGACCACCCACCCTCCCTGAGGTGCAGGGCGTTCTGTGGGACACTCATCCCACCTCCCCCAGCAAGCCATCCAACAACCAAGGCTCGCTCCCAAACTGGGTCGTCGGCATCACGGGGCAGTAGCGCTACTACTGTGCTGGCGGGCCAGCGAGGAAGTCTTATTTCACAGAGAGAGTGGTGGAGAGGTGGGAGAAGATACTGCAGGATGGTAGGGGGTACCATTTAACTTCAACCAGTCACTTAGGAAAAAAATCATTGTCCACACAAGCAATTAGAGTCAAGTAGGCATGGAATTTACTGGGAGACACTGATACATCATAATTCAATACACTACTTTCTCTAGAGACATAGCACAGCTACTGCATTCATTTCTTTTACTGGGGTGGGGGTAGGTAGAATCCAGAGAGGCCCTCAGGCAGTTATAACTAACATCATGCCCTCTTACAGCATGGCAGTGGAGATCCTCACCTAAGACAATTACAGCTGCATTAATTTTATATCATTCTGCACTTTATCTGTGGGCATATGCCCTGGCACCGGGAGACCAGTACTTGGAAGGAACCCAGTCCGGATCCTACCTCAATTAAGGGGTGTTCAGGAGGTCGCTATCCAACCAACCTCTACAGTGGTATACACCAGACTGTTTCACCTTCTCCTCTCTCTCCATCAACCCATAGGCTGTACACATTGTTCCGCAAGGGAGAAAACAGAGTTAAGGCTGCAATAGCAATCGTGCTGGAAACCTACTCTGACCTCTGGGTTCCAAGGAGGTCCAGACAGCAAACGCTGGCAAGCGGTAGGAAGCAGAACCCCCCACTGTGGCTCTACTTCACTGGTGGCATAACTCTCCCTCACAGGAGGCACCAACAACACAGATTGTGGTTAGCTGGCTCTCCATACCTGTCCATGCAGGAACTCCCTGAAACTGTCTAGAACTCTCCAAAATCTATCAGCTTAGCCCCTCCCTCCCTCCAACTCCCATGTCATATGGCACAGGTGCCAGGGGTGGACTTCTCCATTAACTCTTTGCAGTGATGATAACACTTAAAATACCACTTCCTTGTAACCCAAAAGGTTACCATGGGTTACATTTCTTACCGAGGCCATTCGCATGAAGGCACGATCTTGGCATTTTAGAATTCATCTCATCCTCCTGCTTTCCCCATCTGCTGAAGTCATAACCTAATCCTTTGTGAGATTACTGCCATTTCCACAGCAACAGACTTGTGATGTCACAAGCAGAGGACTTTGACTTCAGCAGAGGAAAAGGCAGAAGGAGCAGATAAGGACTAGGGGCAAAGATTCTGTTTTCATGCAAATGTCCTCAGTAATAAAGTATGATGGGAGATTGTTTGGGGGCAAAGATTCTGTTTTATGCAAATGTTCTCAGTAATAGCAGTGTCAGTGGCTCAGTAGGTAGCACACTTGCTTCTGAGGCCGGGAGATCAGAGGGATGTGGGTTCAGTTCCCACATCTGGCACTTGGGTTAATATCCCAGTACTGACACTGTAGTGCAACATGAGAGGGGTGCTGCACTTCTGAGGTGCCGTCTTTCAGATGAGATGTTAAACCGAGGTCCCATCTGCCTGGATTGGTGGTAGTTCAGGTGGATGTTAAAGATTCCATGGCACTTATCAAAAAGAGTAAGGGAATTTCCCCAGTGTCCTGGCCAAATTTCTCTCATTCACTAAAAATACCATCGACAGCTTAATCTGGTTCAAGGTCAGTTGGCATTCATCTGTATCCCCCTCCCCCGGGTCGTGCCTGAAATTAGGCAGGATTTGTCTAGTGCACCTACTAAGTCAACAAAAACTAACTAAATAAAAAAAGCATGATGGGAGATTAATACAGAAACATAATGAAACATAAATTGAATAGCATCTGAATATTAGGTTTAAATTAGTTTTCTTGAATTTAAGAAAATCACTTTGATGAAGAAGAAGAAGAATTTCCATGAAATAGTGTTTTTCGGGGTTTATAGAAAAACAAAACTCAGCACTCATCGAACCGGTACCAGAATTACAATTGCTGGTGCATTAGTTTATTTGTGGTAAGAAGTGCCCAGACAATACCCTATAACCCCAGCGCCCCCTGAGGAAGATCCTGTGTTGGGCTGAAGCACTGTGGTTGTAGGTTGTTGTCCTGGGCACTTCTTTGCCACAAATAAATGAATGCACCAGCAACTGTAAGTCTGGTACTGGTTCCATGAGTTCTGAGTTTTATTTTTCTATATGTTCATATGTGCTGGCAGCCTTCTCAGCACTGCCCAACTTTCCTGAGCACACCTGTTCAGCTTTTTTACTGTTTTCCAGAGTTGCCCGATGGCTCAGCAGAAGTACATTGCACTTTCATGCTGGCGACCTGGGTGCGTGAGTGAGCTTGTGGAGCCAGAATTGGTGCGGCCCAGGCAGGGGACTGCTGTTGAATGCAGTGCGAGCCAACACGGTAAGGGAGATGTCCGAGCTTGGGCACAGCAGGAGTCTCTTGCCACAAACTGGACACTTTCTCCCTCGTGAGGACTGGCCTCAGCACATAGTGTGCTGCTATGACCGAGCCCACCAGAGGCACCGCTTGATGTCAGGGGCGGTGAAAGAAACTAGAAAGGAGGGTAGAAAACGCATGAAAAAAACAATATGTGGCTCGAGCCATCTACATGAGGGTCACCAGCTCCTCAGGCTCCACTCCATATAGATCCCCACCAGCTTCACGGGTGGGGGGGTGACGGGGCTGGGAAGCTAGCAGGGGCCTGAAGAAGGCAGAGGTGACGGTTCAAAGGGCCACAAATTTGGTAAAAAAATGATTTTCATACACAATGTATTCCAGAATGCTTTACAAGCAATAAGAGAGACTGGTGGCACAGTGACTGTCAATGTGTAGTGCCCGCCATTCCACTCATCAATACTCACACACAATCACGGACAACTGCATCAACCGGTTTTATGGCAGTGGGAGTGTTGGTCAGGACACCGGGGAAACTCCCCAACTGTTACCCTATGTATAGTGTCTGGTTTTCTTTTTTATACTTCACACCCAGCAAGACATTTTTTTTTTTTTTTTAATGTATACTTTCTTTTTTTTCTCCATGTATATACGGTTTTGGTATTGTTGTCTTTATTAGTTTATCTTTGTACGTTTTTCAAGTTTTTAATAAAAAAAAAAATTCCCCTACTCTTTCAATTTTATATAAAAACTTGGTCTTGGGTCTATGACAGACACACTGGAACAAGTATTAGCCAAGTGCATTTATCGAGAGATCTGCAATGATAAAGTTCCACATATGGCAGGCAAGGTGTCACCTACTGTTGCAACAAAAACATACTGCCCAGACTGACGATATGACAACTGTCACAGCTTCCCTCCACTCCTTCTATAATTCAGAAATGACTGTCAGACAGCAGAAACGTGTTCGGTGAGAAAACATTACATGGATCAGCTGTCAAACTATCGCCAGCTCATTGGCATAGTGGTAGCGCTATCACTTACGATGCCGTTGACCCAGGTTCAGAAGTGATCTCGAGTCATTGGGGGTTGCCTGGGAGAAGGACTGAGCATCCCACAGGCCTCCTGATGAAGTGCCATGCCTTGGATGCGAAGCGCTGTTTTTTTTTTTTGCCACAGGTCTCCATTTATGTAAACCAAGTACTTTTAAATGAACTTTCTGCAGCCACATCACGTGTTGGTATGTTACTGCGAACCTGCAAGCTTACTACCTGAAGTGCTTTCTTTTCTTTGTCCTTTCAGTTTGCTGCCCATTTTTGGTTTGCACCTGCTGCTGTTTGTATGCGCGTAGCACCAGTGTCTGGAGAATTGCATCCTGCAGGATATTCTCCTTCTCTGGGGAGAGATGGTCACTGTCTTCACTACGATACTGCCTCCTGGGTGACCAGAGGACACTGTGGGAGGGATGGACACAAGCCAGGGACTGAAGCAACATGTGTCTGGGTCTCTGTGTGTGCTTGTATCTGTGGGGCCAAGAGTAAAAAAGAAAAAAAAAAAGGCCCTGCCTCAGAGAGAGATCGGACCTCGGTGCCTTGCAATCACCCCTGCCTACTGTCTGTCTACTGATGAAAGTAAACAGGACTCAGGGGTATCTCCCCTCCACAGCCCCACTAGGGAAGGGGGAGAGGAGAAACCTACGGCAGAGTGTAAGAGGACACAGCCTTAGCAGGTAGGGTGATCAGGGGCACCTTGGGGGAATCTGAGGGAATTCGGAGGGCAGTGGATGAGGGGGGCATAAAAACAGAGATGAAACAAAAAAAGGAGCCAGCTTCGGTGGCGTGGGGTTGAGGCGCAGGCGCCTTATCGAAATCCACGCCGCGACCCAGGTTCGGAAATCTGACTGGGTCGCGGGGGGTCGGCAGGGGACAGGAGAGGATCGAGCATCCCAAGGACTGCTCTCCTCCCCGGGGGTGGGTTAGGGCCATGCCTCACTCTGTAGTGGCCTCCGCTGGAGACTGGGGGCACTACAAGAAGCAGCACGACAGGGGAAAACCAGAAAAGCGGAAAATGGCGTCTGAGCGGCCGGATGATGGCCACCTGGATCCCCCGCCTCGATGGAACCCCTGATGAACCAGGGGAATCCCAATCCCAGCAGCATCAGGGCCGACAGCAAGAATGCCTGAAGGCAATTTCCCTCCGGAAGGAGGGGACCTGTCCGACGAAGGGTTACGTCGGGCTACCCTGGTTGGCTGCGATCTGGGGGAAGCTGGCATCGGGGTGGGTTCGGAATGGAGTAGGGGTAGTCCTTGGCAGAAGGCCTGAAGGAGAGGCTGGTCGGATGCAGGGGGCGATAAATAAATAATACAAAAAGAAAAAAGAAACTAAACAAATTGTAGATAGAGGACGGTGAAGAGGATTTTGATGTATGATCTACTAATAGGACAGGGTGAGTTTATTTTGTGTTTTGGAAAATGCTTTGTACTGTAATGAATGCACAAGTCTGCTTGCCTTATAGTAATTTAAAAAAAAAAAATTCCCCATCTCTTGCAATTCTACCTGGACACAACACAGGACAGCACCAAAGATGGGCAGGAGGAAGAACACAGGTTCAGTGTTTCACCCAGAGGATGGCACACCCCATTATTACAGCCCCCCACCCCCCCAGTACTACATTCAAGTACCAGTGTTTGGCATACGGGCCTAAGTCCTGGTGTGGAACTAGAATGCACAATCTTCTGGCCCAGAGGCAGATATGCTACCAAATGAGATAAGCTGACATCACTTAAAGTGTGTAAGGTAACCAGAGGAAGCCTCTTACCAGAATATGATGTGGAGGCATTATTCACACCCAGTTGATATAGAGATTTTCATAGTCTCAACCTGGTGTGACATTGGGGGCGTGGCCTGGCTGTGAGGCATAATCAACAGCTTTTGAGCTAGCTCCGTGGCAGATCTGAAGAAATAGGCTCAGCTTTTATTTCAGCTTGCTAAATCCACTTGAGACAAAGACAGGCCTGGAGACCCTTCCCACTGAGCCACCACCTAAGATGCAGTTAACAGGGAAGCCCCAGCCTGTGCAGATGCAGATATAGCCATGGACTCTCCCATCCTTAAATCGCTGGCAGCTCTCATCTACAACATGAAATCCAAGAAGAGAGCTAGATTTGAATATGTTTCAGCACACTATTCTCACCTATAAAAACTGAATGATTTGGGGGACTCAGTGGAAGCTCACATCAAATGCCACAAAGGGCTGAAGGCGATGGTATCCGATCAAGAAGAAAAACTCACAGAGGCAACTCGCCAGCTGTAGTCTGTCAGAAAAACTATAGAGGAGCTGAAAGAGATAGCCAATGATCACGAAAATTTTGAGCGTCGGAATAATGTCTGTATAAATCAGACTACCGGAAGGGATAGAAGAAAATGACTGCCTTTTTTTTTTTTTATACTTTTTGTTTATTATTATACCGTATACATAACTGACTAAGGAGGGAGTCAGTGCATTGGAGCAGAAGTTTGACGTCTTTGCAGAATATTTAAACTAGCAAATGGGGAGAGGGATGCAGCACCTGATACATCGAACGAGAAGAACACCACTCCCCCCTCAGCTAGTGATCAAACAGGAGTTCAGCATGTTTGTAGTTCATTTGCATCATCAGGTAAGAGAAAGATCCAGCTCCCCATATGACGGCAGGGAAACGCCTGACCTCGCTCAACACACTCCAAAATCTGGCCAATGGAAAATCATAGCACAATGCCCCAGTCTGGGAAACAAGATCCCAGACCTGCAGGCAACAATGACAGAGGCTAAACTGGACATAGTAGTCATTAGCGAGACATGGTTCACCAGTAACCACACTTGGGAGACTTCAGTACCCAGCTATGTACTGTTCAGAAGAGACCGAGGTGCAAAAAAAAGGGGGGGGGGGTGTTGAGTGGCTCTTTATGTCAATGAAAATATCAAAGCTACAGATATTCAGAATACACATAAGGAGCCAGAAGAACTGTGAGTCACCCTGGAAACAGGAAATGGGACAGCCATACGGACTGGGGTTGTCTACAGGCCTCCAGACCAGGGGGAGGACACAGACACATTACCGTTAGAAGATATGAAAAAAACATGACAGCTAAAGGGTAGGTTCTGATAATGGGAGACTTCAATATGCCAGATACAGATTGGTCAATAACAGCAGTAACATCCGCCAGAACTAGACACATAGTGGATTCCCTGCAGAGGGAACGCCTCAAACAACTGGTAGCACAACCCACAAGAGACAGGGCTATCCAAGATCTAGTACTGACTGACAGGGAAAGGATCACAGATCTCCAGGTGAAGGTCACCCGGTGGCCAGTGATTATCAAATGCTATGGTTCAATTTGGCCACTAGAACTAAATCAACCCATTCCAATGCAAAAATATGGGACTTCAGAGGAGCTAACTTTGATAAAATGGTCAACAGAGTTAAGCTAGCCCTGGCAAGATGAAATACAGGTGAGGGGGTACAGGCAAAGTGGGCAAGCATTAAGGATGCAGTACTTGAAGCAACATCCCATTGTGTTAGAGAGAAAAGCAAGAGCAAAGAAGGAGGAAACCACTTTGGTTCTCAAAACAAGTAGCAAAAGGTCAGAGACAAAGGCTGGCCTTCAGGGAAATATAAGGGAGCGCAGTGGAATGAAGACAGGGAGGCATACCAAACTTCCCTAAGGGAGGCAGGGAAGGCAGTAAGGCAGGCAAAGGCCCAAACCGAGGAAACATTAGCATGAACAGTAAAAGAAGGAGACAAGAGTTTCTATAGATACCTTAATGAAAGAAGAAAGTCCAGAGGAGGTATTGCTAAGATCAAAGGGGATAAGGGGGAGTGTGTGGAGGAGGACCAAGGAAAAGCATCTATCCTAAATAGATACTTCTGCTCAGTATTTACTGAGGAGAAGATAGGGCAGGGCCTACAGCTCAGCACCATGGACGCAGGGAGGAGGGAGGTGTGCACTAGTCCCTTCACAAAAGAAAGGGTCCTACAAGCACTCACTAAGCTCAGGGTGGACAAGGCAATGGGACCTGATGGCATACATCCCAGGGTACTAAAGGAGCTAAGGGTGGAACTAGTAGAGCCATTATCAGAACTGTTTAGTGAGTCTCTGAGCACAGGAGAGGTCCAATAAGACTAAAGAGAAGGGCTCATGTGATCCCGCTTCACAAGAGTGGTAGCAGGGAGGAGGCAGGGAACTACAGACCAGTCAGTCTTACCTTAGTAGTGGGCAAGATTATGGAGTCACTCCTTAAGGAAAGGATAGTGCAACACCGGGCATCCATAGGAGCACAGGATCCAAGACAGCATGGGTTTACAACAGCAAATATTTCAAACAAAAATGCGCATATAAGGAACAATCTCTACTTGCATGAAAATAGAAGAAAGCAATGTCCACACAATGAATTTCCAAAGAATTTTCAGCTTTTACTTGTCGTGTCTTTCTCTCATGTACAGTACGTTTCACAATATCACTCAGGTAACAAATAACCCCTAGTGCCTCGACTCTCACGAGTCTTTGAAGGGGGTCACCTGAGGTTTAACACAAAGAAGTGCAAGATCATGCACATAGGGAAAAGAAACCCTGAAGCCACCTATAGGTTGGGAGGGGAGTTGCTGGCAATCACAAGGGAAGAAAGAGACTTGAGCATCATCATCACAGATAACCTGAAATCATCCAAGCAGACCACTAAAGCAGTTGGTAAGGCTAGAGGGACGTTGGGGTGTATTAGTAGAGATACTGCAAGTCGTAAGAGGGAGGTAATAATCCCTCTTTACAAGACATTGGTTATGCCCCATCTGGAGTACTGCGAGTAGTACTGGAGGCTGCATCTGCACAAGGACATTAACAAAATGGAGGCAGTCCAGAGGACGGCAACCAAAATGGTGCAGGGACTGCATCAGAAAACATATGAGGACATATTGACGGAGCTCAATATGTATACCCTAGTGCAAAGGAGGGAGAGAGGGAGGTAGTATAGCGTAGTGGTTTAAGGCTCTGAGCTGCAAATCTGGAGACCTGGGTTTGAATCCCAGAGCCCCCACCTGCATACTGTGTGACCCTGAGCAAGTCACTTAACTTCCCTGTGCTTCCATGTCGCTCCTGTAAACAAGCTTTCAGCTTAGTGTGCCACTCCTGGTTAAACAATTTAAAAAAATAAAAGATGATTTAATCAAAACATTCAACACCTTAAGGGCATTAACAAGGTGAAAGAGTCTAACATGTTTCAATATAAGAAAAATAGCAGGACAAGCGGACACAGCATGAGATTACAGGGAGGCTGATTAACGGCTACTGTGAGGAAGTTCTTTTTCACAGAAGGGTGGTGGATGCATGGCACGGCCTACCTCAGGAAGTGGTGGATATGAATACAGTGCAGGGCTTCAAACAGGCATGGGATAGGCATAAGGAAGCAATACAGAGGAGTATGAATAGATAGGCTATTGACAGAGTACAGGCTGATGGCACATTCATAAAGCAGAAAAAATGGGCAGACTGGATGGGCCCTGCGGTCCTTATCTGCTGTCAACTTCTACGCTTCTATGTTTCCCAGGTGCTTCCTCATGATGTTTCTAAGATACACCGACTGGCAGATAGTGCTCAAGGCAGCACGGGAAAAAAAAGGCAGATTACAGTGCAGGACTCTGCAGTCCAAATTTACCCAGACTACAGCTGATGCCTCCAAACAAAACACCATCAGTTTAATGATGTTAAAAGGCACCACCAAAACAACAACTGGCAGTCTGCACACCTGTATCCATCCAAGCTGATCATAAGGCAGCTGGGGAGACTGCAGCCTACATTCGTTACTCCAGCAGGAGCCGAGGACTTTCTAGAACAGGAGCAAGCAGCAAAAGATGGAAGAGCGGGATAATGCAGGACAGAACCTGGCACCTGAGGCCAAGCACCAGACTCACCAAGCAGTGAGTAGGGGACTTTGGGGGGGGGGGGGCTAGCAATTCTGCCTCGTGGCTCTAAGCCTGAACTACTCAGAGGCACATAATGTGTAAGTTCTGGCACTGCAATTCATTATTTTCATGGTTATGACATTGAAACAAAGTTTATTCCTGTATACTGCAGTGCAGATTTGAGTTAGCCTGTTGAAGGGGTGGTTGGGAGCCTTTCATGTGGCTCACTGGTGCCTATATGGTTGCAAGGTGACACAGCAGTGAAGTGGCTGTGGCTGTTGGTGGGGGCTGGGTGGGAGAACCAGTCACTTGACACAGACAGGGACACAAAGTGCAAGGCTGCTCCTGAGAGCTGGGCATACATATCAGTGAGGCAGGCCACCCCCCCCAAGAAGGACAAAGGAGGTCTGGATACCGCCATTTTCCTTAGACCACTACTTTCACTTTATTAAAGTGCATACTGTGGATTAACCTGAGCCAACCAACAAGGGACTTAATAAGAGGTGGTAGGTCTACATAGATAAGTGATCCCCGTGGCAAACACCAGAGATGGAGAAACTTTTCAAATGCAAAGGCAGGAAGTGGGAACTTTCCTTAATGGCTCCCTGTCCAGAAACTCTACAGCGTGGGGTGGCATGGCATCCTTAATTTGAGTGAAGGAGTGGGAGATCACCCTTACAGATCCTGATTTTTTTTTTTATACTTCAAATTTTATTTGGTTCACATACAGAAATTCACAGTGAGTTGGTAATCATTTGTAACATACAACTTCTATTACATGAAGTCAAAACATTGAACTATGACTACTAACTATTCCTAATGTTCTATCATTACGTACTCTAAAAGAGTAACAGATCCTTATTTTAATTGTAAAGATTTGTGTTTACTCTTCTCCCCTTTGCTTGTCTGTAACTTCATTCCCACAACTTTGATTCCTTCAGGGAATGTAGGAGAAGGAACAATTCTGGAACTCAGGCTGCCAGTGAGAAAGTGGTAAGGCAGTAAGCGCCTCAGCCCTCTGTGGCATCGGGTCAGCTTACAATGTTGTTCTAGTACTGTTTATACTTGGGCACGTTCTACAGCATCACTGCAGTCCTCCACTCTTATTTTGTTTTCATAATGCTGTAAAGCATTTTGTGATTCAGAATATAGGATGGACATTCGGCACCATCAGCTTGTCCAGTACTGCATTCTGGAGCCCAGCATCAACGTAGCAGCAGTCATGGTGGATGAAGAGTACACCACTTCAGCAAACAAACCACCCACTGCTATAAAACCAAAGATTTGTTTGAGAATTTTGTAAATCCATATTTGGAGGGGACACAAAACCCTGTACTTTGTATACAAGGAGAGATGAAGGAATTTTTTTTTCTCTCCTTAGGCTTCAGTGTTCTGGAATAAATCTGATTTATATTTGGAAGCCTTTTTTGTCTGGCCACGCTCGGTTAGCTACGCACTGTTTCCATAGCAACAATACAGTGATGCCAGTGTTGCCCGGGACAACCCGCACTGCAGCAAGAACAATTCCCTGGCTGGCATTTTGTTAAAATGAGTTTCCCAAAAATGATTCAAATCCCAGCTTGTAACCAGAAGCAAAAACAAAGAACAGTATCTATCTGAAGCAAATGTTCAAAAGAAAACAGAATGCCTTTCTAGATTTCTGATACTGAATACACTTTTTTGTAGTTTACATGAGTAGCTCATTTTATTATTATTATTATCTGATTTTCCCTGTTTTTTCCCCCCATTTTCCTGTACTGCCGGTGCCAGTGCTGTTCATCAGTCAACCTTGCAGGGGGCGCAAGAATACTAACTAGCATTTTTTTTCCCTCTGTTCCTGGGAGTCAGTCACCGAACTTCTTCCACATCCTCAACAGCCAGTCGGCCCCTGTGCCGATCGACAGTACCATTTTAACATAGTACACACAAATGCATCCATGAAGAGACAGCCGTTGCAGGAAAAGGGCTTAGGGCCCAGACTTGGGAATGAGGGTCCCAGGTTCAGATCCCACCACAGTCATTTACTTACTGTGTGACCCTAAGCAAGTCACTTAACCTCCCACTACATCAGTCCACTCCACCTGTAAAAATATAGACAAGCAAGACTCCACTGAAGACAAGATACTATATCTCAGCTGGGCTATCCCGGGGGGGGGGGTGGTCTGCTCAGTGGCATGGTAGTAGGGCTACTGCCTGCCATGCTAGCAACTCAAGTCCCCATGGGTCGGTGTGGGAGGGGGAAAGGATTGAGCATCTGTTCTCCTCTCCTGGAGATGGTGGGTCGGGCTTACCGCAGCATACCTGACACTCAGCAGACGCTGGGTGTCAAGGTAATCAGGAAGCCCAGTAGGGCAGTTGGACGTTAGCACAGTGGTTCGCTGTACATTGATGGGGAGAGACAAAACAGGCGGAAAAAGAATGTCCAGTAATGCAAAATGAAGCATGCCCTCCCGCTGGCCTGGCACCCCCAACTAGGCACCTACCCTGGATCCTGCTTTGGAGGGGAAAAGGGTAAGTCCTCCCCTGACCCCACCATGAGGAGTAAGTTTTAGGGGCATGAGGGATAAGACCAGAGGATGGTAGGTGACCAGGTTCGGGTGGGCCATGAAAATGATGGCGGGCATGACAGGAGACAAATCAAAGTGAAAAAAAAAGTGGACCAGGTTTTTAAAAGATTTTGGAACATATGCCACATCTGATGTAAAGGGTCAAGAGCACTTTTAAAATCCCAGTGGTCTACAGTTTAATGATAATGCATAAAAATGTAATACATTGAAACAACTGTGATTTTTTTTTTAAAACAAACAAAAAAAGCAACAGCCCAGTGGAGGAGTGGTTGCACTTTTGCTCCCCATGCCAGCGACCAAAGTTCGGGGATGGATGAGGGTCACTTGGTGGGTGGCCCGGCAGAGTGAGGGAAGATTGAGCGGAAGATCGAGTGAGTCTTGTCAGCTCTCCTTCCTTGGGAAGGGGGAACACTAGTTCCCTCTGCAGTGCCTGCCACCTGGCGGCAGGAATGCACACAGAAGTAAGGGCTGGGCTGCAGCGTAATGTGTTGGCGCACACGCCCCTTAGCACCAGCCCAGGGAGAAAAGTGGAGGAAAAGATGCTGGACTGCTCCTACCAGCCCCCGCAGGCTCTCACACAACTGACACACCTGGCCACCCACCGAAAGGGTTCTGTGTAAGTGCGATTAAAAAAAAAAAAGCAATTAAAATTTCAATTAAAAAACAGATTTTTCCTATAAGCACAGGAGAGAATAATGTATTCCAATGAGTGATTAATTTGTTAAATGTAGACCCCTGTGCTCTATATTCTGTTACTCATGAATCTTCTCTGATCTGTTCCAGACTGCTGTCTTTGTTCTGTCCATTGGTGTTAAGAAAATAAAACTAAAGTATAAAAGAAAGAAAGGATAATGTAAACAGATGAATTACAGTACATAAGATAACAACAGGAACAAAGAAATAGGAAATGCAAAGAATCAAATCAGTGTACAAAATATAATTCTGTACAGTTAGAGGAGGCAACGTAACATTTGGTGTGGTATGAGCACAAGCCCTAAGGTAAAAAGTAAGACATATAATGCACACAGCACAAGGAGCACAGCATGGTCCAACAGGGAAATACCAGGGGGAAATACTTAGGCCTACTGTCATTAGATGATGGGATGGGCCAGTCACCCTGGGCAAACGCAAGCAGAAGAGTCTTTCAGGTAGTTCCAGAAAGTTATTTTAAAGAGGTGGTGAGAACAGACTGTTCTCTTGGGAGGGATTTTAGGTGCTGAGATTCAGGGTTCTTGGGGACGTGGGTACCCGCATCATTTTTGCACATTTTGTGCTTTGGGACATGCGTTTTTTCCCCCAGGAAGTCCCTAAAACACTCACTCTCAAAGCCCTGGGAATCCGTCCACTGAGCCACAGCCCAGCACTCACACATTTCATGGTGTAAGAATCTGGAGGCGGGGGGATGTACTCCACTGGTTTCTATGGGGCCATCTTTTTAACTACAATTTTAATGTTTAAGAGGCAAATTCACAAATTAAGGCACCGCTCAATCAACAAAGGCCTTCTTAATTGAGCGGTGGCTTTAGTGTAATTGCCCTCTAAAACATTGAAAATCATGTTTAAAAACTCAGCTGAGGTCTGGTGATGAGACTACGCTTTCATGCCCCACGCAATATGAGAAACTCGAAGTGCCGGGGCATTGTGGCTAGCAGCTTGGTCTGCAAATTTTACTCCTGATATTTTGCAATAAAGCAAGACTGCATTGTCAGTCTATTGTGAGCTTCCTCATTGAGTGTGTCAGTTTTCTTCCTTGGTAATAAAGGGTGCAGTCCCCTAATGAGGTGCCTGAGACTTTCCGGCTCAAGAATGAGGTGTTCACAAGTGGGCTGATCAGCTAGAAGAGAGAATGAGCACAGTACTTAATATCAAAAATGTATGGCCAAGTAGGATTAACAATACAATAGAGGCCTAGTATGTCACAAAGACAACCCAGGAAGGGATGCCACAGGAATGTGTCAGATAGTACACAGTTACAACAGAGCAAAGCACATGTCTCAGTAACTGAGCTAGCAGTAACAAGGCAGGTAAGTACAGTACATGTCAGATTACAAAGCAGCACAAAATCGAACCAAACAGGTAATGTGGTTAACTGAGTTAGCAGCAGCTAGGCAAGTAACTACAGGTCAAAAAGCAGCCAAATAACATTTTTTTTTTTTTAAACTTTCTTTGTGCTCCATCCTGGGCCGCCCTCCATCTCACCAACCCCCCCCCAGCCCCATCCCCCACTTGCAGTGCATCTCTTTTCTTCCTCCTCCACAGCTTACCCCGTGGCGAGGTGGCAAGGATCCCTCAACCCACTGAACACGGATCCGGTTTGGGAGGTGCCTGCCATTCGCGGGAGCGGCGCCTGCCGGGGGTCGGCATCATCCAGCCTCACCCAGGACAATTTTCTCCTCCTGGTTTACTCCCTCCCGCCTCTCCCAGAGGCGGAGCAATGTTAATGCCGGCAATGGCTGAGCTGTGTATGCTTCCGCCCACAGCAGGCCAGCTGACTGCTCTGCCCCCATCCCTACATACGGGACCCAGGCACTCTGACACCCAGCTACTGCAAGGTGTCAGAGATGTGCCAGCCTCCATGTCCCTCCCTGCTCGGGAGAGGAGAGCTGTCCTCCGGATGCACGATCCTCTCCCATCTTGGCTGACCCCCCGGCGACCCACTCGCACTGCAAGCACAGGTCGCCGGTGTGGCAGGAGGTAAGGTATGATGCCTCAGTCCTCCACGCCACTGGGCCGGCAGCCAAATAACATTTAAACAAAAATGAGTACACCTTGCAAAGTACTGAGCAAAACACTGGGAATGGGACAAGTTAGCATACACCTAAACACAGTTATAATGACAGGGTCCCAGTACGTATGAGAGTTAAGTGTCCCCAGACGTAAACTGTCCCACATGTATCCAAACAGACACAGGCAATGTACGTAAACTGCTGGGCAGCATTCAGTACAGACAAACAGCATGGACAGCAGCTGGCAGCCTTCTTAAGCTAACACTCTTGTGCAGACTCCCATGATGCCCTTTGCTCTTGTCCCTTAGCACGAGGACTGCAGTACATAAAGACCACCTAACATAGAAACATAGAATTTGATGGCAGATAAGGACCGCTTGGCCCACCTAGTCTGCCCATTTTCCTACCTGATGGATAAGCTGCAGATCCTAGTTAACCAACAGCCTACTTCCTCCTACCCCCCACTAGAACTGCCTTATGGCTGTCCCATGCATCACTGAATTCCCCCACTGTTCTTGACTCCACGACCTCCTCAGGAAGGCTGTTCCATGCATCCACAACCCTCTCTGTGAAAAAATACTTCCTCACATTACCTCTGAGCCGTCCCCCTCTATTTTCAAATTGTGCCCCCTTGTTCTTGCACATCTCTTTTTCTGAAAGATACTACCCTCTTGGACTTTGTTGATTCCCTTGAGGTACTTGAAAGTTTCTGTCATGTCCCCCCTCTCCCTTCTTTTCTCAAGGGTATACATATTAAGCTACTTTAGTCTCTCTTCATATGTCTTCTGGCGCAGACCCTACACCATTTTGGTTGTCCTCTTCTGGGCAGCCTCCACTCTGTCTATGTCTTTGCGGAGATGGGGTCTCCAGAACTGCACACAGTACTCCAGATGGGGTCTCACCAACTGTCTGTACAGAGGGATAACAACTTCCTGTTTTCTACTGTTGATGCCTCTCCCTATGCATCCCAGTATCCCCCCATTTTTGTTGTTGTCAGTATCTCACCCCCATTGTGTACTCTTCCCCTGGGTTTTTGTTTCCCAGGTGCATTACCTTGCACTTCTTTGCGTTGAATCTAAGCTGCCATACATTTGACCATTCCTCCAACCTTGCCAAGTCCCTTCTCATCCTTTCCACTCCATCTTGTGTATCAACCCTGTTGCAGATCTTTGTGTCGTCTGCAACAAGACATACTTTTCCTTCCAGATCCTCTGCAATGTCACTTGTAAAGACATTAAAAAGGACCAATCCCAGTACTGAATCCTGCAGTACCCCGCTAGTAACACTCCTTTCTTCACTGTGGACTCCGTTTATTATTACCCATTGCGTCCTGTTATCCAGCCAATTTTTTATCCAGGCTAGCAACTTGGGACCCACTCCAAGGCTGGCTAACTTGTATATTAATCTTTTGTGTGGGACTGTATCCAATGCCTTGCTAAAATCTAGGTAGGCCATGTCCACAGCCCCTCCCTGGTCTACTACTTTGGTCACCCAGTCAAAGAAATCTATTAGATTCGTCTGACACGACCTTCCCGCTGTGAATCCATGCTGCCTTGGGTCCTGTGCCTCACTGGCTTCTAGGTACTCAACAATTCTTTCCTTCAAAAGTGATTCCATCGTTTTCCCTACCACTGAGGTCAAACTAACTGGTCTGTAGTTTCCTGCCTCTGCCCTGCTCCCACTTTTGTGAAGAGGAATCACATCTGCCTTCCTCCAGTCTTCAGGTATCACCCCATCCTCCCATGATTTGTTAAAGACAGTAGTCAGTGGTGTCACCAGTTTTACCCTTAGTTTTTTTAGAATTCTTGGGTGAATCCCATCAGGCCCCATTGCTTTGTCCACCTTCAGTTTTACTAGTTCTTTCAGAACCCTTTCTTCTGTGAATGGACTGGTATCGACCCCCCCATCCAGAGTGTTTCTCTTGTCTGGTTTAGGTATCTCCCACTCCTCTTCCTTTGTGAATACTGAGCAGAAATATTCGTTACGTATCCCTGCTTTTTCACTGTCACCCTCTGCCCACATTCCCTCCCCTTTATTAAGCCTCAGTATCCCTCCTTTGGTCTTTCTTCACTCCCTAATATACCTATAAAAGGTCTTATCTGCCTTCTTAACAGAGTTGGCTATCCTTTCCTCAGTTTGGGCTTTTGCTATTCTGACTGCCTTCCCTGCCTCTTTCTGCTTTAACTGATAAAAGTTCTCTGTCCTGCTCATTCTGTGTTCCTTATATTTCCTGAAAGCTATCCTTTTCTCCTTAACCTTCCCTGCCACCTCTTTTGAGAACCATAGCATTTTTTCCTTTGTTGTGTTTTGCTGATTTGCTTTACACAAAGGCTTGTTGCCTCTGTGATGGCTGTTTGATTACTCTCCATTGTTCCTCCACCCCTCCTTCTTGCCTGTTTGCTAGTGCTTTTCTGAGGCACTCTCTCATTTTCCCAAAGTCAGCCCTCCTAAAGTCCAATACTCTTGCTTTTGTATGGCTTGACTCTATGGCTGTGTTTATCGTGAACCATACTGTTTGGTGATCGCCTGTTCCCAGATGGCTACCCACTTCTAAGTCCAAGATTCTTTCTCCGTCCCCATTTGAGAATACCAGGTCTAAGACTGCACCCTCCCAAGTGGGTTCCAATACTAGCTGTCTGAGGCATGCCCCTTGTAGGGCATCAAGAATGACCCTGCTCTTGGATGTGCCTGCAGCAAAGGTGCTCCAGTTATCATCTGGCATATTCAGGTCCCCCATCAACAATATCTCCCCTTTTTCTGCCATTCTAAGGCATTTCCTTCTCCATTCCCTCCCTCTGAGATGGGGGTCTATATATAACCCCCATGTGGATTGTGGTGCCATTTTCTGTCTCCAGGGTGACCCAGAGTGCCTCATCTGCTCCCTGTTTACTCTTTAGTTCTGTTGCTTTGATCCCTTCCCTTACATAGAGAGCTACTCTTCCTCCTCTTTTACCCTCCCTGTCCCTCCTGTAGATTGTGTATCCTGGTATGTTGACATCCCAGTCATGGTTCTCTGTGTACCATGTTTATGTGACTGCCACAATATCCAGGCATCCCTCTTCCATCAAAGCCACTAGTTCAGGGGCTTGTTACACAGACTACGGGCATTGGTACTCATCGCCCTCCATTTTTTGATGGCCTTACCCCTTTTAGTCCCATCCCTGCCCTTACTGCCTTTGCCTTTTTTTGCATTTACCTCTGTCCTACTCCCTAATTACTTCTCTACCTTGGTGTTTACCTCGCTAATTACCGTGTTTTGTGGGGGGGGGGCCTAGGATTTCCCTGCTCCTTTTCAGTGCCTCCCTCCCTTAGCTAGTTTAAATGCTTGCCAATGAAGCATTTAAACCTATCGCCTAGGATCCTGGTCCCCCCCTGACAAATGCAGACCATTGCGCCAGTACAGGCCTGCATCCCTCTAGGTGGCTCCCCAGTCCCCAATGAAGCCAAAACCCTGAGCTCCACACCAGTTTTTCAGCCATTCATTGAATTCCATGGTGTGGAGTACCCTACCATCACCCTTGCCATAGACAGACAGACAGCACTTCTGAGAAGGTTACTGTATGCGCTACTTGTCTAAGCGCCTCCCCAACTCTACAAACTCCTCTTGCACTGCTCTGATCCTGTTCCCGGCCAGGTCATTTGTCCCTAGGTGGACAATGACATCCAGCTCCCTGCCTCATGCAGCTGCTCCCATGATCCTGAAGATTCGCTTCCTGTCCCTCGAAGCCGTGGCACCAGGCAGGCACCTTACCTCCCTCTTCCCTTCCTCCCCCACGTCTGCCCTCCCCAATGACTGAGTCCCCCACCAAGAGTTGTTTCCTTCCCCTGTGGGGTCCTGTGCCACCCTCCTGTGGGTCTCCTTTGTGGAGGTTCCCAGCATCCTCCTTGGTCTCCACTGCAGGTGCCTCTATAGAGGAACCACTCTCCACCAGAACAGTGTATGAAATGTGGAGTGGTACAGCTGGAGGGATGCACCTCTGTTCCACCACCATCTCCCTCCCTGAGCCCACCTTGGTCCAGCCGCACCTCTTTCTTGGCAACCACTGAGGTAGCAGCAGTGGCCCTGGTGGTCCCTGGGTGGGGAAGGAGGTTTCACGAATCCTAGCAAGGTCAGCCTGGAGACGGGCAACCTCCTCCCTCAGACCAGAGAGGTGCCTGCAAATAGCGCAGCATCACAGCCTCCAGAATGTCTCCCGCAACACTACCGCCCCACAGCCATTGCACCGCACCATTCCCATCATGTCTTATTTTGTGTCCCCTCTCCTGTTGCTCTGTATGATTACTCTCTCCTCTCCTTACAACTCTCACCCTTCCTGTTCTGGGACAGCAACTTCCTGTGTTCTTCAGTAGTCTCCTTCTTCTTCCTTGCTCAGTGTCAGACCTCTAGCAGCTAGGTGGGGAGAAAGAGGTACTTTTTTCCCTCAGGGTTGACAAAACTAATGTTTCTGTATGATCTTTCCCTTTCTACTACCAAACAGGAAGTTCCTGTTGTCAGTCAAATCCAGTGGCTATAAAAGTAGAACTGGCTTAGGGTGGAGCGCAATTATTAAGAAAAACTGTAGCTTTTTTAGTCAGCAGCTTTCTGCTCTAAAAGCAAGATTTCTGCCTTCCAAAAGCTAGCAGCAGGAAGTTGTAATTGGAGTCACCTGCTTTTCTACTGCCTAAGCCACACCCCAATTAACTTTTCTCCCCTCCTACTGATTTAGCAAACTAAGTTGCTGCAGTACCCTTCCCCAACACAGAAACACACTTTATTTTTTTTAACCCTAAATGAGACCCCCTCTACTTCTAATAAAGTATCTGTTTGCTTAATCCCAACAGGCACGGACTCCTGCTGAGATAGAAGTATTAAATTAGTAAGAAGAACTGTAGCTTTTTTAGTCAGCTACTTTCTGCTCTAAAAGCAAGATTTCTGCCTTGCAAAAGCTAGCAGCAGGCAGGTACGGTCAATAAGAGGGGCCATACTCTATCTGGCTGAGAAGTGGCTGGAAGAAGGGTCTGTCTCGTGGGAGGGCTGGCTGGGTTCCTGGCCTCTGTTTGCCATTTGCTGGCTTGGGGAGGGTTGAAGGAGGGACAGGCAACTCTCGTGACCCAGGTGATGTCCTGAGGCAGCAGAAGAGGTGGTCCAGAGCATTTAAAAATATGGCAGGTCTTTGTTTCTTTCATGGGCATCTCTGTCCCACCCCATCGGCACAAACCACTGCCCCGATTGTCTGAGAAGCGTATAAGAGACACTTATGGTACAAGAGACACAGAGTCTGAGGTTTGGGTGAGAGGACCACAAAATGAAGCTAAACAGTTCTGTCTGCCCAGTCGTCATGAGAGGCATCTCTTATACCATAACCTTCTCCATCCCCCACCCCCATGTAGTTTCTGGACAATCTGCCTTTTCCTTTTGTTTCCCTTCTCTCTGGAACAAACTACCCTCTGACATCTGCTCCTGCTCCTCCCTCTTCTCTCTCAAAAGGTTGCTCAGACTCCTTTCCCACCAGCCTTGCTCCCAATGTCCCCAACCCTGACCATTTTATTTTTGGTTACTCTGTTTGGGTGTCCCATTATTTACCATTCCCTCCTATGTGTTTATTTTTTGGGGGGGGGGCTTGTATAACATAACCCTCACGTATTGCTGATTCTTTGTTACTAGACGTTTGATTGTTAATGTTTTTCTATTTTATTTGCTGTGCTGTTGCTGGTTCTTCATTTTTGGCAGGTATTGTAACTCTGACCCATGGTTTGTGCTCTGTATTTCTGTGTTTATGCTTGCCTTTTGTGTATTGCTCCCATTGTTGTCCTTCCCCCCAGGTCGCATCTGGAAACGAGCGTTGGCTCATGTTGCTTTTGCCCGTTATCAGCTTTTAAATAAATAAATAACAGAACAGACACCCCTCAGAGGCCCTATTAACTTATTATAAATCACGCGAGTTTAGCTTGAGCAATTTACAATTGGTTTAGAAACTTTTTTTTTTAATTTACTTATGCCACTCTCCACCCCCTTCCCAGTGCTGAACTGGAACGCTCTCCCATAATGCTCCCCTACGAGAGCATACTGTACACAGGATAAGCGGTACAGTGGCTCTGCATGCTGATTTGCTCAATTCACCTTAGTAATCTATAATAGCAGTAAGATGTTCTCTAAGTCAAATGAAGAAAAATCACCATTGGTGGCAGGATAACGAACAGGGCTTGTCACCGCCCACATCCACTTGGCACTCAGAAAGCACAGGCCTCTGGGGACTATGTCACCACAAGCCATGTTTGCCAAGAGTACATTATAAAGGGAGGCAGCTGGAAGCAGGACACTGCACCCCAGATTGGGGAGGGGGGGGAATAAGCCTGTGGTGCAGGAAACCTTAGGATTTGGAGGCAAGGCACCACCTAAAAACAAAAACAATAATAATGAACTGGTATAATAAAAGAATAAAAAAGCAAATTCAGATGCCAATTTTGGAATTCCATGCTGACGCTGTCCCCGCATACCATGGAAGTGAGACACTAGACTACAAGGGAGGGAGTTGCCCAGCATTCGCACACCTGCTGGCAGCTGATCAAGTAGCAGCAATGGCACAGCTGTGAAGGCCACTGGTACTCTCCTACCCTCCCAGGTGAAGGGTGCTGCGGGGCAAACCCATCATCAGAGTTTGGGACAAGGGGAACCAAGAAGAAAAACATTAACAAAAAGAAGAAAAAAAAAATTGGGAGGCCCCAACAAACACAGTCCTGAAAACCTGGAAATCTCTTTTGACAAGTTTTTTGTACAGAAATTAGGGCAAAGCATGAACAAAAATGGCAGCAGCAGCCCAAAGATGTCAATGCGTAGCCCGTTCCAAAGGAGCACACTTCGCACATCTGCACTTGGCATACAGCTGTGGCACACTGAGTCACTCCTAACAATTCGATGACTTTGCAGCTGACCCAAGATGAATCCATTTTGTCTACAGAGTAACTTGGCAGCTGATGGATGCTTCATACACGACAATACAATACTGCTTTCTATGGCGTCTTTTACACCAAAGTATCACAAAGCTCTTTACCAAACAAACAAAGGCTTTGCGATCGACCTCAGGGGTCGTAATTAACTTCTTCGGCTACTAGCCAGCCAGGGTAGTTCCTGGGGCAATACGCTTAGTTGTTACTGAAACAACCCCCTGGCCCCACAGACAATCTACAGGTCTGACTGGTGTAATTTTTGAAAAGTTGCCTCCTCCAGAACTAGTCAGCTGGGTTACTGCAATGAAAATCTTACTGGCTCTATACAGACCGTAACCATCATTTAGCTGGTGGTCCAATGACAATTTCAAACCCTGTCCCACCTCACAGAGCACTAGTAGCCCTGAACATTGCAAGGTATGGAGAACAACTGTTTGGGGAGAAAGAAGGTTCATGTCAAGTAACAGAAACAGAGAATTTGACAGCAGATAAGGACCGCTTGGCCCACAAAGTCTGCCTGTTTTTCACTGCCTATCCTATCCTGTCACTGCAGACCCTACTTGATCTCCGTCCCCACCCCCTTGCATCTCAGCTAAGATTCCCTTTGTGCCTACCCCATGCATGCTTGAAGCCCACCACTGTTTTCGCCCCTACCACTTCTGCTAGAAGACTGATCCAGGCATCCACCACTCTTTCAGTGAAGAAGTACTTCCTCACATCTTTCCTAAATGTGCCCCTTCATACTTCATACTTCATTGCATGTCCCCTTATTTTTGTGCATCTTTTCCTCTGAAAAATAACCCCCTCCTGTACCTTGCTGAATCCCATGAGACATTTACAGGTCTCTATTATGTCCCCCATCTCCCCTCTCTTTCAGGGTGTACATATTCCGGTCCTTTGGTCTCTCCTCGTAGGACTTCTCATGCAGTACCTGCACCATTTTAGTTGCCCTCCTCTGAATAGCCTCCACCCTGTCTATGTCTTTCCTGAGATGTGATCTCCAGAACTTGACACCGTACTCCAGGTGGGGTAATTGGAGGCCAAGAGCATTTCATTTTTAGGTTAATGCATTTTTCATTAAAAAAACACAAAAGGATATAGTAACAGATTTCACTGCAACAAACAAAACAAAAAGCAAGTCAAGGCAGAAAGGTTTGCTTTTTATGCACGCAGAAGTCCAAAGTCTTATACCAAAAATAGAACTGATAAGAAATTTTGCATCTGAACATAGCCCAAGCTTTATGATTTTGACAGAATCCTGGCTAAATAAGAGAGCTGAGGAGTATCTAATGTGTACTGAAAATTATACTATAATAAGATAGGAATGGGGGTAATTTTATACTCTTATAATATATGTGCAGCCAGGAGAAAGGAACTGAATGTCCCATGCGATATCTGTGAAGCGGTAGGAGTAGAAATAAATATCTGGGGTAAATCTGTGCTTTTAGTGGGCTGTTACAGACCACCTAGACTCTCTGTACCTAACATAGGGGACTTAACCAAAAGTCTGCTGCCCATTGTTGAGATGGTGATCTGCTCCTTATGGGAGACTTCAACTTATATTGGGGCAGCGAAGAAATAAATTGCAATACTTGAGAAGTGTAGCCATTTCATTAGGGTTAGAGCAATTAATAAATGAACCCACTCACATTAATTTCAAGTGCCCTTCCTCAGCAACTATTTTGGATATGATGTTAACAAATTCACCTCACACATACACAGGTGTAGACGTCATGGCGAATCTAAATAGTGGCCACGTAATTTCCTGCATTAAAGAGAAACTGCAGCAAAAAGGACCACCCAGGGCAATACATTGTAGAGCAATAAAAACATTGGACTACTTAAACCTAATGGCTCAGTCAGACAGGACAGAACTGAGAAAGATTGTACCTGATACGAGTAATGCTTGGGACTATTTTGTCTCGGAACTGAGTGTAATTTACAATAAACATGTCCCTTTAATATTTAAAAAAATAAAGAAGAACTCAGCTGTATGGTTGAACATACGAATGTACCAGCAGAAACAGACCTTCTGTTCTATCAATGTCTGCTCAAGTGTGCAGCTAGCACCCCTAAGTTGCAGCTGGCCTATCCACCCTCCACTTTCGTCTGCCCTCAGATGTTCTCAGCCTCGTCCACCCGTACTCTCCCCTGTTCTCTGTCCCATGCCCTTTTAAAGCTGTCCACAGTTTTGCATGATATCACCCTCTCTGGTAGGGCATTCCACTTCGACACCACTCTATCTGTGAAGTAATGCCTCCTCATCTCCCTCCTACATCTTCCCCCCTCTATTCTTAGCCCGTGCCCTCTAGTGTCCCTTCCCTTCATCAGTTTAAAAACCCCATCGGCTCCATCCTTGTTGTTAACAGTCAATTGACGCAGTTAAAAAAGGAGGAGGGGCCAATCTCTGTGAGCTGGCTACAAGAGAAAGTAGTCTGGAAAGCTGGCTCAGCTACAGAGCAGCTAGAAATAAATATGTAAAAGAAGTTAGGGCCGCAAAGGAAAACTATTTCAAAAATATCACAAGGGAGCTGGCAGGTGAACCAAAGAAATTATGGGACATAATCAAAGTTCTAAATGTAAAAAATATAACAAATGGGGAAATCCGAATAACAAATAATGACAATAATTTAATCAAAGAAGGACTTACCGGATAAGTTCCATGAATTCTTCATAAATGTGGGAGTTTTTGATGGAGATGTAGATCAGAGGGACAGTAGGTTTATTATGAATGGCGCCGAGGAGGTCGATAGAAAATTTGAATTTGATGATATAACAGTATATGAGGTATGTGAACAACTGTTTAGCCCTGAAGAGTGACAAAAGTAGTGGCCTGATAACCTCACCCCAAGATTTCTGAAGTACACAGCACTACAGATCTTGGGACCCTTGACATATCTATTTTTTTTTTAATCAGTCCTTGACATCAGGGGAGCTGCCGTTAAGATGGAAGCAGACCAGGGTTGTCCCAATCTTCAAAGGAGGCAGCCCTGACCTAATGACAAACTACAGACCAATATCACCATGCCAAGTGGCGGCACAGTTGCTGAAAAAGAGTGTGGCAAAACAAGCTACAGACTTTTTTTTGGAAGAGGGTTGTAAACAGGACACATTTCAGTCTGGTTTCCATAGAACCCGTAGTAGAGTTTCCTCCGTGTTAAAGGTGTTGGACAGTGCCAACATGGAAACGTTACTGGGGCTATTTTTGTTGACCTCTTCAAGGACTTTGACACAGTGGACCATAGGATACTACTAAAGAAGTTGAGGGAGGTCGGGTTGGGAGACAGGGCCCTGATCTGGCTTAGTAGTCATCTTACTGACACACAGAAGGCAGTGGTGAATGGGAGACAATTAGGACCCCAGGGTCAGTGCTAGGCCCATTATTTACACTGTACCTAAGGGGCCCAGGACAAAGCATCGGAGGTGTAGACTACTATCTGTATGCAAATGCTACACTGCTCTACACGTCTGATGCCTCAGTAAAGGCAGTGTAAACACGGCTGCAGTTGTTTTTTTATGGCCTCCAGTCATTTAGAGGAAAACCAATGTAATTCAACTTGGAACAGCTCACAAAATAGATATATTAGATATATTAGATAGCAGTGCACTCTTTAAAGCTACCAACAGTCCCTATTTTCCCAGGACAGTCCCTACTTTAGGCAGCATGTCCCAGTGTCCCCACAAGTTATGCAAAATGTCACTTTTGTCCCTTTTTTTGCCTACTTGTCCCAGTTTTGTCCCCTTTTTTTTGCTGGCTGCTAATCCGTGAGTGACAGTTATTTCAGCACCACTGCGGTGCTGCACAGTCTGTACAGCAGTTTGCGACTTTAACTCGTGTGCCTGTGTTGCACTGCAAGCATGTCAGTGGCAGCACAGTAAAGCATGCTCCTTCCTGTTAGATTAGACTAGGTAGTAGTGCAAACAAGCACATGTGGATGTCTGCCTGCCAGGCCAGCAGCTGAGAGGGATTCTAGACAGAGCAGAGACCGGCAACAGGGAACTAAGGTACCCAAACCTGATCAGTTGTAAAGTGTGTGAAAACAATCTGGTGTGGTGGTTGGAGTCACTGAAGTGAAGTTTGCTCAGCAAATGAGGTGAGTGGCAGCTGGCTGGATGGGACTGTCAGGAGAAGCAATATATGCATCTCGAATGTCTGATCACAGTTTAAAGCAGGTTTGCTTCTAATGAACTTTCTGTACATCATGATTTGGAACTTGCTGCAGCAGAATGATGTATTGTTTTAATCTGAATGTTTGCTACTGGTGTTACTGTGGTGCAGCATGGCCAGAGCAAGCAGCAAAATGTAATTGGCTCTGTGCAGCATTGTCTGTGGCAGTGCCTGTGGGAGTGACACAGTTTGGGGGGGGGTCATGGTCAGGATGGACTGTCCCAGTTTTAGGCCTCGGAAAGTTGGTAGCTTTAGCACTGATTATATTCTAAAGATGCCACTAAGATTACACAGAAACATAATTTGTTGGCAGATAAGGGCCACTTGGCCCACCTAGCCTGCCCGTTTCCCCTGCCTACAGTATCTCCGTAGGACCAACCTGATCTCCAGTTCTCCCCCCCCCCCCCCATTCCTTTCCACTAAGATTCCCATATTGCCTATCCCATGCATTCTTGAACCCCACCACTGTTTTCACCCCCAGTTCAGCTGGTAGGCTGTTCCAGGAATCCAACACTCTCTGTGAATAAGTACTTCTTCCCATCTCTCCTAAATCTACCTCCCCCCAACTTCACAGCATGACCCCTTGTTTTTGTGCACCTTTTTTCTGAAACATATTTTTCCTCATGTACCTTATTTACCCCCTTGAGGTATTTAAAGGTCTCTATCATATCCCCCACTCCCTATGCTCTTCCAGGGTATACATACTGAGTTCTTTTAGTCTCTCCTCGGAGGGCTTTTGATGTAGACCCCCACATCATTTTAGTTGCCCTCCTCTGGACTGCTTCTACTCTGTGTATGTCCTTCTGGAGATGACCTCCAGAACTGTACACAGTATTCTAGGTAGGGTCTTACCAGTGGTCTATACCGAGGCAGCACTACCTCCCTTCTTCCGCTTGTGATACCCTTCCCTATGCATGCATCCCACTAGCCCTCCCAACTGCTTTGTCACACTGCCTGGCCACTATTAGGTCATCAGAGATTATTACTCCCAGGTCCCCCAACAGAGGGAGAGCGAGCAAGTAGAGGGGTATAAATACCTAGGTTTTTGGAAAGATACTGGGGGTCTAGCAACCTACATGTTGCAATGCTCATAGAAAGACTAGGCCAATATTTGGGGGCCCTATATTAAAAGAAGGGCTGCTTGGTCTTGGAGGCAAGACTATAAATAGCTCAAACTCACATACTATGCTTATGTTTCACATGAATGTTGCATGAAGGACAAGATTCATAAACTAAACACATAAAAATATAGGCACGCATAGATCTTAATAGTTCATGCGATACACAGAGATGTGTTCCATACAAAAAATCAGGCAGGTTACTCCTAACTGATAGACGCAGACTGCATAAAATGCAATTCTCCTCAAAATGTATGCAGAATAACGTCCCAGACTATTTAACCGAGAGGTTGATAATTAGGGAAAAACATGCACCATTGAGAAATGCGTGTTTCCTGGAACTGGTTTATCCATGTACAGTAACAGCAAGAGCCAGGAACCTTTATTTTAGTGGGTGGGTGCCACAAGTATGGAATTCCCTTCAAAGATTTTTCGACAATAGGGGGAAAACATCCCTACTTCTGGACAAATAAAAGCATGGTTCCCATCAACTTTATCTCAAATGTGTGACAAATGTAGGGAAGGTCTAATATAATCCCACTATTCAGATTCGTGCAGAGAGTCTCTGTCACTTATTACACTGCACTGTAGATGTTTGATTGACAGCAGAATTAACTGTAATGTGCATGCTTTAATTGACTGTAGCCTTGACTTACTTAGCATATGCTGTATATGATGCATTAAGTGTAGATACCTCTTTTAAAAGTGATTTTGTACTGTATTTAAATATTTTACATTATGTAACAGTGGTGTGTACGTGTGTAGCAGTGTCACTGCAAATGTGCCACGGCTCAATTACTTAGCCCTGAACAAAACCTGAAATTTGAAACTTGAAGACAAGTGTTATTTATAAAGCACCCTTTCCTGAGAGATCAGGGTGCTATACATGCACTGTAACTCATAAGGTGCAGAACAAAGAACATAACATCAGAGGTAAATATAACCGGTAGATAACATTTTTAAAGTACAGATTTGAAAAAACTAACTAGCTAGGGAATGCTTGTTCAAATAAATAAGTTTTCAGAGAGGTTTTAAAGGCCTCTACCGTATGGGCCATATGAATGCTCCCAGGAAGAGAGTTCTGCTGGCCCGCCAGCGCAGAGGCAGGGGGTCCATCTGCGATGCTGACGACCCGGGTTCAAAAATGGACTTGGGATGTTGGAGGGCCAGCAGGGGGAAGAAGGACTGAGCATCCTCGAGACTGCTCTCTTTCTCCGGGGGGGAGGGAGTAGAGTGTCTGGCACACCACGGACCTCTGGTGGAGGCTGGGGGGATCCATTTGTGTTGGCGCCATCACCTGCAGGGAGCAGGGTGGACGTGGGTCATCAGATACTGCTGCACTCCCAAACATTCCGGCCCCTGAGCATGATGCCCTGTTTCACCACTGCCCCCACTGCCAAAAGTGTCCACCGGGGGCCCGCTCCGTGGCCCACAGGGGGGTAAGACAGGGCACGCAGGCAGGCTGTGGGGTGTCCGCCCAGGGGGTCCAGGGGGTAAGCCTGGGCATGGAGGAGTGGCATGTGGGTGGGGCTAAGCTCCCTTTGGGGAGGGGGGGCTGGACTACAAAAAATGAAAAAAAAAAAGAAGGCAAGTTTCACAACACTGGAGCTACCAGTCCAAAAGCTTTGTCCTCTAATAGCCTCAGGTGAGAAGGAAGGTGGGACAATGAGTGATCCCACATCGATGACAGGCCATGTGATAGGGTGGAACAGGACCATAGGCTCTTTCCTTTTCTGTCTCTTCTCTGTCTGGTTGTGCAACCCAATTTTCCTGTGAGACTTCGGATTTGATCACCCCGACAATCTCACAATTCTTCACCTCTCACTGTCTCTCAGTTTTCCCTTGCTGCCTCTTTTTCCCCCTTGCATATCTACTAATATAAAAATATGTGCAAACCATTGTATGAAAAAGTAACTGATAATGAGATCACTTTTGTTTAGAAAATATACAGTGTTACTGTTGAAATGTATATAATTATATTTTGAGATGATTGCAGAAAGCTACTGTAAACTCTAGAGGTTACTTGAGTGCAAATCTTCCAGCCTTTTGCAAAAGCTATAAAAGGGGGCCCTCTCAGCTCAAGCACACTGTGTTCTAGCAGCTCCTGCCTGATATTTACAAAAACAGGATGCTTGCTAAGAACGAGGGTTGAAAAGACTTATAAAAGAGTTAAGCTGCAACTGCTAGAAAGATTAGGAGAACAAGGGACACACAGACTGAAATAAAACTTTATTTTATTTCTTCTTTGTAAATAGTTATACTGAACAAGTTTATTTTATGATACTGCTAGTGTAAATAAATAATTTTTGGTGAATTCTACAACTGCTCCTGTTTTTTCCTATGCTTCCTGACCTGTGCCTCGACGACAGATGGTGTCAGTCTAAGTGGGATTTACGCTATGCATACCCTAAGACAGGAGTTTTGTGCATGGGACAGAACCTAAAAGCCTGATGGACTTTTTCAAATGGTGGGCTATACAACAAAAAGAGACTGAAAAGCAGATAGAAAAAAGAATTAAACATTTAGAAGCACAGAGGAGAGAAGAGATGCAGCAACAGGAGCAGCAGAGGAGAGAAGAGATGCAGCAACAGGAGCAGCAGATGAGAGAGAAGAGATGCAGCGACAGGAGCAGCAATGGCTGGATGCCTTGCAAGCTATCAAAGGCAGACGAACCGGCACACATCCAGACGAGCAACAAAATGCAAGCAACTTAAAAGCCATTAAACTTACAAAGTTGTGCCCCTCGGATGATATCGAGGCATATCTGACAACTTTTGAAAGAGTTGCCACAGCCTGCCAATGGCCAAAGCAGCAATGGACAATCAAACTGGTTACCCTACCTGACAGGGAAAGCCCAACTTGCCTACAGCAGTATGGACACTGCACAGTCAGAAAACTATGACCTGGTGAAAAGAGAAATCCTGAAAAGGTATGACATCTCCGGAGAGACATACAGGCAGAGATTTCGATCTTTGAGGTACAACTCGGTCGACAATCCCTGAGAAGCCTTCACCCGACTCAGAGAACTCCTGATAAAATGGATCCACACAGAAAGCAAAACAGTCCCACAGATCACTGAAACACCTGCTATGGAGCAATTCATCAACATCTTGCCTACAGATGTGCAGCTGTGGGTAAAGGAACACCGACCAGAATGTGGGGAAAAGGCTGTTTCTTTGACTAAGGACTACCAAATGGCCAGACAGAGCCACAGCAGCGAGGTAACACACTCTTTTTTCCATTTAAACTCCAAGCCTGATAAGAACTCTGGTGGGGTAACAAATCTGGGCCCAAATACGTTATCTGCTATAACTGTAATAAGCCAGGCCAGGATGCTTGCTAAGAATGGGGGTTGAAAAGACTTATAAAAGAGCTAAGCTGCAATGGCAAGAAAGATTAGGAGAACAAGGGACACAGAGACTGAAAGAAAACTTTATTTTATTTCTTCTTTGTAAATAGTTATAATGAACAAGTTTAATTTATGGCACTGCTAGTGTAAATAAATCATTTTTGGTGAATTCTACAACTGCTCCTGTTTTTTCCTATGCTTCCGGACCTCTGCCTCAATGACAGGCAGACTGGGAGGTAAGGAACCAGGAGATCTTTCAAGTAGTCCAGTCCCAAACCGCGGAGGGCCTTGTATGTTAAACAAGCATATCTTGAAGGTAATGCGCCACCATATAGGCAGCCAGTGCAGCGCACACAGCCTAATACAGGGTATGCCATAATACATATACAAACTGAAGAATGTAACACTAAGTCTTTGTGTGAGTGGGTAGATCCCAGAACATCACTTTATATGAAGTACTGACCACATGTGACTTCAGACAGCATGACCAAATATAGATAACTGGAGTATAGATTGATACTGTCAAAAATGATTTGAGGTGAATGTGGTTATGGGTGGTAATACGCAAGTGTGCAAAGAGAGGAATTCAGTTAAGTGCCCCACACCCCTCGGAATACTGGAAGTTATCCTTGCGCCCACTTACTGAGTCTTTCATGAGCCCCCTGAGGAGGGCTGGCAGTAAGACTGAGGCCAGCAGGCAGAAAGAAATGATTGGGAACCCTGGGGAGCATAACAATGAAGACGGCTGGTGCTGTCTTCATTGACCTCTCGAATGCTTTCGACACTGTCTCCCACCCCCTCCTTCTTGATGCCCTTAGTCTCTCTGGTTTTGCTGCTGGGCCTATCTCCTGGTGCACCAGTTATCAGTCTGACCGCTCACAGCATGTAAAAATTAATGGGACCTACTCAAACATCTGTCCCATCTTTTCTGGGTTCCCCAGGCTCCATTCTGGGCCCTTACTATTCTCCCTTTACCTTAACACCCTTCCACGCCTTGCTCGGGAACATTCTATTGTACGCTGATGATGCAGTCATCTTTGCCTCAAGTCGTGAACCCTATTGCCCTCCAGGACTCGCTGCAGAAGTTCTTCACTGAAGCCAAGGGCTGGTTCAAGGAACATAGATTGGTGATAAATCTTAAAAACAAAACCATGTTCTTCACTCATCCCCAAAACAAGTCCTGCAACTTCAAACTCCTCATTCACTGTGGGTCCTCTTTCCCACTCGAACAAGTTTACTCCTATAAATACCTAGGGATCCATTTTGACCCTTCCCTCTCCTTCCATGGACACATTGCTGCCCTAGCCACTGCCACTAATATCCGATTGGGCATCTTACATCCGGTATAAGCGTATAAACACTGCCTCCCCCCGGAGGCTCTTCGACTCGCAGTCACCTCCTCTATCCTGTCCCTAGTGGACTATGGACTGCCGGTGTATGGTGCTGCTGATCAGACCGCACTCTATAAAATTCGCACTACTCTGAATAAGGCCTGCAGGTTAATTACTGGAGCACCTAGGATGACACACACCTGTCTACTGTATGCTAAAGCGCTGGTACTTGATCTCGACTGAGCGCCTCAAATATCTGACCTGTACCCTTACAAAAAAGACCCTCCTTGGGCTATCCCCACCAGGATTGACCACCACCATACCGCTCTGTCCCACTAGTTCATACTCGGACCTCTGGGAAAACCTCTCTTGTTATCCCTAGAGCTAGGACCTCTCACGCCAAAGAGCCTTCAGCTTTAGGGCCCCTTCTGGTTCAACACACTGCCCCCCTCCATCTCCGAAGCTCCAACTATATCGTGCTTCAAAACTTCCTTACGTAACCACCTTATTAACACCCGATGCTGTAACTGCCACTAGTCAAAGCCGTACTCAATACTTATGACAAAGCTTATTACTAAGCTGCTAAGGACAACATAACTCTGGTATTGTTTGCATCCATCCTACCTGTACCAGCTTGTTTGTATCTATGTCTTAATTTACTGTTATACTTATGTGTTGTACTGCTATACTGTGTATTTTGGTTTGTCTTACTGTGACAAGGTACCTTTGTAAATGAGCCTATGGCTCAAAGGTTTTCCAAACTGCTGTTTAAATAAAATAAAAAAATAAAACAAAAGAAATGACAACATACAGCAAAACCTGAATGACTGAAATATTTGTCTTAGTTATGCCTGCTTGACCACAGAATGGTGTTGATGTATAGGAGGCCCTGGTATTTTCTAGTTACGCTATACAAAACTTACATCCTACTGTAGAGCAGAAGTCACTATTTTGGGTGACAATACTGGTTTTCAGCAAAACGATATGAGACTCTTTCCCATTGTTGCCCTGAGGTCCCCCCCCCCACATGCTCAACAGCTGATGTCATCAATGACAGCACATGGCATGGTAGCTAACTGATGGGAGAGAAATATGACACAAAAAGTAAACGATCTGTGCCACAGAAGTGAATCAAATCCACCACAGGGGAATAAGCACCATGCCACAGAGCGCAGGGATGAAGTGCCACAGAGAACCAGGGGTACCTGCCGGGATAAACCACATCTGAAACAGAGGGAGATCACTTGCCCATCAGCAGAATATTTGGATCAGTTCAAGGGGGAAGATAAGAATTATATTTATTTAATTTGAAATTACTCCAACCAGGATAACCCCATGAGATTCAGTATCTTGTTTTCATGGGGGACCCAGGGAGGATAGCAGCAGTAGTATACAGGTTAACACAGCCCAGCAAGAATAGTTACATACAGACTAAAATATACAAGGGAAAAAACCATAAAGGTAAGTACAGTACATCCGCACTGCAATCAAAGTGGGGTCCCAGCAAATAAAAGAGCATACACACTGCAACATGATCCCGGCCGGGAATGGGAAGAGGGGAATACTGGACCAAAACAAATACAGGGAGTTCTAAGGTGGCTAGAAAGACTGGACATGAACACTTGCCTACTAGAAGCATTCCTCAGCTGGAGGGGGAGTTTGTTTCATGCGTCTGGTGCTGCAAATGCAAAGGCCTTGTTACCAAATTCACACTTCATCCTGGGGACTTGAGAAGGTCAAGTGCCGCTGTTGAGCAGAGTGAACAGGCGCTGCTTGACTGTGTGAGGAGGGCGAGGGGATAATCAGGAACTTTCTCTTGCGTCCAGCTGTAAAACAAGCATACCTCTCAAGAGTCCGATTACAAGGGATGTCCCTTATTTGTCCCCTCAAAACTGCTCTGTGTCTCACTCATCCCTCATAGAAAAGGTATCACCCACACTGAGAATGTGATGTAAATGCAGCCTTTAAAGCAGAAATTCATAATATTCTAGAATGGTAAATCAAGAATAATGCTTGTTACGAGTAAACACACTGTGTTCTAAGCTTGTATCCTCATGTTTGAGGAGGCGTCCCTCATTAGGAGGGTGTGCATCCCTCATTGTCCCTCATTTTGAGTGTCTGTATCCCTCATTTCAGTGACAAAAGGCTGAGAGGTATGCAACAAAGAAAGCCAGTGGCAGTCACGCCTGATTGAGGGACTTGGCCAGTTAAGCTGGTCATACAGCAGGCAATGATGGGTAGACCACCCACAGGAGAGGCGGAACCTGCGCAACGTGTTATACAAATGATCACAGGGCAGCAGAGTAGTTTTGTCTGCACAGCAGTATATGATGTAGCCATAATCAATGAAAGGGAGCAGGAAGTGGGAGACCACCTGCTTTATAAGTTGTTGTCACTTACATGCAAGCCGTTTTTCTCAATACTATGATGTCTGCCATAGTTCATTTAACTGAATCGCAAAGTTTAATTTAAAAAATAACTTTTCGTTTTGTTATTGGCGTTTTTACACAGTCCCACAACCGCGCCTCTCAGCCGCCGATTCACACTGTGGGCATTCTCGACGTGAAGCGTGATGACGACAAATGAGGATCCAGACAGTCAACACATGCGGTCACTGCCAGTGGGAAACACATGGCACATACAGCTTCAGATGACTCTAGTGAGGCTGACACTTACGTCAGTAAATTTTCAAATGCAGATATGTACACAACTAATTTTTCTGAGGCTGAGATCGAGAAGGAGGATGAAGATGAACATGCAGGGCATAACCACTACATGATCAAACTATATCTTCCTCCTGGCAGCGGTGATGAAGGCTCTGAAAGTAAAGATGATGCTGATGCTGTCAATGGAGGGACTGATCGGATTAAATAATACAGATTGGTATGTATTATATGTAGTATAAAAAGAATAAAAAAATTCATGTAATATATTTTTATGTCCTCCCCCCAAGAGTGTATTTATATCATTAGTAACGAACCATGGCTCCACAAGTTACACAACACGCAGTGGTTCCCTGTGTCACATGCATGTGTACTCCTGGCCAAACTTGTATTATGAAATGGGTAGAAAGAATGCTGGCTCCTGACTGGCCAAGAGCAGCTTTCAGCTGTACCGTTATCCCAGCACAACGGCCCAGCTAAAAGTAATTTGTTAGACCAGCTCCCCCATAGAACATCTAGCTATAAAGGTAAGCAAGCCTGCCACATACAGCCTTAACATGTTTCACTGTGCTGCTATGACAGATACTGACAGGATGATTTTGTTATTTGTAGGTTTCACTGGCAGTACCGTACTATGAAGAATGAAATCAGCAAGCTGCAAGCAGAGCTTTGTCAGCACCACAGCACAAGCAACGGAGTTTTAGCCCTTAGAAGACTGTGGATGTATATATATACGTCCAGAATCTATATACGTTCACACATATTCAGTTTTTAAGCAGCATTTTTTTCATGGATTGTTCCAATTTATAATTTAAGCTCTAGTGTAACTTTTCCACTACAGTATTTCTACTATTATTGTTTTGGAGTAACTTTTAATCAGTGTGCAGTCTGCAATCTACAGCACACTAACTGTAAATAAACGCTTTACAGACAACGAGCTCGATTTTCAAAGCATGACGCATGACTTGCGTCAAGCTTTGTGTCAACTCTGTTCTTTGGCACAGGTGCGCCAAACACCTTTGACGCAACTGCACCCTATTTTACTAAACCGGGCGCAGTTGCGACACTTTCTACACTTTACAGCAGCTTGTGCCAGATAGCTGGAACAAGCCCCATAGAAATGGTCAGCAGCATGCTGAAAGTTAGACCGGGAGAGCTGGTCTAACTTTCAGTGTGTGGCGCATGGGAGTGAAAGTCCTGACAGGCGCTGGGAGAATGCCGCAAGCCACGTAATCGGCACACCAGGAGCTTGCGGCATTTTCGGGGCGTTTGAAAATCGAGCCCAATGTTTTCATGGTTGTATTTGTTATTGGGAGAAAAGATATACATTAAAATGAAATGTGCTGTAAACCTATTTTTGCAAGTCAGGGGCAACCCGCAAATACAGAGAACTATTTTTTTTATAGCAAACAATCTGAGTTTTACAATATGTGTATGATGATGTGTGCATTGTGTGTGCAGTGTCTGTGTGGATAGTGCTCACCATCTGTGTGTATGGTGATGTTTTGTTTGTGGTGTGGTTGGGGAATGTTTGTGTGCACCGTAGTGTTCATGCACCCATGTTTGCAGATTATTTGTTATGCAGGCTAGGGCAGGTGGTGAGGGTACCATGCTGTCTGTCCATCAATGTCTGTGTATGACGCCGTGTGCCTGAGTGTGGTGTATGTGGGTCAGTGGTATTTGTTCATGAAAGTGTGTGTGTGTGTGTGTGTGTGTGTGTGTGTGTATGTCACGGTATGTCTCTCTTTTGGAGGTGCATGTTCTGTTTGTTCATATTTTATACTGTTCCTCAGACATTCTGTATTTGTACCTTGCTACACTGCAGATATGTGACTAGCAGTTTCAGCTGCTGTGATTGTAAAGTGACATATCTTTCTACCATGTCCTTACTCTATGTGTACTGTTTACATACGGTCAGTCACATCACCTAAGCTGCAATCATACCAATCAGCTGTACTCAGATGCATGGCTCATGTTGTCTGGGCTCACCCGGTAGTGACTGTCCTTAGTTCTATGTATCCGTTGCATGCAAAACAATGTGCAATTCGGCTAACTGAGTGTTCTGAGTATCCATATGACATACGACAATGCCAACAGATTTAGGACATAAGGTCTATTGCGTCTGCTCGAACGAAGCTCACAGTTATGACACTGATGCTGCCCCCTCCCCTTTTCCCTCTCTGAGACCCCGTTCTGTTTACTTCCCTCCCTACTTGTACCTTACCCATGAACCTATCCCATCCTTTCTCAAAACATCTTACTGATTCCAGTGAGATCACCTCCTCAGGTAGTGCGTGCCACTGCGCCACCACCCTTTCCATGAAGTAGTGCTTCCTCAGTTCTTTCCTGTACTCCCCCCGCCCCCCACCAGTTTCAGACTTTGTCCCCTCATGGTCCTTACCCCCTTCAATCTAAACAAACCCTCAGTGTTAACTCTGCTGATACTCTTCACGTACTTAAAGGTCTCAAGCATATCTCCTCTGTCCCTTTTGTCCTCCAGGGAGTACATGCTGAGCTTCCTCAGTTTCTTCTCATAAGGCTTCTCCCCTATTCCACAGATCACCTTAGACGCCCTCCTCTGGACTCTCTCCAGGAGCATGACATCCCTGTTTAAGTATGGGCACCAGAACTGCACACAGTGCTCCATCAATATCTCCAGTATCTGTTCCGGTCCTCATCAGAGATGGATGTGTACTCACGTAAAGTTTTTATACTGTGTGTGTTTTACATTTGATGCTTGTCCCAACCTTTATTTAAAATAGACAGGTGAGGGGCAGCCACAAGGTAGTTACTTGGGTTCTGGCCTGTTGTTTTGGGCAGCAGGTAATGTAGTGGAATAACTGCAAGTCAAGTACTGGGGTGGGTGTTAGAATACTGGGTACATGTGGGACTGCAACTGGAATAGGGTAGTTATGGGTCAGATACTGGAGTGTGGGAGGCTGTGGGAGTGGACACGTGTCCGATACAATTATGGGGCAGATATTGTGGTGTGGAGTGACTGTGGAGCAGATATTGGGCTGTGGAATGGTTGTGGGAGAGACAATTTTTAGACAAAATTCATTCTGTTAATCTGTTTCATTCTGTTGACAAAATGTATTTTGTCAAACTCCTAACTTCATTAAAATACTAACTTGATTCTTGGATTCATACTGGGAAAATTCAGACTGCAGAAGATGTAAGTGAATAAGAAGCTGCGCCCCCCCCCCCCACACACACACACGTCGCAGTGCCACAAGAGCTGTATACTGTGTACTGTCACTTCACAGCTCATGCACAAATGCTCAGAAATGACCACGAGTTTATTAATAAAAAGCTAAGTACAAATACTGAGCTCCGACAGTAACTGCTATTCTTTGTGAGGGAACAGATGATAATTTACATGTGCTCTCGACAAATGTAGAGCCGCAAGTGTTCTGTGCTGTGCACTCTGCCTTCACAGCTTCGGAATAAATGCCCCAAAAATGCTCAGAAAACACATAAGCTGTCGCTCTATGGGACAAGATAACGAAGATGATATGTACTGCAAAAGCTGACACTCAAAGAAAGGGACAGGACCAGTGACAGCACTAAAATTCACCAAAAGGGCAAAAGTTACATCATTTCCAAAACGGACCCCTCTTTTCCTTTGCCAGTGGGTCCAAATTGATGCACCTACTCTGTAACAATATGTAAAGGAAGGGAATGTGAACTGTTCAAAAGCTGCCACTATGTTTTGACCCAGTAGGTTCCTCTTTAGACACACATTTTTTACACCAGTGGGTCCAATTTGACCCATGTTTTAACCCCTCAGTGCTGTCACTGGACAGGACACAACAGTGATGTTTAATAATTAAAGGAGAACAATGGATATTGCCCAGACCTCCCCTGCCGCATCCCAAGGCCCCGGTTTGCATTTTCACCTTAAATTAAAACATTTAAAAATACCTCCTGATGTAGTTTTTAAGTTAATTACGCTCGTGCGTGGCGTCTGGTTTAAAAGAGTGCCCATCTTGTGGCTGCTGCACACATCTCTCACTTTCTTTATGCTAATATACCCTGATGCTGAAAGGCAGAGTCAGAAGGGTATATTAGCATACAGCAAGTGTGGAATGCGTGTGGCAGACGTAAGATGGCGGCAGACACTCTTTTAAACCCGAAGCCACAGATGAACGTAATAAACTTAAAAACTACATCAGGAGGTATTTTATTTTTTTTTTATTTCTTTTTATTGTGTGGTGATGACAAACATTGTAAGACTTAATCCAGTCACAGACTTTTCTCATATATAACATTAGAAGTTATATCAGGAGGTATTTTTAAAATGTTTAATTTAAGGTGAAAATGCAAGTTGGGGCCTTGGGATGTGGCAGGGGGGAGGTTTGGGAATTATCCACCGTTTTCCTTTAAAACACAGCTGCCCTTCAAATTCAATTCCACCTCAATACTGCACTGAACAGCCTGCGTCCTGGCTGTAACACTCCTCAGACTGCGTCAAGACGTGATCACGTGGGTGCGTAGCTTGTACACAGTAGCAGAAGCGAGCACATGGCCGCAGTAGCACAAAACTAACATTTAGTGGATTTCACTTTTTTCGGGGAGAAAATAGCTTGCGATTGCATTCAGAAGGACATCAGGACCCTCTGCTATTTAGAATGTTCATGTGCCCAGTGTTCTATACTGATTCACAGCCTTCTATGCCGATTCTCAACTTTGGGCTGTGCCACTACCCCTAGCAGGGGTGCACATTACCCATATGTATTAATTAATCATTGACAATGTGGAGCACTACAGAAAACAGAAACACAAGGCAGTGCCTGTCACAGGGCTCTTTAAAATCAGCAAGCATGGACTCAGCATCATTTGAGACAGGCTGTATTGTTGTTCAGCTGTCGACAGGAAGCTGACATTATAGAAAGCTGACGCACAAGTGAACTTCTACTA